>OY754330.1:89224448-91624448 GCA_963573305.1 Pyrrhosoma nymphula
TTTTCCTGCAGAGATTCCTTTCTCCCAGCACCACTCATTTTTGCTCGCAATCTATATGACTCATGGCTGAGCTAACCGGTCATTTAATCCCAAATTCATTTCATTACAGGTTGACGTCGTGCGCTGGGAAATAACTTCCTGGAAACACTCATTTTAGATTGAGGGATGCTGTTCCAAATAATTCTGTTCATTAATATCGTGACTCCAAATATTCGAACGCCACTAAATTGTAGGTGGGTGGTAAGTGGTAAAATAATATCCAGGCTGATGGTCCAAGGGCATAAATTTTACGAATATTGGCTCCCGAAAAGTTCATCAATGAGCTAGTTAAATACACACTAAATTCCACCAAAATTTAAATTAATGGAAAGAATGATCAAGAAATTCATGGAATTCGCCATTCCCATGCCATTAAATGACTTATGATAGTTAAATATAGCCACGAACGAAAATTTTACAGGACCTAGTAAAATGTGGTATAATTTACTCGATGAGGGACATTTTCTCCTCTCTTCTCGAAGCTTCATGTGATCTCAATTTGACAGTCTACCCCTACCAGATGTGATTTTTCTTTGTAAGAAAGGAGGCCCTTATAATATTTTATCCTCAACTTCAAATTCATTAAAAGGAAATTTTAAGAATTTGTATTGCATTTCATTAATTTTTCACTTGGCAATAACGAGTACAATCAAAATACGGGGATAATCACACTGAAGATATTTAACCTTCTTAAGAGAAAATTTCTAATTTTTTAAATACTTATTTAATAATCAATTACTTGGCGTATCATGTAATTATATTTGTACTATAGAGATATGCCCAATTGGTATCCCAAATGCAAGTAACTTGAGACCGATACGATAGTAATATGTATAAGAAAAGTTGAATGACGAAAACTTTTGACAGGTTCCGAGCAGAGATCGAATAGGAAAATATACCTCCCACCATTCGATCAAGAAAACTATGTTCACAGTTACTGAAATGCCAAGTAAGGACATCAAAGTATGTACTTCTATCAACTCACCAATCCTGGTATCACAACTAAAATTCCAACTATTAAACCCCGAATAAAATATAAAGCTTCAAATATTCTACCCCTTTAGTCTAAAGATATCTTAACATTGGCCGGATAAAGACTATTCAAAGACAAAGAAAGGCCGAGAGTAGTATTCCTCTTCCTTTTTGAACCGCCGGAGTGATTTATTAAGCTTTTACAGAGGAAAACGGAATTGCGGTTTGATTACACATTTAATTTTTTTACAGTATTTTAGAAAAAAGCTGTAGTATACATAACATAAGTAGAAAAACGGTCCATTTGAAATGTTAAACGACAAATAACAGCCAGATAGATATTACATGCGCAAATATAAAACGAATTGAAATATAATTTATGTAAAAATAGAAGGGAGGGTATGGGCTAGTATAGATTGTAGGGGGATACGCTGGAAGGGACAATCAGACAAGTACCTGTACTTATTGTTAGATAGACCAAATAAAAAAAACGACGTAATAAAGGAAAAATATGAGTATATGATCGAATCAATTAGCCACGATCAGAGTAGACATAAAAGCTGAGGTCTACAGTTAGCAAATCCTGGGAAACCTATGATAATAATGATGACGTATAGGACTTGAGAAACCCTTACGCGTAGCTCAGGAAGCGACAGGACACTCGTCAGTTCCACTGGGAAAGCAGGGTGCGGTGAAGGCGGGAGGAAGGATCGGGTGAGGACGGCAGACGCATCATAAATGCTGTCCCAGAAAACACTCGAGAGAGGAGTCATTCTGCGGCGGACATTGCGGAGCGGAAAAAAATAACACAAGAGGGCGGTCGGAGACGGGAGAGAAGTCGTCTGGGGAGTTGAGGTGAGAGGGGGTGAGTGGACTGTGATTCTGGTCGTAAAAGCCGTCGCGAATGAAAAAGTGGAGCGCGTCCCATCTTAGGTGGACGACAGCCCCGCTGAGTTTGCTCACGGCCTCCGATCGAAGCTCTTTTGAATCGACGGAGAGATTGGATAAAGAGTCTCAGATTCACGACAGGGCACTCAATATGTCATTTCCCTCAAAAGTGGGCACTTGGATTAATGAAATGCTCCTCGATCTTTCCAGGATTTCAATACCATGTAAATACGTTCCGAAATTCCGGCTGACCATATCCCAGCGATCCCTTTTCTACGGAATCCCGACCATTTGTGTCTTTTTAGCAGTCGTCCAGAGCTTTTTTGACCCGCGTGATTCTTAACGTGAGTGGTTATGTTTTTTCATTGATTATATTTTAAAATTGTTTATCTGCACTGTAAACCAATGAAAAATTCCTATGTGAAGTGTTTGGTGAATAGTAAAAAAAATAATATAATTATATGAAGCCATTTGTTACACATCGGTCGATTCACATAAAATGCATGCAGTAAAATCTGTGTTAAAATTCACTATTTCAGGCTAAGTTTGGTGGGAATGTAGACAAGCAAATGTTTTATATGGTATCCGTCGTCTCTAAGTGGAACTTAATATTTATAATGAAATATAATTTGTACGTGAATCACTTTTCATTAAAAGTTTGCAAAATAAAAAGTTATATTTAATTCTTAATGACCAGTTTGGTTTCGGGATGGGGAAGGCAACTCAGGACGCGATCGCGTTAATGAGGACACTTATAGATAGAAGCATGGATTATAATCAGGATGTTTTTGCTTGCTTTGTGGATTTCGAAAAAATGTTTAACAGAGTAAACTGGGAGAAACTATTGCAGATAGTGGGGAATAGGAATAGATTGGTTACTATTAATGGTTGAAGGCGTAACTTTGCAGAACATAATCACAGACATGACGAAAAAAAATTATCTTAGTATATTCCACACTAAAAATGGTTTATTTCGCACCCATGTTTCGACTGCACAGCAATCATTATCAAGGCGTAATGGAATACTTATACGAAACTTATATGAGCCAGAGGGCTCAGGTGTGGGTAGCTGACGGTGAATCAGAAGGGGCAGTTATAGTTTGTGGGGTAAGGCAATGGTGCCCGTTGTCGCCTTTGCTTTAAAACATCTATGCAGAGGAAATGGTAAGAGAGGCATGGGAAGAGCTAGATGTGGCAATCAAAGTAGGAGGCCAGCTGATAGATTCGCGGACGACCAGGCGTTAGTCAATCGGTAATCGAAGGGATTGAAAGCTTTAGTAGATGCATTGGAAAAGCTGTGCGAGAAATACGGAATGAAGGTAAATCATAAGAAAACAAAAGTAATGAGATTCTCTAGGATTAAGAAAGCGAGGCTGGTCATAAAAGTAGGACACCTACTGGAGCAAGTAGAAAAATTTAATTACTTGGGTAGTACGGTAGAATAAAATGGTCATAGTAGCAAAGAAATTAGGAGGAGAATAGCGCTATCGAAGGAAACGTTTAATAACAAAAGGGATACGATGACGGGGACCTTAGTAAGGATGTGAAAAAGAGGCTGGTGAAGAGCTTGATATGGAGTGTGGCGTTGTATGGGGCAGAAAAGTGGTCTACAAGAAAGGAAGACGAAAATAGGCTGAAGGCGTTCGAGATGTGGGTGTGGAGGAGGATGGAGAAGGTGCGGTGGACGGAAAGGAAGACAAATGAGAAAGTGTTTGACGTAGTTGTTGAGGAGAGGAAACTTCTGGATGAGATTAGGGGAAGGCAGGGCTGGTGGCTGGAAGCGGTAATGAGGGATGATGGTTTACTGAAGGCCGTAATAGGGGGAAGGGGAAGAAAGAGAATAGGTTTTATGGACGGAATGAATAAAGGTAGGACTTACGCTGAGATGAAGAAAGAAATACTAGATACACTGCACGTGTAAGAGTCTGTTGGATTCTCTCTGACTTTCATCATAACCTACCTTTAACCGGTAGATTACTCAAATGATGATGATAGAAAAAAACTGCAAAATCCACTTTCACGAAAGCTTTCTTTAACACTCGATCCGAGTTTTTTCAGGCCATAAATGTTTACTTTTTTTACTTCCCTAAAATCTGTGGTGAAGCTCACAACACAGCGTAAAGATCGGAGACAGGAACTGAAAGAGAGAAGGTAATACCGTGTGGACTTAAATGTTTCACTGGAACGGTAAGCTGTGCAAAATTTCATCGTGATAGGCCAAGTATTATTTGGTGGCATAACAGAATTAATTACTATTTTATTTCAACAAGACGTTATGAAAAGTACATCTACGTAATACCCCGAGAGCCACTACAAATGCGTATGACAAGGAGTGTAAGAATACCAGCCATAAAAAAGAAGGGTAGGTGAAGGGAAGGGAATGGAAGAGGAAGGGAACAAAAAGTGAGTTACATTTAGGCAAATTAGTGAGCCGCCCTGTTTTTCTTGCAATCATTAATGATGCGCGGGAGGAAACAATTCTTGAACCTATTCAGTTCAACATCATTCAACATTAAATTTAAAATTCAACTGTAAATGTGTACTGTTTTGTGGCTCTTGCCAGTTCTACATATGTAGTGTGGGGTAAAATAATATCCGCCGCATTGACCCGAAATAGCAATAAAAATGTTTTATAGGAATCTAAGCCTAGCGTGTAACCTTCGAGTCACCAGTGGCTCCGAAACCAGTACTAGGCATTACGATTTGAAGCGGAAGATATTTTCCATAATCATTATATTGAGGCGCAAAAACTCAGTACGAGAAGGGAAATGTTTTGCTAGGGGAATCTGAAGAGTTGAGAGAGAGGCGGAGGTTTTCAGCGGTTAGTCCTTGACTCAATTCAATCCACTAATGCTCTCCACATACGTATTTCTAAGTCGTGATAAATTATAGTTATGAAACACCAAATGGGATCAGATTTTTCCACATCTTTCTAGATCGGCTCCCTGAATCCTATCCCAATTTAGGCAGCATTCGTAGCACTTAATGTATAGGGCGGGGCAAAAAAACATTCCGCGCGATTATTCTAGGCTGAGTTCAAGAGTCAAATCTAATGTAAAAAAGCAAATGCGAGAGAAATGCACCCACAAGGTTTTAGGTTTAGATGCCTATATTTAGCAAGCTTGTTAGATATAGGCACATTAAGAAGGTAAATCCAATCTTCCTCGAAAGTAGATGTAGTCAAGTTCTAACCATTACCACTCATTTTCAGTACCGAATGGCATAGTCTCAACCACAGGAAGTGTTACAGCGCTTACATCTCCTGAGAGTGCAATGCCCGGAGAGGAGTCACGAAGACAAAAGGCGGACGTATGCAACGTTGGTAAATTTGAAGGGAGACTTCCTTGTCCTCGTGATATGCTTTGGGTAATATTAGGAGATGGCTCCATAGAGAGCAGACTGCGTAATATACAGAGAAAAAGGAACACAGGTAGCATCCTGAGGTTATATCGCCGACTATAACCAGCAGAAGTAGCAATCCTAGATGTATTACTAATCTCCCACAAAAAAAATTGCAGATAAGGCATAAAGCTGAACGTAGTACACATATAGAAAATACATCTATGCAGAGCAAACCAGTATTAGCTACTTATCAACTGCAAATAGTCCGAATATCTCGCAGTAGTACCGAAATTGCTACGCATTGCAGCCTCACGAGATTATGAGAGAGAGCATGGAATTATAGTCGGTTTCTTCAGGACTGCACAACATTGGGGCAATCAACGATTGATGTGAATAACTGCCATGCATAACATGAGTACCATAAACGTTCCACTCCACGCACCACAGCCAAATCCATTGCGAACGATCAAACAAGATTTTTGTTTGAGGCAATAGTATGAAATAAAATGAAAAAAAAACTTTTGATTTCGGTTTAATGTAAGTACATATATTTACATATAATGTCGATTATATTACATGCGACTGGAACAAAACAACATTAACCAAAATAGCGAATTCTCTGTACAAGACTGTGAACGGTTATCGCTTGACCATTTGAAAAAAAAATCCCAAGTTAAACAGCAGCTGGTTTAATGGCTAATGTAAATAAATTGACTCGGATTGACGACGAGCCATTCCAACGATTAAACCAATCATTAATAAAAAAAACATACGACGCATTAATGAACTGATCACATAGCTCATATACGATAAGAATAGCTGCATAAGATATGTACGTATAATAATTTCGATTATAATATTGGATTTTTTTTATAAAAGCACGTTTCCTATTGCGAGTCAATTCCCGTGTCCCTCTTCCTCCTTTGGGAAAGTTTCAACACTGGAGCATTTTCCTTCTTAAACTCTCAGAAACTTCTTCAACTCTGGGAAAATTCTACTCGAGCCACAGTCAAGAATCACTTCGCGAGTTGCTTTCCGTAGGAATCGTCAAATCGATTCACACAGAAGGAATCCCAACTGCTGAACACCATCTGCGGAGCTGTAAACATTTTAATTCCATCTCTAATCACAGTTCGCCGACAGCCATCCGCGGTATTTTCGGCTCGTGGCTACCAAAGGGGGGAAAGGCGGAATATAATTATATCCGCTAGTGATGTCGGGGAAGTATCACCATCCAGGGGTGAGAAGGGCACCGTGGATTTTTTTGAGGAAACAACACCAGTGACCCACTTTGGGGTTTTCAACACAGAAACGAGTTTTTGAGAAGTCGCTTGTTTTATTGGTCGCGACCTCATCTTATGGAATGCGAATGTGTGCTGGATCCCGGACCTCTTTTGACTTTTCCACCGTTCCTGTGGGCGACACTGCCTGGGAGCAACCGTATACTCCAGCTCCTAGTTGTCTCGTGACTTACGGCTCCATGTTATGGCACTCTGAACGAACCCCCGGGACTCCTAAGAGAAACTCCCCACCTTCCCTACATTCACTTCACAAGGCAGTCGAGCAGGAGAGTTTCCACAACACAAAAAAACAAACATGGATTCACACACGATTCACTTTCTGATCATTGCGTAGGGATGCTCTTGTAGAATCTGACATAATATTTCTGATTAATGCTATTATCTCTGAGGTAAAGTGGTGAATATGCACGATTACTTCGCTGAACTGCAATACTTTAGCTCAAGTCACAGTCCAGCAGCCTCCATGAGGCCCACAATAATGCGTTTCGGAAACGCTTAGCTAATGAATTCTTATTGAGCAGGAGCTTGGGATGAAACAGCAATAAACACCATCATTTCAAAACAACTTATATGACGGACTGCTGTGTTCCTGAAATTCGGCTTCCACTATTCCATTGCTCGTCCGAAGATATAGAAATCGGCGTACTTCTTTCACGGTTCCTGGAATGAGAAAAAAATAATTGCGTTAAAATATTTCGAAATAAACAAGGTATATTAATCAATAATAAATTTGCGACAAAAGAGAAAATGTCTTATCATTAGAAAAGAATTAAATATGGTCAAAAAGGTAAGAGCTTAGAAAATTTTTGTACGCAAAAGATGATACATCAGATTTTAGTGACGAGCGAGCTGTTTCACACATTCTTCCGCAGTTAAGGACAAAAACAATGTTTCAAATGCTCACAATACAGCTGCTAACACAACTCTTTCAACAATTAACGTTCGATAAAATGCAACCAAAACCTATGAGAAAAAAGTTGTTAAAATTATTTATTATCCAAAGTAAACCTCAATACTTTGTCTACCGACTGCCATCCAAATGAAATCAACATTCTTATAAACCATCTGTAACTCATATATTCGTAAAGTTATAACGGTTAACTACCAATTCCCTTCCTTTGTAATCATATTTTAAGAATATCGCTATGAGTACCATACAGTTTACTTATATAAACCAGCGGTCATTCAAGTGGCCTGATTTTGCTTTTCATTGATATGTTCTCGTATTGCAAATTGTGATTTGAAAGTTATCATCATATTTACTTCATTGTACCTCGAGGGTGTCATGGAAAAGTTCAGACTCGTTCATACTCAGGAAAACAGAAAATGAGAGATAAAATAAAGAGAACTCTAATCGTCGAGGTTTCTAAGTTAGATTACAAATTCGCTCGTCATTAAAGAAAAGGTCATTTCCAACAATTTAATAGGGAAATCTGTCCTTCATACTTCTTTCTCCAGTTTTTCGAAGGTATTATTGATAGATTCCGTTCAGTAGTTTCGAAGAGAATAACTTTCAATTTCCTGAGGGACGTAATTAAATCAAATTCTCGCAAAAGCTAAGTGACTAGTGATACAGAAAAATCATTATTTCCAATATTGAAATCGTCGGCGAATGCCTTATGCATTAACAACACCTTTAGTTCCCATACGTGATTGCTAGTCGTACCATTAGGTATTCACGCACAGAAAATTTAGATCGATGAAATATATACAAATATACGCTAATAACAGCCACATTGAGAATATCATCACTTTCTATAGTGTCACTTACATAATAATATCTATGAAGAGAAGAAATGCTTTGGCTGCAGGGGAGAAAAAAATCTAACGACTTTCTACTAAAAGTTGTACGTTGGTACAACCGTAAAAACAAAACTGAGAAAATTAGAGAAAATTCCGTGAGAATTACGGCTTCAGGAGAAATTTGATTGACAAGCATAGTAGAAAAATTGTTTTCTCGGGAATCTAATGCGCATTTATGTTAACGAGACTATGTAATGGCGATTAGAAAGTAGACCACTTTCTACGACAGAGCTTGTCTGCAACTCCGACGAGGGACAGCTGCAGAACGGAACATCAAGGAGATCATCAACGAGAGTTCCACAAGTTAATCGACAAATGGCGCTAGAAATACCATCACTGAGGGATTCGACTGTAAATTATTTAAAATTGTTACCAATAAGGATTCTTGGAGCCATTATTAAAAACTTTCCAATTTTGTGCATCATGAATAACAAAAAAACCTCACCCACAAAACTAAAGCGATTTGGGACTTTCGTTAAGAGAATTAAGACACATATCAGGTATTTTTTCAAGCATTCCGTGATTTGAGTTACTTCTTGCAGAATACTTCAATTTTTAAACATGAAAGATGTAATATTTGAAGAGCTAGAAAAGCGAGTAAAAGTGGAGAAACTATACTTTCCAATTATTTTAAAATGACCTTTTTGTTAAGGCCAGGTAAATACCTTCGAAATGTGAAAGTTAAAACCGGCATGCCTTTTTCATTTTTTTAATAACTTTTAAGTCTTAGCGATTAAGAGAGACCCCAATGACTCTTATCGCCTTCATATATATTTTACACGTAACACCTTCAACTTAGTGGTAAATAATTATAGATTAAAATATAAGATGGCATTTAGCTAAATATTTGGCCCACATCCGCCAAAGAAGGAAGAAAATTGCCACTTTTCGGCTGCAATTATTAAAGCGAGTGCGGAGATTGACAATGATGACAACTGCATACACCCCAGTATTTTAATATACAAACAATTATACCACAGCTAAGAAAACACTTCTATCCTTCGCAAAAATTCGCAATACCGTTTGATAAGTTCATGAATGCGATAAAATTACCGAATAAGGGCTGGTAGGGAACAAAAGTTAAATTTAACTAAGGCAAAATGCTGATTATAGAGTCATTTAAACAGCAATATTCTCACAATTTGCCATAAGCCTTGTCATTTTTTCCTGCGAGTAGTGTCACCTCTCAAAGATCCAGGGCCTATAAGTTCAGCAGGACTTAATGCCGATGGCCTAAATATCAACCTCAGTCGTTCCACTCTAGGTGAACAGAAAGACAGGAAGATTTTGACGTAGGAACAAGGGCTAGACGGCGATTTGGTCGAGACCAATGGAGTGAAAGAGAACGAAGGAAGCTGAACGGACTCCATGGATGGAAGAACGAAGATGCAGGTAAGAGTGAAAATTTTAGGCATTCAGGGGAGGATTAGGACCAGGAGTCTAAGGAGCAAAAGTTAGCAACACGAACCTCGTATTAAGATCTTCGTAAAACTGTGTTAGTATTGACGGGGAGCAACATATATTGAACGCAGATCTCAGAATTTGCTTCTTCTTCAAGTGGCTCAGTACCCAAAGAGAAGTGAATGAATAAAAACATATTTATAAAGCATCGATTGGCAATTTCAAAGAGGATGCCGGAAATCTGAGAATATGAGCATTTCTTTCAGTATTATAAATGTGCCAATAGAGAATACTAAACCGCGACAGTTGACAGGAAGATTTGAAAGCGATTCACAAGACTGCAACCAGCAACGCAGTCCAAGTAATCTAAATGAATCGTAGTTAGCTGACAGATATTCTCCCAGAGTTATGACCTAATCCCTGACCAGAGGACCTGAGGGAGAGAGGATGGGAAGAGGAGGAGGCGTTGGACAGGGAGCGGTGGAGGAAGAGAATAAAAGAACGCCGACCCCACATGAGTGGGACAAGGCGAAGACAAAGAAAGAAGAGTTATGACCTAATCCCGCAATGATTTCGATAAAGCAATATGAAAGAAAATAAATACAAAAATTCACACGCACTTGTGACACTGATTACACTGAGCCAAAACGCCTTTTGGTTCAGTTCTTCATTTCAGACAGTGAACTGAGTACAGAAAAGGCCTTCCACAATAGGCATTACATTGCTTTTATCTTTCCGTTCCATCTGAACATCCGAACCAATCAGACATAATGTAGGATATCAGGAAACAGTAGTGTGAAAAAATAATTTAAGCATGTAAACAGTAAATCACCCTAGCATAGATTTAACAAATTTATCACGGCGTTGGAGTGTGCTGCTTCCACAGATAACAGAAAGTAGGTAAATGCCAAAAAATCTCAGAAATACCATCGCCAACGAGGCAATATTCGACGTGGAATTCTTGTATCGAAGGGATTGGGGTGAAACTCGGATGCATTGGCGAATGGAATGGGAAGGGAAAGGTTACGGAGGCATGAGAGAGAGAGAGTTGTGTAATCGTGTCTCGACTTCAGGCGGATGCTTGAGCAAGCTCAGAAATGACTGGAGCAGTCCCCGAAAGGCACTCTCAACTTTTCTAAATTACTCTGTAGCGCGTGACGAGGTTGGAAGTATTTAATTCCATACCCAATATTTTGAAATCGAAAATTCTAATCTCACCTGCGAAAAAAATTGAGAGGCAGATTTTCATTCGTAGTAATTCACACTAGCGGATTCCATATTCAAAAGCTCCTTTCATGGGCTAAAACTTCTTCCAAGTTAACTGTTAGATTCATTCCCTTCTCTCGATAGGTGGACGCTCATGTATATACTGCGCCGGAATTAAGTTGGAATCAATTTAAATATCTTAGGAAATTCAATAGAACATAACACATTAGTTTTGCTTTTCTCAAAATAAAATTTCTGTGCAAATTAATTTTGAAATAAGTCTTTAAAAAAAGAAAGATGTTCAATGTTTTTTTTACGGGTGACAAGTTTACAATTCAAGGTTAATCACTGGCAAGTAAGTTTCCGGTAAATGACGAGGAAAACTGGTATATCCCATCAAAAACAAGGAATAAAGGAACTCGAGATCATTAAAATTAACTTGGTAATTACACCAAAAACTTTATTCAAATCAGAATAGAAATACAACTTTGGGATCGACGGCAAAGTGATCCATTCATATTATGTGAAGAAGACACTTTGCCTCCGAAAACAGGTTGTTTTTTATATTCTGGTATAAATAAAGTTTAATGTGAAATAACCAAGTTTATTATAAAAATAATCATGAACAGCCGATTCAAAAAATTTACGCCTCAAACAACGGATTTCTTAGTTATTTCTAATTAACTTCCATTATGACCTCAAATACCATACTCTGAGCTATTCTTACGTAAAATTTTGGCTTCAAAGATACGTTTTATAAAATGATCAACCATGAGCTGAAAGCGTCGCCTGACAATTTTCGACATAATCTTCATTTAAAAACCTTTAAAATAATCTTTTTTTATCTTTTACAAAGATTATATCTCTCGAAATCACAGTTTTTAGCCTCATTATCACATTAGATATATTGCAAACTCAAGACAAAATCTGTGAAAACGTCCAGTGGAAGATCACTTATCTTCATTACAATCTGAGGTGATAGGAAGAGCCAAGTTAGGCAGACTCACGCAGACATACAGCGGCCAGCTTGCCCCTCGCTTGTTTACCATCGTCTGGCCTTATTGTCAAAGTGGTGGTGGGAGGAAAGGAGCAAGTCCTAGTGATGGGGGCGGGTATGTGGGACGCGAGTCCGGCTTGCGTTCGCTTCGTTTGCACCGAGGAATAAGATGCAGAGAAACACGAAGACGCATCCAGAGTCCATTGGAAAAACGTTGCTGCAATATATCATCGAATCATGGTATGAATAGCATCCTTGACGGCAGCGTAAAAGATGGCCATTCCGCAGCTAAAAGGATTGAAAAAGGGAGCTTTACATCCCATAAATCATTAACTATCAATCTGCAGGTAATTCAGAGAAAAAGTGCATGTCGAATACATGGAATTCAGATAAGGATCAAGTTGGAAAAATGAAAATGTCAGCCATGAGTTCTTGTGCCTTTTTAATAGAGACCTTTTGAAGCGTTCTTTAGCGTACGACCTTGTTTTTTCCATTAAGTTACTCATAAGTAGTACATTTAAAGGTACCAACTGGCAGGCATGCATGCTTGTGATAACCGAAGCATTGCCTGCTTCGAAAAGATAGCGAGAAATACATTAATTAACATGTGAAAGAATCTGAATTTCCTTAGTTTTATTAGAGCTAATAACGTAACCGTCATAAATAGAATGCTTATCAAAAGGTAAGGTAAGAGCCACTGTGCCAAGAAAGAATGACATGGCAAACTTAACGATATGGGGAACGGGTCAATCTTTTCGAACACGTAAGTCATGAAAGCCTACGGTGTAATTACATTCTCGCAAAAAAAATCGAGAATAAACATCGCAATAGCACAATAATGTAGAGGGCACTCATTTTTGCGGATGCATGAAAAAATGTTTTTACCCAAAAGTAGACCTAAGAAAACAGCTTCTACAATGAAGCAATGGTGGGGCAGAGTTCATTCATCCGGAAACAAATAAACACACTAAAGGTCAAACAGACGTGTCAGATATTTTCTCCTCAAGGTGACTCATATGAGCCGATTCGAAGCCGCTACGTTCATTATTCCCCTCGCGACACAATGGGGGCGTGGGTATTTCCCCGCGATCATCCAGCCGACGTTTTCAAGCAGCTCTTTTCCACCGTGGACGACTATGTCCACGAAAAAAATTATGCACGACCGTTTCATATTAACAGCCGGTAACAGTTCTCTAACCTGGTGTCTCGCTCGACTACACCTTTCCAAAATAGCTGCTTCAGTGGAACAAATAGCCTTCGCCCATAAAATCTAGATGGATGGAAACAAAAAGGTAGAATTCAATCTCAAAACTAGTATCACCAGATTTGAAATCTGCGCTTCCCTTGCAAGAAAGTAGTTCCACAAGAGTCAAATAAATCCCCAATCAGAAAATAGTTTTAATATCCAGATGATGTCTGTTATCGACCTCTCTATTTATTAATGCTATATTTTTTGGAGATAAAGGTCTATTATTACCGCAGAAGAAAAAAATTAAAAAAGAAACTGAGCCCTGAATAAGCATGGTAATTATGAGAAACGTCGGCGGAAAGGAGTCATAAACAATTAATCATTTATAATAGACATACTTTCCAGATAAGAGAGTATTAAAATAGTTTTACTTTACTAAGCGTAGCTTGGTGGTATGTACGACCAAAATACCAACGCAAAAACTGAGAATAATGCATAGGACAAGTCGACTACATAATAATATAATAGCGAATGTAATTTCATAATACGCATGGAAACTCTCAATTGGAGCACCTCGTAAAATAGTTCAGAAAGTTTAAAATTAGATTGTTGAGGTATTTGGATCCCACTTCTTCGGTCTGAGTAGTGAATGTTATAAGTTTCCATTAATTTGATAATCGCATAATTCCACATAAACATTCCTAGTAACAGTAGGAATAAGAAGTGCTACATTTTACTAATCGCGAGGAAGCGGCATTTGAATTTAAATATCTTCTTTTTCTAATTACATGAGATGAAACCTCTCCCATGAATCATCTACCTACGACGCTTCAACCCAAAGTACTTCTTAGGCACCGCAGCTATCAACTCAAACGGCTACATAACTCTTGCCGTTATAACGCCGTAGTGAGCATGATGCTAGATTAATGAACCGGTGTTTCTCTATGCCTTCACCGCTCGCCTTACTATTCCGGGGCAAGGAGTAAAGAAAACGGAAGAATAGATAGACAAGGATGAGACGATTAGAGGCTAAGTGAGAAAAGAAACCTGACAAGACGTGGATAATTAGAGGCAAGACTGACAGAGTAACTATCCCATACGATGGAAGAAAAGTCAAGAGTTAAGTCGCGACTCTCAAGGGAGTGAAGAGCACAACCTCTGATCATTCCCCGGCCTGCCCTTTTAAACAAGCCACGCCCCCACAACTTTTTTTTCCTTGAGATCGGCGGCTACGGAACCGGATTCCACCCCTTCGTTGGCCTTCCACCGCGGCGAAGGCGCTGGCTCCAACCTCCCCCGGGAGATCTCTCCCTGCCCAACCAAGGGGATCTGGTGACACTGGGCGACTCTCATTACCGCGATTTACAGTTTATCCCACGTCCTTTCTTCAGTCTCCATTGCCAAGAGAAGGAAGAGGCGAACTCTTTCGTGGGCGATAAAGCGAGCACCTAAGCACTATTCCCAACATCGATCTCTGCCAAGACTCTAAATCTTACGTGCTCTTCCCGTAAAGACTCAAAGTGAGGATGAAGATCATGTAACTTAATGTAATTTTAGGCCAAATTCAAGATATGTTTCTATAATGAGGCCGAATTAAAATTCAATGATGTTAGCCCAATCTTAAGGAAATAAATCTCATCTTCCAAATGATACCAAAATATCAGCCTCATATTGCACTACTTTTCGAAATATTTGCCAAAAATTAGAAGCCGTTTTCAAAAAGTACGCCCCAAAGGAAAATAATGAAAAACAATAAGGTAGTTCAGACGCAATGGCTGCATCAAATATGCAACGGTATCTCGAATTTTCCGTTAATATTAAAATAAACAAATTTATAACTAACCATAATGATTTTTATACAATAGCAAACAAAATTTGGTTGTGTAGTCGTGGTCAGCGTACGACGTGAAACAAATTTCAAGGTGAAGCTTCAAATACGCATGTGTAGTTAATAACACACTTTCATTCATAAAAATGAAGTTTTTGCGTTATTTGTATTTATATATTTACACTATACTTCTTACAACTGCTTAAATTTCCAGATAACTTCAGTTTCATTTAAAAAATATATTAGCACTGCACTTTCAATCATTAGAAAGTAGTCAAAGAATACAACAACAGTAAAATCATTTGATACATGAGTACGAAGAGGAAATAAGTACGCGACAGAAAACAGCACGGTCGATCAAACCAATTTTTACCGCTTTTATCCAAGCACTCGGTTCAGTCACCAGCTTGTTACACAAATAATGGAGACAATAGTTAACATCTGGAGTACTTGCCGTTGGTAACCTCGGTAAAAAGAAGCTTAGCGAATACTTTCTGACAGTTGGAGTTTGCTCCTACTCGAATGATGCATTTGTTCACTTCTCATTACGGCAACCAATAAAGATCAAACAAAGGACAATGCGCCATGAATGGCTACATCGATAAAAGAATATGCGTACTTGTACACTGACTTTTGGCTTTCCGCCCACCTCCGTCCCACAATTCACCTCCAATCGACGACCTTCCAGCGAATGCGAGCAATCAAATTCCCCACGTGCCGCACCGTGAGTGGCGTACGCGGGCTCTCCGAAAAAATGGGTCAGTTGACATCATAACGTCTTAATGTCCCCGAAACTAAAATTTGGATGGGGCTTCATTTCAGCTAAGATTTTTAAAAATTATTTTCAAACGTTTTAATTACGGAATCATTCGAATTATTTTAATTAGGTAGACCAAAATGGAAAACTATTTACCACCCTACGTAACGCTCATCATGCAGAGTAGCTTCAGGTTCGTTATTAGGATAAGGAGGAATAGAAAAAGTTTGCATTATACTAATTTTCCAATGTGGGACTTAATTATGCTCCTTAAGAATATTTATCGTTCGGTGTAGAAAAAGGATAGATAGGAAATAGTCTCAATCGAATATTACTCAACGAAATAAACATTTAGTCATTTAAAAACGCAAAGAAAATTACTTAAATGATTTTATCTTTTTGGACATAATCCGAGTACTAATTTAGAAGGATGATGAAGAAGAACCACTATGTTGGACCACGTCCTAGTACAAAAAATGTTGGAGATAATGGTATATCTGACACAATAAGTATAACAGTCCACATGAATTCTCGGCACCAATGCAACTAGTACCAATCAATTGAAAAATTGTTTAAAAATCAGCCGGATCGTTGGAAAAAATTATCCGTTGGAAGCCAATGAGGAATATTAATAGATATTTTAGCGAGAATGACAATATCTGGGGTATCTGTTAAACTATATAGGAGGTGAGAACGAAAACTGATAGCTAAATGTTATTTGAAACATCGTAACATGATAAAATCATCATACCGAACGTTTTTTGACGAAGGAGAAGTGAAAAATTATTTTAAAAGCAAATGTTTGTGGTCACCGCAACAATAAATAAGTATATTTAAGGACAGAAGCTGCACCACGTGACACCTAAGAATGCCAAATGAAGCCATTCTTTTTAATGCTATAAATGATGCAAAAAGTCGTGCTAATTTTTGCTATGTAATCACTTTTATTGCAAAGATTTTTACCAACTTATGTAAATAATTAATACTTACGATTGCATCTGCCGGGACTAATTCATCACGGGTACGCAAAACGAAACGAATTCCACAAGGCTAACATATTACGTACGTGATGATTTCCGGACGATAAAAGTCACATTAACTACATTATATTAACACTGTGTGAATTCCCCATTAGTATTATGAGTTCACCAATTCACCAAGTAAATGCTACAAACAATTTTTTATGTGCTAAAATGCACATTGTTCTCATTTCGCCAAAAATTTACGAGGGGCCAGGAGCGCAATTCGAGCCTTTTTAATGCTTTACTTCCTACTCGCAATGTCCCATAAATTTACAGTACACTTAATTACCGACAGTGAACTGGAGCTTCGACAGTAACGGAAGCACTCCGAGTGCCACTCATAAATAGAGGCAGCCACCCATTCGGCAGGCCGAGCTTCGCAGCATTCCACCACGCAAGGCGCACCACGTTGAACTTCCTGGGAGTTCATCTAAATATGAGGATGAGGGGGCGGTGACGTCTGCTGCGAAGAACTCCGAGCACACCATTTGCAGATCGTCACCGCACGCTCCACGCCCTCGCGGCACCACGAGACTCGCGAGCCAATGAGCGACTTCCTCGCCTCAAGCCTTAACACCCACGCCCGTCACTAGCTCTCTTTGCGCCTCGATGGAAGATTATTTCTTCTAGTTCCATGGTATACATATAAATACTCGACAGCAACAGCACGATCAAACTTTACCGCAACATTTAAGCGAAAGAGTTTGCACGTATTGTGAGAATGAGTATCGGTGGAATTTGCAGAAAATGAATTTTGTTCCTATTCGCTATTCGATACTAATGACTTGGAATCAAATTACATTTAATTCGAATTCTGTCTATCACTAGATAATAACACCCGTTTAAAATTGGTACGGATGGAAGATTCCTAATTGATATTAACTATGGCTGATGGCGGTGAAACAAAATAGTGTGTGCAAAACTTATTC
Source organism: Pyrrhosoma nymphula (assembly GCA_963573305.1). Classification (NCBI taxonomy): domain Eukaryota; kingdom Metazoa; phylum Arthropoda; class Insecta; order Odonata; family Coenagrionidae; genus Pyrrhosoma; species Pyrrhosoma nymphula. Next base: position 89,242,123 of record OY754330.1, read on the forward strand.
TCCATTACTCGGAAAGTATAAAATGCATCCAAACGGGCTAAGTGGCATTCAAAAGAGATATAGAGCGATTCCACGCTAACTTCATCATGGCCGTGACTCTACCATATCTGATTCTCACGAATTTTGGCACTGAGAGAGATTATGATAGAATATATGTTTTGAAAATATCAGCTCATTTAGTAAATAATTATGTAAAGTAGGGCGTTTCGATAAACTTAAGATAGCGCAAAATGGCGCGTCGCAGCTTCTCACTCTGACTGCAATAAATGTCAACTAAACGGTCGAATTTCGAAAATGACAATACTTTCGTTATAAGAAGACAACAATCTGACTGTTAAATTAACATTTGGTTACATTAGCATCTATTCCTATTTTTAAGCGCGGTTTAGATTTGCATATATTTTTATTTTACCCATGTTAAGAGCCTGATAACTTTTTTTTACCAATTTTTAGATAGAGCCAGGCTTAATTTCGCTGAAGAGGCATGACGCAGGTTTATCTGTGTATATTTGTTTGACGAACAACCAAGCAACCAAGATGGATCAGGAAAAATATGGTGAAAAATTGTGAAAAAGTGATAAATTTTCAACTACTGCTGAGTGAAAAAAGCTGCTTGACATGATGTTCTAAATTAAGATATTTATTTCCTGCATATTTAAACTTCGTCTTTCAAAAACAAAAATAACATTTTTGAATCCATCAGTCAAATATAAAAAAAGGTAAACATAATTGTAGGCAGTTCCATTTTGTAATTTACAAGTAATAACGCAGCTATTCAAATCTCACATACAATTAAAACACGTTGCTATGTTCGAGTATAAAGGGCTATTAATTGAATTTGAAGTATCTTTAAGTAAATAGTTTTATGCATAGATATCTCCTCTTGAGCAGTGTTTTTTAAGGTACCCTACAACTGCATTATGCATAGTCTAATTAACCAACTGTCTAACGGAATAATTCATGGTTAATAAGTTTACCTCCACACTCCAGGCCACTTTGCTTACCTATATTTCCAGCAGCTCATGTAGAACGAAAGTCAACAAGGCAATAATCGGTTGCTCAAGTATCGCATCACGATAATTACATGCGGATTTGTTCCTCATAAATGAGGGCGTCGTGATATGTTTCGGAAAGTCGCTAGTCATGAGTTATATAAGAAACAACTGTGATGTAAATTAGTTCACGGTTCGTTATCATTCGTCACGAAAAGAGGCAATTATTTTCCGTTCAACGGCAATATAACTCACCAACAACAATAAAATTATTAGAAATAATGCAAGAATGTTGACCATAATTCAGACAAAAATACTGAAGAAACTCGCGTGCTGGAAAAGATTTTATCTGCACTCATCAATTTAAAAACCATCAAGTTCCAAAATATGAAACAAAAATTTCTTCATAAAAATATACTGCGTGCTTTATCTATAACGATTGAATGTTTTAATCTTAGATCTCCGATTAGTCTGAGGAATTAATATTGTTGTTTAAAAATGAAAAATTAGGCACATTAACCGTGTGTCCGTGTGTCCAAATCCCAAGGGTAGCCCTCTTCCCGAATTACAAAGGAACAAATAGCTGATGTAATTTCAAAAAGTCTCATTCGAAAAAAAGGAAAATCTCCGGAAAAACTGCAATTGCATAAATCTTGTTAATTAACAATGCTTATGAGATGCAGAAGATTTTTAATAATATATAGCATAATTTAATTTTTCCCTCGGAGCTAATCCAGATTTAATAGACACCAATAATTAGAATTCTTCCGTAATTTGATTTATTGAACTAGTACTTCTTGCTACAAGTTTTCTTACCTGCCATTCATAAAAGTCAACAATATTTTCAAGGATAAAATGAACGGGAAATTTTAAGGAGGGGAGCCATTAACGCCATCAGCTTCAAAATTCCGAACCCGAAGTATTTGAAAACCAAGCAATAGAGAAGTAGCGAATGAAAAAAATAAATAAAATGATCCGTGTCTCTCGCCTGGTGCGTGTCACCAGCAGCCATCTCGTTTTTCGCAGGTACTAAAAGTCCAAATATCATTCCGAGACGTGCGCCAAAACCGGCGCGACGTCACAAACACAAGTGAAAGTCACGAGATCCGCACGATATGAACTGCTTTGTATCTCACCGGCTCGGAATGGGAAGGCAGACACAATTTCCTTGGCGAGAGTCACGGTTGACCACCGCCCCCACGCCTCCGTCCATACACCTCCTCCCCCTCGCCCCACTCCCTCCCACCCTGCTCACTCAGCTGTGCTCGAGAGGAGAGCCTCTTCGAGTCTCCAAGACGGCAAAGCTTGGGGCCGCGGGTGCGAGCTTCTGAATTTTCATTGATCGATTTTTCGGTTAGGAACGATGGCAGAAAGAGCAGAAACCCCGCTAAGGAAGTGAAGGAGCCGAGAAACCAAGGAAAAGGGTGTCAGAGCACACTATATTTATATACAATAACGATCACGGAATGTAGTTATACAACTAAGATCAATATTGCGGCACAATTTTACAACAGAGATCAATAATGTTTCAAAAATATACGGATCAAACTTACGACGTTATATCATGTTTATTGTACCTCTTTTCAAACGAAATACGTAACTTTTCACGTTCTAAAATCTTTAAGAATCGTCATGCGCTAAGGAAAATTTTCAATATACTCTTTATTACAAAAATCTTCCCACATTTTCTATGGGTTTTGCTTTCAAAGGTAGGAATTAGAAACGGGATTTAATGTTTTAGAAGTTGATTCCTTTTTTATTTTAACCTTCATTGAGCATAACCTCGAAAGACAGGTTTACAGAGTTCAGATAGCACAGTCCTTGTATTTAAATAAGGGTTTATCTTATATATAAAAATGTATATATAAACACCAATCTTGTAGAACTTTTCTAACATAAAAATATATTGTATTAGGTTTATGAGGTAAAACATACGCACGGTTCATAAATACAATTACTTTCCTCCATTTTAATGAGTTACAAGCCCAGAATAACTGTCGAGAGCCCATCCTATGATGATTAAGTATAGATATTGTAGTTAAGAAGAAAGTCGCAAGCCAATAGCCAATAATGAAACTCATAAGTTCACCACTAATGTATTCAGCTAACACTGCTCCTTTCATGAGTTGTCCTTCCATGGGGAAATTTACTCTGGAAATAAGCCCTCCACTATCGAACGAAACTGAGACACGATCATTTTTGGGGCACAAAATATGACATAATACTACACCGTGCCGGACTACCACCGTTGAGCAGGGGAGAGGGAAGAACGGTTATTAGAGGACTGAGACGCGATAAGGAAAATAAAACCATTCCCCTCGCGAGAAATGTCCCGAAGAGACCTTGTTCTTCTTTAGCTTCCGAGATGAGATAAGGGGTTTGACCGCGGTCAGTTGCACACTTTCCCAGTGACGAAACTGCTATAAAAGGACAAGAAATAGGCTGCAACTTGGCGCAATAAACTTTTCATGGAGCCTTCCTGAAAGTTGTCGATAAGTTTTCGAGTGATGTAGTAACGACATGACTCCACAGTAGAGGGACCATATAATGCCACTATGATCGCGTCAACCATAGCATGGTAAAATAGTATGACTGGGCTTAGGAAAATCTCTTACATTGGAGGCATGCTCCAATTTCCCATCACTGGCTGTTCTGGAAATTTACCAGACATATTTTTTCAGGGAAAAATATATGTTGCTCAGTTCAGGTACACATTGTAGTAAAGAGCGATTATATAGAGAGGTGAGGAGAACGAATTCAGATGGTTATTCACGTGAAAACTACGTAAGTAAATAGGGTTATGAATTTTCCGAAGCTAATTCACGCCCTAGTTTTATGGCTAATCACATTTTTATTGCATGTAAATAGGAACCTGCGAAACGGCCGCGGCGGTAAACTATAAACGAATTTCTAAAGAATATGTACGACACTAACAATTTGATTGAAAGAGTGACGCAGTACAACTTTATTGGACAGAAGGCAGGAAGTAAAAATTACAAAACTTTAAAATATGCCGTCACGTCTGTTGCATTGAAACCAGAGACGGTAAACAATACTATAGAACGGGTTCAATCTTGGGTGATACCTATGGTTACCCCACTCTCCCTTTCCTTCTTCCATTCCCAATCCTGTACTTTTCTTCCTGGTCTATTAGTCTAAAGAGGACCAGGTAGAACCAACAAACTTTTTTCGGAAATACATAATCTAAGGCCATAAAATATATACAACATGAAATAAGTAAAGAGACTCATTACTTCCTAGCAACGGCTTGAAACGTCTATTATATCGATAGTTTTCTTTAAGAACTCCTTCCATTCTTAGGAAATGCACATAAAATTCCGCAATGACTGATTCATTCTCTACAAGGAAGACACAACTGACATGGAATTCGCTCAGGGTATAGCTAACCGATTAGTCCACATCAATACAATATTTCAAACCACATGCCCTTAAGGCCGTTTTACACGGGGCTCTCTACTGCACAGGCTGATGTTTGGATGCATTCGCAGTGAAAATTGCGTCGTGTAAAGCGGTGTACTACGCGAACGCCTGCGCGAATGTATGAATGACTGCGAAGAAAATAGCCCCTGCTCTAATTTGGTGCCCGCGTTCTCGCAGTCCGTGAAGCACCTCGTATGTTATACTGTTATTTAATAAAATATTACTAGTATGTTGCTACAAATACACATTTAGACATGCTCTTGCCATTGTGCGTTGAGTTGAGAGAGATATTTATAGGCTGTTATTGGCATAATATGGCAGAATTTAATAATTAAATATTTCTACCGATGAAAGGGAGATCGCTTACCGTTACATCGCATTTTTTAAAATATATATCAATAAGGTATTTAGACGTACAATGATGAGTTATGCATTCTAGTAAATTACTGAAATCACGCATGACATTTATTAAGCGGTAATTGCTCGCACAATAAAAATGTAATGTACAAAATCACCTACATTCTCCAAGCGTGAACGAAAATTGCACTCGATAACCGGAATATGTTTCATATTAATTGCTCTTAAATGGATGATTCCCGTTGAAAATTTTCAATTATAATCAAATTTCGTTTATGCAGTCACTTACTTAACTAGATTACAAACTAAGATGGATTATGATTTCAGAAAATTGGATATTTCGCACATTTGTGAGCATCGTATTTTGGCAACGTTGTGTTAGCCCCCGAATTTGGGCCAGGGTAACGAAAGTTCGTATTTTTACTGATGTTTGTTTGCTTTCGACCTCTATTTTCGTAGTTGAGCAGATATATGTATTCTTTGAATCTTTTGCATTGAACTGTCAATCGATCATCACTCTATCCTATTAAAATTCGGATTGATCATCAAATACTGCTGAAATAATGTGTTGGACAACACCACGTAGGTACACGTACAACAACCAAGAGTGCTAATGGCTAATTCACTTATTTCTCCACTCAACTTAAATTTCTTTCACTATATTTATTTCTTTGTCACTAATTAAATTCATTTTACATTCAACCAGGAACTTAATGATATAGAGTAGGTAGTCGCTAACGCAGGAGATTAGTATCATAAAGTGCACCGAGTCAAACCTCTAGATTTGTTACGTCATAATTTATTATTGTACGTACAATTTTTAAACACAAAAATTAGAAATATTTTTAAAGAAAAGTGTCTACCCAAAAAATTAAATCTATCCCTAGTTACCCACTTTACTTTAAAGCAATACTTTGCTCGGCGACGCGTTTATATAACCTTTCATCCTCTATATACATGCCTTCCCTTGCATTGAACAGAAAAAAAAACGATGTAAACAATAATGGGCACAAACCTTTTTCACTGTCAGAAGAAAACACTCGTCAAGTGCGAACGTTATTTACAAAGGAATTTCACGAAGACTTGCGCAGACGCATGCGTCGTGTAATATTGTGAAAAGCTCTCGTTCTCGCAGTGTACTTTGGCGCCTTCTACTGCGAGAGCTGAAGCTGCTTCAGCCTGCGCAGTAAAGAGCCCCGTGTAAATCGGCCTTTAGAATGAAATAATAATGTCTGAAATTAAATCTAACGCTGGAAATATACTGAGGATGTCCTCACCGTTTGCTTTTTTGTGTAACGCACAATTTTTCAGTTTTTTGTAAAACACACATAGATGAGCAAGCTCTACCACATAGACCATTTTACATAATCGGATTTTACGGAAAGATATAAACGTAAAAACAGGTTCATTAATTAGCAATTTAGCATTATGCAGCAATTTTTCAACTTATTTTGTTCACCGTTTTACGAAAAATTTCAGACCAAAGTATGGGCATAAATATGTGAGTTCAGATTAACATTTTATGTTTACATATTTTTCTTTACCGTGGCAATGAAGGATTTTCTGTTCTGACCGCTACCCACCACCGCTTACACCCTCTCCCCCCCCCATCCTCCTCCCACTTACTTCTCTTACGAAGGCCTCTCCCCTCCCCACGTCCATCGCCTTTGCTATCTCTACCGTTAAAGTGACCCCAATCGCATGCCTCCTTGTACTCCTCTCATTTTGAGGCCGCCTCATCCTCACTGCTAGGCGCCCTCTCTCCCCCCCTCTCCAAAGAAGTGGACGAGAGGCAAGGAGGGGATCAAGCAAGAGGCCGAAATCCGTATCCAGGCACGTTCTCACGACTGAGAGACGCCACCCGGGGGCTTTCGAGACACCCAAGACAGTGACAAAACCGATTGACAGATGTCCAAAACATTCGCCAAAAGACTTTCACGCACGTTTGGGTACAAAACGAGTGTCTTAATCTGAGGTCTCAAGCGTGATGGAGTGGAAACGGAAAACTGCAATTAATGAAAAAAGCAATTTCCACAAGTATGTGGAACTCATGCTTGTAAAAATTGCTCTTTTTTCATTAATTGCAGTTAACACGAGTGTCGTTACGACCGCGCCCACTTGAGAGTGAAAAGAATTGTCGATTTCCGAGACACCAAAGCATGAGTGAATATTTATGTCCATTAGAGACTACTTTCCCTTTCTCCGCGACCTCCAGAAGATAATGGAATGGCACGATGTCTGAGGACAATGCAATACCGGCACGTCGACCCACATAGTAAGCAACTGCCTCACAAGAATTATGAGAGACTTCAACGTCAGTTCCACACTAATGATGCGCAGCTTCAAAACTAGAAAGGCTGGACCGAACATATGAGTATTGAAAAATTTGACTGTATACAATAGAGGCTCCCAAAGATTCATAATAGTTTCCGATCAAAAAGAACTTTTCAATGTGAAAGTAATAAAACTTCAGCGAAGATTCAGCTACAGGCATGTTTTTCGGCCAAATCACTAAATTTGATTGAAAGAATTATATTGATCGCTGAAAAATCGTAGAAAACATGCCTCGTTTTGATAACTTACAAGCATCGTACAAGTTCATTTAAAGCTACTAAGGTTCAAAATGGTATCGCAGCATATGAAATCACCTGAGTGTTGGGAAGAGTTAGAATGTGGAATGTAGATTATTGTATCTACTCAAACAAACTGAAAAGGTTTCAAGTACCTCCAGGGAAAAAAGTGGTTGGTCTCAAGGTATGAAATATTTACATCTCATTCGAAGAAGTAAAGCAGAGAAGAGGAGTTACACCATTCTTGTTCATTGGTTTTTCATTTGGTTAATTCATAAAAATGTTCTATTTTCAATGAATATATCAAAAACGCATATCTATTCGGTGAATATTCAACGATCATTATTAAAATATTATATTCCCACGTAGGGTTTGATTCCTACGAAAGTTTGAAACAGAATCTCTCTGTCCTATCACCATCTTTTTAATGTTCTCGTGTTTGTGGAAACCAAAAGAAATACTCACTAATAATGTCGCCAGAGAAGCCTATCAAACGTAATGACAGATATTTCTTTCAGTTTACACTCAATACACTGATAGCATAGCAAATATCCATAGCCTCTGTGACAAATGAGAATCATGTCAACTACAAGTATTTTTATATGTAGTACAAATAGGTACAAGTCTACATCTATATTGTGACCACGAGCCGCCACAAGAGCGTGTGAATGTTAGAAACCAATCTTTTAAACACTACTCTGTAGGGAGAAAGTATTCCATGTACATGCCATTACGTTGATTTTAATGCATCAATGAACTTCCTACGTTTTGTTGAGGTCACGCACCGTGCGACGGAAAAAGGAGCACTAATTCCAATCAGTCCTAGTGACTATCTCTCTTATTTTATCTAGTATGGGTGCTATAGTCGAGATGCCTGCACAGACAGCCAGCATATACCTAAGAGTCCTTCAGACACGTCGAAATCCGAGAGTGGACGCCAAACCACGGGAGCTCCGGCCTCGACGTTGCTTCGTGGCGAAAGGCGAAAAATCGACAGTAAACGAATGGAGCTCGGAGTGGAGGCCCTCCACGGTTTTGGATGGCCAGCCACGGGTGACGGCGATGGAAGAAGCAAGAGGCGCGGAGGATGGACGCGCACCGCAGGGCCAGGACTGCGGCGAGTGGTTAGAGTGGTGGCGGCGGCTGAAGTGGATATACCTACCTACCTGTCTTGCAAGAATGGACGTGGAATATACCTACGGTCGCCAACCCGTGACCACCATAGGCGCCACACAATGGACTCGGGATTTAATGCTAAGGCGACTGTCTCTGAATCGCGTGCGAGTTGGGAAGAGGAAGGAAGAAGAATTGACGCGAGGCCGGAAGGTAATGGCATTAATAAGGGAAGCCATATTCCTCACGCGCCTCCGAAGGAAGTGGTGTATGGTGCCGGGAAAGGAAAAGGGGGAGTGTGCCGTGAGGATGGACTTCCCTCTGCGAGGCCTATCTCGTCGGGTTCCCCCTGCATATGACGCGGTCGTCAACCGGTGAATAGCGAGTGCATGCCTACTCGGACGCAATGAGCCGCTCCATGCAACGATATTATCGCTTTCATGTCGATATGAGCTCCAAGATGTTGCAGCTGATACGTGGGTGCGAATAAGCATGATGCAGAGAGGATTGGCAAATGCCACCAATGACCAATTGTACCTACACGAAAGATATTATTTAACACTGGAACAGACACAAGTGACAATATAATATAAATACCCTGTCGAACAGAGAACACACCTCTAAGAATATATAGATAAAATACATCGAAGGTTTAAAAATATCGCCGATACTCAAAAGCACCGACACGAAAAAATAATATATTTCCTTTCACTGTAATTCTACAACAGAAAAAAATGACTGGATAAAAGAAGCATAACGTCGGAAAATAAGTTTTACAACTGATATTTTTGGAGTACCGAGTGTTTAGAAGTATCGCCGATACTCATCGTGCCGACCGAAACAGACGACATGATTTAACCTCCACACTACATCTTCATTTGGACAGCAAAAAAAATACGGGAGATACAATGTCTAACTTTAACGCATAAGAATTCTTTCTTCCCATGCATCATTCCCAGCAGAAACAGAGCGAGACACTAATTCACCAAAACACATCACTTTTCGTCCTTTCTCTCTCTCTCCCAACTCATTTTTCCTAAGTCCTTCGTTTTCATGGCTGGTGTCCTATCATCCCTCGCAACACGCCTCAGCGGTGCCGCGCCGGATAGTACGATGGGTGTAAATGGCACTAGATGTGACGTTAGGTACGGACGGCGAAGAGAAAATCGTCCAACTTTATATGCAATATATTTTTTGCCCACTAACCTTCCCCGCTCAATCCGGTCAGATGATATCACAGGTATAACGCCTCTACCTAGACCTCTAGGAAAACTACGAATGATGGGGGCAGATCATCACAAAATACCACTCTACATAGACACCTTCAATCCAATTACTTCACAATGAACGTATTTACCCTACAAAACGTTAACTAATACCGAACGATACAAATAACTAGTATTACTACGTTCAGATAAATCCACCACCTACAATTTTTCAAACCGACATCAGACTTTGAAGAGAAATATCGCGAGGGGATGAACACACTTCCAACTCCTTCCCCTAAACTTATATGTAAAGAACCAAACTACTCGTAACACGCTGATAACATCAATCCATGGCATGGATGATTTCTTTCGTCTTTCAACTAATCGCCGATTTCATTTTGACTATCACGCTTAAAAAGGTAGCCCTTCAAGGTTCAAGGCCCATCGTAATGCGACTCGGGGCAAGTCATTACCTGGGCGCTGAATTGCTCACCTATAAATGGACAGCGCTTCTCTGGATACAGTTACATATTATGAGTCCCGAAGAAAATATTAAGGGCACTCCACCTTCTCTCTCTCCTTCGCCTCAAGCACTCAGGCCATTACCCAGCTCTTCAAGGGGAGACATAATTTTGCGGTTACGCTGTTCGTAGAAGGCGAAGAAAGAGAGTAAAGTAGTTGCACTTCAACTGAAAACACGTCTATAGTGAAGAAGAATCGTAACTCGTCTAATATACTAGACTCGTCTAATATATATCGTTCAACATATACTGCTAGAGCCAACGTACTACGGTAGAAGCGATAACAGGAATAAAATAAAGGATTATAATAGTTGCGATAGATCAATCATATGAAACTCCCACCCTCAATAGGTAGAGTAGAATTTTCACTTGTGCTCAATAACACAACATCATTACTAACTCTTCACACCGGTCGATTTGTCCGGCATTGTTTAATTTTGTTCTCTGCATGAAGTAGCATTTCATAGCATTCATAAATTAACAGTATTAGTAATATTAACCACTAGATGTGTCTATAGCATTGTTCTGCATGTTTGCATGTTCATTTACGTATCACTCTCCCAGTTTCCGGTTGGACTGCGCACTGTTCTCCTGACTGCTTTTTGGCCTGCGCCTAGCGACAGGGGGAGCGTGCGAGGTTCTGATTTGTGCTGGGACGAGTTCTGCATGCCTGGTGTGGAATCACCCCGTGTCACACACCCTAGTGGTGGCTTGCAGGGCACTTCGTAGATGTAGAAGAATATCCGCTCAAATATAAAGGGAAGTAATACTCCAGCCCGTGATCGGACACGGTTTTGTATTCCTTGCTATCTCCGAGAACTCCATTCTCCTCTCCAAGCTCTCCTCGCAGTACACAATTAATACCCTAAATAGATTGACTTACTGCTCTATTGATTTAAATGCGCATATCTTCCTAAATTAATTAGTTACGAAATATAATAATGTTGACTAAATGCATACAATAAAGTGCACGATATATATTATCATGTATAAGCAAGGGAACAAACATTTTGACTACTTAACTCAATTAGTTTGGCAAGTTTGCCATGGGCAGTATAAGAATTTCTATGAACTGCTAAAAGCACTCTGTTGTCAAAGTCTGAGCCAAAATAGACCGTGTAATTTCCTAGATCTTTAATTATGAACCACTATTGTCAAAACCTTACAAGAGGAACTTCCACTTCCACAAACAAAATCCTTGACGCACGATTTTGAAAAAGATTAAAAAAGTGAGAGAACCAAGTCTCGTGTTTTGAAGGATAAAACAAAAGAACGTGATCGCCGGACAACCTTGGGCACGCCCGTGATACAGCGTTCCTTGGCAACGAAATTTCCGCGACTTTAACGTACAATCAACCATTGGTGTGGTAATCATGATTCGTAGCAAATAAATCCTGGGAGTCAATAGTTTGCACACCCATGATGTGATCTGTGAGCTACCGAATTCACATGCGTGGACGAAGACAAGCCAAGGCTGGCGGATTTTCCGCGTCGCAAGGTTTTGCCTGGTGGTCATTTAAACTGGTCACGTGTGACTCTCAAGTGGGCTGGGGCAAAAGAGGGCGGGGGCGGGCGTGGCTGAGGCAGGTATTCCAGGTAGAGGCGCACCTTTCCCGCCCGACAATGCGCTGGTGCCTCGTAGGGGGTAGGTAGCGCAGAGGAAGGAACAGGGCGAGAGGAGAAGAGTAATAACAGGAGACTACGTGACTGTTGAGTGAGTGGTGGAGAACCGGTCCTTGTCCCTTTCCTGGGAAGAGAAGGAAGGAAACTACGCCGGGAATTGCTTCTTTCCTTCATCCACTGACTCTCTGTGAGACTTCGGAAGAGGGGAGGGGAAAAAAAGGTTATTTTTTATTTGAGCAGCTTTCGGGCGTTCCTCCGCGTGATGTCCATGGTTGACAACAGTTTCTCAAGCCATTCTGCTGGTGTCTTCAGGTCTGAAGTAGCGATGTCCGTTTTTTTCCGTCTTATATACCCGTATATAAGGCTGCTCAAATAACCAAACCCCGCGGAAAACTTCGTACCAAGGTTATTTTTTGGTGATGATGCCTGTTACTTCGCACCAGTCACGCAAGCGGGCAATTTTAGTCGGAATACGTTTGTATACAAAAGGAGCCGATGCCATCAACTTCCTTACGCATTGATTTCGTAATGATTACTTCCAAATATGAGTTTAGGGAGCCTGAAATTCCTAGGACATCACGAACATTTTAAATCAGAAAAGATATCAAGCGTCGTACTCGGTTACAAATAAGAAGTTCGAAGCAAATTTCCTGTAAAATAACTTGACAGATATGTATTGGCAATTTTCTTTAAGACTGAATTTACTACCTAAACATTTGCATATGATACCAGCAAGCATACCATCCTGACCATACGGACTATTTGTCCCTTATAAAGTTAATTTAGATATTCGTTCAACGCTAAAAGAATATACGTGTTCTATTGAGGCAGTCATAGTTTGATATGAAAACCAGTAAGAAATAACTTAAGTAAGTAACACTTTAAATCCTTCACATTGTATGCATACATTAGCTCTTATTTTTATCCACGCCAGTTGCATATACTCAAGTGCTTGCTTAGATGCAGTTTCAATAATCAAGTACTAAGGTAAGGCATCCATCGAGGCAAACTCTGAACAGACCTTATGATCAAATGACATTACGCGAGCCATGCATTTTCGTAAATTTATAGATAATAAAATGTATTCCTTTCATTTTCCTTTCACCTTTCCCTTCGGTCTTAAAACCTGGTAGTGTCCACCAATCTCCGCTCAATTACAATGCAGCCAACTTTAGAAAGGCAAGCCGATTCGCAATAACTTTCTTAAGTTCGATCCTAGACTTGAAAGGAAACCGCAGTCGCTGCCTTACTTTTTGCGCAGGAAATATCCGCAGCGGCATTCTCCACACACGAACACTGGAGAAACCGCGAGAACATGCTTCAGTGAACCACACAAAATTCTTACGTAACGTTTGGAGGGAATTTCATCCCGAAATTACAATGTTGTATGAATGGAATGTACACTGTAAGTACCACCGTTTCTTTTTCGTAAATGCAATCATCTGTTCTCACTGAATATAGCTGAATTAACAGGAAGTAATTCGATGCCAGGTTTCCTCATCTAGCGAGAATTCCTTACTTACATGTTTATAGTATCGAACTTTATGTTTTAACTAAGCTCATTAAATAATAACTTTGTCAGGCCGTTGAATATGTTGACAGGCCTTCTCTCACTCAGTTCAAGACTAAGGAATATACGAGAACCTAATCCAACACAAGAGAAAACGTCAAGAACTATTAAATCAACAAGGATGACTTGGGTATGTTTTAATGGACACTGAATTGCTGCCATCAGCATTTCTGTTGCGGCAAACACCCACTCCTAAAGACTACCAACTTATTCAATTCTCTTTACTTCTTGCCAACCTTCGACTAACGAAGGAAGACTATCCCTTTCTTCAGCTTTCCGTATTCCCAACATTCTTCCCTCTATCACTACCTTCAGTATCCTATCACCGCTCATTTTTTACATCATCCATTTATTCTGCCTTCTCCTGCAGAATAGTAAGAAATGCCGAAGCAACATTTTGAAGGGTGTAATAATCATGGTGGCGGCGAAGCAGACCATAATAGCAGCCGATCAAGGTTGGAAGCAATGTAAATGTGGGGTAGTCGAAAAATGAAGGTCAAATGGACGGACACAATAAAAAATTAAGGGAACCAACAGAGTTGGGGAGAAAGGACGTTTAATAAACACTTTACAAGGAAGAAATTACGAACTTATTGAATACATCCTATGAAATGACTGAATCTAGAAAATAATTATGGAAAAATATGAATGGAAAGCATAACGGAGGAAAACCAAGAATTGAGTATACATCGCATTAATTTTGGCGAAAGATTAAATGAACGTTTAAGAATGAGTGATTGTATACTGACAAAGAAAATCTTCAGCTATAGAAACAAATTAAAGACGGCAACAAAATGGGTTGAGCAAACAAACAAAATATTTCGAGGAAGTTGGTATCCATCTACGAGACATCAAGAATAAAGAGATTTTTCGAATTAAGGTTGAATTTAAGGAGTACCAGCACAAAGTAAGTAAAAAGCCCGAAAACACCTCGTCAGAAGAAAGTAGGAGAAACGACCGCGAAATAATGAGGAAGTTATGTGAACAGAAGACAAGTAAGCCCACTGTTTCCCGCGGTCCACAGTAGGCCGAACTCGAAAATAAAGAAGGAATCTTTTGAAGGTTTGAAACAGCTAATACAAGAGTAAGTAGATTGGAGAGCTGCAGGAAAACAATCATAGACGACTGCTTATGATGATGATGAAATGTGAACCAGAAAAGCAAAAGCAACATTCGCTAAGGTTGCATCGATGAGTCTCCTGCGGCTATAATACATAGAAGCAAAGTCTTCAGAATCGGCGAAGCGGAGAATAAGCACCGTATTAAGGGGTGGGCGTGAATACGGCAAGGCACAGAGCGAGGAGGAATGAGGGAAAGAGGAGGGGCAGCGCCGATCCCCCCCTTGGGGGCCTATTTTGGGTGATGGAATGCGGACCTGGTCAAATAGGAAGCGATCGAATCGCTTAAGGCGATGGAATGATAGGAGGGGAGGTAGACTATAATATACCGCGGGTTGGGTGTGGAATAGCTAATGGGTGAGAGGTTCAAATTGGGCGAGGTTCACGGCTAGCTGCATCGCTCAACTTACATCACAGGTTTAGGCGAAAAATTGTGGGACAATCGTTACAATGATGATATGAGCCCGTATTAGCGCGTGGTGAATATGAAGTCATGCTCTGATACCCCTTTTTTGCATTTCGTATACAACTATGCGGATATTTGCAAATAAATTGATTTTTATCTTTGCATCTAAACTTTAGGCATAATCAACCAACGTTTCATTCTCAAGATACATACGATTTAGTTGGAAAAGGTGTGAACAATTAAATTATTGCTATAAAGGAGCATTTTAAAGAAAATCTGCTCTTTTGAGACGAATAGAAATAATTTACAGAGAAAGCGCCAAGTTATTTCTTCTAACTACAGCAATTTACTCGAAATACTAAAGAAGCTGTCATAATCGTTTTCCAGGATAATTCAAGAGCATTTCTCGCTAGTAAGAATAAAATAATAGTCAATTTACTCCAGGATCATCTCTAGAATAAATCTCTCTCATCTAGCAGTAAAAATATTGCCACAAGAAATTCAGATAAATTGATGATTGTTCCACACCACCGAACCACCACATATAACAAATCGTTTCATGTAACCATGTGTAGGATGTGGAACTATATCCCAAAAAATATAAAAAACACCCCTTCCATAACTGGATTCAAAAAGAAAGTACATGACTACCTGAGAGGGCAAGAAAATTGTTGAAAAAAAATGTTTGCATATTTCACATTCTTCAAAAAAATGTTTGTAAGTACCTAAATTTCACATTCTAGTGCATGTATGTTTTTGTTTTATTTGATTTGACTTGATTTTATTCTATTATACTGTTCTGTATCTACATAGTTATATCTGTTAAGTGTATTTTCTATAGAAGAGTTAATTTGGTGAGTCTAGATCACAGTTGTTTGTGCCACATTCTTGTTATTAGGTATAATGTCCAACTAATGTATACCTTGCTACAGAGAACCTGTGTTGCTAACGACTTCTATATTTCATTCATGTATTCTATGTTCTAAGGGCATTTAAGTTCCAGAATATTAATACATTTCTATTCTATTCTAAAATAAGTATAAAAAAGTAGTTAACTATCACAAAATAAGGAGCGATTCCTCCGGCTATGTTCCCTAAGGTACGCCGTAATCATACTTTGAAAATAAAACTGATGATCTCAGGCCTGACCTCGTGGAAATTATGGATATTCTTTGAAAATACAGATAAAACCAGTCATCCGAATACTTTTTCAGTGAGTGCATGTTCCTGGTCAACAAGTTCTTTTAATGATGTGTGTAACAAAGTCAAAGAGCATGATGCACAGAAAACATTTCCCAACTGAACTCCACGATCTTTAAAACATCATGATGACTTCATAATTGTCATATTCTAATAACAAGCAAAGTCTCAACATTCTTTCACCCCTGGACTTTGATTAAATTTTCATTCTATTTGGACCGATAGAGATACTTTAGAGGATGTGGTTCCCGATCATTCAACGATCAGCTCCCACCACGCTATACAAAAAGATACCCATCACGCCGTTCCCTTTTGGGGTAGGCTCAGCAATAAGAGCTAAATTATAGGTGTTACACCTATGAACTAGCTGTTTTAATAATTTTATGTATACTGCCCTATCCTTAAAAACCTGCTTTGTTCCGTGAAATTTCACTTTTATTTGATACGAGTGGAAGATACCCGTTGAAATTCAACGGGTGTGAAAAACGTTAAACTTATTTTATAAGAAAACCGCAAAGCCTGAAGAAAAACTGTATGCGTGGTCATTCGAGGAGTTCGTAACCTATCTTTTATGTTGTGTTCGTTGTAGTAGACACGCTGACCGTTTTCCAGGTGCACGGAGAGATGAGTGACTGTTGGTCCACTTTCATGCACGGGAAACCACAAAATAGGCCATACAGACTCATTACTACTTAAATAGCAAAGATTGATGGATGGTCACCTCGTCCCTAGGGTTCTCTTGAGGCGTCTTCTTAGTGATTAACAGCTTGATCGCTTCCCTTGTGTACATACATATACTTGCATTCAGTGGCATAATTGAGTTGCAATATTCAACGTTGATATGTGCGTTGAGTATCTTAATCAGGATTAGATAGAAGGGTACAATCCAGCGGTTGACAACGTCAAGAGGAGTAATGGCAGCAGAAGCCATGTTTATTTGACCTATGAATCCTCCATCGCCCGGACTGCGCCTTCGGCATAGCCATAATCATTGGTTTCGGTTGCTAAATAAAAAATATATGGTGATTCTTAGTGCACTTGTCGATTTTCATGCACGGATGTCGTTAATTGCGCTGAATTTCCGTTCTTCTTTCGGGTAAGAAGCATGTAGTGACGTCATTATAATTTCCGCCATCTTAAAACAGATTGAAGGTTCGAAACAGATGGGTCTGTATTTGAACCAGATTTAGAGCTGGTTACCCGTCCGTATGTTGGGTAAGGATGAAATTTGTGCGGATCTTAGCGTAACCCGAGAAACACCACGGGGAGATTATCATGAGATCGCTGGTGGGCATGTCTTTGTGCATCCAAGTTTAACTTTGGTTGTTTTTATTCCAAGGGCTCATTTTCTCGCAAAGAAGACATTCCTTTTGCTTTAGAAATTTAGAATTTTTTCGAAAGGTTACTCTTTTTTCTATTGGGCATGTTGACGGATATATTTTTAAGTCCGAGGAGGGGAAACAGTGGAATGTGAGAGTCTTAAATATGTAGCTCGATGATTGAGTGAATGTACCTAAGTTAACTGCACATTAACACTTTTAAACATATATAAATAACTCGTAACGTTTATGATGTGGGAATGGGTCTGAAAAACAGTTCGCAATCGTAATGAGAGGCAGACGGTTTCACTGCGTGTTATACATCTGATTATTAAACGATAATAAACAACGCCGTGTTTTATTGTGCAACAGATGCATTATTACCATTGCTATTCGCTGCGCGTAAATATTCTTGTACACTTAATTGCGTGTGTAACCTATTTAATTCCTTTATGTGTATCGTTTACTACGTTAGTATTCATTCATATACATGCAGTGCCCCTTTGAGAGCTACTTTGAGAATAGACGTTGAAGAGTATACTTGTAAATATGCATTGAATTTATCGATTACCCCCCGAAGCAATCTATCAAGGGCCCTTGGGACTCTGGGCACTTCTTATACGGATTTTCTTTTTACGTACTATAATGGGCCTGTAGGAAAACATGACATTTAATAGTTAGAGGCGGGTATATCCTTTGAAAATCAAATATATGGTTGTCAAGGAAATATGTTATTGTTGATTTCAGATAAAGATGTGAGATTTTTCAGCTGAAAACATGAATTTCAGACAACTTCGGAGGGTAGAAGAAAATCGATTGATAAAATTAGAAACTTCCTTTATTCAGCCATCCGATAAGAAAAATCCCAGGCCTATATCTTGAGTGAAAGTACTTTTAAAAAGCAAAGAATGAAACCACTGCACCGAACTCAATGCTTAGCATGGACCACCAGGGGTGACCCTCGGGGGCTTTTGGGGGCCCTGAGGGCTTTTTGATATAGCATATGTTACAACCAGATATGTCTTCAATCTGCATGCCAAATTTCAGCTCAATCGGTCCAGTAGTTTTTGCGTGATGGAGCAACAGACAGAAAGAGACCATTACATTTTTATACATATTAGTAAGAATCACACCCTTAACCCTGAAAAAAATAGGGTTTCGGTTAATTGAACCCTACAGAGTTTGTTGTCTACCAGTATCAAACATGTGTTCCAAATTTCATCAAAATCGACCCTGTGGTTTAGGAGGAGATGTGGAACATACATACATACATACATTGACTTTTATATATATAAAGATATGCTCTCTTGATTTTTTTTTGACTGCTTATATTCCTCCTCTTACAAAGTATCTGTCACCACATTCAACCATGACTATCTCGGTCTTCCCCTTCCTCTGAACCGTTCACTCTAGTTATCATAATTTCTTTTTGTTATCCGACTCTCTTCCATTCTTTCATCATGGCCAAACCAACATGCGTAATTCCACAGCATATTTCTCACATTCGTCAACCTCTATTCAGTCAAAACTAGAGTCTCAATTTTTCAGCATGAGAATTTGAGGATGAAGCATTGGCACACTTATGTAGGTAGACATACCCTAATATGACAAAGAAAAGCCAACGGGAATCCTAAGGCGGCATTTGCATGGATTAGTGTTATGATTGATTCTGAAGGCTCTTCAGTGGAAAACCACCATTAAGCTCAATGAACTCCTGCAAACTTAACATTCTTTTTAAGCCCCCAAATCTGTGTTTTCAATTCAACGTTTCCGTATACGCTGGAGAAGGAGAAGGGAAATGTGACGAGAGAATCGGCGTGACAGTGAATTGGTCATAAAAAGGGACGAAGACTGAATAGCATATAAAAAGGATGAGGTAAGAGATGGGAAGATCAGGTTTGTGTGGAGGCTTGAGCACTGGCTTTCCATCCCAAGGTCACGGGTTTGAATCCCGGAAGTGGCAGAGAATCCCAATTCCTACTTGGGTGCAAAGAGCGCGTTGTCGTACTCCGTCGGATGCAATGTGAAACTGTGGAACCCTTGGAGCTGGAGAAGCTAAAGGTAAATGTGACGAGAGAACCGACATGGTGGTAGGTCGATGTCAAGGGTACGTCGATGTTGACATCGGATATCCCTCCTCTCTTCTTTCGATTTATACGTAATTCTACAATTGCCGACCAAACCATTCATAACTGCCGAACATATTCGATATTGCCGAACAGCACGCCGAGCATGTTTTCAGCATAACTCTTGAGTCTCTATCAATTTATGTTGTTGCAAAATACATACATACTAACCTTCCCTCTCCATTGGGAGCATATCTGTAGTGTAGTGCATGCTTGTGAGGCTTCGCCTCGTGACAAGCATTAGCGATCTATGCTAAGGCATAATTAGTCGTAGTTACACTAACTTTTAATGTATAGAGGAATGCATGTTAGTGACTACTCACCCCCAGTCACACACCCTTGAGGTGGCTTGCAGAGTATTTTGTAGATTTAGATATTCTTACTGACCATCCAACCTTTTGCTATGATATAGGTGGTAGCGGATATTTTAATACAGCCGATATTCCTCTATCTTAGAGTTTTCAAGCACATTCATCGATGACTAGTTCAGTCCAATTAATGGTGTAAATGACCTTGGTTGTCATTCACCTCTTCAATTATCAACCAACTTCAGAGGCAAGAGCAGTTATGCGCCCATGTTTCTAAAAATGGATTTAATCTCGTGAACCGTGGCGCCATGCAAACGAGCACTTTGTGTCATTGTATTCACGAGATTCGCGAAATAATCTAGTTCCTAAGACTACGGTATGCACAGGGGAAGATGATGTTTGTGTTGTTTAATACCCTCGGTAAAAATTCTGAAGATCTGGGTTTGAGTTCCAGTCCAGGGGATCGATTCTCGAAATTTCGTTATGATTCTCTCACGCAAAAATATCAAACTGTCGTATGATTTCGTAGAATTATCGCATGCTACACAGTCACTCGGTACTTTTAAATCAATTATAATTACCGCATGTAAACAAGATGTGAAGAATCGAGCATACTGAATCGACTAAACCATGCGATAGTTACTATTTTCGCGAGCGATAATAATCACGACGTTTCGAGAATAGATCCCCTGGCGAATGCTGTTTTTACGGTGGATTTCGCACATTGGAGTACATCCGCCAAATTATTATCTAGTTCTTGTATCCAGTCCCCTCTCTGGAAGGTCCAGTTATGGAAACGAAAGATTTTTCGTTGCTGTTTGGAGAGGGCGAGGCGAAGTGGGAGGGAGAGAGATTTTAGGCTGAGAGTACAGTAATGAAGCGGTTTTCCGGTTGGAGTTGGGGATGGGTCAAGGGGAGGGATTTTAAGGAGGGGAGGGCGCCGATGGGGCATAGAGGAGGGGAAAGACATCGAAAAAGGCGGAATTGGGAAGGAATAGGGTTAATGGGGAGAGATGGACGGAGGATGGTGAGGGGTTTTCAAGGTGGAGATGCATTGAAAGGGGGTCCGAGGAGCAAGTTTGTTTATGGGCGCGGGAGATGTAGAGGGCGGCGGCGGAGGAGGAAGCGGAAGGGAGGTGATGGGAGGGGGGTGCTATAACGGAACGTCCCAGTGACCCGTCCAAAGTCAACCTCCGCCTCCCTCCCTGCGGCCATCAAATACATAACCACCGCGTTGGACACGAGCATTCAGACACGGCGGGACGTGTCGGAAAGTTTCCGAGAGAGGATTTTTCCAAAATTATAGAGGTTTGGGACGCATTTTCCGACTTATTGAAAGTACCGGGACGTTCCGGATGTGTAGGTAGGTACACCGCGACCACAAGTTTCCCCAAAATCCAAAGGACTGTTATGATAATAGGTGTTTTCAACCCGAAAACGCTACAACGGCAGCCGCAGAGGTAACTAAACATAAATTTTATTTAGAGGTTACTGATTTAATAGCTATAAGTCCTCAAGACTCAAGCACGATTTACAGCTACCACTTTAAAAAAAATTTGTACCCGGACCATGCGAATATAATATAGGTCACAATCTTCTACACTAGATAAGATAAACAGAAACAATACAGTCATTAGCACAAAGTGTCGGACTCTGACTACATGCGCTTCAACCGGTTACATAACGCAGTCTAACTTAAAACCTTAAATCTAGGTCATCTATTCATGCTCATGACGGGATCGGAACCCGTGACCTTCGCATTCCCAGGTTGACTGGTTACCATTCCGGCTACCACGGTCAGCTTGTTTGCATTGAAAAAGAATCTTGCTTTAGGACAAGACTTGACCTAATCTGGCCAGAACGGTAATTAGCAAACAGCGAAGTTTGCACTAAAATTGTTATTATCATACCAGTGCAAATAAACACATTTTTCTCAAATAAAAAAAATGTCAGTGCATTAATTAATAAATAAATTGCTCTTCTTCCCAGTTTATGGTGTTTTTTTGGGGCATAAATCTCTCATCAAATTGCCAGTAATCATAAATTCAAAGATACATTTGCTGCAGCTCTTTATTCGACTCTCATTACAGCGAACCGTTCTATGCCTTCATTATCTTCATTTAAACTTCGCTCATAATTTGCTTCATGTTTCTCCTCCTAGGTCTCCCAAGAAAATTATTCTCATTAAAAATCTCCTTCCAGTACTATTTACAAGAGGCAGCAGACCGTTAATAGCGAATACTCGTGGTAACAACGTCTCTAACACGTTCACTTGGCAACCGAGAGGTCACGGGTTCGATTCTTACCTAAGGTTTGGACTAAGAGTCTGCCTTAGTTCAGGCAGTGCAGTGCAACCTTTTACCATTTATAACACCGAAAAGTCGAGTCCACGACCACGACGCAGACAGTTAATCCAGGAAAAAAATACCTACACCTCACCGATGGGTCCTATATATCTTCCGATGGGATTTTGTCGCGGAACAATAAAAATCGAAGGGTCCGAACTGCATGAGGTCGCAACCGGAAGAAGCCACAACAAATTTTCTTAATGAACTCCACTTTGAAAAACGTGGGCACTTGATGACTTTATTGGGCTAAAATAGTCTCGGGCGTCGCTTGCGGTGCGCCATAATAGAATAAATCATGCTTAAAGAAACAGTTCTGACGCGACCTTGCGACTCAAGTTCCGCGTAAGAATACCACATGAAGATGACGCACGACTCTTTTGACATCAAAGACCCGCGGCTTAAGGTTGGCCAAGCGAGCTACGCTCCGGGTGCGTTGTTTCTTTGGCGATTACTTCAGACACTTGCCGATGCGGTGTTTCTGCAATGAGGTTTTTTATTCTTTCGCAACCTCGAATAATGGATTCAGATTTTACAACATAACGTCAAGCCACGATTATCCTCACATAAAAGGAGATCCTACTCCACGTTTCGGAGAGCTTGGTTTTCACTTAGCATCAAATATCGGAGATATGCACGCCAAAATCACCCGCTCACAACAGTGCCCCTAATAATGAGCGCCTGACGCGGCATACCGAGTATGATTTCGTCATAAATCCTCCTAGCGTAAGGTCACAAACCGCCATCACATTCTAAATGAACGATATGCCGTAGTAGCATGATGTAAGAGGATATAACTGCCCAACTAAAGATTAGCCTTTTTTTCTATCATTATTGGAACAATCTGAAAACTTACTATATTATCAGGCTTGCTACCGTACTTCAAGTTTTAATGTTGATATGTAGAAATAAATGGAGACCTTAATCGAACATGACGAACAGAACATACATGCCTTTTGGCCTGTCCTTTATATTATGTTTTTAAAGTATAATTGCCGAGGCAATTAAAACTAAGTATAATGTGAAATAGCAGGAAATAAGTGTCTAAACTAAATTCCATGAGAAATTAGATTACCCACAGGAAGAAGGACTGTTTAACGAGGACACTGTATGCATTGTCCGGATAAAGACTTACTCTAATAGGTAACGCCACCTACATACCAGGGAAAACGAAAACTAACTAAAAACGCTATTAGAAAAAAAACTAGCACCTTATAATCGTAACTCCTAACAATTTTAATTGCTGCCATAAAGTGTTTTTGCTATAGCTTGGGCTGCTTTGGGCATGCGTATATGAACAGAAATGGAACTAAGACTACTTGTGGAAATTAGAATGACATTTTTTCTAATATTATGCATAAAACTGATATTTGAAGTTCTGAGTTAATCGTCTTGGCAACTGAGAACATTAGGCAGCATGTAGTAATCGAGTGATAATCAGTACCCTGAAGGAAATTTCTCAAGAAGAATTCCCCAGAACATAGGGAAAAGCAAGGGAAAAATAGAAAATTCCTTAGAAAAAAATGTCTTCTCCAAGGAAATGCCATAAAACTCTAGGGAATGTTTTTCCTAGAATTTTTTTCTTATAAACGACAGACTTCGGTAAGTAATTTCCCTAGAACAAAATGCTACTTTAAGTAAAACCTTCAGACATAGGAAAAATAACACCAGCAATAGCATAGAGTGCAGTGTACACTGTACAGTGAATAGAGTGAATGACTATACAGAAAAAATATATATTCATAAAAACAAAAAATATATTCTGCATTGTTTTATACAGCCATAGGGTTATCAAAATTAATTATAATGACACTTACGAAATATTTCTCAACTAACAAATACATGCAACCATAATAAAAAATCACCTCTCACAGCCAAATACATTTGGTGTGAAATAAATATATTCTAAGCCACTGCAACCCACTTTCCAAAGCAGTTCCCATAGAAAATTCATTCCAGAGAAATTGTTCCTTAGAGGTGTATTTGCTATGGAAAACGGGGTTCAATTTTCTAGGTAATTTTCTGACAGGGTACAGGGACTGCCTACTGTCTACAGCTATATTGGCAAAGTAACGGTAGTAGTAATACTAGCCACTTTGAAGGTCACTGAACACTACTCACCCTTCAGGTTTGATAACCTGAAACAATGCTAACTGGATTTCAGGGAATAGATACATAGCAAAGTTGAAGAAAATAATAATCTGTGAGTGCAACAATTGGCCTCACTAAAAAATTCAGAGTTGATGAAATTGATATAACTAGGTGCAGGATGCCATGACGTGATAATATTATCCCATGCAAGAGATAAAAAAGATGCACCATCTGCTGTTGGTGCTACTAGTGGAATGTATACAATTAATTATTCTTCTCAATTTTATCTATGCTGCCTTTGCTAATGGAGACATTCTATTATGTATCTTCCAGAAATATATGTTACGCAATGAGCACGAATGAACAGAATAAATTTATACTTCCTCGTCATGATAGAAGAGTCGCACATGCTATATACACTAACCGCCATTCTTTTTCGTCTTACAAGAAAAAGGGACGGGTCAGTTGGTTCCGCACCTTTCTCGCAGCTCGACCGAGTTATAGAAGAAAGTGGTTCGCAAAGGAAAGGGATATTAGAAAAGTTACGACCCAGGATCGTAAACAATGTAACAAGAGGTAAGGCCCCGTGGTAAAGACTATGGGTTAGATAAGACACCGGCAAATCACATTCACGATTTCATTTTGTCGGAATCCACTTTCAAGACATTTAGACAACTCGAACAATCTATGTAGGAAATTAGGCATATTTTGCTAACATTGAATTCCTACACATTATGAAAGACATGAAGCGACTTTGAAGGAAGCAATTCCACCGCAGCAAACTTAACGGTGATTAAACATACACTTGGTGTCAGACAGATTGGAAACGAGCAGACAAAATGCTTAAAAATACACGCGCGCTGGAATTCACTGTGCTCACACTCGCGAGCAATCATTATGGGAGTAAAGTCGGCGACCGGGGCGCGTTAGAGGACACATGCACAGACAGACACACCGTTAAGGACGGGAGACAGCACACATACTCTCCACCTGACGCGTTGCCCTCCTTTTGGACCAAGTGGGACGCCACAAGGACCTCGGCTCTCGACCTCACCTCTCCTTCCCCCATTCACCCGTCGCAGCCGTCTCAGAGATGGACCCCTGAGGGCAGCCGTGGCCTAGCGACCGCATACCGCTAATAATATGACGACGGAGCTCATCCGCCGGCCATTTGAATTCCATTCGTAACATTCCTTTTAAAGTTTCGGGAGCGGAGGGTCTCGCCCAACTCTCCCACGGCACGACGAAGGCAAATTGTGACACTGAACTGACGAATACTAAATATAATGCATTCGGCGGATCAATAATTAACCAAGCACTCTAAGTCCCTACATGAAGTACCGCAACAAACCACAGCGGTTCGCACTGATCGGTTCTTAAAGCGCAAAATCTGCTGATTCCATGGGCCATCTCTCCTGACAATGAGAGTTATGGGGTAGGTAAACGTTTTAATATTCCAAAATTACTGCCTCTCTTAATCAAGGAGCATTTTCAGGCAGTGATATATACTTCAAGACAAGCCCTCAAACTGCATAAAGCAAGGCCAGCGGACAACCGAATCGGCTTCCAAGCCTCCAATTTATCCTAGCACTCATGCAGCCGCAAGCCAAGAGCTCTGCTATTAGGCCAGTTAGTTAAGCGAGGTCATGTCTTCATATTGAATACTTGGAAGTGTGCCCAAATAATTCTTATAGTCACCAGAGATGGCCAGGGATAGCCAATATATTTCGCGCTTTGAGCACAAAAATGTATTCAAAACAATATTTTGCATTTAGTCGCAATAATTCATAGAGTGACAGAAAGTTAAGACGGAAGGATTGGAAGAATTACAGGTGACTGGCAGTAGCGCAGGGAATCCGTAATACATCTAATGTGGGGTAAATGAGAAGTACAGGCTCCACTCGAAAAGCCAAGGCTTGTAGATGCACCAAGTCAAGAGGGCTGTAGGAATAAAACACTGACAGAATATACGAGAGCATGAAATCCGAAGGAATCGAGGACTGCAGTGAACCAATCTTTAAGCTAAAAATTGATGATAGTTGTTCTATGTAAAATTTAATATTATGTCACAAAATATGTACAGTTGGTAGTGACTGACATTGGAGACATCGAATAATTGCTGGCAAATATTTTTACTAAGAACAGCGGTCATCATATATTATTTTATGTTCCCTGACGGGGAAATTTGGGCCTTAAAGTTCAGCAACAGCAAGGAGCAATTATTCATCATGTTCTTTCAGTGGGCAGGAAAAAAACAAGTAGCACAGGCGAGGACAACAACATAACTGGATTTCAATAAAAAGACTCAAACCAGCATTAAATATGAACACTGATTAAATGATACGATAGT
Source organism: Pyrrhosoma nymphula (assembly GCA_963573305.1). NCBI lineage: Eukaryota > Metazoa > Arthropoda > Insecta > Odonata > Coenagrionidae > Pyrrhosoma > Pyrrhosoma nymphula. Next base: position 89,268,781 of record OY754330.1, read on the forward strand.
AGTTACAGTATTCCCTTGAAAAATTGGCCGGCATTTAAAATATCAGTGATATTTTAAATGCCTACATTCATTAGTAAAGTGCATAAATAGCACCACAGACTAACGATAAGATTATTTTACAATTTTCAATCAAACATACTGAATAAAAACAAAGTAGATACTCGTATGCCCAGTAATATTCCCAAAAGCTAAAGACCATCTAACAAAGACTCCACCTATTCTTCGAAGAAAAAATTGGCCTTTAGCTGTTGCCAAAATATGAGAGAGTGGTATCAGATTCTCTTGAAAGTCCCCAGAAAATTGCTGTTTTCAGAGCATAAGCATTACATTAAAGTTTAAAGCACACTAAGAACAATTTTAAGCAAAGAAGTTTCAAAGGTACATACGTTTAAGAGTAATACATTAAATGAAGATTGAATTTTCTTTCACGGATATCATTTTACCATTTGAGTATTTAGGCTCACAGTACCACTTTTATAAGCCTGAATCGTAGCAACATCAAATTCGCGTGGGAATTAGTCAGTTCACGACAAAAACTCAGGATTTATCGTATGTTAAATCACCACGAATGTTAAATTTCCAATATTTAGAATACTCAAATACGGCAAACTCTGCCCGATGCAAGAACACCTCTAAACAATTATGCTGCTTTATGTAGAATAATTTAAAAGTGAGGCCGGGATCCCATCACGAAATCACGGCCAAGACACCTATATTTCCCTATTCAAAGCCGCTGTCTTCCCCATTTGCTAATGATCCCCGATAATGTAATTTACCATGACATTAATCAATTTTTACCATAAGAAACAATTAGTAAGTATAGCAACGCTAAATGCCCACAGCCCTATAAAATGGAAATTAAGGAAGTATCCATAACAGATGATGGAAGCTGCAATGCTTCCAAAATATTGCCCTTTAAATGCAAAACAACGCAGAAAATTAACCCGATGAAAATTGGTGCTCTTACGTATCGTTGGCAATATTACGTTTTCAGCGTAACTCGGATTATGACACAGCTACAAAAATTAAATAAAAAGAACAAGGGTTGAAAAACTCATTATTGATATACTGCAAGAATACCAGTCATTATGACCTGCTCCATAAATAATGCTGTTGTTCCCAATCAGATACCGCCACACATACAAGATGGCGTGAACTTTAAAGCTATGAAGTTCACTTGAAACTTGGTGTCAAAGATATTCTATTAGTTATAAATAAGATATACGCAAAGGCTTGCACTCACTAAGCGAGGCACACGTAGCATAATATCCATCACCTACTTTTGCGTATTTACATGAGATTTATTACCCATTGCATATTAGAAGACTTGGTTTTTTCCAAACATGTAAAATAAACATTCGATGTGATTTGGACAAGAGATGGTCATAATTATTTTTTATTCAAAAATTAAGTTCTACTAACGGCTCCAAAATATTGTTGTTATTACGTCATATTCTAACATATATAGATAACAAGGTAATTTTATAACTGGCCAGACATGCAATCAGACTGTATATAAGAGGATAATTTATAATCCTGTATTTTTTACGGGTGCATAATAACCTAAACGCCCATATGTGCTGCCTAATGCCGGGAAAACGAAATACTAATTATGTGACTTTCAGATGTGTGCACCCGACGTCCCCTTAGTCTCTCTCAACTTGATATGAAATCAATGAAATGCTCATTTTAAGGATTCACTTATCTTAAACATATTTCATACTTCATCATCTATTCGCCAGACGGCTTTCCAATGCATAGATAGTCGTAGGTACCTATAATGGTAAGAAACGCCTAGTGATCTTTGTTTACGATTCGGGAGTCGATAAATTACACACCTACCGTATTTCTCCGAATATAAGCCGCACTTTTTTTCCCGAATTTGGGGCCTCAAAATCGGGGTGCGGCTTATATTCGAGGTGCGGCTTAAATTCGAGAACTTTCTTAAAAAATCGTAAAAATGACCGATTTGGGCAAACCAGCCATTCGGATTCACGCGGACGCCAGCTAAACTCGCCTAAGCCACGGGGAAAGTAAGAAATAACGCTGAAAAAGGTCAAATTGGTGAACAATTTATTCATATATTAAAGGATAATATTGGTAACATTGAGTCACACGAACAAAGTTAATGTAAAAAACAGATTTATAATTCTAATGCCTAACACTGTAGGAAGTACGGGATGCACTAAAAAGGGTGCGGCTTAAATTCGCGTATTAACTTTTTTCCCTGTTTGAGACCCCAAAAACGGGGTGCGGCTTATATTCGGAGAAATACGGCAATTCAGAAAAGTAAATACAAAAACATCCTAGGTGAATTGATTAGCTATCTGAGGGTGTAAGTGAAGTCTATTCGAGTTCTTCACCGGGTCACACGCTGAATTTTTGCCGACGTTTCGATGTATGCACGAGCCGTCCGGCGATAATCTTCGCCTCAAGTTTGCCGCGAGCACACAGGCTCTGCTCACTTATGCCTCCCTCATATATCCTCTCACTTGTCCTTTGTAACATTGTAACCCTCTCTACCCCCTTGCCTTTCTTAAATGTTTTGTTCGCCCAGTTCCGCTGTTTCTCAAGAGGGGGGAACGTAAGAGAGGGGTGAGGTGCAAGGCGGCTGAAGTGCTCTCCGGAGGAAATTACGGTAAGAAATAAGGAAATTACGGTAAGCAAATATGCCCTGGTGACGATGGACGACTCGTACATCGAAACAGAAGAGATGCAGAGTGTGACCCGGTGGAGAACCCGAATAGACTTCACTAACATAATTCGCCGGGAAAGCATCAGATCAATCTTATCGGTGGGTGCATAACGTTTGCCCAGGACCCGCCTCACAGAGGAAGGGCAAAGAAATTGGATATGCTTTACGCAGAATTGTTCTCCATTAAAATCCTACCTTAGGCCAAGAAGAATAAACATCGAGAATACAATCTATGAATGGGTATAAGTCACACTCAGCTGTAGAGGACTTTATGAGAGAAGGGCCAAATGGCCTCCCGGGAGAGTTTATTGTTGTCGATGATCATACATTTAACTTACGTGGTTAAGCGAAGCTAACGAGAACATGTTTGTTCATATTCATAAGCAAATATTTCGTACTGGACTACACCACGCACTTCATGTCCCAAAAACTATTCAAATTATTGGGTATATTATGCATTTGTTATGCTTATTTTAAAGCCGTTAACTGGGTCAATATATCCTGACTTCATTAGGAAATCCATGGGAATCTTATTGTATAAATATGCCATCAACCTTGATACAATAGAATTTTTGCCTTGTTGAAAAACTTATTAAAATAGCTAATACAAATTCCAACGTGCCAAACATGTCGTTCCACTCCGGCAACGAATGCGCACTGAAACCCACGCCTTTTTCTGGCTGCCGCCCAATGAATGTATAATTCTGCTCATGAAGGAAGAATACTCTCGCCTATCTCCCATCGCTATTCAACAATGAAACCCGGCATTCCACGTGGCGAAAATCGTCAACACGAAACAGCTCACCCATGAATACAAATGACGAGTAGGGCAAACATATAATGGAAACCTTGAAAATTTACTTTGCCTTTCTGTCTTGAGCTGCGAAGAGATTCGAGTACGAATTAAAAGACAAAGCCTTGGTTTAAAAGAGTCTAAAGTTTTGGACCTCAAACGCGAACAAAAACTCGCGTCATAATTTAAATACCTTTGTGTATTAAGTATGTACTAGGATATAAGAATATATTTAGGAATCACTCCCTAAGTTCTTAATATTTACAACTATATCGAATAATGTATAATACTAAGGAATTTAGAAGTAAGGATAGCACTGTAACTATCACCATTTATTTTTTCCACAACCGTGGTTTTGTTGCAAAACTACATCATCAGGTCTTCATGTAGGTGGACCTGATAGTGTCGCTTTGTAACAAAGCCGTGGTAGAGAAAATATAATTAAATACGTAGTAGGCATTGCTGAATCACCCTTTCTTGTAACCCCCTTAGTATGAAATATTTCCACCAATTTTTGCTGAGAACCTTCCATTTATTAAGAAATTTTCAACTGTTATATAACCAAAATGACATAACAAACACCAGGAATTCAGAGCATAAGCACCATTTGGGGATATGAACTCAGGCTCCGTTTGTTATTTCATTGATATTTCGTAAAAGTTGAAGATAGCCCAATAAATAAGTGACTACAGAAAATCAAAAGTTGAAAATCAATACTTCTTTACCTTGACATCCGATTTTCACCTCCGTCCAGAGGCAACCGCTGCAGAGTCCGCTCTCCTCCTTCGGCTCTCGTACACCTCCGGAGGCACCTCCGACCTTTCGAGGTCATCCCCGGAGAGGTCCAGGTCATGCATCATCTGCATTATCTCCCGCTCCTTCTTAATTTCCTCGCGCGGCGCCCCCGACGGACCCACCCCGTTACCCCCATTAGTGGCGAACTTGAGGTTCGCCAGGGACCCGTACGAGCGGGCCCTGTGCTCCTGCCGGATGGAATAGGAGAAGGCCCTCTCGTTCAGATGGCCTTTCTTCCTGTAAATCCCCGTGTTGAATGGCGAATCCATCGGAAGTTCCTCTCCTTCCGCGGAGAGCTCTACTGCGACCTCCTCCTCGTCCCTTCCGTCGTCTTCTTCGTCATGCTCCCTTCGCATCCTTCTAGGGTCCTTCGGACGCCCTGTCGTCCTCCTCCTCCTGCCGGGCCTCTCGGCCGTTGCGTACTGTTGCATGAGGTACGCCTCGTGGGGGAAGTGTGCGGGTTGAAACGAGGCCACTGGACTCAAGGGCCGGGCCGACGGCATGTAAACGGGTTCCTCGGCGTGCATGTACTGTGGGGGCATCATTTGGGGGACCATCGCGGGCGGTGGCATCATCGTGGGATACGGCATGTTCGTCGGATACTGCATCATAGGGTGCGGCATACCCTTGCCCTTCTTGTTGTGGGGCATGGTCCCCATGGGTGCGGGAGCAAGGATGATGGGGGGAGGCATTCCCCTGGGGATCATCATGCCGGTGGGGCCACCGGACTTGGGCCTGTGGGTGAAAGTGCCCGAGTGAGGGTGCTGCATCATGCGTTTCCCATGAGGATGTCCGGCCGGGGGTTGAACGAGTACCATGTGCGGAGGGGGAGGCATCTGGTGAGGGTGAGGGTGTGGGTACCCGTTGCCGAGATGCAGGGCCGGCACGGAGGGCGCTCTCATCATCCCACCGTTAGCCATACCGCCGCTCATGGCGCTCCCCGGCCGACCGTTTGAGCGCATCAGGGTCGGCGCACCACCGTTGTGGTGCACCATCACCATCATCTCCTTGTTGGTGTTGTTCCTCTTGGCGTTCTTCTCCTTGGCCTTCTTCCTCTCGTCCGCATCCGATGGTGCCGGAGGCGGGGGAGGCGGGGGCGTCGCCTTGGACACCTGCCTGGGTCTCCTGTTGGTACCCCCAGGCGTGGCAGTGTTGGATGACCGGACACTTCTCAGGGTGCTGCCGGAGTAGTCCCCTGAGTAATCCGGTTCCCCTCCGGCCCAAACCTTATGGTTCTCGTCTCCGTTGTACACAGATATTTCGTCAGCCGCCGAAGACCTAAGGGTACCATTCTGCGAGGGCGGAGGAGGACCATGTCCATTGGTTGTTGGCGTCGTTCTCCAGCCTTCAACCTTCTCTATGCTCGTCACTGGATCCCCAATGACGGAACCACCCTTCTTGCCGTTGCTCTTGGCGGATGTGCTTCCATCACGTCGGATCGTGTTTGACCCCATGGTGCGCAGGGTGCCGTATACACTGTTGCCCCCTCCACCCGTGTCTGCATTCCTGGCGTAAGAAGAATCTGCATATGCATGGAAGCAGCACCTGACCAGAGCGTTGGCGGCCATCTCCTTCTTGCAGATGAATGTGTGGCACTCAAGGACTTTGATCCCAGTGGTACGGCGCAGGATGGCCGCGAACAGGGGAGGGTGCCGTGCAGATGGACCCCTGGCGAATGGTGAATCCAGAGGGAGAAACCTGGCGCTGCCGCCATTGTTGCCGCCGCCCGCGGATCCTGGCACCACAGCCACATACCTGACGGCGGCGCAGTAGTGGAGGCTCTCGATGGGGAAGAAGCGCGTGACTTTCTTGAGATTCTCGTCCACGTTCTCAAGGAGGAGACCGTTGGACCAAACGCTGAGCCAAGAGTCGATCCCTTTAGCTCCCGATGCCCCCTGCTCGGGGTAGAGTTCACTCAGCGGACCCTGGATCCCCTGGAGGCCGTCTTTGGTGACGTGGGGCACCGCCGAGCCCAGGTAGAGGACGCGGCACCGACATATGGGGGTGGAATCCGGCTCAGCGGCTCGCGGGGCGGCCATCTTGGATTGCGCCCTCGGCTCGCCCGACCCACCTCCCCCTCTCCCGGTGAACCCCGTCGCAAGGGGAGCTTGTTACACTCTCGAGAGTGCGGCCCGCCTCCTCTCACCCTTTGGCGACCCACGCGCGGTCCTCGAACCGCGATCGGCACAGGGCGGTTGTCACTAGGAGGAAACTGCTACGATAACGTGGCAAAATAACGCCCTAATGACCTTTGCGTAGGCTTCACTTCCCTCATCCACTCAAACACACACCACCATAAAGATGTCCAGTTCACGAAGAGGAAAAATTCACTTCTGAGTTCACTGCGGAGCGCATGAGTCGCATACGCTGGAGAACCCGCTCCACCTTCAATTCCTTTTGGAGATTCGAAGTAGTCCGAGCGCCGTAAATCCACAGGAGACTTCAACGGGTGAAACTTAGTTACTTCACTCTTTAAGAATGTGGGATGAAGTCAGAACACACCACCTATACGCCACGCCGAATTTAATTAGTTAAAAAATATATCGTCTCACGCACAACTCAAGGTGTCACACCTGTGTAATCCGTTCTAACTAGGGTTCGTGGTTCCTACGGAGCTGTCTTCCCCATTTTAGGGTGTGTTAGGGGAAGGGGGTAACAAATAAAATGGGGAAGATGGACGGGAGAGCGACATACAGGTCGCACTCCGAAAGCTCTCTCGACAACACTGAGGCGAGTTGCCGTGTGGCGACTCTCGCGTCCTCGTCCGGAGCCGTTGCGCATGCGCGTTGAGGTGTTTTCCTTTCTCCCTATCCCTCTGCTTCGTTCTCTCACCTGAGGAGGAAAGCAGCTCCTTCCCGTACCTCCCAGTCTACCTGCGAGCCCCTTCGACACACACTTGAGCGTCATTCCATCAACCATTTACTTTCCCTCCATTCCCTCGTCACCCTTCAATCTTACGTCTGTTTTCTTTCCTATCCTCCTTTCCTACCTTTCCCCACAAATACCCTCCCCCCTTCTGTGCCCTTGGCTATCTTTACCGAGGCGGCTACATTGAGTTGTCAGTGCCGGCTTGGCCAACAGAGTAATGCTTGTTGCTCCGGGTGCTTTTTTCCCGAAAAGATTTTTATAAAATATACAGCTAAAATTACATAAAAGGATATGGGGGAAATAAACTCGGCTATATTCCATAAACGTCCTTCAAAATCACGTTTTACGAATAGATTTAATCGTAACAAAGTATAGCTTAATGAAATTGGCAGCCCAAATTTTTTTTGGAATCATTTTTAAGGAAAATATTCCCGAGAGCTACAGGGAAAAGTCCCCAGAATAGACTATTAAATTCTGATGTAATTCAAATTTAGGCAAGAAAATTTTTTGCGCTCGTAAAATACAACACTTGCCTCCATACAAGAAAATCATACAAACCTATCTCACCACAAAATTAGCCTAATTCATCCTTCACGAGCCAATTTGAGCATATAGACCAGAAACTGGTGTCCTCGAAGGTTAAATTTCAAATTCACATGTTATTTTTTGACCTCCTCTCGTCGATTTCATCCCTCGCTAAAATTTTCCACTTAAAGAATGTTTTCTAATTTAAATTGGATTGGCTTATTCGCGCAATAGATGTTAAGAAAGAAAACCTTTGGTGTCAGTTGAGTTCCTCGAGAAAAATCCGGAGAAAACTGCTATAAGTAGTGTTGTCATGGATTGATTCCACTGGATGATAATTTACCATGGATATCGGAAGCGGAGAGAGGGAGCGGGAGGAGTGATTTGTCAACATAGAATGTTTGCGTTGAGGTTAGAGGTACATGATGTCACGATCAACAGAAAGAGAAACGCTCCCCTTGCTTTTCTACAAAGAAGTAATACTTGGTACTCACTTTCGCATCGGAAGCAATTTTAAAATGAGATCATAAAATATTTACAAGTTTTAATATACTTGATTACTGTACACATATTACAAAATCCACACGTTTAAACTAATTGGTGTTTTTTAGTGCTTCAATAAAAATTTAAAAAAATCCATCTTTGACTCAGGCCTTTACATTGTTTTTATTTTGCATCCTCTACTTTAGGCCTTTCTCCTCCTGTGGCTCTGAAAATTTTTAACTTTAGGGAATGAGGCCCTATTGCGAGGAGTCTTAAGAGATACCTATTTGGAACAGACAAAAAAAGACTGTGAAATAAAAATGAGAAAGAGAAGGATAAAATATAGGAGCCAAATATGGTTGAAATAGTGGGAAGATATTCGACGAAGACAGTGGGTTACAGGAGGGAACATTCTCTGCTTTCTTCTTTGGATCTTTTTAGCAGAAGGATGATCCAATCCAGGTTTCATTAACGCTTAATCGATGGCAAAATTAACAAATTAGTATACTTTGTGATTATATATTAGGAGTTATTGATTAACCACATGTAATGAGCATTATGCTAATAATACTATCCCATAATTATGATACTTAATACTAGCATCATGAAATATGGAGTTCCCGATAAAGTTTCTTGGAGCAAATAGGTTAGCCAAAATCACATTTCAAGGGTGAAACGGTCTATTACCCAAGCGAAATATTATGAGCACACATAGTTATTATCCACCTGGCAGGTACAACCTGCTGGTTACATTTAAAATATTGGACGACACCCAGTCAAAAATGTATTGGAAAACCTCGTCGCGCAGCGCAATGACGATGAGAACACCAAAACAACTTTCGCCGAACAATTCCAGTGCTACATGCCATTCAGTCAGGCGCTTAATTACCAATCAGCCAATGTCAACAAGACGTCAGTTTAGCATGCGCGTCCCCTCTTCTCGATTGCTCAACGTATTTTGTGCGGTTTCTTGCGGCACACGACGTGGGCGTAACCACGTCATTGTGCCTACTGCGCAAAGAGATCGATCAAGTATTTTATGCAACAGCAAGTCCACCGAGAACCGGAAAATCTAGTGTACTTTAAAACTCAGTTTCTGAGTGTATACATAATTACCTAAATCCGGGTGAAAAATATTTCGGAGCCTTACAGCGTCGTTTATGTGAGAAAATAACATAACGTCGAGTTTAATGGTGCCTAATCACCCCACGATAGTTGTGCTTTTTTGTAGCAGCATATTTCCCATCATGTACCCGGGCACTTGAATGTTTACTGCTTGGATTCTGAAATAGAATATGAGTGCCTAAGCCATAGCCTTTTCTACATCTAACATTAACGTAATTTGTGTAGTAATCAAGAACAATAAAACGGAGTTAAGAGCAAGTTTTCATCATGATAAAGAATAACGCGAGAGAGGGTTATAGTCATAGCTTCCGCAATTAATTCAACCCTAGCCTTCAATCATCTTCGTTGCAACTGCTGGTTCTTAGAGGGAGGCATAGATGCCTATACATATCTGACCGTAACTTGCATGTGACTTTGTCCATAAAAAATGAAAGATGTGTTAGAAATCGTTCAAAAAATGCGATTGTTCAATGCAATCCAGCAGCTGTGAGCCCAAACAGGCATCATTTAAGTTTTAAAACAATGCAGTCAGGATTTGTTACCTTGGTAGGAACTTCAAATATCCTTCGCAAGTTTTCACTACTAAGCAGTGATGCAACTCCCCTATTCGTAAAAGAAAAATCTTTAATAATTTGCATTTTGAATGCTTATCTGCCACCGGTTCACTTTTAAATGCAAATGCATCCTCCTATCAACCTCCACAGGAGAGTTCAGAGTAACATACTCATTGAGTAAATTCCACTTGTTTAAAGCTCTTAAACGTGATTTTCTTTCGGCGAAAAACGAAAATATCAAAATCGCCTTTCGCGTACATTAACTGAAGTTTGTAAAACCAAAGAAACTTCAAAAACATATATAATAGTATCCAAAGTGTTATTTTTGCGAGCATGTTCAATAAATTAAATCGAAGTCTCGCCCCCAGTTACAGAAATAACTACGACCGTGGTGAATCAATTTAAGATGGCAAGGCACCTGGAAAGATGAAGCCTATTTATTACAGAATGCAACAGAGTAATATTTTGAAAGCCTGCAGGCAGGATGTATTTATTCCTAGCCAATGAAAGAAAATTAAGCAATAAAAACATATTTCGTCGTTAAATCTTCGCCTTATTACGTTTAATCTACAATTCAATGTTCAGTAGCCATAGCTGTAAGGGACTTTTTATGAAAGATAGGAGTTATTAAAGATCACTTACTTCAATGGGGAAATTTTTCTAGTGAAGCAATTTTTCTTGCACAAAATATTTTCTTTAGGAGTTATTAAATATCACTTACTTCAATGGGGAAATATTACTAGTGAAGCCATTTTTCTTGCACAAAATATTTTCTTTGCGGAACTAACGATTTGCAATTAAAAATGAAAAATCATACATTGATACAAGGTGTTGCCCAGAGCTGGATTTATGGCTAAACGTTGCCGGACAAAACTTCGGTGCAAATTGGTACCTTAACATATAACTACGCAAACAGGTACACAGCAAATAATGGAAAATTTACCTATGGTTAAGAAGCTTCATAATTTGATGAAAATAATTACTACGTCACATAATCAATTCCAGGTGAATGCACTACAATTTTTTCAGTTCTTCTGACGATATATTATAATTCTCATGACTCGAAAGAATAGCCGAATCATAATCTAATGGTCATTAGCGCTTCCTCATTGAAAAACGAGCCATAAAAACGGAATTACTGTTATAGCTATACAGACGTTCAAAATAGCATAATTAAAGCTTCAACGCTCAGGATAGTTAGGAAATATTTCCCCTAGCTTCACCCCTCGTCCTTGCTTCAGAGTACTGGCCCGAGCCCCCTTTCGTCATTTCTAGTCAAGGCCGCTCAGTGCGTACATCCGCTAACCCTCTCACCGCCACAGGTGCAATCTCCCATTTATCACGGACCGATCAAAGGGCTGATTGGCGCCTCGGTCTGCAGTCTCGCACTCCCAATGCCGAATGTCGCGTGAATGCGAAGGACCTCTTCTCAAAGAAGACGAGCCCGCGGGGAACTTAGAGCCAGTGGAGAGGGGAGACTTCATCGAACACAAGAGCAACGAACCACGACTAATAACGGCACGTGGATATCTTAGATAGTACATCAAATATACCGCACCATTAGCAATATCAGATATTAGAAAATCAAAACTTCAGTCACTGAGACTTTCTCTAAAGCTCTTGGGAAGTTGCGTGTTTGGAGAATGGCAGGGGGGGTGAGGTATGCAGTGCAAAGAACTTAGTGTTTCCATTTCGTTTTGCTAGTTACGGTCACGTAAGACTAAAATCACTTTTCCTCATTTAATGTATTTGCTCTCTTTTTTCTCATTTGATGTTTTTTGTATTACCAAAACCCAAGATTTAGGAGGTTAGGTTAGATCAACCTAATACCCATGTTGTAAAAATTGGTTAATTTCGACGATAATTTTTTTATTTCACGCCCTAAGCTTCGAAATAATAAGTCATCATAAATTTTGAGTCGAACTCTAGGCAGTGATATAAATGATTTCATATAAATGAGTGGATATCATCGTTAAAAGCATACACTTTCAGGAAATGGTGAGTACAAGTATGTTTAAAAAAAGTTTTAGGTGCTCCAACCGCTAACGGTGTAGCACACCATCGAATCGAAGGTTTTTAAACCAAACACTCTCCGCGCATGACGAGGGATTCGAACCCGTAACCTTTGGGTCAGCAAGCTACCAACAAGAGTATCATGGTCGGCAATGATAAAGATAAGAGTGACAGCTAATTTCAGATCCTTTTCCAAATAAAACCAAATGCCTACATGCTTCCATCCACTTCAAATTTCATTTTGAAAATCCTCAATCGATAAAGGATCTTTACTTGGACTGATCTATTAGGCTTCCTATTCTTGACTCTCTGAATACGGGGATAAATTACGAACTAAAATTGCTAGGTAGATGGTTCTAATTTCATAACTCCTCAAATGCAATGCAGTAGCCGAGGGAAATCAAAGTTCGCAATTCCAAAACACGAGCTATATGGCATGATTTTAGCTGGAAATTATGACATTGATCCTCATAAGAGATATATCTTCATGTATAGGTACTCCAAGACCGTGCGTGAGTCTCTGAATTTTATATCAACGAAACAAAGGCCTTTTTAGGCCCTTTGGAGCATGGCTAAATTTCACTCTGCAGCTTTATCTCCCGTCCTTGAACCTTTTTCGTGCCATTCATGCTTTCCCTGCTAGGCGTCCAAAGGAATCGCATGAAAACTAATAAACACATATTTACATTTTAAATAGGCAAACAAAAAATGACCACATGGGCGTACTTGATATCCAGTCTTTTATTTGAACATAATGAACGAAAAATATACACATCATAAATAAATAATGAAAATAGCTGATTTTCAAACAGTTCACAAAATCGGGTATTAGTCGGGCCTATCACGACAATCTTCTACCATATTATTATCTCAAATAGATACATTTTGTTATTTTTGCAAATCTTCAGCTAGTATGATGCGAATTTTTATAGTTATTAGCGTCAAAAAGTGCTACCTTTTTTAGCCGTGCGTTTTATCGAGCGAAGCCATTCGGAAAATATTATGCTATTATTTGAAAACTAGTTCTGGAAATTACAGAACAAAGATAAAAATTATTTTTCATTGACAATTTGTATCATTACAATGGATACATTGGTTATCGAGATACAGCATCTCAAACTCTAGTATATCGATCATTAACTCTTTTTATGGGCAATAACTACCTACTCCACTGCCCCCTCGCCCTTTTTTACTTCACCGAATCACCAGAATGGAACCCACTTATAAACTCTTCACCTCGGTACCTGTCTCGATGAACGAGTTGACTGACCTCTAGCGATGAGAAACAATTCGTGGGTGCAACAGGTTGTTCCACCTCACGATCCAGTCACCGTATACGCACAACGCGTTTATGACTGCGTTGTGTAGACGGGTCCTCTAACCCAGCGTTCGTGCTATAACCAACGACGGAAACTGAGGCCCTCTTAATTTAAATGGTGCCCCCCAAACAGGACAAACCACCAATTAAGCGTCGCGAGGGAGAGGATGTCCGGAAACCAGAAGCTCTCAGGCGAAACGCGAAAGGGTGGTAGCTACCTTGTGCGAGTTGAAGGCCTTATCCAAGAATCAGGTCCGAAAACATTCTTAGAGCATAGCGTATAACCTTTACTCGATGGTTATACACGCCAAGGAATACGATGCCATTGACAAAATAGTAAACTTGAGCCTTATTTGCGTATTTTTACTTTTTTCCACGTTTAGTAGTTCCTGAAATAAGCCGACATTAGTGACAAGAGTCATATAATATTTTTCCTGAAGTGCTATATTCCTAAGTCCTTAAATTATTTCGCATATGCCCATGAGAGCTTGATACAAACAGCGGCTATCACAGTCGTAGATCTTACTCTATGCCCCAAGTAGTACACTTCTCCGTAACAATAGCGAAAAATCTGGGTTCCTAGAGAGCTTTGGCATTGGTGCTTTCTTCGAGCCATCAGTTCTTCTATGTAACCTACTATCAACATTGGTATTTGACTTTTTATTCAGTGAGTATGCTGTTACTGAGCGAAACAGTAGCGTGCCACTTCCATTTTACATCTTCTCAAACCAAAGAAATGACTCTGTAATAATACGTTTCATTGCATAATGCGCATCACAGAAAATTTTGAATAGAGAAATACTGACTGGATCCTTCAAAGGAGGTATGGACGTGTTGGTAACATTTTTTTCCCAAGACTGATATTAGATACCCATGAAACCAGTATGTAATACCTTAATATAAATATGAAGAACGAAAAAACTTAATATCATGGCAAAGGCAACTACTCTAATGTTTTTCATAAGGTATACCAACCAACTCACAGATATAAACCAACTTATTACCAACTCACAGATATTAACGTTTCAAAAGGCCAAAGTCTAATTGGCAAGCCATATTTTTACCCATGAGCAGCTGTGCTCTGCATTCACCCACGTCATATCAAAATTCAGGTTAAAGGAGCAAATACTTAGGGGTGGCACAAAGGGAAATATTTTCATTGACAATGAGGTTTATGCCACAAATTGCATTTTCCGACAGTTATGGTAGACATTGGTGAACTATATTACCAGACTGTTACACTTCACATACCTATACTAACTTAAATGTACCCCACATTTCGATTTTGTTACTCAATATGTTCTATTAGCCTGATCATGCTACATTTGGTATTTTAAATATCATTTATGTAGTAACTATGATAGATGTAAGGCACTACTGTAGTACAGAGTCCTCTTACAAGAAACTCTTTCGTTGGATATCCTGCTTTCTTACATCCTGTTTGTGATGTGCCTCTCCATTCATCTTCATATACATAATTAACTAATTTTTCCAAGTAAACTTTTCGCAAACACAATTTTCAATTAAGGTGCAAAATAGACACTAGAACAACGTTTGAACGACACAACCCTCACTTCCCTCAATTAAAAGCTATTTCCATTTCTTTTCATGTGCAACTTTTATGGATTGAAAACTTAAAGATGGCTATTTTATGCTCCTCCATATTACCATTTTAGCATGACTAATTGATATCTAAAAATCATGGTACTTCACAAGTTCATCGAAAGGGGCAGAGTATTATGTAGTTCATACATCACAAGTAGCCCAATACAATTCTGGTGGCACCGAGCCCGTAGAGAACTAATAGCAAGAATTGCTTGTGCTGTGCTTATCCTGATGCCATAAAAAATAATTATGAATGGGAAATAAATATACCAAATTTTCTTTAATGCAATCAAACATTAATTATATTTTGCAAAATGTTATTTCATTAACACCTCTGACCATTACTTGAAAACTTAATATGTAAATGGTCAATGACAAAATATATTTCATAATTGAAAAGTAATCATTAAATGAGATGGATTGTTCAAAATCAGTTTGATCCAAAATTCACTGGCACAATTCTACATGTCGAATTTACCAACATGAATGACTAGATATTTGATTCTCCATATTTGCCAATAGACACTTAAGTTTGGCGCAGACATTTCTATGTTGGCTGACATTTACACCCCTTTTCAAAATTCCCCAATGACAATAACCTATAGGGATACTTTTCCCCATTTAACTTCAATGGGCCATGAAAAGTCCCTATTCATCTTCACTGGGACCTGATAGACTTGCAGTGGGTAATTGCAATGGGTATTTATAGGGAATGTTCTCCTTATAGATCTTTACTGGGGGACAAATTTCAAACAAGAAAAAGGGTAATTTTATGCATAGGCATAATGAATGCTTATAAGGTTAAGAAATTCCAAATCAATCCCAAATGCCATTCACCACATAGACCAGCAATGGGGAGAAAAATTCATTTGTAGGAACCTCTAGGCACATAATTTTGAATTTGAATATCAAATCTTCCACTCTACTACAGCATAACTCAATGACCCAATTGGGAAATTATAAATTTCAAATATTTATCACATCAGGATGATAAAATGGTGTTCTTTTAACTAAAAATTTATTTAAATACATTGACCTCCATTGAGATTGGCATAAGGTAGAAATTCTATGAACACCCTTTGTTGTCATGCCAATATGGGCCTCTTATTTGTCCAGTACATGCAAATTTTATAAACGTGTAATGAATGACATTGGGAGAGGAATGGAATTGAGAAAGTTGAATGGGGAGGGATGGGAAGAAAAGGGAGGAGTGTAAGAAGGGGTATTGTGACAGTGAAAGAAGAGAGAAAGAGATGGAGAGAATTGAGGCAGGAATTTACTACTTTGGTGATCCATTTTAAGACCCAAGGAATTAAATACTTAAAAGTGCCAAACGTGCACATGCTCAAGTGGTTGGTTATTTTTTTGGGAGGCGACAGACAACTGAGGTCACTTGCACCATTGAGGAGAGTCGGATAGGTAAGGGAGGGATTATTTTGAGGACTTGAGGATGGGCCACAAGTAGCCAAACCAAATTGGCCTAAAGTGAGGATTCATACATCCCCCATATTGGCAGAATTTTGGTGATGAGATGAGAACCAATGAATGGCCAATACAAGTCTATGAGCAGCCAATTGGCCCCATACAGGCAATCCCATAAAATCCAACATTAGCTACCCCAGAAAACCCAACAGAGACTACAGATTTTTCTCCAATGGAATATCGCACTTATGTGCACTTGGGGGTGACTCTGTAAAGGTTACTACCATGGCTAGTTCCGGTATCCTCAAAAATTAGAGACTAACTCATGAAACCTATGATATTGTCAGGCCCCCGTGCTTCCATGATTCACCAGCAGATATGCATTTCTCATTACAGAACTCAGGCTACTTCTCTGCTCTGAGCAACACGCATTAACCTATAAAAGCCTCGGTCTGTTCCCTGGTTGCAGTGTTAGGGATAATACTTAGTCACTGAAATGTGCAAGAATCTTTCAAATAATTGTGGCTCCCACCGTAACTTACCACATTTTTCTCTGACATGGATCAACCAACCCTTTAAAGCACATATACCCGGCAAAACCTATACCATGGCTCAAACATTTGAAAGGATTCAAAACCTATGCTGGAAACCAAGACGAAAACTGGAGTTTTGAAAAATGCAGGTTTCAACAATGGGACGAGGTGCTATGGAGAACAAAAGCAAAACGATATCTTGTTTTTTGCACAGGAGGCATGGGATGACATGAGACAACAACACAGCATGCTAATGAGTGCAACCAAGGAATAAGTATTTTTTTTCTTTTCTGTGAACCGAGAGTGGACGTACATTGCTTTTATCCTGAAGTGCCCTTTGGAATTGAAGTTGAATGGGGAAAGCTATGATTGGATATAGCCAAACTTCACTGCAGCAAGGTAAGTTTTTGTTGATTAAGTTTTCATTAACTGTGGAACATGAAATTGTAACTCTCCATCGTGGTTTCAGAAACCATACCACTACTTATGAAAAGTTCACTTCTAAATTGCAAATAGGGTTCATCTTTGCTTTCCCATTATTTTAATTAGGTATATACATATTTACTGGTGTATTTTTACTTGTTGAAATGAGTACAGTAAGAATTAAGGAGTGTTCCACCAGTGCTGGATAATTACTGCTTACATTTTATCTGATAAGGTGTTGAGAGGGTTCATTGTAAAATGTTTATTGCTTAATGTAAAAATACCCTTAACTTTGAACGCCCATATTTCTTATTAGAGAACTTGAAAAACTTTCTCTTATGGCATCTTGGGTAAATTAGGTGCTCTATATTCCTTTCTGATGACATAGCTGCTGGTATTGAATTTAAATGTGTGCCAAAATGCTGACACTACCAATACTACTTTAATTACTAGATCATGAGCATACTACTATAATCAGTCATAAAAATTGTCTATTTGGTGCAAAATATACTACTTAATATCACAGAAAATATATATAATACAATAGCCTGGCACTGATTGTTTGATCATATTCTTAAAAATATTTCTCTTTGATATGGCAACTCATGTAAGGTGTTTATTTCAGCATATGCAGAGAAAAATTTCCCAACAGAGTAGGATGAAGTAGCAATGGGATTGGAAATACAAAGTAAATGCAACAATTCTTCAAGTAGTGTGAAGGGATTTTTATGCCACCTAGGATTTTATCACCACATGTAATTTCAATTAATTGTATTTGACCAGGTTTATACTTTTTAAATTATTTTTTTTAGAAGTAAGTTGTTTATGAATGTAAGAAAGAAAGAGGGTCTTATTAAATGTTAATAATTAAAATTCTCATACCTAATACATGGTGTTCTTATTTATCTACCAGATCTATTCTGTGGGCATTCCACATCCCCATAGTGAATAACTATTCCTATAGGGAATCCACACCCCTATAGTGAATCATTATCCCTATAGGGAACCTACACCCTCATAATGAATCATTATCCCTATTGGGATTATCCCCATTGGCAAGTTTCTCCATTACCAATTCCCTATAAGGAGAACAAGGGAATTTAATGGGGAAATTTTAACAGGGATCAAGATTGCTTATCTAGGTATGGGTCTCTTATAAAATCAGGACATGAAGCAATTTTTGTGAAAATAGTTCTCCCCTACATAATTTTAATTATTGAATCATCTATTTTTCGTCATCACCACCAAAGAATGATTACTTGCCTGTAATCAATAAGCTCATGCTACAGAGAGAATAAAAGTACCACTTGTCTCTAGGCACATTCAATTAATTGCTTTGTGAATATCAAGTGAACCACGTACCTCTTTCACCAAACACTCTCGCTACAGAGGGACCAGTGAACGTCCACTGCTTTCCTATGAATAAGTCCGATTGTCATCCAAGGAATTTAAGGATAATCATAGGATGTCCACCTCCTGTCCATGGTTTCCAGTCGCTGCCTGCCCAACAACCTGAATCCATTGTATTTCCAATTGTAGGGTCCAATCTGTTTGCAAGTATTAAGATGCCCTGCAATTTTTAGAAATTTAAGTAAAAAATGGGAATCCTCTATCTAGGATGCACAGAACGAATTAACATAATATCAAGGCATTCCAGACTGGTTCAGCAAGGATTTTTTTAACTGAATTTAGCATTGTTTCACTCTCCATATTTGAAATAGTTCATTATATTATAAAATAATTAAAGAGATTTTTTGAGAAAAATCAAGAAGGAATGATGCCTTTTTGTTAATCGCAAATTGATTTCAAAAGTATTATCATTTGAACTAAACGTATACGATTGCATATCATATTTAAAAAATACAAGCATAGTTTCCCTTAATATATTCTACCTAGCTTTAGAGAACTCAAGATTTCAGCTCATAGCTTTGTTCTCCACAAGTAATAAATTAATCCATTCCAGAGACTTATTTAATTAAAAATGAATAGTAATACACTAGGTGCTGTCCCATTATTTATCAGTATACTAATACCTACCTATAGGTAGGTATTTGCAGAGATGACATGCGTGCTTTAAATACACTTTTGAGCTTTTATGATTCCACATTTGTAAAAAAAAAAGTCATGCATCGATATTCTA
Source organism: Pyrrhosoma nymphula (assembly GCA_963573305.1). NCBI lineage: Eukaryota > Metazoa > Arthropoda > Insecta > Odonata > Coenagrionidae > Pyrrhosoma > Pyrrhosoma nymphula. The sequence goes on from OY754330.1 coordinate 89,288,073, forward strand.
TTATCATAGTACCATTATATGCACTTCCTGCAAGCTTCCCCTGTTAGAAGAGGAAGGTATACGCTTAACAGGTTTGATACTCACCATCGTGTGGTAGGTAGTTGACTTTCAACTGCTGTGTGAAGTTAGGATTTCTTTAAAACTGGTCGTTGGCTTTCTTAGATTCCTTGCTTTAACTTATCATGACAGGTTTATGACATCAATCACATTTTCATACCTTTGTTGTTGGTTCGAATCAGTTCGAATCGTTCCCTTCTTTGTTACAGCTTTTTACCGCTGCGGGACGTGCGGGACGCTCAAATCGACAAAATCCAATCGAAAATATGTTTGATTTGTTTGAAAATATGTGTGATTTCGTCGGAACGTATGTGATATCCACGGGTAGGTATATCTTATAATAACTAAGAATCAAGGGAGTTAGAAAAGTAATTTATTAAATTTTAATTTCAGTGGAAAGAATCATTGTATCGAACTTCCTCGTAATTTGTGGAGCGCAATGCGTACGTAAATGTGTTGCATGTCACATTATTAATGCAGTGGAGATTTTGTCACGGTCTTACTTTCCTTCAGTTAGGAATTTTCAAGTGTTGTGCTAAAATTTAATACTCCGAGTACGGAGCTCACTGGCTTCACGCCGAATACGAACGGTTCCAAAGGACCCGGACTTTAAAATCGATTGCTAGTAACAACGTTTTCTACCCAAGTAAGAAATTATTGAATAAGAATAATAATTTGCACAGAATATAGTGTAAGAATAGGTTATATTCTCAAAATGAAATACTTAATTCTACATTGAAATAAAAAATGAAATATTACTTTTCAAGGATAATATTTGAATAAAACAAAAGAATATTTAAAAAAATAAAATTCAGCTAGTTTGATTAAGTCAACTAAAAGTTAGTTTGATTCACTTGAGTTGGAAATGCAATTATTACACATAAATCGAGTTTCTTTCATAGCATGGTTTTTGCATACAACACTGCTGCATTTGTCACATTTTGAAGTGTATTTATTTGTCTCCACCAGGGCAGAAGCTGCACCTGCATCCTCTCTTTCTTTTTTCACCTGTAGTTTCTTCAGGTTCCTGTCTTTCCGTAGAAACTTTCCTACCCATCAACTCATTACTCTGAACAATGGTTTTCTGGTAATTTTTCCCTCTGGTGTCTTCAATACACCTGGCACGTCTATCGATGTTTTCTGTGATCAGTGCCATTCCTTTTCATTCAAGTATTCTACCAGCTGATTGGTAAGTTCTTGGACAGTCCCCAATCTGCATCCCAACCTCATAAACATTGTCTCGCTTTCCCTCCTAATGGCCCGTTATTAGATCCCTCTTCATATCTTCTACCTTCTCTTATTTCGTCCAGAATTCCTATCCTCTTCCTTCCTCTTCCACGCTTCCCCAGTGTTCTCCCCTCTATCACTCTCTTCAACATGCCCTCTCCTCTCAAAACCTCCTCCATCCATCTCTTCTGCCTTCTCCGAACCTCTGCCACAAGCTTCCTCTCCTCTCCGATCATATCCAATACCTCCTGGTTCGTCTTTCTCGCCATCCAGCTAATCTCCATCCTTCTCCAAACCCACATCTCAAATGCCTCAAGTCTACGCACATCCTCCCTTTGCAATGACCAAGTTTCCGACCCATATAGTGCCACGCTCCATATTAAAGTTTTCACCAGCCTCTTCTTTACGTCTCTTCTCAGACTCCCCCTCATCAATTCCCTTCTCTTCGAAAATGCTTCTTTAGCTAGCGCAATTCTGCATCTGATGTCCTTACCACTACACCCATTCTCCTCCAAAATACTACCCAGATACGTAAACTGCTCGACCTGCTCTATCTTCTGCCCTCCCACCCTTATTTTCGCCCCGCCTTCTTATTTCTAGAAAATCTCATTACTTTCGTTTTCTTGTGATTGATCTTCATCCCATACTTTTTGCACTGCACCTCTAATGCATTCACCATTGACTGTAACCCCTTGGCCGACTGACTAACCAATGCTTGATCATCTGCAAATCTCACTGATTTTATCAGCTCCCCTCCTACCTTTATTCCTACCTCCTCCTCCCCCCATGCCTCCCTTACCATTTCTTCTGAATACACGTTAAAAAGCAACGGCGATAGTGGGCACCCTTGCCGCACTCCCCGTCCTATCTTGGCCCATCCTGATTCTCCATTGGCTACCCTAACCTGCGCCATCTGGTGCCATTCCTAAGGTTTCCAAAAATAATTTTCTGGACTTCCAAGAATTCACTAGTCTGCCACAAGTTGAAGTCAACGACGGGGGCAATTCTTTCCTATTCATTCTAACAGTTCCAACCATTGCTATTTTCAAAAGTTCTTCGGCTAGAGACAAGTTCGTAAAGAAATTGTCAGTGATGATGTTACGGTCACTTCCATACCAAAACTCGCACAGTTGCTTCGCTACTCGCTGTGACTGTTGCTTTTTCACCATATTGCCACCCTTTCCAAGATAAACATCAAAATTACAACAATAAAAACTCTCTGCATCGCACAGTACCCAAATTTTGATTCCATACTTTTTGGGTTTGTTTGGCATATAGACTGAAAGAACACCATCCATGGAAGGACACAAGCTGCTCGTCAATGGTCCCAAATGCTGATGCATCATATGCTTTTCGACAATTCTCTGAGAACATATTGGAAACATCACGAAAGGGAGCAAATTTATCCTCTTAACCTCGTGTATTTCGGGTGTGCGTATCGTCGAAATGAATGAACTTCATAATAGCAATGAAGTGATGTCGAGACATGCCAGCTGTATATACGGGTCTTGTAAAAGCATTGTTTTTGTTCAAAAAATCTTGAATGTCTTCACTGGATTCACAAAATCGTCCTATCAATAACAAAATGCCAATGAATTCTTTCACTTCAACACTGTCAATATCAGTCCACACCTTTTGATGATCCCTACGTGGTTGGTTGGCGAAATGTACTTTTGCTTTTATATTGATATTGGCAATTATCAAATATATGATATCATTTGAAATAAATAATTCATAAGTTTCCAAATGTGTTTTAGCATCTTTGCTGTAGTCAGTTACTTTACTAATGGGGCAATGTACCTCCAAAGTCTTTCTTCTACTTCTTCATTACGGCCCACCATCACATCTTCATCCCTTTCACACACAGAGATCACATCTCATTGTCAGTCGAATTCATCCTCCATATCACCCACTTCAATTTTGACATTATCTGGTCCAGAATCACTTTCATCACTACTGCTTCCAAAATCCTTACAAGCTTCTTCCATTTCTTGACGAATAAATGCTGCAAAAATTTCCTTTTCACTCATAAATATTCCATCCAATCTCCCATTTCAGAATAATTAGGGCCACAAACAGCCAAAACTTATATTCCAACATAATTCGGAAGGAAAACAACAAAGTGAACGGCAGAGACACAACGATAAGACTGAAAATTGAGGCATCTCGACTTCAAAAACAATTACAATGTATTACAGTGGCGAGCTCACTTTGTCTGTGCCTTGAACTGCCCCGTCATGACAGCTATAAAGAGTACAGAGCCGGGCCCCCGAAGAACCTCAGTGCTATAAAGTCCGGTGATTCCTATAATTTAAATTAAGGTATACCTTTGTTGTATATTGTTAGCTCCAAATATGATTCTCTAGGAATATGTGAAGTATCTATTACAGCAAAAAAATTGAAATTATTTTTGAAAATTTGTTCCTCGGGTCTCAGGAGACCCAAGGTCCATGCTCTGAGTGTTAAAAGGAGGGATAATTTTATTCTAGTGAGAATGATTAGGTCATTTACATTTGTTCATTATTCATGCATCTCTTGGTTCATTTCCGAGACGAGCACTTGAGTCATATATCCATGACTAAGAAATGTATGAAGCATGGTACTACTATGGTAGTTAGTACAATGGTAAAAGGGTGGTGTACAAAAAACTTTATGACCCCATGATATAACCAATTTGTTCCTGAACACAAAATGTATTTTAGTACTGTCACTTTTCTACTCGTCGCTCAGTTATGCAATTTATGAAAACAAATTACCTAGGCACATCACAATTTATGTATGTAGTAGTAACTTTCGGTGAATGCTAGCGACTGTGGAATATTTTTAGTAATAGTGACATTTTGAATTACATGGAACCCCTTTCCCTTCCTAATAGGCGTAAACTGCTGTGTGTGCACAAATTAGAGGTATGCGTGAAGCTATCTTAAAATGGCTTGAGATCTATTCATTCAGCATCTAGAGTCTGATGAAGTATAGATTGCTGGCTTCTCGGAGTCCATTCCTTTGCTGTCCTCGGTCCATAACCTCGCATTCTACATTGAAAAACTGTTCTGCTACCTGCACAGTGAATTGTCCACTGACTGGATCCATTACATCCTTATCATTAGTACTGACAATAGATTTCAAGTAGCACCACAATGGTATCTAACGACATAAGGGATTTACCCATTGGAGACATCATGACCTTTGGCAAGGCCACATAGATCTCCATAGGTGAAACATATCATAAGGACCCAGACCAGGGACCTCAAGCGAAATTACCCTCTCTTTATCCCTCAAAATTAGAGCTAAGTCAGTTAAGTTTAATTTAGTGCTGAAGCCTAGGCATTTCTGCTTCATTGAGCAATTTACATCCTGGCAGATATCCTTGCCTGATTGCTTCCATATTCCCTAGAAATGTTCCATATGACGAAAGTATAGTAAGAGCCTTGCCAACTATTTTTTTATTTAAGAGTAAATAAAATTCATTTGTTGGTTGTGATTCATTCAAATCCACCTATAAATGTCTATTCAGTAAGTCTAGTTTTACTTTTCTATTTGTCAAACTTCTCAGATTCTGAAAGACTGAATGAGTAAAATAAAAATTATCATTCAGTATCATTTTTTAAAACTGCGAAATTATTAGAAAATCAGCAAGCAAACTGGATAAAAAGAAGAAAAACTAAAAAGCTTTGAGATATTGATAGTAATGTCTCCTTTCAAAATTATATAAAGCCTGTTTTACACAAGGCACGTAATTGAACAATCTGATGTACGTACGAATGTGCACTTCAAATTGCATCGTGTAAAGCCGTGAATTGCATGAACGCATGCGCAAATGCATGAAGGCGAGATGGCAAAATAGCCCCTGCTCTAATTCGAAAATGATTGCATGCCCGATTGAGAAAAACTTGCAGTTTGAAGTTGTGCAATTTCGTGCCCCGTGTATGAAAGGCCAATTTCGTGCCCCGTGTATGAAAGGCCTTAAGAGTCAAAACTTCTGCATTCCGGCAGCATGGGGTATACCCTTCTCTCAAAATACAGATATGTGCCACACGCTAAACCTTGTTGGTGCAAAGGAAATAGAGAATATTCCTAGTGCACAGAATTTACATCAATACTGTGAACTAGGAATTGGCACAGTATTGGCATCAATTGAGGTGATCCTTATAAAATGCCGAGCCTAGCGGACATAAAAAATCATTCTACCAAAGTAGCTTATTGAATTAAACCAAAATTAGGTAGGAGTTTGTGGGTAAGTCTCATTACTTTTCATTATAATTAAATTACGTCATCAAAGTAATCTACCAAAACACATTCAGCGCGGAGCACATCTATTGACGTGGTTCCGTCTATGCCGATCTATGGGCAAATGTCAAACGACGTGGTCCTTTAACTTTAGGCCCTTAAAAAAAAGGTTTCCATTTCTAAGGTCTCCCTTAAATTCGCGACCTGCATTGAATGTGTCAATGGTACGTTTTAATGGAAGTCAGAAAAAATACTCCAGGTTTTTACATGTGCCGGTCTCTATCTGCCTCTAGAATTTCTTTCTCCATCTTACGTCCTACCCTTCTTCATGCAGTCCATTAAACCTATTCTCTTTGTTCCCTTTCCCCTCTAGCCCAACACCCTTTCTTCTATCGTGGCCTTGAGCAACCCATTGCCCCTCATTACCGCTTCCAGCCACCTACCCACCCGCCTCCCTCTAATCTCATCCAGAAGTTTCCTCTCTTCACCTACCATGTCACGTACTTCCTCATTTGTTTTCCTTTTCATTCACCGCACCTTTTCCATCCTCCAAACCCACATTTCAAATGCCTACTGCCTATTCTCGTCCTCCTTTCTCAGAGTCCATGTTTCTACCCAATTCAATGCTACACTCCATATCAAGCTCTTCACCAGACTCTTCTTTATATCCATTCTTTTACTACATAAATGATTTCTTTGCTAACCCTATTCTCTTGCTAATGTCTTTGCTACTGTACCCATTTTCTTCTAGCATACTACCAAGTAACATAAATTGCTCTACTTTCTCCAGTTTGTGCCCTCCTACTTATATGACCAGTAATGATTTCGTAGTCCTAGAGGATCTATTTACTTTTGTTTTCTCATGATTTATCTTCATTCTGTATTTCACACATGGAAATTCAAATGCATCTACTAGAGCTTGTAATCCCTTCGATGATCAATGCCTGGTCATCTACAAATATAGCCGAATTTATCTACAAATCTAGCCGAATTTATCAACTGGTCTCCTACTTTGATTCATGCATCTAGCTCTTTGCATGCCTCTCTTACCATTTCCTCAGCATAAATGATAAAAAGCAAAGACGCCGAGGAGCACTCTTGCCTTACCCCACAACCTATGACTGCCCACTTTGATTCACTGTCATCCATCCTCACCTGTACCCTGTGGGCTATATATAAGCTTTGAATAAGTCTCCTATCTCACCAATCTATTCCCATTTTATTGAGTATCTACATTAGTTTTCCTCAATTTACTCTGTCCGAAGTTTTTTCAAAATCCACAAAGCAAGCGAAACATCTTTGTTATACTCTTATGTTTCTATCTGTAAGTGCAGTCTTTATCACCGGAATCGCATCCTGAATTGCACTCCCCTTCCTGAGCCCAAATTGGTCTTCACCTTAGTAATTCGCTCAACTTTTCAGCCTATTAAACATTCCAAGTAAAACTTTTGCTGTGTGGGAAATCTAAATAATTGCTCTGTGCTCCTAACATTCTGATGCTTTATTCCTCTTCGGGATAGGTAGTAAGACCGTTTTCACAAAATACTAAGGTCATACTCCTTCGTCATAGATCCTATACTAATAAGTTCGAAAAAAATATCAACTTCCCTTTTTACCTAAATACTTCATCAACTCTGAGGGTACATTATCACATCCCAGGTCTTATCTTGCCTTTATCTCTCATTTATGAAATAAAGAGGACATTATAATTTCCTCTTTATTTTTATGTCAAGTAATTCCAGTCTGAGGTTATCCTTATCTATTGTTCTTTCATTCTCTGTATCTTGATTCACATGTAATCTCTCTGTCATATATATAGCTCCTCCATGTATTCTCCCCACCTACCCTGGATATCATTCTCTTCAATTAATATCTTCCTAATTTTGTGCTTAGCCATTTGTGTCATTTACCCTCTCTTATTGCCAGATAACATTTTCTCTTCAACGTAGAGTGCATCCACAACTTCCTCTTCCAGTAGTTTTTCCATTTCCTTGAATTGTTCTTTCCACCAATTTTCCTTCGCCCAATTGGTTAATCTTCAGAGATTAACCAATGAATTAACTTAATACCTTTTACTTCCTTTTGTGTATGTCTGTGTTGATATTTTTCAAAATCCTTCTCCCCTCCATTTCTCTAACCATTTTTCTGTAACCCACTGCTCCTTTGCCCTCTTCATTTACACTGATTGTACAGTTTTTTCTCCACCGCTCTTACTAATGCTTGTTTTTATAATCTCCCATCTTCCCTCGATTGATACCATTTGCTTTGCTTCACCTAGGTTCCATGTTCACCTATAGCTATGTTCTTTTCCACTAGCTCCTGGTTTTCCCTCATTTACAACCCTTTCAATGCTTCCTTGTTCTACCTCTTCATCCTCCTACAGTTACAAAGCCTTTTGAATTTAACATCACTGTTCATCATTATTAATTTATGATCTGAATCCACATCTGGACAGGGTTGTGAGTTTTTGACATTTTCTAAATCTCTGCTTAGCCATGATTGCCAAGGACTTCTCTAATTATCTCTTCTTGTTGCTCATACACCCCATCTACCTCTCCCTCATCATGGTTACTCGTAGGCATGTACTCCGGGACCATAATGAAATTTGTTGAGTGTGCTTTTTCTCCTACCGCTAGTATCCGAAATATGTCGGGTGTGCTTTTTCTTCTACCACTAGTATCCTGTTGCTCACCTTTTCAATTTTTATTTCCCTCTTCCCAAGTTTAACATATAGTAACATAGCTACCCCACATTGACTCTCATCTCCCCCACTCTAGGTTACCCTTTAACTATCACTCCATGGAGTCCCTGATTGCGATAGTCCCAGATTGTAATAATTCCCTCCATCTCACCTCACACACCTCAAAAGAATCTATTTCTCTTTCTCCACTTCCTGTTTAACATTTTTCAGCTTCCCTGCTCTCATACTTGTCCTAACAACCCAAAATCCTATTTTTACCACTGCTTTCCTCCTCCTCTTTTTCTTTTTCCTCTCTCTCCTATTTCTTGTATCCTCTGATGACCTTGTTGTGCAAGGATTTTGTTTGATGATGACCGTGGAGGACTTTCCTCCCCTGCTGCCAGGCACAACACCTGCCTAAGGTGGCGTCCCATAGTTGCCAGGAGTCATTGGAATGTGCGAGCCATTTCACCACGTCAAGGTTGTAGTCTAGGGGAAGGGATTACATTTCTACAAAAGCTTAAGTTTGGTTTTTCATAGATCAGGCATTATTCTGTTTAAATATGTATTGGAATTCATTGCCAAGAATGATTTCATATGGTAACACACGACATTGGACTAGATCCCATGATGATAGCTTATTCACAGCTCTGAGGAAGTTCTCCTGGCAAACAAAAATTTATGATTATGTATTACTCCCAAAGATGCCATGTCCTTGACAGAGGAGCTCCCAGCACAAATTAATGATAAATAGCTGGTAATGATAGGGATGGGCATGCTAAAGGCCATATTGGAGTGGAGGATGTTGAGGAAGTGTGAAAGAGGAAGAAAGAGAACATAGGATTGGCTTTATAGATTGCATGAAAAGAGTCAAGATATATTGAGAGAGTTAAAGAAGGAAATTATGTATAAAGGAGTAGGGTCCAGGAGTATTTACAAAGATTACACAGCTGGAATCAGGCTTGAATCAAGTTTGCACACTAGATTGGTCCAGTTGGATTCCAGCTTGCTTTGCTATGTGGATATGTATTTAGAATACTTCATGAGAAAAAATATGAATTTTTGAAAAGTTGGAGAGTAAAAAGATAGTAGGTTCTCCATCGGTTGATGGACTCACTGGCATGGGGTTCATCCTCTCGCTTGGTTTCTCTCTTTTCAATAGGGATGGATAGATGAACTCCCGGCTCATCCTCTTATGGATGGAGAGGTTTGATGTACAGAAAATAAGGCAAATGAAGAAGCATAAAAATAAGCTTTTTTAATTGTGAGATTCTATATGGAATCATTAAAGTTTTCTAATGTAATTGCCCGTATCATGTGAGTAATAATTTGAATTGTCTTTAGTTCAAGCATAGGATAAAATATATTATTCCAGAAATATTTAATTTTTTGTTTCCATACATCTAAAACTAAAATTGATTGAAAGAAAAACCTACCCATATAAAAGGATTTGTGTTGAAAGACTTGAATCTGTGATGAAACTGTGATGAAGGGCTTTAATCTGCATCGAAACTGCCTTGAATTCTGTCTTGACCTCACTTGAAATTCTGCCTTGAACTGCCTTGTTTTTAAGTGTGTTGGGACTGCCTTGATCTTGGTTGTAACCATGAACTTAGATTATAACTCACTTGACTTTCTATGATACTTACAATTAGTGGAAACTATAATTTCTGTATTGAAACTGATTTGCTTTGAGAACTGGAGAAAGGAAATTACTCTCTATTTGTGGTCCATAACCAAGCTCCATTAGGTATTAATTGCCAACGAATTTTAAGAAGCATCAACCTGGTATGTTAAGCCCATGGTTCATCCTTTGCCCGAAATTTTGGTAAAAACGGGAAGTTTGCAAACGATTCGGAGGGACTTTCGTTCAGCCAGTAAAGACTTTGCTTTGCATATTAATTTCCATGTTACATAATATTATTTCTATGTGTTTATCGGTACATTCAGTAATTTTCTCATTTCAATATTTCTACAAGTTATAGTTAGGTATGTATTGATTGAAATGTTAAGAAATGTGAGGGAATTGGAAAAATCTTGTTCATTGTCAGTAAAATTGCATTTAAATTCGTACTATGTGGCGAAATATATTGGTTTCAATTAATTAATGCCAAATATCTGTTATCATTATGAAATGGTATTTTCTGAAACTTTTATGGAATTGCCATTTAACAATTAGTTCTCGGAGTTAAATTAATCCACGGAAGTGGCCAGGCATATGAAACTTTCTTGATGCTGGTATTTTGATGGGTGCAAGAATATTTGTGTAGAGCCGTAGAGTAGCTAATCATGCGAGATAGATACAATGTAGTTAGATTATAGATACAACTAGGTAGGATAATTTCATATACTAAAGCATGCATCATGTAATAGTACATTAATAGTATTTAAATGTAAATTATAATTTTTTGTTTTGAAAGAGCAGGGGAGAGTCAGAGGAGAGAGCAAGGGAGGGCCAGCTCATTATATATTTACAAGGATGTGTAGATTATGTGCCAGTGCAGTTGCAAGGCATTTTATTGCACTGCTTCTCTGCTGCCACCGCACTTCCAAACCCCCTTGGTTTTGTTTAAATTTCAAGGCAATAAAAACGCTTCGCTGAAGAGAATTTCAAGAGAGTCTCAACATAAAATTTCAAGTGAGTCTCAAGAGTGACTGTATTGGACCCCCCCACCTTCTCCCACAACCCCCTCCCCCCCCCGCAGAAGGAAACCCCCCCCCCTCCCCCCCCCCAGAAGTCAATCCTGCGTACGCCACTGGATTTAGGTAAAGCACACTCGAAAAAATGAGCGTGGAAATACAATCAGTCATCAACTCACGACCAAGTCAAAGACTGTCAAGTTAATGAAAAGAAATTTGCTTGTTTTATTGATTTTGAGAAGACAGTTTACAGATTAAGTAGTTAATAGAAAGCTATAATGAATGAATGGCCGAGTGCAACTAATGATAGCTGGTGATGTGTACACCTCCTTTCATCCCGTCTAGCAAACAATTCCCCTCCCATCCTCTTTCATAGCATTATACCTACTCACAACAATGGTCTTTGACGTCCCCCACCGTGAATGACTTATACGATTCCACCTGCAGGTGTATGCTCCGCACCTCCTAATCCTCTCCAGCAGACTACTCTTCTCCCCACTATATGCCATGTACTTCTTCATTTAAATTCTTGCTTATCTGCTGATTCTTCTTTATTATTCTCTGCGCCAGTATATAAGCTTTCATCATTCTCCGCCTTAAGTCTAGTTAAAAAAATGTCCCACTTTTCTATTTTTGCTGTTTTGGTCAACAATTGTCTTGTCTTTTGTCTTCATTAAATCAGCACTACAATGATTTCAGTAGATTTCATGTTATGGGCTGGTTTAGCAACAATCTATTTTGGTTTAGGGGAGAGAAGGGAGTGATATTGAGCAGCTAATGAGAATGCTGATAAAAATAAATACAAACAATGGATATTCATATTTTTTTCTCTTTTTTGGTGCTTCTGAGAAGGATTATGACAGGGTTATACAGCCAAATAAGATGAGAGCTTGCATTTGCGAAATAGGAGTTAACAGGATGGGTCAATATCTCATCAGAAAAGTATGCATGGTTAAGATTGTTCAAATAAGGGTAACAAATGGAAAATCACTGTTGGAAGTGATAGGTGTAATCTATAGAGAAGTATGACTAGATTGGCCATAAACATGAGGGTTATTAAACTTTTAGGCTGAGGAAATGCTGAGGGAGGCATGCAAGGAGCTTGAAGTGGGATTGATAGCAACCAGGGGTTAATGCAGAGAATAAGATGGGCAATTTGGATATGACCAATCATAATTCAGCCAGTAGAAGCGAAAGAGGTATGCAAGGATAGGACATTATGGAGATAATTATTATTAAAAAAGAACCTGTTTTGGAGGCCTAACAGCAAAATCTAAGTTTTTTGACTTCAACTATCCCAAAAGGAAATGGAGAGATGGGCATGTATGTAAAAAAATACTATGAATCGGCATCAGCCACTCTACTATCCCTGGGAGGTGAGGTTAACAGAGTAAATGGAAATGCTTTGACTGCAAGGTATGGCACACTTTCGTTGGAGTTGGATGCCTTGATGTAGAATGTTTATCAATACATGATTTACAGATATGCTTTGATGGGCCTGAACTGGACGATTCAGATCCACACCTGACAACGGATTCTAATGGAAACAATGATATTTAATGGGTTCAGTTAATGTGGGTGAAATTGCAATGATAAGCCTGAAGGAGGAAATTTTTGAATTCACAGAGGCAATAAGAACAACCTAACATTTCAATCATATTCTCAAATTTAAAAGCATTGTTCCTCAAATTGCTAGTCTTCTTCTTCCTGTAAGTAGATATTGGGCTCTAAGCCTTCTTCAGTCTTGGTCTTTCCATGTCATATATGGACATGTTAGAGATCTTTGGCTCAGTATTTCCATATTTGTATGGGCAGTCTTCCTTCATTCATTCTTTCTAAATGTTCTCGCACGAATGGTTTACAAATTGTATTAAGGTGTCTTTTAACTAACCTTATTTTCTAAAGTTCAATGTGTTTTGCTGTTGATGTAGTTGAAACTGGAAATTTTCAGGTGAATGTCTATTTCATTCCAGAGTAATCACTTAGCCTAGTAATAACTTTCTTGGAGACAATTGGCTCCAAGGAAGTTAAAGGATGTGAATTGCTCTATATTGGTTGTTTAAAATTATTTTCAATATGACTGGTTCACCGCTTTTAAATGCCATTACGTATTTTTTTCGGTCAAGATCTTAAAGTTAAAGTACAACCAAGGTGTCGAACATATATAGTCGTGTCATGTAATTCAAAATTCCCGGCACAACTTCATGAAATCAGTTCATTGCCAGGACCCCTGGACGATCTAGTGAGTAAAGGAGCCAGCGTAAGATGTCTCTGTATACGCAGCGCGAGCTGTAGAGATAGGTTATTAAGTTTTTACTTTTTCTCAACAGATGGCAGGTAAGGCGTCACAAAGACTGGAGTGCCTCTACACAAAGATCTCCGGCTCCTCCGGCAAAGATGCTCTTTTGGGCGCGCCAGCCATAAAAATAATCATTCGCCGGTTTTTAAGCTTTTGTCGGAAAATACTAACCCGGCTAAGCCATGAGATTAGCAAGACAGATATAACATTTAACTCGATGGATAGCAGCTGTGCTTCGGAAGGTCAGCCAATATAATTCCCTAGAGTTATGCGAGATCTATGGATTTGGTAATGATTACCTGGAAGACAAATAATCAGGCCAGGAAAATTTATATTTTATCTTGCAGGTTTATGGTTTGCCTAGAAAAAGATCTGTTACCATTGTTACATGACTATTTTCTCGACCTAAAAAAAAAAACAAATGTGTAAGTTACATAAGAGTGAGTAGGTACGGGCAGTTCCAGTGAACAAAATTACTAGATCTGATAGTAATGCGGCAATTACTAATGCCCAACACATATGGGATCGTATTTAAGTTTAAAGAGTTTCAACTTACAGAAGCTACGTTTACCTGATCTACTTTCGCAGATTCTCAGGAATGGCTTTGGCAATCATCAGGAATAATTTATACACGGATTACATGCACACTTTATGCGTATGTGTTTGGAAAAATATTTTGATATCAGTAGTGTAGTAACTTTAAACGGTTCATATGAATCAAAACTATTTCTTTAAAATCAGACCATTAGTTTAACAACTAATTCCGAACTAGAAAAGCAACTTAATTTATCACGACCTATCGAACTCGTTTGGAAATCCACACGAAGTTTTTCAAGTCACAAGGAATTGCTTAGACGCAGTATAAATATGCTCAAGCCTTATAGGAAATTGCCAGTTTAAATTGAATAAACAGAGTTTTTCCATTAAAGTCGATGAGTCATATTTCTCGGTCACTTATTAGGCGCATTTGTCGTACCTGCAGGTACGACAAATGCGCCTCCTCTCTTGAGGCGTCATCTCTATCATCAATGGAAATATTAACTACTTAGTTCTTAAGTTCAAAATAATTCATTTTGTTGACGTTAGCCCATAAAAGGAGGGAGATTGCCTTTCTGGAAACTTTTCATTATAATTTTTTAGTATTTTTGATATGTATTCGACATCCGCATCAAAATTTTAGAACATATACGATCGTTTTCAGAGTTTAAGAAGTTCTTAAGTGTTCTCAGAAACCCCGTTTCCTATCGTGCAGGGTGATGTTCTAACACTCTCCAGAATATTCTACAGCCACTGAAAGTGTTTGCTAGAGCAAAAATCAGAGACAAAAGTCGTTATAGACTGACGGCACAACAAAGAAGTTTATTGTTTTGTTGGTCGTTCCAGCGAAGCATATTTCGACCAAATAAAATTTAAGATGGTTTGTCAAGACGTGTCAAACTTCGAATTAATATAAAATGGAATCAAATGTACCCAATTTTCACTGGTACAAGAATTTATTTTAGTATTTAAAGCGCGTAATTTGATTATTTCATAATTTTTCCATATCCAAGTATTCCACACGAAACTAAAAAATGTTTCACAAAAACGTGGAAGAGATTTTCATTTGAGTTTCTCTTGAACTGAGCCCCTCTTAAGCAACTCATACTTTCTTCTTACCATTGTTAAACATTTATATTTATTTCTTTAGTCTTTACCCAGCATTCTCCCCTTTACCACACCGTCGCATTCCGTTATTTCTCAATAAGTTCTCCAACCTCTTTCGCTGCCTTCTACGAATCTCCGCCACCAATTTTCTTCCCTCCCTTACCATCCCTTATATTTCCTTTTTCACTCTCCTCGCTACCCAGATTCTCAGATTATCGTCTCCTTTCTCTTCCACTCCCACATAACAAAAAGCCTCCATTCCACCCACACTCTCTTTTAACAAATGGATTTCTACATCTACATACTACCCCGCAAGCCGCCTCAATAGGCGTGTGGCGGGGGGTGTTAGGACACCAGCCGTTTACATATAAAAAGGAAACGATCTATGAAATTACGCCTTGCATTTATTAAAGTCCCTTATTGTTCGGGGGAAAAACGAATTCCCATACCTATCCGTTCGGCAAAATATCTCTCTTAATTTATCGTTTCTGTCGGACCTGGAAATATAGTGGGGTTCTAATATGATGTTCTCCGTGTCGCATTGAAAGATATTTATTCTCAATTGCTCAAGTAATCTAAGCCTAGCGCGCAGCCTCCGAGTCTCTAGCGGCTCCCAGCCTAATTCGTTTAACATCTGCGTAACGCTGTCTGTACGCCCGTAGCAGTTTTTGACGAATCGCGCAGCTTTCCTTTGTATTTTATTAAGTTCCCGAATTAATTCTTTCTGCACCGGATCCCATATGCTTGCTGCATATTCAAGGTGTGGTCGGACGAGTGCGAAATAGCACCTCTCTTTTACTTTTTCATCTGAGAATCTTCCCACAATACGCTTGACGAATCCTAGCTTCTTCAGAGCTCTGCCACAAATATTTCTTATATGTGTTCCCCACGATAGGTTTGAGGTTATCGTAACTCCCAGATACTTAACTTCATCTGTCGCCTTTATCTTAACGCCATCCACAGCATATACACGGGGATAGTTGGACGATAGGATTTAAGTCCACTACACTTCATTTACCGTGGAGTTGAATGAAAAATAATTACCTTCACCTTCTCCATTTCTTTCACTCACCTCATTTATTATTTCAGTTTAGAGAAGACCCTGAAATCGAGTAAATTAAGGTAGGGTCTGCACCAAAATTAACCGACCAAAAGTTAGTAAATATTTCCTCCAGTCCAAACCTTTCTTGTCCTACTATGCTTCACACTTCTTCGTTACCGTGTATATATATATATATATATATATATATATATATATATTCATACTTTTATCGACATTCTATTCCACTAAACATTTCAAAATCTTCGTTTCTGCCCTCATTTGCCGTCAAAAAAGGATTGTTTGTTAGTTGCTTTTGTGTTAAGTAAAAATAAATATTTAAGGATCTAGTTGTTTCAGCTGAGTGAGATAGCTTTCGTGGGTAATTCTACGGTCCATTCTCCCATATAGATATTAGTTTTCTTCACCGGCATTATTGGTATTCTATCTAAGTGTTTTTTTTATTTATTCATGACTCACCTCCAAGAGTTATCATACGCACCTATGCAAGCTATCGAGCTTAACGACCTGTACAAGAGCGCTTTTTTCTTTAGCCAGTGTTTCCGTTTGCGAGGGTAACATTAGCGTTAACAATAAAAAATAAACATCTTTCGTTAAATCAAATGTACTTATTTTCTAAGTCATTATCTTATTCTTGTTATTTTAAGAGGGCTTTTATTGAGGTTTGTTCCTTAACAGACATTCATATAGCTACAGGAGTTACGAAACTATCCTCATACATTTTGTTCACATTAACCCTTCGGTAGGGTGCACTAGACCACAACGTTCTCAACCACGTCATCGCGCAGTTGAGGTGAATGAAGGACAGTTATGCCAAAATGATGAAAAAACTCTGAGTCCTCTCAAGGATAATTGGAACAGAAATTCCTCGCAAACCTAAGGGGGTCTCCACCATTTTACAACACAATAGAAGAAGGAGAAGATATAACGTTTACTTAATTTTGAGCGGAGAAAAACGCCATTTGCGTAATTTCCGCCGCGAACACAGAAAATCGTTTTTCCTACTAAATGACGCAATCTCGTGGAGGTACAGATGTTCCTTTTGTGTCAACAACATAAAGTCGAAAAAAATTCTTTATTTTTTTTAAAGATGTCACGCGAATTGTAGGCTTTTCTTTGTTCCCCTCGTCGTTCCGACGCACCCGTTAACTAGCAAGGCAGCGTAATGAGTGATGGGGCGAGAAACGGCTGCACTGCGCGTCTTCAAAAGATTCGTAATTTTTTTTTTAAGTGAGCAACCTTGACGTCAGTTTAGGATGCTCAACAAGGGCTTGAACAAGAAATATGATATTAGCATTAGTTCAGCTTCGATCACTGACTAAGGTCTTCACGCGCTTGATAGATGAATTGCAATCTCGTGGTGTTGAATTTAATGATAATAGAACTCGGCCACTTCAGGGAAACATATGTATTTACCAGTGAATAGCAAAATTGCTGGGTCGCACATTACCCGTGTCAATTCGGGATGTCTTCTGTGGCAATATCGCAAGAAGTTCATATATACATGAATAGGCATCAAGTTGTCTTTCACAAATAAACTTCCCCGGGGGACGAATACAACAATTGACGATCGAAAAGGTATCCCTCCGCTTGGCGTCACACATGGAACTCCATTCAACTCCGAACTCCATACGACACGCTCACTGCCTGCCAGTTACATAAAGGGGCAGGAGCACTGGGGGCGAATTGGAAGATCTATTACCTAACTCTCGGTAAACGATCCGAGCTCGGCGATGATTAACGGATATAGGGTTGGTGTCATGGTAAGGATATTGGCTTCCGATCCCAGCTGCCCGGGTTCAAATCCTAGGTTAGTGGAGGAAATATATCAATGGAAATATAAACCCACTGATGTACTATGTGGAGAGCACTCTAAAGAATGAATCACATGATCATTTTTTTCCATCCATCGTAAGGGATAGCGTCAGTGATAGCTCAAATAATAGCTTAAAAAATATATATCCCTATCCTAATGAACTAGCCCTATCAATTCCAGGAATATCGGAAATGCTAAGGATTTTTATCCCTTTTTTCTATAATTCGAGCACGCTATTTTTCCGTCTTTAGCTCCGTCATTTAGCCAATGACAGTGCATGGCCAGGGTGGCTTTCAATTAAACGGCATTTAAACGATAATACCTTGCGAGTGGAAATGATGCCAGAAGAGACGGCGAAAATTACAGCGATCGTCGAAAAGGTAGCTTATGCTGTCATTTTCGCGGTCACTGAAAAGCTGGGGCTAAGTGATCCTTGAACACATGCGTAGAAATGATAGCGTTATTTAGGCAATAGGACCAGTTTTATAATCTCTGGTTAAGTATTTTCTCGGCATGGAAACCGAAGTTATTACGTTCTTCCATATCTCAATTAATCCTTCCTTCATCGTCCTTATCACCTATCCTAAATGGTTCAAATTTCCTCAGCTGTATGTTACCTACACAAAGAACCAACCAACCAAAATCCTCCCTGCTAACCTTCGCCTACGATAGACCCACAAAATACAAGTGACCGACCCAAAAACCGACCATATTAATATTTATAACTACATATTTTCAGCAATTGTCCATGCAAAGTTGTTTTACTGATTTCATAAATCCAATGGAATTTCAAAATGACGTCGATAATGCCATTTGTTTGTCCTACATCTTACTGAAGGACAACACTTTGTAGTATTTCATTCAATTTCTTCAAATACCCGAACGGCTTCATTGTCGGTTCCTTATCATCGAAGGGAAAAGGCAGTTTTTTACCTTTTAATGGCGCATGGACATAAAATGGTTATTTACATTCTGCTAAATTAGCTGCCCTTAGGAGGTATAGCAGATGGTGTCGGGTCTCCGGCCATGGTAATAATTATAATAAATATATTTATAAATGTTCTGTGGCAATGCCACCTAAGAACAACAATAGGCATACGCGAAAAGCGTTTTTGCGACGATATGGAAAGTGGAAAGTGTTAAGGGATTGGGATAGGTAAGGGAGGACTCAAATATATATGGCTGACAGAAGACAGTTTTCTCATGTAAAAGCGTACTGAGTTACGGATATGTACTTTAAAATTTTGGCTTATTTTCAAGTTTCTATCCCCTACTAAACAGCAATAACTAATGAACAACAACTTACTAAACTACTACAAGCTACTACCTTCGCCTAATAAATCCGACAAGTTGGTAACTGATGCCCTACTAGTTAGGCATCGACTTTCAACCAGTAGTACAAGGGAAAAGCTAAGAAATGACGCAAATGTGGCAAGAATATTTCCTGAGTGCGAGAGGTCCAACTGATTGGGATGCATAGGGGTGCGCCGAAGGGATTTGGATTATCAAGGGTTACGAAAGTTGAAAAAGGTCGGACACCCCTGATTAAGGGATTTTCTCTGGTCAAATTGGCCTTTCGACCACTGTGTGCAATAGGAAGGTGGACGCAAGATAGAACTGCGCTGCGCGTCTTTAAAAAGCTTGTTATTTTTTCTGCAAGTGAGAAACCTTGAGACAAGCATAGGATGTTGCTCAACAGGGCTTGGACAAAAGATATGATGTTAACCACCAGAGTCGTTATTTATATCTTCCCCTGCAACACGAGGATTAATTGCCGGCGGCAAGAATTATTAAGCGTTTCCCTTTTACAATTAATTTCCGTGGACGCTCTTTACCCCTCGCCCTCCGCCATTTCCGGACACCGCGGCTCCGCTCTGAAGCGAAATTAATCTACTCCTGAGTGCCATATCACGAACTTAAATTATTAAACGTAGAAAAATAAAGTAAATGGACGCCGCCACGTTATGTGCCTCGCCCTTCACCGAGGCATGCGGAAATCTGAACCAATTCCAGCTATATGCCTAAGTTAAAAAAATGATGGAAAAACCTGTTGTCCGCAAATACCCGGATAAATTGATGGCAAAAGATTCCATCACAACAGCTGCTCCAGAAATTATATATATATATATATATATAAACTTACTCTTCTTTTGGAAACAATTCAATGAATATGCTATATTAAGACGTATTTACCAAATTAACTTGTAGCCATTTAAACCATTAAGTTGAGTTTTAGTATTTAAAAACAATTGAAATAATTTAGCCATCCACGGCCCTGCTACTGCAGCAATATACAGAGTAACCTTTACCTTTTAAAAGAGAAAATATTTCATGACATTTCAGCAACAAAGGAAAACATTCAGGAATACCATTATGTAGCTAGGTTTTTAATGTGTTACTTTAGGCGCCAGCTTAAAACGAGGAAGACTTGCCAATAAACGCTGGAATATTTAACCCAAAAGGAAAACGCGCTAATTCGAGTAAGGAATAAAAACTGATGTAAATTGCTGAAAATTACATCAAACGAGTTGTTGAGTTTTATGACCTTATAATAACTGTAGTGAGTCTAAAAAGAGCCGTTATTCGACAAAAACATCGAGTACGTACAACTCTTGGTAGAGGTGGGATTTAACTCGCAAAACGCATTATGCAATGTAAACAGCACATTAATCCCGTCAACGTTATGGCAAGCATTACCATTAATTAGTGGACAATTTCAGGCCTTCGGTAACATAAATCATATAGCATTATTTTTCCTGTAGATTCAGGAGCAATCATTGGACCATAATTCTGTAAACCTTCTCTTAGAACATGTGCAGGTGCAGAGATGAATGATTTCCTCCAGATAGTTTATTCGTAATACTGTATTGTCAATCATAGCCATGAAATTCTGTCTATTCGGTTGCAAATGATTAACATAATATGATGTCCATGGAGAGAGACCGAACGTTGGGTACGGTGAAAATTATTGTTGAAATAATGAATTAATTAGAAAGGAAAATAAATAAATTTAAGTATTTATTGTGCATGTATAAAAAATAAGGATTTTTGGGGGGAAAATACACAATAATTCAATACCAAGAAAGGCAAAATTCATCCCAGTGGGTGGATTTTGTGATGTCTTGTTAGAAATCTCGCGTGATTGGATGGCTAACACGTCTAAATATTTGAACAAGGACGCAGGGAATGCGGGTTGTTAGCTGAGAGAGAAAGCTAGTGCCAATTAGGCTAAATCAGCATTCCCTTACAATAAGCTTACCGAAGCAATCTTACCGTGGTATCTGAAAAATATTTTTGGAAGGACAATGTTTGCCCGGAAATTTTGTCGAAAGCAATGTGGACTCATTAGGGGGGAAATTTTGCCGTTTAACCATATGGCTCATTACAATTCGTTTGGGAAGAAAACTATCATTTCCTTCCAATTGACGTATCCTCATGTCGTTGCGAAATAACAAACTACTCCGATACTAATGCATACTTTGTTTTGGCAGAATTGTAAAATAAAGAATAAAAGAATGGGTAAAGAGTATAGGGTAAAAGAAAAAAAACAGCCATAACTGAATTCACTAGGAGTGGTCCTTTAAATTTAACATAAGTACTAAGAATAAGCTTTTTAGATATGGCTAGATTAAAATGTAATTATTTTTAAAATCATTTCGTTTTAATACATAAATACACATGTCTCTTTATGCCCTCAAAAAAATGAAGATATAAGCAGCAAACTAAATTTTACTCGGTGATTGTTCCAAGGTGACTTCTGAGACAAACTTAATTCGAGAATCCGATAATTACATGCTGACAAGAACATCTATTGTTATTAATTCAATTGGCACAGACTTCCTCCAGAATTAAGTTTGCAATGATAATGTCTAAATAAATTAATGACCAATTTCCGTCCAGAGAATCAGATCATACCGAGGAAATGTGGAATAAGGAAAGCATGCTTCGGTGCTCTTGATAGCGTTAAATGGTTAAGTGTATTCTACCGAAGGATTTACAGTCTATTGGGTTTTGTTTCTCCTTCGATATTGGCCAATGTCCTTCATACGCGCGCCAAAGTAGAAGTAAGATACCGAAGAACGCGGGGCACCCAGCAACCGCCAGGTCAGCAAAGGTCAGCAAAATTCTTGAAGATAAGGAAAATTCGGTGTTAAAAAAATTACGCTATGGAACGGTAAACCTTCCCTCAAAATCCAAATTATCATCAGACTGGCGGGAACCGCTGATCAAAGAAAAAAAATCGAAATTTCACGCAATATCTTCTCCTCATTCTAACGACTTCAGAAATGTGGCGAATTTTCACATATCACCCTGTAGAACTTATCATTTAGAAATTCCGCCGGCCTACTGTCAAAACTCGCCCTTTTTTATACTCGCGTATGCCTACAGGATTTTACGATAAGAGTCGCAGGAGCACTATTCACTTTTTGGGAAACGGAATAAAACCTTTCAATTGAAGAGGTTGGTTTAATATCCTCAATTTCCTAATTCATAATTTTTTTTAAATTCACTTCGCAAAAACTGGCGTTGAAAAAGTTGGTTACGAA
The DNA here is from genome assembly GCA_963573305.1 of Pyrrhosoma nymphula. Lineage (NCBI taxonomy): Eukaryota > Metazoa > Arthropoda > Insecta > Odonata > Coenagrionidae > Pyrrhosoma > Pyrrhosoma nymphula. The sequence continues at coordinate 89,310,270 of OY754330.1, forward strand.
TTATCTTGACTTGAAAACCATAAATTCTTCGGTCTTGCATCAGTGGGACATGAAAGCTTGAGTAGTTTATCTTACTATATGGAGAAAGAAAAGGAAAACATTTGATGAAATATGCTTTGGCGAAGTTATAGGCAAGAATCGAAGACTTGGCCAGTATGGAAAAAGGAATTGCGTAGTCTAGAGATTTTTAAGATGCGGGTGTAGAGAAGAATGGAGATGGTGATCGGGGTGGCAAGGTAGACAACAAATAAATTTAATTTACAGCAGGGGAGCATAACAGGTTAGCGGATGAGATTGGGTTAAGGTAGCTTAAGGAATGGAGAATATATTTTGAGGAAACAGAACTGTATAGAGGTTGATTTAGAGTAGAAGCCTGTATGACGTGTAAGAGGGAGGAGAAAAGAGGAATTTTGGAAAAAATGGAAAGGAAGAAGAAAGTAAATAGGGCTCAAGAGAGATTTACTGGCGGGCAAATAGATAGCAACATGTCAAAGATGTCAATGGGGAAGAAAAGATACGAACCTTGCAAAAAAATCCAATCAACTGGTATAAAACCAAATGATGGTGACATAATAAAGTTTAAAAAGTAATAAGAATCAAATTTATTTACGTTGAGTAAAAGAGGTAATGGAATCAATAAGTTCGGCCTCTACTTAGAGGATGAACTCCACAATCAAAGCGCAAAAACACACACAGGCAAGGTACAGAGAATGATTTATAGCTCGACGAATTACGTTCTCATTGCGTCTGAAAACTTTCGATTCGCGACGCGCCACTGCTAGCCCCAACACATTCAATACATTTTATGATCAGTGGTTACGTTATCTACTGTTTTCGCCCTATGTCTGCGAAAATCGATCGCAATTTTTTGAGCGAGAACATTTGCACGTCTTTGGATAAGAGATAATAGGAACAATTCTTTTTCATGCCATTTATTTCATTTTGAAATTTTATATAGATACAAAAATTGTAATTCCTCTTGACATATTGAAGATTCTGTTAAAAAAAGTTCATATTGATCCCATATAGCTTCAATTTCACAAAAAAACTTTCTATTAAAATAATTTATCTGCAAATGTATCAGCGGGAAAATACGACTTAAACACTAGAGGCGTTGTATTAAAATATTTTCCGCATGGTGTCCACGGCCCTGGGCATAGTCTGGAGAGAAATATTTCCCATTAAGCATTTTGAAATTTTCTATTTGCACTTCCACAGTTGCCTCAAGCTGCACGATGCTTGAACAACGAATTCTGATAACCAGACTCAGTTTCGTAAACTATCAGGTATGAGCTATTTCATTCGGCTTAAGTTTTACTTCTTACGGCGATTTTAACTACACGTATAAGATCTATATCCTATAAGGAGGAAGTCACGTTTTGCTTCTCACAATAACAATACCTACAAGAATCCGGACAGATATAGTGAAGCGTTGGAAAACGTTTTCTGACGTTGGTCTTCGGATTTCGTGTAAGTACTTCACACATCATCAAATGCCAGGCGAAAATGGCAGAAAATCTATAATCTTTCTCGTACATATCTTCATCAGGGTTTATGATTGATGTGATCTTGCTCGAGGCTCACACGTTCATGGCACTGTTAAGTGTGCAGAGGAAATTCAAGAGCTCATCAAAATTCGATTTAACTGTTAACAAGATATTTACGGATATTTTACTCACTCGCATCTGTCTATTTAAGCAATAGTATATTTAAAATTAAAATAAGAAAGAACATATATTCAATTCTTAGAGATATAAATTGATGTCGTTTTCTAGAGTTATCGCTTGGAAGAAATTGTCCAGCTTAGCTCTCTCACGTTCCTCAAGTTATTGATGTATCACTATCCGCCCAGTAAAACTGAAATAACCTGTAGCAAAAACTTATTTTAATAATATGAAAGATGGCTGAAGTTTTCATTATGTTAATCATATCGGAGGTTTTCCATAAATCACTAATAATTTTGATAGTTAGGAAAGTTAGGAGCAAACCTGGCGTTCACATCAACTAACTTACAAGTAAATGCCAAGTAAAGTCCGTCTCAAATAAAGTTCACAAAACTGTTTACATAGGATGAAGTATTTCAGCCACCTAATCCCGATAAAACTGCGCCAGAGTTTAGTTCAGACGTTAGTATTTCCACATCTCAACTATTGCTCAATTATTTACTCTGATGTAAACAGAATTTAGAATTAAATTATAAAGACCCCAAAATTCTTGTTTGCGATTTATCTTTAACATACGCTATGGCGATCATGTAAATCCTCACTACATAATGTTGAATTGGATAAAAATGGAGTCAAAATGAACGTTTGCAAAGGAATTCCTAATGTTTAAAAGTATTGAACTCGAAAACTCCATTATATTTACATGAAGATTTATATTTAATGCCCAATCGACTAAGAGATCAACCCGCATAAGGAAACCATAAACCTATCACACTTCAAAGGAGCATGAATGAATATTTGTTTCCTTCAGTGTCCTGAACACCACATTTTTGATTCAAGCAAATCAAATAATATTTGTTGTTTGTTATTGTGATTGAAAGCTATCTTCTGATTATTTGTTACCTTCAGTGGTTTGAACACTACATTTTTGATTCGAGATTATTGAATAATATTTGTAAATTGTTATTACGACTGTAAAACAATTTATTTAAAAACATTTACAAACCACAGAAAAGTTTTTTTACTGTGTTTTTCTGTGGTTCGTAAAAGTTAAAAAAAAAATAAATCGTTTTACAGAATGGAATACCACAAAGTTAGCAGTGAACTCATTTTATTGTAAATAGGACTATTTGTTGTTTTCTGATTATTTGTTTCCTTCAGTTTCCTAGCTGGTTATCGGTTTCCTTCAGTGTCTAGAACACCATACTTTTGATTCAAGCTGATCGAATAATATTTGTTAGCTGTTGCTGTGATTATTTGTTATATTCTGATTATTTGTTCCTTTCAGCGTTCAGGTTTATTATTTGTTTCCTTTGGTGTCATTCATTTTCTAATATGATACCAGATTCGATGTTGTAACCGTGACAATTTTTTGAATTGTCTATGCCCAAGAGGGTTCTTTAGTTGATTTAGTTACCTCAGTTGCTGTAATTTTTTCTTTTTGTGTATTGTATTAATTACCCCATGGAGGCTTGTATTTTGAATTTGTATTCCAAGGTACTTTGTTCCCGGAACAATAAAAGATGGTTCTGTTCTAAAAAAACTTACACAGAAAAAGTGCAAAGAGGTCTAAGGTACATGTCTTCTACAGGATAGGTGACTAAGAAGGGATTGCCCTGAAAATACGACGGTGGTTCGGAGAGTAAGTTCCGTTTGGTCATAAAAAATACCAAACCTACGTATATAGGGGTACATAACCATCCCAATTTTCACTTTTATAAAGAGGTTTTACTGTCTACAATTTAAATTTACATATCTTATCAATTTTCAGCCCAATTTCCTGCAAGATTAAGCTAGTTTTCTTGCCGAAGAACAAGTATTAAATACATTTGATTTAGAAATCTGCCATCTGATAGTGCAGCCGTGACCACGCTCGACCGTATAGTGCCACAAGGGCACAAACCCCGCTAGTTTGTTTCCAATGCGAGATGTTCAATCATCCTCCGTATAGCTCTGCAATTGGATTCAAGCGACTATCATCCTAGATTCCAAAAGAGGGCTAGGGTCACGTGCGGCGGTGTGCAGACGACGAGGAGCTGAGCCGCAGTGTCAATGCATGGGCAAACTCCCTCGCGGAGGAGTTCTACGATGGGAATATTGGAAAAAAAAACTCGTGTGATTATTACCTTAATCTTGCAGAAAATAATGCTGACAATAGTTGAGAGTTGCAACTTTAAGTAAATGAAAAATCTCTACACCCACTGGGGGTATCTTTCACAACCACACGGAAATTACTTTCCGGACTGCCCTCATTTTCATAACTCCGCCTCCTTCGGGCTCAAAGATAAAATAATTTTCTTCTTCTCATGCTCATGGTTAAGTTAAAATACACAAATACCGATTTATTTAACCGCAGTTCAACAGATATGCTTAAAACCCTAAGCCTGCTGAGCAAATATCTCGAACGCTGAAGTCAACAAGCTCATCCGTGGAAGATACATAGATTTCACTTCTACTAACTTCAAGCTTGAAAACGCACTCTATATGATCTGAGAATGAAAATTTGCGCAGTTGTAAAGAATATGGAGATAAGATCCTCCAAAACGGGTTGAATTTTCACAGTAAGACACAAACCGCTTGGATTTTACCTGATTCACTGAAGATATTTTTTAACCTTCCTTGACTGCTAATATGGTACCTCCGTCTGAGGAAAACCACAGAGCACGCCACCCGGAGGATGGCCATAAAGGGGCCGAAAGAGGCCCCGATGACGAACGCCCTTACTCGGGGACCCGAACCGTTCAAAAAAACGCGCTGCCCATACATCACCTCTGCCTCAACCCCGGGGCTTCTTCTTCTGCCCTCGAAGTGGCCCGCACGAAAACACGAGAGCGCACCTTCCCTTTGGAGAGTTTTTCATATTAGCCAATCCCAAAGAGAGGGCATTAAATTTGCTAAATTATTCATGGGAACTCATTTGGTGTTTGCATTCGGACGGGCGCGATGCTTATGAAAATCCCTCTGTCGCCCTTGACACCTTCATTTGTTCGTCACGGTGGCTTTCGGTCCGACGCGCTCCGGCGACATCCCACCCACCGAGGACGACGCTTTCTCCACCCCCTCCCTTGCCCCTTCCCCCACTCCTTCACCAATTTTGCCTTCTCGTCATCCTCACGATTATACCGTTGCTTCAGGCATTATCTCACTCTCTCCCTCACATAGGTTTCGCAGGAAGACACAAAAGAAATCGAGCTGAAGGATGATCATCAATGTCTGTTTGACAACTCAGTGATTCCTCCATTCCCAAACAATCCTTCCTTTGCCAACCTATCCAACTATTCTCAATGGCGAAAATGACATCCGCATTCGGTTTCCTCACCAAGTGAGAAAACAAAAAGAACAGGCATTATACAATATTATACTAGACACACAAAGTAAAAACCTAGGGCAATGTACTGCATGAAATTTCGGGTAGTCAATTAGGCACTATGGCAGATGAGGTCCGAAATAAGAAAACGGAATGGATTCTTTATGCTAAATCACGCCATTATTATTTTTCCCCATTAATATTGCCCCTAATATTCTTTTAAATATTTGACTGAAGCTGAGAGTAATACAATTCGACAAAAGAGTAATACAATACAAAAAAGACTTCATGGCAAATTTGAAAAGTCAAGATTTAAAACATGAAGAGTCTAGATCCTGTGTTTGAGGTTGGCAATGTCCGATTTCCTAACATACGTTTAAAATGCTTCTCCACATGCTAACTAATGTGAATCCAAAATATACCTCATATCAACGAAACGTGAGTCTGTTGTGTTTGAGAGAACCCAAGCAAAAAATTACCTTCAACACAGACGTAGAAGTTGAGTCATCTGACGGTTATGAGTAATCAGACAGACATGAGAACCATCTCTAAATTTATTGCAGTTCAAAATATTTTTAAAGCCAGTCCTGTTAGCAATATTACAAAACATTTATTTTTATGAAGGTCGAGTCAACGTGGAGAAATAATATCATATTCCACTGCCACAGCGCTTTGTTATCTCAGCACAATCGCTAGTACTCTATAGTATTAAATTCTTTTTAAACAGTGTCTCTTCAATATTTAATTCAACGCATAAGCTTCAACCAATCAATGAAAGAGAATATTTATTTCAACTCATTTGATAGATACTGCTTTGACCAAGGATAGGCAGTGTTATCTCGCCATTACCGCCTGCCATTCATGCCTTGCGTATAAATATAGAGGCCGATAAAGGTTATTAGGAAACATGATGTTGGATTCATTAGCTGTTGGCTGAAGGACAATGCAATCTGTGCACAAACTTCGAGTGCCACGCAACTATGGCTCTTCATACCAGAAGTGACAAAAGTAATGGGTAGTTGACTAAAAATACAATAGGTCAATTTATTTTTAAATAGCAAAAAAACGAAATAATGCTACGTGAGATGAAACCCTAACACGTATATTCCATTTCTTACGAAAATAAGACGAAAGGGTAAGGAATAGCTTAGTCGCGATTTGTTCGAAAAAAAGGCAGTAGAAGCGCATAAAATAACTCGTGACCCCTATAGCCTATAATGCCCATTTGAGGCATTTGGGATATAGTTTTAGAACGGTCCCCAAATTGAGCGAGTCAACTATCCATACTTTCAAACATACAGACGTTGCGGATATGGTCAAGGATAAGAAGATAGAGCCGAGCCTGAACTGCCAATTGCGACCCTTCGATTACATTACCGGTTGTTGCGCCGGTCACTTGGGGTTGACTGGAGCCGCAAGCGCCTTCAGCTCTCCACCGGACACTTTGAAAACAACTTTCGATTGCCCTACAAAAGCAAAACCATTTGCATTGGCCAATTTTCGCGGTACTTCTGCAGGGCAGTCGCCTCCTTGGGTGCTCCAGCCGCCTTATCCGATTCGAGCGACGTTACCGCGAGAAGTTGGACGTCTCCTTTGGGCAGCAAAGAGTGTGTTGTGGTCAATTGAAAGGGAGACTGCACGAATAAGGTGAGAGGTTCGGCCGAGAAAAAAATATACTTAGATAGTTATACGGGTCGGTTGGTAACGCCGCCGTCGCTGTTTGCGATTGAAATGCCTCCGGTGACTGCGTAAAAGGGTAAATTTTGAGTTCAACAACCCGACAAGTGCGGTAATTTTCCCTTGCATCTATGTGAACGATTTTATCGCTGATTGACCGATTTGATCGTACCTATACTCCGACGTTTAGCTCACGTGTACGTCTTCAGTACAACATCTGCGAGGCTCGCCATAATATTCGAGTGAAACTTGATTGAGAATGAATGTTGCGAATGAAACTTGAGTGAAAATTGCATGTCCAAAAAAGTTCGGCATTGTTGACATTTCTTTGAATTTTGAGCCCGGGAAATAACAACTTAAAAAAATACCAGTTTAACACATTAGTTCAAAGACCACCTTCAAGAGGTTTGTGCGAGATTTTTCCGTAGTTATAATAGAGACTAAGTTCGAATTTTATTTTTCAATTACAGCAGCTTTAAGAAGCACGACGAAAATATTGTAACGTTAATGGCACAAAAATATTGTTTTCTATGATTGAAATTCTCTGTAATTAACTACATATGCATACATTAGTCCTTCACTTGACTCATTTTTTCACGCCATGGTGAAAATGCCTTCAAAACCAAAGATTTTTTATGCGATTCTGTAAAAATAACTGCGGTAAGTGAATTATTTATTTTTAAAAATAGTTGAGAATCAAAACAAACTACACACTGCCAAATTTCTTGCGAGATCTATGCATTAGAAATTTCTCATTTTGTGTCTGGAGTGCATACCCGTACCATTTACCTCGTAAAATGGTTGTTATATTTGGCAAATAACTCGAACACTATAGTGGTAAGTGGCTGATATTTATTTATAATTGAAGGTATGAGAAATGTTTCTTTACAATGAGGCCAAATTCATTGAATTTTTGTGAAATGATATCTCGCTCAAACTACCTTAACATGAACGAATTTTGAATCTTCAAATCACCGTCTCAATGCAAGTCGATCAATTTAGGAAAAAAATATTTTTTGAACCATGTTAATAGCAAAGCATGCTTGGTATTCTTGGAAGTCCTTAAAAAGTGGTCTATAACATTTGATTTGAATAATTCAGCTCAGTGAAACGTCAAAGTAGGATAGAAACGCCACACGTGAAGTACTTACCTCAAGAACTAAATTGTTTCGAGTTTTAGCAATTTTGAGTCAGAGAACATTTTATTGCACCAAGTATTCAGTGAGAATACACCAGTATAAAATACATTTCTTTGTGTGCAATAAAAATTTGGACTTTAATAAGTTCCGACACATAGGAGTTCAACAGAATGCTCAGTGTTCCGTAAGCATAAAACAATGGGGTCCTCTGCTAGGTTGAACTGACTTGGATGTTGAAAGTTGGGCCTCTCGAAGGTGAGACTCCGGTTAAATCCAGCCGATGCTTCTGAAAAACTAGCCGAAACTCCAAAACTGTCCGATTTGCCGAGAAAAAGATTTATCTGGTAAACCTGTGACGGCGCATGGAAAGCGACCGGCCTCTCTCCCCGGAAGGCATGATTTCACGGGCCGTTGGTCTTCTTGCGGGCCGAGCTCTTTCCACACTTATCAAATCGATCTCCAGGCTGAGCTCCTAAGGCCTGGCGTTCGGTCGCTGCCTAACATATGAACACAAACGTAATTCATACGTTATTCAAGTTCATACGATTACCAATTTGCGGAAAGCCACTGGTGAGGATAGTAGGAGTAGCCTGGTAAATTCATGTATCTGTGATCATTAAATACCTACGCATTTATTTTTCGAATTAAATCAGGTAGGAAATTAAGGTAAATTGTTTCCCTATTCCTTCTGATGAACACATTTAAGGAGAATAACGGTAGCAAAGCAGAGAAGATTGGAAGTTATGTGATGCTATGAGAGAATGATGAAATGAAAGGAGAGAATCAACGATAAAAAAGTCCTGCAAGGAAAAGAGGAGAAAAAGACGCCGAAGCAGATGAGATAATTTCGTGGTACACATCCTGCGACAAAATAGCTTCCTAAAAACAACAGAAGGAGATATGAGTAAGAGAAGTTGCCATGGAGAACCAAAGATGGAATAGTACGATGCGAAATTAGGTGATCTTAGAACTTGAACGAACCTCGTATATCAGGGAAATTATGAGAGATTTCAAAATAAGAAATCATTTATTTTTATTGTATTATGTAACCCTGACCTGAAAATAGCCCCAAGAGCCGTTTACACCAAGAATTTTTATATGTAATGATGAACGAACACAACCATGCCCTGGTATGTGAAAATCCTACCCAGGTGGGATTCAAAGCCGCGATCTTTGGGTTGTCAGGCAAGGACCTTGGTGGCGGTGGGGTAAGGGTCATGAAGAAAAAATAGAGGTTAGTGGAGAAGAGCATGGAGTGGAAAGCGTTGGAGGACCCACCATCGGATTTATGACTGCTGCAGATGTTGATGAACAAATTCATTGCAGAGGAATGTCGTTGGTCTGAGAAATTGTAAAGCACATATGGCTTGAAACCTTTTGCGTAGTGGATGCGAGACGAGGGTATATATAGGCATTGTTTAAGCAGGAGGGATATGTTAAACAATGAACCCAAAAATAGGACATAATATTGAATATATGCTCGCTTGCGACTGCAAGAGTAAAACCAAATGAGAAATACAATGGCATATTTTAAATAATACATAATTATTTAATTTCTATTATAATCTGTATTCTTTACCCTACTATGATAACAAAATTTCTCTCTCACTAGCAGATGCCTAATCTTATGAAAATTTAAAGAAGAAAGGCACTATAGACGCAAATTAGTCAACGAAAGCATTTCTTAATAATTGCTTTCTCTAGCCCAAAGAGTTGTTTTCAACGTCATTGATGGTAAATATAATTTTACCTTCAATTATTAACACTTAGCCTCCAATAGTTTTAGGAATAAGTCAGAAACTAATTAAAGTTTCTATCAATATTTTATTATCATTCAAGTTCCTGGAAAATATGCTTTATATACCGTATTATCTCAGAAATTGCATTTGAATAAAGCAGCACCATATGTATTTTTCACTTTTCTCACTTTTTCTACTTATAGCACAGGTAATTTCAATTTTAACGAGAGGGAACAATAGAATGAAAATGACAATTCTTTAGACGTAACCATAAAATGGTAATTTTATTTCTTAAGACATAGGAGAAAGAAAAAACTGATAATTTTCATTTCACATTGAAGTCTACTCAAGACTAAAAAAAACTATCTTTGCTTCTCTGGGAGTACGAAGGCGTCTGTCTCCTCAACCAAAATAAATAAAATATAATTTTTTACTAGCAGTAAAATTGTTACCCCGAGGAAAATTGTACATAAATCATGATTATGGATCAGTTCTACCACGTCCGTCCTGAATCAACAAGACGCGTAGGTGGGGATGATTTACTACCTGGCTTTCATAGACTATTCAGGCCATGTTCCCGTGATGAAAAATCTCATAGCATCGCTGTATTAACATCCCTTGCTGTTTGTTTGGAGTGTATATTATGCTGGCGAGCAAGAATGCAAGTAGCTAATGAGTGACGCAATGCACCAACATGGTGCGACGTGGTTCAACGTTCCCTCTGAAGGACAAGTCTTTCACTTGCTACGCCATGTGCGGCAACGAATTGTAAAAGGAAGTCACCCAGTCAAGATGCAGATTGCGGACCTTATCTACCGCATTCATACATCCACGAGAGTTGATCGTCCCTTATATCACATTTAAGTCACTCCAGTGATTTAGCAATTCACTCACCGCTGAGCTGGGAAAGGATGTGCGACGGCAAAAAGGGAACTTTACCCTGCAAGCCTCGCCAGTTACACGCCCCACATCTTTATAATCAAAATGTGAAACTATGAAGCAAAAAAGTAGGAGTTTATTCAACGGATGGGGATGCTTGCCCAAGACATTCGCAGTGAAGGCCAGAGACCTGAGATTCCACTTTCTATTTTCTACGTATTTTATTGGGAACTTGTCTGCAAAGAATTGTTTTGTTGTGTTCCACGCATTCAGTTATACACCGATTAAAATCCGTAAATGGAATTGGATTTTCCACACTCGCGGTAATATATCACACACAGTCTTTCTCTTGTAATTTATGCGCCACATTTTATCCTCAACAGTTATCAATCTGAAGATGGGTTTACTGCAGCTCTCAGCTCTGCTTTGTTCCTTCGAAATTTCTCAATGTATCATCCTTCAAAACTTACGCCTGTGTCCCATTCGTAGTATTCCGGGGAAATATTTTCATTTATTTTTCATCCCATTACTGTGATCAGGAGGTAGCTTGTCTCAAAATGCGCCCCAATAAGATTTTTGCTCCACTCATATCAGTAAAAACAACCATTTGTTCACTTCATTTGTGTGAAAAAAATATTTTTCTTGTTGCGACACAAAGGCTAGGTTTTTAAATAGCTCGGTTTAATACTTTCTTCTTATTGTGTAACCGATGTGACCACTCTCCCATCGTTCATGTTTGCGTCAACAAATCAACGAAAAACATGTATGTAATATATTCCTTATGTTTGAGTATTTTATGCGACAGTAAATGTTTTAACGAACCCAAATATCATCATATCTATGTGTTAACCGCCAGAATTTAAAGGTGCCATTCAAAAGTGCATACAAATTGTAAAAAAGTCACGTGATCCGAAACGGCATCTCGATTATTCATAGTCATGGCACGGTAATAGCTTCTCTGCTACACGTGCATTTAAAGAGAAAGGCTCAAGCTAGAATGGTTCATTGCCTTCCATATGGGAAATAAAATGATTAAGTTCGTAAAATAAGGAAACATATACTAGCTGAATTCCACTTGCAAACACGTCGTATTACTGGCAGCGATATCGTTCCGTGACGTCATCCGACGGGTTAGTGATGACGTAGGGTTTTTAATCCGTCGATCACGCGTAATTTTTAGCAAGAAATAATTTTGTTAGCTGCGTGGTTTGCCGAAACGTTTTGTCAAGTATAGTTAAGAATATTACCCTCACATACATATATGTAGTTCTAAAAAAATGCAAGTTCCCTATTGTCTGAGGTACTTAAAAAAACATTAAATCTCACATCATGGTAGCGTAAAGGCTCATCTGCCAATAAACATTAGCCATTAAGTATAAACCGGATCTAAATGTCCTTCATTGAGTATAAAATTAGCATTTAATTCAGGAGAACCTTTGAAATAATTGGTGAAGTATAGGTAATCATCCCTATGGACAGGTAGGAATTGTACTTTATTTACCAACAGGAGTTCCCTAAATTCTCTGTGAACGGTCGACTATGAAATAATATCATTTAATTCAGTATCGCTATGAAAACTATTTGCATTTACAAACATAATTCATAGTTTCTTAGTAAACGCCTACGGTCGTTTCATTTTGAAAGCATTCTAGGTAACCTTCAATGAGTTTAATTAATAATCCTCCTTGGATTACAGAATTTAATGTACCAAATTGAACGGAAAATTCCGAATGTTATTGACCATTCTACAGGTAAATTACAGATAGCAGTCGGTTTAAAATATGATACGATGATTGTTATAGCCAACTACGTCCAACCAATACTTCCCACTGCTTGAAAAAATTCGATGCTTTTAAATCGCAGGTGTGGTTTTTGGAAGGATACTTGAGGGGATATTGAAACCTTTGAAAACAATGCAACTCCAGCTGCGAGGCATCTTTCTTTGTTCCTAATGCATTACGCACTCCTCCCTTTCATTGCATTCCTGCATGGGATAGGGAATAAAATGCTATTTCTCGGGGAAAACTTAACCTCTCCTTTCTCTCCAAGTTTCGCTCTAGCGGTCACTCACAATGATGGCAGAGCCACTCGCTGACCCGTGGATATGGCAAAGCTAATAAATTTTCCACGTTTCCCTCTTAGTTTTGAACAAGGTATGAATAAACTACGGTGACTCAGCGCATTAAATTCCAAACACCGTCGTTTCATTGAGGTGAAAGGCAGATGCTGGAGTTGTCCGCAATAGATAATGACAATCAGATTCCAGCATATTTCATATTCTAGGTGAATATTTTCTAGAAACCCTTGGTAAGCTCGTTCTAGAATGTTAAAATTAATAAAATAGTTAGTTTTTCCACACGTTACTTTAATAATCGTCGACCGCCATTTCAAGACATGAGCGCCAATATCAAGAATCTAGTCCTGTTGAGTCTTGTCGTGAAAAGTCCTGATAATGACGGTCATATGTTCAAACCGCGGTCGACGATTGTTAAAGTAAAATGTGAAAATACAAAGACTTTTTATTGATTTAAACATGCAGAAATGCCACAAAGTAGAGCCGGAAACATTTATCCTTATTTAATTCCAGTATTTTTGGAGTAAACTTCAGCATTATTTGACTAGTGGCGTTTGAAAGATTTTGGATATTCATTAACATCAAATTGACATGAGTAGGTTTTGATAATTGTTTACAAACAATCAAAAAGTAAACTAAAAAAAATTACAAGATACCTCCAAGATAATTCTTTCCTCCCGGTCTAAAATTTGTGTTATCGATGACACGACTGGAAACATCGCCACTAATAAGAATTGTGGAGTCACAGCAAAACTCATAAATATCACATACTTGAAGAAGCCTCCGGCATTGGAGGGGAAACGTTAGTTTTTTAGTTATTTATAGTTAGTGACATGGTCCGCAAAAGTTTCAATCAGTTATTACCATCAATGATACCAAAACAATGAATGTTGATGTCGTAATGTTTTGGTACTGAGCGACATTGGTAGTGAAAATAACTTTTGTATTCGAAACATTTTTCATCAGCACTAAATAAGAGTAGAATGACATTTGAAAGTGTTGACCCTAGAGCAGTCACGTTGGTGCACAGCGTGCACGAAAGGAGTAATTTTTCTGAATACATTTTTCTCTCCTGCTCTATCCTACAGGAAACATCATAAAATTGTATTTCGGAAATATTCATCTAATTTCTAGGATATCGGATTTTTGATATATCAATTAATACAGGTTTCTGTCATAAAAATAGGTGAATTTTAAAACAATGATACATAGTCGTTACTCGAAAATTGTCACTTGTATTCATGAATACTCTCCGCTGTGTTATAATGCCGACGATTTGAAGAGGTTTGATAATCCACCAAAGGAACAAAATCAAATTTAACCCATGCATCCGGCTGAACCACATACTCCACCTATGTACGATGCTTAGAGAGCCCAAGGGTAAAATGAATTTTTGCCTGAGCCAATCCTTTACCCTCGTATAGAAACGCCAGAGGAAAAGATTTGCTAGCCGGTTTGGTATGCGGAACCGCCCATGCATTTTCTAACCATAGGGGAAAGCTGTGGGTGGGACTTCTAGATGAATAGTTTTTTCGCGTAGTTTTTAAAAAGTCTTCGGCGATCTCGGAGGATGGGCAATGGCATGGGGCGTGTCGGGGTCACCGGCAGTTGATCTTCATCTATTCAACCAATGTGTAAGTGGCCCAAGTCCGGCACTACGGATACATGAGCAGAGAGGGTTTTTGGGAGTGGCAAATTGCAGAGGGCGTGGCGGTTAAAGGATTGGGGTAGGAGGAGGAAGAAGAAAGGATATGAGGAAGGCGAGGGAGAGAGAGAGGGAGGGCTGAAGAAAATAAGATGGAGAGATTGCACTTCCAGCGGAGGATGGGAATGGCGCTGGTTTATGGAGAGATGACGGAGGGTAAGGCTCGAGTTGAGGGGAAAAAGGTAAGGCACAAAGACAGGACGGAAAGACCATTAAGGAAATTGGAGGTGGGTAATGTAAAAAATGGACGGGGGATTTAGCGGAGAAAAACAAATGCAGGTATGAAAACATTTACCATGACTTCGATTCCAGCATCTGTGGTCCCAGGTGTTGATGCGGTCCTCGCAAATGCTGAGTTACGAAAAGCGAGGGGAAAGGCTTAGTGGCGAAAATTATATAAATCGACTTATACTCATCTCGAAAAAACTTAATTCGAAAAATTTCACAATTATTCAGTAGATAAATATTAGTTTTAACTCAAAATTTATTAATTAATATATACAATAATAATTTTAATCATTAATTAAAATTTTTTTGAACATTTTTAAGAATATATAAATCAAATAAAGGGGTCAGGGTAAGATATTATCAAGCAATATCAAGTTCATTTTCCAAATTGCCTCAAATTAGAGCTGGGAACTAGAACTGGAATCATTTGGAAACTGGAAAGAGATTGTTAACTGGTCCATTAAGTTTTCCAGCGATTTTCGAAAATATACAGAGAAACAATAAATGATACACCATCTTACCACAAGATCTTCACATGGTTTGATTATTCTCAGTAATTACAACATTCAACATTCAAATTTCATGCAAATTTTACGATGCCACTTCATCATGGATAAATGGAAACTACTAAATATCGAAAAAGATTAATAAACGTTCATTAAAACCTACCGGCGAAGAAAACAATTGGAAAGGTAGCTTATAACATTCCCCATCTTTAGATCACGTCACCCTCCAGATATTAGTTGCCACTATAATTTTAGAGAGAAATCCTCTCCACTATCTTCATACAGTGCCAGGAATTTCTATTTTATGATACGGAATGCGGTTGCAATTTATGGGGTATATTGAATTGGTTTATACTGTTGTTTTACTATTATTCTCCAAGTTTTGAGCACTCTAAGGTGCTACTACTGATCAGTTTACTGTGTCCCAGTCCACATAAAGTTGTTTTCAGTCATAAATACAAACATAGTAAAGAATATTTGTGCTTAAATTTACTCCTTCTATTGAAGAATTCATTTCTCTTTCATTCTTGGGCAGCCTACTCCCACATCCTTAACACTACGATCGTATTCAACAAAATATCTGCATACGAGAATGATAAAGTGGATGCAAATATTCAGATTGCCTTCAGATACTTCTTAACCTACCAATTAAAATCAAATTTTAAAATTTATTTATCATGGAATCAAATAATTCACCAATGTACGTTTTCACAATTTTTTTAAAAGAAACCACGTTGACAAGTACATGGTTTTGAAGTTCAAACCGAAAATTGAATATTTTATTAAATCCATGCATTTTCAACATGTAAGGAGAAAAATAAGGATAAGATTTGGAAAATATCTGGAAAACAATAACGCATTTGAATATTTCACGCGTCTAACTTTTCAAAAACTAAAAATAAAAAAGCTGATGAAATTGTAGAAAAGATTCACGTAAAGATCTATATCATAACCTTAATTTTGGTAAAAGTTTAAAATGGTCCTCGTGATATTCCATTCAAATTAAAAGGCCATTACAATGGCCATTAATTCTTCCAGAAAAATTTTAAAATTTTAGGTTAAAAAAAGAAATAACAAAATAATATCCTTCAGTCACAGCAAAAAAAACGCTTTATAGGTTTTCGAAAACTGTGATGGAAAATAAACTTGCATTTAAACCCTCGGTTACAAATGCCGACGAGTGAGGGAAGGTCTCTTGCTTCAGGTACTCGTAAATCTTAAAAATGGCACCGATATACAGCTTTCTCTTTCGGTTAAGTATACCACACAAAATTTAAGAATCTCAAGGGAAACTGGAAAAATTACTGTGTTGATACGTCGATGACCTAACGCAGGTGGGAAAACTGCGACCTGGGAAGCGTGAGCACCTCCGATCATGTTGCTACCCCGGCTGGCGAAAGTGTCACGATAACACCTACGCACCAAAAATTATACTCCTTACTTCTCATTATTTTAAATATTTCCTCCGTTACTTGATGACCTTTTGTAAATACACATGCAAGCAACAAAAATTAAGAAAAAGAATCAGAATTGCATGCCAATTCCTCTTTCAAAGAAAGAACCCCCACGAGAAATAATTCGGGCTTGGCCGGCTCTCTGCCTATTAAACCTGAACATTAATCTCTGTAAACCTGAGTATTGATGAAGAGGAAATACCCAGATAATCTTTTTTTCAATTTCATGGACGGATAAATAAATCGATGAAATTAACAACGCTGCCAAAGCAACGAAAGATACAATATTTTGGACCTGAGACTACATTGACCATTAAAAGCGGCATCGCTTTATAAGTCGAGTTACCTGAAAAGTGAAAAAGACACATTGTGGAAAATCGAGGTAATATCTAACTGTGGTTTCACTGAAAAATGAACCTAAATGCATACTTGCCCTTGCTAAACTTGGCCTGCAAAATATTTTCTTCCCACGTTTTTCCCGCAAAATTAACCAGAAAAAACATTAGGGTTAATTGTGAGAGTGAGTGAAAACAGAAAAAAGCAATATTATTCCTTCTAATTCATATAGTTGATGGTATCTGGCGTACTATTGTGGCATTCCTGAATAATTAAAAAACTAAAATCACATCATGACTCATGAGTCGGATCTCAAAAATTCGTGATGCAACGGAACGTAAATCTGTAGAAAAACCCAAGTTATATTCGTTTCATTATTTATTTCTAATTAAGAATATAATTTCTGCGTAAAACTAATATGAAAAGCGAATTTTTCGGAGCAATTTGATGGTAGTAAAAAGTAAGCACTAACTCATATTAGTATTTAAATTAGCACCAAATTAATGATATTACTGGTGTCAAATGTCGCAACAGTCAGCTCTAATGAGTGGAAAAAGAGTGCATTTAAAACATGTTCCAAGATTAGTCAGCATATTGATGATCACACACATGATGGAAGGACTAGGTTGGGAACCGTTAGACTCGGAGGCTACAGGCTGGGATTAGGTTACTTGAAAGACTTAGGATATTATTTAACCCCGCACTATATCTCAAGATCTGATAGGAGTGACGAAATAAGAGAGATTAACAGCTGAACTGACAGGTACAAAAATTTCTTGCATTTACGAAAGCACTTGATCTGTGATAGCAGCATTTTTGAAGAAGCAAATATGAGGAGGTTAAATAGAAAACCAAGAAACCTAATGGGCAATGACCCAAAAGGGGAAAGAGTGTGGGCTGGCCAAGGTTCTGATGACGAAGCGGAACAGGCAAAAATGCCTAAACCTGGCAACCCAGAGGAGGGTTACACACGGAGATGTGGCACTCTTTAATGGTTTTCACTCATACAGTCGCAATGGAACCTTTTTAAGTCACCATTGACGACATGTCCTTGTACAAGTACCAGATGACGAAGGTTGCAATACAGGCATCAGGAGTGGGAGTAAGGAGTTGACATTTCCTGTGGGACATCTGAACAGAATGGTGGTCCTTGAGAGAGTCGCGTTGGGGGAGAAATTGGGCGCGATAGGAAGAGGCGGAGTTGGACCTTAACCTCGTGCTATATGCCTTGTCTCGCGGACATTTTTAAGGCCGATATATTTTTACCTCTCTTTGAAGCTTTATGCGGGCTCTTAAAACGTCCACTTCCAAAAAAGCTTAACAGAGTTTTATGATTTTAACAGAGCTGAGGTAGTTTAGTTTTGTAAATTATCAATGAAGCCATGTCATCTACGATACTACACCAACCAACATAAAATGTACACCTAAACATGGATCAGACTAATGGTCCATAAATTAACAAGCACTTTGTTGATCACGAAGAGTCATTTTCATTTTCTAATTCATCCTTAAATGACTGAAACTAGGAGTGAATACGCTAAGGTGAGAGCTAAAGAGCCATTGAAGCGATATGATGAGAATGAAAAGTAATGGAGCTATGCGTTCCATCCGTGGAATATCAGTTAACGTTTTCTTTAGATATACTCAAAATGGACATAGAGGGCAAGGTGATGGAATATATGCAGGGAAAAAATGTTATACGGTGGGTATGAAACTGATTTTGAAAATTATCTCCCATCGCCACTGGTTAAGAGTTGTTAT
Organism: Pyrrhosoma nymphula; assembly: GCA_963573305.1. Taxonomy (NCBI): domain Eukaryota; kingdom Metazoa; phylum Arthropoda; class Insecta; order Odonata; family Coenagrionidae; genus Pyrrhosoma; species Pyrrhosoma nymphula. The sequence goes on from OY754330.1 coordinate 89,328,739, forward strand.
AGATAGATATTTTATCTCATAACGCCATCAAAAAGGAATAATTTTATACTTAAAACAATCTTTCTATGCAAAAGAGCACGAGAATACGAACGGAAAGTATTTTTAGTTGACTGGACCTATATTTCTAAAACATGCTTTCTTCCCTTCCTCGTAAAACTACTAATATCAATCCATCCTTCAACACGATAATCGCCTACTCTAGTGCACTTGGTCAAACGAGAAAGTAATCGTGTGCTTCGTGCCGAATATATTGCTCTTTCATTGCAAGTCTAATGCACATGTGGCTTCACACAATGAGAAACAGAAGGTCAATAACTTACAAGCTTTAAAGAATAAACGTCGGCTCAAGGAATGGAGTACATAAAATTTCGGGAGCAACTTAAATGGTCTCCGGCCGAGGTAGCCGGGGCGGTATCACACCCAAAACCTAAGCCTAGAACTACCAATAATAAAGTGCCTTGCAGTTAACTGTTTCACAGGTGAGGAATTAATGACGCTTAGCGCGCACTACATAGACATTTTTTTTGCATGAAAACACCCTCTGCGGAGACAGCGCAAAAAACCCGAGGAATAGGTAAGCTGGCTGGTTAATTGGGGATCGAGAGGTGCAATCATTTTCACTATTAAGGATAGGTAACTGCCTTGGTATTGGTAGGATTATACAGGGAGTAAGGGAAAGGTGGAGATGAATCCAGCATAGATATTAGCCTGCCCTTCACGAAAGGCACCAAGGGGTCCATCTTGTAACGTCCCATATAACGGACGGACTTTTATATACCTCTCATTGTACTTTTTACTCACGTAGGGATGGATGTCTAACGAAAAATCTCCATCTTTGCTGGGATTCCAACCCAGGCCCTAGGGATCGGAATCTTTCCTTTGTATGTTGAGTTCGCGAATCAAATCTCTGTGTTAGGTCGCAAATGCTGGTAGTATACTCGAAAGGGGGCATAACTAGAGATGAGTTGTACCTTTTTTTCACTGTTTCATTCGAGGACCTTCCTACTGTTCGCTTGATAAAAATCAACTTTTCCTCTAGAATCTATCTCAGAATCATCCGCCTGAATGCAGGCTAGCATCAGGGACAGCAAAACATGAGGGGGTAGTGGCACAACGGAACTGGTGTCCAACCCTAAGTCCCTACGGGAAACTTTAGTCTTCTATGTCCTCTCATCATCATTACCTCCAACATATAGCTTTCCGCTTACGTTTTCGATCAAGTTCAGTGATATCTATACTCCAATAACATTACAGGGACGTCGTTGATGTGATTTCTTTGGTAAGAAGTGTATTACCGTGCATTTTTTACGCTAAGTATGAACTCCAACTCAATACACTGAGGTCAAATTCAAGTGTACCAACTCAGTATCAACTATATTTAACATTATTAGTATGAGCTTCGACTATACTTATGAAGTCAAATGGACAAATACCGCTGTTACGAAGGCCTGGTCGAAGAATACGACAAACATATGAGAAACGGCAGCCGTCACTTTCGAGGCTCTTATGTAGTACGTTATGAATAGAAGTTCACTTAGTCCGAGATAAATGTACTGGGCAATATAAGATTATATTAGCCTTTATCAAACTATATTAAACTTTTGTAAAATTTATTAATCATGGCAGGATAACCAATTCATACACTAAAATTAAATTGTCACATAATTCACGGCCCCTGTCATGTAAGACGCCATTATGAAATAATGCGTCTGGTACGGCTAATAATACTTTTTAGTAATCCCTACCTTACAACAGCCCGTACAGGCCCTCTTGCGGTCGTTAAGTTATTTCAGAGAGTTAGATCAAGACGTCACTTCCTGAATATGAAGAAAAATAAGAGCGGCTGGTACGACTTAACGCGTGTTGCAACGCAGACGGAATTTGAACCCGGGTCCTGGGAGCTGTAAGAGACACGAAAGTTAACGGTATTCCACCGTAAAATGAATTAAATGTCATTGGATTCATAATCCGGCTGCTTAAAGAAATACGTGTCCTCAGTTTGATATGAGCAGCAAAATCATACCTTTGCGCGCTTGTTTTTATTTTCGGAAATTAAACCTAAAATCACATAGTTTAAACGCGAAAATGAGTGAAACATGGGAAGAATTGCATGCAGAATTTTTATGAGAGGGGTAAATGGTGATAGCGGAAGGGGTAGACCGCGAAAGTCATGGGTGAATGTGGTGGAAAATACTCTTAAGAGAAGGAATATAAGTAGTCTTAGGGATAAGATGGCGTGTAAAAAGCAAAGCATGAGTATAGCTGAAACAAAAGAGGTTTGCAAGGAAAGGGTGATATGGAAGAAGTTATTTAAACAGAGCCAGTTTTACAGGCTAAAGACCGAGAAATAACCTCATTTGACTGTGCCAACCCCGAAAGAGAACGGCGTGATGGGTAGGTATGTATGTAATATCATCATCATTAGTCATCAATCCGAAGATTGGTTTGCTGAAGATCCCTACTCCGGTCTCCTACCCTCCATAAGATTCATTCCCACATAATTTTTCACTTCGGCTTCCTTAATTATTTATCTGATGTATTCTAATTTTGGTCTTCTTCTGTAATTCTTCCCATCATTTCTCCACCCATTATAATTTTCAACCAACTATTTCATCGCAAAATGCGTCGAATAAGTTTGAATCTCCTTTTTCGCAGAGATTTCATCACAGTTCTTTTCTTTCCAACTCTCCGTAGAACTTCTTCGTTGGTAATTCTCTCCATTATTCTTCAATAACACCACGTCTTCATTGCTTCCAAAATCTTATGCTCTGCAGCTGTTATAGTTCAGGCTACACTGCCATAAAAGCGTGTTCCATGTATGTTTTAGTATATTACATTCTAACTTCTAGACTTGAGTCACTCGATGTCAGCAGACTTCTCTTCTGGTTGAATGCCTTCTTGTTTTGGCTGTTCTACTTCACTCTCAATATCTTTCTTACTTCTTCCACCGCTGGTGATAAAAGCCATTTTTTACGAAAAACTGTTTCATTGAAGGGTATCCTTCCAGGATATGGAATGGAAATAACATGAATGAATCTGCCCCATTTTTTGTTATTTATACACTGCTCCTACAATTGAAGTGAAATGCGTTAGTTCAAATGAAATCGCGCTGCAGTCGGCACCCAAGGCTGGAAACATTTGTAGTTAAGAAATATATTCGTTGAATCATCCACATATTTTGTTCCTTACCCTTCTTTTCTCATAGCTGAGGGATGTAATCGGCGAAAACAGTATTTTTTAAACGACGCAAACGAAAAAGAGGAATTTAATATTGATTTTGACTCACAAATTCGCAGTGGAACCTCCTTAGCCTCTTCAGAAACCCTCGCGTCACATACAATGCGGAATATTTCCTTATTTTCAAGATTTAAGAGACCCAGTGTGTTGCCAGTGATTCATCTTTCCTCAGTTTTTTTTTTGCGTTTAAGAACAGACGCCGGGAAGGAATAGGAACTCATTTCAACGTCCTCGGTTGTCTTGCAGAAGTTCTCGGGTACTCCTTGAGCACATGCTCTCGGAGAACGTTGGGCCTGAAAAGGATGTAAAGAGGAAGATTATAGAGGATTGACAAGGAAAGAGCATGTGATGGAAGGAGGAGCGGGAACGTTACGAGGAGAGAAGGAAGCGCGATGTGGGTACGAATGGGAGTGTGTGTATGAAGAGGGGGGGGAGGGAAGGAACATATCCAGTGGAGGGATACGTGGCATTGTTCCATCACACACTGAAAAAGAGTCGAAGGAAGGAGAAGAACGGGAGGCGGGGCTCGGGAAGAATTCTTTCGCTCTAAAGATAGACGCGCGCAGGTGGCAGAGGGTTTAGATCATCGTGTGAGGTAATTTGCGAGATTGTTTTGACCCCATCGCAATTTTTTTATAATGCGATCACTGCTGCGGCTCTTCTTTGGCTCCGAATGAATGACGGTAGTCCGTGGCATGTACTAATCATAAAGTGCGGCTGTTCTATCTGCGAGGACCCAAGACTTCCGCCCCCCTAATGAGCAAACCTTAAAACGATTAGACTGCGCGATACATTTTGCACTCGCGATTAGCAATGGCTGATCGATTAGACTGCCATGCCAACGATGAACAATTACAGCGGTAACAACTGGTATATCATGGCCTTTCATTCAGTGCCATAAAAATCACTACATTAATAAATTATACAAGACCATTCGATTTCATTCACGCAAGCTAACCTTTAATCCATTAAGTTCCGAGCCCATAAAAAATATTTTTCCGTTGAAATATTTGGTGAATATAGTTAAACGAGTCCCAATAAAAAAAATGTAGTATTAATTTTTTTTACATTTGATATACGAACAATATAAAATGCTGCGTTTTCGCAACTTTGGGAATTAAGAGTAGCAAATCATAGTGTAGCAGGATTTTCTATTCCTTATTTTATCAAATGTTTTACCATTTTTACAATTTTAACCCATTCACATAACATAACCATATTTTGATTCACATCTTCTTATTGTTTACCTTATTCCTTCATCAGTGGGCAAATATACGTTTTTACAGTTTAAACTGCTGATTTTTATATAAATCTTCAAAAAAAGGTGTACACATGAACTTACATTTTTCCACTGATATACTGTTTGCGAATGGTATATTCTACACCTCTTCCTTTATGCTCATCAGTATGTACTATTATGTATTCCATACTGTAAAATATTACAGATGTCGGTAGATTTCCCTTTGATGGTCTTCCCAAATTGGTATTCGAAGTTTTCTCAGTTTCGACTTCCGTCCCTCCGTTATCTGTCATTGCATTTTTCCCTCTATCACTTTGCAGCAAGAAAAATACCATACTTGATCTAAAATTCTCCTGCAAAACATCACATTCATTTGATATTTTGTTATTTCCCATGAATTTACAACGGCTCTATCCAGCGTGTTTGTAAAAAGGGACCACCATCACAGTTTTCATTAATTTTTATGCTGTAATCCGTTACTGCATTGTCAAGCAGGTCTACGCTTCCCATCCCTTTGTTGTAGTCACTAATAACATTTATGATCGCTGCCCAGCCCCAGTAGTAGAATGGTAGAATTTTTTCTTCCATCGTGTAATATTAAAAAAAATGAGACGATGCCCCTTATCTGTTTACTCAAAGATTTCATAAAATAAATATTAATTGAGGTTTAACTCGAAACTTCGGGTTGTTTTATTTGACATATTTGTAAATTTTAGCCCCCATTCAGTTTACATTAAACCACCCTTCTTACAATACTAAATATTACATCAATATTAATGCTGTTCGCCGAACTATCTCTCACGCCATGAACGTATGCTTTATTCAATTACTTCCAAATTATATTTTTTAATACTCCGCTCCATAAACAATGCTCAATAACTCGCTTCAAACATGGGGACTAGTTTTCTGGTGGCCTTTATTGTTTTGGATGTACACCACGTGCTCCCACAAGAATGAAACTTAAAGTCGATATGCTAATAATAAACACCAAAACACGTGTACTACGCCAAAATGCCAATTAAAGAAAATGGACTAAAACTTTTATTGATAATCCCCGGGTTTTTCATTGTAAAATATGGTAATCCCTCCGTTTTATTCATTTTAAAATATGGCAACCCTATTCAAGTGCCAATTGGAAATCTCAAAATTCTTCCGTACAGTTTCAGTTGCAAAAATACCCTAATTTGAAAGGATTGACAGAATGGCATAGCTAGTTAAGAAATTATCAACATAGATTTTGTGATTCTTTGGATTTTAACGACACTTAGTAAATTTGTTTATGCACTTTCTCCAAGATTAAGGCCATCTTACGGTTTAGACGTTGCGCCAGAGTATGGATGAAATTGATAGAGATAGTCGCACGAAGACGCCAAGCACCATAGATTAAATCCAAATCTCATAGGCTTCCCAAGAATTTTACGTGAATGAAATCCAGAATATGGCACCATCTGATCAGCCATTGAGAAGATATGAGATAAGATTCCTAATTTGATAAAAACGTATTGATTTTTTTCAAATAATGGGTCAACCTTTGCAAACTTATCATTCAAGTCAAGGACATCATTGTTAGGAAAATGAATATACATACGAGTACTTCTTTGTATCTTGAAACATATTACGAGATAAAGCTTCTCTTACAATTTTCTCTAACAAAATTATCTTCCTTATCAGGCCCTCTCCTCCAATAAAAGCGGGACTGAGAGAGTATGGCACCCCGTCAAAAGGAGAATGCCAAAATATTCCTGAGATTGTTGGAGGTATTTGAAAAACTTGATTGTTTTATCCCAATAATATTTAATTGAATTGTAAATTATCATATCCATCACCTCATAAAAAACAACCGAAAGGATTCAATAGGGATAAAACTGCTGACTAAATATTTTAATTGTTATCGAGGTTCTCTTTTGTTGCAAAGAGGGGATTTTTTATACCCAGGCATGCGTCTCATCCACTTATGAGACTTATTTTTAATGACCGGAGCTTCAGATTCGTTCTCTATGGATAGCCGAGTCTCTTCATGAACTAAGTCAATGATGAGGTCCAGTTCAATTGTTCCCGATACATCACTCCGAAGCTCTCTGGCACTGTCATCGAAATCCATCTCGTTGTCTTCATCTGTGGGGGGATCTGGATTCGGTGGAATGATCAAATCATCAGGAAAATTACTTCCTCTCAAATCATCTGAGCTTAGCTCCTCGAGCACCGATGAAATTTCATTAACAGTGGTGAATTTCCTGATGAAACTCATCTAAAAAAAACTGATTTTCCTGATGAAACTCATCTGAAAAAAGCAGATTATTGTATTTAATTTTGCAGCTCACATTTGACAAGGAGAAGGATAATAATGAATTTACTTCTTTCAGTAAAACATTCATTACCTTAAAAATTGCGATTTATGGAATATCTCAACACTGCCCGTAGTTTCAATGGTGTTAGGCTGAATTGACGTCGACTTTGACAAAGAATTAGCTCTTCTTAAGTCGTCTATGAAAAAGTGAGGCCCACAAGCATGACCTACCTTCCTTATGTAGACTCCGGAAAAAATAGCACATTGTTGTCCATGAGCATTCGGATTGCGAGTACTAAGTTAAAGTTTCTACTGAAGTGAAACGTGAAACACTCCTCCCTGTGCAAGAGTAACTTGAAATATATATATATATATATATATATATATATATATATATATATATATATATATATATATATATACAGTATGCCAAGAGGGTGGCCGATAAAAAATATACACACGGAAAAAAGAACACTTACACATAAAAATTTTCGATATTTCGGTGAAGTCTAGCTCCACCTTTCTCAAGGTTTAAGGTAGGAATGAAGAAAAGGAGAGAGATTGAGGTATGGGAGGGGAAAGAGGGGGAGACGAAGGTGTAAGAGGGGAAGGAGGGGAAAGAGGGAGAGAGGAAGGTGTAGGAGGGGAAGGAGGGGAAAGACGAAGAGCGGGGAGAGGGCGTGGAGGAAGCAGGGAGAGATGAGATGAGGGGGAGGGAGAAACTAGTGTGATTTATTGAGTCCGGGGGGCGAGAAAGCCTGGTGGATTAAAATACAAGAAGATTCAAGATCTTTGAGCTGAAGGGGAGAGGAAGAAGGGGGAAGGGAAGCAAGTAGACCGACTTTAAAAGTGTTATTGAAAGTGGAGTTGTGGGAGGAGACGTGAATGGCGACAGGGAGAGAAACAGAGAGGGAGGGGCAATCGTTACAAGACGAGCGGTGCCCATTCATTCTAATATTGAGAGGAGTGGTGGATAAGCCAATATAGAAAGAAGGGCAGTATTGGCAGAGGAGGATGTAGACAATGTTAGGCGTGGTGCAGGAGGGTGAGAGGACAGAAGGGAGGGGAAAAGCGAGGAACTTGTCCGGCAAGGGCTGGGTGATGAGGATGGGGCAAGTTTTACATCGCGGGCGGTTGCAAGGGGTGGGAAGGGATTTGGTGGGTTTGAGTGATTTGGACAGGGGTTTGGTAATATTGAAAATGGCGGATAGATTGGGGGGGCGTCTGAAGCTGAGAGAGGGACATTGGGGGAATATTTTAGAAGTGGTTAGGTTGTCCGACAGGATAGGGTAGAGGTTTTTAATAATACGCCTAATAGAGTCCACACCTGGGAAGTAGGTGGTACAGAGGGAGATATTGTGTTGGGAAATGCTATTAGTAGGAGGCAGTTTGGGGGAGTGTGGTTTTTTGAGGATTTTTTTATTGAGAAGTTGCTCTGGATAGCCTCTGCGAAGAAGAGATTGATGGAGGTTAGTAAGGAATTTATCAAGGGAGTCAGGGTTGTTGCAAATTCGGTGGCCACGAATAGAAAGGGAGTAGGGGAGGGAACGTTTAGTATGGGAGGGGTGGCAGCTGTTATAATGGAGGTATTGTTGTTGGTTGGTGGGCTTGATATGCACGGAAGTGCTAAATTTGCGGTAACCGCAAATTTAGCACTTCCGTGCATATCAAGCCCACCAACCAACAACAATACCTCCATTATAACAGCTGCCACCCCTCCCATACTAAACGTTCCCTCCCCTACTCCCTTTCTATTCGTGGCCACCGAATTTGCAACAACCCTGACTCCCTTGATAAATTCCTTACTAACCTCCATCAATCTCTTCTTCGCAGAGGCTATCCAGAGCAACTTCTCAATAAAAAAATCCTCAAAAAACCACACTCCCCCAAACTGCCTCCTACTAATAGCATTTCCCAACACAATATCTCCCTCTGTACCACCTACTTCCCAGGTGTGGACTCTATTAGGCGTATTATTAAAAACCTCTACCCTATCCTGTCGGACAACCTAACCACTTCTAAAATATTCCCCCAATGTCCCTCTCTCAGCTTCAGACGCCCCCCCAATCTATCCGCCATTTTCAATATTACCAAACCCCTGTCCAAATCACTCAAACCCACCAAATCCCTTCCCACCCCTTGCAACCGCCCGCGATGTAAAACTTGCCCCATCCTCATCACCCAGCCCTTGCCGGACAAGTTCCTCGCTTTTCCCCTCCCTTCTGTCCTCTCACCCTCCTGCACCACGCCTAACATTGTCTACATCCTCCTCTGCCAATACTGCCCTTCTTTCTATATTGGCTTATCCACCACTCCTCTCAATATTAGAATGAATGGGCACCGCTCGTCTTGTAACGATTGCCCCTCCCTCTCTGTTTCTCTCCCTGTCGCCATTCACGTCTCCTCCCACAACTCCACTTTCAATAACACTTTTAAAGTCGGTCTACTTGCTTCCCTTCCCCCTTCTTCCTCTCCCCTTCAGCTCAAAGATCTTGAATCTTCTTGTATTTTAATCCACCAGGCTTTCTCGCCCCCCGGACTCAATAAATCACACTAGTTTCTCCCTCCCCCTCATCTCATCTCTCCCTGCTTCCTCCACGCCCTCTCCCCGCTCTTCGTCTTTCCCCTCCTTCCCCTCCTACACCTTCCTCTCTCCCTCTTTCCCCTCCTTCCCCTCTTACACCTTCGTCTCCCCCTCTTTCCCCTCCCATACCTCAATCTCTCTCCTTTTCTTCATTCCTACCTTAAACCTTGAGAAAGGTGGAGCTAGACTTCACCGAAATATCGAAAATTTTTATGTGTAAGTGTTCTTTTTTCCGTGTGTATATTTTTTATCGGCCACCCTCTTGGCATACTGTATATTTATCACCCGAGTGATTTTCCTGGAAGTTTTATATATATATATATATATATAAGATAAACATCTGTGATTGAATACTTGCTATTATACTTATACCATCAATGTAGCAAATTTTACGTTCTCATTTGAAATTCTAACTCAGCGAAGCTATCTAAAAGGCTTCAAATTAGTTTCTGCCCGGAATCCATTTGTCGTGGGCTATGATTACATTTATATTCCCCAACGCCCAAAGTTGCCTTTTCACAACATTAAATTGCAAGTAAAAAGTTATAATTTTAGATAAATAATAATTACTTTATTTCGTGACTGAAGCACGATGATATATTTTAGCATTATAAAATAATTTCTGAATTTGATTATCACAAAATTATTGGAAGGGAATAATTAATTAAAACGCACCTCAGAAAACGCTGAGTAAACACAAGTTGTCCAGGCAATAAAAAATCACTGATAGGGAAAAATTATACGGTAACAATATCAAAAGAAATAATACAATGTATAAGTGCTATTGAAAAAAATTCACAGGAAAAAATAAGAGCTGATCAAAATAATTAAAAAAAAAGCTGCGTTTTCGTAACGCTGCAGTGCGTTGGGAAGAAATGGGTTAAGAAGATGCGTAGTAGTCCAGTCAATGAACGCCAAAAATTAAAATCAGCATTGTCAAAAACAAATTAATTGAATGTTCGTGTTTTGAAGACTGGTTGAGCATGGACCATAAGGGACATTTCTAAATCTTTTTTCACAATCCTGAGTCGCTGGTCAGCCATAATTTTTCCTTATTTTCATTCCAAGCTTCATTCAAAGTTTTGTACCCTGCATATCTAAAACATATAATTGGAACGATAAATCGGTTGCATCCTGGTTTCACTGTAACAAGGTCTTCATAAATTTACCCAGTTCTGATTTTACAGTTCTCACAACTGTTTTTTCCCTGTCACTGGAGCCATTACTTTGTCCTTGGAAAACTGGCAGTTACTGATCTCTTCCATGTACGAATAAATTTCTTTCATTCATCTGGAAATGTAATTATCAGATACTTATTGGTTTCTTTAGTCAGATATAGAGGCCTTATAAAATTTACACGGCATTTATTTTCGTAATCGTAAACAGCTTCCTCGGAGACTAAATCACTTATAGAAGACTGCCGACTAACAACTTCTTCAGTCCACTTGTCATTCCTCATAAGACCAGCCTCCATACGCGTTTGTTGTATATTAGCTAACTTTCAAGCGTTATACAGCACTCTCCGTCTTTCAACAGCCTTATTTTTCTCGTTCTCTACAGGGTCTGCTCAGAGAAAGCAGTGGTTCTTGAAATTGAATTCTGTTAGTGAAGACCTCGAGGTCACCATTTCAGCTGATTCAGATGATGTTGATTTAGACTGCCTCTTCAAATCTACCCTTATGTTTTGTGCTTCGGTGTAGTTTTTTACGGCATGATTTGTGAACTAGAAGGGATTTCAAGCTAGGTAGCTGGGAGCACTTGTTGTCCCTCCTTTCCTTACTTACAGCTACAAGCGACAATATTCCTTTTTCTGTCACTCTTGAAACATCATCACTGGATTCATCGATATCTTTCTCGCACAAAAAACACTTGTTAGTCATCGCTAAATATAATCAAACTCACAATATATAAAAGCAACTCAATAATTAAAACTGATTTACAACTCAACACCACTCGAACGACCCCCGTTGGTATGGAATGAACTGAAGCGAGGTCGCTTGAAAGGTACCCCTCCCCGACGGCTTCTCCAATGACAGTAAAAGTTCGAACTAGTGATACACATAGTTTGTGTCGAGGAGGCTCTATTCTTTCCCTCGTATTTTTTTCAAATAATGTTGCACGCGTTAAGTGACAAGATTCGCTCCCGGTTGCTAAAGTCCAATTCATTCATAACACGTTGAGAGACGTGGTTGGGTTTTTCTCGTTGGAGGACAATAAAACTGAGGCATGAACCTGCTCTTTCTGGTAGCAATTTCCCTTGTATTTGTGAATAATTGTACTATGAGAGGCCTTTTGAGTAGGTTGTTTTGTTGTCAAAATAGTGGCCTCGCTTTTAAAGGAACTTTACAATTAAGGAATAATTAATAACTATTTGCACAGCATACTATATGTTCCACTATTACGTCAATTCGCTAACGTTGCAGCTCTAAGAATGTTCTTGATGAACATTGAGCCTCACTGAAAGTATTTTAGTCGAGCTAGATTTATATTCTCTGGACTAACTGGAGAATCACTAGTGCACGATTCGAGAAAATAATGTATCAAATATAAGTGTCCGATATGTAAAACGAAGCGACGTCTACAACAAAACGAGAACTAAGCCATAAAAATGGGATTTCCCTGGGTTACACCACGCACCAAACCGGCCGCCACCCGCGGTAGCGTACAGGACCTCTCGAATTAAAACTATCTTGAGGTCAAATATGCAAATCAAAGCAAGATTTTTCATTTGCTATATTTTGTATATGATGCTCTCTTTGTCCGTGTCGAAAATTCCGGGAAGAAAGGGGCGTTAAAAACGCTATTGCCCTTTGGAGTTCAATGTGCAAGTATGAATAAGCTTAAAGTTTAAACATTAATATTAAGTTTAAAAAAATTGAAGGAAACAAAATTATTGGGCTTTGATACTTTAAGTGTATTGTACCAATCTACGTGAATTAATTTTTGAAAGTACATACATATGCTGTCCGAGAGTTTTCTTCCATAAAAGTAAATTTTTCCAAAATCGATGGAGTTCGCGCGACAGGCGTCTCGTATTTATCCTGAATGACTCATGTTTGACGCGTTCCACAGATAACTATGAGCAGTAATATGACCATCGTGGTAGCCTATTCTGTGGGACATATACTGTAGAATACGAATACAGCTTACCGAACATCCTCATAAAAAGTTGAAAAAATGACTCGTAGCCCACTTTTTTGGATTTTGGACCACTGTGCGGCAGCATGTACTTTTCAACACGTATGCACATAGTGTGAAAAAAGCGTGCATACATAAGCCTACTGTATATTTAGTTCATTAGACACATATTATTACCACTTTTGTAAACTAACACATCATATAGCTATATTAACAATATACAACCCTAGAAAAACGGGAGAGAGCGATGTGCGTTTTTTTTACAAAATTCCGAAATTTCCCTAGAAATTTCAAATTGCTGTTACTCTTGACTAGTTGAAGACAGCATATTAAGTAATGTCTCACATTAAAGGTAATGTAATTGTCTACAACTATGCTCCCGAAGTCTTTGCTGTAAAACTAAAGACTGAACCGCTAGAAGGAAACGTTTGTCAAAAAACGTGAGGAAAATAAGCGTTTTTCAAAAATGTATATGTTCGCCAGGAAATATATCGACAACTATAAGGAATAGAAATAAAAGTGAACGAACATATTTTGTAGTACATTTTGTCGGCTTGAATTTTAAATCCAGTAATATGTTCGCTACCACGCACCGTTTTAAAGATATGAACGAAAAACCAAAAAAGGGACCTTCTGCGCCCCCCCTCCTCCCCGCACACGTCGTTGGTCCGGGGAATTTTAGTATGATTACCTCCTATCGACTCCAAACTCATTCCTGAAGTTTAGTCTTTGTCCTCTTCCATGTCCTCTACAACCCCTTCATTGACTGGACTATAGGTATTCAGTGTTTAAGAGGTTAAGGGGTGCGAACTATTTATTTGTCAGGTACCAACACTGAAGGGAAGTGAATAATATAGCGCAATTGGATTTGATAATTTATAAGCAGGGAAACATTTAAAACGTCGATCTCATGCTTCTTATATTTATTTCTTACATATTTTGTTTTCGACACAGATTTTAGCCAATATTGATAATATTCGTACAGGTCTGAAAAGATAATTTTGATATCTTGAGTGCAGGCTTTCGCAGCTGTTCGTGGGTGCTGTTGTCACTTTAGAGTTATACCGCGTTGTGAGCATATTTAGCTCAATATTTCCCTAGCGTTGCAGAAGAAAGTAGACGCTCGCAGCAACGCAAGAGAAACGTTGGGCCAAATACGTATGCTAAACATTCAGTATTACTCAAAAGCCACATCAGCATGATTATGACATATTTCTACGCCGAGATGCACCGAGACTTGAGAAATTTCAGGAAAAGAACTCAAACACACGGTTTCCATTTTTCCGTGGGGGAACTAATCAGCTTTTTTTTACCTAATGATCTTTGAATAGTGAAGAATTTCATCGCTAATTGTGATTTATCAGTAATGAGTCAACTACGAAAAGTTTTCAAGTATTAATGAGAACAGGGAGAGACTCATTAGTCAAACACTTAATTAAGCAAGGAAGAACGCCTTCTACCAGCCCTGTTTTTTATCCCTAGCTCTTGAGGAAGAAGAACTGAGAAAGCTTTTAAGTAATCAAGTCTTTAATTCAGAAAACTCTCAAAGTAGTCTCTTGGCTTAAGCATTAAGTCTGGCCATAATCTTTTCTTCAATACGTTGCAACCCTTTGGATATTACTTATCAATGCTAATATTTCCATCTGCATCTCTATAGTCAACACGTACCGATAAACAAGTTCGGAGCAAGCATTTAGATGAAACTGTAATTAATATGTTCGCTTTCACCAAACCAGGGCTAGTTAATTGAGTTTAAATGAACTTCAATTCGCTCTCTCATCAGTAGCACCCAGTATTTGAATTAAAATGAATTAAACATATCCCAAAAGCAAAATTAAAATTAATTTCACTTCATTATATGGGTCATTGTTTTGCAAAGACTTGTTAAAGTATCGAGGAGAATCCACAGTTCTGGGATGATATGCTGGGACACAAAATGAAGGTGGTTCCTTGTGTGAATGAAAATCTTAGGAGAAGATTCGTACGCCTACGCAGGCTAAACCCTTTATTGATAGACCACGCCCTTGCAGAAAGGAGGAGAATCCGTGCTGATGAGAAGGCATACCTTCCAATGTATGAATAGTGAATATCATCACAAAAATTTATGGCAACCGCAAAAAATAGCGGTAAGACTAAGAAGAGGGTGAACTAAATCTGGATAAGCCATTGGTAAATAACGATGGATATACATGTCACTCTTTCCTTAGTGAGAAGGATCTCGTCAGGTTTGTAGATAAATATCGTGTAGAATGTAAGAGATTTAATGAATTTCCCTAGACGTTTCCTCTTGATTAAAAACCATACCATAGAAACAATATTGTACTGGAAATATAATTAGAGGTATGATAATGGTTATTTGAGCATTAATGCGTCAGTAGGTATTTAATGTATGACAATTCATAGACGTTTGAGTTGCTTCGAATTTTCCGCGTATTAAGCCGTGTTTACACGATGCATTTACCCGCGCAAGTACGTGGCTGGACAGATGCGTGAACACATTTACCAAATTAGAACAGGGGCTATTTTCTGTCCGCGCATTCACGTATTTGCGCAATTTTGAGTGTTTACACGGTGAAATTTTGATGGTGATTGTGTTCACACATCTACCCGCGCGGGTAAATGCATCGTGTAAACACGGCTTTAAACTAGTTTTCAATATGGCCGCCGGGTACAATTCCCATTTCAAGAATGCAATGGTGTGGCGTGCAATGAAATACGTAGTCTTTCCCTTACATTCCTGCTCTGTGTTAGAGAGTACAATGCTGGGTGTGCGTGGGAGGGGGGAGAAGGGTGCGTTAATAAACGGTATGAATGGAGGTAAAGGATAAAGAGCAGAGTGGGGAGTAAAAGGGATTCGATGCTGGAATTTCGATAGATCATGGAGGAAACGCTGAAAAAGACTCCGAGAAGTCGGAGAAACATTAGATAGCCACTAAGCTGTCCATGGACCCACCAATTATTTGTTATAAGTTCCGGATTGATCCCTATTAGCGTCGTCAAACGAGGTATCAATAAGAGTTGAGAACTCTTTTCAGGAAATTAGAGAAAAGATTATAAGAAATGATAGATAAAGAATATAGTAAACGTGTAAGTACCTATACGGAAGCTCCACGTGAGCCTTGAGGTCCGAAGTACGAAGAGACCCGACGACCTTGCAGTCATCTTCAAACCACCGAGGAAACTTCGAAGACTTTCGCAGAAGCTAGATTGCAGACATAGAAATAGCTAAGAGAAAAAATATTGACTTGGACCGGAAATCGAACCACTGACCTTCGGCTAGCCGAGCCAGTGCGCAGACCAATACCCTGGCCTGAGTAGCGTAGTGGTCTGCACATTGGCTCTGCAAGCCAAAGGTCCGTGGTTCGATTTCCGGTCCAGAACAATTTTTCTCTCGGCAATTTCTGCGTATATCATTGCCGTATATGCGGCAGTCATGAATATCTTCATGGATTGTAGACGTTTAAGACTTGGGTGTAAAGAAAGATGGAGAAGATGCCGGGACCGTAGAAAAAGTTAAATGATGAATCACTTGGCATGGTGAGGAGAAAAGTAGGCTGCTGGAGAGGATTAGGAGGAGGAAGAACAGGCGGAATATAACACGTATTTAAGACGGGGGGATGTCGAAGACTGTTACTGACAATGAGAGTATAATGCTATTGGGCATTTCACATTTACTTGACAGCTTGGACCCCTATGGAGATTCGTTTCCTGTGTAAATCTCCATCAGGGCGGAGGTGTGATGTTTCCAATTTCAGTAAGAATTTTAACATAGTGCTTGGCAGTAAACTAACAGCACATCAAGGAGTTTTCTAATCTGTAAATATGTAGTCCTAAGTACCTTACTTTAAGGTTACGTTATAAGGGAAAAGATTGCCTACGTGGCATAGAGGTACATGCATGTTCACGGAGCATGTGTTTGGTGACAATCTTCTCCAATAGATCCATGCAGTCAAAAATATGATAAATACTCTATTGGAAAACAGAAAAGAGAGGAAAGGCATGTTAGATAGGTTGAAGGAAGGTAGGATGCATGTAGACTTGTAGAGGTAAGGTGAGTAAAAGCGTGGTGAAAGGAACGTTTTCTTTTGAAAAAGCAGAGTAGAAACGGTAGATAAAAATCTACCCTAAAATGTAAAATACAATTAGTTAAAATGCCAATTTGTTTGTACAGATAAAAAAATAAAGACAAAAATCTACCTCAAAAGCTGGAATAAAATTATTAATAATATCAATTTGCAATAAATTTATAAATGTTGTTAATGTCCTAGTTAAATTTTCAATTCACCAGGACTTCGGGATAAATGATAAATGGGATCTCAATCCTAAATATCTACCCCAATTGAGCAATTCAACTCTCAACCTCACATCACCATTTCTTTTACCGCATTAATGCCTTACTTTTACTCTATCCGTAGCCACAGACATCCCTATTGTACAGGAATGTTTTTACTACCTATCACTTATCCAATCCTGCCCATCACGACGGCACGCCGCGGCGGCCCTTCCCCATTCACGATCCCACGTTTAAGGTGTGACCAATGAGAGGCGGGGCTCCCTCCAGACCGAAACAAAGTTCGCGACCCGCAATTCCGCAGCCCGCTTGCCCTCCCTGACACCCGCGAAGACCAGTTTTCGTCCGTCGATTCTCGTTTCCGCAAGGGACGGCGGTGCCCACGAGTCGTGAACTTCGCCCCGCATTCCCTTTCCGCTTCGATTATTTCGTTCCGATATTTGCATACGACGGAGTTGCGTGGAGGGGTTATAAAAACCGAAAGGCGGCAATTGCTCCCACGTGTGTCGCAACGTCGGAGGGAACGAGTGATTTACCTCCGATGCCCGTGAGCGGATGGCAGAAATGAGAGGCGTAAGTCATTAATTTTCGTGATCTTTAAAGGTGGGGAACGAGATTACATGGAGAGTTGAGTTTTTTCGCCGGTTGGAAACCCACTTAACCTTCCCTCATTCGTGAAAAGCCACATTTTCTGCTATTCACTTTATATGCCGGATAAAGATCCGAGAAAATATCAATTTATTGCACCTGAAACGAAAAGGTCAAGAAGAGAATATATCACAAGAAAATGTACTAGTGTGCTATTGTTTCACTCATCTCTAGTAGTTCTAGTAGGGCTAGTAGTTCGTATATATGGTTGCGGAAGGGATTAATTTTACCACGAAGAGAAAGACGCTACAATTAAAAGATAAAGCCTTCAAGTATCTAGAAATGAATTACTTAAAGTAAGATTTTCTACACGATAACGTGACAGTTGGTTCCTATTGATGTTCTTAAAATGGTCCGTGGTTTGATTACTCAATTCTCATACCATTTCAAGAAATAAGCTAGTCTCTGGCTAAAGAAAAATAATGCTACTATATTCATTATTTGCTTACATGTAACTGGTGAATAAAATTGGAGTTAAATTGCGAGAATGGAAATTAAGAAGCATGGAACAATTTTCTCATGGCCGGTATCCTGATACGTTTTACTATTGATGATTAATATTGATGATCTGAGCTTCCGCCAGAGTCCCTATGGGGTTATAACACCAGAGTAAAACCATTTTCTGATACAGTATTGAGACATAAAATAATCTGACTAGTAGGCGGGTGGGATGAAAAGATCACACATGGAAGTAAGATTTTGGCGTCAATTTTTAAGTTTTTAATAGATATAAGAGCAGAATGAAACTCAATGTTTAATATCTTCACACAAAACAGAGATTAAGAAATAAAAACTAAGTTTTATTCTGTCAGTTTGCTAACGCATGAAGTTTCAAAGACTTACAGCTACAGCATTAGATTATTGCGAGACGCCAATGGAGTCTACGCTTGCGCATAGCTACATATTCACCACCACGGCCGCAACAACGAACGAGCTTCTCGTGAAAATGGGGGTGCAAGAGATTTCACGGTTTCTTTGGACCAGGACGACACGCACGATCACACCGAAAAATAAAGGAAACACTTTCACTCAGAAAATAGCATCTTAAATTCCTACACGTTTCCTATGACCGCACTTTTTGCTTGCCGCGGAGTTGAGTCATTCTTGTTAACCCCCATTAACCGTATCTCGGCCGTAAATTTATTGCCTACAAGGATCGTATTTGGGATTTCTTTACAGCCCAAATTCAGAACGGAAAGTCGTGCACCATAACATTCAAATGGCGTTCTTAAAGAGCATGGAGAGTGGTGGAATTCGTAAGTATCTCACATGGCCTTAACCTTACATTTTTGTGTTAACCCCTAACAGGAACACTGAATGGAAATACAACTTGCATTTCCACCATCATATATATGGCCTAACCAAGCACGAGAAAAGAATGATAGCCAATAAAAATGCAATTTTAGAATTGAATATATAGTTTTATCAACGGAAATACAAGGAAAATTACGATCCACTGCCGAGCCAATATGGACCGGAGGGTGTGAAGGGATGAAAGCAAATTAAATAATACCCCTGAATCAAAAATTCCCATTTCGTGTCCACTTCAACCCAATGCCATGCGGAGGAAGTTTAATAGATATAGGTAAACGATGTAAATTGGTTGTTGTGCCATGAGTTTCCATTAACTGACATCTTTGGATTCCTTATCATGAGAGAGGGCCTAGTATCTATTCGAGGTTGTACTGGTCGTAGATTTCAATATGAACTACAGTTAATGCTAATACATACCTAGAGAAAGTACACATTTGTTGATGCATGTGGCTTATGGAAGCAATTTGCTGATCAAAGGCCTAAAAAGTCGATTTTAGGGGCAGTCACGACAATAAACTTGCTACAAAACTCTTTTAAGGTTCCTTAAAATATTACCGTAAAGGAATCAAAATGAAAAAAATTAATTAGATTAACTACATGCTGAATGGTATTTTTTCGACTACAAAGGAAGTCACCAAGCCTTATCACCTTATTTTCTAAAGAGGGTAAAGGTAACTACCGTGGCTAGTTCCGGTATCCTCAAAATTAGGGTATGAATCTTTATCAGGCTTTTTTGAGGCGTCGTCCTATTCAATTCGATCCATTACAGTCCATATAGGGTCTCTCTCTGTATTTCTTGCCGAGTGAAATACCATTTCAAGGCTGGCAACATTAATTACTACTTCCAGGGCTGGCACGAGATGCTAGTACGAGGTAACATGCTCTTTATGCAGCGGTATCATTAGTCTCCTTCCCAAGAAACATGCTCTCCGAACTCTTGCACACAAAGGAAAAGAAGCATTTGGTGGAGCCCATTTTGAGCCACCTCAAATGGTAAGATGGACGTTGTTCAAAAATGAACATAGTCTTCTCGAGTATGAGGAGGAATTCGAGGATGAATACCACTGCCAACCAGTTTCAACGACAGCTATTTCGAACTCAAAAGCCCTGCTGATTTGTACTTGATTAATGAACTATGTACCGTTGTGGTGCATTAATTTATTTATATGACACCATGAGCAGGTCTATTTTATTATCCCTAAAATCTTATGCGAGTTTTAGTAACTATGTATTACCCAAAAGGACAAATGAGGTGACCTGGTTACTTCCAATGGTACTTACACTTCTCATACAGCGGGCAACATCAGGAAGTACCATCTTCAGTATCCATTTATTACAGCAATACTCTAGTGGGACGCTCAACAAGCATGTATTTTACAGATTCAGTATTTTCAAAATTACAAACTCCCTTTTTTGATAAATTAAATATTTAATCCACTAAACATTGACATTATTAACTTATTATTTCTCACATTAATATACTAATTTCACTGTTTTCCCTGTTTTTCTTTCCTCGGGCAAACGGAACTAATTGGAGAGATTGCGGGGCAATTGGTTGGTTTATTATCAAGATTTTATAAAGATTCATCTTAAGCATAGATGCTGCCTTCTATGTAATGTATTGCCTAATGATGAATAAACAAGGAGATTTATCCTTTCCGAACAGCAGCAAAGCAATTACAACAAATATAGACACTAATGCCTCAACACAACTTTATTTTACTGAATTATTATTTTGCTTCAAGAAGCGAGAATAGCGAATTATTTAGAAAGAGTAACAGGCTTCCGATTGAATATCATTTAAAGGTGCATTGATTTGAAACTTAAAATATCGCAACTGGAGTACAGACAGAAATATTATAAGAGCCATTTTTAATTATAGTGATGACAGAATCTTAAATTTCGGTATAATGCCCCAAGCGCACGGAGGGCTGTAGGTACTTTAAAAGGTCAATATACCTTCATTGCTAGCAACTAATACATTTTGTGACTGAAATTCTGACAGGTTGGCCTCTATGAAATGTGAACTATTGAAATGATCAGGGAAAAAATATGCAAAATACTCATGACATTAGAGGCTATATTCTAAATGTAGTTCCTAACTACCTATAGTAGCACCTAAGGAGGTGTTGTATGGCACGGTTTTTTTTCCGATTTTTAGTTTCTAGAATTTACCAATTATTAGACTCATGGCATCACCCTTTGCTGCACTCCAAGGAGCATTGTGTAAAAAGAGCTCATTTATGTTTCGATAACTACATTACCTTGTTTGAAATATGCGTAAAGGTAATTTTATATTCGTAAAATCGAGATATCACTACACAAGTTTCAATAAATTTTGCCACATTTTGGAGAAAAAGATTTAATCTTCCTAATATCATAAAAATATCAGCTCACAAACTGAACTCGTGATACTTGCTATTGATACTTCCCGTGATATTTGCCAAAAAATAGAATCAGTTTTCCGTAGGATTTGGTACGGCTATGGACACCAGAAAAGCATTATTTAAAAAAATTAGGATGTTATGATTGATCACAGAAAGGTCAGAATGAATGAATCCGAATCGCGAGTGAGTGAAAGAGTGAGTGAGTCAGAATAGTGTGTGGTTCGTTTGTTTTCTGAATTATTAAAAAAAATAATTAATCACAGATATTTTTCATGATTCAAAAAATCCTTCAGTTTTGAATGTATTTTCTGTGCACGACGTGAAAAATATTTAAGACAAATTTTATACGTTTGAACGCACCACACAGGCAGTAAAGGAAAGCATAAACGGATTATATTTTTAATTTTTTCCTTAATAAAAGCATATTATCATTAGAGTTTTCGGCGCGGTATACGAAATTTAGAGGAAATTATTATCATATAAAAATACTACAAGTTGGCTATTTGACAGGTGGTAACATTCACATGAATTTACATAATTTTAAACGATCGATTTCCATCACCATACTACACATTTTATAGTGCAGAGAAATAAAATTAAAAAAAATCAATTATGCAATATAAAAAATCAATTTTATAAGATAAAATTTCTACAGATCATATTAAAAATATAAATACTATTGTTAGTAAAGGGCTCAAATATTTCTTTAAGACGACTTCCAATCCACAATAGTCCTGTTGAGGAATGACAACTTTTTTACACAGGACCTTTGCGACCGACTTTGAACTTATATTGATGATCATTCCTCCCTATGTAGTTTTGGTTTTCCACTTTATTTCCCAGTCTCCCCATGCTTTTTTCCCTTAAATGTGTGAAACAATCCGCATCGTCTGATAATTTTTCTTCTCCTTCGCAGTGAATCTCATCCCAGTACAATTAGCCGTTCAGTTACACTTTCTATCCCCTAATGTTTCCCATTATATACCTGGCTACCTTTCTTCGTGCCTACTAAATAACATTTATTTGCTCTTCTTCAAGTGGGCCCCAGACTAATGACGCAAATTCCAGAATTGGTCTTATCAGTCTTAAATGCCTTTTATTCAGTAGGTTTACTGCTCCCCTTGATCATCACCCAACGTAATGTTTTAAATGATTTTTTTGTTATGTATTCTACGTTTACCCCCTACCCTAAA
The DNA here is from genome assembly GCA_963573305.1 of Pyrrhosoma nymphula. Lineage (NCBI taxonomy): Eukaryota > Metazoa > Arthropoda > Insecta > Odonata > Coenagrionidae > Pyrrhosoma > Pyrrhosoma nymphula. Next base: position 89,351,058 of record OY754330.1, read on the forward strand.
TCGTTGGTTGAATAAACTCCTCAATATTTGCTGTTATTTCTTTTAGGAATAAGTTTGCCTGATAATGCGTAGTCTCTGCTTGATATATTTAATTTCTTACTTAAGGTAGTAAATTTACCCTTTTTTGCGTTTATATTCATTCCATTATTTAATACCCAATCTGCCATTTTATTTACATCATTTTGAAGGAGTTCAAGATCGCTCTCCCTCTAAATGTTCTTGTATATTATGCAGTCATCGGCAAAAAGTCTTATATGGGATTTATGCTATCCGAAAGATCGTGTACGTAAAGAAAGAACAAAATCTGTCCGAGAACGCTACCTTGTGAGACCTCCGACGTTACTCCAGCTTCTAGGGAGCACATTTCACCCACTTTTACCTTTTGTGTTTGACCCCTCAGGAAATTCTTCACCCAAAAGTATACTCTGCCGTCTGTTTTCGGTGGTAATTTGCTCATATTTTCTAAAAGCCGATCACGCTCGACTTCGCCAAAGGCTCTTGACAGGACAACAATTATTATTCCATCCACATCAACTCCTTCATCAATGATGTCCGCGATTTCATGTCAGAACCACTGCAGTTGCGTTTCGCAGGAGTGCCCTTTTCTGTAACCATGTGGGAGATTGAACAAACAATTATTGCGCACCCATAAATCCCAAAGATAGTCAGCAATGATCTTTTCTAATAGTTTGCAGACTACTGACGTGAAGCTAACCGGTCTATAATTTTCTACCAATGCATTATCTCCTCCTTTGAAGATTGGTGTGACATATACTTTTTTCAATCACTGGGTAAAACTTTGTTATTCATTGTAACATTAAATAAATGATTAATGTTATTAGAAATTGCGCAAGCTCCCACTATGAGCAGAACTATTGAGGTACCATCTGTCCCCACTGATTTATTTGTCATTATTCTGATTTTATTATAGCTTTCAGTTAAAGCCAGCAATATTTATATTTTATTAATTATTGAGAAATTCAATCAAAAAAGCTAAATTTTTGAATCATTTATATTACATGTTATTCAGGATTCTTACAATTAAAATTTTTAAAATCTTAAAAATTCGAGTGTTGTGTTTGTTATGAATAGAGAAAATATCGCTCAAACCACAATATTGGCGGTAAAAACAGCTCCAACAGCACCTGTAACCAGGGGTAGCATTTCCGGTCAAGTCAAAAGCGCAAGTTGGAAATAACTGAAATCCATAGTGTTGTATAATCTTCGTAATTTCCAAAAAAAAATAATGCCGCATACCATGAGTCTCTATTGCAGACATTTTTTCAAGAACTCTCACAAAATTGAAGATTACCAAATTCATTTCTACGCGTTTGCGTAGGAAATCTTCACAGCTCACTGGTTTGCCAATGGTGACGATAGTTTTCAGAGAAACGGAAATGTCTTTCTGGAACTCTTATACTCGGTTTCAAAATCGTTAGATTTTTCAGCAGTACCAAAAAATAAACCCGTGAGAGAGAGAGAGTGGTCGCTTTTTTCACTCTCTTCTCAATGACTTCCAAACTAATGACGCTGTTGCTGCGAAAACCTAACAGTAGGCAGCACACGCTCTCTAAAGAAAAGGGTCATAGTGGCCTCAAGCATCTCTGCCAAAATAGAAAAATGAGCATCTTTTGAGGACACAGCATCCTCTAAATGATGAGCATACGTCCTAAAAGGGCGTTGCAAAACCCTCCTTTCGTGAGTCGCTCTGAAGCAGTCGCTCTTTCTCCTCGTGGGAATCGCAAGTGACAATATTGACCAGAAAAATACTAGCTTCAACCTTTCCATGGTGTGTGTGCTCAAGAACTTAGGAAGGTTCGTTGTGCATTCGCAACATGTTGCGTCACTGAGGGAAGCCACACACCCGAATGCTGTAATCTATTACAAAAACCGGCGAAAAAAATGCGAACTACCAGCGCATAGGCGCACCACACGAGTCACTAGCATGTGAAAAATGGAGGGTCGACCTCACTTATATGATTCAGAACGATAAAAAAACAATTTATTAGTACTAATCTACGCTAAATTTTATTCCCGACAACGGGTTTGGCGACTGATTGTCATTTTCAAGGTTACTTTCAATATCTTGAAATGGGCAAACAGTTGCTGGTACCATGTTTGTAAATAATCGTTGATTGGATAAAACTAATGTAAGTGGGCCTAAGGTGGTCAATACCTAGTGACGTCAAAATAAAAGCCAACATGGCGGTGGTGCGTTTTAAGCGCAGCGTGGGGCGTTTTATAAGCGTAACTTGAAGTTTTACTACGATTGATTATCATAAGAAATATATACAAAGGTTACAAACAGTGGTTTAATGCCTGCAGGACTCAAGACTAAAAAATGGAAAATTATTCGCATTGCTAGACGGGGAAAGTGAAGAAATTTGAGTGTCCATATTTTTAAGCGTCAGCATGTTCAAAAATGTTCACGCCTCACGAAAACATCCGAAGAAGGAGTATCCCGTATGATCAGTAACTCCGTCGTTACACAAACGAATTCCAAATTAAGGTCCATTCAAATTCAACATAAAACAAAGCATTATGTTAGGCCAGTCTATATTAACCTGTATCGTCAAAGAAACCTTCATCTAATACCCAAGAGAGTATACTTAACTCTTTGCTTTAATTAATAAATGGAACTTATCTTTCTGTATTTAGAAATAATCATACTGTTTCTAAATCTAAAACAAAATTCATGACCATAAGTGAAAAATCCTTTGCGTGTTCAAATAACCATTGACAATACTTCAATTGAACAAGTAATGCACTTTGACTTTCTGGGAAACAAAATATATAGTTACGAAAACCACGAAATTAAAGTAAGGAATACAGTTAATGTCTGCCTCAGTCTCAGGAATCTTAAAACTGGAAAAATAAATACATAGGCACGGAATGCAAATCGCGCATATGTAAAACATGTGTCAGATCCATCATGACTTACGGTGAAGAAACAAGAGCCTAAACAATGTGTGCTATAAGACTAGAGAGAACAACAAAAATGCGGACGCAAAGAGTGATCAAGGGCAACACACATCTAGATAGATAAAGAAGCATCGAGTTCAGGCAGCAGACGAACTTCAGCTACGTCGACAGATAGTCAAGAGAGTGGAGAAAATACTGGAATGCGCAATTCGGTAGAATGATGGATGACTGAATCCCTATCGCAAAAGATAATATACTTTATGGCAGGAGACCATCAGGAAGACCACCAAAAAGAGAGAAAGACAACTGCCAATCTACCTCCCTAGACCAAGAACTTTTTTTTTGGAAATTTTCAGGTAAAACCAGGCGACTCGCCTATTTCAAGAAGAAGAATAAAAGAACTTTCCGTTATACTATGCCCAAGAATGTTTTCAAATTTTTAATCGCGATCATTTTTTGTATCAACGCAGTCACTCACGCACCATCTCAAATAAAAGCGACTCTGTCTTAAATGGCTTATCTTTACTTTTGCATTTCACTTTCTTGTCACTGATGGAAGGCAATTTTTTATTGGTAAACTAAAAAAATGGTTATATTTTGAATAATTATTTCGTCATGCATTTTTTTAAATTATAATTTTAAACTTCGCGTCCTTCCGGGCGCTTCGCCAGGAATTATTTTCTTAAAATGTGTCAAAATGTGTCAGGAAAACTCTTCAAATTACGAATGAAAAATCTTGTGAAAACCTCAGAGGTAAATACATAAACCATTATTTTCTGTGATTTGTCAATTTAACGACATAGCATATGAGATTAATGAAAGTCATTTTCCGCATTAAGTTATTCTTATGGTGCGCTATGGACGTTATCACACTGAACTGCTCAAGTTCGACCATCTTACACGGCATGCTTTTAATTCTTTCAATATCACTCCTCTTTCGGGTCTTATCCCCTAGAAGAGTGGGGGTTATTTCGCGGATTTTTCACTTTTTAAAAAACGTCAAATCCAAGTTATTAATTAGTCTTTCTTACGATTTATTATAGTATGAAGATTATATTTCAGGTATAAATGTTACCAGAAGGAACTTAATGCTGCTTAAAAAATAAAAATTATTCATTTCAAAACGCTCGCAAACAAGTATAAATCTCTGTTGGCGCGCGGAACTATGGTGGTGGCGAAACTTGGTATCAGTGACCTCCGAGAAGTGTGCCGTCAAGGAAGAGGAGGAAGGAGTCTCCAAGAGAGCGGAGAGGAGGGAACAGCTTATGGTAGGGACATGCAAAGCCTTATCAAAATACGCCTATTGTGATCGCAACCCATAGGAGAATCCCATCTACACAGCTGTATTAAGAACAAACAAGTAAATTTCATTGGTGTGAATAACAGATTGAGAATCATGAAGTTGAACTTGTACGTTTGCAATCTTGGGAACCCAGGTAGTCAAACGCGTGGACTATCTTACTCCTCCGTGCAGATCCAGTTCCCAGGGAATAGACTTTTACACTAATAGAGCTTTTTGCGCATCTTATACTAAGTTTCGCCTCCACTATAACAACGACATATCGTTCTGTTGTACTCTGGTAAATTAATGTTCTTACATTCAAATTTAACCGGCCCTTACTCCAGCTCTCCACAAAAATATACGCCAAACTTTCATCGTCTCTGCCGCGCACCTAGAGGAATCACCCACTGGAAGGATAATTGGGGGGGAAATCCGCAAAATCACTTTGGTAACAGGCACATCCACCTCTCCAAACACCCGTGGCACCCGAAAGCCACCTCTGGAGGAGGGGGCGTCAATGGCATAAGAGAATGGCGCCGCGCATGTTGAAAATTGCGAGCGCAAACAAAGCTTTTTACGGCGTGACTTAACGAGAAACCCGCGATGAATGCGAAAGAAGAAAAAGCTGTTTCGGCCGGGAAGGAGGAATAGGGGGAGAGCTGTTTTGTTGACGTCTCCTTCTTGCGTCGGTCGTTCACTCGCGTGGGATTATTTCCTCTCGGCAAAAGAGAAAAGTGTGCAAAACCTCGGTAGGTTCAAGGAGGTAAGAGATAGACATTTTTGAACGCTTAAAAAACTCGGAAAAAAACCTACCCCCAATTATACATACATGCATATCCATCACGCCGTTCCCTTTCGGGGTAAACGAAATTTAAAAAAAAGTTTAATCTTTGGTGACATGTCTGTAAAGCTGACTCTTTTTTGATGATTTCCTCGACACTGCCCTATCTTTGCATGTCTCTTTTGATTCAGTTACCATCATACATTGCTTCTTAGACGCCCTTCTGTTTTTAAAGACTAGTAATACTCATCCTCTTAAGAGTGTATCCCACCAACGATGCCCACTTCTTTCATATATACCCATTACTAAAAGGAGTGTGCTTCGTTGGCCATGTTGAGAGGATATATGAGAATCGGATAACGAAATAGCTATATTAGAGTAGAGTGAATGGTGTAAGAGGACGGGGTAGACCAAAGAAGTCAAGGGTGAATATAAGACTGAATAAGACTGAAATATAGTGAAAAAAGGATGATGAATATAAAAACATGTTTTTTCATTTTACTGAAACAATGAAACATTACTTGCAAGCATTAATTGGTAGGTTAGTTATTTGGGGATATCATCGATAATTATAACTGAGGCAATTTAAGCCACTTAGAATAAGGGAGGATGCTGGGAAGGGAGGGAATATTTGGAGGCGAGGACATTTTGAAATTTATGATAGAAACATTCGTATTGACGTTCAAAAATGTCCTCGTGAGAAAAACTGATCCAGATTTGAATAGTGATTAAGTCCACTGATACTTGAATTGTGCGTTTCCACGCTTTAGTGTTGTTAACTCTTTTGGCAAAGGTGCGCTATAAGGTACACTCTTGCGTTTTTGCTGAAGAAGCGTTAGCTTTCAAGTAACAGAAACAGTTTCTCGTTTACCACCACACTTTTCTAACTTTCGCATTCATTTACGTACTCAATCTTCCCTTTGTAGCGTTTACTTCTGGAGGTATTTAAATTCGAAGATGAGCAATTTCGCCGATATTTGTCGGCTTTTTCTAAGCATTTTTTGTAGTTTCGTAGTTCCCAGGCACACGTAGTTCACAATCGCTATCCATCAAATGGTTTTTATTTTCCCAACATTATCATACTTTGGCCATTGGAAGCTACGCGGAGCCATTTCCCAGGTAGCATGTCATCAGGGGGATCTTCGCTCGCGAGATTCTTAATCCCCGTTTAGCTACAGTGAGCCCATATTTTTGCCCAATAATTAGAGACGGTAGTAAAGCAGATACTGAGAGAGAGAAAGAGTAGGTGAGAGGGAAAGTGGGAGTGGGGGTTTGATTATGGTGATCTTCTGGCGTAGATGGAGATCCAGGAAGAGTCGCTGCTATGTCTCCCGTGCCCCGAGGTAATGAGCGCGTGGAGACTCGACCCCTAACTCCCCGCGCGCCGCGCCGGTTCGACCCCTTTCGCAGCCGAGGGGTGGCTCAACTCGGTCTCTGCTTCGCGTTGGCGCACTCGTTAATGTGGTGCGTGGGCAGGGTTTGGAAAGGACCAAGTCTGGCAAAAGAAGCAAGGCGCGCCGTGAAGTTTTGTGGGTGCTCAAAACGATGGTCTCCTAGTGCAGTCATTAAAATGCTTGGTGCCATATACATCTTGATTCTCGCACGAGTTTCCACGCAAAATATCGTTAACGAGTCCTCAATTTTATCTTACAGAGTTAGGAGTAGTAATTTTGAATACACCTGAAGGAGGTTTACGAAAATATGACATAAACAACGGCGAGAAAAAAGCAAACATATTTGTACGCGGAAGAGAACAGACGAAAGCAGATACGCAATAAAAGTTAAATTCAGATCAATTGCGATCATTCATTTTCCCTTAGAAAACAGTACGACGTAAGATGAGAATCTTACCTACCACGGATATAAAGCAAAATAAGTGTACGTGATGAAGGGGTAGCCAATACCCTCAAATAAAAAAATACTAGAAACGAGAAAGCTTAAATGCTAAGCTAAATGTGAAAACGAGAGAGCTTAAAATATTTCTCGTGTCCCTCTTTGGATCGGAAGCGTGAACCATTTGAAAAACGGCTAAGGACAGGAGAAATTGAAACCTGGTGCTGGAGAAGAAAGCTTAAGACCACAGGATGGACAGGGTAAGAAACCAAAAGTTATGCAAATGAGCCGAAGAATATAAAATAACTAATTATTATAGGCAATATAAGAACATGGTGGACTGTACTCACTCTGAGACCCAATGATGCTTTTGAATAAACTTCAGGAGAAAGAAGAATGGAAATTTACTCCAGGAAGTCCAATGGACAAACGATGCAGGGAATTGGGAAAGCAGAAATGCAAGGAAGTAAAGGAACGCATGGGATAGGGAAGAATGGAAAGATAACGTTAAGCTATCTGAAGATTGAAAAGTTGATAGAGAGATCACAGTTTTAATGAATGTAGACTTTGCTTATATTATTTGTAGACTTACGATTGAGTTTTTTGGCACACCAACCAGACAAACGAAAGATCGCGGGCTCGAATCGTGCCTCAGGAATGCGTGTCTTTCTTGGTTTTGGACTAAGGCCTTAGATTATGCCTTACAATCTCACCTTATCTCTAGGAGTTAACAAAAAAATGCCTTCGTCAGGTGTGATGATGAAATCTCATAGTTTTAAATTCGATGCAATTATTAATGGGATGATGCTATTTACACCTAACTGTACTGTGCATTTCCGCAACGTAACTTCCGAGTACATCAACTTCGTTACGAAATCGTAGGAGAATACAAGACTTACAACAGCCTGCAAGACCAGGGGCAGTATCTCGCGTTAAACCGTCAGTTCTGTGTCACACTCAGCTGATGCAAATTTTTTCCTATTTTCTCGTTAAAATTAGAATTGACTTAATTTTTTAATGTTTCTAGTTCCGATGATAAACTTATGACTCCAGGAACAATGCAGCAGGTCTCAAAAGACCAGACCTCGTGGTAATATTTACTACTAAGTGAAGATAATTCATCTGTACCTGACACTGGGAATTGACGGGTTAAACCTAGAGTTATGGCTGCTAGCACCATAAGTTGAATATGCCTTCCTAAAGATTCTAAACCACCATCTCCCGTTAACTCGGCGAGTATAACCACAAAGTTACACCTTTGAAGCTTTGTGAAGTACGGTGCGAAAGTTAAAGTCTCTTTTACCGATAAAATGGGGATTTTACGCAGGAAATCGCGTTCATTACGCAATTAAAGCATATTTATAGTAAAAGGTATGCCTTAATATTAGTGTCAAAAATAAAATGAAATTTGACAAAAAAAGATAGGAATATAAGGACTTTTGTGGACCTACTGTACAAGGACTGCTAAGAAATCAGTGCCATTTAAAGCAATCCATCATTCAAAAGGCCAGGCTTTATGTGATGAAATCGGCTTGTTCAAAGGGTTTCCAAAATTTTTGCCAATTCACGCGTGCTTAAATGAATACACGTGTTTGGTCATCGATCTATTGCGACAGTCACGCCGCGCGAAATAACACGCATCTTGCCCTTTTTGAGAGTTTCCAGCAAGGTGTAATTGATGTTACATGGATAATGGAATGATGTTTATAAAGGGACACCAAATTATCACAAATTTAGTTTGGAGCGATTTAATGGCAATAGTTGGACACATTCAGCTATACCAGGTTCACCCGGCTAAATCTCTCCAACAGGTGTGGTATTGATTGGATCAGGTTACGGACCGTTGAACGAGAGGCTGTAACGTTCATTTTCTGCATTTTAGCATTTAGAAAAGCACCAAAGAGTGTAATGATGAAGCGTATGAATGAAAAAAATATGTTTCGTGCAAGTGATGGAATTGCCACTATTAACTCTTGAGGAAAGTCGTCGTGAAAGGAGCAAGATAAAAGTTGAGAGATACGGTAGGCGGGAGAGACAAATTGAGAAGTTTCACTTGCCACAACCAGAGTTAAAAATATTGAGAATCTAAATATTTCCGTTGGCGAAGTTGAAAAAGAACTACCTCCACTGATGACTCATATCTAATGCTGGAATGTAAGAGTAAGATACCAAGGCCCAATTTCACCACGTCTGGATAACGTTGACCGCAAAATGACGCAGCCTTTCGGTTAGCTTGACGTTAAATAAGAGTTCGGATAAAGTAGGTATATAACATCATACTACCGATTAGATTACGTGAGAATTATCTAACTGAGAGCGTATTAACTTCGGTTTTCATGCGAAGAAAATATTAAACCAAAGATTATAAATCCGGGCCTCAATACGCACATTATCCACAGCAATATTTTTTAACGAATACTTACTCCAGTCCGAGGATCTCACTGCAGCGTAATATCCGTAGAAAAATTGATTTTCACTTAAATTGCAACATTTATTAGACAACAATTGAAAAAACAAGATGTACAGGCGCCTCAATTTTGTCACCTTTTATTTTCCAAGGTAGACAGAACTAGGCTAACACATTCACATAGAGGGTGCAATGTATCTGTATGAAGCGTTGATATGAAAATGACATTTATAATATTGCAGAAGAACTTCTTTGGAAACCTCTAAGCATAAATCTTAGCTCTCCCGTCTCCCGAGGGAGCATATTTTGAAGCCCAATGCTGAGGAGTGACGCCACGTCACACCTGAGGTTGCCACAGTACGGCAAAGCGAGTGCTTGGGTGACGCTTGGGTGCTTTCTGTTCTTTTCCGGAAAAATCAAGACATCTCTGTTTTTTTTGCTCATGATGATTTTGTATAGTTTTGTACTCTACACCAAATGGCCTTTTCACTTTTAAAAGTGGAAGTTGCTGGTAAACCTACAACATCTGTTTCAAGAAACCATTTTTTAATGTCTCAACCGAACTGCGGTGAGCGAAGAATTGAAACTCACGCGCAACTACAGAATGAGGGATAACATTCTAAACTTTACTGCTCTTTAGATAGGAAAACAGATAAATATTCGTGAATGACCAGGTGATGATGATATGATAACTATATTCAAGAAAAGATACTTAAGCTATTTTCTCACGATAACAAAGATAATTTTATCAACCATAGTTATCGAGTTTTAATCAATATTTACTCATTCCCTCTATGGCCAGTAATATAACTACTGAAATTCCTTTAAAATGCTTTTTATCAATGTGTTGTCTCCTTATATAGTCAAATGCGCATATTATATCAATTATGTGATGTCCAATACTTACTTCAATTTTAGCATAATCTATGGTGATTGTTACAGTATTTAAAATTCAGATTTCTCACATCGAATTATGATACCAAAGAAATAATCACGAAAGAAGTTAATTAATCCCATGGTATTGAATTTAACGTTACGAAATAGGAACTAAAAATAAAAGCGGAAAAGAAATAATTTATACACTGATATGTGAAATAGCAAAATAGCAACTAAAAGTAAAAAATAAATTATTTATAAACTGATCTGTTACATAGGGAGAGAGGAGCAAAGAAAAAAATCATTCACACCTTAATCCCAACGAAAGTGATTAATGAAGTCACTCAAAGGAAACGTAACGGCTTTCTCCGAAACATCTTGCGAATAACAACACCAACCAGTTCCCCATGCTGTGGTTTTTAAAAGTGAAATGACGCAGTGAGAGGGACTTAAAAATCTCTCGTTCCAAACGAAACCGTTCATATTCCTCGTCCGCTCACGTTTTCATCTCTCCGAGGAGGTCCCGCCCCTCGATACCGTTCCCGCAGCATCCCCATTCGCACCTGTCCCCACCGTTCCCTCATTCCCCAATGGCTTTGCGGCGGTGCACAACAGGGCCCCCTCCACCACCACTCCCGCCAACCCTTCCCTCCGTCCCCACCCTGGGCGATTTGGCCGACCGTCAGCCATATGCCCTGGAAACGCGGAAGTGTTTTGGCAGAGAGATAGAAAGAGACATGGAGAGAGGGGAGAAGGATGAAGAGGGAGTGTTAAGAGGACGGGAGGAGAAAAGTGAGGTGGTCGCAATGAGGAAGACTCAGGTCCCTTCTCCATGAAAGGGATAAGAAGGGGACACACACAGTTCTCACGCAAGATATAGTGACAGGGCCGCCGTGGGACTTTTTTCTGCGAAAGTCACGGGGAACGGAATAAAGGGGATCGGGTTGGGGTGCTGAATTTCTATTCCGACGGCCAGGGTTCCTATCCCAGCAGTGGCAGAGATTACTCAGTGAACCCATAACTCTACTTGGGTGGTAAGAATGAAAACAATTTGGCGTAAGAATTTGATTGTATTTTTATACTTGAATCTGAATAAAAGGGAGTTATTTCGTCAAATAAGTACCAGAGATCAATATAAGAAATACAGCCTACGAAAGCGACCAGCAGATATCCGCAAAAAGAATGTGGAGTACGGTGCCATTTTGACGGGGTTACGACATATTTGAACATTTTCTAACTACGAATGGAAAAAATTGTGAAAATTTGACTGCGGTTGACACAAATATATATGTATTGATATCCCAGCAATGATCTACAGTTTTAGATCCATACTTACATTTATTCGTAAAGTATTACGTATTACTTCTAGCTATGGTAAACGTTTTTTCATTGCAACTCGAGGTTTAAAAAGCTCTGATTTACGAGAGAATTATCCAAAAAGAAACTTGAGAAGCAGATTAATTTTTACACAGCATAACACGTATTTAAATGATGCTATATCGCGACTTTATTTTTTTTCAGTACACAGATCCAAGGCCAGAGACGCCGTAAGGAGGTTCTTTCATAATTTTACAAGTCAAAACGAATTGACTCAGATCCTACAGTGAGAAATTCTACCAACCGCTTTATAATACAAAAAGTAATACTGCTTTTCAAAAATAGCAAGACGTATTGAAAAGTAGAAGGAAGGAAAATATTGTTAGAGGAATAAATTAATCGCTTATAATTTTTCCCAGCCTAGGAAGTCGACTGCATAGCCAATTCTACTGAACTGATACATTTTACTTTGATAATGGCAGCTATTTTCTAATAAGTCGCAAAATATGATGGCATGGAATATTTGTAATCTTATTCTTCAATTTTCTTCAAAAAATAAAAATTTCTGTATTATTTTTTCCGTGAAAATGGCAAGTAAAATATTTTTATGCCGTTCAATCGACATCAAAATTTCTCCAACGGTGCCCATAGTGTGTAAATGTAGGGTTCTATTCAAATAGCCAGTTAAATGATACTTTATTAGTCACGTGAATTAAAAAAATATGTTTATTGGAACCACCTCCTGAGAGGAAGAAAATGACGGAGAACGCGAGACGCCCGGTTGGCACCGGTATTCTGGGCGAAACCGGTGATGGAGGGAATCGGTTTCGTTATACAGGTTTTGGAATTCTTGGAAATGTATGAGCCCACACTTATGAAATCAGTGCGCATATCGACAGAGAAGGCCAAAAGAGGATCATGAACGTGGGTGATAGCTAGGGGAGAAATCCCCTCTCATCCCTCCCTCATAAAAGTTTTCATGGAATGCGTTTGAAAATCACTCAAGTGCCTGCAAATATTATACAAGTACAGGCAGAATCTAGGCAGACCAGCGTTTTTGGGCCATTTAAATAAGACCCATGGATCACTATATGAAAAAGATGCCGTATTTGAGAATAGGAATCGTTCTCCACGTCGATAGCTCTGAATACTTATAGCACAATGAAATCGGCAGAAATAAGAGTAGGTAAAATAGACTAGCTACTTCAAAATAAAAAAATAAACTTTGAAGCAGTTTCGTCATACTTATGGAAACGCTGATAACTAATTTATATCCGTGTGCATTAGCAAAGGTAACATAATGCACACTGAACTTGAGAGAAATCATAATGTTCAAAATATAATTGAGGGTTTGAAAATATGATTCAAATGAGAAATAAATCAAGGTGGTTCAAGGGAAATACTGGCTCTAAATACCTGATTTGAATCTTTGGTGGAGATATTCAGCGGAATCCCGATCTCTACTTGAGTGGGGTGAGGAGCGCAATTCAAACAGTACTCCTCAAGACGGATGGCAATTGCGTACATCAACGCGTCTTTCGTTATGAGCAGTTTAATGCCATGTCTATTTCCACTCTTTCTCCTCTCCATAAAAATCCAACTATACTTACTAATATATTCTAATGAGCGCAGATTTAATCAACTTTCGGTCCCCCTTTCAAGTTATCAGCGCCCCAAAAAATTGGCCATCCAAAAGCGCCCAACAATTACCATTCTCAACCCCACATACTACAAAACACAATCGCTATTCAATGGTTGTAGTAAGAATGCACTCAATGACAGAAAGTAAATTTACATACATACTAATAGAAATCGCAATCGAGGACATATTATAGCCAAAGAATGATCATCGCATTACACCACTAGGACGGTATCACACGGTAAAAATGTTGACCAAAAATTGAAACGGGTTTGAGTATCGTAAGCGAGGCAGAATTTGAAGAACGTAATTTAATTTCAAGTCATCAATCAATACACCAGTAAAACTCTTTATTGCTATTGAAATAAAGTTACCTTTCGTTCAAATTCTGCCAGTCACACGATACTCAAGTCCATTTCAACCAGTTTTCGATAAAATATTTTGACCATGGGTCTTCGATTTCATTGAGGGTATCTCAAAATAAAGTATGGATCACCAACACAATCTCATTTCAGGTTAGTCTGCAATTTCATTGGGGAAACTATTTGCTTTGGTGAATAATTATCCCGTTTTTCCTTAAATTTTATCGAAACTTGTTTAAGGTTTGAGGAAGTATTTCAACTTTATTCTAGAAGTTATAGCCTCCTTGAATAGTATTTTGCTTTTACGCTAAATTTCTATTTCCTTCGTTATAAGAGGTAGTGAAAAATCTAACTACAGCAACCACTCCATTATCACCCACCCATACTTTCGTCAGCTCTCGTCTCCTCGCCGGTATGAACTATGGGCAACCTTATACGGAGACATCATATGGCGGGAATTAATGAGGTGCACATTTACAGGCGTGATGGCAGAAATAAAACGACTATAGAACTTTCCATCCGCCTTTTTAGAGGAACCACTCGCAAAAATAGCGTCGGAATGACACCCGACTTTCGCGGTGGGTAGTAAGTTTCTCCCTTCACAAAATGTCCTCGGGAGGAATTGCAGAGAGGGAGTGAGGAAAGATTGTGAACGAGGAACAGCTCGAGAGGTCGTCCCACCGGGATCTTCTACCCACTCTCTCTGTCTTCTTTCTCCAAACCCGCAGCTCTCCCCTCCCCTTGCATGTATACACTCCACGACTCCACCCGCCCATGGCGCGGCATGAAGTGCCTTGCCCCTTGCCGCCGACGCCGGAGGCCATCACCGGGTCCTCTTCTTTTGCCCACTGCGGGACCAGCGGGAAGAAAAGGGGGGTCGCCCACGCGGTGGCCCCGCGAAAGAGCAAACGCGCCGCTGTATGACGACTCAAGAGGAAAGGGATGGAGGCTGACTTGCTTTCTGTCGACGTTTGAGCCGAGCAGGGCCAAACTGGAAAACAAAATTATATGTCCTCGGAGTAATTAGATGCTCGAGTTTTTAGGAACTTCAACTTTTAATTTCATATCGTATAGTCTAGCATAAGATCATAATCCTTTGACGTACATAACATCGATGCCTGAAGTGAGATTCAACACAGCGGCATCTAGATTGACGGGCCACCGGGTGATCGGGCTTACTACCGCGGGCGGATTTCCAAAAGCTGACGTGGAAGAGAGAAAGGTTTACAAACCAGAGCACAGAGAGCATATCTCGCGCTCAAGGCGTCACATTTCGTAGTGCCACATTGCCATCAATGACGTGCGGGTTGCGTCGTTCACAAGTGCTAGGAATGCCAGGGGCAAGGCAGTCGAGCCGGTGCGCCGACCGTATATCAGCCGGGGGGTGACTGCTCACTTAAAAAATATCTATTGCGCCTGGAACGTGGAAAGACTGAAAGGTTACAGCATGTATAGGAAATTTTTATGACGGTGAAAACAATTTGTACAGTACTTCTGTTCTCCATCTTGAATTTTACACCTTCAGGTATGGTGCAACAACCCTTCATTTCATGAAGTGACATTCCAATGCCGTCTTTCCATTCCTGTGTTATGGCATATTTTTCGCAGATATTTCTCTGGCAGAAGAAATTGAAACGGGTTGGATTGGAGAGATCCAGTCCATCGATCAATCTTTTAAGAGAACTTGATCTCGGGATTCGATCAATCACGACCGACCCATCACTAGTGTGCTTGATTGATATGAAATCCATTCTATACCACAAATTGTGTTTTCATAATAATATATTTAATTTTCCAGCACTAAATCTTGCCTAGTTTGTTTAATAATCATGATTTATTGAGCATTGTTTTCCCAACGATATCTTAACCCCATGCCATTGGCTCGTTGATTAGTGACGTAATCCCCTTGCTGCAGACAGGTGACACTGTGTTTATGAGCGTATTACGGTTGGTTAAGTGGAAATATTCGAATTCTTCCGACTTTACTGATCCAAAATAGGGAATAATTACGTGTACAATGATAACAGATGTAATCGATGCTTGATTCAACTATATCGACTTGGTTATTGCATTAATTATCGAGTAATGACTCGTTAGGAAAAATTACCGAAGTTTTAAGAGATGCAACTGTATAAGTACAACGTTCCTTATGCTCTTATTAATTTAATCGATGATATATGTACATCATATACCAGTGTAAGGGAAACCGTTTACAGGTGTTTATTTTTATGTGCGACTTTGTCCTCTATGCAGGTTATCTTGTACTGAAAACTACATGTATTATTACTAATTATTCAATGCACATTCAATCAACAAATATCCAATGCCAATCGATTCTGTTGCAGTAAAACATTTCCTCTACATTGCACTAGCAGCTTGGTTTTCGACCGTCTTATTATTGTCAGTAATATATTTGATAATGGGGTACATTTTTAGCGGTCAAGTCATCGCGTAGCAGCTCCGATGTTCCAAGGTGTCTCTAACCTTAGAAGATTTCATATGGACATTATGGTGCTCGACAATACGAGTATATAGAATACAATTTTTTAAATTAGAAAGCCTCCTAATTTTATAGTATCAATCTAGATTATTTGAAACTTTTTTACAATAGATATCTGTATTCACGAAAATATGTCTCCTTCATCACTGCGCTAACCTCAATGGAAGTTTTCTCTTTCAGTGGATGTATCTCCTAAATTATTAATTAAGTATAGCAGTTTAAGATTTTACCAAAATCTGGACAAATAAGAAATTTTTCACCTCAGCTATTGGTTATCTGGGTGCATTTTCAGCTATTAACTCTCTTTTCCAGGTATTAACTGATAGTGCAGCAAATAATAATGTATGAATAAGCTAATAATAATATTTACGTACGTCTTATAAGTGATGTTGACTATCAGGTGCTTTACTCTTGGTGGAGGAAACAATATTTTTATACATTACACATGTGATATACGGCACAGTCTAAATATACTTTTTATTTTATTTCGTTTAGATTGCGCACGCGAGTTGAGCACCGTCTAAAGTGCTGTATCTAGTGGTTTGATGTACGAAAAATAATGTCTTCTCTGAACTGAAAAAAGATTTGGAAAATTATTTTAACATATATTCTATTCATGGATGAACTTGTTCTATGATTCCCGTATTTTAAACAATGATACAAGTTTTTAGATATGGCAAATCCGAGTTGTTCATGTACATGCAATGAGTTCTGCGTATGTGGAAGTCTAATCAATATATCGGTTATCGTGATGGTGGGGTGGTAAAGTCATCGTCGAGCAGTTCGGAGGTCGTGAGTTAGAGATACAAGGGGTAATTTATCTCTTACTTTGCAGTTTTAAAAACAATCCATTGTTTTTTACTAGCCAATTTCCTGTGTGCCAAGCTCTCCTTATTTTGTTATTTTTAATGTATTGATGAAAGTGAATGATCGTGTAAGTGATTCGCAGGCATAACAAACAGTATGGGTTTAAATCACTTACATTCATCAAACCCTAGACATTTTTTGCCGCGCTAATTATGTCATGGGTATAATCTGGTACCTGTATGGCGTACTTCGGCACCATTTAACCCTTTCATACTAAATATTCACCGTTAAAGCCAGACAAAACAGAAGGAATGTAAACAAATCCGGTAGCGACTGCCGAGTGAGGGGGATTACGTCACAGAAGTCGCAATATGGTCGCGGTCCGTTTGTGCTTAAAGTTAAAATTGTGATTTTAAATCACTTATTATTACAAAAGCAGGAAATGCCAAATGCTAAATTTTGGACTAAGGGTTTTTATGTACAAAATTAACATTTGCCGTTGTTTTAAAAAACTATTCAAATACTCCATTGTATTATGGGAACCGTACACATTGTAGGCAAATTATGGATGATCTTCAAACAGTTATAAACCATTAAATATGGTATTCTAACGGCTAGGGCAGGTATATGTCAATTTGTTTTTTTTTTCTCATACTCTCTTCAACTCTTCAGCTCAGGTCAAGCTCTCTTCAATTCATCAAATGTGCCTATACTTATCTAGCAACTTACTCAATTACCTGGCATTCTCCCGTCCATTATTTACATTACCTCGGGGTGGATAAATTTCTACTGCACTTGCCGCCTTCATACTCTTTAATGCCTTATCAATCTTTTAGTCGATTATTACTGGATAAAGGTTACCAGCAACAACGTTTTTTATAAATATTAGTGAAGCTGTTGTCAACCCTTGTTGATTTACGAACTACTAAGTGACCGATTTCAAAAAGTGTACCCTTTATATTAGAAAAATGTTTTTTATTCACATTATTTTAGCCAATAAACCTTTAATCCACCAACATTAATAAATGTGCATACGTCTAAACAACAAAGCATGAACCCTTAAGGGTACACGTATTGCAGGTTGAAAACCGCTCTCCAATGATGTAGATCTCAAACATATTTTCCCTCCCAATCTTGATTTATTTTCGGCTAAAAACACTTTTTCGGACTTTTTTTTAGAAGGATGATATTCTTCTTCCCTAGCAAAATGTTTACTTCCTAGAATTAAGCACCAACTCTTTCTTTTACAGTAACCTTTTTGTCTAACGTTATTATCCACTCCGTTTCTCTATCCGCAGACCTTTCCTTAGTCTCAATCACATCTATTTCCGATAACGTGTATCCCTGCAGAATTGAGCAGTGATCATATGAATTTTTATAACGTATTCCCACTATGCTGCTGATGCTGACAAATCAAACTCAACACGTGTATTCTCAAATATTCAAAGTAGTATTTTTAATCAAACCCTGAATATATGTCATGTAAACGCTCAGTCGTTACCAGCTCATATTGATGAATTTCGTAAGCACTTTGTTCGTAGTGATTATCATGTGATAGCAATTTCCGAGTCGTGGTTGAAACCATCTGTGCCCACCGAATATCTAAACTTGGAAAATTATACATTGTTACGTAACGACAGGTTGGAACGAAGTGGTGGAGGAGTGTGTGTGTACATTAAAGAGAATTTAAATTCAAAGATACTGTCCTGCGTCAATGAAAACTTTAAGCCTGAATTTATGTTTGTTGAAATATCATGTCCTTCTGGAAAGATTCTATTCGGAGTTGTGTACAGACCTCCTAAGGTTGGTTACTTGAGTGAATGTTTTGAATGTACACTCGCAGGCTTCCTTCCGTCGTTTAATAACATAGTAATATGTGGTGACTTTAACTCGGATCTTTTAAAGATTACGCACGACAGTAATTACATAAAAAATCTATGTTTCAGGTTTAATCTGTCTATAGTACCATCTGATCCGACTAATCATCGGCCCACATCTAGTACCTTATTAGATTTATTAATTATAGATGACATTTCTAAAATAAATGAACATGGCCAATATCCAGTTCCCTTCCTATCTGACCATGATTTAATATATTTAAAATTTAATCTAAAGGTACCAACTATTAAAGAGAAGTTAATATGCTACCGTGATTTCAGTAAATTCGATCTCCGTAATTTTCAAGAAGATTTTGATAATTTGCCATGGATAGACTTCCTGACTACAATTTCTGTTGATACCAAGGTATCAATCCTAATGCTTAATTTAAATCAATTATTAGATGTTCATGCCCCTTTGAAAAGGTTTACTCCGAAGCGAAATCAATTTCCATGGATTACTCCGGAAATAAAACATATTATAAACAAAAGGGACATAATTCGCCGCAGATATACGAGAAGTAAATCTAAAGAACTATTTCAGGAGTACAAAAAACTGAGAAATGAGGCCCAAAGTATTATGAAAAAGGCTAAGGAAGATTATTATAATCAGTGTTTTATGGACAAGTGGGATTCAAAAACTATATGGAACGAAATTCGAAGACTTGGACTGATTAAATCCCGGAATGATAGAAGTAAACTGGGTGTCCCTATGGACAAATTAAATGAATATTTTATCAGCTCATCAGCCAACACCACCCCCGGATCAACACTAGGTTCAGCCGTTTGTCGTTATAGTGATGCAGGAGTCAACTTGTCCAAAGTTGATGAATTTGGAAATAATACGTTTTACTTTCCTAATCTAACTCCCGAGATAATGCTAAAATGCTTCCATTGTATCAAGTCTAATGCTGCTGGAAATGATGGGATTAATAATAAAACGCTGAAAATAGTTATGAGTGTGATATTTCCGACACTGCTTGATATTTACAACTGCTCACTAAATTATTGCGTTTTTCCTGTTTCTTGGAAGAGAGCAATTATAAAGCCGATTAAGAAAATTCGAAAGCCTACCCAACTATCTCATTACCGACCTATTTCACTGCTGCCTATCGCCTCTAAACCTCTTGAGAGATTCGTCTACAACTCTGTGTTAGATTTCCTATCATTTAATAATTTACTGGATAAGTACCAGTCAGGTTTTCGCAAGGGACATAGCACACAAACGACTCTCATAAGAGTTACTGAAGACATTCGTCTCTCAATAGACCAAAAGAGAGTTACTATTCTTGTACTTTTTGATTTTTCAAAGGCTTTTGATTGTGTTAATCACGATTTGTTGCTGGATAAAATGTACCAACAAGGATTTTCTATCCCAGTGATTAAATGGTTACGTTCCTTCTTGTTCCAGAGAACTCAAGCAATAAAAGGAGATGACGCCAAACTGTCTAGCTTCTCGGTAGTATCATGTGGTGTGCCTCAGGGTTCAATACTTGGTCCCCTCTTATTTTCAATTTTCATAAGAGATTTACCACGTTCAATCTCCCACTCGAACTATCATCTCTACGCAGATGATTTACAAATCTACCTTGACTGTCATCCAACAAAGATCGATGATGCCATTGAAAAATTAAATGAAGATGTTAACCATATCTGTGATTGGGCCAGGACGAATTTACTAAAACTTAACCCTCATAAAACTAAAGCTATAATTATTGGTACTGCTAAGTATGTCAAGAAACTCGATTATGATAGAATACCGAAAATAAAAGTTGAAGGCATTGATATTGGCTATTCGGACATCATAAAAAACTTAGGGGTTAATATCAACAATACGCTAACTTGGAATGAACATGTATCCACTATTTCTAACAAAGTACATAAAACATTAGCACAGATCAAACAATTCAAACGCCTAATGCCAATAGAGGTACGGAAAAAATTGGTTAATACTTTGCTGGTTCCACATATGGATTATTGTTCTCTTGTGTTTTCTGACCTAACCGGTGAATTATATAAGAAGTTGCAAACACTGCTAAATTCTGCGATTAGATACATATATGATATAAATATCCATGAGCATGTCACCCCTTATTACACTAAGTTGCAGTGGTTGAAACCTCAACAGAAAACAAAGCTCCAGTTATCTGTGTTTGTATACAAAATTTTGTCATGTAAAACACCTGATTATCTCTATGATATGATTATACGTAGCCAGAGTGAAGCTTGTAGAACAGTAAGAGCTAGAAGACGATTTAAAATCCCAAATTGCAGAACTACGGCGTACCAATTATCAACCCTAAACTCTGCTATAAGAATATGGAATGATATACCTGACGACATTATCAGCTGTTGTACTGTTAATCAATTTAAAATTAAAATGTACTCATATTTGTGTGAAAAATACAATTGTAATTAACATTTATTGTATTATACCATTGTGTTACACCATATAATAGTAATACATAATTGTTTTCTGTAAATGTTATCTACTACGTAAGAATATCATTAAAATCCAGGTTTTCCTCTTCTCTTTACTATTGTCAAATTTATTGTAAAATTTAATATAAACCAATATTTAATTCTGTAAAATTGTACCATCACATCAATGGATTATTTTATTGAGTTATTTTATCCATTTATGTTTTAAATTAGTTGCTTCATATTTCCGATTGTATTGCTTCATATATTGTATCTATTTCTGTTTCTCACTGCAGAGCATAAATTGTACAAATGATTTATGTTCCATAGGACAAGGTCCTTGAACAATAAAATTTATTATTATTAAATTTATTATTATTATGCTCTGACGAACGCCTTCGCACAAAATATAAAGCATAATACAAATCATTCTGATCTATATTCCTTTGATTAATGTCCCCCTTTCTGCAATGGTACCAAATGCCACCTATTTCAAATGTAAAGGTACTCTTTCTTCTTAACGCACAACCATTTAACTTCATAGAATATTTTCACTGGTAAAATCATACCATCTTCATAAAAAGCAATTCATCTCAATTAATTTTAATTGTACTTAATGCCTAAGAAACATATATTTTTATGAAATTATGAGAGATAATATGTTAAAAAACATAAGCTAGATATAAAGACAGGAATATATAAACCTTTTATAGAATAACGCTGGTTAGGTTGTCTTCATTGCATATTATAAATGATTTTTTCCGTATTATGATATCTACTCCGTAATAGATCAGAGGAGTCATGCACGTACGCTTGGAAGAGAAAATTATTTAAAAAATACTACGTGAGGCTTGACAGAAAATGTCCTCCTTTTTAGTGAATACCACCATGCATCGCCTTTAAAATCGACTCCATTAGAAGAATTTTATCATGTACTTCAATTATTTTTTACTTTATTGCTTTATTTTTTTAAGGCAACGAAAACAGGCAGGCAGACCTTTCCACCATCGGGTGCTAGGAACAAATCATTGAGGAAGAACACGAAAAACCATGCCTGAGCTAGTATAAATCCCACTTTGGGGGCACTCGAACCCGCGGCCATAGGGGTGGCAGGCAATGACACATCCCGCTGACACCGATGCCAAGGTTTAAATTATTCGTTTGCTGTGAATATTGACAATTTTCGTGAAATATTTAAGCGTTAAACAAATGGCATTACTCTCTCTGACAACGTCACTTCCGTGCTATAAAACGTAAAGAAAAATATGAGATAAAAGCAAAGTTTTGTTTGACAGCGGGCACTGAAGTCTAAAACAATCAAACTATTAAATATGCCAAGCGAAATACATGATACTGCGATATCATGAATTAAATAGGTAACTTGTTTGCAATCCGAAGCATATTTTTGAAAAGCGGACATTCATATACATAAGATTGTCTTTACTGCTGGCACACGGCTGGCACTGCAGTTCCTTCAATGCCAAAGTGACATTTTGGCTACTCAATATATACCTAAGCTATGCATACCAAATATTTATAAACTTGGTAATTGCTAAATTATCTCTTTTTGTGTGTCAATGAAAAGGTTATCCCGTCTTTCATATGATTTGGATCATAATAAGGGATCTTTTTCAGAATTCTTCGGGAAATAAGATAGTATTGAGTTAAACAATACGTGAAGACATATGTATAAAAAAACATGAGTCAAAGAGGAAGGTGACATCCCTTGTATAACTACTCACCATTTTTCAACTGTGCAAGGAAGTTATTTGAAATTCCGCGAAAATAATTCACACCAGGCACCTGCCAAATGCAAAAGAAAAATTTAAGATAAATAGCACAATAATAAATAAGCGGCAGGAATAACCTAACATTTTGAATTGAATTAAAAAACGTACACGGCATGGCTTAAAATGGGGCGGACGTGTCATGCCTGACAATTTTTCCCAAATTACGGGCTTTACCTTCTCTTTCCAGTCGGAATTTCTCACGTCATTTGTTTCCGAATGCGGACGTAATAACTTAACTCCGCGCCACTTAGTGGTGACACCAGAAAGTCGGAAAATTTCTCCCTCCTGGGTCATTATTATTATAAAATTTCCTCCGCCTTAAAATGACTTGGCCTCCCTCCCTGCGCTCCCTGGCCATGTTGCTTTTGCAATTCTTCCTTTTTTGAGCTAGTACGTGGGTTCTTCAATCGCTAAAAGCGCCAATCACACACGTCATTAAAAAAATGGAATTTCTCCGCATGCGAACCAGTCTTTTTCTTACGCGACTTTCAACTTTCCTCTTGTATGCCCTCCGAAGAAAGTGAATTGGGATGTGATTGGACAAAAAATAATCTATCAAGAGAGAAGTTTTATACAATTGTGAATTCAATCGACTTCTCCCCCCAATGGAAGTACATTAAATCATAAATAAAAGCTGTAAAACTCATTCAGTAGCGCAATCGCAATCTGAATGAGGATCATTCATACACGTACCATTCTTTACATTGCTGCAGATGCTTGAGAACGAAGTTCCGCGAACTCAAACAAGCAGCCACTTCTGAAAGTAGAAAGTTCAAGAAATTTGCACTCAATAGCAACGGAATTGCCCATTAAGTGTTTTTGAAGTGTACGGTTGAATGCGTCGGCAGAATTCTGAAAATATTTTCTTATGTCTCCGTCGAGTACATAAAAAATGCGGAATTGGCAGAAATAGTCTTCTATCTTTCAATTAATTTCGCGCAGTTTATCATTAAAGGACTTGAAAGGAAAAACAATAATAATTTATAATCTAAATGAGCTCAAATAGCGAAGAGATCACCTCAAAGTTTTGAACAACTCTGTATTTATTGGCAAGTCCATATGGAGATATAATTTTACAACTCGTACGCTTTCGCTTACGCCATTGAGATCAATAAAAATTCTTCATTCAAGCCCCTGGAAAGATATATTTCACAATAAGTTGAACAATATATTTAAGAATATCTATTTCACTGAAATTGAAAAGTGCAGGCCACTGAGACAGAGCAGAGAAATTTAAAAATCAGGTTAAATACAAATTCTGAGAAACACCGTTCCATTTATTGTTAAAATTAACAAAAGGAAGAATAGTACTTCCTTCTCATATTCTTACGTCTATCTTTGGATGTGTTACTCGCCGAAATGTTAGGATATAACTTTAAGATGTTGACTCTATCTCTCTTCCGCAAATGTAGAGAAATGAGATATTCAATATTAGTCTGCGATAGATAGGGCGAAAGAAAACTCTTTTTAGATCTTTGATAAAAACTTGAGTCACTTCAGAATTGTAGTACTAGGGTTTTTCTGACTGAAAAATTCATAAATATCTAACACACACTAGTCGTTTAGCAGAAGGAGAGAGAAAATAGCAATCAATCGTTAAGGAGAGAGGGAAGAAAATAAGAATTTAAGATTCAGTTGCAAAACAAATTGTGTCCGTTATATCACAAAAGAATCCAACCAGAGTTCACCGAGCCATTTAGGGAGGTTTTATTCATAGATACAGTAGCCAGCCGTTAAAAAAACATACCATTACTTCCAAAACTATCATGATATTCTTAGAGATCCCAAAGTTGTATTCAAGGATGAAGACGGCAGAAAATTTTGTCTCACTTCGAATACTCGCTTCCGAAAAAGCTAAGAACCAAACATCTATTAAATGATGAAATAAATTACGTTACAGTTTAGTTATTTCCAAATAATAAGTGGCATTTAATTTTACTTCTATCTCAATCGCCCATTATAACCAAAAGAACCACAACCACCGGTTACATCACTTTCAACGCTACATTTACTCCGAGTGAATTATTAACACATTTTTATTATTAGAGGTGGTCTAACGATTAAGGCAGTTTTAGACCGTGATAACGCTACCTTAGTAATACGCTTTTTCCTCCGTGCTCGGGGCATCGGGGAATTTCGAAAAAAGAAGAAATAATATAAGGACCAAACAAATGATTCATACGTCACTTTGAAATCAATGCCTTCAACGCAGAAAACTACACTTAGGTGGTGATCGAACTCACGGTTACCGGATACTGATATGAGAGGTCGTTACCCCGTTGCCGCTGAGAATGATTAGTGTACATATTTCTTTTATCCACACTGCATTTAAAACCAAGGAATTCCTTATCTCCCAGTACAAAATCGCCTTGTTACAATAACGGCCTGTAAGGAAATATTTCACTATTATTACTGATATATGAATCACGTGTTGCACACCCATGAAAATGAAACAAAAAATCCATGACCAAATTTTGAAGGTGATATGATTTTTACATTAAATACTCATAAAAACGTTTTGTTCCACCATTTGGTTCAATTTTATCTTCTTGGAATCAATAACGGCCCTAGTTTGAGGACAGTTCCTTTTAAATGCGACGGGTTCTACATGGATCTTATCATGGATATCTTGGATCAATAAATTAAATCCTTATGTTTCTGTTTGAGGCTTTCGCAGCGCTGAAGCGTTTCCCTTTATTTTCCTCGACTCATCAGGGAGGCTATTGAAATAGAGAAGGTAGAGGCTAATTTCAATCGGGATGACGGGCATAGACTCCACAACACCTAGAAGAGACTCCTGAGAAGGAACGCGCCAAAAGAAGGGTGCTCAACGCTGATTGGCTGCGCTAACGGAAGGCCCCCTTGAGGACGGTATATATACAGGCCAACTTTCACCATTTGGCATTCGGACTTGATCTGAAGATGTGGCCTGCATTGGCTACGAAACGTCATCGTAAAGATACACCGACGCAGCTTTGCACGAAAAACATGGAGATACCATGAATCCTTGTTTTATTAAAAAAATTAAGCCTCTCAGGAAAATATTCAAGAAAAAACTTTTCAACGTCGTTATGTAAATGAAAAACAGAATGGCCATGAGATTTCTCAAAACTATAATAAAATTTTAATAAAATAATAAAATGCATCTCCAAAAGGTGGACTTAATTCTTCGTCAGATAAATTCTCATCTACATTCTCCGCAGTCATCTTTTTTTAATTTATACTAGGAAAGGAGTAGTATGAGCACAAATACTGTTGGAAAGTTTTAAACAAGCAAACAGGAGTTCTCGGGCGATTTATTCATGTCTTATTTCACATTTAAAAAGGTTCCCAATAACCCTTCGATTTTTTCACACAACGCAATGATGGAACGTGCGCAGTTTTTTGCACTTGAACCCCCCTCCATTAACTCCCACACTTTCTCCAAACAAAGAAATTCAATATATATCCGAGTATTCTTTCGCGGTTCCGCGGGAGGTTTTCTTTCCTGGTGTACTTTCTCTCTCGTGGCAGCATTCACGACACGAGAGCGTCGTGTCCTTCCGCGCGGCAATTCGTCCCAAAGCGGCGTTGGCTTCCTGGAGACGGCGAAAAGACAACTGCAACTCACTGAGAGATGCGCAGCAGGAATCTTTAAATATTTAAACACTTCATCATCCGAGGTATTCGTAAAAAAAATTATTTTTTCGGAATCCCGTTAACTCTCGACCAAGGTGGGATAACATGCGCCAAGTCATCTGTTGTTTCTCATGAGTTTCTTCCTTGCGGTTAAGAGGAACTCGGCTTCTTTTGTACTTAAAAATGATTAGACATAATTTTCCATTATTTTAGAGGAGGTACCTGTTCAAGTGAAAACTAAATGAATAAGTGGCAAATTTTAAAAAGTCCTTCGCCTTTCCCTTCCATGTTTTTGCAAATAATGCATGGTAATAAGTTGTCTAGTAGCAATCCTACTATCTTCAAGAAGAATTTACAGAAAAGAGGAACATTCCAATCAACTGGAGATGACATTTGCGTCAAAAAGAAAAAACTACTTCTATATGTTCTTTTAATGTTATACATTAAGAATTTTCTGCGATTAAGACGATTAAGGATCATCATATATTACGAAGCTGCAAATGAAGTACTCTCACGATTTTCAACGAAATTTTTGCTTATGTTTTTCTTTCGTGTTGAAACGAAGGTTTAGTTAAGCAAGTCAAGCTAATTGCCAAGGCCACTGACTCTCACCACAATTGTTTCCCAAAATTGAAGTGTGAGAATCAACACTGCGAACATAAAATAAAGTCACTGCTTGATATCTATGGTAGAACAGCCAAATAAAATATCCTTCAAGAAGTCGAATAGAGTAGATATTAGGCAGAAAAAGACCAGGAATGATACCGGCGGTGAAAGCACTTACATTAAGAAATATATTCTTTTTCCACGAGGAATATGCATTAAAACATCAATTTTGCAGAAGAATATCGTAATTTATGCAACAAGTGGACACGTACATAACAAGGAAATAAATAATAGCTAATAAGATGAAATGGATAATAGTACTATTGAGGCACCTCTCTCAGTGGTGATGACAGCGTCTCTTCTTTAAACCTACATATATTTTGGAGTTCGTAGGTGAACGAAAATGTTGCTATTTTTGAACAGCTCGTCAGATCCTAAACTAGCTTAGACCACATACTCTAGCAATCACACCGATCCTAACCTTTTATATTAGTGAACTTACTAAAGCTAGATAATGGTAAATGAAATTGAGAGATTGGTAATGAGTGAAGGAACTCAATAGGATCGAGAGCTCCAAAACATATAATTACAGGATCACCTAAAAGATTGAACATTAACTTCGCGGAATTCAAGCTTTCAAGAACTGTTTTTGTACACAGCCTCGGCGCCAAATAAAAGTAATAGTATCCGTCCATGCATATTGCTTTGTTTTGCCATTCGTGGGATTCTTTAAATAAAATTATTAATTGTAAGAACCTTCGACATATTATGTGAAAGCACGCAGTGAATGTTGATAGACACCGAAATCATAAACGCAGTTTTATTTCCTTATTAGATTAAGGTAGGGAAAAAAATTCGAAAACTTTTCATCTAGTAAAAGAAGTTTAAGTTCAGAAACGGGAAGACTGCAGCATTATTGCGCGAGCATAAGATGATAGAGCTGTCACCACCAATAAATCCAAAACTTGATTCGCCGCCATGGAAAATGGTGAGCGTGATAAATGTATTTGAGGAATGTTTTAAACCTCTACGTCTTTTCAAAAATAATTAGAGTATGAATTCAGGAAAGTTCAACTAGAAAGTGAATTTTTCTGGCTAAGCGTTTGTTGGTATTGGCCGTAAACAGCTCTCTTTGATGTTGTCAAGGTGAGTTAGTAATATGGGTGGGTGATTGTTATGCACCAATATGGTACATAATGCAAGAGCAGCAACAAAAAAATATTCACTCAAACATCATCTGATATCAGTTAAATGATTCAAATTTACATTATTGCACTGCGTAAAAGGAAATCGGAATAATTAATCACTTGCATTTATAGCTTAACATGACAAGATATTTCCTGCTCCTCTGACCGAAAAAAATGAGGACAAATTATATTCATTCGAATTCACTTGGAGTTCTACGACAGTTACAGTGATCTTCTGTAACTTGTCACTAATGACCTTAAGCTTGGACGTAAAGAAATGAGGGAATTCAGTCATGCATACACTTTCTTAATGGAATTGGCCACGGCGGAAATAGAATCCATTCACTTTTCCTGTGGAACTCAAATAACATAAGAAAGAATAAGAAAACATTTTTCTGTGAATTACTGGCTTCAATTGCCCGGCTCAATGTTTATTTTCCGGAATAGTACGGCAGTGGAACCGACATAAGGATTTATATGTGACTGGAAAATGGGTGGATTTGATTATCGGCTATTTGAAATACCGCCGCAGAGCGATTATTTGATACATATCAGGAAGAAATTTCAGAGACCAAATATGAAACTTTTTAAAGCACCTTTACATACATGTATCAAGATTGATATTCATTCGCAATTCGGTAAAATGCTGGAAACTCCCCGTCGGCATCTCAATCTACACATATTATTTTGACGATAAAAACAAATTAAATGGGATAATCTAAAAATTGAAAATATAGTCAAGTGGTTAATTATAAGTTCTTAAACCACTTTTTCATTCCAAAGTTTATAGCTTTTATTTGAACGCTACCCCTTTCCTCCCTGACAGCATTTTAAACAAAGAATATGCTTCAGAGGTTGTGGGAGTGGTATAATAGCAATATTAACCGTCTTGACTTAGCGACTAAACGCGGGAATGGAAAAACGCAATCAAAAACTTTAAAATTATGGCTATTTAGGCTGTTTTCACCGAAAAGGAAAACTGTTGACCTTTCAAAGAATAAAAAAATGACGTTATGCAAGAGAAAATAAAATCCCATCCTAAGAGGATTTGGAAGTCAACTTATTCTGGAAGGAAAAACTGGAAGATAACGTGTTTACCAAGCCCTTCCCGATAAGCGTAATAAATAATGTGTCATACAACTTGTAAGGTTGACGGATCACATCAGCTTTAATATACGGCTTTGTGCCATGGATTGTTGAAGTGAGAAATAAGAAAAAGTACACCAACTCCAAGTGTAATATATTTAATGCATAGTTATTGGCTCATGAAAAGTGACGCAGCCACCTGGAGACCTGGCGTATTAAAAATTAGCTCGTCTAACAACGGCTAGCTTTTTTTTTACTTTTATCGACCAAGAAATTACCCCATGCCACCCGTTGAGCTTGTTTATTCTTCATCGCTACCTATAAAGTGGCATATTTTGAATTTAAATCAGACGCATAAAAATAAAAGTCAGATGTTCGGATCTAATCCTGCTTGCTATTTAATGTGATTTACCTTTAAGGAAGATGTCCAGCAAAATTTCAAACCCAATGGTTCCACCCAAACCTTCATAAAGCATAATACAGAAGATATATGAGACCTTAATATCGTAAAAGGATTGCTTTATCAGCAATGCATGACTCATTCCTGGCTTCGGAAGGGCTTATCCGGTTTTCCGGTTTTCTGCCAACTGAAATATTCCAACAAATTCTGGAAATTGTTTTCTTGGCAACACATATGATGCATCCTGCGCGGTAAAGTTTTTATTTACCAAGAATTCGTTCTCACCCTTTCAGAACTGAGGGTTTTAGAAATTTCTCGTCACTCGAGTATAGAATGATTGGCAAATTGTGATGTCAAGAAACAATGACAGCATTTTCAGAGCAATGCAGCAAAATATGATACCACGACTGAAATTCATGTTTATCGGAATCCTACTCCATCTGCATGAGAAAAAAATATGCACGGTAATAGCATTTTTCACACTGGCACAGAAGTGAAAAAGCAGTCTTTGCGGTGAAAAAACAGCTAATCCTTCAGAAGCTTTTGATGCTTAAAAAGGTACTTAATATGGCATAAATGGAATCAATTCTGACCAAATAAGAAGTGAGAATAGTTCAAATCGCAGAACGCTGACAAAATTTTGGATTCACGACCACATTTTGAGGTAAACTTAGAATTACGAAGAAAGCGTGCTACAAATTTGTCGTAATAGAATCCATCCATTTTCGTAATTTCTGCGGGCAATGTTTCCTAATTCTAGGAAACGAAAGATGTAGTCAAAATTATCCGCGGTTGTCGCTGATTTTGCAACGAATCCAAAATTGGCTCTATTACACGGTATGCCACAAACTTTTGACGCAAGGCACCACTCATCTCCGGAATCATGGAAAAATGTGGATATTTAAAGTTTGCTTTCACTTTCCGCGGGCATCAAGCTATTCTCCCCTCTGCTTAGCTGCTTCTCCAACACATAACGGATACCGCAATTTCCGAGACAATCACAATGAAACCGCCCCTTAGCTCAATTGCGGACCGCATTTCAATTTCCACCAGCCCCTCCGAGCAAGAATTTCACGAAAACGAGGAACTTTCTCTGAGAAAAAGGGCAAAAAACTGCATCCCGACGCAGTCTCTCTAAATGTTTTCCTTCCAACCATGTCATACCTCGAGTGCCTTCTCCACCACACCTGCATATTTTACAAGTCCTTTACCGCACAGAAAACCCTCTTAGTTTGTATTGGTTGTTTGGCTATTTAGGGAGACGACCGACAACTGAGATCACTTAGACCAATGAGGACAATTGGGCATATTAGTAAGGAAAGGAATATATGGTAGAATTGAGAAAGAGTAGAGAGAAACCCAGCGTCAGTTTTGACCTTACTTTAACTAAAATCACCGAGGAGTTTACAGTTTAATATTTCAACCTTCGGAGTACTTCCCTTTAAGTGCTCTACAAATGACACCCTAATAGATACCGGGATACAGTTGAAAAATCTCTGCCAGCCGTAATTAGAAGCAACCAACCCAATCACCCAATTATTATTTCATCCCCCGATAGTTTCCCAAGATAAAATCTTTTTGACATCTTCACGCATAAAACTTGAATTGATGAAGAATTTGGAACTGGCAATGAGTCGAGAAAGAGAGGCTATCAATTGTTCAGAGACGAAATACTCGGAAGTTAGTGATACTTATTCGTTTAGGACAAAACATTTTGGAACAATGGAGCGATAGATATAGTAGCTTGGGAAACTTTCAAATCTGTTTTTGACAATTTATTGGGTTAAAAAGAAGCCGAAAAGTAAGATCAAGTTATTCATAAATCTCAGGTCCACTTTTTTATTACCATCTTGACTTATTTCCAAACAATTGAGATGCAGAGAGTGAAAAACAAATAGAGGGCTTCTATCATATTGAAGTAATGGGAATAGAATACAAGGGAAAGTGGTTAGCACCAATGCTCGCCGATTGATGCTGGAATGTGATAAAAGATGACCCACAAGTGGACTTCAACCAAAAAAACGAAATAGCAGAAATTCTCGAGTGAATAGAAACGAGTGTATAGGAAAGAACTCCATGCATTCACGCATACTCACATGTGCACCAACATATAAGCCGTTGAGAGCAAAAGTGGTATTAGTCAGTTTTGAGCCATATTTGAATTAGGTGCGCAGAAGCATTCTTCGATCTACATTCTATTTTGTGGATGAATGGTGTGAGTCTAGCTTCGGCGTTTTACCACTAGAAAGCACCTCTAAATGTTTCAATTATATTTTCTGTCATTTTAACCCTCATTTTATAAAAAAATGACTTTTTTCACTTACAGAAAATTTTCTCTTTTTTGCCCAGTGTTATCAATGCCTGAAGCTGACTCATATTTGGATTTTTGTCTCATTCGTTAGAAACGTTGCGGTTGCTGTGAAACACCACTCAAGTAAGAGGGATACATTTTAACTAAGTTTCCCATCAACCATCACGAGACTATGGATTTATTTATTTTTCTTCATCCATCGTTTCCTTAGGTGAAAGTTGGATGCGCGGGTTGATTCGCTGCTTTAATCTCCTGCTACTCCCGCCCAGAGGCGTCACTGTCGATCGTCTTGTGTTTCACGACCTACATGACGTCTTGACCTCGCCGCGGATTCGTGAAGAGCTACGTCGGCAGTGAAGAAACTTTTTTTTCCTTTCATTCATTCTTCTGTTTTTAATGACCCGCGGCAAGCCTTTGTCAGAGCGCGGATGGAAATCTGGGACTCTCGGAATGAGAAAATGAGCGAAGAGTTTTGAGAAGAAACCTTCCTTACTCCGCGTTGGCTAAAGGTGGACGGGATATAAATTTGCGCTGCGATTTCAAGCGCTTGAATCAGAAGCTTCACACTATTATTGCCCTCGGGCCTCGGAATGGGATGTACGGTGCTTAATCGTTGCGACATTTGTTTTGGGGAAAGATTTTTACGACTCTGATGTGAACCTACGAGACCCCGATGTGTTCACAGGTAAATGGTTTGGATGGACCGAAAGCCCATCAAAAAATTGCGCATTAATTGGTCTACGTAGTAATTTCAACGCCGGATGCCCAGTTCAGAGATACGTCTGATATGGAAAAGTTGATAGTGAGTAACAAATTCCTTTCGTTTATTTCAAGAAAATGGCTTTCAAGAAAGCATGGAATTTAATATATTCTGAACTATTTACGTATTTGATCTTCACGCAAGGCTGTTGTTAAAAAAGAAAATGAAATAATGTACGTCCTAGAATATCAACTTAAGTGCATTACTAACAACGCGAAAAAGAGGTTCGAGGATGAAAATTATTGCAAATCAGGTTTAAAGATTGCAGTAATTCTCACGCTTTTGAAGACTAAGTATTCCTACTTTCCGGGAAAGAACAACGCATTTAGTTAACCGATTCGAAAATTCCTATTTGAACTCACACAGCGTAAATTTGAACATTATTTGCATTTCTCTTCTCAGTTTCGTACTAAATGCAAAAACGACGAAGCCAGAGGGGTGACTGATGTGGTCCAGACCCCTTCAAAATGTATTTATTCGCTTTTAAAAATTTTGGCTTGAAAGGGGAAAGTTGTATTTTGAATACGTAATTTAATTCATGAATTTCTCTAAAAACTCAAAAGTATATTTGCAATTTACAAACATAAAAATGCATTTATTGTATTTTTTCCTAAATTAGCGAAACAGGAAAAAACGGCTGTTACACATCAGTCCCATTGCACTTGCAAATTTTGTTCTTCATTTTAAAAACATCTCGGTTGGATTTTCCTACCCCCCCCCCCCCCGTTAATCTCAACGTGGACCCCCCACCAAAAAGAAATCCTGGCTAAGTTATTATAAATGCACGAAAAGCGTTTTTATTTCGCTAAGCAATAAGAGTAAAACGAACATCATAGGAACGGATAAGTAACATTATGAAGAACGAATGTGGACAAGCATTCCGTTGATAAGAATGCAATTAACGGTATTGAAATAAAACTATTTGTTATCATTATTATTGGTAAGACTAATATACGTCTCACCTAGCGGGTGAGATGTATATTACCAATCCTCACGTCTCTCCAATAAGGTGAGATAAATTGCAGAAACGGCAAACTACGAGAAGCCTACAACAATAATTTCTGCCAGGAGGACTGTTTCGTAATGTCTTCACGATGTTTCATCGTAGCAACAGTTGTTTAAGGGAACGATTTTTATGACTCCGATGCGGACCTAAGAGATCTCAATGTGTACTTAGGGAAATAATTGGGATGGACTGGATATCCATCGCTACACTGTAACAGAATCCCAAATGCACAGTATTTACTAATTCGAGTAATCATACTTATCTGTTCATTATGTCAAACGCTGGTTAGAGAGCAACCTCATTTGAAACAAGTTCATTAGTAGATGAACACATAAAATATATCGTTAAATACAGTAATTGAACTCATTAGCATACGAAATTTAGATACATCAACAGTGAGAGTTGTTTAGTTATTCTTCGAGTTTTTTTTCCAAAGCATTTCAGAAGAAAGGGTGCTATAATCCTTTTCAAATTTGGCATTTGATGGAAAGAAATCAAATCAAAGGGTAAATCGTCATTCCCAAGTCAATTTTATGGAACTTTGCCCCGCAAAAATATCACATAGCCTCCGCGCCATCATCCCGGTTAAAGTTGACAAATTGCGTGGAAGTTCAAGAAATTTGAATAATTTTCCAAGTCATTCAGGCGTGCACTACGTAACTAAAGATCCATCTCCGTACACTTGTGCCTAGCCAAAATAAAAAAATAACACTGGTTGCTCGAGAGCATTACCCCGCGGTACTCGAAAAAAATTCTTGCATTACTTCCGCGTGTATGATCCAATCATCCCATTGAACGTGTTTAGTACACCGTCCGGCCTCGAGCGGACCTCTCGAACGTCCGTCCACCCTCTCAAGATCTCTCTTTCGCCACGCGCGTCGGACGCCTCTGTTCCGCTTCATCCACCTGCGTGAATTTTAAGCTTTCACCGTTGTTCAAGCACAAACAGGGGCCAACTAATGGTCTTTGAGGACCATCTCGGTGAGATACGCTTTGCTTTGACAATGTGGGAGATATACGAGAGCCTAGTCATTGCCTATCCATCGGTCCAAAAGGGAATCCCATTTCATATTTCTTTAAGAGAAATTCACGTATTCATCAACACCTGCGATTTTTTAAAGCGCAAATGAAGTGAGGTAGAAGTGAGACAAATAGGTGAGAGTAGGACCTAAAAATAGAAATATTGTAAATGGTTTCAACGCTGGTAGGAATATATTAATAATCTATTATATCATTGTGCTGGACATAACAGCTGGAGAGCAAATGAGATTGGAAGCAATGCAGACGTACTGCAACCGAATAAGGATGACGATCAAATAGACAGAGATAATCACCAAGAAAGAAGTCTAACGAAGGGTTGGAGAGAACAGAAGTATAATGAAAATTCTGCGAAGAAGGAAAGAACAACTAATTGAGCACATTTTTAGAAAAAAAACAGCATATTGAAGAAAATATTGGAAGGAGGAATAAATGGGGAGTATAACTGGTGATGGACTCATATCTCTCTAATTACACTTGAACGGTCAAATTTTTCAACGGTTAAGAATAGTAGTGAAACTTCATGTTATTAAGTCACCACAACGCAAAGTAAAAATAAGATTAGTTTTACTCTATTCCATTTAAACCTACCTTAAACGTTAAATCACTATAAAAAATAATAAAAGCCATTGCTATGGGATAGTGAAGGCCAGGCTGTTACTAAACCAATACATAACCCTCAGGGCCCTTGCGAGATATGAGCACGCGACCTCAAAGATCGGTATATATTTAATAAGCAACACGCAGAGCGCGCCGCTGACGAACGCCAAAAGAAAATCTTGAATGACTGACGGTAAAGTAAGCATTACCCTTCAATAAACATATTGTATCGAATAATCTACATAAAGTTTTTTACTATGATTTATTGAGTATTATTACGTCATGTGAATTTTCATAATCGCACAAAATGATAAACTATCGGTCGCAAAATTTTCATGCATACCACAAACCAGCAGAACTACCGGAATAAAATTCCAATCAAATAGATAATGGTATTTAATCCAAAATTTTGAAAACTAATTTAGTTTTCATTCGTGGAAAATTCTTGGAAAAGGGGAAGCACAGGTAATTTTGGTAAGCTATTACTCATATTTGTCAGGATATCACATTTTATAATTAGATGAAGACATGGCGCATTTACAGCACCATGAACATGCGTCAACATGCACTTTCTCAGAGTTATTTCAGCAGTGTAACCCATCACGAAATATTGGCGGATCCTAATTTAGAATCAAACTAAATTTCGGTGATGAGGTCTACTGAAAAGCTACTTTCCCCGAAAATCCAATAATTCGTACAGCAGTGAAAGTATTTTCACTGCCAAATGTTGAGACCAAGATAATTTACGATGCGTCCTAAAAATGTAATGGTGAGGACCATAAGCATGGGGGAGAGTGAAAGAGTTTCTAAAAAAGATGATTACTTTAACGCGTATAACCGGTTCCATCATATTCTGGCAATAATATGGGGTTCAATGCCATTTTACTGTAGAAAGGCAAAGTTTTATTATGGGAGATCTTTTATTAATCTAAGAGACAGATTTTCTACACGATAACTTTCTCGGATATTAAGAAAAGCACATAAACATCGTGTAACCTATACCGGTTGTAATCCATAAAATTAAGTTAAACTTTCACATTATAGAATTTTAATTATGAGTAAATGATAGGGAAATCAAATTCATGCCGGAATATCTTTAAAGCAAAAAAAATTAAAAATTCAAGAATTTACTAGAATTTAACAGAGAAATATTTGCCCACTGAGCCTTTTCTGACAAGTCAATGACTAATAACCTTTATAAATTCTTCAACTGAATAGCAACTTACCTTGAATGAAGGAGTAACCGAGTCGGTAAGTAATCCGCCAAATTCTACAGAATATAAAAACAGATAAATTTCAAAGATTTTCTTTAAAACTAATGCACATAAAATATGCTCATTATTTTTTGCTAAATAAATACAGTTAGCAAAATTTATTAAATTTTGAACGGTAAAAATACAATATTAATCAGAACTACCGAGTGCGTACATTGGGATACGAATAATAGTATTCCAGGAAACTGGTGTAAAATAAGTCACTACATGACAGGAAAGGAACTCAGGAGGAAGGAGAGAAGATATCTACTGCGGTAGGCACTTGTCAATGTACATGTGAAAAAACTATCGCTAAACTGGCGGGAAACCATTAAGCAGACGGCACAGGAAAACCAATGTGATACTCTTCCGATAAAAATGCTTTTTAAAACCATTTTCTCATATCAAATTTAATTTGATATTATCAAGTTTCATACAAAGTTCTGCATGAGCTCATTTGAAAATCAACTATGAAGCTTGAATGCATCCCGATGAGGCACGTCGTGAGTGAGCTGTCATATATTAGTGTCTCAGTGAAATGTGGTTAATGATTTCAGGGATTAGATGGATTTCCGAGGGACTACGCGGGACCGAGGGACTCTGGGACCTTTGGAAGGCTAGAGAACAATATGATCGAAGAACTTCCGAAAGAGTGAATTGGTATCACTAAAAAAAGAAGAGGGCGAGTAAAACTATTGAGTGAGCAGTAGGTACACGAATATTTTTATTCCAAAATCTTCAATACATGCATCAGATCTTCACTAATATAGTTCAAAGGTCAGAATAATGAAAAATAAGTATCCATAAATGTGATGGAAATTAGAAAATTAGGTACAAATAGTAAGTCGCTAAGGCCTTAAATTCATCTTCGAAAAAACAACAATATGGATCAATGGTAATGAATTGAGTCAGGTAAGTTGGAAGCAAAGACCTATAGTAATGGATGAAAAAACCTGACTAAATACTTCATATGTCTGATTCACAGCTACGAACAGTTAGGGTACAACCGGGTAAAACAGTAAAGGAAAAGAGGAAAGTAACAGTTTGCACTTCTTACCATTATCTTTAATATTATCCTAAAAAGACATTGAGAGAAACTAAATAAAACAAACGCGGGAAAAGTTACCGAGAAGGGAAATGACAAATTATATAGATAGATTAAACAGGGAAGATTTATGAGTGTAGGAAAGTCGGCATGGAGCGTTCAGGCAGAGTAGCAACGAACAGATTTAAAGCGAATTTGATGAAAAACACGACCATAAGATTTAAAGAAAATATCCATGATGTGCAGAAGACTGGAAGAAATTCATTTTCTGAATTTGGAAAGCAAACGGCAGGGAAAGGCAAGTTTTTTAAAAAGTCAGACTCACCAGGAATTGAAAAAAGTGTGTAAATAGGATATGAATACCGGAATCACTTTAGTCAGGAAGACTTCCTTCCTGAAAGAAAGTCCTCCAATAGCAAAAAATGCATGAACGTTGAAATTAGAAAGGAGCTATTCAATACACAATCAGAATTTCCTCTTATCAACGAGTAGGCAATTGATGTCCCTAGTGTCAAATAAATATGAATTATGAGGGAAAATAGGGAAATGAGGGTTTCCAAATGAACATATTCACTTACTAATAGAAGAGGTCGAGCGAAATGGGGTGATTTTGATCTTCAGTAATCATTGAAAATTAGACTTGTCAGAATTATAGAGCGTAATTTAGTTTATGAAAGCATATATAAGACGATGATGGGGAATATATATAAGAATGGTGAATGAAAAGTACTCATGATGAAAATTCCAAGTAAAGAGCATAACTCCAAAAATATTGGATTATGGGAAGGCGAAGCCGATTAGAAATTCAGTGAAAAGTGCCTTTAAAATCGGTTCGATGAAAAATGACGATGACTAACTATTACTTCCACGTCGTGTTTTTTTGGAAAATCTAAAACGCTGTCGGTGATGATCAGTTTCCATTATGCAAAATTATTTTAGAGAGATTCTGATAATAATAGATATTTATGAATTTTTCTGTGCTAAATGCAGACTATAATGATATATGTCACCTGATAAAGGCATGATTTTTTCCACTTAATAATGAAGACATTTCATCTCTATCGATTTTTCTCATACGTAGTGATACATAGAAATATGAAAACGGGTTTCATTTAGTTCCTGTCCAATTGAGGATATTAATGTAGCAATAAAATTTAAACTTCAGCTTCGGAGTGGAGCAATATAAGAACTAATTCTGGTGATGAAACATCTGGCTTGGCCAAACATTTGTGTGATAGCAATCATTGGTGGACTTCAAGCCAATATTTTTCATTGTATGGACAAGCGGAGGAAGTTCCGCGAACAATTCGAAATCGTTAATACTCCCACTCAATTAAACTTATACTAGCAGACCTGCTACCTACTTTGCAGGCAGTCTCTGTCTGGTGTGCTCTTGAGGTGAACTTAGTGTTTTTCCTTTTCTTTGCACTACTCAAGTGGAAGCAGTGGGAAATGTGGCTGAATGAGTGTATATGTTTCCCAAAAATAAAAAAAAACATTGAGAATGTCTCTGGTCTCTGGTTGGTCATCGTGGGCAGGCATGGTTTCATCAAAGCTGGAGTTTCTAGAAAAACAGTAAGGCATTTTTTGCACATTGTATTGTTTTAGGTGCCCCACTGGCACTTTTACTTCCCCAAAACAGCAAGCACGGGAGCAGTATTTGACATACATTAACAAATACTGGTTATGAACTATCTCTGAGATCAGTTTCTCGCATATTCATATAGCATTCGGAAAGGTATAAGTAATACTTCTAAACTTTGGACGTGAAGTTTGTACCAATATTGAGACAGCGGCACACGCAAATGTATTGAAACGTTTACGACATTGCATGGAAAACTCTTGAGGCTCATTTCACTTACGCTAGGTAATCGTTCATATTATGCAAAAAAAACCAAATCAAGGGATCGGCAATATCAAAACACTTAATTGATTATATTAACGTTGAGTATACAGAAATTTGACATGAACCTTATTGTTTTGGAGTGGCATACATTTTAACATTCACCCGGATAATTTTTAAATATCTTCACTAAATAACTTTATTCGCGTAAAAGTAGCTATATATCAAGGGAAATAAAAGAAATAAAATAATGATACAGATATCGTAGTGCAATCAACATTTACCTGAAAAAGATAAATTTACAACGTTTGTATGCCCATACGGTTTTTAACTGATTGTAATTTAACGAGTACTGTTTGTTTACTTCACCGTTGCTAACATAAAAACATTCATCGTGATTCATCGTTGTTTAGCAGTTTTTACGGGTTATGAGCTTAATAGCCACGGTTTTTGCATTTTTCTTTGCACCACCAACTGCTAAAAATCCAAAACTACTACCAAATCATACAGACAGAGAATCCACATTTAATGCACCAAACCTCATTTCTCTAGCTCAAAACTTGAGAGAGAAATAAACAAAATGGATAAAAAATGACTGACTGACACGCTACAAAATTAAAATATATATATAGATAACGACTGTGTTTAAAAACTCTCTCCTAAACATTCACCTACCACCATTTCAATCCCCACCCCATTTCCACCTGACGTAACCAAACCTTGACCATACTTTATTAAATCCTTCCCATTTCCCGGACCTTCCAAAAAAACACCCTCTCCTCATTCCATCCCTCAACCAAGACTAACCCCTCACCCCCCGGCTTCCCATTCGGTATATATAGGGTTGCCTCCAAAGGAAAACAAAACCTTGATAATTGTACATAGTGCCGAAATCATGGCCCGTTTTCAGTAGAATAAAGTGTGGAATAGAACAAAATGTCTTGTTTTAACAATGTTTGAAGGTGCAAAATAAACCTGAAACCAGGATGCCATACCATTACATTTCTACGTATTGAAGCTGGAAAAACTAATTCCAGAATGCACTAAAATAAAGCAACAAATACAAATTAAATGAAAGTGTCAAACGAGCTCCCCTAGGCCTACCTTAGACTTATTGTTAGTTTAGCAAAATTTTGAATACGGCTGTCAGAGTTTGAACCGAGTGGCCTTTTCTTAGCGTTGGTGGATTTGCATCGCGTCGCAAGGGGGCGTAGATATGACTGCTGGGCGATTGGTGGACGACCCCGTGAGGTAAAGAAGAAGCGGCATACCGCAGCCTCCCTGCACGGGTGTGAAACTGGTTTATCTCGAAGCGATGGCATGTGTTTTAAGAGATGGAGCACTTTCCATCCTCTTCCAATTCACCCCTCCGTTCGCACTTCCCCTCGCCCCGGTGAAATATCAAAAGCGTGATGAAAAAAGGAGGTGCGACCGCATTGTTTAATATTCAGGAGAATGATGGAAACCTTTCGCGACTGTGATGCAAACGTGGGATTTAAGATTGCTCAGAGGATGAGCTGAATTTGGTTAAATGCCGGGAGAAAAGCTACATCACATAGAAGATATCCCATATGATTGGCTCCTCTCACTCGAAGAATTATTTACAAAGTGAGTGGTTTAAACAATAAATCTTCTTAATATATAACTGCTGTGAGCTTGTAAGGAAATGAAAAGTAATCTTTATAGACTTAGTTTTGCTCAATAACTCATACCATAACCGACAACGGA
The DNA here is from genome assembly GCA_963573305.1 of Pyrrhosoma nymphula. Classification (NCBI taxonomy): domain Eukaryota; kingdom Metazoa; phylum Arthropoda; class Insecta; order Odonata; family Coenagrionidae; genus Pyrrhosoma; species Pyrrhosoma nymphula. The sequence goes on from OY754330.1 coordinate 89,392,353, forward strand.
TTACTATATAATCGAAACTTAAAGCTATCTATAATTAAATGCGCTTATTCCATAAAAATGTGGCAACGCTTCAACTATTTAAGTTAAGGTTTACTATTCTTTCAAGATAAGAATATGGTTAATTATACTTTTGCTAACTCATTTAACTGACCATGTAAAAGTTGTTGCCTGAGATAACGAGGCTTTTGATGACCCTGTTTTTTCTAATTTTGACTTTAACGATAGTGCTAATAACCCCCATAAACATGGGAAACTATATTTATTGGATGGAAAAGAATGCACACATACATTTTTCAGGGTAAACCAAGTGTTTATCAGCTTCCGGCTATGGAAATATTAGGCAATTTGCAAAACAAACTTTAGGGTATTCAAGTAGATAGGTGAAGGCTTCCTCTTCAATTCCTTCGCTTCTCCGGCTACAAGAATTATCCTTGCAAATGTTTCAAATATCTCTAAACATTTATTTTGCTGTTAGAACTATACATTAATGCTGCTTGACCATCATTCCATGACATATTGTTTTTTAAATAATAGTCAATAATAGTGGTAAGAAAATTAAAATACGTTCTGATCAGAAAGACGAACTTAATTTTACGATTGAGAGAATGGAAAAGCAGCGTCGAATACAATCTCTAATTTAAAGGGCATCAATTCGAGTACATTTCTAAAAACTCAATCAATCAATTGCAGCATGGCAGCTGAGCTCCAATTGCCATTGCTCTGATAGACTAACTTAAAGTGCACTCGGCGATTGACACCAAGTTACTTCGATACTTATCTTACCGAACGTGATATCACAATTTCAAGTTAGTTTCTTTAATTCTAACGGAACAAAGTAATGGTCACTTAAATTGGAGAGTAATTCCAATTAGTTACTTCCATAGTTTATTTAATGTAAAATGCTCAGAAGACTTACAAAAAAATCAATTTTATTCAACCGTGGATTCTCTATTGTGCGCGATCACGGTTTTTCGTAACATTTGTGCTCGCGTTATCGTTACTTTTCAACTGTACTCGTGAGAAGCAAAAACTTGATCGTCATTCTTCAATTTTTTTTAGGTACGCACTTTATGTCATTATTTTTAATTGATGGAGTGCGCTCATAAGACAGTAACTGTGAACATTGTCCTTATACAGCGGTTTGCGTATTAGACAGCTATAACGAAAGAGCAAAAGAAGGAACCAATATTTTTTAAATAAAATTTTTATATTTCACCAATAAATGTTTGAATCAATGTTTAGGAAGCGTCATGGAGGAAACATTTTGAACTCAAATATGCATCACGTTAGCTGCCGACCAGTTTCCCACATGAATTGCGGCTCATCACACTTGCTTGACGAAGTGAGGATGTCGAGTGTGGGAGGGAGAGGCAATGGAACAGGAGATGAGGAAGGCAGAGGCGCAGGTGTGGAAGTTAGGAAACAAGCAGTGATCTATGGCCACGCCACGTAATCCACAGTGACGGATGAAATGATGGTGTATTTTCGGAGGTGTCGCCATATTACCGGAGGGAAAGATTCGCGTTATTAAGCGTTGGCATGGCAACATAGGCGTAGCCATCGTAGAAAAGGTAGGCCTTGATCCAAAAAAGTGCGTCGGATCAACCTCACCTAAAGTAATGCCAACCTTTACTTTAGGTGGTGTTGGCCAGACAAGGATACGATGGGTGTTTCACTATGGCATGAAAGGATAGCGGTGTCCAGAAAATTCTTCAAGAAAAGTATGCGAGAGCGTTATACTTTCACTGAGCTAGTCACAAACTGAACTTAGTGTAAACGACTTAAACGAAATACGGTCTCCACAATAAAAGTAATAATAATATTCTTCCAAGAATCGGCCCTTCGTCGAAAATTCATACCGAATATACCAATGCTCTTTGAAACCCATTGGCTTCAAAAATATATAAGTATAGGTAAGCATAAGCCACATTCAAGGAACATTATGTGCAAATCGTTATGGCGCTTGAAACACTACCAACATACTGCAAAAATGCAACGAGAAAAGCTGCTTTTTAAATGCATTGCGCTGCTACAAAATCAGAATCCATTGTTAGTATTTGTCTCATAGCAAAATATTTGGTACTCCTGCAACTGGTGGTAAATGCTCTTCAGTCAAAGAGTGTGGACTTACTTCAATGAAAAAATCATATTAAAAAATCACAGGCAGTCTGAGAAAACACCGTGGAAATGTGGTTGTTGAAAGTGAAAGTATTATAGCAGAGGCTGAAACAATCCCCGAGCATCATGGAACAGAATATGGTGAGAGTCATAAATCAGCAGAAACATCGCGCGAATCCACCAGCACAGACTCCAGCGAGTTTTGTAGAAAATCACTAATTATTCCATACATAGATTCATTAATAATGTCTCTGGAACAGCGTTTTTCTGAAGAGAACTTGCCCGCATTCTCATTGCTTGCGTTGCACCCTCACGCAATGCTTGATATAATGAACGAGGATTTAAAAGGAACTACAATTTTTTGTAGCTACTGCAATTTGAATGATTTCCTCGGTTTAGCTGGACTTTGTTACAACCAATGGAAAGGAAAAATGGGCCAAATGCCGAACTGAAGGAGATAGAACTAGCTGCACTAGTTAAAGTAACCCGATTGTTTACCCATGCATAAAACGGGTGCTACTTATCTCACTTGCACAGCCCTGCACAACGTGCATTATCGAAAGATCCTTCAGCACCTTACGCAGGGTAAAAATTGGTTGCGGTCAACAATGACATAAATTCGGCTTTTCGGTCTTTGTATGATGAGTGCGCATAAAAAGAAGGTTCTGGAAGCTAAAAATACATTTGCGAATGAAATTTTGACAAGATTTAGCCAGAACTCTCGTAGGCTGGTGCTGAAATGAGATTTATATAGGTTAGAATAGCAGTTACGTTTAGCGCTTTCAAATATTCAAATAAAACAATTAAAAAAAAAAACGTTAGTTATCTAATTTTTGCCCCCCACCCCCCGAGAAATTCTGGCTACGCCACTGCATGGCAACCACCTCGACGAATTACGTCCTTTGATTTTTCACTTACAGATGCCGTGGTAGAGTGAGTACTTTTATGCTGCAGCCTTGGCATGATTTTATTTGATGTAATTCAAACTCGAAACAGCAGTTTTCTTTGCTTACAACTCTTGCCCCTCTCTCGGATTTCTTTTGCTTTCTTGTCTTGCCTGATATTCATAAATACACTCTGCGATGAAACAATGGTAAGCCATTAGAATGGCTAAGTGTGACCTAACTCAAATTCTGAACATGGGAAGTAATAAAGCTAAAGAACAAAGATCCCAGAGAGCCTATTATCATTAGTGCCATTGATTCATGAACGGATTCAAATATCTTAGCTCAATTTTCTGCTTAAAGAGCTGCAAGAGTGTGATATATAAAATTCATCAGATATTTACAGAATTGCTTCTCACTAACATAGTTCAAATCATGGCAAATCTTTTTCTCAGATAAACAGTACGACATCGAAAATTTCCTCTTGACTAGTCAGATGGGAAAGTTCCTGGGGAAATATATCCAAGTATTGTATCACTGATAGCAATCCCATTTTCTACCATTTAATTAAAAAAACAAAGCATCAGAACCAAGGCCTAACTTGTCTAAAGCTTGCTGCCAAAACATCTACCTCGCTTCTCGGCTCGATACATGTATAAATCATTAAAAGTACGGAGAAAGCTGCGAGAAGGCTTCTTTGGAATTTGTTTGGGTTTGACAGGTCAGCAGAGAGCATCTCCAGGAACTTTCTCGGGAGCAAAATCGTTGCTCTCCTAGGCATAAATATTTATAAATTTTATGGTAACAAGTCCCTGCCGCCAACCTGTTCATGAGCGATCATTTTCACCAGCTTCATTTGATGAATTGCTTTCTCCAGCGGATGCACCGGGAATAACGAAGCCGGCCGTCATTGACTTGACTGTCTGTAAGAGGGCACCTGGAGTCATGGGCACCCATTACAATCTCCGAGAGCGAACCTGCGGCCGTGTCAATGAGATGGGATCGCCCTCAGGCTACCCAGTTGAGTACTCACGAGCCATCTGACCAACTTCAAAACAAGGAATAGTTCGTTTCTCTGGCACGGGGAGGCGCGACAGCTGCGAGACGACGCCCACTTCCCCCTCGCGACTCATTATTTCCACCGTCAGGCGCGAGAGGGAGTGGCAGCGGCGGCGACGGCGGCGGCCGCACCGCAGCGCTGCTGGGTGGGCGGGAACGAGCGTTGACCTCCCGCGGTTCATTTGTTACAACACGCTCCCGAGTTCTTTTATATCGCAGGTATGGGGGAGGGAGGAGAGAGAAACGAGGAGGGGGTGGGTAGGGGGGAGAAGAGGCTGGGAGAAATAGTCGCCCATCGTCTTTCGTTGGAATGCAGATTGTTTTCCGGGAATAGAGATTCGCGAAAGAGTTAGTTTTTTATCCCCACTCTTTATGAAGAATTCCGTCAGGAGAAGACCCAAGCGCTTGGCAGGGGAGTTACGAAAATTCAATTTCGTTTCGCTTGTTAAAGACCTTTAAAAAGCTACAAGTTTACCCGCACTGCACGCTCACAAAAATCCGGCACCAAGGTAGAAAATCTATTCAGGGATAGCAACGATGTGCCTTTGCAAATATGTATATATGAGGTCTAATAGTCTGCCGTTGCATCAGTTCCCTCTCAATTGCAATGAAGAATTTGATCATCATTTTGGGATTTTCCAATTTCATGAGTCGGCAAGCATAGTTTCATTAAATGGTTAGTGCCTTCGCTCATTCTTTTTCATAGGGAATCCAGAAATATTTTCCAACACTATTATATGAAGTAATTCCACTTTTCATCAAATCTAATATATTCACTTGGGCACAAATTTTGACGAGTAAGCGTGAAAATTGAAGGTCAGTCAAGGGCACGAATGAGAATGATAGTGTGAAGTAACTTACGCCATTTAAACATTTAAATGCAATTGCCTATTTAAAAATCTATATCAGTGCTTCCTCATTCTTTTTCAACTCACGGTGCGTATTTAAAACATAGCATAAAGACATGACTGACTTTTATATTCCCATGGATATATTTATGGATGTTTAACCTATTAATATTTTTCTACAATTACAAATAATATAATCTTGCTTCTAATTGTTAGCCTCACCCACCTCCACCCATCCTCATACAGCATCGACCTTTCCTGATCTGTGATTTGTAGTAATTCTTCGTTTGTATTCCTTTCAGCCCTATAAACCCTGCACCACGTAAACGTATGTCAAACTCATCCAGTCCATTCGTATCTTCTTTCCTAAAATCCATTTAAACGCACTTGATATGTTAACTCCACGCTCGATATCAAACTCTGCAACTTCTTTTCAAATTCTTAGATTATCCCGCGACTAGTGTTGATTCCATTTCTCCGTTCTGGTTTTGTCACGCATATAACTATGATTGGTTTGCTGGTAATCCAACGTTTGATCATCCGCAATCCTAACCATCTTTATCAGTTTTCCTTCTACTTCCACTCCTGTATTTCCTGTAAACCCGAGCCAATTCCCATGATAGGTGTTACTCATGCGCTGGGTGCTCAGAGCTATCAAGCCACCCATTTCCGATATTGCTTCCCTGGTACTACGCGGCGTTCCGTATCGGAGCACGCACTGTGTGGGATCGCTCTTCCATAACAAGAATACTCATCAGTCCACACATGGGTGGGGAAAAAATGCCTCCAAGTCCTTGATACTGAGTAATCGGTATCGAATACTTTGCCGGCCATTCTGCAGCAGGGCAGGCATACGAGGCAGGGTCGGTTACAGTCCAGGGAGGAGAGATGACAGCAGGTAGTGAAGTATAGCAAGATAGCGATTTGGAGAGAGCAAAATGGGAAGGAGGGGCAAATGTGTCCTTCTTCCATTTACCTTCTGGTAAATAAAGGAAGGTTTAATAACAGGTTACCCATGTATTATGTAAGTTCTGAGAATATTAGTATTATGTAAAACCCAAGTCTTACGCAAAACGATACTGCTCTTTATACTATGGCAAAACACACTCGAACCTCTTGAAATATCTCCGAGCATGGGTTCACAGATATACTAAACAAAGTACCTTACGTTTTTAATAACGGATAACTTATTCGATGGATACTAAACGAGAATTTCTGTAGAAACAGTTATTTAAAACAAAATTTCCAGGATTTATTTCAGCATTAATGGCATATCATATATAGTCTCAATCTTCAAATAATTGTGGCCTTCGAAATATATGTTTTGATTCTATATTCTACCGTATTACTTTAGAAAAAAAGTAAAATAAAATACAAAATTATGGCTTAGTTTTAGGTTTAAATATGGCTAATTAATAAAGTAAAAGAGTTTTGAAGTAAAACTACAAATAAATATAAATGTAAACGCATATCACAACATTTGCTCCCTAGAAATTGATATGCACAGTGAAAGTTAGCAAGTGGACAAGATTTAAAATGTGAAAATACGCTGCATGGCAAATTACTGCATGCATAATTATTGTACGGGCGTAATGAAAGTCAGTCATACCAATCGAAAACAAACAACAAAATCCAAGGCTATGCCGCTCAAAATAACCGCTACTTAAGACGTTCAAGCCTGAAGCCATAGTGAAAGGTAAGTCGTTGCGAGCTACAGAATAATTCGTCACGAATTTTTGAACGGTGTGAGCGTCATTTGAAAGCCGCAGCCATCACTGACCGATTAACTAAATGAGACCGAACTGCATATCTCAATAGAATACTTCAAATTCGCTTGACTTGTTATTCCTTCCTAAATTCCTAGCATCGGATCAGCGTGAAATAATCCTTTTTAATGCTGTAGCCAGATAAGAAGAGGACAGAGGGTTAGGGAATCGTCACAACTCCTAGTTGCTCAGATTTATAAGTATTAGTCAGGTATTATAAACCTGTGGTGGTTGCTCCAGGAGAAAAATACAGTAAACATAAGAAAATCAACTTAAGAAGTGCTAATTTTATTTCACTGTTCATTCCCTCTATTACATCATTCCGTAAGACACAGATTCATACAATTATTCACAGGAGAGGGCTGATTGGAAGAGTGCAAGATTCGTTTATCTGCCAATAAATGCGCTCGAAATTTCCAGAGGGATAATAATTTCCTAGGCCGGGAATCGAATCACGGACCCTTGACTTAACGAGTAGACCACTACGCTGCCAAGGATTTGTAATGCCAAAGGCAATTAGTGGAGCATCTCTTTGAACTAGCAGAAGGGAACCTTTAGGCATCGCCAATCGAGTATGGCATCGTAAGACATGGCATGGCTTCAAGGAAGACCATAATTTAAGAGGATAGGAATGCTACGCTATTACACCGTGTAAGAGGTAAAATTGACCCCGAAAGCCAACTGTCCACAGTTCGATTCCCGATCCAGCGGAGGGGTTATTACGATAATTTTCGATTTGAATTCGAAAATTCGACTCGAATCATAAACTATAGGATTTCATATATTCAGACGGAAACTTAGGATAGACAATTGGCAAAGAAGTTACGTAATAACACGGTTCGGACAATCTGTTCGCTAGTGACTATATTTCGATTCACATCCTAGAAATGATAAGTGTGAAAGCTACACAACAACTCCCTTAGGAAAACCCTTTCCTTTTGGCAATTCCTACTGTTTCGGAGAGTTATTTTGTATTCAGCCAAAATATTTTGCGAGACTCTTTACGGAAAATTTTACCATGAAAATTAAGAATGAGGCAAAAAAAATACATCAATGGGGTCATCTGTACCGCTGGAAGAGAGGAAAAAAAGATGGGGAACCCAAAGAGAATGGGTAGGGGAGGAGTCAGATGTTGGCGTGATGGACCAGGGGCGGGAGAAGGAAGGGGGAGACGATGGAGGCAGACGAAATGAAAACACTTCCTCCTTTTTGCACATATTTCGCCTTTAGGGGACCTGAATGAAGGGGGAGGGTTGCTGCTCCAACAACACACCCGACCCTCCCATCCCTCCATCTCTCATCACATCCCACCCCTCCCCTGCCTCCCCCCCTCCTCCCCCGACCCAAGGACATGCTACTCCCGCTGTGACCTTGCTGAGGGGTGGGTTCGGCGCAGAGAAGGTGTCTGCCGAAGGAATGCGGCGGAGGGGAGCGATGTTGAGCCTACGCTCCGGTCGGTTTGAGGGACGCGCTTAAGCCACCGAGTGCTTGCGACGGCATGGGTCACGAGGCGAATAATCCGCCGCCAAGGACCGCGTGCTGGGGGCACCTCACGACCTTTGGCGAGGAGGATTGTACATCCGAAAGATGAGATTCGCGGGGAGTCAAAGTGAGAGGAGTTGGGTTTGGTTGGACGAGTCGAGAGCTCGTTTGAGTCTTTACTTGCATCAGTAGCAGCGGGGTGAAGCCCTTAACTACTAATCTTGAGTTTGCGGGTTTGATTTCCGCAAGTGAATTTTTGAGAGTCCAGGACATGGTCAAGCTTTCGTCCGAATGCCTAGCATTCAAGGGAAACAATAAAGGGGTTATATATAGTTTTTTTTTCGAAAATGATGTAAATGTAATGGAAGTGAAACAAGGGATTTTCTTTTAAATAGAACCATTCAATTTCATAAAACGTTTAATGGAATCAGATTACACGGAAATAGTTTACCTTGAGGAACCATATTCTTTATAAAATTTCCTTTTTTTGAACATATTTTGCAGGTTTGACGGAACAATTACCACAGGCAATAGCTATTGCTGTTTGCCGTATATACCCGATGTGAAAAAACTTTGCACTGTTTCGGGATTATGGAAAATAAATATACTTAAGAACCTAATGATTCACCACCTGCCAGAGTTACCACTAGGGTCTACAATAAAACTTTCGGAACTTGGAACAAAAAACGCCGAGCTAAATGTTCCGCGCTGTATTTATCACCCGTATCCCCTCAGTCAACGTGATTAAAGTGAGACGTGCGTTGCTTCGCACATTTTACCACTATTCATTCCCATTAATGCCAATAACTCACCATTCCATCCGGCTCATTTCGACCTTCACTAAGATGCCTAAGATTTCCTACGCTTGATTCATTATATTTTCAAGAGATGTCTTCTAACGGAGATGATTTAGCACGGGAGAGGAAAAGAATCTAAATGCGTTTCAGTTGCCATTTTTTAATGCGATGTCGCAGAAAATTAACCAACGATTCGATCCAAGAGAAACAAAAAGAAACATAAATGCATGCAGACATTTCTTATTTTTTGCTTACGTCCTTGAGTTGTTAATTTTAATAATGGGGTTCCACATATTAACTCTATGTTCCCTCTTCCCCTAAACTCTGGTGACTTGACGAGAATACTCTCAATCCAAAGCTATGTGCACAGAATTGAAACTATAAGGGGGCATTTACTTTTAAAATGGAACTATAATGACAAGTATTGATAAAAATTCTAAATTCGTAATTTTTAGAGCCTGCTGGAATTAACTCACTCATGATTTCCACTGAGTCATCTTTCGATATTCGAAAAACTTATTAGGCCCTAACTATACAACACCACACAGTAGACGTCCACTACTAAACTAAAATACGAATGAGTTAAGAGTCCAATGCAAAATTCTTCAGCCACGTAGAAGAATCCTATTCCGTTATCCTAAATGATATTCTACATAGATATATCTAAAAAGGACTATGTTCGTAACCGAGTAATATCCTACGGTGACATTCAAAGTTACACCTAAAAATGCTAATCTATTACAAAACTGGTCGTTTTTAAATAAATCTGTGTTTAATTGCAAAGTTATATTTTAAATGTTGCATAATGAATGAATGAATGTTTATTATGCTCTAGGTTTCCCCATAAGAGCAATACTAAAATTACATAAATAGTTCTGCTTTCGAAAAAAACGTAGCTGGCAAACAAGTCATCAATTTACAAAAGGATAGCATCAACTTGCCAATACCAAAAGTATGACACACCTAAGCCAAAAAAGCCAAATAAAATAAAAAATAGCCAAAAATCTGACTCACATAAGGCAAAAAGAAATGGTCATTTACGGTGAGAGAAAGAGAAAAAAAACAATATAAAAGAACCAATATGTAGGTAAAGCCTTTCCCTTGGACTACAACCTTGTCGTGGTGGAAGGGCTTGCGTTCTCCTATGACCCCTAGAGCTGAACTGGCGGGAGCAATGCTCTTGGTAGGGTCACCCATTGGTCGAAGGTTAGGAGAGAGACGAATGGTAGTCCGCGCAGCGTCTGTACCTCAGTGAGGCAGCTGCAAAAGACGTCTGACCCCAGTGGGGCGGCCTCTGAAGTGATGGTGTCACGTAAAAAACACTATTGAATAAGGCCACAGAATACCTCATCTCAATTAAAACAAAAACCTGGAAATTATGGACAGTTCTGAAATGATAATAAATCCTGGCAACTACGGTACTCGGCCCTGTGGGCTGGGTGTCGTGCCCGGCAGTGGTGGGAGCAAGGCCCCTGTGGTCGTCATCACACGAAATCCTTGCTCAGAAAATACAGCAGCAGAGAAAAGGAAGATAAAGAAGAGGAACGAAACAATCAGAATAGGCGCATGTATATTTAGGACTATGCATGGGCGGGCAAGCTAGAGAATATAAAGCAATAAATGGAGAGGGTGGGTGTAGACATAATGGGCATGGGTGAAGTAAGATGGAAGGATGACGGGGACTACTGGAGCGATGACTATAGAGTAATATATAGTGGAGGGAATGAAAGTCAGCTCGGGGTAGCATTCGTAATGAATTGGAAACTAGGTAGAAAAGTAGTGTATTCTGAACAGGTGAGTGATAGGATAATAGTCGTGGAACTAAAGGCAGGTCCAAGGAATTTAGTTATAATTCACGTTTATATACCTACCTCTAATCATAAAGAGGAGGAGGTAGATGTTGTATACTGCCAGCTAGAGGAGATAATTGGTAGGATACCTGGGAGTAAGCACTTAGTACTAATGGGGGATTGGAACGCGGTGGTGGGTGAGGGAGGAGATGGGCGGGAGGTGGGCGATTACGGGCTAGGAAGGAGAAACGACCGCGGCGAGAAAGTTGTGGAGTTTTGCCGTAGAAATAACCTAGTGATTACAAATAAATGGTTCAGACATCTGGCAAGTGTTAAAAACTCGCATACTTTTCCAGGAGCTAATGCAGACACAGACCACAACTTATTAGTCATGAAATGTCGGGTAAAACTGAAAAATATAAGAATGGGAAAGAGGGTACGAAAGTGGAATACGGAGGCATTAACTGGGTAAATGAATAAGTATCGAGAGAAGGTTGATGAGAATGTGGGTGAGGATCATGGAGTTAGATTAGTGGAAGATGAATGGGGAAGTCTGAAAAATGGAATTGTAGAAGCGGCGAAAGCAACGGTAGGCGTAGTGAGTGCAACTAATATTAGAAAACCGAGGATCATGACAGAGATGATAATGGAGATGCAGGAGAGAAGGAAATGGAAGAGTGTAAACTCAGAGCTAGGTAAAAGAAAATACTGAGAATTAAATAACAGGCTTAGAAAAGAAACAAAGAAAGCAAGACAGGCGTGGTGGAGAGGACAGATCGACTCGTTTGAGAAATACCAAAAAGATGGAAGAGTAGATGCATTAAATAGGAAAGTAAAGGAAATGACGGATAGTAATAAGGGAAGGGGAATTACAACGATAACAGACAAGACGAAAAGGTGATCGTAGAACCGAAATAGATCCAGGAGAGATGGAAGGTGTATATTGAAGAGTTGTATAGTAAAGAAATAAGACCCAATATGTTAGATATAGAAAGGGAAGACGACATCGACAGAGATGGCATCGGACCACGTATCCTAGATAGAGAAATTGAAAGAGCTCTAGACATGAAAAGGAATAAGGCGGTGGGAATAGATGACATACCTGCAGAGTTTTTAAAGAGCATGGGGGAGAACGGAAGGGGAAAACTTTTTGCGCTTATTTGTACGATTTATGAGGATGGAGTAGAGCCAGAAGACTTAGCGAAGACTGTACTAATTCCTGTACCGAAGAAGAGCAAGGCAAAAACGTGCGAAGACTATAGAACAATTAGATTAATATCCCAAGCGGCCAAAGTAGTTCTGAGAATTATAAATAGAAGGCTAGAGAAGAATGAATACCTGGGTGACGACCAGTTCGGGTTTAGGAGAGGGACGGGAACGCAAGGCGCTAATGCGGTGATGAGGACGCTAGTAGAAAAAAACCTAGAGTATGGGCAGGATGTTTGTGCATGCTTCGTATATTTCGAGAAGGCGTTTGATCGGGTGGACAGGACAAAATTAATGGGAGTTTTGAAGAAATTATGGGTCGATTGGAGGGACAGGCGTCTGATTTGGAATTTGTATAGGAGCCAGACGGCGCAGGTTAGGGTAGCCGATGGAGAATCGGGATGGGCCACGATAGGACGGGGACTGCGGCAGGGGTGCCCACTATTGCCGTTGCGTTTTAACGTGTATTCAGAAGAAACGGTAAGGGAGAAATGGGGGGAGGAGGAGGTAGGAATAAAGGTAGGAGGTGAGCTGATAAAATCAGTGAGATTTGCAAATGAACAAGCATGGTTAGTCAGTCTGCCAAGGGGTTACAGCCAATGGTGAATGCGTTAGAGGTGCAGTGCGTAAAGTATGGGATGAAGAACAACCACAAGAAAACGAAAGTGAGAGATTTTCTAGAAGCAAGAAGGCGGGGCTGAAAATAAGGATGGAAGGACAGCAGATAGAGCAGGCCGAGCAGTTTACGTATCTGGGTAGTATTTTTGAGGAGAATGGGTTTAGTGGTAATGACATCAGATGCAGAATTGCCGTGGCTAAAGAAGCATTTTCGAAGAGAAGGAAATTGATGAGGGGGGGTCTGAGAAGAGACGTAAAGAAACGGCTGGTGAAAACTCCGATATGGAGCGTGACGCTATATGGGTCGGAAACTTGGTCATTGCGAAGGGAGGATGTGCGTAGACTTAAGGCGTTTGAGATGTGGGTTTGGAGAAGGATGGAGACGGGGAGCTGGGTGGCGAGGAAGACGAACGAGGAGGTATTGGATATGGTTGGAGAGGAGAGGAAGCTTGTGGCAGAGATGCGGAAAAGGCAGAAGAGATGGATGGAGGAGGTTTTGAGAGGAGATGGCATGTTGAAGAGAGTGATAGAGGGGAGAACACTGGGGAAGCGTAGAAGAGGAAGGAAGAGGATAGGAATTCTGGACGAAATATGAGGAGGTAGAAGATTGGAGAATTGAAGAATTTAAGAGGGATATAATGGCGGGACATCGTTAGGAGGAAAAGCGAGACAATGTGTATGAAATTAGGATGCAGGTTGAGGACTGTCCAAGAACCTACCAATCAGCTGGTAGAATACTTGAATGAAGTGTAGGTAAAGAAAACACTACAAAATGAGATACAAAAATTAGAGGACAAAAAAAGAAGAGGTAAGGTGAAGTCAAACTGTTGGATTCAACATAATGACCTAAAGGCACTTATTATTACAAATTGAAGTTACAGACATTTCAATGGCTGACTACAATAATAGTAAAATAGTTTCTCCTTAATAATTGACAGAGAGGCAGAATTTTTTTCATGGACAACGGCAGCGAATTCCAAAGGTTTGAGCCAGATAAAGAAATGCTTGAAGGAAAGTATTAGCCCGGGGTATAGGTCGCATGTGTACATAAGAGGGGTGAATCCTAGAAGGTCTAATGACAGATACTGATCTGGGTTTAAACATGGAATATAATTAGGCTGGGCTTTTATTGTAAAACAACGGTAAAGAGAAAGGAGCCCAGCAAAAATTTCCCTCGTGCGGAGGTCTTAAGCCATGACAAGTTGAGAAGGTGTGGGAGATCTATTCATCTTTACGAAGGTCAAGGACAAATCTTACACAGGAATTTAAGAGACGCTGAAGCTAATTTTCTAATGCAGAGGATAGGTCATTATAAACTAAGGAGCAATAATCGAAGATAGGGAATATGAGAGTTGAAACAAGTCCACAAAGTAAAGCCTGAGACGGTATCTTACAACATTTTCATCGGTTGTCTTAGTAATTGGAGTTAATAATGGTGACTACGAAAAAAGGTAAGATCATACAAGGGGTGGCCTGGGGGTAGCTAAATGGCGGATTTTTATGGATTATCCTTGGGAAGGGGTAAATAAATTTCTTTGAAAACATATTTTTACCGGTTTCTTATTGCATACCCACATTAAACTCAGCACAAATTTTCTATTTTCGTGTACATCACCTAAATATATTGGCATTTACTTTATTATTTGTTGAATTTTATGATTGCATGTTTGTATAAATAAAATTATGGGTTTCTATCCTTGGTTCTCAGGAAACCTGATGTTTATTATTGTTGTTATTTGTCCTTCGCCTTTACCTTTGGTGTGTTCTCAAGTTCAAGTTCATTAAAAGCCCTTCCCCAATTACAAGAGTTTTTCCCAAAATAAGCGAGTCTCTGCCGACATTAATTCACATAATTTACTTTGATTTATTATTATAATTTATTTACGCCTATTTCTCTCACACTTAAGTGAATTTAAAAGAATGTGTAGTAAACTTGATGCACTAATGTGATCAATTCCATGTGGTATGTTGAAGGTGGTTTTCGTATGGGTAGGTTTATCACTTTTCAGAAAAAAAAATTTCGACCTATAATACGAGTATGAACTTCAAAAATTGGCGTAAGAATATAGCTATCTGAGAAGTAGGACCACCAGAAGGATGGTAGAAGCAAGAAAGGCATGGTACGCATCGTAGTGCAAGAAAAAAAGTATCTCTCCTAGATGAACTCTACCTGCAATTAACATCACAGGCTAAAAAAAGGGAGAGCACGTCATTAAAACAATATTAGGAGCATGATCTTATATTGCAAGGAAGCTTGGACGATGACTGCAGAAGAACAATGAAAATGGCTGCATATCATTTTGGTGTTATTCAAGGGTGATGGACTCAGAAAATCAGCGATGAAGTTGTCCTGTGGACAGTTAGAGAGAAAAGATATACATTTCTTGAAAACTCATTAGAAAATAGTAATAAATGAGGCAAACTTAATGGAAACATTATGTGACATAACAGTCTCTTAAAAGCAGTAAAAAACGTCGATAAATTCAAGAAAATATGCGTCTAGAAAAAGGGAGAATTTATCACGCATACGGAATAAGATACTTCATAATGAAAACTATATGAATAAATTAAGCAGTTAGCTAATTGGAGAATGGACTGGAAAGCAGCAGAAAACCTATCGGCCTAATTGATGACTACTTGAGATTATATTCTTCAATCATAAAAATTCTTCTTGTGGTGATTCAACTCAGGTTAATTACCACCAAAATTTAAAGAATAATCAATGTGCCACAGAAAAAACATTTTTCCAAAACCTGCAAAAAACAGCTAAAGGGAACCAAGCAAACCTTATCCTTCAAGCATTAGGACAAAAACTAAATGTGGTACAGATTAGATAAAAATTCCTTCAGTGTATTTAAAAATTTAATTACAGCTCAATGTTTGCGACGGAAAAATGCTTGTCGACATCAGTCAAGAGTCACTCACTAGCTTTGTTAGACCAAAAATATTTACAGAAGCGTACGAGGCCTAAAAATAAGAGGAATTGTAATGAAGTAAGCCAGAAGACTGATATTGAATAGTATGTTTTAGGCAATGATTTGTAATTGATCTTTGATTCCCGTCATGTGTACGCTATTTAATGGTTTCCAATAAGAATTCTTCTTGGGGATATTGCTATGAGAAAGGTGCGACAGTAATGACTTATTTCATACAAGCAAAAGAGCATCAGGAAGTGTTGTCCAATGCCATCAGAGAAATAAACTGACAGTTAAGGTCATGCTTTACAGTTACGAGTAGAAAGATAGTTTGGCAGAAGGAGGGACTATTAAGAAAACCAGTATTACCGCCACAGGAAAAGCGGAAAGCTACAAAATAGTTAGGTGAAGGACTTTAGCCAATCTTTTTATACAGCTTGAGAACCCTAAATTCGTGCATCAAAGGGAGAAGGAAATTGAAATTGTTTGTCGGTATGGCAAATTCGAGGTCTTCTTCTTCATTTTCGATTGGTTCGTAATTGTAAGGAGACAAGAATATTGAGGATTACTTTAAAATTTCCATCCTTTTTTCGATCTGATTGAGATTTGGAATATAGCGGTACATAGATATAAATAAATAAGGTAAAAGATTTTTAATGATTTTCATTTTAGGAGAGGAGAATTTACTCAAGGAGAGGACGAAAGCATGAGGAACTTTAAGGAGAACCAATTCAACGATAATACGTTTTTTTCAGGAAAGTTTAGAGATGATCCTATTATGGATGAAAATAAAGAAGGGCCTGTCCAACAAATTTACAATCAATTGGCAAAAAAGTAAAAGATAAAATAATATTTAAGCATACTTATTCTGATAGTATTTTGGAGGGAACTCGGACTAAGAAATTACATAAATTTAGTAAAATATCATAGTATCATATCAAGTATATCGAACATTAAGCGTATAATATCAGACAGAACACTTAAAACAAATGCGGGAGTGGAACTGAATAAACTTTTTAAATACTAGGAATCATTAATACCTTCTCAGCAGTGAGTAAATAGACCACCCGAAAAACATTTTTTTAAATTACCGAAAGAATACAAAATCGTATTAATAGTTTTTTTTTGTACATCTCTCGATAATTTTGAGTAAAGGTAACTATTGGAGTTTGATCTCCAAAGAGTCGATACTAGTTTTGAATCATGAAAAACTTTCCTTCAGGAATTTTCCTACACTTTAGTCCTCGGAATAAACTCTTACTTTCTCAAAGTAAACGAATAATGGTCGTTGTCCTAACATTCCCCGCTACGCGGCCTTGCGGTGGCGCGAGCATTCAACATCCATACAAACGCAGACAGAGATATACCCTCACATAAAGCGTTCTTCACGTGGCTTCCAATTAGGTTCCGCTGTGCCATTACGAAATCCATTCGGCCCGTTCGGTCAAACCTGAGCCCTGAGTAGAAAGAATGGGCAAGTCTCATCTGCCCCAACAATTTGATCATCTCTCCGTAACCTTAAAGATCGCTGAAGCGCGTCCATACTAAGCATCTCTTTCATAACCACCTTCCTCAGATGAGAGGACTGCTGGACGTTTCGCTTGAGCATAAGAAGCGACCGCGAGTCAGAGGTCACCCGCTATTTTTTTTCTTAATCCTTTACGATTGCCCTTTATTTTCCTACACGGTCGTGAGTGGCTGTTGCAGCATTTTGCCTTCAAATTGCATGAGAAATGAGGTCTCCCTACGGCACTCCAGTTCAAAATAACCATAAGAACTTGTAATGTAAGCTCAAACTGAATATGCCCGTGTCTTAAAACCAACCACATAAATACCTACTCTTTTTCCATGGGCTGAGAAACAGAATATTTTATTCTGCTATAGCCAATGTCGCAGAATGGTTTGAGTTTTTCTAATTGCGATACATGTTGTCATATAAATGTGGCCAATGGCGAGCCTTCTCAGTGAGAAGGGACTCTCTCTCAAAGATAATAACCAAACAAACTTGAACTACAATTTTCCGTCCAATCTGAGAACTGGCCTATGTACATACTTGTCTTTCCTTAAGCTGACTTGAAGTATTTTTTACTTCTCTAACGGCCAATGTCAAAGAATTTTCCGATTCCATGCCATTAGTATACTTTTATTTGGGAATTTTAAAAGTTGCGATCTTATTTTGTTGTACATGCGTAGTAACTAGCGAGAATCAAATTTCACCAAGAATAACTGTAATTTATATTCTTCATTTCACTTTCGCTGTTGGCGCATATTTACCCTCTCAAATAATTTCTGATTGAGCGAATTAAGAAATGACTCCTCTCCATGCTGGGACAACTTATCGATAAAACTTGATAGATGAAAGAGACTAACAGTCTCTCCTGTTCAATAGACGCGTAGTGATTACTACTCATCTGACTCAAGTGCTCACATTCAACCCTCTTAGAGTACTTTCCTTTAGAGTGCCAGGCAAAGATATGTCGTAGAATGTGTCGTAATGCATTGTAATTTAATCATCAAATTTACTAAATTATGTTTAAAATTTGATTTGTTAGAATGCTTATTATTTAGGCCAACTTCCGCGTCAATTTGTACGTAACGCTACAGTCATTAATCATTATCATCACCTTCTAACATTCTCGAAACTTCATAAAATGTCCAGAGACGTCACGAAACCTTCTAGAATATCCATAGATAAATCTAGAAATTTCATTAAACCTCCTGGAAACTTCATTGGAACCTTCTCGAAACTTCATAGAATCTTATAAAAACTTCCAGCAATTTTATATAAACTTCACGCAATCTTAAAGAAACTTCATGGAACATCTATAAACTTAATTGAACATTCTATACACTTTTTAAAACCTTCTAAAAACTTCATGGAACCTTCTGGGAACTTCATGAAAAGCTTGTAGAAACTTTATACAACCTTCAATTTAGGTATTTCATAAACGTAGTAATCCTGTTTCCTAAGGGAACTATAAATACGAGGGTGAGGTAAAAAGTTCTCGGCCTGGCAATGAAAGACTGTAATTTTTATGTCAAAAATGCATTTATTTTTCTACGTTGTCCCCCTTCATGTCAATTCACCTTGTTCAACATTTTTAAAATGAATAGATTCCGTGACGGAAGTGCGATTCTGGTCGGTCTGCAAAATAACCATCTGCGGCTGCCATAGCATCTTCATTGGACTCAAAACATTTTCCAACCACAATTATTTTAAATGTGGGAATAGGTGGAAGTCAGAGGGTGCCATATCTGGTGAATAGGATGAACTTTCCAATAATTTGTACTTCAAATCCCTCAGTTTTACCATTGCCAAAGCAACTTTGTCGGAAAGGCATTGTCCTGTTGAAAGATGATTTTCTCCTTTTGCAACCCAGGCCTCTTCTCACGTATTTTCTCATCCAGTTGGTCCAGAAGACTTGCGTAGAGTTCGACATTTATTGTTTTACCATTTTCAAGGTAATCAATAAGAAGAATCCCTTTTGCATCCCAGAAAACAGTGGCCATCACCTTTCCGGCAGATAAAATCGACTTCGCCTTCTTTGGGGCAGGTCCGCCGGCTTCCACCCACTGCTTCGATGGCTATTTAGTTTCTGGTGTGTAGTGGTGGACCTATGTTTCATTGGCAGTAACAAACGAGAGCACAAAATCAGTTCGATTCTTTGAAAACGGTACAAACATTGCTGAGAAATTTGTTTACGCACTTGCTTTCGGTCAGCATTTAACAAATGCGGCACTCAACATGCACGAAGCTTTTTCATATTTAATTCTTCATGAAAAATGTACCGTTTTCTTTCCTCTGATAAGCCTATGGCTTCAGCTATTTTATACACCTTTAATCGCCGATCTTCCAATATCATATTGTGCACTTTTTCGATGTTTTCATTTGTGGTTACAGTTTTGGGACGTCCTTCACATGGTTCATCTTCAAGAGAAGTTCGGCCACGTTTAAATTCTGCCACCCATTTCTTAACTGTCAAAAATGGAGGAGCAAACTCCTTACCAACCTTCACCAACTTTTTATGAATATCCGTTAGCGATAAACCGTCCAAAACGAATAGTTTGATGACAGTACGATACTCCAGTTTATCCATTTGAACGAAACAAACAACGCGTCTACTTCGAAAAGTCGTGTCAACAATACTATGTGGCAGCTCAAATTGAAATTTGAAGTACATTGTTGGGAAACGTGTACGAACACAACAAAACCAAAGTTTCATTGGTACTAACGCCATATCTGTGTAAGGCCGAGAACTTTTCACCTCACCCTCGTAAAAGCACGCTTCGAAAAATAATCAAGTTCTTAGTTATTAGAGTAATTATAAATATAATTACGTTTCTAGCTGTTGGAGTAGCATTAAGGTCGGAGAGGGTAACATTAACCTCAAGTTAGCGAAAAATATTTCAAAGGGTCAGTTTTGATCAAACCTCAAAACAGACCAAGTTAATGGAAAGATGGGTGAAAAATTACTCAAAAATAATGTTACAAAACATTTTTTAAAGAATGCTTTTTATTTATTAGCTGTTCTAAAAAGGATAAAATTAGAAAACGTTTGATAAACGTCGTTGTAAAGAAAGAGAATCTATATTTAAAATTTAAAAAAGTGTTTAAGGTTGCTCTAGAAGCGTGTTGGTTGAATGTGGACTACGTACTAGAGTTGAACAGCATTCTTGTACAAATTTAATTATATTTTTTAATGTTGAAACTTAAGTAGTATTTTTAAGGCCTGAAATATTGAAGAGCAATTACGAAGTTATTACTAAAATGCAAATACATGAAATAATCAATATCAACCCATGACATGTTCCATGAATATTCTCCTGCTGAATCACCTTATCTAGTTCAGCCGCCATAAGTTACGTTCTAATGCTATAGTTCTAGTGCTCTTATGTTTCATGCGCACCGGCCTAAAGAGATGGAGGAAAGAGTGGATGCGTCGAGGATGGGGAGTTGAGGGGGCGGTGGACCACTGGGTGAGAGGCGTAGGGGGAGCAGTGGAGGAACGAATTCGTGTTTAGTACGGAAGATGTGGGTGGCAGCGAGGGTAGGGGAAGGAGAGGGAGAGGTCGTTGGTTGCATAATATCGCTGTTAAAAATATAAAAAAACCATTCGCGAGAGAAAGAAGCCATTAAAATGTCCCGCAGCCCAATGTGAAATATGATCCGTGCGCTACCTTGTAATTATACTGTCGTGGAAACACTCCCGTTTTAAATAATATAATGTTTGGGTACGATATCATCTCGCTGTAATTACCCGAGAAATCCTTATGGGATCCTCGTTTTAGACACAAAGATGATAATAGAAACTATATATTTTTACTATGGAATACAAATTGACAAAATATTAACAATTTTTTATTGCTAGATAAGAAACTAAATTTTGAATAATATTTTCAAATTTATCTCAAAATCTACCCTGCAAAAAAAGGATCAATATCGACAAGAAAAAGCAATCGATAATGCACTGTTCATGCAACATAGCGTCAAGTATCATTGGGCGAGGTTTGAGAAGAAATGTATTATTTTTGCTGCTGGGATGCGAATAATTTTCAATGAAATATCTAGTAAGTGAAAAATACGTTATTCATAGATTTAAAAAGCATAATAGACACGCATAAATAATATTATGCACGCAATGCAACTCATTAATGACAAATGGTACTTTGAGTTGAGTGAGTGAGAGTACTTTGAATGAGTAAAGAGTACTTTGAGTGAGTAAATATTAAATAAACTATGTTGTAGTAAATCAACTGACTTGGAGTTAATCAACAACAGACGCTACTTATAGTCATTTCTTCAATCCATAGAGGCTCAATGGTTTTGTTAAAGAAATTCGAATCCATTCACTATTCAATGAGATTTATGGTGAGCTTAAAAATAATTACCCATATATTCATTCAATTAAACGTTTTACAAAAAAAAATATAAAACAACTCAGAATTATTAAAATAAAAATTTAACGCAGATTTTTGTCAACGAATGAAAATTTTCACTTCGCCTGAATACGCGTTATTGGCCACATTTTTTAATTTTAATTTCGCCTGTCTTTAACTTTACTGAAGGTCGTTTTCATCTCATGGAGCTACAAAAACCGATTGCTCGTTTCATTGAAAGGAGCTGCCGCACTCATGTCTCTTCAGCTTGGTCAACAGCCGTCTGCAAAACCATTGCTCATGGATTGGATTGATAGCTTTCAGGGGTTAATTTTTTAACACGTTTTCACACTCATCGGTTCATTCTCTTGAACTCTCTACAATCATATAAACCAAAGAGGGGGGAATTCACCATGAAAAAATTATTTGACTTGCCCGGGATTAGAACACGGATCTTCCAATGTTCGTTAATGACAATATGACACAAGGGAAACATTATGTTGGGTTTATTCTTCGTAACTGTGGCATATCATGCACGATCATCTCCTGTGCTACAATGTAGAACTGGGGACGAGTACAACATGTTCGTGTAATCCCCGCTATAATTCGCCTTGAATGAATTTAGCGGTGTTCCTAGTTAAAACACCTGAACAGCAATTCGGAGATCCGGGTTCGAATCCCCGTTTAGTCAAGTGTTTTTATTTCATGGCGAATTTCACCCTCTTTAGAGTATTTCTTTGCATCCGTGAGCGTGACTGCGTACCACATCATTTGTGCAATCACAATGATTGGAAAAGTTATCTGCGCATTCAGCTCATTGGCACGCGCGAAACGAAAGAAAGATTTTTAAGACCAAGCGCAATTTTGAATTGTAGCCTGTAGCAAAAGGAGTTATAATTAAATATTTTCACTAAACTATTCTTACGGTCAACCGAGTCGACGGCACGCGGAAAAAACTGAGCATAAGCTGAGAAGTAACAATCAGAATTATGTACAAATTTTGGAATGGAGCATTTAGTTCACTGAATAGTCTGGCTGAACTCTAGCTATGGATACCTACATATGGGCATAGAGGTATGCTAACCCTTAGATATGCGTCAAGGTTGAAATGAGTGAGCGAGAATCTAGATACCGAGGGAAATATTCCACACATTATGATATTTGACAATTGTGTCGAAACACTGAATTTGAAAAAAATAATGTACAAGCGCTTTTTTTATAGACTTTAGGGGATAACACTTCCTTGACAATATTTACTTGGCTAAAAACATGAAAAAGGTTTGAAAGACTTTCCCCCTTAAACTGAAGTACAAGGGTGACATGGCTAGAAGAGGACCGCCGCGACTCAAAGCACAGAACATTATCAAGTCCATGTGGATAACGCTCTCTAAATTCATTTTGTAATGGAGACATTTCGTTACGCCGACAAGAAAGAAACATTAACAATATGCAACATCTAAGCCCGCTCAATGATATCGCGGAAGTGAATGCATAGAGGTTAGTTGATATCGACGATGCATACCTCGTCGAGACAAATGATACGACCTGCGTCTATGCATTACTGATTTTCGAAGCGCCGCTGCACACGCTCCGTGCCATGCTTGAGCCTATGAATATGCGTGTATGCGTGTGCTGCGAGTCGTAACCACCAGGCCATGCTACACCGTATATAACTCTTGCTCTCTCACACTCCCTTGGATATATTGCCACTATTATCTTTTTATCTCTGGCGGTTTGGAAATCGAACGCAACTCTATCGAGCGCAGTGGGCGAGCTGGCTGTTATGCATTCGCGGCGCTCGCGTTCCAATGCGTTCGGAGGTGAGCTGTTATGGAAGGCCTACCGCGCGTCGGGCGGGCGGGCTGGAAGACGACGTGGGAACGGTGAGGAGCCAAGCACACCATATGTCGCTCTTCGCATCAAAGGAACGGTGCGGCGAACGGTAAATGATGGTCGAAATCACGAATGCCATCGGAATCGAACGCTCCTATTTAAACATGTTGCCAACCAGAAGAGTTAGTTTTAGGAGGAGGGTCTTAGGTCCTCCCAACTTTTAAGGCTATGTATCCAACTTAACACTTTCTGTCCCAATGATTAATAAGTTTTTCGCCGTCAGAGCGAGACTTGTAGGCCCAAGAAGAACCGTCCGCAAAAATATAAACAAATCAGTTTATCGGCAATTGCCAAGCAATCCTGAAGTAAAACCAGACATAGAATAAAATTCGACGAAGCCAAATGGATCGCTAATGAAAAGCGACACTATCCTTGACTGATAGGTAGAGAATCAATGCAATGGAAAAAAACTATTAACAGAGAAGACTTAGCTACGACTTATCGGGTGCACGAAAGAGGATTTTGCAAACAAACGGCCAATCAGAGAACAGGAAAGAGAGAGGAAGGTCTATAATAAGGCGCCCAAAATTCAGTCCTAGTACCTCCGTCTAAAGATTTCCGTTGGAACTAAAGCGAATCTGTTGTCAAAGAAATCAACGAACGTGGTGAATCCCGACATTTTGGTGGGTAGGTAATTCGAGGAGCTGAGAAAACTGAGTTTATTTGCGTCATTTAGAACAGATGAGTAAGTAGGTCAGGGAAGGATTATTCGGGAATGGAGGAAGTGCAGAGAGCTACTTGGCGTAGGCCTTATATTACAGAAAGGTCCGAAGTGGGCCGCAGTTGAACGTGCCATCCGACGGATGGAGTGATGCACTGGAAGTGTTCTCCATATTGTTCCAAAGCAGGGATCGGGTGTACACCGAACAATCTCCGCCACTGTTGGAGTTCAAACCAGAGCCCTCGGGATGGGAGGCGGTACACTAGTCAACACACCAAACTGATTCCCTTTTAGTAATAAACCCGAGGAAATTTCTGGCCGTTGAATTTCTTCAAATGGTCGAGGGACACTCTTATTATTTTCCGTTTTTGAAGGAAGCAGAAAATCACGGCTGTTAGATGGGTCGATATTGCCATGAGATACAGTTTAGGTGGGCCATTAATAGAATCACGCGGTGGTTATCATTTGCGCATCAAAGCTTAAGGACTTGCATTTTTTCGCCATTGTTTCTCTGAATCTCATGATGTTTGTTGATAAATTATAAAATTTAACTACGCTGAAATGGGTTTTCCTGAAGCACTCTTCATCTTTAAGTGATAGGAAGAATTACTGAGATAACAAAAGATGGCATTCACAAAGGAAATCATGAGGGATATTAAAATGAAGGCCCATAGAGAATTATAGCCGATAGCTGATAGGAGAGTGAAAAGGAGAGCTGCAGGAAACCCATCTTCGGATTGGTGGCAGCCGATGATGATAATCCTTGATGGGCCAAAAGGATGTAAAAATATTATTCCATGAAATCTTCTTGTAATTGAATGGCAAATCAATAATTTTGGTCCCACAAATTTTGATATTGGCGGAAGATGAAATGTACAAGAAATTAGTGCGGTCTATTGCTTCAAAATATTAATAGTTCTTTCCAGATGCTTTAATGTTCGCATTTCTACTTTTTCATACAACGTACAGCGTTGTCAAAATCTCCAATCATAATAATCATAATTGTTCTCTTCTTTTTACTTTTCCACTCTAATTCTATTCACCCATTCCATCATCACTCTTTTCCAAAAAGCAATTTTCCTTCCATTCATTTGTTTTTGTGTTTCCAAAAATTTCATATTCTCATATAATTTATCAGTCCCCACCAATTTGTAAAACGAACTTTGTCGCACCACATTAGACGAAGAGAGGTCAGAAATCTTGAAATTGAAGAGCGCACGCATCCTACTAGGCGTGAAACTCATTATACCTGATTTTTTTCCAATTTTCTTCCCTACCTTCGCGAATGCTGATTTCTATGTTTTAAAAAAACGTATGCTTCGCTAAGGCTCGGTTTTTATAATGTCTGGTTAACGTTAGCTGCAAGATTTAGCAGCATTTTCGTCAACTTCATGCTAACTGATAGTTCGGACTATCGGTTAGTTGACGTGAGCGTTGTTGATGGGAGAACGTATTAACTCCGGTTTTTATAGCCATAAAATATTTAACCAGAGTTTATAAAACCGGGCATAAGTGTGGTAGAACAGGGTCATTTTATTTCATTGTATACTTCGTGAGATGATCCAAAGCTTCCCCACGCTGTCTCCAATGGAGTACAACTCTTTCTACTGCGCATAGAAATATGCCACTCAATCTTTGAAGTGAAAACGACTAAAAATCAGACCTACACATGGAGGACTAGGACAGAAGCTACAATGTAGCGTTTGCAGGGTGATCTATTCCAACACCATCAATTCAAGACTAATATCAGGATTGAAATAAACGTGGTCTCGTACTTGCGGGTAATTATATCCAATAAAAATCACGTACTTTAGCACCGTGCACAGCTACGAGCAAGTGGCGGCGAGCCACGCCTGGAAGCCATTTTTTGACGCGGGCCAAAATTGGTACATTTAGTTGGTGCATTCGGAATCACCAAACATTGATTAATTCGGTACATAACATTGGTACATTCGGATTCTCCAAATATGGTACATTTGGAGACTCCGATGCCCTAGCTCGCTGATTTATGTGCTCAATGAGATATTGCTTAGACCTGTCGATTCAAGGCCTATAAATGACTTTGTGCAATATTTGATGGAAACAATAAAAAGTAAGTAGTGGTTTTTAGTATAATGATTTACTTTTGATTTAGTTCTAGTCATTTTATTAGCTAAGTTAGGTTTTAGTGAATACAATGCAAAAGTAAGTATAATAAAACTTTAAGATGTTGGCCGATGCTAACTTAAAAGTCCAGAGGAAAATTAAACAGATCAGAGGAAACATCATTCCCCTCGACAGAGACTCGAACCCGGATCCCAAGAACTCGGCGTGATATCTAGGGATCTGGGTGCGAGTCCTGGTCAAGGTGAATGATTTTTCCTCTGCGGAATTCTCGCACTGATGCGCATTTGTGGGTGACTCCATAGAGGTAATACCGTGGCTAGTCCCGGTATCCTCAAATTTGAGTCCAAAGGAATTAAAGTCAGTGAATCTGATCAGGAATTCCCTTATAACGTACGAAAGTGTCTCCGACATATCCACAGTCCACACCCGACTTCTTCCATTCCCTCCAGTCCGTTAAGTACTTTTTTCATTGTTACTCTTCAATGTTTCTCCAACCTCCGTAATATTTGGTCACGTCTTTAATTTATACGAATCATGGCTTTATCGTTGCCTAAGTCGTACATTGCCTAAGGTAAGCTCCGTCAATGTTTTCAGGAGCGAGAGATGCCTACAATTAATGCAATAGTTCTCACAAGCGCATCAATTATCTAAATAGGTCGCTATTTATTTGAGGTTTAAGACAATAACCTCTATCTGAGCTGATTTTCTTAATAAAAGAGCGTTGGGAATCAAACTTAGGAGTGATTGTAGGGAGATAGAGTTGACATGATCGTAGCAGAGCGATAGTTGTAGTCCCACGAAAGGCGCCAAGACAATCATCAGTTCAAGGTACTACCCGAGGGACGAAGATTTAATTTTATGCGGGGTCAGTCCAAAAAAATCTTTTAAAGGCAAACAGATATAGTAAAGCATGTAAGGACATGAGCTTCAACTAATGGCATGCATCTTAAGCGATCACAAATCCCCAACACTTTCCTCAATAGAAAGGGAAAATTACTTAAGGAATCCGACGAGTATATAGTATTCACAGCCGAAAACCTAAATTTCTGTAAACCTTCTGCAAATACTATGTTACCACATATGTGATGAATAAAACTTGATTTTAAATGAAACTTAATTTTCTTCTAGCGTAACTTTGTAGAATTCTTACGTGACAGTAGACAATAAATAACATAGTATCATGCATATATTTTTTATATTCTTGATCTAGATTTTGTAGTTGTACAACTTTGTCAGATAAGCACAAGAAAAAATGGTCAGATATATATGAACATATATAACCTACCATAAAATTTGACCTTTTTAATATGTTATCCTGATGATGTTTTACGACACTGAAACCTAGTTTGTGAACATTAAAACATATGTGGATACATTACGTTATTATTTTATATCAAGAAATCAGTAACTAAACAAATAGTTTCGGGCTTTACTTTGCGTAATATTTTCATTTTCGCCATAAGTGAAAATAAATCATCAATTATATTTAACCACAATTAGGTATTATTTTACAGACCTAAATTACCCGACGGGGAACCGTTCAACCGTAAAATAAAACATTAGAGCGTGCAAATGTTTTTGATAATCCCTTATCTTTTATAGAGATAGTCAGTCATTACTATTATTCATTGGTTTTCAAACGAATTCTCACTAAATATACCACGCGATAAATTGTAAGAATAAATGTGAATTAGTGATAAAGTGACTTGAACCTTTATTGTTCCAATGATATGGGTAAAATATATCTTCATGAATCTTCAAACCTGTAATTATTATCTTCTCTCCGGTTGAGTGATTATTTGTAGAGGTTGATTCAATTTCAGATATTTATCTGATATGCCACCGCTTGCAGGAAACTGTTCTCTCGTCTCACTTACTCTGCTACTCATCGCTGTGATGCGTTCCAGGGGATAAGACTGCAATGCGGAAATAAGCTCAATGCTGATCGAGCCTTAAGTTCCTATACGTTGCCAAATAATTAAATGATAAATAAATATGCCAGTTTGATTCTTACTTTTTCATGCATATATATTTATTATTAAGTATTGTTTTTAAAAAGAAATCAATGATTTTGTAGGTTCCCACACAAACAAGCTAGTGGTAACTATACGTTCAATTCGGAATAAATCTGAAGGGTTCGGGGTAAAAAATGTATTGTGTCCTGATTTTCAATCAATTCCTTTATACATAATAATTAATTTATTATTAATTCCACTAAGAAACTGCACACAAATACTAAGGAGGGTTGGATTAGTCGCCAAAAGTTACTAGAATATTACTACGTATAATTCTCATCAGAAAGCTGATTTTCCCTGAAATTTTGACGAGTAAAATTTCTAGCTATATTTCTTTAACAAGTCATCACATTTTAACCCGGAAAGGAGGGAGTTCTTAATTTTCCTCGCAACACCACTGTGTGATTACGTTCACGGATTAATTTCTTTACCGAGTTCTAAAATAAGATTGCAAAAATCAGGCTGCCTCCATGCCACATATATAAATAGGAGTTACTTTATCATGGAAGATAAATCCTTATTAGATACAGCTCTTAACTGATTCGGCACACGAAGAAACGTGAACTGAAAGAGCCCTCTGCAAAGATTAAGAAATCGGTTGACTGATTTTAATGTTTTGCTGTAAAATATTTTGAATTGAAGCCGATTTTGATGCTATACTCTCCTCGATTCTAAATACAACAAGTTTGGAAAGTTGATAGTCAGAGTTAAATGCTCATCTCGGTGAAATCTCCCGGATATTAACCCCGTATCACATCTCCAAAGCTGACTGACGCGACTGGATAAGAGAGATACACTGCCGAACTGACAGGTATAAAAATTTCTGTTTCCCAACCGCCATCAATGAATACTACAAAAGCACAGCGATGCTCTAATAAATTCCGTCAACACTCGTTTCCCTTTCAGTTGCTCCCTCTTCGTATTGCATATCTCTGTCCTCTACTTTCGTGATGGCTGGTGTCCCAACACCCCAAGCCACACGCCCTCATGGCGGTTCGCAGAGTTGTATGCAGATGTTGACTTCAACTTCCCGCCACGACGGAGGTGAGGCGAGAGAGAATCACGGCCACCTCGTGTGTATGGGGAGCAGGAGCCTTAAAGCTGTGTTCTTTCCACCGCGGGCCGTTTGCGTGCCAATGGGAGTGCCGCAGCTGATGAAAAGGCCTCAGCCCCTCCCCCCCGCGACCCTCCCTCGGATAACATCTCGTGGTCTGCAAGAAGATCTCAGTATCACCTCTCCTTCTACCTCACTCGCGAAAGGGGTGGTGGCAGGCCGTTAGGGCGGCAATAAAGCAGTGGCCGGCTTGCTCACAACTTATCGGGCGAGATGCGAACTCCTGGCTTAAGCAGTATCACGTACAGCTATTCTCTCTCTTTCTCCCCAAACCCGCCAGGCCTCGAAGGAATGCCACTCATGTCCGCGATATATGATCTCATAAAACAAAAAGAAAAACAGAAAAATATTGCTCCCGGTGGGTTGAAACGTTTTGCGGCCGAATTACCCGCTTCCGTTTCCAGCAAGGGAGCGTCTTCGTGGAAGAGAAGGGAGTTAAGTAATATGCATTCGCTGAAAAAGCGGCTGCCGAGGATACATACATGCGAGGGTACATGAAACGGAGGACACGAACCTCCCCGGCATGGTTTGAACCCTCTCCCTTTTATTCGACCCCGAGCCGCGTTTTCCTAGTGAGAAACATGCTCAACGGATGTGTATCTCGTGCGTTCGTTCAACTTTCCAAAACCATCCATTACTGCAACCAAATGTTGATTATCCGGAATGATATCAGCAAGGGCTTTGGAGGTTTTTCATAAACGCTGAGTGAACAACATTAAGGTACAGGAAAATATTTCGGAGAGCGTCAAGACCGGAATATAAAACATTCAGACAAACCTTGAAGTTCGCGGACCTGGGTGAAGGCGGGGTCCAGTCCTCGCCTATTGTTGGCGGGTTCCAGTCTCGCCCACGTTGATCCCACTCGGAGCATGGACGTGTAAGTTGGTGTAAAAAGGCAGCAGGAGCTGGTTTCTGGGTGGTTGAAAAGGAATAAAATGACAACTATTACGACATTAACCTGAATTATTTTTCTTTTATGTTTTGGAAGAAAGAGCCCATACAAGGAAATAAACTCCCAGGAGCGTAATTTAATCATCTTGCAGAGAGGTTCAACGTTGTACGCGAATTTCCTTCACTCTTTCGTTTTAAGAGAATTGGAAAAAAGGTCAGGTGTGCAAGTGGCGAAGTATTTAAACTAATCAACACGCTCATCTCCAGAATGATAAGTATTGCTTTATTTTGAAATTTTATTATGTTACATCTGATTCCGAGTTCAAAGCACTGTTAAATTGGCAAGTAAAACATAATTAATGAGCTTTTATGATTAAATTTTATCTCGCCTCTACATCAGATTTTTAGTAATTATTTCCAGCATACGAAAGAAAAAAATAATGTCTCTATAATGGTGGAGCGTATGGGATCAAAACTTTAATTTCAGATATTGTTAGCAAAAACAACGCATGGGTAAACTTCTGTCGTGTTAAGGATGTATGTGTTTAATAAACGTGTTTAATCCCGCTATGAAGGGTGTATGTTTTATTTATATAGATTCAGATTTTGCCACAAGAAATATTCCATGTATTTTATATAATTTCCAAAATTTTTAATGGCCAACAGTGGATCAATTCTTGCATTGAAAATATAACTACACACACGCCAATACGTTAATCTAACCTCTTAGTAACAACTAAAATCTGAAGTCGGAAACAATGTCGGCAGTTCCCTGTTGCCTGATAAAGGATACGCCATTTAATTACTTTCTAATTCCTTTTTAATAGCAATTTCATTTGTTTCTATAGCATATTCAGCAATCGGGTGCAGAGGATTAACGTTTTTTACGATCATAACCATACCTTCTACAATTTCGAATCTATTCAAAATCTTGGATTTTATCTTTTACTGGCGGATAGAACAGTAATAATGGAAATGATAAAATTTAATTTTTATTGTTTTTCTGAAGAAATCCATAAGTCGTCAACATTCCCTACTATTGATGAATTTCACTGTGTTGAAAGGATAATTTCAATATGGAAGTAATTCGATTGGCGTTTTCATTTAAAGAGAGTACCTCGGTGAACTTTTCAGCCATTTTTCTTGAAGAAATGTACGGATGGAAATCAGAAGACTTGCTTACATAATTAAAATACATGTGTAGGTAAATTAAGGCATCCATAAACGAATGGAATCCATAACACTAGATCTGAACCTTCTTTGTTAAATTGTGGATATGTGGCCTACTGGAGTTCAGGAATAACTTTCAAAAACTAATATTTACAGAAATAGTCAACTTTTATACCATGCGGGTAAAATGAATAAATCCACTAGCGGTCAGGTGGGGAGGGAGTTTTCTCAAAGGCTTAGGGGAGATGCAGCAGATAAGCGTGGGAAGGTGAGGTGATCTGTGCCGTAAGTTCCCTGGATTAATGAAATAGCACAAGATTTAATCGGTCGAGCAGCCGCATCATCTTAATTCTCCGGAGCTTCGAGAGGTGCAACGACGGCTTTCAACTTTTGACGCGCGTACCGTGCAATTGTTCGAAACTCAAGAGACACGCAGATAGAGCTGGATTATAAAAAGACACGCGCTGAAATTAACATCACGGAGTTTGCTGCAAAGGAAAACTCACTTTGACCTCTCATATTTTCTCCCACATTTAAAGTAGAAAAAGGGCAATGACCCAGGAAAACTACGTACTCGTCCATGTTTGAACAGGTGTACAAATACAAAGGGAAACGTCAACACATTTTTCCAACGAATACATATTAATGGCCAATAATATTATAGTCCACTTTTACAATGGAGTGCATTGATCGTAGAAATAATCCTTTTAGCTGTTAGTTAGTCCGGTATGTGTGCCATTTTATTACTGATTGCCTCATCCCAGAGCATATATAATCTTGGTTTACACAGGAATCAATCAAACATTAATTGGTGATGCATACCTTAGCTTGAAACATAATTCTACGTCATCCCAGTTGGTGGATTACACAGCTAAAGAGGCAGAAAAATTATCGATCTTCGTAACCTCCCGTATGTTTTTTGCAGCCATGTTTGCCTTTTAGATGGACTATTTAAAAAATGCAAATTTTCAAGGGAAAAAATTATATAGGTATCTAGCTAATGAATCGAAAAGATGGGTAAATAAACGTACCACCCGCCTAAATATCACCTTCCAAAAATTTGATTATATATACCCCACATCTTTACGTTCTTGGTACACGATGAGTGTATTCTAACATTTTAGATGCGTTTTTATTTAATACAAATTGAATGCCTATCCTGCCGTCGCTTAATTTCCTCCAATGACTTTCTATTTTTCCTTTACCATGCCCATCATCATTAGCCATCGATCCGGACGGTTGGATTACTGCAGCTCTCCACTCCCTATTCCTATCTGCTAATCGTTTCAAACCAGCATTTTCAGACTTAACTTTGACCCCCTGGATTATTTTTCAGACGTTTTCCATCCTTGGACTTCCCAGGTATTTCTTCCCATTCATTGCTCCTCCCACATTGCTGGGCTCAATAAATTTGTCTCTTCTACTTCGGGGTTATTTCTTGAAGCGTCTTTCCTACCCTGCTCTTGGTTGGTTTACTTCATTGATGATTCTCTCCGTCCATTTAATCTTGATAAATCTTCAATAACACCACGTTCATATTCTATCTTATAAAATATCTGCTCTGCAGCTGTCATTGTCCGAGCTTCACCACCACATTAGAGCATACTCCAAAAATACGTTTGAATCAAGTACTTCCTTACTTCTAAGCTTGTGTTACTAGCTGTTATTAAGCTCTTATGTTAGAATTCCTTCTTTGCTTGGGCTACTTTTCTCACAATATATATCTCTCTTATTGCATTACCGGTGATGCTACATCTCAGAAACACCTCGTATTTCCCTCTACGATTTTCTTTTCTTACTCTACCATGCCCAAACACCTCTTCGTCCGTCCTTTCCAAACATATCTCAAAATCCCTGAGCGGCTAATGGAGACGAGTCGTGGGAAGAACGAGGCATGGCGAACGTGGTTAAGAAAACTCAGGGCTGGTTACGTGAGATGGAGAGGAGAAAGCGTTTGGGGGGGAGAAAGGGGCCGCATCGAGTGGGAAAGCAAAAGCTAAGTGCGGCCCTACTATGGACTCGGATATGTGTGTGCCTCAGCAATTTTGCGGTCGTTCGAAAATTGACTCCTCCGGTGAGGCGGCGACGAGTGAAAGCACACGCGGTGGAGGCGAGAAAAGACGCCGCATCACGGCGAGGACGTCCGGATGCACGCGCGTGCACCGAACGTTTTTTTCTTACGGTCCACCGAAACTCTCATCCGATCGCGCCCCCCGTTTCGCTTTCTATAGAGGAGCAAACGAATCTTCATTTCTTCTCACTTTAGTCTTCTACACGTGAGTGAGAAAGTTTTTGACGTCCAACATCTGATAAATCGGTGTCTATGTGGGTACTCGTGACCGACGGCGACGAAAACAAATTGTGTATCCCAGATATTTCTATATAACTCAAAGAGTTTAAAAGACATTCGAACAGTTAATCTGCCATTTGAAATTAGGAAACTTGAATAGTAAAATAATTGGCCATATTGGAATTTAAGGCGTCTTCACAAGAAATATGGTGGCCGCCAAGTAAGGGTATAAAATCACGTGCCACCACCTGCGTAAAATTTGTTTAGCTCCACATAAAATCAAGTGGTTAATTTGCTAGTGGATTCATTTGAAAGGGTTAAGATTATTCTGAGGCGCAAAAGTTACGAAAAAAATTTGATTAATGGAGTTCAACAAAACTGAGGGATTAGGACTATGGCGACTTGAAAAATGCGCACGTTTCGGAGAAAATGTCCAGATATCTCCCAAGTAAGACAGCAAATGCCTTCAGACAGAAGTTTCAGTATTAAAGAGTATTGAATTCGGAACCTAAGAAAATGAAAATGCCAGCCATTGAAATTTTAAGGACATTTAGGGAGCGGCTGAAACTTAAAATGTCAGCCGAGTCAGCGCCTACTATGAGTGTCAAAACAGTTAATTTTACTCATTTGCATAATTTCACCAGCTCATCTTTAACCATGCTAATTCCCGAATCAAAAGAAGACGTTTCACGCAATAATCGTCGACAGTAGTATCACGGACACTATCTGTCACATATTTTTTCCCTGTGCATTTCCTTGGGTGCGGCCTGGGTTTTCGGCAACTTGTGTTAAGGCCGTTTTACACGGCGAATGATCTTGCGAATTATCATTCGAATGACCATGTGCATGACGTTAATGCCTCATGTAATACGGAGAATTCGGCAAATTCTTGGTCATGCGCATGATCATGCGATCAAAATTAGAAGATGTTCTCTTTTAGCTCATATGATTCCGTGAATGATCGCATGATACGAGCGCACTACGTCCATCTTGGTTGCTTTGATATTGAATTCACCTCACTTCGCTAAAGCAAAGTCATTATAACATATAATGAAAGAAAGGAAAGCCATATCAATGTATTTGGAAATAAGTATCTCCGTAAGCAGGATGCAATGCACACGCTTTGGCAGACGTGGAATGGTCATTTGGTTAAAACTATCTTGGAGGTTTTGCAATATGAAAACATCAAAATCTCACAGGATTAACCTAAATAGATTTGACCAGACCTTGAATTGTTTATTCAAGGCTGCAGTACAACGAGTACAACAAATCTGCTTTCGTCAAAGTTTTAGACTACAGACCATGGGAGGTACTGCCAAATGCTTAAATGATCTTAGTGCAATGATCTTAGTGCAATGATCTTAGTACAATGATCTCTTTGGACCTGTTTCTTGAAATAATCATCCTTATATTCACAGTATATCATTCCTTCCTCACCGCCGACTGGATATATCAGATATATCTTTGTAAAAATTCTCTACCCGCATCAAGGCATCGATGGACTATTGGGTAGCGTATCCGACTCCTATGCGAAGTGCCAGAATATACAGCCTCTTCGAAACTCTAAGTAACGAAAATTTTTGGATCGTTTTCCTACATTCATTTGCAAACATTTTTGTGGCTTTGCGTTATAAATTCCTAATCCACAGAACTGCGTTTTTTTCAAAACATTTGAAAAATTTAAATAATTTTGTCCAGATCGTTATCAGACATTCTGCAAGCACCACATGTCATTTCATATCGCAATAATTTCATTTTGATGTCACCGTGATATTAATATCGGGTGATCATCTTCGTTGTTTTGACAGTGAGTTCACTTCAATTCGCAGAATTAAACCCTTATTATAAAATATTGATGGAAAATATAGCCATTTCATTGCAAATGAATAAAATAACTCTGTAGGCAGAACGCAATGCATACGTTTTGGCTGGTGAGAAAGAAAACTATAGTGGATGTTTTGTGAGACAAAATTGTGGCTGCCTACGCGGTACATTTGTATGTACAAACTTTTCCGTGAACTCTTGCATGAGGCAAAATGTATCGTGTAAAACGGCAAATTGTATGAACGCTTGTGCGAATGCCTGAACGGAAAATAGAACCTGTTCTAATTTAGTTGAGACAAACGAACAATCTCACGTATTTACATATGCTTGTACAAAATCTTTAATCGTGCAAAACGGCCTTAATAAACACTACAGCAGCGGTCGCTAAAATTGTCTCATTACGGTCCATCTTCAATGATATAATGTCACTCACTAAACTTTTGCAGTTACTCAGTGTTTAAGTGAATAATGTAAACGAATATTTAAACCTAATAACAATGTAAACGAATATCCAAGTATCTATAATATTCATGATCTAATCAAATTAAACAAATCTCCGTCTGCTCCGTCAGTCGAAACAGCTATGTTGGTCGGAAATCTCCCGTTATCGATATATACCATCGATAGATCTACCACTGCGCATTCAGTCTGCGCAGAAAATTCATTAAATTAATTCACCGCGTAAAACGGGAACTTTTCAGGTCATCATTGAAATTAATTCGTGAATTAATGCTCAAATGATCATGAGCAAGATCATTCGCCGTGTAAAACGGCCTTTAGGCTTCATGTCAGACCTTTCGGCGAATGTTGAAGGTGAAATTTTTTCGGGTGACACATCGGATCAGGTCCTCCACCTCCGCCGACGTTTCGATTCGCGACTTGTCCATCATTTTCAACGCACCTGAACCGAAGACGATGGGCGAGTCACGCATAGGAACGTCGGCGGAGATAGAGGACCTAACCCGGCGAGCAACCTGAGAGGTTCATCTACGTCCGTTTTCCGTTTCACTCAGCATAAACGTTTTGAGCTTTCCCTTCCTGCGCAGAGGCAGGAGCTCTCTCGCGACGACAACTAAACGTATAGCACGGTCCTACTTAACATCTTTTCGCAAGCTCCTGCACGTCAATTTTAGTTCAAGTAATGGAACTACAAGCAGCCATATTCCATCTATTTTTAGCGTCGTAGCAACAAAACGATAACACTTATCACGCCCTATGTTTAAGATAAGCGAAATCTAGAACCTTGAATTCCCAAATAAGGTAACAAGAATGGGGGCTTCAGAATTGACCACGCTTCTCAGGACGATATTTTAAACACTCGAGATGAAGCGCGCAGCAGAATACTTGGTAGAAAACTGGGCACTACGCAGGAATAAACGAAAGGAAAACATCCTGTTTGACGCCGGCTTAGACATCGTCGCACCCATTTTGTTTAAGAACACTTCAACTCATCTTTCACGGCGAAGGAAAGTTACGATACTCTGTCGCCTCGTAAAAATGTTGCTTGGAGTGAACAGGGATTTACTTCTTGCCACAGACTAAAGAAGATAATAGACGGAACCATAATATAGTACAGGGGATAATGGTCGATGATGAGGAGATTCGTATGCGTTTTATTGATGTGGGCATACCGGCAATGCCATTTGAGTAATGTAATGGAAAACATTTTTCTCCATAGGAAGACTATTTCCATTCATTTTCAGAAATGTATGCCCAAATAAATCCTCAAGGATACTAAAAGTCGAAGTACTAAGCGTAAACACTGAAAAATATTCCCTTAGCCTATTATTTTGAGCACGGAGTTCTATATGGCAAAAGTTATCTTCATGAAGAAAGATGATGATAGGGTTTTTCGAAATCCTTGAGATGTGAATTGGTCAGAATCTAAGTCGAGAATAAGCTAGAGTGAGAATAATTGACGCAAATAAGTGTTTGACATTGATCGTAGGAGAGAAGTTACTCCTAGGGAGAATGTACTTCAGATCCCTCCAGGGATTCGAAGAAGAGGGAAAAAGAGGAGAAATGGTTGATATGCTACCAAATACCAAAGAGTGGATAGTAAGGAGATTGCTTGTTTTATGAGATGACGAAAATTAGATATTACGAATGTTAAAGGATATTAACAGTGGGTTTGAAGATGGCACGTTGACGAATAATACAGAGTTACGCAATTTTCAAAGCATAACTTAACAGCAGTCGAGAAATTTTTCATTTAAGAACTGACCAAAACCTACCAATAGTTGAATTAAACTTAGAATTATTCAAATAAATTGGAGACTAGACTGAGAATACACAATTAAAATTTAGGCGAGGTACCTAAAGTCGGAAAAATAATTCACAGTACATACGTTGAAAATTTTATTTTCTGAAGATTTTTATGACCAGACTGGACTTTGTCACGACAATGTTGGAAATTTATTCTTAAATTCCTATTTCAAATGAAATATTATATTAATATCAGATAATGATTTTCATCAATGAAAATAGTAAAACGTATGCACTCAGAAAATTGAAATTTATGGCTGAAATATAGTTTAGTTGAAACATTAGTAAAAGGGTGAATAACCACTGGCAGACGAAATAGGCTTAGAGCGTATCTGTCAAACTATCTCTTGGAGATTGCATATTAACTGAAAAGAGAATATGATTCCATTTAAGATATGCATGTTCAAAATATATCCTTTCTCCGCTTTAAAAAATTTGAAATAATCTATCGTTTCTCTAAGCAACAGACTTTATATTACGTCCGTTCGTAACATCCCTTAGAGAGTAATGATATACTGTCTACAATAAAGATGCATGAAGACATAATGCAATAATCTGATATAGAGAAAGTGCTAATCCGTTTATTTATGAAATAATTCAAAAGTTTGCATGAACTGGTCTTATGAATGGTTTGGTTTGCATGAACTGAACTTATCAAGGGAGAAACAATGTGGTTGATTTAATTTTAGCAGGACCATTTGCAATCAGTTGATATTTTTCAAAAATGCTTTTAGCAGCGAATTGTTCAGAAAACATGCAATAAAACATGAAATTTTGTGACTTATTTGAACTTTATTTTTTATTTTACTCTTAATAATTGTAAGGTTCTATAATATTTTCAAACATGCATATCGTTTTAATTTTCAGTGGAAAATAAACGGATAGAGGATTAGTTAACTGTTCACATTGATTTTATGCGAAAGGTATTCCTATAATTTCCGATTGAATAAGTAAGCGCATTAAATTGTTGTTTCTCGTTACACATTTTGCAGTGCAATTTACGTTGTAAGGAGTGTCATTGAAAGAGAAGGAATACCTACATATTTAAGTCACCCATGAGAAAAAGTCACTCGAAATCCTTTAAACAAGACTTCGGTGGGAAGGAGACGCATTGCAATATGTACACTAATTCTTCTCTAAAACCAGCGGAGGACAGCACTTTGGATGCATGTGCACTTTCCCATGCCTAGGTAAATAATGTGATCGACTCCGCACTACGCAAGATAAAGTAAGGCTCCGTTAGTTGGGCGTTGGGGAGCGCGGATTAAACAAGCGCTCACTCGTGGGTAATGTTCAAGGCCGCTCCGAATTCCGATTCGTTTTTGCTCGCATTCGCATTCCGCATTTCACCCACGGGAAGGAGGATTAATGCCTTTTCCCCGCCGTTCCCCTCAACTCCAGCCACTCCCAGCCGGCATTACTTAAAGGCCGGCTGTCGACTCGAAATTGAGCAACACCGTTAAGAGATGGCGCTCTTTCCGATATGCGAACGCGACCTTTAAAGGAATGAGCGACAGCTTATACGAGGAAGTGGTCGGAAAAGGCGGCAGAGTGAAAGTAAGGGGCAGTGCGATAGTGCAAGGGTTATGGACGCGGGAGGAAGAGATAGCTAATGAGAGCTGCGGAAGGAAATGATTTATGGACAATGGGTCTTGAAAAAAAGACCATGAGCCAAAAATACAAAAACGTTATTACTTTGATTTTCTTTTTTCAGATTAAGATTGTTGTCGGCAAAGAAAGGACATATGTCAATATCCCATTCACCAGCGTATAAATTATCCAATTTCGTTTCATTATGGCAAAATAATTTCGCAATTTTCACAAGGTATTAGTAAATTATTTTTATACAATATTTCATAAAATTATATAAAATATACTTAAGCACCAAATATAAAATAATGTACCAAACATAAATTTATAATTCCTTGTAAATAATGTGGATTAATGCATTATTTCTTAACTAAGCCTTCTTACAGTTTTTCTGCCGCACCGAGAAGATTAGGAAATAAAACTGTCTACAAATTTGAAAAAAAAAATCATCTCAAATGTGCCGCTGATTAAGAGATCGAACTAGTTTCCTTAGGCATGTTTATATTCACTCGTAAAATAATTGGTTTAATTCAATGGCAAAATCAAGTATGGGCTCTAGTAGGAATGGAAGTCACTCGGCGTCATATAATTAGCTAACACAAAGGCGTTAGGCATGATCAAATTTTATTTAGAAGCTCCATAAAAATATTTATTTATGGTTAGGTATGTATTTCCCGCCGAGTGAAATTATTCCCTCAGGGTAAACATGAAGGTAGATACAGCGGAATCTGTCATAGGATTAGCAAAATGACATCGAGAATTGCTGAATAATATAATACTTGGTAGCCTATAGTTAAATAAAGGCACTCCTGAACTATTTAACTTAGCTTGACCATGCTGAGAAAATGGATGTGAGTCGAATAACAAAATAGAAATATGGCACAGGAGTGGATGGCGTGACAGGGTGGGATAGACCGAGAAGGACATAGTTAATGGAAGATACTCTTCGAAGAAGAAATATTATGTATCTTAAGAACAGGAGGGAGTGTATGAAGCAATATGTGAGGGTAACTTAGGCAAATGAGGCATGAATGAATATGGAATTATTAAAGCTAAGTCACCTTTACAGGCCTATCAATGATAATTAAACTTTTTAGACTGTGCTTATCCCGAAAGGGAAAGGTGTGATGGGTGCAATGTATTTATTGGAAAAGTGAATAGGTAGAAGCTTGCATTATACGTAGCAAAAAGAAAATACAGATGTAAGAACCAGAAAATGCGCGTATTTTAAAAATTAATATTAATATTTAGCAATTATAATCTTCTACTCAATTGTGACACTGCTCTTTTAATATTTCAAATGAACTTTGCATATCTCTGGAATTCCAGCCAAACAACGAGGGTATTGCATCTTATGGATATTAAACAACAAACGTCTGTATTTTTTTTGTTAATATCCGATCTTAAATTTCTTGGAAAACTTCCTGTACTGGAGAAAAACCATGGCCCCAATAGGTTTCATTAAAGACAGGTTTTACTGTATAATATTTAAAAAGTACCGGTGCTTAAAGGAAGAGGAATATAAAAAAGCCCTTTTTGCTGATGCTCGAGAGAACTCTCCAGTTTGCACGATTTATGTTAATGAGTTTCATTTACACATCACCGCTGCCAATACACCGCTTTCAAAGCGCTCGTATGCACGAATATATAAGTCTACGGGATCTGGTAGAGGTCATTTTGATGAGCCATTCTCGCTGCGTACTGTCTCCATCAATTTGCTCTAGAATTAACCGCCGAGACTCAGACCCTAGTACTGTTTCGTAATTAATGTATGTACCAACGATCCTCCAACGTAACAACATAATTTATCTGATTTCATTAGTCAATAAAAACCAAAATTCGCTTGTTTATTTACCCATAAACATGCCGGCGCGTACTTTATAATGATGCTCTCGATAGCACGGCGCTGCACTATAATTAAACCTTTCAAATTTCGATGAATAGTTACGTTCTGGGCGGAACGCGGCGATAGAAGATGGTTAACTCTCCACTATTGCCTCCTTAAATTATCCAAAGCACGCCCTTGAACTCCGGCTGATGCTTCGGGTGAGAGAGGATTAAGAAAAAAAAATCGAGCCGCAGGAGTCCATCTTTTAATTGCTCGTGTCTATAGGGTGTAGGACGCCAACAATCGCGCATCGGGAGGCGTATGAGAAGTGGCCAATTTTCTCGTCACCCAGCCTCTTTCTGAAACGGCCACGATGAAATCAAGAGAGATGGAGATGGTTTGCGGGGGAGGAGAAAGTTTGCACTGAAAGGGAAGAAGCGGGGCCAAATTGGAAAGGGATGAGAGTGCGGCTCTTGTCCGGAGCGCTGCTCAACCCGCTTCTGCAGCATCTTGCAACTTCACCCGGTCGGCAAGAAGATTATTGATGTTTTGATTCGGGATACCTGCTTCAATGTTTCCAAATATGTTTCCAAACTGCACTAGAACTAGTAGAAGGCTCTAGCATTTAGCGATCAAATAAAATAATAATGGAATTATGAAGTGATAGGTCATTAGGAACAAATGCTCATTTATTCATTTTTATTCCACAATAAATGATTATTTAAACAACGGTATCCCAAACAAAAACATCTAACAAGTATCTTGGCCTGTATTGACCTCGGCGTCTATGTCATATGTTGAAAAATATGATGATTTCCCGGCATATTATGTGGATGTAGTTTTCTCGGGTTTCAAGAGATTCCATAGTTGCCGACGTTTCGAGGTCCGACACGTCAGCTATGGGATCACTCACCCGGTAGGAAAACCGAGAAAACTACATCCAGACATGTCATTTGTGTTTGTAAACATACTCATTCCCATATTCGACGACACAATGACGGTCGATGTATCAGATCTTTTCCTATAGGGGACAATAAAATCACTAAAATCTTGCCTATGAACTGAGAAGTCGTAATTTATAGACCGTTAAACGGAAAAAATTTAGAAAATCATTATTTAAATCAATACTAAGCTCAATTTAGAAGAAAATGAATACCAAGTTTTCGAGTTGAATATATCGTATTCCACATCCTTATTATACGAAACCCAGACGGTCAAAATGATTTCGCGTCATTTTCAAGGGGGATTACCCTTGAAAATTACACGAAATGTTTTTAACAGTCCAGTTTTATGTACAATAAGAGAGTGTCACATAAAAAGTTGTTTTAGTTAAGCATGCCAAATGAGGAACATATAAAAGATTTTATGTAATGAATGTTGCACCTAAAAAGCATTGCACCAATTCTAAAATCATTGGATAGAAGCAAATATTTTTTAATGTCAAAATTTGCAACTTAGCGGAAGTCCACGCTGACAAACTTAACTAAATGAAATCTTAAGGGAATGAGTAACATTGGAAAAAATTGTGAATAAGAATTTTGGGGATGCATAAATATAACTGCCGCTTCACCTTAAGTGGTTCATCATTGGAAACATAACCAAGTACTTCAAATAATGGAAAACGTTCGTTCCCTCACTGGGCCAACACAAGAAAGATATTTGAGTTAGTACACCACTTTCCTGGGAGATGATAAATTCCTTTTTGAATTATTATTTTAATTTTATTTTAATAATACTCAGTTCTGGTAGATTGTTTTAAGGTCATAACTTGTCGACTTACAACCCGCGTATTTTATGGCAACTGATATTATTTATTTCATGTGTCGTCTCTGATTAACGCCTAACTTGAATACAAAACTTTTCATGAAGCGTTGTATAGAAATTCCATACGCTTCCCAATCGTCATTCACTCGTATTGCATCAAAAGCCGCAAACCAAAATGTTATGACTTCACCGCTTAGTACCTACTACGCCAAAGAGCACTGCCCGTGATCATCGCAACAGCAGCAGCATACTACGCGGCCGAGAGAATGCTCTTCACTCCCCGGACGGAATAACGAGCGTCTGTTTCATGAGTAACGACTTTTCCAAGCCGTCCCCCCTCTCCCGATCAACCCCGCCCCCTTTTCTCACGCTACGGCAAGGAAAAACGGCGCATTAATAATTACGATAAGTCACTCTTCGTGGTGTCTCTCTCTCTTGTTCTCGGGCCCAAACCCCTCCCATTCCTCCAACTCTTCCTCCCACAGTGCAGCAAACGAACAATTCCTCCAGGATAGCTATGGGTTCGAGGCACAACAGAACACAGTACAGCGTCCGGGCCGACTCCGGGAGAGAGAACTCCATTCATGTGACTGCATCCGCATTATTCAATCTCTGGGTTGAATGCCGCCACTCTCTTTATCTCGTCGGCGGCAAAGTGCGCGCACTTACGCCGCTATCAAGGACACCCGCTCGATCGCTCGCTCACGAGGGATCCGCGGAGGAATTTTATCTCGCCATGCATCGCCACCACAACGGATACTCACTCCCTCCCTTTCATCCCAATCCCTTTCCACGTTTTCTTCCGCCCTCCTTATCCCCCATTCCCATGCACTTCCACCTCCTACGCAACCTTCCACACTGACTCATGCTCTTCTTTATATCAAAACCTAATTTAAGCCTCAACATGAACTCTCAAATGAAGAATCAGAAAACTGAAAATTTATTTGTTCTACGAATTTTCATGGTGAAATTTTCTCGGGCTTCCCACCGGAATTGAGCTCTCCATTATTTCCGAAGTTTTGTCAGGAGACTTCCTCTCTGTGATCCTGACTGTTGGTGCCCCGTTGAGCTAATCAATGATTCTTCTGTCGAAACATCGGTCATAATGCAAAACTTTACCCAATAGGACACCTGGGAGGAGCCATGTCTTTAAAAACGTTAAAGGTCCATTCTAAAACCATTTG
Organism: Pyrrhosoma nymphula; assembly: GCA_963573305.1. NCBI lineage: Eukaryota > Metazoa > Arthropoda > Insecta > Odonata > Coenagrionidae > Pyrrhosoma > Pyrrhosoma nymphula. The sequence continues at coordinate 89,436,308 of OY754330.1, forward strand.
TTGGTTGATTATTTTGGGTAGGCGACGAATAACATGCGATTTACGCTAAGTTAGGTGATTGAAAAAGTTTTGGAAAATGGAGGAAAAGTAGAGGAAAACCCGGCGTCGGAATTTGCCTGCTATACAACGCCAAGTGGTTGACAATTTTTCATTCAATTTGACGGACGGAGTAATGCATTTGTAATGCTCCTCACAGAGAACTTATAGGGATCGGGATTCCACTCCAATATCTCTGCCAAAGCAAGAGTTCAAGTCGGGACCTCGGGATGGGAAGCAAGTGATCCAGCTACCACATCAGCCCCAATACCTCATAAACTTCCTTACCATATAAACCTCCACCTGAGCCGCCTTCTTCCCTCGACCATGCACTTCTTCTCATAGAAACTTTGTATTACTCCTCACTATGAACTATCCTATGAAAGTATGAGAGTACACTCAATTAGCTCTTTGGTAATCTAGTAGCATTCCATTTTAACAGTGAATTCATAGCTTCAAACTTCAAAAAACCAGTGTAGAATTAACCACTGACCTGGGTTATGCGTATATACGTTGTCTCGATGAATTCAACGCTATGATTTCGGTCACCAAGAACATTTAAAATCCCTATATTTGCATGAAAAACAGTCAAGTGGCAAAGCAAAACGGAAGTGAAGCTCAAACTCTACCCTGCCCATACATGCGATTTTTGCGTGTGATAAGGAGGTGATGTACATTGTAGACAATTTATTTTACCGGCTTATGGCATTTCTAATTAAATTATGTAAAATTCATGTCCAATAGGTGAAATTTAATATTCTGTGGTGGAGTGGTAGGTTATTCGTATAATCAGCCCGAATGAAGTTTTTGTCAGCAACCTAGCGACCTAAACGTAACATTCAAAATATTTTAATGCATCCAGTGGTAAAAACAAATAAAAATCAGCAATTGCGACAATGTCACTGTGCATAAAGACCGAGAGGTGATGAATTTTTAGCCTTATGTAACTACGTTAAGCAGTAAGTTGCTCATAAAAGAAGTCGTGTTTAATATTTTCTCATCTTTTTTCTCTGCGTATTCATACCATCGTGACAACCCTACCTCACCTTAAAGGCTATAGGATTTCATTTCATATTAATGCGTCGAAGAAAATATTTGGAAAACATTTTCCAAAATCAGATTTTGAAATTATATTCTTATAAAACTGTGCTAAAGTTTCCGAATGAAATTTCCGATTATCACAAACGTATAACTTACTTATATTGGCTAAGGGTGGTTATTCACAAGTATAAATTATTGTAAATTAATGGATATTATAGGATAATAATGGCACCCTTCAACGACGACAGTCTCCGAAAACTGTCTGCTTGAAGCTTTCATGTACAAATAGAAAGCCGCAGAAGGTGCCTTCTCTTTGCCATAGTACTCCTTTCGTTTTAAACATGATCGGATGATAGCAGTTCTGAAACTGGTTCTTTAAGGTGATTTGTGCGCGTCTTCTGCGAGTACACTTTACTGTGAAGTAAATCGTGTCGAAAATAGGTAATTTATTGTTTAAAAATGCACGCATCGCGATAAAAAATTCTTTATTTCAAGTTAAAGTATGTCTTTGACTTCAATGTGAAAAATGATCCTTTGTATGCTAAAATAAGTAACATGTGTTAGTAACCCGACTTCCCTTTGCCGGAAAACAATGGTAGCCGGCTCAATTCAGCAAAAAAATCTAAATGAGACAATGCAATGCCGTGGTACTGGAAAATCCAAGTTTGCTGCTGTTAAGGAGCTCCATTTTAAGAGCCATTTCATACTAAACAGAACTAGTTTTGAGTCGCTGAGGCTGCACCTATTTTGCTGCTCAGCTGGTGTGCGTGCCATTTCTATAATTGATTGCAGGTTTTGAAAAGCGATCGTAAATTCTTGACAATTTTATTAGAATTTTCAAATTTCCATTAAAACGCTAAATATGTTAGCCGAAGGTTAAAAGAAATACCAAAATAATGCGACAACTAATGTTTTCAATTCTATGTCCAAATACAAAGTGCATGTTGATGATATTTTAAGGTGCAATGCATTTAATTGTAAGTGATTTTGAATCGAGGGATGATTCAGTCGACATTAGGAGCTCACACAACAATGGTATAATCACAACATCACTACTCCAGGCCAGAAAACATGCTAGCTGAGCACAGCCTGTGTCATTTAAAATATTTAAAATTTCCTCGCGGCTTCTATTCAGGGACACGGACTAAATTACTTTTCAATGAATTTACGTTATTTACAATACATTTCCAACGCTTTACCTACAGTTTTATAACAAACTCCGATGGTAAATGATGCAAATTTTAAATAGGCAAGATACTACTAAGGAAATAAGTTAACATTACGTATAAGCATCTATTTGGTCTGAGCTTGGGAATATAACCACAAAACACGCAGAAGGCCGCGAGATCTAGCAGAACGTAGATTAGAGACCTTTGTTATTTTATATAATGCCGATTGTTTTGCAAGAATAGGAAACTATGGATAACATTATTAAAAAGGGAGCCAGTTTTATAGGGCTAACAGCATTAACTAAGATTTTTCACCTACCTACCCCGAAAGAGAATTCTGTGAACGGAAAGTACATATTTATCTGCATTTCTAAACTTCCAACCATCAATACTATTTTCAATATATTATATTTGAACTTTGCAAACCTTGAGTTGAATGATTTTACATATACATAGTCAAATTCCTCAGCAGTAGGTTACTAAGTCTACCTAAACAATAATACAACATAAGCGATATTTTTCAACTATTAGTCAATGTATAAATAAAAAACTTAAACTTTGTGGTTCCACAATGATAACCACGAAGTTTAAGTTTTTCATTTATACAATGAATAAGTTCCACAAAGTAACGCCCGAAACTACCAACTATTAGTCAACTTAAACAATAAGTTCGACATAATTTGATTTCAGAAGGACGTGGACATTTTTCGTACAACTTTGCCTTACTGGAAAAGTCAGTGAAATGTCCTACAATAGAGGTTAATATATGAATCATAATATAAAGAGACCGACACTCAATTTTTCCCACGGAAACTAGGTTGTTCATTGGTCGTGTAAGAGGAGCCTTAATTAGAATCCTACGTAACAAAAAGGGATGTATCTTTTATACTCCACAAAGTGTTTATTAGAGGCTGACCGTTTTTGATGCTCTCACATCATGATCTGTGCTCAAAATGGAATATGACCAAGTGTCCTCCTCTACTATGCCAAAATTCTACGAAGTAGCCGCACTCGCCATCACCTTCATCCGCAGAATCCTATGCGAGAAACTTGATAAACCTACTTATTTCACATAAAATACTGCGATCTTAGTTACATGCTCGTCCAGGAGCCGTAGATAAATATATTTACGCCAGCAAAATATGAATCAAAAAGCGTCATTTTGCAGAATCACTCCATCTCCTCGCTCTCCAAAAGAAAACCTCATTCCTTTCCGTTTCCAACCTTTCATTTCCACCACCTTGACAAGAACACCTCAGACTCATGAACGCCATCCCGAATGAGCTGCGCCAAAGAGGAGAGGAACGTGTAAGTGGGGCACGTAAACAGAAAGTTCATCGGTGAACGAAGTGGGTATAATTGCCCATTACAGAAGGGGCGGGAGGGGCAGTGGCGGGGAGGTGGGGCAGAAGAGCGGGGCCTCTCTGTTCGTGTTCTCCTCGTCAGGGGGCAGCCGTTCACACACAAAGGAATGCCCGCCCCTGACGCTTGGGGGCAGCATTGCCCCGGGTCCGCCTCCTCACGTGAGAAAACATGCAATGCTCTCGCCTTCGTCCAGGCCCCTCTCCATTCCCTTCATCTCCCGAGGTTTTTTCACCGTAAAATGACGTCAATGTCATTTTACTCATATTTTGACTGTTAATAGAAAGTGTCCCTTGTTTGATATGAAAAACAAATTCAAACTCTATCACGTTGTTTTTAATCGCCAATTGAACTTGAAATCACATGCTGTGAAAAATGCAAAAGTGGGTGAGACATGGCGAACAGCAGTCCGCCTATTTTTCTATCTAATATAGTTGCCATTTTCGCAAAAACTGTTTAAAGTCAGAGAGTTGTCAAATGAAATTGAATGATAGTAAAATTTAGGCTTCTAAATCCTTATTTTTTAGCTCCAGGAATAAATGCAGTTATCGGAGTCAAAATCTAATAATTTAATGTAAGTGGTGCTGCATTCAGCTCCATTGGCTTTAAAAAGCGTCCATTAAAAAAAATCGTCGAGTAGTCTGCGAATTGTGCATCATTCCTACAGTTTTTTTGTGAATATGTTGTTTCCTGACATTTCCAATTTTTTTCTGAAGATGCTATGGTGTAGGAAAAAAAGTGGAAATAATAAAGATATATTCCCTGGAATCCCAAAGTTTTTAATTCGAAGTTTTTCTTAACTTCACCGGATTTCACTTGATCGATCTGTCTGCTCAGATGCCTTTGCATACATTTCTCTCTGCAGATGGGCTCTCTGCAGACAATCGACACCAAAGTTTTGATATTCATTACTCCACCCTCTTCTTTGGAAAAAATATTTTTTCACAAGCGCTATACACTTCAGATACACTTCCGCAGTTGTTTTGTCACTCTGGCATTTCATTGAACGGGATCCTTACTGCATAACAACTCCCGGCTGATGGCAGTATTTGGGGTCAGATGGAAAGGAACGCCATGGATAGAGTAATCGGATCGCAGAACTTGATCCCAGAAAATGTAAAACACAATGAGCGAAAAAAGAACCGATTTCCTGCGGGGACTTATGCGGAGGGGAAATCGATCCGTTCGTCCCTGTAGGTGTGTGTACATCCTTCTTAGAGTCAATGTTATATGCTTTCCATCCCCTAACCTCACATCAACGCAGGCGTATGTCACTACGTTCTGCGGAAGCTATGCTGAATTTCAACGTGGAGGGCTAGGTCAGGGGCCAGGTATCGGCGGAGGCGGAAGTTTTTCTAACGTAACCCTACTCCTATTTGGGTGCTATGAGGAGAACACTTCAAGTACAATACTCCATCCGTCGAATGGAACGTAAAATTGGGGTCCTCTTGGTTTCTTGCGTAAAGAGCAGGCTTATGCCGGCGGTGGCCTCTCCTCCACTCTACCCTACTTTCGACTCCTCTCATAATACTTCAATTCATTGTCCAAGGCGCCGATGCGTGCGGTGTAGACTAGAACCTAAGTGATAACCGAGATCAAAGGCTGGAAAACAATCAACGTTCACTTTAAACTCTAATCGTCTAAATAAAAATAGACGTGCGCACTAGCATGATGTCGGTCACAGTGGTGACTTGCGGGCAATACTAACTTAAGTGATGGACAACTTTCATCTTCCACGTACACGGCCTGCATGGTGGACCACGGCCGTCAACTATTTGCGGCGAGAATTTTTATAAGCTCCTGCAACTAGTCAAGTTCTCATTGGGTCCACCTGGACCACGAGTTTCAGTCTTGCATATCATGGAATATGCACACGTCCTCAATTGAACATAAACTCGATGTGTCTTAATTTTCCTGGCTTATTGCACTGTTAGTGATTAGTGTTATAAGTTAGTGAAGGAATTTGTTTTTTAAACATTATTCTTTTTTTAATCCCGTGAAGCCATAAGTAGTTCATTATTTTGCGACTTTTTGACACTGGGGTAATAATACGGCACTAGGTACTGGGAAAATTTCATAACAAAATGTAAGGGAAAATTAAGCATTAGAGACTAGACATCAAGGTGAATTTAATGATCTCACATAGTGGAAAGCACGTCCATGACAATTTCATTTATTGCATAATTGCACCATTCAACTACAACAAAAATGTATTCAAATGTTCTACCATAGTAAAAGGAACTATTCGTCATAATAAAATATTCGTCACACTCGCAATCACACATTTTGCCGTGAATAAAATCAACTTGGAGATTTTCTTTTCGCGTGATTTAAAATAGAGAAAACATGTCATTTTATTAATGAATAAGCGCAAATTAAATCTAAAAAAAATCCGTGCGCTAAATTAAATAAAACTTAGCCAAAAGCGAAAAAAAATAACATGTTGCTTGAAGGTTTTTAAGAAACAGAAAGCGGAATGAAAGAAGAAATCTCAAGATAATGGGTGCAAGGACATAATACACAGAAACAAAGGTGGCAGGAAATGAGTAAGGAAAACACGAGGAGAATGGAGAAGGGATGAGTAGAATGGGAGGGTTGAGATTCCTGTTGTGTTGATGCACAGCAGTGAACGGTCATGAATCAGCGATTGGAGAGCGGTTGAAGGCTGGGAAAACAGGAGGAATGCATACGCCCATAGTCAGAGAGGTGTCACTTCCTAAAGCATCAAATCGTGAAACGCAGCCTTAAGAGGGACCACAATTCCTTACTTCTGAATCTCGCATCCTCAGCAAAAGGCGAGGCTATTTATAACCTTGGAAAATAAAAATATGAGATTTACTCAATAGTAATCGATAACCTGTCGATTTCGATGAAGCATTTTGAGTGAAGTTTTATGAACTGATTATGTCGGACATACTTTGGTTGTAGAAACTTTGAACGAGAATTATTTGTTCCATTGCAATTAAATAACCATAAATAATATAGCTAAGACTAATATAATTCAAAAGGCATACATCTCTTAGAGCAGATAGGATTTTGATAGGGGTCCAAAATGAAGGTTCTCGCGACGTTAACCGTTGGCTTTAAACATTTAATATAATTAAGTAGATATAAAAATCGATAAATTGATGATCAAGCTCTGATGAAACAGTGAAAAATAACTAATTTAGTATTCGGACTGATAGAGTGACCCTGCTCCATTACGATAAATAAAGAATAAGCAATTTTCCTCTTCGTATCTATCATATTCACCGCGTAAATAGAGAAAATAGGTGCATGACTTTGAAGCAAACATGGTATATGCCTATGACCCTCTTCAAGGGAGAAGGTGGGAAAAGCAAGTTTCCATGGGCGAGGGGTGGGAAGGAGAAGGCGAGGTTGGTTAACGGGATGAGGTACGAAGAGCAAGGGAATTTTCTTCCCAGCTTATATACATGACATGTTTCAAGATCAAAACTAACTTTATTAGCGCATTATTAATGATTCTTGTACGGTTTTCCGCTAGCTAATATCAATCCATATGCATTTGTCGTGCGAATTCGTGCGAATAATGTTTATTCACTATTACCTATTCCCGGCCTAGGTGGCGGGGGGTAAAGCCCTCGCATGCTAATCCTAAGGCCGCGGGTTCAAGTCCCGCCTGGGCGTCTTTCACTCAGACCATGAGTGTCAATGCATTAGGATTAAATGTAAGAGAGATCTTCATATCGCTAATTTCACCCTGAAGAGAGTCGCCATTATTATTTTCGTTCCCATAAGTATGTGAGCTAGCAAATTTAAAAACATGCTGTGTGGTTTCTCGGATGTAAATTTAAAGAAATGCAAAATTAACACCGGTGTCAAGTCGGTGATATTAAGATCCCAGAATTTAGAAGAGAAGAAGAATGCACAATTCATAAGCGGTTTATAGTCATGGACGTTTTTTCCGAAAATTTCCATTGAAATACTCGGAATATTTTTTTTACTTTTCAACTAAGCAAATTCAATTAAGCGTCGCAGTATATTCAGACGGTCAGTTAACCATTTAAGGTGGCTTGAGCGAGATAGTTCCCTAGTGATAATGGAGACCACATTGAATTTTTTTTTATTTCAGCGTCTGTAAGAAGTATGAAATAAATATTGTAATACTAATGGCGCAAAGATATAGTTATATATGACCCACATTCTCAGTAATTAAATAAATAAAGCTACATAAGTCTCTAACTTGACTCATTTTTTCCCGCCGTAAGGCTGAAAACCCTTCAAAACAGCAGGTCTTTTTGCGATTCTGAAAAAATTACTGTGGTGAGTAATGGATTATTTTTATAAATAGTTGAGAAAACAGGCAATCTCAACAACATTAGTTTTTTGACGAAATCTAGGAGCTAGAAGTTCCAATTTTTAAAATATTCTCCCTCTGGAGCGCACAGCCATAATCTACCCCATGTAAAACACCTTATATTTTCAGGCAAATTGCTCAAAAAGTAGTTCGGCAAGGGGTTGATATTTTGATATCATTGAAAACATGAGAGTTTTTTTCTTAAAAATGAGGCCAAATTCATCAAATTCTAGGTGAAGTGATTTTTCACTCAAACCACCTTAAATTACGAAACACGATGTACAGCAAATCAAAGAGGTAATTTACAGTGTGAATTAGAATCAGGTAATTACGTAGAGATTTTAAATATACATAGCAACTTCCTCTATGAGGATGAAATGTTTCTGCTATAATTCCTTCTGTCCTCCACCACGGGGAGGGAAATTTTCTATCAGACTAACTTGCCTCTTCTAAGGCTAAATAAAAGGCTAACTTGCCTCTTCGCTCCTTTCAAGATGTTCTATTTGCGTCTAGGCCATTTGGCGGTCGTAATTAACCACTCTATTGCTCCGCAAGCTTGTTAAGTAATTAGGGCATACACCGATAGAAATAACGGTATGCAGTCATATAAAGGAAGAAGACATAAAAGGGCTAATAGCCACACCAGTCTCTCCGTGCATCAAGAAGCCATCTAATGAGGGTAACTCACATTGTGGCCAGTCTCACCACAAGGGAAAGGTTTATGCTCGCCGTAGAGAACATTTTGAAATCATGTTATTGTAGGTGATGTGGCGGGAGTCAGGTGGCGTGGTAGAACAGTGAAAAGGGCTGTACCGGGGAGTCCTGGGTTCGAATGTTGTTTACTCAGTGCTACAATATTGTAATAAATCAACGGTAGCTCAGACCAAGGATCTTGTTACTCCGAATCTAAGTATTTCTCTTATTTATGAGGACCGAATTAAGTTCTTTCGTCTGTAATTAAATTAACTTTTCAGGTGAAATGAGTGTATCGTAGCTAGTTACATCTGTGTGCCGATAATATACCAACTGGTGATGCTTTCTCAATATGTATTATACATATAAGTGAATGTGAAAACCTATGCTATATACATTTTCCGATAGCATAAACTATGGCCGTATGGTTGATTAAGGAGGCACGAACTGCCCTGATTTAGCCGAAGGTCTCAGGTTCGAAAATATATTTTGGCATGTGTTTGTATAATATGCTACGACTTTCTATGAGCTAACAATTCATAATTTTAATTTAACTTCCCGAGCCAAAAATTCAGTCTGACGATGTTTATTCAACAAGGGTCAATCTTTTTTTGCAAACTTTTCTCGTTCATCACGCATTTTTAACGAACCATAATAATTTTCTCGCAGATAGTCGTGCACTAAGTTGCAGTGAAAAATGGTTTTTTAGATGGACGAAATTAGCCCCTTATACGAAGAGTGATGTAAAAGTATCAGGACTGGTGCCATGAACTCGGTACCAAAACACTCTGAGGAAAGCCATATAGCACAAACTGACCTATAACCTTGCCGTGCATGTACTCGCCCTAATTCACCCCGCTTCTTCACAGTAATACTTTTGATGACCCTGTGTTGTGGTAGTCGTCGCATTCAATATGGCAGAGATAGTTCAGCATACCTACGCCATTCATCATATTTTACCAAGAGCGTGCAATGCCTGTGCGCAGGGAAACAAAAAGTTCCAGAATGTGATTAGGGAAGCACGTCTAGGCCGCACACGAGCTTTAATGTACATCTACACACTGTTAACCGCATCAGGATCGTGAGGCTGAGGGTGTTAAGACAACAGCCGTGAAAAGGGGAGGGAGTAGGTAAAAGAAATAGGTATAGGACACAGGTTAATTGCATGTAAACGGAATGTCTTTGTGTCTCACCGTTTTTGATATAGTCACCAATTGCGCTTGGATAAAAGGAATTTTTGTACACACCAGTACGGCAGTACATCTCTCTATTTCATCGCTTCTATCAGTTACAGAGTTATAGTGAGGGGCTAAAATAATATCCTCCGTTTCATTATGAAACTCATCTGATGAGAATTTATCAAGTAATCTAAACCTAGAGTGTAGCCTTCGAGTCTATAGCGGCTCCCAACGTATTGGACACTTCTTTCAACTGTTTTACACACGCTGTTCGCTCACAGCAGTTTTATAACGTACCTAGCGGCTTTCCTTTGCACATGGCTTTCTCGCTCATTAAATCTTCCTGTTCTTCGGGGCCCCAAATGATTACAGAATCTTAGAAATGGGGCCTAAACAAAGAATAGTAGCAGTCCTCTTTAATTTTTACACCCTTCAAATTAGCTTCACTTGTCTGTCTGTGGGTCAGGAGCAAAACTTGTAATAAAAATTTGACCCACTTCCTGACCAGCAATCAATTAGTCTGAGAGACGTATTCTGCATGAAAGTACAATAATCGATTATTTATTTAAAGTAATCAGTTTGAATAAGTCAATAAAAATAGTGATTATCAATAAATTGTAATCTAATATATAAAAAAAGAATGTTTGTTTTACTCGTGTTTTGTGCACTCCAATACCATTCATCCGATTGTGATGAAACTTTGGTGAGTTGTTGCGCGCGTGCCGATAAAGGTTCCTGAATGATAAAAATGGCAATTTTTGGGGTTGTTTTTACCCCAATATTGTTAACATTTACTCCCATATAAAAGCATTGAATTCGGTGCAGGTTTTTCTTTAATTACTTTTTTAAAATACTTGAACTCAAGATATTGGATAGAAATTTGTACCACGGAACGTATAAACAAATGCTGTTTTTAATTCGTACATTCAATTTTCTTATACGCTTTGCTTTTGCCTAAGCATTGCGTTTTTATCTCGAAATTGATCAATTTTTCTTCCTTTTCAACAATAAACATTTCCTTGGCAACAAGGCGTGAATATCCATTTAATAGGGATTTAATGAATGTTTATTCACGGTTGCAGCAATTAAAGGCCAGGTTCAGTGAACAATTTGATAGTTGTAGCCAAACGAATACAGTTCCCCATTCGCCTTGCCTTCTCAATGACCATCAACAAGACACCAGGTCAATCGCTTCAAGAGTGTGGATATAATATAGAAAATCCATGCTTTTCAAATAGTAAATTTTATGTTGCATGCTTACGAGTGGGACAGACCAGGTATATCAAATTCAACACCATGAATGATGAACACAACGCTTGCCTCAAAGCGTCGCATCTTTGGAGACATGTGCAGAAACTCTCGTAAACGACCGCGTAAATCTGCAGCGCAAAGTGTCAAACATATTTTCAAAACAGCTATTGGTCATAGGTAATGGAAAGTACCAGTTGATGCCGACACAAATTCTATTCACTCTTTGGTGCAATTTTTTCATCGATTGAAGAATTAATTCAGAAATTTTTTCACAAATTGTCACCAATTACAAAAATCACCAATGGATTTGCGAACTTGTTATTTTGGCAGCAAAAAAACCGACTTCTATGCAATCAACTACGCCATCCACGAAAAAGTTCCGGGAGAGTCTGTCACCTACAAATTGATTGACAGCGTCATGAATGCGGACGAGATTTTTAATTACCCAATTGAGTTTTTTCATTTTCGTTGGATCTTTCTGTTGTACCACCGCACAAATTGTCACTCAAATTTGGCGCACCAATAAATCTTTTGCGCAACATTAGTGCACCAAAATTGAGCAATAGAACCAGACTCACTGTCAAACAACTGATGCCAAACGCCATCGAAGCGACAATTCTTAATGGCAAGTCAAAAGGAGAAGATGCGCTTATTCCACGTATTCCCATCATTCCCACGAACGCAACGTGCCATTTGATTTCAAACCACTACAGTTCCCCTTCGCCTTTCATACTTAATGACAATCAACAAAGCACTAGGTTAAGGTGGATCCACATTAAAATGACTTAAATGTCATTTTATTCATATTCTGTCCACTTGTAGAAAAAGTTGTTCTCTATCTGATATGAAAAACAAAATAATACCTTTGCACGCTATTTTATTCTATAATTGAACTTGAAATTACATGGAGTTCAATGGGGGAATGAGAGAAACACGGGGAAAATAGTATTTTTCCATACAATATAAATGCCATTTTTGCGGAAAACTGTTTATAAGAAGGAAATAATCCAGAGAAATTTAATAAAAATAAAATGTAGGCCTCTTACGACCTTATTTTTTTAGTTATTAGGGAAATACTGCCGTAATTGGAGTCAAAATTCGGTAATTCGTAGAAAATGGTGCTGCAGTCGGCTCATATGGCTGAAAAAAGTGCTCATTTAAAATACATTGTGGAATAATCTGCATTTTATCTACCTTACTTTTGGGTTTCTAATGGTTTCGCAATTCATCAGCGAAAGCAGGATATTTTGGACAAAATATAAAAAATGTGGAATTAAGTATTTGTTTTGACTCACACAGACACGGTGGAACCTCCTTAATCGCTTCAACTGTGTAGTTTTAATCTGGAAAACCAATACTTTTCACACGGTCAATTAATTATATGTTGCATGATCACGAGTGGGACAGCCAAAAAATTATTTTGATTTTGAAGCAGGCGGTAAGACCAAAATTATTGTACAACTGAAAGCACTCGAATAATATTTTTAACTCTCTTAAAATACTTAAAAAAATTATTGTCCTTCGATAATTTTGTACATGTCTGCTATGTATATGTGTGCCTAATTAGAAAGAAAAATAGGCATTGCAACGCATGCCAGGCACAGCAAGTCTTCTTATACATAAAAACCAGCGAAAATACCCACTGATTTTCAACGGGAGAGAAAAAAACTTGAAAATAATGTAGTAGTGCTGTTTATACAAAAGGGAAATGATTTCGAGTAGAAAAAAAATGTAATGAAATCGCTTATAAATTTATATCATAAAGATAAAAAAATCGAAAACCGAATAATGGTATGCTGATAATACATAAATGATGGTTTATAATTGAATCGAAACGTAGGGGAAAGCGGAAGATACCCGTTGAAATTCAACGCGTGTGAAAAACATTGAACTTATTTTATAAGAAAACCAGAAATCCTGAAGAATAGTGTCAGCGTGGTCATTTAAGGAGTTTGTAACCTATCTTGTACGTTGTATTCATTGTAGTAGACACGCTGAAAATTTTCCAGGTGCACGGAGAGATAAGTTACTGTTGGTCCTCATTCATGACGGGAAACCCAAAAATGGGCCACGCAGACTCATTACTACTTAAATAGCACCCAGGTTGATAGATGGTCACCTCGTCCCTCCGATTCTCTTGAGCCGTCTTCTGAGTGACTGACGGCTTAATGGCTTCCCTTGTTTACATACATATATATGCATTCAATGACTTCATTGAGTAGCCCTATTCAACTTTGATATGTGTGTTTAGTATCTTAATCAGGATTGGATAGTAGGGTACAATCCAGCGGTTGAAAACGTCAATAGGAGAATTTGTAGCGGCAGCCATGTTTATTTGACCTATCAATCCACCGTCACCCGGAATGCGCCTTCGGGGTGAAGAGTAGCCATTATCATTGGTTACGATTGCTAAATAAAAAATCTATGGTGATTCTTAGTGCACTTGCCGATTTTCTTGCACGGATGTCGTTCATTGTGCAGAATTTCCGCTCTTCTTTCGGGTAAGAAGCATGTAGTGACGTCATTATAGTTTCGCTATCTTAAAACAGAGTACAGTTTCGAAACAGATGAATCTTTATTTGAACCAGATTTATAGTTGGTTACCCGACCGTAGGTACGGTTGAGATGAAATTTGTGCGGTTCTTAGCGTAACCCGAGAAAAACCACGGGAACATATTTATGCGATCCCTGGTGGACATGTATTTGAGCATCCAACTCTAACCTTTGTCGTTTCTTTTTGCAAGGGCTCATTTTCTCGCAAATAGCACATTCCTCAAGCTTTAGAAAATGTATTCAAAAGGTTACTCTTTATTTTAATTATGTTGATGGATATATTTTTAAGTCCAAGGAGGGGAAACACAGCGGCGAGTGAGACTCTTTAATAGGCAACTCGATGATTGAGTGAATGTAAGTTATGTGCACTATAACACTTTTAAACATATATAAATATTTTCTAACGTTTATGATGTGGGAATTGGTCTAAAACACAGTTCACAGTCGTAATGAGAGGCAGACGGTTCCACTACGTGTAATACATCTGAGTATTAAACGATAATAAACAAAGCTGTGTTTGTTGTAGCCAGAGAGGCATTATTACTATTACTATTCGATGCACATAAATATTCTTGCACGTTTAATTGCTTGCGTAGCCTCTTTAATTCCTTTATGTGTATCATTTACTACGTAAGTGTTCTCTCATATACATGCAATGCCCCAATGAGAGCTACTTTGAGAATGGACTTTGAAGAGTAAACCTGTTATGAATGTGCATTGAATTATCGATTACCCCCCGAAGCAATCTATCATGGGGCCCTTGGGACTCTGGACCCGTCTTATACAGATTTCCTTTCTACGTGTTATGATGGGCCTGCAGGAGAACATGATATTTAAATGATAGAGGCATGAATATCCTTTGAAATCAAATCTCTGGTTGTCAATTAAATTTCTTATTGCTGATTTTAGAGAAAAATATGAGATTTTTTTGAAAATATAAATGTCAGACAAATATGAAGCCTAAAGAAATCAATAGATAAAAACTTTATTTATTCAGACATCCGATTAAAATCCCGGCTCTCTATCATGAGTCAAAGTACTTTTTGAAAGCAAAAAATGAAACCACTGCACCGAACACAATGCTTAGCATGGACCACCAGGGGGGGCCTTTGGAGTCCCGAAGGGCTTTTCAATATAGCCTATGTTACAGCCAGATACCTATATTTTCTATCTACATAACAATTTTCAGCTCATTCGGTCCAGTAGTTTTTGAGTGATGGAGCAATAGACAGACAGACGGACATACAGACACCATAAAATTTTTATATATGTATAGCTGAATTACCCCTTCGAAGATTGGGATAACACTTCCTTAATAAGTTATCATATAAGAGGAGAATAGATTGAAGAATATAATAATTTCATTCTTTCGGGTATCCGATAAAATAATTTTTTGCTCTATATCTTGAGTGAAAGTATTTTTTAAAAGCAAAAAACTTTAAACAATGCACAAAACCAAATGCTTTGAATTGCTAATCAGGTTAAATGAGCAAAATGAATTTCCGATGCGTTAAAGAACACAGCTGGTTGTCAAGGAAATATGCTGTTGTTGATTTCTGAGAAAAAATAAACCACTGCATGAAACCCAATGTTTCAGCATTCCTAATCACCTTAACTAAGCTAAATCAATTTGAAATGCGTTAAAGACCAAAATCTGGTTGTCAAGGAAATATGCTATTGTTGATTTCTGAGAAAAATGTGCGTTTTTGCTGCTTAAAACGTGCTGCTTAAACTTTTCAGACAAATACGAATAGGAAAAGATAATTGATTGAAAGAATTATAAACTTCATTCTTTTAGCCATTTGATAAAAAAAATCTCAACCCTCTATCTTGAGCGGAAATAGTTTAAAAAAGCTAAAAATGAAACCACTGCACAATACCCGATTCGTAGCTTAAACCCCCAAAGTTTAGCTTTTTGGGACCTTTGGGGGCCCTGAGGTATTTTTAAATAGCATAAAAACCTTCTTGAAAAAATACATATATGTGCCAACTTTTAAGATGATCGGTGAAACGGTGTCCAAGTCTATTAATCTCGGACAGACAGACAAACAAACAAACATACAAACATCCATTTTTATATATATATAGAAGAATGTTTTCCTGTTCGTAATTTATGCGCGCCAATACCATTCATACAATTGCGATGAAACTTTGGTGAGTTGTTGTGCGCGTGCCCATAGAGGTTTCTGAATTACAAAAATGGTAATTTTTGGGGTTGTTTTTACCCCAATATTGTTAACATTTACCCCAATAAGAAAAGCATTGAATTCGGTGCAGGTTTTTCTTAAAATGCATTTATAAATTACTTGCACTCAAGATATTGGATGGAAAATCATATCATAGAACGAATAAAAAAATGCAGTATTTAATTCTTTCATTCAATTTTCTTATAAGCTTCGTTTTTGTACAAGTATTGCGTTTTTATCTCGAAATTGATCAATTTTTCTTCCATTTCAACGATACAAAATTTCCTTGGCAACCAGGTGTGTGTAGCGTTTGAACCGTACCTCAGTATTTGTTTTTAATTTGGTATAGAGTTTGCTTAAATATTTTAATTTATTTTAGTTTACAAAAATTTAATTGCTAAAATGTTTGGTTGCGAAGATTTTGTTTTGGAAGGGGAGGGGTTGTTAAGGGAGTAGGAGAGTGGGCTGGAAGCGTCTCTGCAGGAATAAAAAGACGTTTGGAATAAAGAAAACTGAAACTAGGTGTTTCTTATTTGTGCAAACCGTCCGACGCTACAGACGTGAACGCTAACCCAAGTTTCTGGTGGCAGCGGTTGCATATTTGTTACGGGAACAGCCCGGGAATAGTGAGAAGAAATGCGAGTCAAGGATTGACCGTTCGTTGAACGGATTTGGAGATCAGCATCCTTTCGAGGACGGATCATTGGTGCCTACGGTTGCCGAGACGGGGAAGGAGTCACGAGGCTCCATGTGCTGGACGAGGTGTTGCGGGAAAGAGTGACATCAAGTGGAAGTCATAACCGAGGAACTCCGGGCAGTGACATATTGGAATCTTCTATCGGCAACTGAGAAAAGGATTTGCGATTGGACACGTTGGTTGATGCTTTGCAGTTGAATAGGTGAGTACCGATTGCCGAATGGCTAGAGCATTTTGGGTACTGCTCTTGACTTCCACGTGTATGACCGCAGTTTTCTCGTAATTTGTGAAAAAAAACTCTAAGATTTCATAATGGCGTTTTGGAAGGAAGTTTTTCATAATGGAAGGCTAGAGCCACTAAGGAAATTTTGAGGAAGATCGCGTATGAAGTCGGCGCTGATGTGGGAGAGAATGCTAGAATCGTTGAGTATAAGAAAGCGATATTAGATAGTGAAAATTATGACGAGGAATTTGTTCAAGAAATGTTGAAGTTTTTAATGGAAGAAAAAAGATTGAAACGAGAAGCGGAGGAGATAAGATTGGAATGAGAAGCGGAGGAGAAAAGATTGGAACGAGGAGCGGAGGAGAAACGTTTGGCAGAAGAAAGAAGGTTTCAATTAGAAAGGCTAAAGATTTCTCAGATCAATGTAAACCACGAATACGACGGATCAGAAGTGGAAACTACCCAAAGGGTAACGCCGAAGATAGATTTGACGAGGCATATGGATAAATTTGACCCTAGAAGTGAAAATATTAGTTTGTATCTCGAACTTTTTTGAAAGACAGGCTGATAGGGCCGGTATTCCAGAACACCAACTGGTATTTTATTTGACTGGGTTACTACCAAACGAGATTAACGATATAATTTCTAGGGAGCCCCGTGAGAGAGCTGACAGTTATGAAGTTGTCAAGGATTTACTACTCAAGAAATATAAATTCAGCGCAGAAGTCTTCAGACAGTGGTTCTACAAGCATTCTAAATTAAGTGGCATGGCATGGAATGATGTAGTATATAAACTGACCAATTATTTTCAAGGGTGGATTGAGGGTATGCACGTTAATTCTTTTGAAGAGTTTGAGAAACTGACAGTGACTGATCAAATGAAAAGAAATGTGCCCCTAGAGGTGCGAAATCACTTGATAGATGAATGGCCAAACTTCAAGGATCCATACGTGTTGGCTGAGAAACTGGATAGTTTTGACTCAATTAGAGAAATCATGGGACGGGAAACAACAGATCATTTTATCAGCGATCAACAAAATAAAAAAATGCAGTCCACCAAGCTAAAGCTTGATTCTGTAAATCTCGCTGAAGAGAAACGAGACTTTTATCTGGAATGGAAGGCTAGACCTGCACCTTCAGGTATCGATTTTGAGAAAAGATTTCAACCTCGGTGTTATGGATGTGGCTCCACTCAACACTTGATTGCGGCTTGTCCAAAAAAAATGGAAAAGGGTAGTGAAGGAAAAGAATTTGTCAATTTCATAAAATGTGGGAATAGTGAAAATATATTTGCGAAATATCTGAGTGTTGGAATGATAAATGGCAATCCAATGAAGATAATGCGTGATACGGGTGCAACAATTGATATAAAGGCCCGGAAATATGTTTCCCCGCACATGTATACGGGAGAAACAGTGCGGATACAACAAGTTCTAGAGGTACACGATCGATATTTTCCCATTGCTCAAGTGGAAGTAATTGGCGAATTTGGTAGAGTATTTGGGAAAGATTTGGTTGTGCCATATGAATTGAATCGGGGTATATACATTTTGGGAAATGCAACCGCAGGGCTAATCGAAATATGTAGATAACAGCAATTAAAGAGGCATTGGAGAAATGTGGTGCAGACCGGAGCAGCAAAGTGAACTAAGGATAAATGTTTTTTCCAGAGATCAGTGTGATCAGGTGATTAACTTTTCCACACTTCATGAAAGAATTACTGGGCTTCAACAGAGGCTGTCATTTATTGAAAGAAGCAGAGAGTAAGAGGAAGAAAGATTGCCTAAAATTTCGAAGGAAAATGAAGAGCAGGAGAATGCAATCCAAGAACAAGAAGATAAGATAAAAGCACTGGAAGAAAAGTATTGACAGCTTCAGGCTGAGACAGTAACACATCTGATATAGATGCTGGACCTAGAGACAGGGAAGACATGAGGCCTGATGAGAAGGAGTTGGCAGTGAGCAAATAAAGAAGTTGAGAGACTGAATGGACAGAGTACAAAGAAAAATAACATAAAAGGGATGATAAATTGGGGAAAGGAATAGAGAAAAGGGACATTCCTGAAGAAGTTAAGGATGCCAATAAATAAGAGCTTGAGAGACAAGAGGGCTCTGTACCTCAGGAAAAAGACCAAGTTTTGCTGGATGGCAAAGTCACTTTGCAACTGAAAGAAGGTGGAGTAGTGAAGGCACAAAGCATGGAAAATGATAAAAGATAATATGATTAGTTTACGTATGAAATCAAAGAACTAGCAAGGAAGGAAGGTCAGGTAAGAGGAAATCAAAGAACTAGCAAGGAAGGAAGGTCAGGTAAGAGGCAAGAGAGAATTCGTTACACAAAAAGGAAAAGAAAAGATGAGGAAAAATTTAGGAAAGGTAAGAAAGAAAACGTTGACAAGGTTAGAAAGCAGGAACAAGACAGTGACGGGTGGGAAGTAACAGAAGAACTAAGGAAAGGAAAAATACTTGAGAGTAAATCAAGAAAAAAAAAGTATACTCGACCGCGACATGTAGTTTGAGGGTCAAGAGCGGTGTTCGGGGTGTAGCGCCGCTCGGCAAGAGGTACTCCCAGAAGTTCGCTGCCGTATTTTGTCCAGGGATGTAATTTTTGTAACATCCCTGAGACTGTAGCGTATGAGCCGTACCGCAGTATTTGATTTTAATTTGTTTAATTAAGTATAGTTTTTGTTTAAATGTTTTAATTTATTTTAGTTTACAAATTTTTAATTGTTAAAATGTTTTGTTACGAAGGTTTTGTTTTGGAAGGGGAGGGGTTGTTAAGGGAGTAGGAGAGCGGGCTGGAAGCGTCTCTACAGGAATAAAAAGACGTTTGGAATACAGAAAACTGAAACTAGGTGTTTCTTATTTCTGTACACCATCTGACGCTACTTGTGGATATCCATTTAATAGCGATTAAATGAATGGTTATTCACCCCTGCCGCATTTCAAGCCCAGGTTCTGATACTAATTTCATTGTTGTAGTCAAACGACTACAGTTCCTCGGTCGCATTGCCTTCTCAATGACCATCAACAAGACACCAGGTCAATCGCTTCAAGAGTGTGGATTAAATCTGGAAAATCCATGCTTTTCACGTGGTAAATTATATGTTGCATGCTCACGAGTGGAGGAGATCAGTAATACCTAATTCAACACCAGCTGATGAACACAACGCTTGCCTCAAAGCGTCGCATCTTTGGAGACATGTGCAGAAGCTCACGTAAACGACCGCGTAAATCTGCAGCGCAAAGTGTCAAACATATTTTCAAAACAGCTATTGGTCATAGGTAATGGAAAGTACCAGTTGATGCCGACACAAATTCTATCCACTCTTTTGTGCCATTGTTTCATCGATTGAAGAATTAATTCAGAAAGTTTTGCACCAATTACAAAATCACCAATGGATTTGCGAACTTGTTATTTTGGCAGAAAAAAAACCGACTTCTATGCAATCAACTACGCCATCCACGAAAAAATTTCGGGAGAGTCTGTCACCTACAAATTGATTGACAGAGTCATGAATGCGGACGAGATTTTTAATTACCCAATTGAGTTTTTCATTTTCGTTGGATCTTTCTGTTGTACCACCGCACAAATTGTTACTCAAACTTGGCGCACCAATAAATCTTTTGCGCAACATTAGTGCACCATGATTGTGCAATAGAACCAGGATCACTGTCAAACAACTGATGCGAAACGCCATCGAAGCGACAATTCTGAATGGCAAGTCAAAAGGAGAAGATGTGCTTTTTCCACGTATTCCCACCATTCCCACCAACGTGCCATTTGATTTCAAACGACTACAGTTCCCATTCGGCTTTCATTCTTAATGACAATAAACAAGGCACTAGGTCAATCGCTTCAAGTGTGCGGATTAAATCTGGAAAACCCATGCTTTTCACGCGGTCAATTATATGTTGCATGCTCACAGTGGGATAGCCGAAAATATATTTGATTTTGCAGATGGTAAGACCAAAATTATTGTTTATCCGAAAGCACTCAAATAATATTTTCAACTCTATTTTAATACTCAAAATAATCATTTTCTCTCATTTATTTGAATATTTTTTGTCTACCATTTGTCTACCTAGTAAGAAAAAGAGGCATTGCAACGCATGCCGGGCACAGCTAGGCATAAATAAATTAACTTTTGGCCCGTCCAAAGACGAAAAAAGTCAGCTAATTGGTATCGGCAGAGTTTACATTGACCAAAAACATTTAACCTATTGCTTATCCATAAATCACTTTGTATAATTATTTGAGATAATTAAATGTAAAATAAATCGTTTTCCCACTTTGTATCATGAATATATTTGACAGACATGTATTGCTGCTATTGAAAGTTACTATAGAAACATGAAAAATATAGTGTAACATATAGATTTTAAGATTTATAATTTTAATGTTATGAAGTATCATTTAAGCCATGCATACATTGATGCAAACCACGTATAGGTACGTAGAGAATTCAATAAATTTTCATGGATGGCAATGGGTTTCTGGCTCATGTTGTTGATGTGTTTTTATAGCAACATAACAATATAATAACAATCTTATATATAAGATTGTAAAAAAATTGTAAAAACACTTTTTGAAATTGGAAATTAAAAGTGTTTCAATTCAGTTTCATTAATGTCACCGAAGTGAGCTTAGAATTGACTACAACATTTAATGGGACGACGCCTTTAGTGTAGAAAATAGTATTATAAAAAAATAATAACACACTTTTATAAATAATGCACTAAAAAAGAGAAAATAATTTTTGTAAACAGCCACAGTGATACGAGCAATCACAGTATGTACGCATGTCAATTAAATTGCAAGCGTGGGGTGTTTCTTAACAAACCCTAACGATTGCATGCATTACATAACCTGTACATTCTCATCACTAATTACAACTCTCATCACAATTTTATTCGAATTGATACACTTACAAGCATAACTACTACTTTTAGTAGTTTTGTTCGACACATGCCACAAATTTTTAACATCTTATCAGGGCAATCATTATCTCATGACTCAAATATATATCAATAAAACAGCGAAACATTCTTCACAGTTTATCTTGCATCTCTATATACAATCTTAATTAAACAATGCCATGCTAACATGGTAGCTTTAACTTGGAGTATTATAAACGATTTTCCTTTAAATTAATCTTGCTTTCTTCGCGTGAATAGGAAAAGATTTGTAGCACACTTTTATTTTGGAGATATTTCAGGTCTGCCGAAAACCGGCGATGAAATTACATAGAAATTGCCTTAGGAAAAAAAAAGCCTTTGCCTTTTTTTCCTAAGGCAGTTTCTATGCTTTTATTTTTATCGACATATGCATATACTGCGATCAATCGTAGCTCTATGGCTGTTTAATAAAATAGAGATGCAAGCGCCTCACGCTTTTATTTAAACTCACATACGCAGATACTGTGATCGCACGAAGCACTTTCGCTGTTTACAAAATTATTTTCTCCTTTCAGTGCATTCTTTTTTCAATCTTTTTTAATTTTTTTAAATATAATATTATTTCATCCACCTTCTTTCGCTGACTAGAATTAATAAGTGGTTCAAACCTTTGGAAAATGCCTGAGCAAGTGACGGAAGTGGTGCATCTCCCGGGATTCCCGCAACCACAGTGAGAAAAATATTTATTTTTATATACGCAGTAAATTCATTAAATCCCTATCCGTGAGAAACCTGATCCCTTAGCATTAGTAAAGTTGCAGCTCAGTGCAGCCTTCATGAAGATTTATGTTTGAAACGCATATCCGCCATGCTTGTGTAAAAACTGCTTTCAGCTGGTCAAATGTAAAACAATGGAATTCAGGCGCATGAGATAGATTTGATTGAACTGTGAGGGACAAAGAGTTTTAAGAACAACTTAGTGGTTAGCTTGAAAACATTTAACGTATAGGGGAAAAACTGTAGCACACAGCTTTATGGGTCACGGAAAGGAACAATTAGTCTGAATTGACCAAAGAGGGAAGAAAATTCCTATTTCATATAACAAATCAGGTATATTACAAGTTTTACATTGGAATGCTTAATCGAATTGGAATGAAAAAACAAAAAAAGTAAATTTCTAAATGCAATTTCGCACCAATAAAAGTACCTTGAGGTGATAAAATTTTAATTCATCTGAATGCATTAAATTTAAATTTTTGGATTAGCTGCAATAAACAGACAAAACAGTTTGTAAATGTTTTTTAAGCATTTATGTAGGAACTTATTTTACTATTACTACAGAAGAAATTACTGGTTTTTGCGAGTTTTTACACCAAAAGCATCAAAGCGTTTTTCTCAAAGAGTATATCAAAGCGACTCTTGTAATTTTACATTGACCCCATTCACAAAAATACTACCCAACTTTTGGCCAATTCCTTTTATCAATATAATAAAATATAAGGTAATAATTATTAGGTATAAGGTTATAATACCATGGAGTAGAAGGCAAAAATTTTTAGTGTTGCGTCTAGAATAATTACTATTATTAATACAGGCATTAATTATTAATTAAGGCATTATTAATACTCAATTATTGAGTAATAATAATGCCTTATTAGTAGAGGCCTTATAGTAGAAGCGCTTTCATTTATCTACTATTTTCAGAATAAAAATTAAATTAACGAAACTCTGCTGGCTGAAATGATTTAGGCTACTGATTACGATCTTTATTCAAAAGTTATTTCTTTATCCAATCTAAAAAGACTGAAGTTGCATAATCAATATAAGGTAGGTATTTTAAGTAGAAAGGCATTAAGGAATATAAAATACAAGGCCCTGATTGCCAATAAAATAAATGTATTTACATTTTCACGGTTGAGAACAAAGTAAATTTATATTTCCTGGCACGCTACGGAGAATTTGAAATCACAAGCATCCATCAGGTTAACGGCTATCTTTTCCCATTGCGGGGGGATCATAATCTAATGCCCATGCATCACAGACGATAGACTCGTAATTGACCGTGCTAATAATTGCAAACAGCAAGATCTACCTTGAAATATCCCGTTGGGTGATTCAATCAAATATTTGCAAACAGCATTCATAACCACGCGGATTGATAATCTACGAAAACTATTTCACTGCCTGAATTAGGTACCTAAAAGTCAAATATTTGTGTTATAAATACACAATAGAAATGTCATAAAATGTATAATTAATATTAGCCAGTAGAAGTCAACCATTACACTCGCGAAAGGCCAAATAATATCTTTTATCGATGTGGAAGTTATACCTGAAGGCCATGAAGAATGCATGAATACAAAATTGAACAAATGATTCTCTATCCTGTCGAAACTTTATAAAATGAAAATCCCAATTTTTCAAAACCATTCCCATAATAATACAGTCGAAATGGGATTAGTTTACCAATCATATACGTAAAACACCAGGAGTAATGCTTCTATGCGTTATGTGCCCGTGAAATATTATTTTCCACTCTATGAGTAGATATATTCCTCCAAGCGTACTCTCAAGTAGTAGCACTCATAGAGCAATCAGCAGTATGTCAAGCGGTATGCCGTCCTTAACGCTTAAAAAAGGGATAAAGATACACGCTACACGTTTCCATTACGAGTTTTCCTCGAATCAACCGAACGAAACAAATCAAATACAAAACGTTACACAAAGAAGACTTACATCTCGCGCCGAACACTAAGTATCTTCGCACAGTCAAACTATTAAAATTCCGTATCAGAGTAAAGTACCAAAAAACATCGTTCTCCGCTCTATGACTAAAAGCATGAATCTACTCCAATTAGACAAGATTGAACAGAGTCGGAAATACCTTGACAGCCTCTGACCCCATGCGGCAGCAGCTTCCACGAACTTTTCTGCATCAGAATCAATACCGGCCTTCAAACGCAGTTAACGAGAGAAAGAGAGGAAGCCGTCGGAGTCTTAAGAATCGTGAGACCAGGTAGAAGTGGAAAACACTGAATCACAGGATGGCAGTACAAGTGAAATGAAAGTGCGCAGGTTATAGAGGCAGTAATAACCGTGGCAGCCTCATCGATGGGAAAGGCAGTTAAATGCACCGCCTTGCCGATCCCTTTACCGGGGCCGTCCCCTGTTCGTGACGACCGACCGTAAGGCGGCTGGCCTTCCCACCTCGTGAAACTGGACACCAGCCATCAATGAAAAAGAAAACGAGCATCGGCATCTCCATAAGGCATAGGAGCACCTTCGTACCGTAAAAACATCCTCTGCGGACCGAATCGCGTTAAATCACGGAAACCTTGGGCTCTTTGTGGGTGTTTCATCGCCGTAAAATATAGCGTTTAGTATCAATGTTACGCCAGCAGTTTTGTGAACGAGGTCCTTCGCGTACGTACCATTCTATCCCCTCGACGCAAGCGATCATCCCAACTCAGTGAGTCCAAAATTTGTTTCAAGTCAATTGATTTCCATAATTTAGCATCGTAAAATTGGGAGTGTATTCTGCAAACCTACTCCTTTTATAATATTATCTCTAGGACTTATCTAATCGAATGAAAATTCGTAGATTCATCGCTTTTATCGTTGCATTCTTAACGGATGAAAAACTGAAGTTGCCCAACTATTACTACCGCTAGTTGAATTTCAAAATTAGGAGCCTATCTTTCATCTAATCTACGAGGAGCGAGGCCGTTTTAGTAATTTATCATGGGCAACATTTTCCTACAAATCTAAAAAGTTGAAGTATGTATTCATGTAATGTGCATTGAAGAATAAAATTAAATAATGTTAATTTCTACCGGAGGGTTGAAATAGCGGTGAAAAAACCACCGAATTTAGTTATTCACCGATTTATGAACTCCAAAGTAATTCTCCAAGTATTCCACTTTACGAATGAACTTTCTTCTATTGCTTCTTCGAACGAAGTTTCATTTCATATTATCAAAATCGTTCCATTCGCATAAATACTGCCTTGTTTGATATAATTATCACGATCATTATAATCACTAATTATTATAATAAACCCTGCGCACAATACTCCACTCCTTTCCATTATCTTTCTTTTTAAAATATTGGCTCCTATTGTGATTTCGGAAATTTAGAATGTGTGAATTCTTCAATATGAATATGTGTTACAGATATTAACAAACAAAAGAGAATTTTTGAAAGATGCTGACTGGGATATTTTTTGCAGTAGTGCAAAGATTTTCCCAAGGTGAAACTAATTTTTCAATGAATATCATTAGGTCTGGCAAGAAAATAATAATTCTGCCGTTGAAAAGCGTTAGTAACTATAATATTATCATTAAAAAGCTATCGCAGAACTCACTAGTAACTCTTGTGTAACCCACTGATATCCATAACTCAGAATGCCTCTCACTCAAACCTTACCTTTTGCAATTCGAAACCCATAAAACACAACAATTTTCTTTAAAATCTCCTAAAGCATCAAATGATGCAAGGGGATTAAGCATGAAACACATTTAATACATCAACCAAATAAAACACAAACTTAATACAGCATTTTCAAATGGCATATACATAACAAATAGTATGAAAAAGTGGTCGACCAATCTTTAAAAGAGCAAGAAGGGAAATGAGCATTGTGTAAAATACAGTCCACCCGAGAGCAAAAGGAGAAATGAGATTTCAGCGATGTTATTGGATGGAAATGGACGAAAAATTGCTTTACTTATTCACGTGTAAGACCAATGTTCGATTATACCCCTCTATGGACATACATTTGATTGATTGAAGCAACTTCGAAAGGCTCCTAATCACGCATGGGAAATAGAGGCATATTTTATTTTACCCGTTTACCGAGCACTCCTAGCTAGCTTATTTTGTGAAAAAACATTCTTTTGTTACCAATTTAAGCGACAACGCTAAATAATGAGTTTGCATCCATTCTAATAACATCAAGGTATTCATTCTAGAGCTGGTATATGAGCCAAATGTGCCAAAACATTCATTATTGTCACACTTTCTGCATCCCCCACAGGTTCTTCATGGATGCGATGGGTGCATGGGAGTGGCTATTCAAGAATGACTCATTGGGATGAGGATATCGCTGAAAAATATTCCCCACACCGAGGAAAGTACCCAAGGCTCTGGGGCACTCAATAGAAGAGAACTCCATTCATCACAGAGATATGATGCAATTTTTATCTACCAATTAGTTCCAATTCTAGGTGTAAATTCTTCCACCTTAAATATAACTATAAATAAATCTTGGGTGATCGTCTTCGTAAACCACTATTTGAGTGACGTTGCCCGGGGGTAAATAACCTTTATTTTTAAAGAAAATTCTGCAATGACGCAAAAATATGTATCCTCAGAGATTAAAAGTTTTGCTAAATCTCTAATCCTTCTTCCTTCTCCACATTTATCATCAATTTTGCAAAATGTAATTTCAAAACAAACAATTCAGTTATATAAGTTACAACGAGTTTTAGAACTATTAACGAGAGTTAAAACTATAAAAATAAAATAACAATAAACTTAAATGAACCGCAATAAAACAGTAATAGACCACAAGAATTACACCATCATTACACAATATAAATTATCTTCCATGGAAAAAGAGAGAGCTTCTTTTCCACCAAATCAGCTTATTTTAAACTTTTCTAAAACATTTCTACTAGGTATCAACGTAAACATACATATTGCTCGAGATAAACAGCAAACATTCTTCTAAATATTCATTTAGGATCACTGTTCATTTTTTGTCTTTTAAAAACCCTATCAAATTTGTAGATCATAACAAGCAATTGGACATTTCAATTTATAAACTAGATTGAGCTCGAGCCTAGAATCTCCTAAAAATGTGGTCCGCGCCATCCGTCAGTAACCGCGTCGTTCACTCCACCGGTTTCGCATCACGCGCGGGCCACCCCTTCCTCAACTCCCGGAGAAACTGACAGACGTCCTCCCCCCCACCATCCTATAACATACGTCCTGCCTTCACATACCTCTCCCAAGCTAGCACATCCTTCACCATCATAACTTTTCCCCACCTACCTCCCCGAGCATTCGCCAGCCAGCTCCACACTCGGCTGCCTTGCCAAGGTGTGTTTGCAAAGCGGATGTAGATGATGATTTTCGAGGCATTCCCTTCCCGACCACCTCCACAGCGAGCGTGGGAGGGAGGAGGAGGGGACGAAGATGAGATGAGCGAGGACGCAAGAGAGGGGAACAGGGAAAGGGGGAGGCATTTTTTGTGAAGCAAAAGTATGGACACAGGGAACTCGCTTTTAAAGGTCAGTGTCAGGCCCAAGGGAAGGGACGAGTGGGGAAGGACGAGAATAAAGTAGATTTTTAAGGAGGATCTCACCTCGGTTCTAGTCATTGAAGAGATAATGAATATTTCATCGTTATTATCATTATAAGGCATTTCATCCTAGGTTAGGTTGACTGCTAGCCTTCACACTCCCCTGTTCCCTTCTAATTCCTTTATAACTATATGCAGCATATTGCTGATAAACCATTAAGATCCAAGCCTGTTTATATGATATAGAGTCACCATATGGATCACCGGAAGGGTAGATCTTACAAAACACAGCTTGCTCTCTTCCTCAATGGCATCCTAAAATCAGGTGAATCGGAAAAAAAAGTTGACGCGTTATCCCTTGATTTCATGAAAGCATTCGACAAGATTCCTCACAAAAAAACTTATTTTTACAATGATGCGGGTTATACCAAAAATAGTGAATTGGATACGTGACTTTTTAAGTGATCGTAAACAAAAAGTAGTTATTGACGGCATTAGATCTAATATGGTTAGAGTGACATCCGGCGTTCCACAAGGAAGCGTAATTGCCCCCCTTTTATTCATTATTTATATAAATTACCCAAGTTCTCGAGTTAGCAGTAGACCTGGATTATTTAGAGACGATGCGGTCATCTACCGCGAAATAGGCGAAGATGCGGACTTACAAGTTCTATCATCGGTCCTAAACAACGTTAGCTCGTGGTGCCAGGAGTGGGGGCTTGAACTAAATTTTAGTAAATGCACTGTAGTACATTTATTTCCGATGTCAACACACCTACGCCATGTCTACAATGTGGAGTAAACATAGTGTCATCAGACGAAGTAAAATACATAGTAATTACCTTATCTTCAAACCTAACGTGGAGAAAACGCACACTAAGCATATGCGGCACAGCCTTAAAGAAACTAGGATTTATCAAGCGTATTGTGGGAAGTTTTCGGATGAAAAAGTGAAAGAGAGGTGTTACTACGCTCTGGTTAGGCCTCACCTCGAATACGTCGCGAGCATTTTGGACCCTGGACAGAAGTATTTCATTCGAAAAATAAATAAAATACAAAAGAAAGCTGTGCGCTTCGTCAAAAACTGCTACGAGCGAAAAAAGTGTTTCACAGCATTTAGTGGGATTAATATGGGAACCACTAGGGACTCGGAGGCTACACGCTAGGCTTAGATTGCTTGAAAAATTCCGAACAGGTGTTTTTCAGTGTCACACGGAGAATATCATTTTGGCCCGCACTATATCTCTAGGTCCGACAGGAAAGATAAACTAAGAGACGCACATTGCCGAACAGATAGGTACAAAAATTCGTTCTTTCCACGCACAATAAGTGACCATAGTAAAAACTGAGATCCACTTAAAAAAACACTCCAGAAATACAATTCACCTTTTCACCTCCCTATAACATTCTCATTTACCTCTATACGCGGCTGGTGTCCTAACACCCCTTGCCACACGCCTATGCAGCGTCCTGCAGGGTAGTATGTAGAATGTACTACCCTGAGAATCCACTAGTACTAGTATTAATAGTAGTAGTAGTAGTTTATGAGTATGTACTTGCCCGATAAGAAAACTTATAATTTTTAAACATTATAAGATTAATATTTTGTTGGTTCTGTTTTTTCTTCTTCTTTTTCAAGTGAAATGGTATACAGTTAATGATTCTATATTCTGCTAATGTTCTGATTTTGGACTACTATTCTAATACTTTTGTTAATATTCTGTTATTCTATTGCGTAATGCTATAACTTGCTATATAGTGAAATGAAATTTGAATGAATTTTTATTACTAAAAATCTGTATCTGCATATCGCTGATGATATTAGAAAGATTTACATTTTCTGTTTCGATTGCGACAAAGAGTATAAATTACGCTGTCTTATAAGGCGTAAAACTCTGAATTAAGTATTGCTCAAGAAAATAGGCACCAAGGCTCTCACTCTCTGAAAAATAAATTATGGCGGAGTGTGAATGATCTTTTTATAGCATAATGCCGAAATTCCCGCTCGTTGGCACCAAACCGGACCTAAGCCGTCGTTGACCGTAGAAATTACAAGGCTTATACCTACCTAACGCCGAGGCAATAAAAAGATACAGTTGTCACGAGATATACTAAAGAAAAGAGTACCGTTTTAATAAGTTGGAGACCTCTATTTCTGCACTATCTAAATCACATAAATTATGTTCACCCGGAAGACACACAAAAAAGGATTCAGTGAGAGCCTCATATCGCCACCGCTATATTTCCCTTCTCTAGACCAGTGGTATTTAAACCGTGTTTCACGGAACCCTGGTGTTCCACACATCTTTCTCAAGGTTTTCAAGAATTGTTTAGCACATGCATGTACCCTAGAAATCTGGTGAATATTTATTTTTTTCACGAGGAAGGGTTCCATAAAATATTTTACCACCCATAAAGGTTCCGTAGACCGATGAAGGAAGAAGACTACAACAGTGGGGAAATATTGCGGAAAGGACTTGAAGGTGAAAGGATAATGAGGGAACTCACTGCGCATTATCTAAGCACACCCTCGACCCACCGCAAGGGTGTGGGGCAGGCGGTGTCAGGGCACCGACCATGAAGAAGGGAGGGAACAGGGAAAGAATAAAAACTGAAATGCATACGAGCAAAGTGTCATCTGGACCGCTCTGTTTCTGTTGTAGTCATAAATCGTGCGTGGGAAAAATGAATCATTGTAACTAGTGCCGTCCCAAGTTCTTTTTACAAGCGTGGGTAACAATTTATTTGGTTGCCCCAAACAAAGAATTTATAAGCCGACTGTAAATTTTTAAACTACACATTAATTTTAGGGATACTTTAAGGTTTCAGAACGATCATCTCAACATTGTAGTGTCCTTCCTCGTCAGAAATTCAATTTTCAATCTTAAAGTTCTCTCCAAGCTTCGACCTTCACGAGGAAAGATTTACAGGGATCATTTACATTATAACTTCTCTTTGTGGGTGGGTGTTATATCATCCGTGAATTTTGGTGCAATTTCAGATACACTTGCTTTCACTGGGTTGGTGATAAGAACGGTAATGAAGGAAATTGTTAGTCCGTAAGCTTCATTGTACTTTTTGTTGAAGTTTGTTATAAGTGCCAGTCACTTTCACAATAGCCTAAAAAGGTCATTTGGGATAGAAATTCAAGCTAAGAGTTGGTAACATTTTCCAATTTTCATACTTTCTCTCCCCTTTTCACATTCATCAATAAATCACTCACTGGCCGCCCCTACGACCAGCCACCTGTGGCTTTTTCTCACGTTACCAACGCCTCCGGGTAGCAAAGAATGTAACTATTTCCTCAAAGAGGAAATTGGCAAGCTTGAATATACGAGCGATGGGCACGATTAAAATGGCTGGAGCCGATTTCAATATCACAGTCATAACTTACGAAATGGAATTCGCCATTTACATATACAAACTACCCTGCGATCCACCACTGAAGTGTTTGGCTGGGGGTTTTAGGAAACCAGGGAATAATATAAACAGGGAATACATAATATAAACCCAGGAAAGGTCTTCATATCTCGCTCTGTATTTGTTTAAGCTACCACTTGGAGGTGAAAGAAAAGGTATTTGTACCTATCTGTTGGAATAACTCTCTTATTCTCTCCCTTCAGTCAGCTCTGGAGATGCAATATCGATGTTAAGTTATATCCGATGTTAAGTTCGTGTCACCCAGAATCTCACGTGATCAGAAATTGTCATGTAAACTCAGCCTAGCATGTAGCCTCAAATTCTCGTGTGGCTCCCAAACTAGTTCATCCAATGGCAGTGTCACACTTTCTATTCGCTCGCAATAATTTTGACCGAAGTGAATGGCTTTCCTCAACATTTGTTTAATTCGCATTATAAAAGTTTGTCATTCGACGCAGCGGTGTTATCTTCAGGTACCTGAAGATAACGCCGCCGCGTCGAAACTAGTTGTACCGGAGAATAAATTGGTGGAATAGAACAAAGTTTTCCTTTTAATTCAATATATAATGAACTTCCACAAAGTTGAGCCTGAGACGATGGAGATAATAAAGTTTGTCATATCAAATTACGCGGAGGGAGATGGAACCATGAATGAGGTTTGACACCCTCGGGTTTGTACATACCCTCAGTAGAGTAAAGTGCCCGGCTAATTCGGTTGTTAATAGTGCGGGAATAAGGTGAGAGAATCGGGACGCACCAGTGTGAAATATAAAAGACACCCTCGGGTTAGCTAGAAACAATTCATTCAGGAGAATCAGGAAAATAATTCAAATATTAGTCTTTATTAGCTGTTTCCGTTTCATTTTTATTCATGTAGAGCAACTTTCATTGGTCTAATATTAATGAGACTTCAACACACAACAGACAAGATTTACCGAATCTCAGCCTTTGCCTTGCCTGACCTTGCCGCGGGATCATGGCCATAAATTGGTGAGACGATGAGAAGTACCATATGAAAGGCTTTGTACGGGTCTGGAAGTGACGTGAAGGTAGAACGCCCAGTGTCTGTCTCAAAACAAAGTGTAATGAACTTTATAATTGAGACTCACCTGGGCATTTAATAAGGATACACTTTTACAGGAATTCTGGTGGATCACGAATCTTTCAGAGAAAGGGAAATCTTTCAGGCTGTTTGCGATAGCTTGTATGATGACATTTATTAAAATTTCAAAGCGGTAATTTCGAGGATCTTCGTTGCATTTTGATATAAAACTTTACAGAATTTAAGCAAGATTATAGAAAGGGCTGAAATGATTGGAAATTAGCAATTATAAATCTATGCTTGAAGAGAAAGACATAAATTTTCAGTAACTCCTTTTTCGGAATAGCTATGGTTTCGATGCGGTAATATCAACACCGACGGGAAATAATCATACAAAATGATAAAAATTCTAGAACAGGCAAACGTCGCGATTTAAAAAGATTAATAAGTGAATAGTACTTACGTATCCGTGATAACACATTATTAGTGCCAAAACACAATTTGAAAAAAGTCGTGAGGTAAACAATCATACAGCCTAAGAGGTGTCCTTTCACAGTAACTTCGAGGTTATTCGGCTATTTGAGGAGGCGACCAACAACTTTGGTAATTTGAGTCTGTAAGAATTAGGGAGTGGATTGACAAGAGAAGAATTATTTGGATAATGTAGAAGTATATAATTATCGCAAAAAATGATCGTTGATAATGGCAAAGGTTTCTGATACCTAGGCCGGTGAAATAAACTCAGAGTGGAGGTTTACAAAGTATCCATTTTTTGTGATAGTTTTATCGATCGTTCATTTCCACAAGTTGTCGCCTGATGCACTAAACTTTGAATTTATGTATGTAGAAATGTTGGATTGAAGCCCGGCGTCGCGTCGGCATTAGGCTATTCTTAACAACAGGTTTAAAGGGGCCCAGAGTTTTAAGTCCCATGCCACCCACGGAGTAATACAAATGGAAGCACCCTCCCCAAGACACCCAATGAAAGATCGGGATTCCACCGAAAAATGGGAATTTGAAATGGTCTCGGGATATGAAACCATCACTTAAGCCAACATAGATACCCAACTCCGAGATTCACGAATATTTGCACCCGCGATTTCTACAAAGCGAAGATGAGGGGACGAATCAACCACGAAGAATCTACAACATCGTTTTATTACGTGGCTTGTTTCTTGACATGTGCTCCCGACATTATCTCAAGTCCCACGCGTAAAATTGTACAGCCATGATTGCATGCCGCCGTAGGGTATCAACCACGGTAATTCATAACCACAATTGCTCGGTTCCGGTTAATGAAACTCAACCTGAACGAAAGGAATAAAAAAATAGGAGCGAAGGAAGATGGGAGCAAAAAAGTATCACGTCTGGGAATAATCCGTGGCTGGGCCTTAGACTGAAAAGACAATGAAACGAATTGGAATTCCATTACTATCGAATTAATTGAAAGGTCTTGTGAAAATTATTGAACAGGATTTAGGCGAGAATTTTTTATGTTAATCTAAAGTGAGTGCAGAAAAATGTGGAAGTAGAAAAGAAAGAGAATAAAAAGGCAAAGAACTATATTACGAAATGACAGTTTTGCAAAAAGATTCATGCAACAAAAAGTACCAGTATTGACAGTAATTTCGAAGCAGTGGACAACGCATAAAATTACCAATAATTAGGCATTTCCATTTCGTTTTTCGGAGGCTACGAACTATTAAAAAATATTAGTGAAACAAAGATACCAATACAAACACTTAGGCTCATTTCCATAATCTAATCACAATATAGAATGAGCGTCTATTAAAATCTACTTAAAAATTTCAATTAGCGTAACTGTACAAAGTAAATCCCTTAAAAGGTTATTATCGATATTCGATTACTAATTAGATTTTGACTGTAATTTCTATTACCAAAAAGCAATAAAAATCATGTGCTTTTATCACCCTAAAAGCATTAAAATATTATATTAATAGTAAACGAGCTCTCAATTACTTAAGGAAATACGCAATTTCTTAAGAAGAACCCTTTTACATTGTGGCTATATTTATAAATAATTATATTTCAGCACTTAATGGTCACAATTATTTTTCAAGAAGATAATACAGCATTTTTCATTCAGGTACTAAACAAGGTTTACAAATAAATATTTTATCACATATGTAATACGATATATAGCAATACAATTAAATATTTTAGACACATATACTGTTAACACTATGAAGTGAAGACGATGATTCAAGAGGTAACTAAATTTTACCCTACAAAACGTGGCAAGGAAATAAAAACAAAACTGGTATGAAGGCAGATATATGATTGGCGCATGAGCACCCTGGACTCCGCCGTAGCAGAAGGTTATCCATTATGAGCACGTATTACGAAGTACTTTCAGCGAAATTCACGTGCAAGTTATTCATCACGGGCACGAGGGTGGTCGCCGGCAACTTTAAAAAGAGTGAGAACGGAACACGAGTGAAGGGAGGTGGAGTCAAAAAATGTTAAGTTTGGAAGCGAAAGGCGGAGGAAGGAGAGAGAAGGTTGAAGAGAGGCGAGCGAAAGAGGATCGCCCCGGGTCAAGAGGTCCACGGCGGCTGAGGCGGTGAGAGAGCGTGGGAGTGGAGTGAAGCGGAGGGCACCTCGCGGGGAACAAAATCCGCTCCCCTCCTCACCCTCGTCGGCTCGCCTTTGATGGACCACGCCGGGGGGCTCGGCTGAACGATATTCACACTTCAACATCGCGATATACATTTTGCATCGCAATTGATGCCATTAATCGCATATTGCATAATATCGCCTTTCATATCATATCGAACATTGGATGGAAATTTTTATCGCACGCATGGCGTATCGCATGATGTCGTATATCACATATCTTATATCACATGGCATCGCATGATCACAAGATAACGCTTATTGCAAGATAAATTCTTTTGAATTTCATCGTATATGATCTCGAGTATGTTATAAAACTTAAGAGGATTGGGAAAAAGAGAATAGGTACAGATACAAGCTTAGGTACTTGGCCGTTTAAGGCCAGTCGGTCCTTCTTCAGAGGCCTAGTATATAGTCGGCGGCATAGATAAATAGCAAATGACTCTTTTACCCTACCGATAAAGAAGAACCGATAGGCCCAAAACGTCCACGTAAGTTTAAAGCTATTTTTTTGCTAACACATTTTTTTATCTATCCTCGAAAGTTTTTCTTTTCTGTGCGGCCCGTTGACGAACATTTCTTAACTTGTAAATGCCAAGATACCTTACACTGTAAACGGCATGATTTCGCAAGTATCATACTTCAGTATATCACACGAAATCGTTCATTGGAAGGCGTTATTCGATATCGCTGATCCCGCAAGAACACAATTTCACGGCAATATATCCAGCATGTCACAGGCGATACACTTCGATATCGCACAGTTTTAGCTCATCCAATCCGTCTCTTACCTCCGGGAGTGAGTTTTTGAAGGTCCCTCGGGTCAGGAGTGTCCTTCTAACCAAAAAGGGTTGAGTCTGCAACCTCCAAACGGACCATGACTCCCCTCCATATATCTCTCTCTCTCCCGAAGAAAAATTGTCGATTCATTCTCTCACAGTATCCCCCTCACAACCCCCTCACCTCCGCCCCGAGTGAGTATTCCTCCCCGGCCTTCTCGCCCCATCTTAAGAAGGCCCGTCTCATCTCTCTTCACTCTCCGTCCGCGCCGTCCACTTGCTTTACATCATCAAGAGCCATCCCTCATAGATCTTTCCCTTCCTCGGATGATCCCCTCTTCCAACTGCACTTTCAACATCACGAATTAGTTATGGAAACATTATGGCAAGTGGAGACGACGCGTCAAATTTATTTCCATTTCAATTTTGGATCACGATTTCTGAGACTCTCAACATTTCATCCACAGACCTACAGTCAAACTATCGTGTGCTTCATATTTTGGTTCGTACTGTGCGTACGGATTGAATTTACACGCACTTTCATGCTTTTAATTTTCTGTTTTCCATATTGCCTTTCATGGGCAAATCATGAAGCTGATGAAATTACAATATAAATATGAAAGCAGGAGCCTAGAATAATGCTCGAAATATTTGGGTGCGCTCAGAAAAGGGTTTTCCCTTGGTTTAAGAACATCAAAGCAATTATGTAAGTAAAAGGGCGTTCTTACCTTCATTAAAATTTATGGTCTCATGGCTTAAAATCATTAAACTAACTGGATAAAGAAAAAAAAATTATTTTGTTTTCTCAAGCGAGGAATGGTTGCTCGTCTGCAAGACAGAGAATAGCTGGCTCGTCTCCGTTATAGTTTTCAATAATGGCGTGTTGTAACTACAATTCTATTTTTACTTTCTTTATCAAAGAAATTAAAATTTTTCCCATAGTCGTATTCGATGGCATTCTCAGCTTTAGCATCCGACAAAATCGCTTGGGAATATGCAGGCAAAATACATCCAATGAGAAGATTAGCTTCAGAGTCATGACTTCTTTTTAAAACTTTCAGCTTTCTTGAAACAAAAAGCTTGAGATTATAAGTAAAATGCGAAATACTTTAAAATCACTTTGTGGTCACAGCATAAAAGATGCATCGCAAAGTTGCTCTTCTCATCATGATTGCATTAATGTGCATTTTAATGTTTCTTTAGTATATAAGTAAAATGTTATTGAAATATGTGCAACGTAAGCACCATCATAATCTTTACAAGGTTTTGCTGAATAGTATCATCATCAGTAGTCATCAATCCGAAGATTAGTTTGAAGCAGCTCTCCCCATTCTACTCTCCTCTCTGTCATCCACTTCATTCCTACATATTTACTTAGACGTCGTTCATTATTTGCTTAATGTATTCCATTCTTGGTCTTCCTCTATAATTATTCACATTTATTTCTCATTCCAATATTGTTTTCATTAGGCTATTGTGTTGCAAAATGTGTCTAATTAGTTTGTCTTTCCTTTCTCACAGTGTTCATTATGCTTCTTTTCTCTCCAGCTCTTCATAGGTCTTCTTCGTTAGTGATTCTCCCGTCCATTTAATCGTTATCATTTTTCGGTAACACCACATCTCCATTGCTTCCAATCTTCTTTGCTCTGTTGCTGTTACTGTCCAGGCTTCACTGCCATATAAGAGCATGCTCCAAATACATGTTTTAATAAAGTGCATCCTAACTTCCAGGCTTGTATTTCCAGCTGTCAGCAGACTCCTCTTCTGGTACAATGCCTTCTTTGCTTGGGATATTCTGTTCACAATATATTTCTTGCTTCTTCCATCCTGCTACCCATATAACAAAATTCTTCCACTTGCGCCAGTTTTTACTGCCCTAATTAAATGATGATTCTGTCTTGTTGATTTCTTCCACAAACCATAAATTTGTTTTTCTTAAAATTAATCTTCAGGTTTTATTTATTCAGAGTTTTGCGTAAACAGTTCAGCATTCTTGTCAGATATTCTTTCTTCTCAGCAAGAATTGCTATGTCATCAGCACAGCTTATTTTTTTCTCAATGCACTTGTATTCCTGTTTTTAATTTGTCCTTTATTTCATTTATGGTTTTTTAATGTATAGGTATATGTGAATATCATTGGCAACAACGCGCATCCTTATCTTTCTCCTTTCCTCACTTCTGCTTCCTCTGCATTTCCGCCACATTTGATCACTTCCAGTTGTTCCTCATGCAGCCTGCACAATACTCTCCTATCATTAAATGCCACTCTTATGCTCTTCAGTGTAGTAAACATTCTGCTCCAGTCCACATTCGCTAACGCTTTCCCTAGCGAATCAAATATATGTTGGGCGGTCTTTTTGATTCCTCTTCTCTATGATAAGTCTCAGGCTGAACAGTATATGACGGTATAATAGTCTATGATAGTATTCCTGTTGCTTTTACAACGTAAAACATTCAAGTGGAGAGAGATTTGGAGACGCCTTCTTCATCCCAATCATAATAATATAAATGAATTTAACTATAAAATACAAATGTGATAATATTTTGCTTAAGGCATTGTTGAAGGTTAAGTAGTGTCCATTAGAAATTGGAAAGTGTTCAACAAAAAAATACTCAACTCAAAAAAGCGCCGAGAAAATGTGGCGTGTACCTTAATATTTGTAGCTTTAGCTTATGTAAATCATTCTTGCAATCAACCGATAATTAAGTGCTGCAATCACCACACTTGAGAAACTGAGGGAAAGCCACCAGCGAAAAACATCTGATGGCATTTCTTCTCTTATTGATGTGGTTTCTCAATGTTTCACTCTTTTTTATAGCAAAATCGACTTTATCAGTCAAGTGTTGACAGCAAGGTCAATTTTTTTCCGTTAATACAATGTTCCGGCAATGAATATCATTGAATTGAATGATGATATTTGATCTCTGCTGCACAAGGGTATAATACACTGTTGATTGGAAATAAGTAAACGATTTTTAAATGCATGCTTTTTTCAAGTTGAAACCGCTTTACTTATTGTTAGTAAAAGATAACCATAAACAGGTTTTAGAATTATTTATGCCATATATAAATTGTGTGTCAAGTTAGTGATTGCGTAATTCATTCACATGAATAAAAGACAATTACCTCTATTAACCTATGAAAATGTCTCATAATCACCGTACAGTTTGAGTTGAGAAATCAGCATCGGAACCAAGCTGTAACATATCACCCAATCGGTCAATCTAAATTATAATACGTATGGGTTTAATTGGACATGGTTTTCATTAGATCGGCTAAGGACTTTTGAGCTAAATGCTTGATGAGGAAGCAATAACGCAGAGGAAAAAAGACAAACTTCGCATCGCAGTAAAATCCTTTAAAGCTCATTATATTCATTCTAGGGTACTTCGAGCATTTCTTATTTATGAGGATGAAGAAAGATTTTCTGCAGAATAATCCCTCCGGCAAATCAGCAATCTTTCGAAAGAAAGCATTCACGCCCTCCTAAGTCAACAGAAAACCAAAAGAGTACAGCCCATGAAGGAAGAAATGGCCAGCGCTTCTACACCACTGGGCTGCTGCTCACACATTGACTGTCCCCCTTCACAACCGACAGCGACAGGCAGCTGAATCCTCATCCCCTATCTCAATCACGCTAATATATTTCTCCCTGCCTTCGATTCTCTTGACTCAATCTCTAAACCACCTTCCTTGCCACTCCTCCTCACTTCTCTGTTTAATATTCCTTCCTCCTTCAACCGATGCTCCATTCTATCGGTTTTTTGCCATGCCTTCGCCCCACCACCTTATCCCTTCCGAATGCCACTCTTGCACGCGCTAACTCATTCCGCTTCATCTCCCGCGGCAATGATTCCCTTTCCTCTTGACATCCTCTTTCGCCGTAGCCGGCTCCTCCCCGTGTTCATTTCAATCGGTATGTTCACAAATACATTCACCTTGAAGGCCTCAAGCTCCTCTCCCTGTGACTTCCTCCTCCCCACTCGTCTTCCTTCTTCTGCATCTCCCACCGTGCAACCCCCGACTACCTGACGTCTCAGCCTTACACCGCTTCCACGGCAACAATTATAATGGCTTGTTGAGATAAGACGATCGCTCCGGCGTCGCTTGAAATGCAATTTCTGCAAGATTTATGCACGTATAAGGGGAGAGATGGAGAGAAAGAGAGAGAGAGACAGGCCGTAGGAAAAGGGGAATGAGGATTGAGAAAAACAGACTGCCGGGGTGAATGAGGATATTCGAGAGCTCGTTCTCGAATTGTGAGGCGGCTTTTACGGATAATTATACCTTTCGGGGAAGACAAACCTGACTTGGGAAAGAGAGGGAAAAAATATGAAAATGAGCGGCGCAGCAGTGTGGTTACTGCATAAAAATACTGCTCATTTACCTGCGCACTCGTTAAGGCGATCGCACGGGATCTCTTGTCTCAAGGCGATGGGGAAAGTAATGCGTGGCGACTTGATTAGCTGGTGATAATTTTCGGTTCCGCCAATGCTAAGACTGCCACGCGCACAGGATGCAGAGGAGAAAACCCAGAAGCGAAAGCTATGTGCTAGCGGACATTCATTGAAATGAACAAGATGTATAATTTGCTGCTGCAAAGAATGCATCTTACATTGTCAGTGGAAAAAGTTTACCTGGACAGGAAATCTAACCAGGAACCTTAAGACTTTCTGGATTGATGCCGGACAACTACACTTTCCAGGGTTGTTCATTACGTTGCTTTTGAGGAGGCATAGGAAGTAGCTTTCGGGTGCCATTACGGATAATTGAAAATGACACTCTTATGAAAGAATCGCTCGTCAAATATTACAATGATGACAAGGACAGATCCCATGATCTATCACAACGCGTGATGACCAATGCAAGTTGTCAACTCTACCAAGATGAACGGCAGAAGAAAAAGGTTTCTTGAATCGGACATTGATCCACGGAATTTGTCAATCAGGGTCAATGTGCAGATCAGTAGATCAGTGCGCTACTCAGGATTCCTGGTACCTAAAATATTTTTTCGTGGATGCATGAAAACCATCTCACGCATGCAATTACGATTCATCAAAGATGACACCCAAGAGCCGTGTTTCAAAGCCATAGTCTACGGATCCGTTTATATCCTACAGTATACGTTATTTTATGATTAAAAATTCTACAATTAAACACATGCCTTATAAAGAGCCAATGAAGTATATTTCATCTACAGCAGTAAACGTCCAATAATGTTTTGTAAAATGGCAGAGAAAAAAGTTATCAGGATAGGAAATCAAACCACGGTTATTCGGCTTGGGAAGCCGGAATTCTGAATAGTGCTGGATAATTCTGGATGGCCCGAAATGGCCCGAAAAGAAATAATTAATTTGCAAGAAATATTCGCCGGGGCTTATACTACACTTTAGATTTCTATTGTTTTTTCTTGTAAAAGGAATACGCTTTACAACAGATAAAACTGGTGCCAAAACAGTTGAGAGCGCTTGTAAGAAGTTTTATTTTTAACTAGCGGACTGCACCCATTGAAGTTCAACAGGGGAAATTAAACATTGAATATGATATATGGGATAATATTAAAAGCATTTCAATTAACTGTTCAAAGCGTATAAGCAGATACCATGCAGCTTAGAAGACTCACTACGATTTCAGAACACTCAGTACGGTAGTAAAATGAACTGCAATATCGAAGGTGGAAACATTTTTATTTATATATTTTAGCGTAATGTAAACAATTCTTTTCAAAATGCATATTTGCACTATAAACCATGAAAAAGTCAGGCAATTTTAAATACACCAAATAAAAGAAATGCAACTTTTACTTTGAAGGAACTATAAATTTAAATACATCATATTTCTTAGTATTACCCCATGCATTAAATACTAAAATACGGAGAAAACTTCAGGTATGTTACATAAGAACCGAAATACGCTATTATGAAACAATTTAAGGCCCAGCGTCCTTCATTTTTGAGGCTTTACAGAATTAATTACCTCAACCATGATAGAAGGATTCTGAATTCTACCAGTTTGAGAACAACCCCTTACCGAAAAAAGTTCATTTCACCTCAGGCGTAGTCAATTAATGACGACACGCTGACTTGAGCAACTAATCTCTACCAATTGTCATCCTCCGTCACGCTAGCACCAACCATTCCATAAACAGATATCGCGTTGCCTCAATTATTGAACATTCTGCGGTAATTGTTGGAATTAGCTCGATTATTATAACTAGAATTAAGAAGGGCAGTGAAGGAAAAATATACATAACCATCACGCCATTCTATTCCAGGATTTCTTAGTCCAAGAACTTAAAACGATCCAAGAATTTAGTTATTGCTGCTAGGCCTATAAAACTGACTCTCTTGATTATTTTCCTCCTTAGTGACCTACCTTTCCATACCTCTTGAGCTTCCCCAATACTCATGCATTGCTTCATACACGCTTTCCTATTCTTAAGGATCCTAATATTCCTCCTTTTAGACTCCCTTCTACCATGACCACTCATGACTTTCAAGGTCAACCCCGTCTTTTCATACCATTCACTCTCCGGTCATATATCTGTTTCATTATTCGACTAACATTTATTCTCTCAACAAGGCCAAATCAACGAAACACTCCATTTCATATATGTCCATTATTGGAGCATCCAACCCGCTTTATTTCATGCCTAACCCTATCCATCCTACTTTTCCTGAAAACAGTTCTCAGGTACCCCATTCTCACAGCATTCAGCCTACTCTCATACTTATCCCGACATACCCAGATATTGCTTCCACATAGGAGGGTAAGTAAGGAGAAATATAACATGTCAAAAATAATATTTTCTAAAATATTTTTGTTCTCCTCCAACCGCTGCCTAAACAATTGTAAATATGTAGCCTCGAATAAAAAATGCCACAGAAAGGTAAACCCTGCTCTTCTTCATCGATCAATAAAGATCTTTTTAGAAATTATAAAACTGGCTTAAACATTGAGCAAAATAAATAGATTTATTTACAATCAACAACACTTGTTTTTAAGGGAAGTGAATAGTTAAGCACGATTGGAAAATATTTTCTACATCACATCTTCTCAGCAACAAACAACGTATATAGGAAACTTAATTAGAGTCACATTAAAAAAAGGTTTTTGCAGTTATATTGAAAATATACACCGCTGAGATAAAATATTATTTTTTCAGTAATTATCCTATTGAAGTAATATTCTTTCGTTTTTTTCCAAAATGAGTGAAATCTCTAAGTTCAAACTTCTCTAAAAATTTAAAGCCCTAGACTTTGCCATTATTTCTCTTTTTAAGGCGCATTCAAGTCACTGCAAATTATGGCGAGATCCCTATTCTATTTCCAATTCTCACAACACTTTGAATACGGTCAAATTTCATAAGTCACGGAATAGGCTCCATGTCAGTTTTTCAAAAGAAAATGCCAATAGTTGGATTTAGGATAAGATTTTGGCCAAAAAATTACGATTATTAACTTCGATTTCATTAAGTTTATGGTGAGTTCTTCAATAGTCCCATGAAACAACAATGGCGTTAATTGTGGTGTTGATAATATTTAAACAGTGATAACACAATACTTGTTTCACGTGTTTCGATTAAATTTCTTTTATTGTAGACAGAAGGTAAAAGTGTTTCTTAAGAGTGAACTTTTAATTCACTTTTCCTGGTATCTGAAATTTTTATGAATTCTCTAGCGACAGCATTTCAATCACCCGAGTTTGTATTCCACTAAAATACTAACTAGCATGATTGATTTGAGTTTAAACTTCCAAATATTGCCATAAATGTCGCTTTTGAAGGGCTGGAACTGAACTAATACAGTAAGCCATTCACATCGCGGATATTAAACCATCTCCCGCGGTTACTATAGTCACGGCCAGGTCCACTCATAAACCAGCCGCGTCCAGAAAAAATGTAAGATTTTTCGAAAACGTCTTCACAGCTTTAACGCCTTCATAAAATTTACAGAGCACTCAGAGAAGAAAGGAGAAAAATCAACATTTATAAATTTCTGGTTTCCAGAATGTGACGATTCATGGCTTGAACTGTGACCGGCTTGAACATTATGTGTTTTGGAAAGCCACGCAATCAAAACTCGCTTCCTGAATGTTTGATTTAATCTCCACCTAAAATTTTCCAAGGAGTAAAAATAATTTTATTGCCTAAAAGGCACACAGCGAGAAAAAAGTTGCAACCCGTGTGGAAATAATATCCAATCATAGTTTTTTTAGAAAATGGAAGGAAAAT
This sequence comes from Pyrrhosoma nymphula, assembly GCA_963573305.1. Taxonomy (NCBI): domain Eukaryota; kingdom Metazoa; phylum Arthropoda; class Insecta; order Odonata; family Coenagrionidae; genus Pyrrhosoma; species Pyrrhosoma nymphula. Next base: position 89,480,330 of record OY754330.1, read on the forward strand.
AAAAGGCATGAATAAAGCCCAACAGAAACGCTCATTGGAGGAAATATGTAAAAAGACAAAAAAATGCTGTGGCTGATACTATCATTCTGAATTCCATTTAAAAACGGAAAAGTGGGCGTCACAAATATTGCATATTGCCACTTCACTATCATAAAAGCGACCACCTTCCGGACATTTACGGCCAAAGCAGTCAAGCAAGGTAAAATGAGGATGCTACTTGCTCAGTTTTAGAAGCAGAAGGTGAAAATTGGATTTTTACGGGCCTCACTAAATATAGGAAGCAAGAAGTTTGTATATTGATTACCGAGACTTTCCATAAAATTATCACATTACTCCGAGCTGTTAAAGTACCCTTAAGGTATGATTTCCGTCCTCCAAGGCTCCATATTAATGATCCTAAATTATACAGCAAGTGTCTCAAGCCCATGTTTATCTCCTCTCCTCCATTACTATTTTGATAATACAACAAAATTTGAATAGAAAAAAATATATTTTCCAGGAAAATCAAAGAAAAATTAACACTGTAACCCCGTTTTATAACGCTAGGCTATCTTAAAGTCGGAAATCAAAACCAAGAATTTGAACGAACCATTTAGTAACAAGTAGGCAAGCACAGAAATAATTGAGCTGAATCTGGTATCAGCATTAACCCACGCTTAACGAAAGGTGACAAAAGGCCTCAAAAGGTCTCATCCGACGGACGTAGTGCTGCAAGGGAAATGCTCTCCACATAGCGCTTAGTTTGGATCAGGATTAAGCAGAAAATTCTCCGCAACTGCCGTGATTCGATCCCGAGTCCTCCGGGATAGGAAACCAGTATAGTTGTAATTTTGTGAAATTCTCAGTGAAAAGGTCATTCACCTGGACTGGGATTCAAAACCAGACCACTCGATACCGCGCCGAGTACTCTAGCCAAGCGTCCTCTTTAACAGTGATTTTAATGCTGATTTTCATTTCAACGCCTGTGTAGCTTAACTGGTCAGACACTACCCAATATCGAAGACTTTGGGTCCGAATCCCAGTCCAGATGAGTGATTTTTTTCACCGTGAATGTCACATACTTCCATGATCCATGCCTAGTGAGTGACTGTTGAAGTTATTGCCCGACCAGTTGCGCAGTTCTTTGAACCAATACCACACCATCCCGATCCCCCACGACTACGAAGTCTCAATACCCTTGCACAAAAAGCAATTCTTATCTGGAAGGCTCCAATCAAAACGAAACGCTTGGACGATCTATTCGGTCATAAATGCACCGAATCAATTAAGTCAAATACGGTGCAAAACACAATGAAGGTCCCTTGTCCGCCGAGGCGCCTTCGGGTCCCGGGAGACGCGCTCCTTGTCCCGCGCCCGTCTCACAGCGGCACGCCGCGCCATAGATCCCCGGTTCAAACCCCCCCCTCCCCTACATGGCGTGCGTACACAATCTCTCATCTCCACCCAGACAACCCGTCGTTGCTTTAGTTGCACTCGCATTCCAAAGAGGGCGACTTATCGCGTGGGATTGCCGCATACATCTTCAGGCAATGGGAGGAGGCGCTGCATTCTGCGCTCAACTTCCATTCACGCCCCGCCCATCCCATCAACATCCGTCGGACACGGAGGAGAGTCCCATCCGCCTCCGCAATGGGATGGTTTCCCGCCTAACACACGTTCCCACCCCCCTATCCCCCCGCCCTTCCCCAATCCCCTCATATCTTCCTCTCCGCTCTCTGAAATAAAATGACAAAAGAGTGAATGGGCGTAAAGAGGTGCTGAATAGCTGGAGTGGACCGTATGTCACTCGCGTTGTCTCTTCCCATGACCGAGAACGCTTTCATGACCTCGCGAGTCTCACCTCTCGCATTTCACGCAAGATCAACGAAAGGGGCAAGGTTTCTCCGGAGGCTGGTAATGTTTTGACGGGAGTGTGATTGTAAAATCCGGATTATGTGGGATGTGACAACTAATCCCAACTCATTCGCGCACCGAGCCATCCACAACTTAAATCCATGCGCGCGCAGTGCACGCGCTCGCCGTCCCAGGTAGAGTTTATGGAATGAGGCCTGATGTGGTTGAAACGATGTACATTTACATGGAAAGAACAAAGTTTGTAAGGGAATGATTGAGGTCTAACTTTGTGGAACGAAGTCAAGAAATTGAGTGCAAAAACTTAGACCTTGTCCACACTTATATTAAACCTAGGTACTACTTATCATGGTTTTAACTACAGACTGCCTTTTATTACTTTGAAAATTGCAATCAGTAATCAAAATTAAGATAAGTACTAAGTTATTGTTTTTATTATCAAAGTTTACTGTTTAAAAATGAAATGTCCTACTCCTGAAAGTGATAGGTGAACCCAGGAAAACGGAGACTCTATCACGTGTTTCAATAAAACAAAATTAAGTACACATACGATAGATCAACATCTCCTTTTCAATAGTGCCAAAATGGCTGATGTCCTGTAATCCTCTGTCACACAACCATTGAGGCGGATGACGAGGTGCAACCATATCACCGACTGTCACTCGCCCTTTTGGATGTTACATCGCATGCCACACAAGATCACCTAAATGAGAAGGTTTCTACGGCGTTGATGATGTTTTGAACGGTCATGTAATTATAAATTCCGGAGTGCGCGTAAACAAGGAAACTAATACTTAATCATTCATGTATACTGCCAACTTGATGCTTAACCGGGGAAATTCACAGAAGTTGTCAACTAGAGAAATGGTTTTCTTCAGCTTGAGCAGCGGCTGATCAGCCATCAGTTAAAGGAGATCAGATTAAATAAGCTAAAAAGACTCTCTATTCCTAAGGCTCGTAGGTTACACACAAATATATTATTATGAACAATTTTCAGATAGGAGTTTCGAATTGACACTGAGGGTATTATTTCCCCCAGGCTACCCCCGTTTTCTTCATGAAATTGACAAAAACTAGAAAACATACCTACATATTTTTTCAGTAGAAAATAAGACTGATTTAATATTTTCGTACCCATCTGGATACAATTAACTGGATAAAGTCATGAGTTAAGTAATGACACCTTCCGTTTCAAAGTGCATCGCCGGTTTATTATTTATGACGTACTAATAGTTGTACGTTTTGAGTGTCGAATGGAAGAGGAATGATAAATCAACGTGCTCACACTATGCTAATCAAAGGGAAATTGATTCAAAGTGCCGATAGCTGTGAATCAATGAGTCGCAAGAACGTTTTTAAGCGGAATGCAAGATTTCGTCACGGTCGAGAGAACTTAAGAAAATGATCCACGGCCAGGCCGGTCAGTAAAATTTAAAACCCCAGATACCGTTACAAGGTGGCAAATATTCTTCGTAATGACCAATACGTGTCTACCAGGATTGTGAAGGAGTTCATCAGTAGTCCCAAATTCACTGTCCATATGATTTTTAACTGATACTGACACGATTTCATACATTCAGATGGCTTCTACTCTCATTTTGGAGTCTATTTCGAAAAATGAATTCCAGAAGTACATAAAATATTGAATCACTGCTTTCAACATGGCGCCTAACAAGGAGTCTATTTAGAATAAATGGTAATAGGAACTTCTTCTCTTTAATCGACCACAATATTATAGTAAACTAGCGGAAGACCCCGTTGAAATTCAACGAGTGTGAAAAACATTGAACTTATTTTATAAGAAAACCACAAAGCCTAAAGAATACTGTCAGCGTGGTCATTTGAGAAGTTCGTAACCTATCTTGTTATCTTGTAGTTCGCTGTAGTAGACACGCTGACCGTTTATCAGATGCACGGAGAGGTGAGTGAATGTTGGTCATATTTCATGCACGGGAAACCAAAATACTACTTAAATAACACCCAGGTTGATAGACGGTCACCTCGTCCCTCCGGTTCTCTTGAGCAGTCTGAGTGATTAATAGCTTGATCGCTTCCCTTGTGTACAAAAAAATATTTGCATTCAATGACTCAATTGAGTTGCGTAATTCAACGTCGATATGTGCGTTGAGTATCTTTATCAGGATTGGAGAATATGGTGCAATCCAGCAGTTGACAACGTCAAAAGGAGCATTAGCAGCAGCAGCCATGTTTATTTGACCTATGAATCTTCCATCATCCGGACTGCGCCTTCGGGAAATGGGATAGCCATAATCATCGGTTTCGGTTGCTAAATTTAAAAAAATCAATGGTGATTCTTGGTGCACTTGTCGATTTTCATGTACGGATGTCGTTTATTACGCAGAATTCCAATTCTTCTATCAGGTAAGAAACATGTATTGACATCATTATATTTTCCGCCATCTTAAAACAGATTGGAGTTTCGAAAGAGATGGGTCTTTATTTGAACCAGATTTATAGTAGGTTGGGTTGGGATGAGATTTGTGCGGGACTTGGCGTAGCCCGAGAAACACCATGAGGAAATGCTCATAAGATTGCTAGTGGGCATATCTTTGAGCATCCAAGTCTAGCCTTTGTCGTTTTTCATGCAAGGACTCATTTATTCGCAAAGAAGATATTCCTCTTGCTTTAGAAGATTTTTTCGAAAGGTTACTCTTATTTCCATCAGGCATGTTGATGGATATTTGTTTAAGTCCAAGGAGGGGAAACACAGCGGCAAGTGAGGCTCTTTAATAGGAAACTCGATGATTGAATTAATGTAAGTTAACTGTACAATAACACTTTTAAACGAATATAAATATTTTGTAACGTTTATGATGTGGGAATTGGTCTAAAAAACAGTTCACAATCGTAATGAGAGGCAGGCGGTTCCACTACTACACGTACATCTGAGCATTAAACGATAACAAACAACGCCATGTTTGTTTTAGCAACAGAGGCATTATGACCGTTACTATTCACTGCACGTAAATATTCTTGCATGTTTAATTCCTTTATGTGCATCGTTTACTACGTAATTTTTCTCTCATATACATGCAGTGCCTCTATGAGAGCTACTTTGAGAATAGACATTGAAGAGTATAAGTACATATAAATATGAATTGCATTTGAAGCGATCCCCCTGAAGCAATCAATCATGGGTCCCTTGGCACTCTGGGACCTTCTTATGCTGATTTTCTTTCTACGTGCTATCATGGACCTGCGGGAAAATTTAAATGCCAGAGGCGTGAATATCCTTTGAAAATCAAATCTCTGGTTGTCAAGGAAATATACTATTGTTGATTTCAAAGAAAGATTTGAGATTTTTCAGCTAAAAACATGATTTTCAGACAATTTCGAAGCGGGAAAGAAAATCGATTGAAAGACTAAGAAACTTCATTTGTTCAGCCATCCGATAAAAACATCCCAGCCCTCTATCTTAAGTGAAAGTACTTTTAAAAAGCAAAAAATGAAGCCACTGCACCGAACCTAATGCTTAGCATGAACCACCAGGGACCGCCTTCGGGTGCCCTGAGGGCTTTTTAATATAGTTTATGTTCATCCCATATACATTTTATCCCTGCATGCCAAATTTCAGCTCAATCGGTTCAGTAGATTTTGCGTGAATGAGCAACAGACAGACAGACACCATTCAATTTTTATGTATTAGTATCATATATTTTTTGGAGAAGGCCAATACTCCCAAAAAATATATTTACTATAAAAGGTAATATAAGCTAAAAATAAAAATGTCCTGCCTCATCTTTTGCCTCAGTCGTTACCAATCGTTTTGCATAAAACAATTACATTTTGCATGCCATAGATGCAACAATGCCATTTTTTCATACACCTTTCATCATTACAACTAACACATCGAGACTTTGATCCGTCAAAATACATATAATTTCTATTTTACACAATTCTTCGCGATTGGTGTCTTAAGGTTGCTGGTGCGAAATATGTATAATTTCTATAGTCATAATAAAGACCATATTCATTTTTTATTTTAAATTTAAACTGTAAGCAGCATGAAGCAAATATTTTAACATTTTTGACGAAAACACTTTGTTTTAAAATACGTACATTCTCAGGAATCGACTAAATATTTATGGGGACCTTACCAACGGCTTTGGCACCTTTTTTAACCTATGATTCTTCACTTCTGTTGTTCCGATTTAACTTTTGCCACCCCTGTGACCTTGATTACGCCCTTTAATGGGTCACGGTTGGACTTTTGAAAAAGAAAGTGGACATCGTCCTCGTGTTCTTCGTACCCAAAAACCTACAGATTAAAATTTTTGCAAAAAAAATCTGCCTTTTTTATCTCGAATATTTTAACATTGAAAGCCAATTACGCAAAACTTGGATTTTGGATTGGAATCTCATTATGGGGTCAAAACGTCAAATTTATAAAATTTTGCTTACACTTAGAAAACATACGGTCTTTTTCTACTCAGGTGCCAAATTTCAATAATGCAGCACTCATGAAGGTGTCTAAAATTATGGGTAAAAAATGGCACACGATCATTGTCTCACGGTCTGTATACATAAATATAAAGGTTTTAATTTGACAGATTTTTTCACGATGCACGCAGAAAACGCCTCCAAAACAAGATATTTTTTTGCGATACTGTTAAAATTACTATTGTGAATGATTGATTTAAAAAAGAAATAGTTGAGAAAAAATACAAACTACGTACTGTTAAATTTATGACGAGATCTATAGTTAAAAAATTCCTCATTATTTAAACAAAGTCTCTGAAGAACATGCACGTACGTCTCATTAAAAATAGCTGATATTGTGTCTGCAAATATCTTGAAATGCATAAAGGATAGTGGCTGATATTTTTTTATAATTATAAATGTGAGATATTTTACTTTTTAATGAAGCTAAATTCATCGAGTTTTATTAGAAGTGTTGTTTCGCTCAAAGTACCTTAACACCCTCTGCTACACGCTCTTGCGGCGGGTCACGGCGCACAACATGGATGACGAAATGTTTGCGTTGATAAGGTGGCATCTGATGGCTCTGATTCTGCATTACGGGGTAAAGACTATAACAGAAAAGACTTAAAATCAAGGCATAGGAAATTATTGCCAGATATGTAAAACTAGTGAGTGAAAAGGCCCAATTAGCAGAGTCTGAGAATATTTTCATCAATGTTCCCGAGAAAAAGAAAGGTACAAACGCGAAGAAGCAGCGCCTTGGAATTAAATGAGAGACAAACATAAAATGTGATTACTAAGTATGAAAAACAGCGACCAGGAACGTTTTGCCGCTTGAGATAGCAGGAAAGATATTATCACAAAAATGGAAAACCCGTTTGCGAATGAACGTTCATCCTCAGTAAATGCGCAGAATGCAGTCCACGCGTTCGAGCTAGCCACCAAAGGTGAAACGAAGCTTCAAGCTGAGTCAGAAGAACGGAAAAACCTGGATTATATCGTGAGAACAAATTCAAGGATTTTCTGGGGCAAGACAAAGGGCTTAAGAGTTACCAGGGTAATCGGCTTACCAATCCCGTCTTCACAGCCACGGAGATCATGCTAGTGCTCTTAGGCCCATGGTCAGGTACTCCCACAGCACAGAAGTCAACATAAGAGTACATAAACTTTGTGTAAGTACTTGGCATCCAAGCTTTCTCCTTTCAAATAAATTTAACGTTTTTAAACTCCTCTCCATATTTCTTCAGCAAAGCATCTTTTTCGCTTTCACCCACGTTGCACTGAATTATTCATTTTCTCTACCCCTTATTTGGTTTTATAATATTTACCTTATTTTAACCCCATTGGCAATCATGTTATCGCTAGCACCAAAATATTATCGCTAATATCATATGCTACTCGCCAGCACATAATAATATCCCATTAACCTTGAAAATAATGGCAAGAACTTGAAAATGCCACAAAGGAAAAGCATAACATTCGCATCGGCGATTTTGACCCCGTCACAAACCGTAGTATATAGATAAAAATTTCTCAACTCTTAAGTGAGTTCATAAATGAGGTATTTTCTACCATCGATTACGAAGCTCATAGGTCTGGGTTTTATTGTTTTTCCGTTCTTATGTAGAGAACGAAATTTTCTCTTATACCCTGCTAAAATCTGCGTAAAATTCTACAGAAAAAATCATTTTGCTGGGATATAGTTTTTGATAATATGGGTGCACTCGAATCATGACTCACAAACATTCAATTTCATCCTAAGCATAATCAAAACGGAATCATTCAAGGAATTGAGAGAGACCTTGAATAAACTTGCAGACCATTAAGTTCCTGAGTATAATGTTTCCTTTACCACGTCGTTTCCATGCAGATGAATCATGGTTAAATTTGAGGGATTCCCCACTTCCGCCAATTGATATTGAAGCAGATATACTCTCTGAGACTGCAAACGCTTAGCAGCAGCTTTCCTTACAGTTTGTGGGAGATAAAAGCCCATGAAAATTACGCCCGTGACCCTGGCAAGTGAGGCCTTCCAGAGGGCGCAGTAATAAACGGCAAGCGAATTTCGCAAGCGGTCTTACCGCTCTTTGAGCCTTCCCACGGGTAAACCCTCGCCGCATTCAGACCCGCCCATGAAGGGTGAGGGACCCGACTCAATGGAATAAATTTTTCGCGGATTAGTTCCTCGTGCCGAAGATTGCGGTGTCAATGCTCTAAGGGTGGATAAAAATCTACGTTGTATACAGGGAGCCAACACAAAGCGCGTGTCAGAGTATGTTTTTCTACCTGCCACTTTTGTGCCATAGTGAATGAAATATTTAATTGATTCGTGCATACTTACGTTAATGCAAATTTACGGGAGCATTCCTGGGGTTTATTATGGTTATTAAATAGATACGTAAGGCAAAAAAGAAGTATGTAGACCAGTCACTCCTAGTGTCTTCCTCCATTATTATATCGGGATCGTCAAATATACCGATTTCGTGATGATAATATCGTCAATGTCAGAATTGAAATTGGGTCCCCTTCATCTTTATAATCTGCCTCTACCATTTTTTAAAGCCTACACGAATAATCTTTAAGATAAGGTTAGAAAAAAAATGAAAAATGAGTTGATACGACTCAGAAGAAGCAATATCAGAAGTTCTAATGCACGATTTTAATTGATTTGAAACTGGATATTCTAAGATCCAACAGTCATCTGGGACACTAAAAAATAATAATATGACGATGGAAGGACAAATGTGCACGGTGACACGCGATTTGGTTGCCCATCTGTCATGAATGAGGACTTGAAAAACAGGGTCGATGCGCACGTTCGTGAAAATAGGTGCTTCACTATTGATGAGCTACATGAGGCACTTCCAGATGTTTCATGATCTGCCCTCTACAAGATTGTTGCTGTTCACTTCCAATATGGGAAAAATGCGCGCTATCCAAAATCGCCGACGGAGCCTACTCACTAGGGGAGTGCGTCTGCTTCATGACAATGCGCGGCCGCATGTTGCACGGAAAATACAAGATTTGTTGGTAATATTTTATTGGGAAGCCCTCAACCATCCTCCCTACAGCCCTGACCTGGCACCTTCAGACTTCCACCTTTTCACAAAACCGAAGGAGTTTTAGGGTGGCAAGCGGATGGGAACTGACGAAGAAGTGAAAGAGACTGTTGTGGGCTGGTTGGATGGACTGGCCCGCTTCTATGATGAGGGGATCGTAAATCTCGTGCCACGTCTTAACAAATGCCTGGATCTCTTTGGGGACTATGTAGAAAAATAAAGGAATGTTGTAAGCAGAAGAAGTAAAAATATTATTAGGATAATAATTTGTTTAAATTTTTATGGCAAAACGGTCCATACTTTAAAAACAGCCCTCGTATTCACTTAAACGACTGCCCTAGCAATTAAGAACCCAAGGACAATCATAGAGATCTCATGTGGGGAATCAGAAAGATAATGATCAGACTGATTTAGCCCCTCACCAACATCTCTTTTAAAATTACTCAAGTAGATCCAACGCAGGAAGATTAAGTTGCAGCTACATTGAAACCTCCAATTTTGTGACGAATAATGCCACACCATCCGTGAACGGCAGCGGTGTCCCAAGAAGTGATTTTTTAAGAAATAACTGTGGAGGCGATTGTTGGAAGCGCTTGATGCTCGGAGTTATTTGTACCTATTAGGGGTGAGTGGTTAATTAGAGAAATTGAGAGACAAAAATGATGGAGAAAAAAAAACTGGTCGATAGTTGAGAAGACTGAGAAGAAATATGTGTCAAGGGTTCCACTAAGCGACATCGGAATGCGCGGACAATGCGCCTCATACAGGTGTTCTCTCTACCACACCCCAAAACGGAAACATAGAATAGGCAATAACTCCGCTCACCTCAAAAATTCCTTCAACCGGTATGGAATCCGAGGCATAAGCTCTGCGCTCCCACCGTAGCAAAATGATCCCTCAAAACAGATGAAACGCTCGTATCGGTTGCGTACCTTTTATGACAAGCTAACGGTCACGGGTTCGAGCCCCAGCCTCGATCGGAGATTTTGTGTTCGCTCAAGGTATAGTTTACTGAGGCTTATTCGTGTAATTTATGTACTCGAGCGCGCATATTAGTGAAATAATGAGTAAACGACTGGAAATTGTATGAATAATTGTTCAGAATCAGGACAGGGTCTGTTTTCTAGATATATTTTCTCACGTTTTCTTGACTTTCCGTGTCGTCGCGATGAAATGCTGAAGAGGTATCTTGCAAGTACTCCCTTAAGGTCATGCTTTGTGTAAACACGATTTTAGCGCATGTTTTGTGCGATATGGTTAGGCCATTGTCGTAACGTATGTACATTGGGTTCTAACACACAAACGACTTTGTTTAATTTTCTCTTGTGCACGATTTGATAGTCAACACCCTTATCAACCACAAAGTAGTTTCCAGTACGGAATTTCAGATTACGAGTGATAAATTGCTGAGATACAATAGAATGTGACAATGAGCGGAAGACTTGATTCCCTTTGAACATATAAACATTATCCTTTGGTGATCTTCTTGATGGCCTAATATTCACCCTGAATAATACATTTAAGTAGGATGCGCTTCAAAGGGTGGAGAATAAAATGACCAGTTAATTTTACAATTTCACAATTTTAACTTTTTGGAAGAACACAAGCATATGGGCATATTTAGGGAATGAACGATGAGTTTCTATTTCAAATCAAATTCATTCAAAAATAATTTTTAAATTTAAAATTACCGGAAAATAATCTGGTTTCAGTTGAGGCGAGCTGAAAAGTCTGCTAGAGGAAACTTAAGCATAATTTATCAGTGAAAGATCTACGTCTTCAACTAAGACCGGGAGGAAAGGTTTAAGGATAGGATTAGAAGGTTGGATGGAAGCGAGATACTTAGCTTCAGACTATACTAGCTATAAAGGAGAAACTCCTAGGTACCAAAGCATTACATCACAGTGGTGCACTACGGGTTCTGCTCCTATTGAAAAAAGTCAAGAGGATGGATTATTTCATGCCGACTACGAAGGATGAAATGCTATTCTTTTCGTGCCCATGGTGTTCATGTCAGTATCATGTATCCGGTGAAAACTTCTGCCATCACTAGGACATGAACATAGGCCTTTCACGAGAGCAAACCAGATCTCTAACCATCGTGATAGTCTAATTCCACAATTGCAAAGCTGAGACACACTTAAAGAGTGTAAGAAACGGCAAAAAAGATAAGGTAAATGTATTCTACTACTACTTTGCCATGCAATATGTTTGTAAAGTAAAATTAAGTTGTTTTTAATGCGAGGATGGGTGAAAAATTGATAAATAGTATTTTTTCTATTTATCTTAAATGCCATTTTAGCGACAAACTGACATAATAAACGAATATTCTACGAAAATAAATGTTAATAAAATGTACGCTCGTGTCCCTTGTAGGTATTTGAGTCCCTTGTAGGTATTGATATCATTGTAATAACTGAGGTGAAAATGCGTCAATTCTATAGAAATGGTGCTTTAATCTCGCGCCTGTGGCTGGAAAGTGCTGCTAAAATAATATACAAAGTGAATAGTTGGCATATTTTGCGTCTATATGTTGATTTCCAGAATCAGTGATATTGTCATAAGCGATTGTAAAATTTTTACCAACAATAAAAATGAAAATGTGGAATTCAGTATTTGTTTTGACTTGCACAGCCACGATGGAATAGCCTTAAGGATAGAGCTTCCTTCGCCCGGTTTTATAGCCTCTGGTGAAATACTTTCTAGGTATGAAAATCGTAGATCATACGTTCTCAATTTCGCTCACGTTAACTAATCGACAGTCTGATATAATACACAAAACCCGAACTATCAGTTAACATCAAGCAAAAGAGAAGACTACGCCATCTTCCAGTTAAGGTTAACCAGACATTGTAAAGCAGGGGCTTAAAGGGCCGGAGGCGAGACGTAGGGAAATCAACACGCGCCAATCGACGGCACTTGCTCGGACGGTGAGTGGTGATGGGGGGGGGGGGGCTGGGCGAGGCGAGCAGTGGGCAGGTAGCCCAGGGCACGCGTCCGTGCACTCTCCGTCAAGTGATGCTGCCGGTGCAGTTGGGGAGAAGTGAGCGCCGCCATCTGCCGGTGGGTTGGCCGTCGACCCTTCCCCCCTTTCCATACCGTCGTTTCGGGTGAGGAAACCCGCCGAGGAAGGGATGAGATGAGAGATGTCCTAAAAGGTGGACGCGGAGCGAGGGGCGGGAACGAGGCGGAACGAGGTGCAATTTTATTGTTTTGTCGCGAGCCCCGAGTTTTACGCGCGTACCAACCGGAGTCTTGTTATGAGCTGACGGCTACGTTAACAGTTATTGCGGCTTCTCTATATTCACCTGAGCACGGGCAGTGGTAATTTAATAGCGTCCATTTTATAGGCTAGGCGTGAAAATTCTAGCAGCACAGCTCGTACATTGGCCGATCGTGTTGATGACTCAGTTGCGCTCAGTTTGAGGAATATTATTTGGTTATTTAGTTAGGACTACAAAAAAGTTTCAGTCTAATGAGATATCGCGGTAACTACACAGGCAATTGAACGTCTGATAAAATATTGTATGTCACCCTATAAGCCCTTGTACACGGAGCCAGCAGTGGCAGCCAGTTGTGGCGGCCAGAAGTGAACGCCACTAAATTTACCGGTCAGTAACTTACACACGAGGCCATTAATTGCTTCCAATAACTTCTTGTTAGTGGCTGCCAGTGAGTCGAGAGAGTTGGTTGAGAACACAGTGTTGCTTGTGAACAAATGGATGATAATGATAAAGAGTTTAGTGATAATGAGTTCGAGGAGGTATTTGATGAAGCAGTAGGTGAAATTGCTGTTAGATTTAGCGTGGAACTGCAAACCATATTTAATAAACGTAGATTGTTGGTAAAATACTTTTTAATGTTCTTCTTAGCATTTTTTTTCACTTTGGAACAAACTTTGGCAGCACACACAACAGCCACAACAGCACGACACAACCTCACACCACGACTGCGGGAGCTCTACTGGCGGCCACTGCACTTTGGAACCGTCCGGTATTGGTCACCAGTAGGTCACGTGACCTGCTACTAGCCGATTCACTGACCACAAAACTCAAATATATTTGAATTTAGTGGCCACCAGTTGTAATGGATGTAGAAGATGCCAGTACCCTTATACACGTGGCCAGTAGGAGGATATTTGGTGGTGGCCATTACTGGCCAGTTCTAGTGGACGCCACTACTGGCCCCGAGTACAAGGGCTTTAGGCCTCATTTTATTCACTCAACACCGAAACAATGTAACCGGAGTGTGACCGGACAAGAAGCTGATTACTTTAAGCTTTGTGAACAAATTTTTATGCATAAAGAGCCTCAGTACATGGAACATCTGGACGCTAACTTCATGCATACGCGTTAAAATGGACAAAATACCTCATTTATCAACATAAATTACCCATCCTGAGAATTAAATGTGTGTTTCAAGATGATAGCTAGGCGCCATATTTCATTGCTAGCCAAATTTACCTGGCGAACTTAGACCCTCTTCTGTCTGCGATCTATGAAAGAACTTGGTGCTCGGGGACTACCTAATCTTGCTTGAGGTATTCGAGGCCTCATCCTGGGTTCTGATGAAATATAACAAGAAAAAACAAAGTGTTTTAGACTTGAGTATTCAGAAACAAAGGAGGATGGCAAGAGTTGTAAAATCAATGCCAGGATGTTGAAAAGAAGCAATGAGAAATTTCAGAGACAAAGAGATTTCGGAGAGATTGATGCTGAAGCCTTAGTTCTGAGATAGGTAAGAAATCCTTTAAATATTGGCATGCAAGGTAAAACCTAGTATGTAATGCAGTAATATCAACTTGAATATTAGGAATATGAGCGGAAATGAATTAAATGAAACAGTTTTAAACGTTTTAGATACTGAAAGTAAAAACAACCACAATTAATACAGCGAATAGAACTAAATTGTTTGCGGCATTACCTTTTTCTAACATCTCAGCACCTCTTATATTTTTGGAGACAGTTATGAGTCGAGAGTTTCACTATACTTGGAGATCAATTTTCGACTCGATGCGAAGAAAAGGAAGTTTCCAGTGTTTCGATAACACAGGAAATTTCATAACTTATTATAGACTGAATTATTTTTTGCGTAAAATATAATACAAATCAGATTAAAATGTTGCATTAGAGCGCGAAGAGAAGAACTAGCGATCAAGGCTTGATATAACCATAGTTACAAGTATATCGAGGAACCAGCCTTGCTTCCGTGACGGGAGACGAAAGTCACCTACTAGATTAATATAGGGAATGATAATCTTAGGCCACATTGTTTAAAAAGCACTCAAATTATTTAACTTGAATAACCTAACAGATACTGAAAATGGTGAATACTGAAAATTGAAAATAGAACATGGTACCTGCGAAAGGTGGTCTGAAATCAGAGATTTCTGCACCTCAAAAATAATTCATTGGCATTTCAGGGAAAACGAACAATTGAATTCGATGTGATGCAGCATGCAGTTGGTCAGATCTACAATTGAACATTCAATCAGGCGAGAAAAATTCTAAATACCATTAAACTGAGCACCCGCGGGGAACTTAAAGTTATTCCATTGGTTTTCTATAGGTAAAGACCGTGGCGATAAGAATTCAACTTTTACACATGAAGAATTCAGTCATGACGGTTAAGAGTATTAAATTCCTGGTGAATTTTATTTACCCCATCAATGGCGTAAATGCCGGAAGTAAATACAGGCACAGGCAGTAAAATGGATATAGAACTACATGAGTGGCTTTATACATAATAATACCATTAAAAGCTAAAAATGAATGTCAACTTGATTGAAATTCCATGCCAAGATCAACTTTTTTATATGAGCAATGAAGTATTGTAAGCTTGCTCGCAGGCATCAGGCTAGGTAGAGCAACAAACATGTTTTATAATGATCAATATATAAAACGCATGTATTATCCGATAATTAGATATGACAGAAGGCATTTTAATTTCATATTCTCTTATCAATGAGGATGCATCTACGAGTATTTTCTGTTTTTGTCACAAAGAGAAGGACACATATCTTGAAAAACTTTTTCCTATATAACTTCTTAGCACTCATTAAATTTAGAGTATTTGCTTGGTAAAATATCTGACTCGCTATTAAAGTCACGCTTTATTTGGGCTCGACTTATGATCTTTTAAAGACTGTTTGAAATATTTACTCAATAAGAGGTAATATATAGTTATTATATTAACAATAAATAATAGATATAATATTTTTCAATCTGTAATAAAGTGCTTCCAAGATGCATGATCAATTTCGCGAGGCGATATTTATTATATCTCGCAGGCTCATGTAGAATGATAGTTGATATTGATTTTTGAAATTTATTTGTACAATTTGAAATGAAAAATGTGAAAATTTTTTATAAATAAAACGTATTTGTACTACATATTGTACTATGTAACGAGGAGAGAGAACGAGAAAGATAGCCATGATCATCAAACTTTCACACTTTTCATATATGCCTGGTATTTAACATTTTTGCATTTACGCAGTTGTCATAATCGTCTAAGTTTTAGAAGATATTTAATAAGTCTCTCGGTTGGCGTGAAGTGATACGTGATATGATGTATTAATCAAGCATATGAAACTACACGTATCCGTAAGATTTCAAGGCAAACACTTTTTTCACTCGCGACAATTTTATCCCCAAACAGGAGACGAAATTACATTGAAGGCTTGTTGACCTTGCAGAGCTTGATGTCCTCGCAGAGTTTTAAGGAATTAATATCCGTTGGAGGCAAGACATTTGATGTCATAACGGGCTCCTGTACAGCATACGTACTTGATGAGGAGGTAGGGCCCAAAGAGAGAGCCTTTTGTGAGGCTTACAAATTCTTGGAGACAATACCGATAAAAGAAATTGGTACAAGGACATAATAAATATTCAAGTACTGGTAAAAAGTTTGATTCGCTCGTTGAGGGAAGAACTCAAGTGGCAAAAAAGTCGACGTAAAGAAAAATGTGAATTAAATGGACGAGTAGTCTTTACACAAGCATTGCCTCATGAAACATCTAAATTACATAACATCATTATTGACAAGCATACTAGTCATAAGGTCAAACTGTTGAACTGAAATAAGTTTACGGTTTGCTAATGTAATCCAACACTTAACAGGTAATTAGGGTAAATAGGTGACATGCGAAAAAAAGAGTTAATAGGAGATAAGAACGGCAAGAAACTGAAATGTCATTAACTGATTTGGCAAATACATTAGTAATTCTGAAAAGTTATACCTACTTTAAACAATTATTTTAAAATTTTGGTTACTAATAGGATAAAAACCCAGAAGAATGTTTAATATTTTATGGGCGATAACTAAGTAAGTATGTGGTATAATATTAACAACCGCTTATTAGAAGCATTCAGTGTTTTATCTTGGCGTTTACGGAAGAAGTGTGTCCCAACGCTTAAATTAACGCTTTTAATTGACTCAGAGCCCTACCTGAAGTAAGTTTGTTTAAAATACCGAGTAAATACATCAATTATATCAGAATGTTCCGAACTAATTTGGTAATTAGATTTATAAGGCAAAATTCAGACACTAGGTTATTCCAAAAGGAAAAGTAGAATGATATTCCTAAAGGAAGCGACCGACCACCCACAAATGCACTTCAGCAGGTGGCTATGCAAGGTGATTGTTTGTAGTCCGTTAGATATCCTTTCGCATTGTGACGCCACGTAATATCCCAGGCTTTTCCATATAATTTAGTCCCCTCCGGATAGCAGTCAAATGCTCTGGCCCTGCTTTCCGTACCGTCCAGACTTTTTTTCCATTCTTCGCAAGTTCGAAAAAAATCTAGATTTACCATTTGCCTTACTCCTTGCCATCGGACTGTTCCAACTCCTCCCCCTTCCCGTGATCTTTTTTACAAGGTTTTAACACTAACAAGTCACCCGGTATTCCGCCACTGTATTGCACGAGCCCCAAATTTTTTCCACCCGGCTACATCTTGTCTCTGCTTTGTTATTCTCCTAAACCTCGCATTTTTGCTCGCTCCAGTCTTCTACCCGCTTCTCGACGTTCAACTTCACAGCTTGAAAGGAATGACATCACACCCTCAGCGATTGTAGTTTTGGAACGAGCAACTGCAGGCTAATGGTGACTGGACCTTCCGCGAAATAACAGCGTCTTGAAATGGTAGTAAAACAGAATGAGAAGAATTAGCGAGGGGGGAAAAACATGGAATACATCAGGCTAAATGCGACGGATTTTAAGATGGTCCCTTAGTAAAATAACTTAAATGACAATTGGTCCATATTCTGCCGTCTTATGGAATTGTAGTCTGTTTGATATGAGCATAAGGGATTCCTTTTTCACGCTGGTTCCTCCGCAAATTGAACAGGAAATAACATAGTATTAGATGCAAGAATGGGTTCAACATGGATCAAACTAGTACTTTCCTTTAAAATATACATGTTATTTTCACGAAAACCGTTGATAAGAAGGGAATTTTTCCGGTGAATAGAAAAGCCATAAAAGTTAGGTTCCAACCCATCTCAGGTTTTAAGCCATTAGGTACTAAACAATGGAACTGAAGTCAAAATGGGCAAGTTCAATAAAAATGACACTGCAGACAGGTGCTTGACTCAAAAAAGTGCTCATTAAAAATGCATTCTTCGAATTAGCTACATATATTTCATATTTAATTTTGATTTTTGAATAGCTAAAGCATGTCATTAGTGAAAGTAGCAAGTTTTAACAGTACAAGCGAAACAGTGGAATTAAATATATATTTTGGCTCACACAGTCGCGGTGAAATCTGCTCAAAATGAGGACTCAAAGAGGAATAAATCGGTTTGCGAAAAGGAGAATGGAGTGAATAGCAGGAGCAAACCAATTCTCAGATTAATGGCTACTGATGCTGACTGTCAAATTAATTTTGAGGTAATATTTTCACATTAGAGTCAACAAATTTTCCATCTGATTACGTCAACAATTTTTTACCTTTGTACGATATTGTACCTCAGATTAAGCTTTTAGTTGCATTAGTTTAATCGCGAAAGTTGGTGATTCATAGTAAAAAACATTTCTCCTACAAATGAAATTTTCACGAGAAACCAATTGAAGAGGCAATTTTTTCTCCGGAAATTGTGTTGTCATTGATATGAAGGTGTCTATCTAACTTAGTTTTCAAGTAGTAGAAAATAAACGCTAATTTTTTTATCGAAATACCTTAGTAGCAATAGAAGCGGTGCTATTTTCGGCTCGTCAGGTTGGGAAGGGTATATGTTAAAAAAAAAATCGTAGACTAATGAGCATAATTAGTATCTTATTATTGATCCCCAGTGGCCGAAGCATGCCGTATGTCCAAGAATGATTTTTAAACGACACAGAGTAAAAGGTAGGATTTCTCATTTGCTTTGACTCACGCTGCCGTGAGCCAACCCCTTCACAGATAGTAAGGAGACAAAAAGTACGACTTTTTCTACAATTATGAGATTTTAAATGGCGTAGAAAGAGAGATAAGTAATGGTACATGGGGTTAAAAGAATAAAATTAGGGGATCCTTGAAAAAAAACTATAAAGCATCGTATCTTATTCTGTTACGACTGGTGGCATATCTGATGCAATCCACGTTCGAATTGAAGTGTGAGAAAAGAGTGAGTCGAGAGATGATCCAGAGGCTCTTGGGAATCAATGCAATGATCCCGTTCAGTAATATTCTGGACCGTTACCCATTTCTAATCTTAGCATAGAGTGGTGGAGCTCGTGTTCCTTACACAGCTTGATCTCTACAGGGTGAAAGTAGGTTCGCTTCGCACAGGAGTAGCCACGAGGGTGGGATCATAGCGTGGGAACTGCAGTTCCCAGCATAAAAAAGTACTGTGCAAGGTACGTGACCAGCGATATGGCAAGTGATCCTAGGGGAATGAGTAAAGAAGCAGACATTGCGTTGGCATCTGGGCTGAATATAGTAGATTCTGGGCTGGCAGTCAAAGGGCGCGGCCGATTAAAAAATTCTTGCATTAATGAGCAGTATTACGGTTTAAAATGGAAAATAAAAGTGACAAGGAGAGAACAAAAGGGATTAAAAGTAATGTTTAAGCATGTAGGCTTTATGAAAACCCATGATAATACTAATAGCTTATTAATTTAGAAAATAATAAAGTAAGGATGTAGTAAAATTGTTATTTCATGTTTGATTTTAAAATAAGTAGATTAAGACTCATTGAAGCTTCCAAGAAATCTGTGAAATAAATATCGTCCAATGGATCGCTATAAGGAGCGGAGTGTTACCTACATCGAAGAAAGGAAATGAATAAGGACAGGAATCTATATTAACAAAAATATTAAAAACCTGTAAGAAACTTCTACTCAATACGAGATGATTGATTGGAGTTTTATCTATAGTCACTAGAATAAACAGCACAATGAGGGTTTGCATTAACTAAAAAACATTACTTATGGTTAGCAGTTTTTCCAAAGGCATTACGGTGATTGTTCGGCTATATCTCGATGAAGAATCCAATGTTATGCCTACAACTTGTGCAACTATAACTAAAGCTGGAATGCACTTGTATTAAACGAAGCTAGGCTAGAATTGTGTGACCTTTTTTACACTAGAAGGTCATAATATATATAATTTTCAGGATAACTTGCTCTGGAGTTGCTTGTTTGCGAAGATTCATTTGTTATATCTAGATGAATCCTATACATAACCTCACGTACCCTTCTCGAAAAAATCAATCTATACAAGTTTATTTGAAAAATGTGATCAACTAGTCTTGAATATTAATATGAAAATCTCGCACTAAGTATGATGAAGATGACTGATAGTGGATTTTGAATTAAGCTCGCAAAATATGATGCCTTCCCCTCTAAGCGCGCGTGAGCCTTCTGCCGCCCAAGAGACGCATCTTTCCCGAGGTCATCACTGACATTTTGGGCGTCTTCTTTTTTCCACTGTGATGGATTATCGGCAGTGACTGCAATTCA
The DNA here is from genome assembly GCA_963573305.1 of Pyrrhosoma nymphula. Classification (NCBI taxonomy): domain Eukaryota; kingdom Metazoa; phylum Arthropoda; class Insecta; order Odonata; family Coenagrionidae; genus Pyrrhosoma; species Pyrrhosoma nymphula. The sequence continues at coordinate 89,500,627 of OY754330.1, forward strand.
CGAGGTAGGGAGGCATCAAAGCCTGACTGTTCCTCCGTTTCCAGCGGCGAGAAACAAAAGGCGAATGGGCCGTGAGGCGAAATCCTTTTGTCGGAGGATGCTGTCGCAGAGACCACGCGTGCCGACGCCTACGCCTCCCCACGGCGTGCGGCAGAAATTAATCTACATCAGTTACGCTTTGCCGACCGCTCTATGTTTCAAGTTGGTGTAGTGGTGGCTGGCGGGTTTATCTCGCTCACATTGGACGCACACTGGCTTGCAAGACAGAGAGAGCGAGAAAAATCCTCCTTTTTCTTCATTCCCGTTAATAGCGATGAGGAGCCTACACTACCACCTCATAACGGTCAGCGCTGGTTTCGGATTGACTTCCCTCGCACTATCTCGGTGCACTTCAGATGCCACCACACAGGCATAATTGCGCTAAGTCCCAAATTAATCATTGGTTAAAAGTCCCAAATTATAATTGGTTTCCAAATTATCTTCAATTATTAAGTTCCAAATGACTCTCTATGTTTGAGGACGTGCATCGCTTGCTCTGTATCTTGCAGAGCAAAGGATGCGTGGATACATATTTCATTAAAATATTTACTGGAATGAACCAATTCAATATTTTAGTCACGACGTGACGTGGCGATAAATCGTCTTACCTTATTTATTTTAAAGCAACACCAATGCTAAAGCACTGTTGCCATGCACTTCGGACTGCAACACAAAAGCGTTTAAGTCCATAATATTCCACTCTTCGCCCCGCTGAGCAGAGCATGCCTGGGCAATCATTCGCTAAATATATATAATTCAACCCATGAATTTGCTATCCAAAGCTAAAGTGGCAATTAATATTCTTACCTTATTTATTTTATTTGAAAGGAATTCCAAAGTTGAAGAGGTTTATATGGCTTAGCTACTAAGAACTCATTCGATGATAAAACGTAAATCTAAAACAATTATACCAGATATTTCTTTGCAGAATTTAGACAACTCTGTTTCATTCATATTCATAAAATGAAGAAATTATTGATTACATTCTGATTTTATGAAGATATATTTTAATCATTTATTACCTCTACTTATCTCTATGTAATTACATGCGTACGTATCCATTATGGCATTGCCTAAAACTTTCATGTAATACAATGCGAAGCTTGTTTTGATGAAACACCCCCCCCCCCCTCCAAACCCTTTAGGTGGCTTCATTTCTCAAGTACCTTCCGATGAAGTGATTTTAATTTTCCAAAACATGTACAACATTAAAGGCTCCTAAAATTTTAAGAACTGCATGCGATGATGCATTGAACACACATTTACATAGGGATGTAAATATTATTAAAAAGTAAACCAGACATGTAAGATGCTGTGTTATTACTAGTGTGAATATTAGTAATAAAAGCGTTACAGAGCATTTTAACCAATTAGGCTAACTCCTCAATCACCGATTAATCCATTCTTAATGGTAGCTATTAATTTCTCTTATGGTACGCGAAAAAGTACATTAAATACCTACCTATTACACAGTTCAATCCTTTAATTTAATGATAGCAATCTAATTGACCGTAGTACGTTCGGGTTCCCAAACTAGGTATATTTGGTGAAGTCAGGAAATAAGACCGCCTTCAAAATTACTTATAAGATTTGGTTTGACTTTTAACCAATAACCTGATAGAGATTCTCACATTCATTTTTGTAGCAGGCTTAGGATACTGATAACATTATCATTAAAATCTTCAACGCATTCTCACAACTATCTGCGCACGTTTTGATTTGGTATTCTACCTCGTCAATATCAGCGGTCATCAATCCAAAAATTAGCTTGCTGCTGCTCTACCTCCCCCTTCTCATCAGCTTACCGTTTTATTCCTCCAAAATTCCTTATTTTGAAATCAATCAAGGAGCCTAAATACTGACAGCGTATTTGAAGTAACATCTTACTCAAGAAAAATACTTTCTCGGAGCAACGGATGTCGAGATATGTGTATCTACGTGTGAGATGTACGTTTCTTTCGATCCTGAAACCCTCCTCAATTCACATGCCTGCAACATCCATTAAAATAACCAACCTTCCTGCGTCACCTAAATAAAGTCAGCAAAATCCTGTTTCAACTAAAAATAAACAAAGATCTGTTGCCTGTTGAAATTAGGAAAAAAAATATAACCTCTATTGCTTTTCCGCATTTTGACTATTGTTGTCTAGTTTATAATTATATTCCCGACGAACTCGATGTTATATTTCAACGCTCACTAAACTACTGTGTTACATTTACAACCTCCGGAGAGATTGGTGTGCACAACACCATACCTTAATGATATCGGACGGCTGACTGTCAAAAAACGACGTAAATATTTTCTTGCTGCCTTCCTTCATGCCTTATTTCACTTTAAAAGTCCTGAATATTTATTCATTCTCTTTAAAACTTTGCCTAAAACCACCAATATCACAGCTAGATCGGATGACAACTTTATTAACTACCCTTCTCATCGGACTACACGATTTAAAAAATCTTTCCAGGTTGTAGCCTCGAATCTTTGGAATACTCGGTCCATTGAGGTTAACATATTAAAGGGTTAAAATCTTTTAAATCTAAGGTATATAATCTTCTCATGAATCCTACCTCCTTGTGAGTTGGTTATGATATGGATGTATATAATTCTCTATACTATTGAGGTGTTACGTTCATAATTGTTATTGCTACATTTTTGGAAATTATTACATTGATTTATGTGATCTGAATATCACAACGAGATTGATTGTTTGTTTTATTGATTGTTGCTTGATATTTGTAAAGTGTTGGATGTTGTTAATAGTGTTTTGTTCTTAGAGGATATTGTCCTAGAACAATAAAATTTTTTTCAATTCAATTCAAATCATTTCCCGTTGAAATCTCCATTCATTGGTTTCAGAGATGGGATCATCGTTCCTTATCTCGCGTTGTCGCTATGGTCATCCGAACCGCTAACCGCTCTAGAAGGGCAATGCTCAAAGTTACTCTTCCTAAGAACGCACTCCATCAATTAAAAGTAGTGACTTGAAGCACGTGAAAAAAATTTGAAGAGTGTCAATCATAGATAGCTTCGCTCTCATGAGCGCAAGTAAAAAATAGAGGTAACGCGGGCACCTGCGTTACGGAGAACTATGATCGCGCCCCAGTTTAGCCCGATTGCCGAAACCTGTACGCGATACAACACTGTGTGAAACGCGCTACACCGTGCAAAACCCAATGACTTATATTGAAGATGTACGTAACTAGGTGACACTGCAATAGATCTTTAGTTTACATTTTTTCGAGGTATCTATAATATTTAGGGTCTTGTATTAATATAATTTTAAAGGTAAACAAAATTATGCTGTGTTATACTATTTACCGTGCACGGAACACCGGTTATAGCGGTGGAATTCCAATTTTAAACATCAATGCATTCGCAACTCCCCGATTTGCGTCAATACTGTTCAGCTATAATTAGCCACACCTGAAAACCTATTTTGAAATTAATGCAGGAAACCAAGGAATAAAGGCGTCAAAGTATTAACCAATGGCCAAACTCCTGAATCTAAGCTAACGCTATAAAATGCGGCGATATCCGGGGCATCAGCATCAACTTCCCTGATGACGAGGGACGTGACGGACTTCGAAACGTTGGAGACAATGGAACCACTCACTCGGCTGAATACCCGAGAATCATTCAGATGATTCGCTGGGCAAGCATTAGATCCTTCTTCTGCTACAATTTTTTAACATAACTTTCCCTCTTTTCTTAAAAATAATCAATTGAAATCTGGAACTAATTCGCCGGTCCACAAAAATTCGCTATATTCGGCACTTTTGAGGTGAAAAAGCTTTGACATAAACGAAAAACATTGTAGGTACCTATTTCTGGCAGCTATACAAAAAAAATTGTGCATACCGAAAATTTCTGCACTGCTCAGAAAGTGCAAGAGATATTCAAACGGGCTATATTCCATTCGGAAGAAAAATACTTAATAAGTACAAGAAATTTTCATATTGTTATTTATGACGTTTTTATACTATTGAAGATGGCCTCCAATTAGTGTATAAGATAAATTTATATCCGCCAGAGATAAATTAGCCTAACGCAACGTTAAACCATGTGAGGAAATCAGAAGTGTCTTTACGTATAAGTGCTAAGATTGTATTTAGGAACATAAACACAAAAAAAACTTAATTTGTAAAGGTTGAAAATAATTGAGCCACTTAATTCGTAAAATATTGAAAAAATTGTATATTTTAGGGAAACTAACTTAATACCTCCGAAATAAGATAGTCAATGCCTACACTGGGAGCTGGCATGGTGGACTGGCATCAAATTATGAATCTAAGAAGCCTAGAATGCCATCCGCAGGACGCAGCATCACAAATTGCATGGAAGCTCATAGCGACACCCGAGTCAGAGCCTATCAAATTTATGCAAGCTATGGAAGTTCTCGGTATATTCATTTCACTCATGCACATCCTCAATTATAAAGAAGACTTTCACTCAAAAAACACCTTTGATAGTTTTTTTCGCAGAAAAAGCGCTCAGGTGTTTTCGAGTTCAAAATGAGCTACTTAGCACGTTCACGCTTAATCTGACCACACTGTTGGAGAGGCATCAGAGATAATCCTCACTCGCGGGGAAGTTTAAAGTTAAATGGTATTAAACGAACATCAGTATTGACTAGATAGACAAACATATATTTTTATTCATTTATTCAATATATCGGCTTTAATCCTGTGCCTTAGGGACTTACAATTTCTCATTTACCCATGCATAACGAAAATAGTAGTTTCAAAAAATGAATAAATTTGGGTGTTAGTGCTACAGTCATGGCATTCTGCTTTTACTTATGGATTAACAAAAATATATAATCATTATTTACAAGCTCACGCAACTATGATTTGTTTTGCATAACTTATCAGCGTTCAACAAGGTAATACCTTTTTTCGGCTGCAAAAACAGTGCCTTTTTTCGTTCAAGTTCACATAATAGATCTATTAAGCTATGATTTTAAAACTTTATGTGCCTACGACGGAGCATAATAAAATTACCGTTAATATGGAGTAAAGGTATCGGTTCATTAATTACCGAAATGTAGCATCTCAAACTCGGGTAGGGATCTCGACGTTTTGCATGGACAGTGGTTCTCCACTGCGTGGTCTGAGCAACGGGCAGGGATAGCAGGCGTCGCGGAACGGAGGTATCGGATAATCACTCCTGCTCCCTTGATTAAAGGCTTCACGACGTCCTAAGACGTCTGAGGGAGCGATGATGCATGTCTTCCTTAGCGCAAAAGAAGAAGATTGATGGATGAAGTGGCGTCCTCTCTCCCGTCAATTAATTTCGCCAACGTTTCACTCTGATTGCATAACGCGTGGACGTGGGAAATGGCACGTGACATCTGGGTCTGAGTGCTTTAATTTGTAAACATGCACCTGGCTTCCTCTCCCTCGAAATGATCGAAAAGTATCTTAAATAACCGTTAACTGAGAGCAACCGTTTTGTAATAGATTCACCTAAGTGGAATGGCAATTTATAGAAATGATGTCTCCATTTCACTTGGATATCTATTTGGAGGAACTAAGAATAACTGCCACTGTAGTAATGGTGGTAGTATTTGAGATTATAGTTCGCCAACTGCTGAGTTCATTTTGCATTAAAGCTTGATTTCTGAGTTTATTGAGGCTAAGCCCTCACTAGCTAACCCTTGGGTCGCGGGTTCGAGTTCCGCCTGAGTTGATTTTTCACCACCAAGGGCATGAATGCTCGTTATTTCCTTATATGTAAAAAGCCTATCAAACTGCTTTGGTGGTTGTAGAAAAACAAATAAACATGTGAGCAATAAGTGAAGATAGAATAAAGAAGAGGCATGTCAATGCTAAAGCGTCAAGTAAGAACACGACACGCTGAAAAAGAAAACAGCAAACCAAACGGCTGAATGAAGTTAATGCCTCCAACCCGGGCATTCCATCTGTAGGGCCCTCGATTCAACTACGGGCAATTTCAACACAGACTCTACAGTCAAACTTTTTTAATTTTAGGTAAAAACTTGTATCTTATTTCTCCTCCAGTGCCACGTCATATAAAAGAACAGCCTTACAAAAAAATGATGAAAAAAGTGAAGCTTAACAACTCGTTTCTCCGCACTTTTCTCAACGAAGACAGTCGCCTAACTATATGGCCTTTTAAATTTCATAAATGTAGGCTAAAAATGCTATGAAACCACTACTGAAGTACATAAATACGAGGAGCCTTGAATGGATATTCTTGTAATTATAATTCACTGACTCTCGGTAATATCACTTCCTAAAATATCGGATAACAAGGAATGAGTAAAGTTCTATGAAAATGATTATCCAATTCTACTGCAAGATTTCGTAGTACCGATTTCACAGAGGTGTGAAAACAGAGTTTTATTTCCCAGAAACCCATAGTAAATCATTTGATCAGGAAGTATTACTGAACTCTAATAAGTTATCGCACTACAAGCATACAGGGATTTTCTTTTTTGTTTACAATTTCAATCTAGTGATATACCTATTTTTATTCCTATAATATGCTAAATATTCCAAATTAAATTATAAGAGCACTCCATTTTATCAAAGGCATCTTTAATGGATAGTGTTTCCTACTTTAAACATCCACATATAAAGGTTAACTAGTTTCTGCGAAGGAGTTTCTCTAAAGTACTGATGCCCCAAATGAACCAAAAAAATGCAAAACAGCAACGTTTCCTACTCTTTCAATCACTTTTACCAATATAAAATTCTGTACATGGCTTTCTATAGAAATTCTTTATTAGAAAAGCTAATAAAACAAACAAAAAATACTTTGGTTTAATATAACCTTGCATTGACCCTCAAAAGACTGGTTCTTCACGGAATGAATGAGAGTTACTCAGAAAAAATAATATGCACCAACATTTTAGATAAAAGTTGATTTTAATGTAGTAAGTATATTTACATGATTAAACAGAAATAGTCAATATTTGGGCTCTATATTTCCTTTCGAAATCATTTTAATAATTCTAACCACTTTCACGGTTACCATCTTCTCAATAAAATGCTTGTTATCAACCTGCCTCAAAATTTAAAACACATAAATCACATAATTGTCAGTGGTGTGCAAAATAGCTGAAAAGAATTATTCCGCGCAATTACGCGTGTAAGAGCGAGAAAAAATTCGTACAGTAAGGTCGATAAATCCATGATGAAAACCCGCATTTGGATCTGATAGAACGGCAATTGACGGAAAAAGTAATGGACCCCACGAAGGCTGGTAATAGCTCAAATTATCCCAGAGAGTTGGTTGTTAGTCGCGATGAACGGAGAGACAAGATATTTCGCAACCAATGCGATAGAATGGTCTTGCAATTTTCAAACAAGCCAGATAGTTTTAGACAAAACATCACAGTTAATTCTCATTTGCTATTGAATTCGAAAATGTAGGCGTCTAAATATTGCTTCAAATTTGAATGTTCCTGGGAAATAAAACAACCTTAAAACTCTTTGATTTTTAAATTACGAAGGTGACGATCATCATTGAACAAATTCCGCAGCCAGGAAAACATTCACCACTAACCTTATGATGAAAAATTAGAATATTATGGATTTGTTGCAGACATGGAATCTAGTAGAATGCACAATTAAGGAAAAAAGGCGGATTATTGAACAAAGTTTAATTTTACTGGAAAACCTCAGTGGACGAAGGCGGCTGGGAGGATAATTTTCCGTGGCACATGGTGCGAACTCTGATAATTTGTGTTTGAACCCCTGTCCAGGGGAATGTTTTTTTCATTCTTATTTTCGAAAAACCGCGAACAAATTATTTTTTTGTAGAAACGACTGGATTCTCCACAAAACATGGAGAGCAAAAAAATTACCTTTTCTGGATGGGGTGAGGGTGGGAGGTGTTATGGTAGGATGTGAGGCAAAAGTGCATAATGTAGGGCAAAGGGAAATGACATGCTACGATGAAGGAAACTGGTTCCACTGCGGGAGAGCGATACCTTTGGGAATCCGATAAAATTGCAGTCATTCCTTCTCACCTCATCCGGACCGGTGCGAAGGGCGCTGGTGGGGGGAATGTAGGCGGAGATTCAGGGGGGTACAACGCCCGAAGGAACGGGAGAAGGGCAGGGGATGAAGGCAAGCGGCAATTCTTGAGCGCGAGAAAGAGAGATCCAATTCCGCATTGACGAAAACACCAATTTCAAACGTTTCCCATATACCCGCACGTCTGATGCCGAGAATGCCCGCGTTCCGTTCGAGGCAATTCAAATCCCTCGCCGTCCTCGCGACATAACGGGGAATTATTAACGCCACCGCCGCACGTGAGAGGGTAAAGCGACGTCAGCGAAGGAGTGAAAAAAGAGGAAGGTAACACATCTCCACTATGAGCGCGGTTACGCCTGTTTTAGCACCCGGACTGCCTTCGAGCGGCGCCCGGAAAGCGGTTCATCCAAGCTTAAGGAAGGGAGTTATCGTCATCATTTCTGAAGGCTAAACTGGTGTTGCTAGGATACATTGATAGACTAAATGTGCCTCATAGACTAGAATTAATTTTAACAATAAACGCTGGCTATGAAGCACAATCTTAATTATTCTAAGAGACACTAGCCTTAAATGTCGACTATTACCTTCATGTCCATTTATGTGTTCTATATCATACTCTTCAACGATTAATAACGGTATTCATATACCAACGTAAACTTTTGGTGACTTGTATTAGTCCCTCAATACTAAGGGTTTTAGGTGCGAGAAATTCATTGAAATAGGGTTCGTAAACTCGACCTGAGGACGCTGGTTGGAATACCAGCAAAACTGTCGTCATCAACAAAGTTCATCGAACACGGTGAAAAACCCAGAAGAATGGAAAAATCAACTAAACAACAACGCGGAAATGTGTCTCAAGGTTTAACAATAATTTTGCTAGTGTCTAATTTTGACTTCATGGTCTATAAATTTAGATATTTAATATCAAATACACTGTTTTGGTGTACTACCATTGAGTTCATCTAGTTTACTAGCGCTAGTCTTTAGAGAATGTGATAGCTAAATCTCTTTTAGTTAACGTTGCAGGCCATAATGCGGAATTTGAGCATTAAATTCACCTTCAGAACATGCCAACTATGTTCCCAAAGGACACAACAGAGAATAAGGGCTAGGGAATATCTTAGGAGGCTAGAAAGACCAGACACTCCAGATAAAAAAGTTGCCAACAAATTTGCGCCATTATCGGTGCTTGCAATGAAACTCCTGTGAATGTGGCAATTATTGAGATATTTCTGCAATTATGGGGACATTTCTATCATTCCCAGCAACTTGTCCTCCGATCATATTGTCTTGGATCAATGATTTTTCATGAAAACTATGCATCTTGCGTTCTGCAAATTTTTTGCATGCCTTGATATTAGGAATTCAATTCTCTTCTATTTAATTAGATAGATAAAAAATGATAACATTTCTTATAAAATAATTTTCATAATTATTTTTCTATTAACTCGAAACATGAGCAGAATTGAAGCAATAAGCATTGGTAGCAACGACTTGTTAATTCAACTATTGCCTCAATCAAGGAACTAAAATCTAGAAAATAATAGCCGCTTCTACAAGACAGAAAAAATACAGTGTTAAATAATAAAAATATCAAAGTCAACTTTTAAAGCTATCAGGATCACTTGTGACTTAATTTTAGAAATAAATCATGATTCCATACTTTGATTAATGAATGGATTTGACAAAGATTGGACTCTCATATCCGAACATTCATCAAATTCAACATTCTCAATTTTTTAAACATTTTAAAATTCACTTAAAATTGAATAAAAATACTCTAAAAATTCAAAACTTCCATGTATCATTTTGTAAATTAATGTCTAAGTAAGCCGTAAATTCAAACCTCAAATTTTCATTGCTGCCACACCTGGCTTATTCGAACTAAATACGATCGCGCGCATGTATGACCCAGGGTGACAAATTTTAATAGGGCTAATTTAAGCAATTAATACCCAAGTCAGAGCTTAACCCAAGTTTATCCATACTTTAATTAATATCCACATATTACGCGTTTCAATTCTATGGAATAGCATCCTTAACATGAACGTAATGTGATTACCTTAGATCTGCCCGATGCGGCACTAGGATCCAATATTTTTAGCAAAGGTAAGTTTTATCTTGTAGATCCCATAGGAATCGCACTTCCTTCAATCCAGTTAGTGCAATAGAATCAATGGCCAACCCTAGCTACTGACGTGAAAGAAACGGTGGGATCTGAACGGAGAACCATTTGTCGAGGAAAGTCAAATCAAGAGAATGAAACAGACTGAGAAGTGAGAAGAGAATAGCCGAGATTTACCCTTCCGGCACAAACGCCCTGCATTCTTCAAGAGAGCGTTTCAAAGTGCACACACAGCGGCCTCTCTGTGGATGTTCGCGCCGCTAACTGCGTGGACTCGCTCTGGTGGCGACGACGAAGCTTCCTAATGCCTCCCCGGCCACCGGACGACGAGTCACCGGGACAAGCGCGATAATGGCCGCGCAAATTCGACGCGCCGCAAGGAAAGAGGAGGATACAGTGAGCTTAACATCGGCCGGGATCGGACAAGGGCGGCAACGGTGGCGGGCGGTTTGACGGCTGGCCGAGCCGGAGAGAGCCATCTCATTACGTGATTTATTGGGTCGTTTAGTTGCTGTTTAAGGAGGGTTTTTGCTCCCGGGTCGTATTGTTAACTCGACCGCTGGGGCGGCATCGCCAGCGAGCGGAGCGGCCGATTCCCGGCGTTTCCCGGGGACGCGTGTTGGAGAGCGGATCCCATACAAGGCACGCGCGTTTCATTGCGTTCGGATGGCGAGACACGTCTCTTGTCGTGTCCGCCGCCGCCGCTGACTATCTGGGTCGATCAGTGGAGTGCGTCTCTTAACAGCAGCAGAGGATGAAGAGGACCCGGCGGTGCGGCGGACAGCTTGTAGCTCCTGGTTTCTCACCGAAAAGAAATTAGAAAGAATTGGTGCATTGCTCTTCAGTGCGCTGGAGATATCAAAGGGCATTTAGTGCAGGAAAAATGGAACGGTTACTGCTATAACTTCACACATCCAAGGATTATTTCGTCTTCAGAAAAAATATATGATTCACTCCAAGAGTACTGAGATCTGGAGAGAGAAAATATTTAGCATTACCCAATATATCTTTGGGACAATCTCAATAAGCGAGAGCATGTGCCTTAATTCTTTGCAGTCACTGACACCAGATTGAAATGATAAAACCAGCGGGTGTAATGTTTGTATTCGATTTTGAGAGCGTCGAGCATTTTTACAAAGGATATGGCTTATGGCATCATATAGGCATTAAATACAAAAACTATGTCACATAAGCCACCAACGCAGTAGCAATCTAGGGGCATGTTCATAGTCAATGAAGAAGATGGCATTTCTTCCTTGAAGCTAAGGTACATCTAATATCGTAAATAATTTTAATGCAACAAAAGCTGGCTATCACGGTCGATCAGCGAGGTGGCTCTCTCAATAGTAACAACGGATGAAGAGTACCAGACGGCACGAGCAGTGCCTAGTCACTTCTCGATTCCTTTTAGAAAAGAAATTATTTATTCACCCAGGTGTTTATCTATGATCAAATCAACAAATGAGAGGAAATATATGGCTGAAACGCAGCATAATATGACGCAATATCTTCGGGAAGAGCTCCACGACTCCGCCATTAACTGTATAAGCACGCACATTTCAGTTCTTGTAGCTAGCCAAATATATCACCATAGCCAAGCCAAATATCTAGCTTTCAAAAAAATAGTTGCATTCTATTTTAGGAGCTTTGATCCTCTTTTCCAGTGGGTAGATACTTATTGCACACATTTTGCCATAACAACCTCCAGAAAACTATACTGAGAGGAGCTATGAATGGAAGGAATAACCTAAGAAGACCATGGATGGAATAATGAAACAATGTAGAAAGGATGCTAAGTGTGTGGCGAAGGATGTGGAATACAGGTGAGAGGGAATAGAATGAAGAGCTGCTACATCACCGATCTTTGAAATGATAACTGCTGAAGTTGATGGTATATTATAAAATTCATCAGTCTAATAAAATCCTAAATACGAATCGAACCAGAAACCTAAGGGAGTGCTCGTAGCCAATGGAAGAAGAGTTTTTTTCTCCCCTCTGGGGCACAATATATTCCCATAGCACTATAAATTATTTGAGCAATGATTAAAATGAATAATTTTTTATTTCGCGAAACGGTAACGTTTGTCAACTGATGAGGAAATTCCTAGACTGCTTAACGGTAGAAAACTTATAAACTTAACTTCGTCTTCCGATTCCCGGCTACGGAAATGCTTTAAAATTCATCGGTAGAACCTCTTTGTAGTGGCAAGACCCTGTTCAAGGGCAGGTGAGAGTCTTGGACTAAACTTGGTGGAACTCCTTCATGATGAGGGTAAATGAAACATTCAACAAAAAATACATTTATTCCGACCATGGATTTGATGTTGTGCATCATCATCATCTAATACTGATGCCTTACATCGATACCATGGTCATAGAGATTAAAAACATTTTTTCCTTACCCCTCATCCTATGTAAGGGATTAAAGGTAACATAAGATACTGAAGTAAGCGTGGAACATTTTTTCCAACTGAGTGGTAGATATTTGATGGCAAGATAAAGATTAGAAGAAACAACTTGACGTGGGCTTTTAGTTTCAACTTAGGATTTAAATGGTGTGTTCAATCGTAACGCGGAAACTGCAGTCATATGATTCACCTCCTACACCGGACAGTTCCTTTCGAATGGTGTTGATCTCAAAACGGCTAGTACACGAGACTCATTCGTAGAGAAGCAGTCTTATAAGAAAAAAAAACTTGGCCTGTGTGAACCAAAAGATGTGTACACTAAACCAACTAAATGGATTCAAAGTTGTAATTTCCAATCCCCGTAAAGGCATTAAAATTTAGTTAATTCTACCTACGGTTGTTTTTACGATGACATCTCTGTTTTGATCTTAACCCAGACCTTTTACATTAGTGTTTACCCAAATTTAATTGACCATTATATTACATTTTAGCACCTTATTAACTCTAAAAAACGTAGTTTACATGTCTGATAAAGGGGAAAAAATAACACGTAAAATATTAGTGCTTGGCTCCTGAAAAGAGATATGAGTTTCAAAATAATCTCTATGCCATGCAAGTAATGTAAATATTTCTTGCTTCCAGGGATACTGATGTTGCTATCCTAGCAAAAACGAAAAATGGACTATAGGAAAAAAGTGGACCACGAAGAATACGGGAATAGGCCGTCAGAGTCTTATGAGAGGTCACCATAATCGCACGACGTCACCCGCAACCTCAGTTATCAGACCACGTGAGCCCGCGCGCGCGGAGCCACTTCCTCCAAGCTGGTTATTCGAATTAAAATGTTGCAATGAACAAGAGTAATGAACGTAGGCAACAATTCGGCGATGAAAGGGTTCAGAGTAGCGAAACGAGATTACATCGGTGGAAAGACTTAACACGGTGAGAATATCGAATTCCACACGGAAAAAGACCGGGTGGGAGAAAAGATAGAAAAAGATGCGGAGCGTAGCGAGTGCTCACGGACAAGAGGGAAGTACGGGTGGTGATAGAAGTGAGGGGCGGTGGGGGAGGAAGGGGGAGGGAGAGGTAGAAACGAAGAGTAGGTACAGCAAAGGGGCGGGGCACGGAGCAGTGGACGCGGGAGGAGGAGGAGGCTAATTCAAACGGGGGCGGGAACGAAAGGGGTGGTCGCAGGGCGCTTGTGCGAGGCGAGAACCGTGGAAAGCGGGTTGCGGCAAAAGATGCGAGACAGAGGGAGAGAAAAGATGAGAAAGAGATGTGATAGACCGAATCAGTTGTCATGACTGCTGCTATCTATGGACTTTTCCGCGAAAATTTTACTAACTCCGACGTAAAACGGCTAACTTTATAAAAAAAAGACGGATGTGGCTGTTAGGGACAGTGCTGTGGGTTTTGCGTACGTCTGCTTTCGCGATAACATTCACTGGCATCGTCTACACTGCGCGCCACGTCGACTTACATAAATTCTCGAAGCCGTTTCTTTCTTTCCGCCAAAGATATACTGGTACAGGTCGATGGCTATTTAGATGCCCTTTCTTATGAGACACGTTCTCCAGTACTTCCTCACAGCTTTTCATTGAGTATGGGCTTACATTTTAAATTTAACATGAAATTCCAATTCTCAATGTTTAACACCAAAAAAACGCACATTCAGATTTTTGGCTTATCCAGGCAGATCTTTCGTTTTACACCAAAATCAGTGCGCTAGCACATCGGGGTCGCTTGACATGTTGCGCGGCAATTTTCGCTGACACCACCATGGCCACCAGTCGCATTAAATCTCCACCCGCGACTCTTGTATACACGGTACCAGCTCAATGTCATTCCTTCATCATAGTCGTACACACAATAGAACGAGATCACTTTCATTTCAGTCGTGTTATAAATCAAGAAGTTGGAGGTCGGAATGGATCATTCAGCAAACGTAACATCGCTGTTTCAGTTCTGGCACCGTCCGTTTTGTTCCTATTTAATTATTGGCCTGATTTTAAAGACGTTTTCTGTAGTAAAAGATAATATAGTAAGATATGGCGTTTTCCGAGAGAATATTCAGCCATTTTTTCTTGCGTTTTACAACTGGTGAAGTTTCTCTTTTCTCCCTAGGGTCAGGTTGTATAAAATAATTTAGTGAGTTAGCACAAGTATGTGTAATTGTGAACTCCTGCTACTTCCACAATGTTAATTCCAGAGCAGAAGAAGCTACATATATGTATAAATTATGGTGCTCTGAATTTTATCCTTTACCGCCATGTAGGAACTATCCAATGACACGGACTTATAATTGGTTGATTACTTCTTGAGCGTGTGATGGTAATAACCACATTAAGACATCACCTTAGTATTCTTGAAAGCCATCAGTAAAAGAATGGTGTACTGTCAAATATGCTTAAGGGCATTTTTATAGTTCTCTCTCACTGGAGAAATACAATTATCGGGAACTTATTGTATTTTCAACTAAAAGAGAATAAATAGATAAGAAATGGCAAATGCAATACATAAATCCCCATGTGAATGATAAACGATGGCGAGGGAATAACTAGAACAGCGTGCTAAATAGTAAAAGGCATTGAATATGCATTAAAGAAGAGAAATATCGCCAGCTATGTTACCACAGACCTACAGTATCTGTCAACAAAAAATGTACCTATGCGACTAGAGGCTAGAAGGAAATGTGGATGGGAATTTGGACTAGGAAATTATAAGCTAAAGGAAAATTATTAAATTAAAAAATGGTAACCAAAGAAAATACGCAGTAAGTTCTTCACAAAAATAGTAAAAAATACAAGATAAAACCAATTTGCTAGCAAAAAATTACATTCGCCGACATAGAATTTATAGTAAAGAAAATGATGGCCCACCTAAAGCATAAAAATAAGAATTTTTAAAATATACACAAAATAGTATTGATGATATACACTTAACTCCACACAATGGAGAGAAAAAAATATGTTTATAGTATTCACGGAAATTTTGACAACAAGCGCCACTAAAATAAAATATGGATGATAGCACTTCCTTGGGATTAGCCTCTTACAGAACAGGATGTCTGGCGGAATGTTAAAGTAGTATAATATCACATGAATAAATATATTATGGATGACAAAGAAAGAAGCTGTAAAATATAATGGTGGGGAAGAATGTCTCTGCAAGCATAAAACTGACCCAATATACTTAAACAATCCAGAGGAATTCGCGTTGAGGCATTCAAATCGTAAGTTGAAAAATGACTTCCCTTTGTGGATGCTGTAGTGCATAATTTGAGGTAATTTGGGGCGATGCACATGACTGTACATGGCTCATTGAAATTTTAAATTTTTTCCAAGAATACTCAAAAACAAGATTTAACTTCGAGACAGCCAATCCAGGAAGGGAAATTAAATTTCATGATTTTGAGATCCTAAAAAGACTAAGCCAGTTTATTCAGAGAGAATCGGGGATACTTATATAATGGCAAATTCCAAGGGAAATGGTATTTTCCATTATGGAAGAGCAGATAGCAGACCAGCTGCGCGATTGGAATACAAAAAGAGTATAGATGAAAGAATAATGGAACCAAAAATGAAAGAGCGTCCACTAAAGAATTTAGACTCATAGGAAGAGAAGAGGAATTGCCACTAAATTGGCAGTCAATGAAACCGTTCACGTAGAGACAAAGAAAGTTGGGTCTTGAGTACTGTACGGATGAAAGGGTACTGACGACGGAAAAAGGTATCCGTGAATAGAAGCGTCTCATGAAAATATTTTCGCCCGGGCAAGGTAGCTTTTCGACGCTCCCCCTTACATTTCGTCTTCCTAGCCACTCTTCTTGCTAGGCTTTCTTGTAAATACACTTATAAAAATCACCTTCGAAGTGAAGCTGCGGTAAATCACTTATTTTGTCCGGATCTTAAGCCGCTCCCGGCCTTGAATATTACTAACGATAAATTCAAACTGTGGAAAGACTCGACCTTAGCATAAACTCACCAAAACTATTGGTAGGTGGTAAAATAGAGTTTTACCTTTTTGAGCACGTTCCTTATTTCGTAGGGTGAGTCAAACTTTGCTAAAGCAAGTTTGTGCAGTACCATAAAACTTGGTATTTGGGTCCATTTTATTAAAGTAAATATGCATGAAAATAATAAATTAACTTTTTAGCAACCGAGAATCGTAATGGGGACAGAATATGAAATTGGACCCTAATTCCTTCATGAAATTTGCTGATATATTAACTCCCGGGCAACGGCTTCCAACGAAGAAAACGCAAGTTCCTCTCAGTCATCGAAGTTAGCCATCGTTGATCTAGCCTCGAAGTCGGTGGGGTGATCCTCCTGATGTCCGAATATTGTTGCCCCTGTATGCAAGTGGCATACAGTAAAAGCAAAATTACCTTAGCTGTTGAAGAACGTTAAACTAGAGCACTATCAATACCACATACTTCACTAAATGACAGGAGTATACATGACAGCGTCAAGTATAACTATATAAACATATATTTATCCAAGTTCATAACATTTATCCAAGTTCATAACGAAGTACGTTAATCTAGAGCACTATCAATACCACATACTTCACTAAATGACAGGAGTATAAATGACAGCGTCAAGTATAGCTATATACCTAAACATATATTTATCCAAGTTCATAACGAATAATCAAATGTATAGTCTCAGGCAAAACATTTTGCGTGCCGGTATAAACAGAAAACGTGAGTTGCTATACGAGTGAGTTTTTTCGACCTAATACGAAAAATTTCCTTTAGCTTATGACACTTGCTGCAATCTTGACGGTCAGACATTAGATATTTTTTAGGCAAATATAGTCATTTATAGTTAATGGCGTAACATTATCAAAATAGCTAAACAAAATGAATGACATTTTAAACCATCGTATGTACATACTAGATGCACAAATATATAAGAATTGTAAACACTTCACCATTTCTTAAAAACTGGCAACCCATCACCGCACATAAAATATTTTTAACTCATTAACATTCTATAAACATTGGGTCACGTTCCAATGCTAATATAATTTCAATGGAACAATGAAACTATGACAGCTATAGTAAAGTAGGACTTGTGAACTTATCTGTCATGCTTGTTTACACGTTGCACGTTTGTATGTTAGGATGCTTAGTGAACATCATTTCAATAAAGTGTAAAAATAACTCCATCTTGATAACAATTATGTTTTGAATCCAAATGTTTTATTTCTCAAGGCCAGCGCTACTTACACCTTACCGCATCTAACGAAGAATTTTCAACGCATGTAATGTGTGTAAGATGGAATGAGGTAGGAAGATAACATTGAAACTATTACATAGCAATATATGTATATGGCAGTTATGAATTAAATGATTTAATTCCGAAAGAAAGGAACAACAGCAAGGAAAAGAGGTAAGGAGGATCCGAAAGATTTTGGCAGGAGGTGAATATGTGTTGTGGGATGAGAAAGCTTCCAGTGGAATGGTTGACTGGTGGGAGAGGTAAGCAGCATTTCCTTGGAATCTCTCCGGTCCACGTCGGGATCCCCGCTTTTTTGCTTTTTCTATTTTCTCATTTCGGTGAGAGGCTGAAAGGTGATGCATGGTCCTCTGGGAGCACTCCCTTAACCCTATACTTAACTCATTTGCCAATATACTCTCAACCTCTCTCTCTCCCACTTAAAGAGTCTTCGGCCTCTTCGCTTTTTTAAAACAGGCAGGTTATACTTCAAAGCCTCGGGAATGTAATGTGAGTGACCTTTGGAAAACAATTGAACTCATCTGGCAGCCGTTGAAAAATCTTCAAAGGTTTTCAACGGCAGTACTTAGGAATGATATAGACTGCTTCAAGAAACTAGCAAAGAATGAAATATTTCTTCAGTGGAACAATACTACCTATTGATTCAAACAGCGCCTCATTTCATCACATCATCTCCAATACCCAGGCCTAACTGGATAGTTAGGTAGTAGCGGGCCGGCCTGGCAGGAGAAAGGCATTAGGTTCGAACCTAGGCCAATGCATTGCTGCTGTTATACCTCGGGATTGTAGCCTAACGCTAGACGGTACAAGTTGAAGCTTTAAAAACCAAAACACACGTCTACTGCACCACGAAATGGATAAATTACGGTAAAGCAAATCTTTCTGTGATACATAATTGCGTTTTGGGAATTCTATTCGACGTAAACAACTAAACCATTTAACTGCAAAATCGAGATAGAGTAGCAAGGTACGATATCCATCGCATATGGATACAAGACATCGATAAATCAATTTTAAATGCTCGGTTAGAAATAAATTTTGCTGCAATAACATCAAACGCTTATACAGCATTTACACATCCGCGCTCTTGTTCCGCCTCGTCACTCGCCAATATTCAACAGTGGCATTCGCACGTTCATCCCTTCGACGCGAATGACCATTTAAACACTCGCCGAGTGTTCAGTTTACCAAGTTGAGGCGAATGGACGACATGGAAGTCTCCAGAAAACAGTTCCCGGCGCGAGCGACACGAGGGGCGGGGCGAGGTACGAGGCGAATGACGAGTGAGCCGACTACATATTCGCCCGCCACTCGCGATTCGAGTCGCCATTCGTGCAAATTGATAAATGCAGTATAAGGAACAACAAAAGTAATCAACTATGTCGAAGGATAGGTGAGGAGCACCTAAATAGTGGTAAGATTTTTTATTTTCAAATGACTGGTTGTGAGATTAGATTTAAAGGAAAGTTTACGATCGCAAGTGCTTTGATAGGATGATTGATGCCATCGGGTAATTAAAAATTTTATTGAATCAACAATTTAAAAAAAAGAAATAATAGCCATTAATTAATCTAGGCTTTCAAATCTAAATACTACAAAAAAGAACAGCAAACCATTACAAGAAAAAAATGAATCCTGCATACATTTTAACAAGGCAAGAATTAGAAGTACAACCAGTGACAGAAGTAGAGACAAATTATAAAGACAGATGGAAAGAACATGTTGAGCGCATACCTCTAGAAACGATTCCCTGAAAGGCTTTGGAGTGTAAGTCTTTAGGGAGAAGAAGTGTTGGGAGAAGCCGAGATTACGATGGTGAAGCCGGAACAGGCAAATTGCTTAAACCTGGAAAGGAGGAAGAAGAAGAAGATAAAATGTAAGACCACTTCCACCAGGTAGTCAATGGAGTTTACCATATCTTCTCAAAATGGTCGTGGTTGTTCCTTCACTAACCTTCAGAGGGGCAATATTTATAACCCTACAGTGAATTCAGTAAATACTCGCACGAGGCTTTCAACTGTTGACCTTGAGGTCATTCAAAACGATTAAAAGCATCAGCTGCAGAAAAATATCTTTTCCGTGTATCCATCCTTCCAAGCATGCAAAATTGACGTCCATAAATGAAGGGTATTGTTTCAGGGCCATGATATCGAGATAGTTAGGGTGCTATCATTTTCCTCGAGAAAATTTTAATATCTATCTCAAAACAGAACGTTTCCCACTGAATAAAATTTTCTACAATAATTACCAATGGACGTAGGGAGCTTTTAGTTTTAAGTTTGCCCAAATATATATATATATATATATATATTGTCACATATGAACAGAGTCCATTAGGTAGTTGAGTATATTATTGCGTAAGTGATACAGTGAGAAGGAATCAAACATAATAACACAAAGGTAAAAAGTGGAAATTTCAGATATGGAATGACGAGAGTGCTTTTAGTTTTGAAGGACTATGCCAGAACAGCTAAAGTATAGGTATGAGTACCTGGGAGAGAATGGTAAAATGAGTAAAATTGGATAAGAAACGATATACTATAATAAGGAATTTATATGGGGAACGTAAAGCAATGACATAACGAAAAAACTCGTCAAAACTTTCATATTGAGCATAGCGTTATACAACTCGTAAATTTGGACTTTTAGGAAGAATATGTAGGTAGGCAGGAATGGTTTGTTAGATGAGAAGAGGAGATGCTTTTATCATGGACATAGAGAAGAGTGACATATTGTAGAGGGAATAAATTTGGATAGGGGCGGAAGAATAAGAGGGAGAGAATAGGATTTTTGGACGACGCGTCGACGTCGCGACGTAAGGGGAGGCAATGGTTATGATGAGCTCATGGAAGACTTCACACTCAGCAAATCCTTAGTATTGTCTAAAATACGTAGAGGTGACCCTACCATGGAGAGAATAGACGTACACTGATCTAGAAATCCATTTGTTAAGTGATAGAAGACGAAATGAATGACTGGCTCTCTAGCTAATACATCTTCTGGCGCGCATCAGCACTACTTCCATGAAGAAACCTTGATTCAAACAGATATTTAAGTTCCGCAAAAACCAGCCTAAGAACTCAAATAAAACACGTGGCCAACATCTTGACGAGCGCCTCGAGTCACTATGGACAAAGACCAGGGAAGCCATCATTTTTCGTTCTGAGACGATACTAAAGACAACGCAGCAGGCTATTTTTGTTTTCCCACAGTCTCAACCCGTTCCCCTTGGGCTCGATTACGTGTTTTACCGCCGAGCATTATCGCCGGCTCATTGTAAACACCGAAGAGAAGCTCGGGCCGATCGAGAGCGATGGGCAGAAGGAGTAGAGAGAAAAAAATGAAAACACATAATAAAAGTCTTCAACGGCGAAAAAATTCCTCTCCCGGAAAATCCATCGTTTGTCGCCATTTCGCCGCTGGGTGATTAAACGAGAGAGGCTCTCCGTACGGCCGCCCGGCGGGCTGGAAGAAGAGTGGGAGGTGGACGAGAGGTGGGGGAATAAAACTTGACGGGGCAGAAGAACTAAAAGGTGTCAAAGGTCGATGGGTAGGGAGGATAGAGGACCTGGGAGGAGGACCAGAGTGAGAAGGGAAGGCAAACTGCAGGGAGAGAGTGGGAAAGCCCAGGGGGAGGGGGGGATGAGGGGGAGATTTGTGGGATGAGCGGAAGGCCCAAGTAGAGGGGAAAGGGGAATACGAGGAATGTAAGGCCGGGAGATAGAAGGTGCTTCTTAATCACGGTCTTCAAGTTGTTCCTTTAAGATCCCATCCCTCGAAGTGGAAAGTGAGGATGCTGTGCTTCTCTCGCCGCCGAGATGCCGAGGGGCCCCCGAGGGGAAAATGCCAACGGGTCCAAAGAGAAGAAGAGGTGCGGGAGGACGAAGTAGATTGGACGGGGGAAAATGAGACTACGGGAGGAAGAGGATTGCGAAGTGCCGAAATATGTGGAAAGAGTGGAGGTTGAGGGCAAGACGAAGAAAAAGAAAGGGTGAAGGAGTGAGCATGGCTTTCATAGAAGTATCGGCTGGTTTACCTTAAAAGTGCGATATATATTTTGTAACCGTCAAGTACTCCCAAACGTTTGAAGATATCTCTCCAAGGGCTGATAGCGTTAAACTAAAAGTTGTACGTGAGATGGTGTTCGGAGGAAACTTGAAAAAATCGTGGAGATATAAAATGGATTTGAGAAGTGCGGCATGGAATGAGGGCAGAGAAAATAGGAAAATACCATAGTATTTGTAGACATTGATCTCTCCGATTGAGGTAAAAATTGTATAGAAAAATAATAGGCGTGACGGAAATCAAGAACCATATCAAAATTTTGAAGGAATAAATGGCTTAAGGAATTTATTCATGGAGATAATATTTGATTTGGACAGAGACAATAGGAATTTCGATTTATCGTGTAAGTAGAGATTCAGATCACTGTAAAATACCGCTTTGTGATATAGAAAGAAATAAAGTATGAACAATAAGCACATAATAGAGATAAAAGTGAGATAAACCACGAGGAGAAGACAGGATACGAAGGAGAAGAAGGTAGTTGAGTCTTGTTTACAGGAATGATCAGCCGGTTTGCATTAAATGCGCTGTTTTTCGAAAACATGTGACCGTCGAGTATTTCCAAATATTGGGATTTATATCTTCGAGAATAAATTGCGTGAAATAGAGAGTGACAAATTCGATGGTCACCTTGGACTGAATGAAAATGTCGGAGGGATAAAACAGCGTTGACCCTATTTTCTTATAGTACGGCAAGGAATGGGGAGGGATGAGAGAAAACTCCACATCTTCATCATAATTTTTGACGAGCTTCAGTTTATTTCGATCATTGATAAGTTCGGTCATGGCACCATAAATAAAATGTAATTATGAACATAAAATTAGCGATGAAAGATGTGGAGGAGGTAAGAGCGGAGTACGGCTGGGAAAGGAAGCGATGCCTATCAATGAGGAGTAACGGGGACGGGACGAGGTTAGCACTAAAAGCGCAATCTTTTTCACAAAATTGTGACCGTCGAAAACTCTCAAATAGTTATGCCTGACAGAGATAATTGCGTAAAGACGAGAAAGATGTGAGCCAAGGTCACCTTTAAGAGCAATAAAATTTCAGAGGGATAATATCACAACCAAATAATGACAAAATATGGCACGATATGCAGGTGGGAGACACAGGAAATAACTTTTTCATCGCGATTTTTGAGCGAGCCGAGGTTCAAGCAGACCATCGTTAAATAACGTTATAGCAGTGGAGAGTAATGTTTACAGAGAAAATTTCGATTAACTATTTTTCGGGATGCCTGGCTTCCTGTTGATCTATATACTCACCGATTTGATCGAATAGACACTGTATATTTTTGAGCCAGGAATATACTGTACCCTGCTCGAGAAAGATAGACTAAGATATGATTATTATAATCACTGATTATGGTTGTTTAAATGATATTACTTGTCCCCCCAAAAATATGAACTCTATCTGAATATGGTGTTTTAGAGTGATTAGTATTCTAGAAAGGTAGGAAAGTGCTTGACTGGTCCGAAGAATCAGGAAATCGATGTCGGTGAATTTAGAAAGTATAAATGATAAACCGACTCAATGCTCTAAAATTACATCGAGTGTTAATCTATGTGCAGGCATTACAAAGACTGAAATTGAGAAAAAGGTTTTCTATTTTCCTCGGAAAAAGGAAACTGAACAGATATGTAAACAGTGCATCAACTTAAATGCTAGAGTGACTGAATTATTGGTGAAATAAAGTTTATTACTGGGACTAAAGGTGCCATGAGATTCTAGAACTACATCCCTAAATTCTCGCCTTCCTATTTCAGAATACTCCATTCACAATTAGATTCCATTGTAAATACATACAAAACTATTCATAAAATCGTTAATTATGGCTGGTGCTCTAAAGTCTCTCGACAAATGAACTTTTGGTGACCCACAATATGAACTACAATTCCAGCTGTTCACAATGAACATTAACATTTATCAGGAAAAGTAAGTGAGCGTATGATATATTCAGGATTTTGGAAAATCTTAAAGAAATGTTTTAATCGATATGGTAGCATAGACATTCTTATTCTCTTTCCTATGCTTATTTTTAAGGACGAATTATCACTTTATATGGGCAAATGTAAAGCTGGTAGTTATCTGATTCAAAAATGCTATGAATCCTCAAAAATAAATGAAAAATATCGGTATATAACGAAATGACCAGTTGATGAAATAAGAAATCGCAATGTTTGAAGGTAATTAAATTCAAATTTTGAGCATTCATTGTCTTTTGAATAAAACAAAGTACTTTTATTAAAAATGGGTCACTTTGCGTCATAATCCTTTCCGATCATTCGACTAATAAATAATGCTCCCTGCCACAAAAGCTGCCACAGATAAAAATAAAATAGTCCTGTTTAGCTAAGTTGAAGATGGGAGACTCCAGAGGAAGGATTAGTTACCCTACTTACTAGACAAAAACGACTCGATTTTATATCTATCGAGTCGTGTATCATATTCTAAAATGATATGTGATAAATACCGTGAAATTATAAAAAAATTTAAAATCCTAAAAAATAAATTTAAAAAATGACATTGAGTCGTTTTTCTCAATTGTGTGGTGTAAGTAATACTTCCTCAGGAGTCCCAAAGCTTTAGCTTAGTTTATCAGTGTTATTTCATTTTTAATCCATGGCAATTTTTATATTGGTGAGCATTATAATTAGACCAATGATCAAAAAGGATTACGACGGACAGGATGAATAGATGAGCAAAACGAAGAGTGCGGATCCGGGAACTAAATAAAAGAAATGGGGTGTGTGGCAGGGAATGAACATGAGGACTGAACGCCGTTTGGAGGGGGAGGAGAAGAATAGTCGATGGGGGAAGACGATCGTCCAAGGAGATCCGAAGAGGCATTTACGGTAGAGGCGATTCAGGCGGTCGGGTGTCGATGCAGATGCGCCGAGGAGATACCATGGGGGGGGGAGCGGGAGAGGCGAGCAGCTTACGGGGAGAGGGCGGGCTAGGGAAGGGGGACGGCAATTGGAGTTCCGAAACGCGAGAGGCGTGCGTGCTCTCACGCCCCTGGACCCGTACGTATGTGATGAGACCGCTTTCCTCTCATCCATTATATATTTTTTTATCAACCCTCCTCCATTTTTCCACCTCGGCGGCCCAATTGCGTTCCCACATGAGTGGAAATTCTGACCAATTCCACGGTTTGGAAGCACAAGGTACTACGATACGGGTCTACGCGCGGTGTTGCCCATCGTAGAGAGAGACACACACACAAGAGAAAAAAACTTAACTGAGCCTGCCGATGGAGGTAAAGATGTTCGAGGCGCTGAGATGAAACGAAGACGAGCACACTTCATGGTCTTCAAATGGTCTTCGAAGCGGACTTCCTTTGTAGGTACGTGTCTTCAGAAAACACATTGGAATCGAAAGTCAACTCTTGTGAGAAAACAGGAATTCCAAGGCACCAACTTGTAAGCAAAGCTATATGATAAATTTGACCATGAAGCAGCGCTACAAAAAATCTAACTGTAGGTACTCAGTCCAGTTTGACAGTTTGAAGAGTAGACTTGTACATTTTCATTGAAATAAAAGACAATAGCAAGACAGACGACCTAATATTTCATCCAGTCTTGAATGGTCAAAATAAAAATTCAATGGGAAGAAAAACCTCTAACACAAAATGAAAAAAATATACTAGCCCTGGAATGTTTTATAACTTTATTACTTCAGATTTTCACTTCATATTAGCAGTAGCATATAACGAAAGTACCAATGGAAAGTCAATTCGTTACTTCAGTTAAGTCTGTTTAAAAGACTTTTGGGCTAGCGATGAAGCTGATATTTGGCAGGATTACAATTTGTGACCCTAAACTGACCGGAAAACAATAAAATCCATGAAGAACAATTAAAAAGGGTTTTTACAAATTTTTATAAATTTTTACTCTCTCAAGAAGAGAATTGCGTTAGGTGCAATGGTTTCTTTTTGCTTTTTTAATGTACTTTCACTCAAATATAATAGGTTAAATTGTTGTTGAGAGAATGAAAAATTTAATTCTTGCATGCAATTTTTTATGCTCTTCAATTTTACCATAAATTCAGTTGTTAGCTCCCATGTCATATACTTTTTCATGAATTATAAAAATGGAAATCTTAATTTCCTTCGTAATTGCAGCTTTGGCTTTAAATGGGAGTTTCTGTTCAACAGGTATTTCGGTTAATTTACCGATGAATTTTGTTCGAGTTTATTACACTCCGACCACAACAAGTATGGTTCACGACTGTCAGGTCCTCTAATAAGGTTTATTTTAATCGAATGCATCAACTGTAATATTTTCTTCTCCCTATTGAATTTCAACAAGTACCTCTCCTAATAGACAGAGCGATAGAATGGAAGAGTAGATGTTCGCAAGATAACTGAGGCTCCCTACAGATCTCTGTGCATCACATCTTGGAAACAGCAAACGCTGCCGCGTAAAAAGCGTTCCACATCGGTTAGAGACCACCAAAAAGTAAAATTATTGCCTTAAATGATACATAATCCTCGTTTAGGACTTCATATCAAAAGATTCCTGACGTGGTGAAGTCTTTAAACGGAAATATCGAAAACATTTCAGCAACAACCTCAATTTATAAACTTTCATCAATGAGAGTTATGATGCTCAATTAACAGTGAGATTCGTACAAATACCAAGCATTTCAAGCATAAATTTTCATTTTTTTCAAAATAAACTCCAATATCAATATGTTTTCTCATAGCCAGAAGTAAAGATTTCAAGAAAATTCTTGAGGAGTTACAAAGAAAAATATGAATGTAATTTGATTCTATGGGATCATGAAATTGAATGCTTAGAGATTAGAAATCAAATTTATGTCACACTCCCCTGGGAATGCGAAGAGTAATGATTAATTCTATTCCAGGTTCAGAATACCATTTCTACAAAAGTACTGGAACTTACTCCCTGCACACATATATAGCATTGCTTCCTTTTAACAAAAGTGGAGTGCTGTTTGGTAAGAATAATTGGTACACATATAATTTTCAACGCAATAAAGCATTAATGGAATAGATTATAAATAATATTCTTTTACGAAAATAAAGACAGTGATTCCAATCTCGAAACGACTAATCAACGACGTACTCAGCCTTAGGTGCTGAAAAACCATACAGATACTTGCAAAGAGAGAACTACGTAGAATACTTTTATTTTGATGTTATTTATCTTATGTGGAAAGTAATTGGATGCATAAGTAATACGCATTTATGCGTATATATTTTCAAACTAGATATCAAGTATTGTTATTGGAATTACTCCCTTTACCACAATAAAGAAAAATATTTTAGTTACTTTCGATAAATCACTACTGGTTTGCCGATAGTCACAAACTACATGAGTTCTTAGGTGTTTTATGAGATGACGGCGAAAGATATTCTTGGGTATTTCTATCACATCGGTGCGCCCAATAAGAATATCTCACACCCTTTCATTTCCACAGCTCTTTAAATCGCTCAGACTGACAGCAAGCTAAATCCGGTCTGTCGTACAGACGCTCGTGAGAAGACCACGAATGTAATATCCATTGCTTTTATGTTGCGGATGATCCGCGACTGGCTGGAGAGAGTGGCCTCCGGAATGCTGCTTTCAGCGGGAAATTTTCCCACAATGCACAGCGCACGCGGCGGGGAAGAGAATCGGCACGCAGCTGTCTTGTCCGCAAGGGTTTCGCCCATGCTCCGCCGTGGGTCGCTGCCTCCGTTCGAAGGTCAGGCCTCTTTGGAGAAGGTAGGAGTGAGGGAGGAAGGTCTGGGGAATATTACGAAAAATGCTGAAGAGGTGGGAGGAAAGGAAGATGGAAATAATGTAATGAAAAACTGGGATACTGAACGGAACGGATGCTCGGGTAGATTGAGAGGTATGAATAGCGATATTACGTCTAAAATAATGAAAACGAAAATGGTGAATAAGAGGGGGAGGATCGTAATCATATGGTACCGTATATAATTGGACTTAATTTGATGGGAAAGAAACAGGAGATGTCCTTGGTGGACGAGACGTGGATAGCCAACAAGACCTGTTTTGGACTTAAAATGAAGTGGGGGAGGCACGAACTCCTACCAAAAAGATTTGAGGGAGACATCAAAGGCATCACCGCTGTTTCCCGCTAAAAAATACTTGTCAGCTGGGTGTAAAATACTCTCCTTAAAATTATCTGAAAACAATTGCAGCAATACTTAGTTAAAAAGGCTATGTAGACAGGAATACGCACAGCTAGTACCCTTACGTGATAGTGTGGTAAAAGTTCATTCCGCCAGTACTAAGCAATCTCATATGCCTGAGAAATAATTTTCTCTGTCCCTTCTCTAGCTCAACTTCTTAACCTCTTAAGCTCTCTACTTTACCTATTAGAGCTGTATTTTTACTTTAATGGGAAAAATTATACATTGTCTTTATCTGGCAATTCACAATATTTCATCAAGGGAAAGGCAGTTTTCCAATGGTAAATAGATTTATTTCGACCTAGGTCTTCATTTAGCTATTAACTGGCTCTACACATGATTTGGGGTCCTAGAAAATGAAAACAGTCACATGATTTAGAAATTAAATTTTAGAGTATACTATTTGTTAGTCTGCGCGGCACAACTCTAATTTTAAAAATTAATCCCTTCCTAAGTTATATCATGAAATTTAAACACAGTTATGGAGTGCAGTACTGTGATATATTAGTATTCTAAATAATTTACTTACCAAGGGAGATTCTCAGTGGGAGAATGGCATCCCCAAGAGCCGGGAGGAATTGGTGGACACTATCTGTAAGTAATAAATCATAACTTTTAGAACAAAATCTAAAAAAAACACAAGAATACCTAAAAATAAGTAAGTGATAAGTATAATTTTGGAACTACTTCTTTCAAAACTTGCATACAGCAAAAAAAAAAAAAAGGAATGAAAAATGTAGTATCCATAGCAGCTGCGAGAAATCCAAAGCTCTATTAGCGAACGAAATAGATGGAGGAAGAGAAATAATACAGTAATTGGCAGGGTACCGAAAATGAGTCACCTCTTGGCACCTTCCATCCAGCTGCAAAAGCGACGCAAACCCCAGACGAGCCCTGAGGAAATCCGGAAGAAATAAACGACCACCGGCAGATTTAACCACTGATATCCCCAGAGGCGCCGCAGTTCAATTTCACAGAAGTCCCGTCCCTGGCTCACCTGGCCGAAGCCTACTTGACCAACCTCAACTAGTGCAGAACTGCCTCCGCGTCCTTTAACGCGGTATTCCTTGGAATGCCTCGCCAATCGTTTATTTGCTGCACTTCCGGCTTTTCTGGGAAATTTCTGAAGTGCCGCTAACGGCTCCCACGATTGGCTTAAAAAACTATAGGTCGCTCCCCGCTGAGTTAGGTTTTAGATTCTCAAAGATTTACGAGCTTTGCGTCTATCCACGCGGAGAATCCCAACCCTTCATAATCCTCACTACTCCACTAAAAGTCTCTCCATTTATATCCTACTCACCTCGCATTCCCCTACATACTTACATCCGGCGTTTCTCCATTCATTTCAAACGTCAGACGATTCTTTTGTCCAAACAATAACTTGTGGGAGTCGAGTGTAAAACAGGATCATACAACCGCAGTTAGGTCCAGTAATAAATTGCGAGCTTCGATGTGACCTAACTACACCAGCTTACTCTCCCTTTTTTAATCCATCAGCACAAACCTTATAGTCCTGGGATAATAACTCAGTGTAACAAATCTCAAGTCAAGATGCACCCTGCATCGTTTCCGCTAGCTGTTACTGAAGTTATTGACCGAAGATTATACAGCTATAGTTTTTTACTATAATGAGTCACGCACGAAAAAAAAATATCCGAAGGGAGTTATAATTGAAAAATAAAGTATTTTATTCTCAAGGGTTCAGTAAGAGATTACATTTCATAAAATATAAAAAAAAGGAAATGTTTGGTAAAGTCTGTTTATTTCTGACCTTTACTAAAAAAAGTAATACAGTATAACATGCATAAACGATTATTGATGAGATAAACTACCATTATTTTTCATACACTAAGTGAAAATTTCACGTCATGATGCACATCGTTATGATAACAGATTTTAACGTCATGCATAGTATAAAAGTGTTCTTAAATATAGCAATGAAATACAGTTGTATATCTAAAACAATCGCGAGAACACCAATAAGTAATCCAAATAAAATGCGCATATACAATTATACTCAATAATGACTTGGATATTTAACAAAAGCAGAGGGGCTGTATAGAAAAATATAATTATTTCCAACTATAACAAGTATCAAAAATACTAGCCTATTACGATTTCGTGCATATTTTAGACAGCTTTTCCGGTATAAAAAAAAGTATTGGCGCATCATTGTAACTTTTTGAGATTACCATACGCTTGGATAATAAAATTTAAAAAATGCAAGTTTCTCCAAATAATGATTGATTCTTCATTTAGGATGTTCAAAAATACGCCTATTTAACGCTATGACATTTTTTTTAGTTGATACATATGAGGAAGAAAATCCTTATTTACCGTACAAGGATTTAAATTAACATTCAATTATACTATTTCATTGCTATCTTTTGATCTTTGCCACTCTAAGTAACAAAAAAAATAGTCCTGAATACTAATATCACATCGGTCTCCTCTCTGCATTGTCTTCTTAGCAGATAAGCACTGATAGATACATCATCTCGGAAATAATTACGTTACCTTCTTCAACCTTTAAAAGGCTCTATAACCACCTGACCTCAAGGACGTCAGTTCAAACCTCGCATTGAGCGTTGCGACTTCCTGCCGACGAATTGAAGGAAACGACCGACGGAAACTAACCTTGACCGTCGAGTTCCGTAGTACTGCTATTTCAAAACTCTGAAAACCGTCGCCAACTCCTTGCAAACTACCTAGAAAGTCACCTCGTCCTTCTGCAACACCGGTCCCTTCAACCTCGAGAAAACCTGGATACCTTTCCCCCTAGCCTATTTCAGCTTGCCTTACTTGGCAACCAACACAAACCCCCGTGCTTTCGTCTTTCCCAACCTTCACCTCCTTCCCATCCATCTTCATCTCACCCTGGGATTCATTTGCATATTCCAATCGTCCACCCCTTTTCGTGCCAACAGTATCCACATTTTAACATCTTCACCCTCCTCACCCATCCACAGATTACAATAAAAAATACATAAAAAGCCATACAGAATAAGCACCGGGGGGAATTTTGAAGCCATTATAACGAGAAATTGGTCTTATTGGCCTTCTTAAAATAGAAGTATTGTATTATCGACCTCTTCATGGAATGTAAGATTTGTATCTCGAGGATAGGTAAAACTTTAAAAATTATAACTCCTTGCCAAAGTTTCGGTATATAATTGACACCATCTTCAGGGCTACAATTTCAGATACAACAACATTATTAATGAAGTAACATAAAAATATCTCAAGTTTCACCTTAAAAATTAAAGTATCATACACGTCATTACAATATACAAATAAGAATTACCTCGGATTTCGCCAGGAACATCATGTTTCAACAATCCACATCTCAAAATAAAACTGTATAATATTTTTTCGGATAAGGAGCTATCAGAACCATTTTATGGAATGGTACATTACTATATTGTGACCATATATCATAATGGGTACCAATTCCATAACCACAATGATCTTTTAAAACAATTGACAAACAAAATTTAAAAAGTTACATCTATGAGAAAGCCAAATAATATTCCTACAAACTTAAATCATTAATACTACAAACGATCTTATAAATCACTTTTTTTAATTTTGAAAAACAAACACTTTAGTGTACTTTTACAATATATCTTAATGAGAGATAGTTCACAACAACAATAATCTTTTTAAAACATACTGTTTGATAGATGTTTTAAAAAAATCATTGCAAAATATTTCACGTGGATGATTAGCCCTAAAAAACAAGAGTAATTTGTGTGTCACAAGACTCCATCTCTTTTCTATGCCCTCTTGGGGGCCTCCTCTTTCGCAGATCGTGTTTTGGACCATTTTCAAGGAAGCTGTGTTCACTGATAATAAAAGTTTCTATTTAAATTTTTGAATTTGAATCAAAGAATAAATTCCGTTGTCAATGGATAGAATTTCGTAAATTCAGGGGGAAACAATGGACAATTTGAAAGTCAGATAATCGCACGGTTTGGATATTCTTATCTCGTACGACGTAGATCTATATTTATGGAGTAAGAACGATTGGTAAGAAAGCATAAAAAACCTCCGCAGATGAGATAGTCGAATGTGGTCTTCGACTTATAAATAAAATGTGTTTTCTAAGCCTTATTGTTGTCAAAATGCGGAAAAGTTTACCACGGTTGTCCCAAAAGCTCTTAAAATTATTGCCAACATGTCTATGAAGTATCGTGCAAGCCACCACTAGGGTGTGTGGCACGGGGTGAGTCCACACCAGGCATGCAGCACTCGTCCCAGTACAAATCGGGAGCTCGCACGTTCCCCAGGCCACTAGGCGCAGACCAAAAAGCAGTCAGAAAAACAGTGCGCAGTGAAACTAGAAACTGGGAGAGTGCTACGTAGATGAACATGGAGTACACTGCTAAAGAGGCATCTAGTGATTAAAATTACTAGTACTATTAATTTATGAATGCATAGCTGCAATACTTGGCATCAGATATGTCATTTTTGATGTAAGCGCATAAACAATAAACAGCGGATATTGAGTGGTTCTAACAGTGAGGAGAGAGAGGTAGGGCGCCCTTTAACGACTAGTTCTCTCTCTCTCTCTCCGCTCAACATGCACTTCGCTGGTTGGTTATTCGGGAAGCCGACCGACAACTGAGGTCATTTGTGCCATTAAGGATGGGTGAGTAGGATGGTAAAGGAAGGATTATTTGGGGATTGGGGCAAGATTAGAAGGAAGAAAAAACATTAGCCCTAAAAACTCTAAATTAGAGAAGCGTAGAGGTATATAGTTTAACATCCCATTCGACGAAGGGAGGGCTGCACTGCAAATGCACTCCACAGAGCGCTCAAAGTAGACATCGGGAGGATTTGCTGCATAATCTACAATAGAGCCAGAACATGAACTCAGACCCTCAGGATGGGAAACAATTTCTCTAGTCACAACACCAACTTAATTTTCTCACCGTACGCTACGGCCTGTCTCGCCCACTCCTCGTCTGCCGTTTATGGCACCATCACCAGCTTTCCTCCTTCCCCTTGGCTCTTTCCCCAACTCCTCCATCCATAAACCTCTCTCTGTGGACATACCTCTGCTGCGTAACCGGAAAATTCGCCATTGTTTGCGTTCTCCAATGCAAAAAAATAACAGTTTTCACCGCATACAATCTATTATAGTTCCAAGATAGCCTTCTGGAACAGCTTTCTTTTGACTAGGACCCTACTTTGTGGTCCACTGTCTTAGTCAAGATTGCGTTAACCACGATGTTAAGCACTCGGTTAATCGACGATTTTTGAGATTTATAATTATATTTCATCCAAGAGAGTCACTTCATGGAGCCGGGATGCTAAAAGTTACGCGTCAACGGTTGAATCTCGGCACTTAGCGCTGATTTCCATTAGAAATGGTACATACTGGAGTTTCGGGTGCAAATTATCTTGGCTTTTTTCCAATGAGAGCATATAGATGTTGAAAACTCACGGTTAATTAAAGAAGAAATAGAAGTATCAGAAACTGAATACTTCACCGAAGTATAATTAGCAACGCAGAAAAAAAACAAGTCATTTCTTCTTGCTCATCATTTCGGGCGGAAAAAATAACATTATTGACGGCTTCAGAGTACAAAAATAAGCCAGTGCACTGAAGAATATTTTGAAATTACCAAATATCTACGTAAATGTTTGCATGAAAATATTTAATGATAAATAAAATTCTGAAAATGAAATAATGGGAGAATAAATTACTCAAAGGCCATTATATACGAAAAAGCATGGTTTTGCGCTATTATCTGTCCTTTTCAACACTCTTCTAAGGAAAAAAAAACATTTATCAGACATTTGGTTGAGAACATATTCAATATATTTGCCAACAGCCAGATATATAATGGTCAATAAAACTAAACAAAAAAATGTAACGGGATTCACACCATACAATACCTAAGTAGTGCAATTAACATACATACGTGAAGTAAATATCAGTAACATATTGGAAAATTGTAAAGTTGTGAATGAAAACATTCATAACATTTTGAGTTTGAAAAAATTGTGCGAAATACGACAAAAATTAATTCGCATGACCTTTTTTCTATTTTTGGCGCAATATAGGATATAATTAAGAGTAAATGACATATTTTGAGTACAGGAATCATCCTATTCCTCGAGCTTTTGAATTGGATCGTTGAAGTCAGACAAGGTCCTTTAAATTCACTCTTGGTTTTAGAAAAAATCGTACCATCTCTGACAGTTTAATTTTTTTCCAAACCTGGAATTTCCAGAAATAGTAAAGATAGGCAGCAGACAGATAATAAGGCACACTTTCATGTACGCAATGTTGGAGGAACAAGGAAATATAAACACTGAATGCAGTCTCTCTCTGCAGCAAATGAAGGAATGCATACACTGAGAATGCCAAAGCAATGGGGGCACACTTTCATGTACGCAATTTTGGAGGCACACGGAAATATAAACACTGAATGCGGTCTCTCTCTCTACAGAAAATGAAGGAATGCATACATGGGGAATGCCAAAGCAATGGGGGCACACTTTCATGTACGCAATTTTGGAGGCACACGGAAATATAAACACTGAATGCGGTCTCTCTCTCTACAGAAAATGAAGGAATGCATACATGGGGAATGCCAAAGCAATGGGGGCACACTTTCATGTACGCAATGCTGGAGGCACAAGGAAATTTAAACACTGAATGCAGTCTCTCTCTGCAGAAAATGAAGGAATGCATACACTGGGAATGCCAAAGGACGGGAGGCACACTTTAATGTACGTAATGTTGGAGGCACAAGGAAATATAAACACTGAATGCAGTGTATCTCTGCAACAAATGAAGGAATGCATGTACTACAACAAGCTTTTTTTCTTTATGCCGAGAATCTTGTTTCTCCTATTTGTATTCGTGTGTCCTGTAGAGCACCCCGGCACTAAACAACTCCGCAAACCCATTTTGAAGCAAATTATCCTCGTTTAACTGCACAAGCACACACCAATCTCTATTCGCAGCAATGCAAAACTGACCGTAAACATGCCTCGAGCCTCGCATCAGTGCCACCTATCGGCAAGTTCCGAAATCCTATTAAATTGTGACAGTAAATTTGAGCAAAAGACGGTCAAAAGCGCCTCAAGAGCAATGTCCTTTTTAGTGTTCTTGGTTACAAGTCTACAAGTTCCAAGTCGGATCTTACAAGTGTGACTTACAAGTGTTTCTTAAACGGAAACGGAAGGCTTATAAATTCTCAAAGATTTTACAAGTGAATATGGCGGACGTCTAGTCCATATTTAGCTATTATTTAAAGCTTACAATACATTTCACGAGTTTCTCCAGCCATCTTCTATAAACAAGAGTCAGTGCTATGTTGCTCGGTGTCTATAAATGCGTGAATACAAGATAAACGGAATTTTTGGCTCACAGTTCACCATAAAATATCCCAAGCGAGGACGAATCGTCTGCAAAACTAGAACATCGTGAGGAAAAGTCGTTTATTCCATCACATGAATGGAAAGATGTACTCGAAACAAAGGTTATTCACAATTCTTGAATGTCAAGACATCATCTAGCGCAGTGTTTATCTTTCATAGATACGAATGAATAGTGGAATAGCGTTTTAATGTCAGACAAGCGAAGACTACGTGGTCAGCCATTTTGAATGTTGATTACTAATACCCAAAGGGAGCATCACTCCTTAAGTGGAAGGTACAAGAAAGGGATAAATAAAGAGGTCTGAAAAAGCACTTCTTCATTAAATGGCAAGTGATGCCTAAAAAATAGCGAAGAAAAAGAAGTTGGTCACAGAGCAAAATCTTAAATCATTTAAGAAACCTCTGAAATATAGCAGCTCCGCAGCGAAGAACCGAATGACCACTTCGTCCTTAAGTGAAGTACGTTCGTCTAGTGGTAGCGTGTGTGATTACTATGTGAAAGGATATGAGTTCGATCCCAAGAGCGGGTAAATTGTTTTCTCTTTCATTTTGATGGACTAAGGAGATATTTTACCACCGATTTAAGTAACTTCGTACAAGGACTTAAGCACAATTTTTTTTCATTTCACTTGTCCCAGTGCCGTACTCCAGTTTGAATAACTGGACGGCAGATAGCTTCACTCAAAAGGTGATGGATCGCTTATTTGATAGTCTGTCAATCCTGAATAAACTCTCCAATCTAACACACAACAACACCAGTGACATGAAAAGTAGGTGTACAGTATTGTTAAATAGTTATAAATACTACTAGTAAAATTGTGTGTAATTTTCGCATATTCAACCATTCCCTCCTCCCAAAAATTATTTATTCTTTATTAAATGATATCATTTATAAATTGAACGATTTAAAGCAACATACATGTGTCCTGTCGGAAATAAATCTTTCATCTCCGTTTTTTATTCACAAAGTCTCCGTGGGGGTGGTCTTGGCTCCTTACGTTTTAGTCTATAAGACTTTTCTTTTAACTTAAAATTATTAATAAACAATGTGTTTTAACTTCAACTGAGCAAGTTATGTCAAAAGTCGGTAAAAAATCCTATCTACTGATACCTTATTCGTCGCGTTCGTCGCTATCGCCTTCGTATCAGTTGAGAAATGGAGATCGCAAGTCGCTTTTCACTTGTTTTCCCAGTTATTATTTCCGATTGGTTGCGCTTTACTCACCTCGGAGGACTAGTAGAAATTTCCTTACAAGTTACAAGGACTTGTAATTTACAAGTTTGTTTGAGAAACAGAATGTGTCGTAACCATGAAAACGCTTGTGAGTGAAATGGACTTGTGAAATGGACTTGTAACTTGTGAACTTGTAATTAGTAGACTTGTACGTTTGAGAAACAGAATTTCACAAGTTACAAGTGAATAGACTTGTAACTTGTAGACTTGTAGCTTTGAGAAACAGGCCCCTGTACTACCTATGGCCACCTGTATATGTACACATATGAGAAAAACCAGCTTCAAAAGGTACCAAGAACAAAGCCGATGTATTTAATAATCTAGTGCAGTCCTTCATGCATAGATTTTCCTACTAACGCTAACATTAAGAGTTATTCATCTTTAAGTACAACATTAGTTATGTAACAGAATGAATAATAGGTTATAGCAAGAAACCGTTTCCTTGTTTCGTTGAATAATCTGGGAGATAAGGAGGAGGTTCTTGAAGTGATCACTGTTACATCTGGCGAGATGTGGATTATATTATTTGTATATCAATTTCATTCACTACTTTATCCACCAGCCAGCTGCCATGATCTCAGATTATGATGATAAATAAACTAAAAACCTACAACAGTCTGTAGCCAACTTGGCTCCTCTAGCACTACCGTATGCCATGAAAATATTCTAAATAGTAGGAAAAATAAAAAAATAAAGTACCACACACGAAATTAAGGTTAAAAAATACACAAATTATTCATACTTGATAAATATTTATCCTTAGTTAAAACTCTAAATGGTGAAACATCAACATTATTCTACGGGGAAAGATGCAAAGAATGAACAAAACACCATCAGAAACGAGACGTTTGGGAGATATTGAGATTGTATCTACGAGCGTTTTGCTTTAGATAAGCTATTCAACGTTCCCATGAAAACTGTAGCTCTTCTAAAAAAATATAACTATATTATCGAAAGAGAATTACAAATCAATAAATAGTTTTGACAGATCGAATGAGTTGTGACCAAGTTTTTGTGATGAGTTTATGGTCTCGATGGTTTTGGCCCATTAACTCGGAATTACTCTTCTTACGAGATTAAAAAAATAAAAACCTCTGAGATGAAATTAAGAATGCAAATTTTGTTGCGCCACACTCTTCCCAATAAATATCCAATTCTTTTTATAGGCCGTGGTGGACAATTGCGACATAATTATGTGATGAGCAGGCAAATAGCTTGCATTGAGTTGTCGAAATTTTTCAAGCTTAGGGGCAATAATTCTTTAGCAGAGAAGGCGAGTCAGATGGTCGGCAAATGGACCATAATGCAATGACTTTCTCTTTCTTCTCAGCTTTCAATCTCCACTTAAATTTAAAGAGCAAACCGCTGCGTATTTCAATGCCTCAAGTAATCAGACAGTTATTTATATTAGGACCGTCAACATTTTGAAAATTCATTAATTTATTGACAACAAAGCATCTCAACTCTTGAATTAGTGCATGATAAAATGATGCGAATATATCATCGTAAGTCTCACGCAATAACTTCTTTACCACCAGTCCTATTCTCCAAAATGAAAATGAAGTTAATAAGAACTTTCAATTAACTTTTACAACACAAATCTGTGTAACATAACCACTAATAATACTACCTGAAATAGATTCCAATGTCACACCTCATCGGCGTTATTATTAAATAGTAAATTTATGTCTAGGCACAATAATCATCCAACATTTTAAAAACACACAATATCATTTTGAGTTTAAAGTTAAAACATTTGCGTGTATAAATTTAAACAATAGAGACTCGACGCGTAGAAACATGACCTTCTAATTTGCCTGTTCCTTCTATGCTTCTTGAAAACTTCATTCGAGGTCATTGACATCACAACCAGAGCATTTACTGAATTACAATCAAATGAATGTTTAAGCATTATAAGTATTCATATTCTGATGATGGCAGATGGAAAGTACATTTATAACTTTAGTACCTACTTCGTAGCATCATTATTCTAAACAAAGAACAGAGTAATTCGCAGTAGTAAAGATGTGTGTAAAGCAGCTGAAAACAGTCTCAAATCTTCTGTTCTTCAGGAGGACTGAACTCGACCTCATAGGTATTCCGAATCTAAGAAATAACTGAATCACGAGTAGGTTGATGAATGCATAAGCATTGGCTGAGAGTGGTCGGCAGAAATCGGTGAGAGAGTTGTCGGAGAGCCGCATTGTGAGAGCAATACGGGTCAGGGGGGCTGCGAGTTGCAGATGAGGATAACGGTCTGCCACAGTGCGTTGTTGGGAGATGACGCCTCAGGCCGGATGAGCTGCCGTCCCATTAGGTAATCGGTTAGAAAGCACTCGTAATCCTCACTCATCTTCCCACCTCACACCTTATCTTCGGCCTCTTCAGCGGTGCTTGCATAACTATGATGTGTACTCATTACGGATATCACCTTAGGCTATACACTGGAGTGATGCTGCTTCTCTGCGGGATTGCATAACGCCACTTCAATCTTAAACGGAGAAATCCATTAATAAATAAGTAATCCAAAACAATAATTGAAGGCAAATATTCTCGTGGACTTTTCTGCTGCACGCTTACGTGACCACAGTTTTGATGCTTCATGAATAGAATCATAATATTATTTTTACTATCACTGAATAGACCTTTGATGTCTTGACATCTACTTTATTACTTAATAGTCTTACTATAGTGTTTAGAATGCTAAAGAAAAAACCCACACAATTCCGCAAAGGCTACACCAAAATATTCACTTTAGGTCACATCTCATTCAGCAGTTTTTACCCTAAAGAATAGATGCAATTGATATTATGAATTTTTTTATCTTTATGTACATCTGGTTTGATTTGTTAAGTATTTTTTGGAATAAGATTTAGTTATAAGACAATGAGAAACGCCTTATAACGTTTAACGAACTCTATGCAATTATATACCTTGAGCTGTATCTGGTATTCAATACACAATCCAGCAGGTACCTCAAATATTACAGTCACTTATATTATTTCCGAATTGATACGATCAGACTCTTACAATACAATTAGTTACGCATTTTTTTGGCCTAAAACGCAGAAAACCTAGGGCTTTATCTGTTTAAAACCCGAAAATCTATTACTAGGTATTCTGTCACTGTGTGCGTCAATATTAAATTTAATGCAAATACAAAAATACCTATAGCTTTTATGAAAATCTAGAACATATTACTTTAACCCTTAAGAGGTCGCGCGGTGTACTGGGACGTAAGGGGTCGCGCACGGTCTAAAAGACCGTGTTAATAAAAATTTGACAAATTTTAATATTTATTGAAAATAAATGTTATTTAAAGTTAACACATATCAACATTATATTAAATAAGCAGTAATAAATTTTATACATAATTATTTACGTTGTTTATATATATTTTAAATGATAAATACATTTTAACTCCACCGTAAATTCACATTGAATTATTTTGTAACCAGTGTTAAATTAAGAAATAGATTATTAGAGGTAAGATGCAAAATTTCTATGATTTGAATCATATTGGGATTTATTTATCATCGTCAGAGCTATGTTGTTCTACCACATTGTCCTCTTTTCTGTTTTCAACTTCATCGCAACCGACGCAAGCAGTGTGCTATTTACAAATACATTTTGAGCATACTGCACAGTGTTTGCTGCTTTTTTTATTCTATTTCCATGATCAAAACACACATCTTCCTGGGCCTACATCTCTCTGCGGTGGTATTTTCTCATTTAGAAAACCAAAGAGATTCCTATGTTTTGCTTTTAGGCTGGTAGGTAGATTTTCTGAAGCAGCTCTAATTTTTAAGTAATCTATCCAAAGTTATTTACTTCATACTTTCTGAAACTTTCTTCTGTTCATCTTATTACAGTGTTACTTTGAAACATAATATGTGTATCTATTTATTGCATATATGTTTACAAGCCCAAAAAATACAGTCAATGGCCAACGACAACGTTTTTTTGCTACTGAATACGTTCCATTCAGCTGACCGACGGTATCAAAGACATTTTTTGTTGCAATATAAAATGTAAGTATTTCCGACGTTGCTGAATTATTAGTATCTCTATCATTTATCATCGTCATGCATTGAGGATATCAACATAACTTCCTTGTTCTTTTCCGGAATGTAAGACGGAAGAGTACAAGTTCTTTTTCAAATCCAAATAGACTGCTATGCGGTTCACGGTGTTTGGTGTTTACAAACAGGTGCGGTATATCTCGTTTGTTTTTTCTTAAAGTTCCAACAAGTTTCATCTTGTCAATTACAACTTGTTTTGCAAGTGGAACCGAGCATAACTAATTGTCAAATGTTACAATGCGACGGGTTCCTGAAATTGGACGTATCCATCTTTGCCCAATTTTCAGCGGGCTGTTGTCTACCGCGAAATCTCCGTTAGGTTGCTTGCCAGCAAATATTTCTATATTCAGAGTGGAAAATATGAGGAAATTTGCTAACGAATAAATCTTGATTCCGTACCTTGCTGGTTTATTTTTCAAGTATTGTCTAAAACCACATCTGCCGCGAAAATGTTCTAAAACCTCATCTATGTTCGCGTACATTTCCTAATTGTGTAATGCGCCATGCACCGGTTGACAAAATGAGTGAAAACACTTCGTATTGGAGCTAGTTCGTCACATTTTTTCCTGTCATTCCTATCCTATATTATCAAACCGCAATGCACGCATCAAAAACTTAAGTATTTTCAAAGACATTGTAACGCAAAACTACTCTATTCCTGTTTCATCTACTGCCCCGAGGTCCTCATGATTTTTATGTGCTGCCCTCATAACACCTGCTAAATATATAAGGCCAAAGAAAGCTTTAATTTCAATAATATTAGTGTAATTAGCATCTCTCTCGCGAGAATAATTATGCCAATTCTTAGCAATGCATGTATTAGTGTATTTGACAATTTTGTCAATGGCCATGTCAGGGAAAAATAACGACCACGACTCAATTGAAGATTTGACATTTCACTCAATCCCTTTTACTTTTGTGGAACCTGTCCCTATATTTACTCTACTGTTGCGCACTGATGGACTTGTGGGAAGAGCACTCTACTCACTTGTTCCGTCTTTTACGGTGTAATGCACTGAATAAAACTGTTCCACATTGTCACTCTTCAGCAGATTCTTCACAAAGCGTATCATGGTCTCTTTCCTCTAGGATGTCCTCCTCACCTGTATCACTTGGAATTATTTCCTCTTCATCTATCTCACTTTGCAGAAGAAGCCTGATCCTTTACACTTCCTTTTCCTCTAAATGAGTCATAGCGAGTGTTTGGGTCAATAAGAAAATAGTATACACAAAGTTTTTTTGTACCTACACACAAACAACGCAAATGTGGCGTGAATAAGTAAGAAATTTAGCGATTTACCGTTTCTGCTGGAACGATGAACGTATTTTGACGCTAGATTTCCATAAATCACAAGAGTAAAAAAACAAAATATTTTTGTAATTCATAAAAATCCAACTTACACACGCGATTGAATTGCCACTTAGAATGGATACACTGTAAATGACGAAAATATGTACAATAATGAGACGCGCTGAATACTTACAGGCTACTACCATCAATTTATTCAAGGATAATAAGAATATGTGCAAGTAAACGTTTGCCCAATACTTATAAAACGTAAAAAAAGTAAATACAAAAAGTACACTTCATAAGACTACGAGGTCAACTGCTCTCAACCACGAGTAGAGACTGAATGGACAGGCATTTCACCAGTGTTTCATTATTCTTCCAAGCAAAGACAGCGAGGCGGGTCGGATCTGCGCCACGCACTCGAAGAAATGCAGACACCACAATGTAAATACATGTAACGCTTGCGATGTGACTTCATAAGAGTTAGTATGGAAATGCAATTATATGTAAGATAGTGAATAAGGGTCAGGCAACGAGATGGATAGGCGGGCACGGCATCGGATTCACATTTCAGGCCGTACGTGGGCTATCCCTGTCAAACATAGGTCGAAAGAAAACAGCATAATAAAAAAGAGATTGTACAAATAGTCCTTGCACCTTAACATCTGAAACTATAGAGTTTATAGATGATGTTCTTTAAAGTTTTGGGTTGAAATAATTCTGAAATATATTTACGAAAATTGTTTCAGACAATGTCTTTT
Source organism: Pyrrhosoma nymphula (assembly GCA_963573305.1). Taxonomy (NCBI): domain Eukaryota; kingdom Metazoa; phylum Arthropoda; class Insecta; order Odonata; family Coenagrionidae; genus Pyrrhosoma; species Pyrrhosoma nymphula. The sequence goes on from OY754330.1 coordinate 89,543,446, forward strand.
AGACCGTGCGCGACCTCTCCCGTTCACATATCGAAATAAATGGCGCATAATGGGGAAAAAGTAATTATAAGAAATTAGCTATCACACAGGGAGAACTCATACATCGTGTTTTGACACAATATTGACTATTATGAAGGTACTCAAAAGGCCAGAGTTTACAATGTGATAAATATTTTTTAAATTGCATTTTTTAGAGCCACCCGGTCTTTTAGACCGTGCGCGACCTCTTAAGGGTTAATGTATCTTGATTCAGTCAGAATTGACATTTTGTGCAGGATACAATAGAATGAAAAATGAAGCAGGTAGAGAAATTTTAAGAGCAAAAAAACCCTGTCGAGCTTTTTATTTTCGTATAAATTTCAACTTTACTGGTATTAATGATTACAGCTTATCTATTTCTCCACCCGATTTCCGTTGTTTCTGGAAAATTAATAGAAATACCTAGATTTAATGAAGTCGAGGCGCCGAAACTTCTAGTACTTACAATTCAGTGCATGCAGTTTCTCCATTAGCTATCATTAAACAAGTTAGTTTCCCATGCATCCATTTTTGGTATCTTTGGATGTTGAATAAAAGAAAGGTTCACAGTGTTTTACACATGAAAAAAGGCGCAGTTAAAAGAAATATACGATCATAAATATAAAAATCAGGAAGATTGAAAAGTGGGCTGGAGACGATTCGTATAGATAATAAGGTTGACTGCGATCCGTTGCATTCCGAGGTTCGCATTTCGTAATGCCTATAATTTGGAAGCATAAGGCTGGTTTGTATATTACCATTATATAAATATACACATTCGCATGCCATACTTTTCTTAATAGGTTTAAGCAACAGAGCCTCCCTAACTCCAATCAGCTGATAAGACGTCATCCGTTTATTAAGGACTGATGAAGCATGGCTAACGATCTCCATGGAAACAACATATATTTTCCTCAATTAAAATATAAATAGGCAGTGGAGGCATCTTTTAGTAAATTGGATTGCAAATCGTTTCCAGCCGATCACGTAAAGCAAATGGCAGAGAATGTTCTATGCCTTTAGTGTGCGCATATTATGCCTTCGTTCTGAGGCATAAACCTACAATAGCATTCCGTTAATTGAAGAACCAACAGGGTAAATGGCAACGTCCTGTAGTTGCGATATGCTTCCTTGCTCTGTCCATTTGCTAGTATATTTTCCATCCGACTGTAACACTTTATTCAATTACAAAAGAGGTCTCTTGATTAACGGCCGCGAAACCAGAGGGCGTGGTGGAGAGAGGAGACTTTAATTAAACCGATAAGGACTGCATCCATATTTTCTCTTCCCCTGAAACGAAGCCTTGTTTTTTCCCAACAAATAAAACACCGGACTTCCTACCAGCCCTCACCCTCTACTTATACATCCACCTTTATCATTAATACCTTAAAGGGTAGTATTTGAACACTTTTGCATAAATAAGTCAATGGTTCATAACGCCCATCCCCTAAGGAAGCCCGAACCCATGATAAAACCCGATTTCTCTAAAAAAAACACTGCCAAGCTTCAGTTTTTTTCAGTAGGTATTCAGTTAAGAGCAAATTTATCTTTTAAGGTGCAGGTAGATCACGTACGATTGTTTCAATTGTTTTGGAAAACATACGATAAGCTGTTCCTTTGAAACTAATTGGTAGATAAATATTTTCCTAATCACCTTTACAGAGTTGTTAAAGTAACCATTTAAAGGCATATTTAGAAAATACTAGCTCTGCCCGGCATGCGTTGCAATGCCTCTTTTTCTTTCTAAGTAGTCACACATATACAAACCAAACACAATTACATGTTCCAAATTGATGAAAGAAAATTATATTTTGTGTATTAAGATAGAGTTGAATATTTAAATCGAGTGCTTTAGGATATACAACATTTTTGGTCCTACCACCCTCTGCAAAAACAACTATATTTTTCGGCTGTCCTACTCGAGACCATGCAACATATAATTGACCGTGTGAAAAGCATGGATTTTCCAGATTTTATCCACACATTTGAAGCGAATGACCTTGTGGCTTGTTGATGGTCATTGAGAAGGGAAGGCAAACGGGGAACTGTAATCGTTTGAAATCAAATGGCATGTCGGTGGGAATGATGGCAATACGGTGAATATGCACATCTTCTCATTTTGACTTGCCATTCAGAATTGTTGCTTCAATGACGCTTGGCATTAGTTGTTTGACATGGAGCCTGGTTCCATTGCACAATTATGATGCATTAATGTTGCGCTAAAGAATTGTTGTAGCACAGAGTTTGAGTGACAAATTTTGCGGTGGTACACCAGAAACGAATTTAAAAACTCAATTGTATAATTAAAAATCTCGTTTTTCAATTAAATCATTTTTTTTAGAAACTTCCCTGGATTTCCTCTTTCACGCTAATTTCTCTGCCTTGTAAACGAAGAATAATAGCTGAAGCCGTAGTTGGTGTCTAAATTAAAGCAAACATTTTATATCAATGTTTCCATTACAACAACCTCGAGAATTGATCTGAAGTATCGTCATGTCCTAAGCTCCCCTTGAAGAAAAACAGTAGGGGTATTTGAAAATTGTGGGTGTTGATGCCAGAATCGATCATAAATCCAAATCAGCCCGACCCGATCCCAATTTCCATCTTCATGTCTCCCCCCTCCGAATTCCTCCGGCGCAATATTTATGCGACACATCTCCGATATTAAAATCGTACTACGAGATATTTTTCGAATAGGTTAATAATGTTTTCCGCAACGTGGAAATATTTCTATGAAGACACCACCTACTGTTTCAGTACTTACATGCTCATTTGCGTGCCTTTAAAATGGCCTTTAAGGCTAAAACCATGTTCGTTGGTGTGAAAGTAATGTGCGAAAACTCCACTGGTGTATCTAAACCAACTATATCGCAGCAGCATCTAATCCCCTGCCAAGCAAATTAGGAAGCATAAGGAGCATGGTGGAAAGTGCGTAGGACCGGCAAGTCAAAGGTCCGACGTTCAATCGTGGACCAAGTGGAATTAATCTCATGGCAATTTCTACCGTAATATGGATATAAAACATTATTACCAAGTGAAGCACTTCTGTAACCATTCTAGTCACCAATCTCCTTAATGGAGCCAACCAACCAATAGACAGTACGTTTAACAAATGAGGGATATGGGTGCAAGAGTAGGTCTCAAAAGATAGAGGTATCAAATGTTTTCATCGGGACCCTTCCCCTAACATACTATTCACCTATCCCCAAATGCGCAAATGACCTCAGTCGTCGATCGTCGCCCCAAATGACCGATGGGCAGTGCATTTGACAAATGCAGGGTATGGATGCAAGTTTCGTTCTCAATACCACCCAGCACAACCCCCGCCATTTCCTCAACCTTCATAACCCTCCCGCTCCGAAAGCCACTCTCCACCCCACTACACTCGCTTCCAAACGTAAATTCTTGCACCGCCCTATCCGTATCACATCCCGCACACCTCCATCTCTCTCTCCCGTGAGTGAGACTCCTTCCCATCGTCTCCACCCCCACCTCCCTCTGCTCATCACTCCTCTACGGCGGCGGTCCATCCTTTCTCTTCCCCCACTCCCCCCTGGAGACCGGCCCTTTGGCGTTCGGTCATAGCCCATCATTAGAGGCGATTACCTCTCCACGTTCCCTCCTCCTCCTCCTACATGGCAACATCTCCTCCTCCCACTACCCCATGAGCCACACCACCCTCTCTTTCCCCCATCCTTCCATTTCTCCTTCCTCCCTTCTCTGCCCTTCCATTTCTCCTTCCTCGTTCTTCCATTCCACCCTCGTCCCAAACATCCATTTCCCCACCTCGACTCCTCCTCCTTTATTCATATGTGGAACCATGCTGGATCACGAGTATGGCTTTTCCCTTCTCCCCTCCAGTTCCTGTGTAACATTATTTCCACGGAATTTACTCGGTGTTTAAGGATGCTCACAATTAAAGGCACGGAAAAATAAACCTTGAAGAAATCCTCCGAGAGCATCGGGAGATTGGATGCACATGAATAACTTTGGTTGAGCGGGTGTGAGGAGGTGGAAAAACTGGTGCAAGCTTAATATTTCCTCGGCGAGAGACACATAATAAATGTGCCACCCGATGAGCAGAGTAGCTGGCTACTTTTTAAAGGTGGCCTAGTCTTAGTTATAACAGCATGAGTTCCATGAGGAGCTGAGTAAAAGGATACTCATAAATAAAGCCACGGAAAAAATAAACTCTAGAATTTGGCAACGAACCCGGTTTAACACCCGAAACATTTTGCCCACATCATCCAAACAGAAAGCCGACGCGACGGTCCTACAAAATGTCAAGTTTGTTATGGTGTTTATCATGGGATTTGGTGCCCCCAACAAAGATTGGTCGAGCTACGATGGGTGGAGTAGGGATCCACGGACCTATCTGAACCTTCCCTCAACGAAAGACACTTTGGAAACGTGCCATCTGCATCATGGAGACGCTGTTTCCTCGACAGAAGTGCTCAAAACTTGGTGCATAAAAAGATATATCAATCTAGTAGGTAATTGGAAGTGCGTGGTACACTGAATTACACTGCGTTCCAATCCCGAGGGTTGGGGTTTGATTACGAGAAAAAGTGAACATCATTTTCAGCGGAATCTTGACCTCTATCTTAGTGCCATTTGGAAAACACATCAAGCGCAATATTTCTTCCATCAGCTGAAAACTCTCTAGGCACCTTTCGTAAAAAGTAGACCAATGCCGACACTTGGTTTCTCTCCACTACTCCTTCCTTAAAAATCCTCCCCAATAAAAGATTCCAACCTGTACTAAATTGTGCAAATGATGTTAGATGTCAGTCATTCCTCAATCCACAACAGCAAATTCTTCCATTAACGATGAAAGCCATATGAACGTCATATTTTGTCAACCAGGCAGCGTAGCGGCATAATTGACGGAAGTGCTTCACGCATAATACCTTCCTAATGAGTCTGAATGCCAATGAAAATAATCCACCACCGATAGCATGTGACATATTGTTTCTAAGGACATAATTGAGTAGGTAGGACGTCATAAGGTTATCAAACGTGGAGGTATCTTCTTTCAAATACTACGTTACAGAACAAGAATTTTGGAACTAATGCGGCTTCTTAGAATAACAATAAAACAATATTAGTTGTTTTAGGGCAAGCGCTAAACTCAGTTGAAAAGGAGAAAAACTAATTCTCATGTTTAGCAAAGCATCAGTTGTTCCGAGATGAAGGAAACGACTCTCATGACTCTGAGAAATGGAGATAATTCCATGGAATTTGCGCGTCACCTTCCTGAGATGAGATTACAGAGCTACTTCCGGTATGGAGGAATAAACAAAAAATGGAAAGATCCAGGTGAATACGGTAACGAGGAAAACATGGAAAATTTAAAAGAAAAGCCGTTGCTTTATTCCCGTTTGAAAATCACTGATCCGAAATGCTGAATAAAAGCAATAATTCAGATTGATGGACCTGAGTGAATACATGAGTGAACAGGACTCCTATAGAATATCTCCCCTTCACTACTCTCACGCCTTTCACTGCTTTTCTCTCAGGATTGTTTCAGGCGCGTAAATATAAGCGTATCCTAAAAAATCATTCTAAGGGTGAATGTATACCATCCACAATCATCCATCCGTTATTATGGCAGTTGATCATAATGAATACCTAAAATAATTCAAAGGAACTCATGTACTTCTTACGTATATTCAGTAGCAACCGCAACGATGAAACGATTGAAAATTGATGGACCGCTTGTTTAACCTAGTTTCATTATTAAAGAAAGAGAAATATCTCGTAAACGTCCCTTACGTTTGACGGAATTAATGCAAAAACCACATTCAATCAGGGATAAAAACGATTGAGAACTAAAAAGTTCAATTAATATAATAAGGTCAAGACCGCAATGTATGCAATTCTAGAGTTTCACGCGGAATCACATTCCCAGTGGAGTTAAAGAAACAGAATGTTTGGGAATTCGGGTTCCTAATTGGTATTAAAAATATCGTAGAGGCCGGCCGAATAACTCTCAATGGACATGGTAATGGAAATTTTTCACGGAACTGAAAGTTTTTCATGTACCTATAAGGGAACAGTCATGTTAGATAACAGCATTATCTTAGACAGTATTACTTTTTGGTGTAGACGAATAATTAATTTTAATCACACAACTCATCAAAAGGACGATTATGAAAGAATAGTTAAGATACAGATACCCTTCTACAAAGAACAATATCCTTTGCTGAGAGGTCTTTCAGTATTTCACGCAAGGTATTGCCGGATAGCTCAAAAACGGTTAGAAAAACTGACTAGAAAGTTTGAAGTCAAACATCATATTGGTCAAAACGCTCCTGTACATGTATAAAATAACATCTTCAACACAATGAATCAATATTCACTAATATATGCCAAACAACTTGCCAGTACATGCATGAAACAAGGGCCAATATTGAGGATTCTCCAGTAAATGTGTCACAGAAAAATGTTTCAATCAACAGACACACAGACGGGTTAAAAAACGATAGGTCAGGACAACGGGCATGATAAGATATTCACAGCAAAGTAGGGGGATAGTTTTCCTTGCGATGTGGGCGGTAAAGGGCTGAGAGGGTCATTCAAGAGTCTTGTGGGATAAGGTGAATATTTAAAGCTGAGTGCGGGGTCAGTCGCTTCGAGATAACGGTTGAACTCGTGGTGTCAACAAGCGATGACCTCGATTGGAAGATGCTAGGGGCCAGAGGAATCCCATGCAAAACGTGAAGTGACGACAAAGGAGGGCCTTGAGGTGGAGGAGGGAAGGCAAGGCGAATGCGCAATTAGATGGCCCGCTAACCGAGAATGAGGAAACGTAATTCGAAAACTGCGCGCTTCCCGTTTGTTGAAAACAAGATTGATAAATTCTCTCTGAGCCAAGTTAAACTATTAATACCTGCCAAGGTGTTATATTCGCGAAGTTTTGCCACATTTTTGCTGCTTACATAATTATTTGGTGGTATCAGCGGGCAAATTATAAAGCATGAATGTCGAAGTTCAAATCTATGCCACATCGATATATAGGAAAGGTCAATTCTATACAATATAAAATAAACTAACAACCCGTTTTTGCACGATCATTTTGGCAATTCAATTAACATGAAGTCGGCTCGGAGTTTCAGTGGTTTTGGTATTTAGACGTCATTACTGCTAAGGTTATATTCCGCTACCTGATAGAGGACCTTAATCCTCAGGGAAATACAGCACCCATGTCCAAAGCGGAGTTCGAACCCACGCCCCTTCAGTGGGTTTAAACTGACAAGTTTGTTGCGCAAGTTACAGGCAGCAAGCGACTTTAGACGAAAATTTCCGGCGTAAATGGCTCTGCAAGTCCGCATGCAGAACTTTTAAAAGTTTCGGTCAGTTGCTTGCAGAAGCGTGTTGTTCCAGTATGAACAGCAACCAATCTCGCTCTGCAATAACTTGTGAACAATTTTTCTTTAGAGTAAAATCCCCCGCATGCTCTTGCAGAAAAAAGTTACGGAAGTAACTTTCCAGTGTAAACCCATCCCTAGAATGTCAGCATGGCTACCACTTCTGAGTACTCAAATCGTTTCACAACATTTTTTTTAAGCTCGGTATTTGAAACTTTTGAAAGGATCATTATAAAGAAAAATGTTACAATTATCTTGAACAAGCGTCAAGACAAACACGGACTTCATCATCCTCACACTACTGAGAGTCTCCCGAGAGGTTGTCCATACGGCATAAGGAGAAATTCGGGGTAAGTCAAATATGCTCAAGGAATTGTGTAGCCTCATCTGTTATTTGAAATTCATACTGAAAATTATATGCGTGACTCCGGTAATCTGAGTAAGTTTTTTTTATTTTCCTCTTATTGCTTCAGCGAACCATTCGAAAAGAATTCCTTTCCGTTTAAAGAACAGTCGGTAGGCATAGTCGTATCCGGAAAAAAACCAAGTTGACTCCTCGAATGTGAGTTTTGGCAAAGGAGTAACCTCACATTTCCTTCATTCCAAGTCTATATCGTTACTAGAATGACTGCTTTTACTAAAATAAACTATTCCAATAGCACTAAAATACGGCTAATTAATATAAATTTACATCAACAGGGGAATGCCGGAACACCACCAGTGAATTTTGCGTCTCATTAAGTGCGACGCAAGCGAAGAATGTTGGGTCGCTTAGAGTCTCCAAGCCTTAAGGTAACAAGACTCACAAATAGAGTAAATGTATCAAGAGTGAGAAAATAACTCTGGAACTTAATGCTCCGATCTAATCCTCTTACAGAGACTGCGAAAGAGTACAACAAAGTTCTACAGTTTCATGGCTTCATTGTATTCAGGATCTTATACCTATTGTACTTCAATAATATGAAACAAAAACCGAGAAATTTAAAAAATATTATGATTTAATTAGTCATACAAATATAGTATTGACGTGCATCAGATCCAAATAAATTACCAGTAAATTATTTTCATTGCCGTGATTTTAAAGTTCAGCAAAGTTAAATTATAGCAAATTACCAAAACGTACCTGTCTCAGGCCATAGAAACGATACCTAATATGGCATTTGAAATGGAGTGAAAATCAATTTAAACCTAATCTCTTAATAAGTCTTGGCAGTCCTCTTCGGATACTCACGTGTTTTCTCATGGTTGGACGAAGGGCAATTCGTAAAAGATAACCAACTACACCACCTAGCCTAGATGGGATTTTTTCACGGGCGAAGAAATTTTTCACGGAAGCGCCTCACCCTTAGAGATGAAAATCTCTCAGAATTTCCAACCCTGATGAGACGGCAACCGCCCCTCCAGGATACGATCCCGACACGGAAGTGAAGCCAGAAAAAAAGAGGGGAAGAATTTTCCTACCCCAGTGAACCGATTTTGCCTCAGGGTGCACTGTCGAATTTTTTCCGAAGAATAAGCTTTTGCCTTCTCGGTCACAACACGGGGATTCACCAGAAAGAAGCGGGAAGGAAGGCCTCTCTGTTCACCTCTCTTACTGCCACTCCCTAACATTTATTCCTCTTTTTAACGCCTTGTCTGACCGGATGGCTCGCGGGAGCGGCGCGCGGTCGGGAGGGATCTTCCACGAAGGAGTTGGCCGTGCCCTTCATATTTTCCGGAGGGAATCGAGAGGTCAAAGAGGGGTCGAAGGAGCCATCGGAAAGGCAAAGCACGGGTCACGAGGGGCATCACCAACGATGGGATGGTGGGGAGAAAGGGGTGGAGGCGGAGAAGGAGGATGTTGGCTAGCCATTGAGCCGTGGAGGCGGGAAGAAGACGAGTCGATAAGCAGCGAAGCGAGCATTTTGATTGGGCAAAAAAAGAATATGCCTTTAACCTTTAGATATCGGTCTCCTCAGGAAAACATTGACCTTTCTCGCATTATTGCTATTCACGTTAATTAATTATACCATAGGCGAGGGAGTGTTCGCCTTCCCTAAGATCTGAGCTCAACGATCGAATATCATTCTTCATTCTTTTTTCCAGCGATCAACCAGCAAATGAAAGGCTGGCTCATATAATGTTAAAAAAAAAGGCTTTGCCTATCGATAGAGGGCGATTTATGATGATCCTTAAAGCCATTATTGCTATTTACTTTTAAGAATGAGTCCATTATAGATCCTCGTGTGGTTCCAATAAAATATTCATAACAGTTGAAAAAAATACATTAAAAGTTAGCCGTATTAAAATTTTAGGATGACCAAATTTGGACATCAGTGAACTGTTAACTCTTGAAATGGAAAAACGGTACATAGCGTCGATATTATTCTAACCAAAATCTTGCCTGGAGATGATTTTTCGACTGTTCAAGAATAATGCGTCCTAGGTTAAAACAACCTGTTAGTTTTTTCTACTTGACTTGGATATATTAGTTTTTCCTACTTTACTTGGATATTTACATGGATTTTATCCAAGTAAAATCTGTTGAATTGCATATTTTTTAACATTATATCAATAATATCCATAGTATATAATCCCATGACCCTTAGAATATAAAAAAACATGAACAATGTCATTCACATAGCATTACTTTCGCAGCTAAAATACTTTTGAGAAAATAACAAGCTTCAAAGATCCTCCTCTAAAAAAATTCAAATTGTCTGCGTTGACTCTGGATTTTAGGATCCCTTGTTTCGGTATTGATAACTTTTCACGTCTCATTCTATTCCCCTAAGATTAACTTATTACAGAGATAAACATTCTTAAGTTGTTTTCGACCTACGAGTACCTTTTGATTAAAATAACTTTACCTTCCTCAAATTAAGGTTGATCAAAAACGACATATCTAAGTCATCTTGACATTTACCTGACTGGAAGATGACGTTTGCCAACGATAAGTAAGCAAGTACGAACAATTATGAATGGCTCGCTTTTAATTCTACTCCATGAACTTAGCTATCGAACATTACCACAGTTTTGATACATAATTTCAACGAGTTATAGAAAAATGAAAATCTCAAAAACAATTTTGCTACCACAGAAAGTGAGAGACAAAGAGGAAAAAGCCAGATTTTACGAAACAATTGAATAAAATTGTTGACGACGCACCCAAAACACGGAAGTTTATTTCCAGCAGAGTTCAAAAGTAATAAAATTTTGAAGATGATGAGTTATGTCAAGCAAAATAAATTAAGAGGAAATATTTCAATGTAAAAAATACCATTTTTTTGAAAATGGTGAATTCTAACAATGCATTCCAAAGTGACCCTTTGAATTTTCATGAAAAAATTAAGATTACTAAGGAATTTGAAAAAATATAGCAAGTTATTTTGTCACGAATGCATGAATTACAGCCCTGTGGAGATAATACGTTGGATTCAGCTGAATTAAATCAAATCAATGGGTATAATTCTATCTAGGTACATACAAGGTAAAAAAACTATCTTTCATTCGGTTGCATGATTCGAAGCATTTCTGGTCGAGAATTTACTCTTCCATAAGATATGCTCATTAAGTATTTACGACGATACTTAACTTAATTTTTTAAAGGTCAGAACATAAATGTGACACTATGGGAGGTCTTACACGACGAAAGTTTGCACACAAAAATCGAGGAATTTCATTACATTGTTTTTTATGAGATTATAAGCGTCGGGATCTGAGAGTAGTTCCGGATGACACCTGCGGGCCATTTTTTACGGATGGCCACAACTCGCTCAGAAAAAAAAATTATCCAACTGAGGAAGAATACGTCAAAGTGTGAAGTCACGACCGCGATTTGAATGTAGTGGAATAATTTAGTAAGCTTACTAACGGACTCAAGCATTTTTCCGTTTTCCTGGTGCTAATGTGAGAACTAACACACAATTATTTAATCCTTTCATAATTAATACAGTGAAGTATTGATTTTCCATTCCAAGATGAAGACGTAAACCAGGCAAAATGAGTAAAATCAATTGTAATACTTACTTTATTAAGGTACACATACACCACCAAATGTTTCATTAATTTACATTAATTGGTCTTACAATCTAAAGATTAGTTGACTATAACACTTCATCCTCCCCTATTTAATCCTATTTTCCGTACTCTCTGAAACATCTTCCAAACCGTTTTGCTCATAATTTCCTAGATTTATTTATCCCTTGGCCTTCCTCTTGGGACCTTTCCCTCCCTTTTTCTTTCAATTATATGCCTCGCAAACTCATTGTGAATCAGAGTGCGTCCAAACCATTTGGTTCTTCTTTTCCCTATAGTGTTTCATATGGTCCTTCCCTTCCATATGGTCCTCTGTACACTCATTCATTTCTTATTTTATCAGTCCATTTGATCTTCAGAATTCGCCTCCAACACCAGGTTTCAAAAGTTCCTAATCTTTTATGGTCTGCTTTTCCAATAGTCCACGTTTCCAATCCATTGAGTGCAACGCTTCAAGCGAATGTTTTTACATACTATTTCCTTTTCTGTAGTCCTATCTTCTTGTAACCCAGTAGTTGCCTTTTCATCATGAATGCTTTTTTAGTTTGGGCTATTCTGCGCTTGATGTCCGTGGTATTTCTTCTGTCCGAAGTGACGTAACACCAAGCAAGACACTGAGTAGAAATGTAGGCACTGTTTTATGTGACGTAAGAAAAAAATTATGTGGGCCATGGTTTCCTTTTCTGTCCCCATCCAACATCTTACACTAACCTGCGGACAGCATGCAAGGGATGTCACTATTTATTTAGCCAAACAAAGCCGTCCCTACCTTAAAACAGCAATCGGGCATCTGGTCAGAGTTGAGAACTCAAGCATTTGCATACGTCGGCATCGTTGTCTCTCAAAATAATAAGGGAAGCAGCGGTCTAAAATAATATAATCAAGCCACTAAGCCACATTTGTAACCAAAGTAAAAAGGATAGCTTGAGAGTGCTTGGCAACGTACAGGCTGGCGGGTATCGGAGTGCGTTTATGTCTAGACCACTGCCTTCCCATCTGGAGACATTTATTTTCATTAATAACCCTATCTAAACACGAGTGCTACGCGGAGAATATAGTGCACAGTCCGTCGGATGGAACGTTAAACTGTGTACCCCCAGGTGCCTTTCGTTAAGAGAAGACTAATTCTGCTACGATGTTTCTCCCAACCCTATCACCATTATCAAACAAAATCCTTCCGTGACTAGCTCGGCTGCTGGTAGCCTCCCCGAATTAATGAACCAATTATGTCGGCTTGCTAGTTCTTTTAGGAAACGAAGTAAATCTTACGCAGAACTAAAAATCTTTCAACTACCTCTTTAGTAATTGTTGTCACTACATATTTGTGAGATGTCAATCTCTGCTTTGAGTATACATATTCGCCATCCTCCGCAATATGCAAATCTCCGGCAAAGATAAAAGCTCAATTAAATCATTTACCATCATCATAGACATTCTGTCGAACAAAATGATTTGGTCCATAATCAGTCCTGCCTAAGATTTCCTCGGGTAGAGAGAGTTTACTCTTGCATTTCCTCAATAAAACTATTTTCTCTCCCTTCCCATTTTCTAATATTAAATATTTATGAATTTGTTATCTATTAAATCCCTTCACACCTTTAAATTAGTTATTTCCTTCGCCTTCCTCTACCAAGTTTTATTCATCACTCTTTCACACTTTTCAGCATGTCGTCATATCTAAATACATCCTCCGACCACTCTCTACCACTTACTCATTTGTTTTTTCTTTACCTAGCAAACTCTTGCCATCCATATTCACATCAAGTAAGGTTTGAATGGTCTTTTCGGTGCAATTTCGAATATTGAAGAAAGTACATACGATTTTGGATTTTGCATATGGTGAGGATGCTAAGGACTATGAAACGTTACTGCCGGGACAGAATAATAAAATCCTATGCTGTGAGTGCGTCCACTATTTCGAATTGTTATTTTCTAATGCATTAGTAACAGTGGTGTGATTTTTCTTCTATGCCTATAAATCTTCAAACGGACATCGGGAAGCCCGGCAGTGAAAATGACCATTGGGTGCATGGCAACCGTCTAAAACAGCCCAAAATGAAGAGGGTCGCGTTTTTACCCACGTTGGAGTATGCTAGCTGCAACCATTTACTTTTGTAAAGCGAAATACATTGAGGATAAAAATATTTAATTCGTGGAATGCAATTATGGTTAGTTTCATCCATATGGATTCCCCGCATCTCATCAGCAACAATCAATCAATCAACAATTGATTATTAAAATAATCGGTTCGTAGATAATTGATTAAACTGTTACTCTCAATCGGTAAAAATATTATTACCATGTCAGTCGTAATTGTAATCGTGCATCACTAATATGAAATCTATCGTATAAGAGTGTCACGTAGAAATACACTGTAGTAGTGTAAAATCAGGTGCAAATACTTAATCTATTCTGACTGAAATCAATAGACAAGCACTAAATGGTATGTAAAGAAATGTCACATTTCAGTTTCCCACTTGAACGTAAACGGAGTATTAATGTTCCCTGCTACGATGCAATGGTGTCCATCGAAGTACTGAATGACCTCATGCCAATACTCCTTTTTTATTCCAGCTTATTTGTTTTGTTGTCATATTCGGATGTTACCTTCTAACTTGAGAAACAACTTTGCGCGATGAGCGGCTTTCAAAATATACGCTAAAAGCTCTGTTTTGGTAATTCTCACTTATTAAGTATAATTCCAGCTCACGGAGATACAATGAGATATGATCTTGTTATGCGACTAAAGGCATCGTAAATTTCTTCTAATAAACGATAGTGTGGCAGATATTACTGGAAATTCAATCTCCTCGGCCAAAGAAAAAATGCTGAAGTAAGTTAACGCCAAGGCGCCTGATAATAACCTCCGTGGCAAGCCAATTCAAACATAAGTGCTCCGGTAAGGGCCAATTACACAACCCAACTTACGACTGAAAGATCCCCGAATACTTCCATCAATTTGCGACCAAAAAGGGGATGGATGCCACGCGTTTTCCGATTCGTAATGACTGCACTCGGACAAGGTGAAGCGGCTGCTTCGATAAGATTTATAGCGACCGCGCTGCACCACCATCCATCTCGCAACGCATCCCTTTGGGGGAAGACTGCCTTCAGCGGAAACGTCTGGAGCCGGCATCTCGCAAAGATTAGGGCCAAAGAGGATGGTTGCAACTGATTCCATCAACTTAGAACACTTAGGCTCGGTATTATAATCCCTGATTAAATATTTTCCCAGTATGAAAACCGATGCTATTACGTTCCCTCCACATCTCTTATCAGTGATAATGTTACTATAAATTGCAGTGTGTAAAAAGTTGTACTTTAGCAATTGCTTTGACTTACACAGTCACAATGGTATCTCCGTTAGGAGACTCTCGAGCCTAATTTTATAATCCCTAGTTAAATATTTTCTCGGAATTCTAAAACAAAAACCAAGGCTAATACATTCCGTCATCATTAACGCTCAAGTCAACTAACCGAATTCCTGATGTAATATTCGAAACCCTAAATCTATATTAACATTAAGTTAATCTAAAGACTAAGCAACCTTACGGTTAACGATAGTTTGGCATCATAAAACCGGGCCATGGCAAATCTTTCGTGGTATATCATTTTAGGAAAATTTATTCTAGGACAAATTTATTAAAAATCTACATTTGCTAAGGTAAGAGCATATTTGCAGTAGTAAGATTAGATCGAACGGCGGTAGCTACAACTGATATCATCAGAGGTCTCAAAAAGGTACGTAAGAACAATAAGAATCACTTGAAGTATACCATACCACGAGGATTTTGCAACAGCTTATTACATTTGTAACTGGAATTATGTCCTCGCGACAACCGATTCTGGCATGTAACAGAGCTTTCATTCTAATACTTACACGATATTTCTGTAGGATTGTTTGAAAATTACGATAAAAAAATATCATTCATCTTTCCCGGGATTCCAACCAAGGCCGCCTTAATTCTCGCACAGTGCTTGAACCAAGTAAGCTACTCGGGCATCTTCCACCACAGTAAATTCCACTGAGACCCTTAATGAACTAGTTATCCCGGAGAAACGTCCATAACATGTCACAAAGTTCTCCCACTCATGCGTATTACACCACAGCCCATAAGATTGCAGCCATATATTAAAACATCCATTGGGTGTTTACCTCAATTGAATTCAAAATGACTACTGTGGGACTAGCTGCAACAATAAATTTAGTGAGAGTCACTCGCCAAAAAGATACAGGAATGTGCGAAATTTACAATGAAATAAAGTTATTTCAAGAAAAAATCCTTAATAACCTCGCAATTTCCATCTTGCGCACCTGTTCTCAAAGACGAAAATGACCTCAGCCGTAGAGCGTCTCCCCAAATCTCCATTGCGGATTCTGGTAAAAAAAACTCATGCCATTCCTCTTATTCTCACACTTCTTTAATTTCTTTCTAAAATGTTAGCTGTTGAACTATCAAAAAGGTAAGTGCTTGCGCTTTCTTATACAAACGCACCATATTGCAAACTGAGACTTGGGTGAAATTTATGGAGTTATCAAGCTGGAAATCGCAAGAAAAAACGCTATTTTTTTACTGATGTGCAAAATGGAACGCTTTCCTTATTGCTGGGTCAACTTCATAAAAATTGTTCTCTCAGGACATGTTGAAGCGAAGGCCTTTCTTTCACGCGAGGTATTTCTACTTTGAGTCTTAGCAGTTTCATTTGCCGTGGAGAAAAAAACTAGCTAGATGAAGACTCCTTTCATAATACATAAAACAGAAACGGATGCCATGGAATGCTTACTACAAGAATGAATTGTTATCCTTGTGGTAGGCATTTCCCCCACACTCAGCTTTAAAGCAATTAGCTGTTAGACAAGAATGAATGTAAAGACGTTAAATTTAGGAAGTTAGAGGTCATAAATGTACAAATAAACGAATGCAACCTGGGTCTGAGAGGATTCTAACTGCCATCAAATTTATTACACCGATTCAGCATCGTGATGATGGAAAAGCAAGTACCATGCTAAGTGACCTTAAACTAAGAAAACACGAGGAAATCGCCGGGATGCGAAACGGCGTACAACCTGAGTTAAAATCCTCAACTCCATGAGAATGTGAGTGGAACACGATCTGGACTATATCAGCTAGTTAGTTGTGCCGCAAAAAGTTGTAAAAAAAGCATTATAAAATTTCTTTCAGAATATTTCCATTATGTAGTTGAAAACATTTTTATTGCTTCGAAAATACTGCCGAATGAATACCCCAACTCAATAAACTGTAATATAGACTCGCAGGAAAAGTGATAACATGTGGAAGAATAAGGTGAAAATATGGGATGGGAGATGCTTTGAAAATTTTATTCGCACTAAAATTTTACTACCACGTACGTACATGTATGCTCCTATGTATACATATGTTGAAATGGAAAGTCTACGCGGAAATATTTCAAACTGCTAGCCAGGTTGGCGGAATTTGTGACGCACTTTCAGGCATAAGGAGGCTCGTGGGTACATTCTCTTCTCGGCAATTGATGTCAAGAGAACAATTGCATGATGAAATTATCTATTATGGCTTTTAACGTGAGGAAAATCACTCCTTCTATGCACCGATAAATCTAATAATAAAGGAATACACCTCACAACCAGCTAGTATATAATTTTAGTAGTAATTCTAAAAATTGACAAATCATAGACAAAATTATTCTGCTGTTTATATTTTTATGAAAATAAAATAAATTTATTACGCTGCTAACAAGTAAGATCTAAAATATGATACATAATTTTTTAGTTAGAATAACTTAACATTCATAATTAATATAAATACAACGCTAAAGGGCTACAACAGTGACGTAATTGCGAATTAATGTAACCAAATTAGTTTGAAGTGTCAGATATGTTTGCACAGCAAGCAATATTATTAATAGAATCGAATACTATCATTAAAAATTATTTGCATGAAAATTGAATTACATAAACGTTTTCGCAGTTAAACTTACTATAACATGATATATTTTTTTCATGCTCACAAAAAGTGTTTTTTCAGTTATCGCAAGAGTGAAATGTAAATCACTTCTAATTCTCACTTTCAACCATATCTCCGTGCAAAGGGACTGACAATTATGAATACATACTTGAAGCATATCTCGCTTTTTTAATTTCTTGTGTTCTGTAAATTTGGTAAAAAGACCAAAATGGGTAAAATTCATAATTTTAAGGTAAAGGACCTTTAAGGTAAAGGACCTCCTTTCTTTCGTTTATTGCAAATTTTGAGAATTCGGACAACCAACCGCAGCGCTTCGATTTTCGACGGATATTAGAGGTGTGCAAAGGAACATTGACCGAATTAGAACCGGGACCCTTGGATTCACAGTCAAATAAACCCACTGTGCTTCGCCACCGCTCCTAACAGGAAGTCACTGGAAGGGGAAATGACATCTAAAATCTGATAAAGGAATGGAGCCCCTCATAACTCCGGTGAGAAGGGGACTGAAAGAGCGGAGTCTAGAGAGATGGATCGTAAAAAAGAAAGAGGTCCTCTAAAAGAGATTCCTCGATTGTTCAGCCAAAAAGAAAGCACCCTCTCACCAACCAACCAACCTCCAGCTTCCCATGCACTCATGTGCGAACTGAAATAGGAAACTAACCGAATGAATTTTTAGCTTCGCGGCGTCTTTTGTCTCAAATTTGCCTTTTGATTTCTCCAGCCACTACAAGGCAGCTGTGCGGCTTATTCTCACACACTCGCGGGCAGAGTAGGCCGAGCACATGCAAGAATGCGTGTGAACGGCTCTTTCTCCTCTCAAAATTTTTACAATCATTCATTCACGTCGCTGCCAGTTCACACACTTTCTTCCGCTAATTAGCCTCCTCCCACTCTCCCGCATTAAATATCACACTGCGCTCCCCTTTATTCCTTGACTCCGCGGCCGCTGAAGGCAACTTTCATTTTCTGCTCATCGATAATAATTCTAAAAGGGTTTAGAAGGAACTCTCGACACCGAGAGAATGCGAAAGCGAATGTTTTACAAGTTCTAATAAGGTTACTGAGTCGCGTGATTACGATTTATGTGCATGCAAAGAGCACGTTCACCCTACATTGGCAAGGTTTTTATTATTCAAAGAATAACCACTAATTAATTCATTCATGATTTTGTTATTACACCGGGTACCACGGAATGTTAATTTATTAAAGTATTTTCATTAAATCCTACAGTATTTATCGACATTTTAGAGCATTTTGTCAATTACATCAATACTTCAATACGTATTAACAACACCACAAGGCTTGCATTAATGACTGGTTGAACCATTGGTCACCGAAATCATGCTTTTCATCCATTTCCATGGAAACTAATCCTGAAGAACCGAAGCTACGTAAGGAATGTCAAACTGGAACGTAATTGAGTAAAGAATCACATCCAAAGGAGGGATAGTAGTTTATGACTGCATTTGAACCTTTTTTTCCAATATAGGCGCCCGTATGCCCTTGTTTTATTTTTGTAGCCCTCCTATCCCATCGGCAGAAACGTAGCTACATAAATGTCCTGTTTGTAAACGATATCATCAGTAGCAGTCGTCAACCAGCAGATTAGCTTTCTTCAACACCCCACTCTCCTCTCAGTTAATTGCTTTATTTTTTAGATAATTCTTCACCTTAACGTCCTTCATGATTTGCTTCATTAATTTTTTCCTCGGGTTTCCTTAATGATTCCCCCCATTCATTTCTTCCTGTAGTGAATTTTTCAAAAGACATTTGCTTTGCACAATTTATCCAGTATGTATTCTCCTACTTCGCTGAGATTTCATTAAATTACATTTCTCTTTACACATTTCTGAGATTTCTTCCTAGTTGATTTCCTTAGTCCATTTGATCTTCTTCATTCTTCGATAATAATACATTTCCATATATTAAAATCATCTTTGTACAAGTAATATATTAATTATAAGAGTAAGAAAATTGGAACGTTGGCAGATGTCAAGTCTGCATTCCAGGCTCTTTCCAATTCTCTCTCACTGCTTGACCCAGCCCTCAATGAAGGGATGGATCAACCAATCTTTATTCGTAGTGCATTTGGTGAGTGTTCTTATAATTAGTTTAGACTCTCTAATTTTCCTAACTTCTGCTAATACACATTCCAAGTAATTACATACATTTAGTTAAAAAAAAAAAAAAAATATATATATATATATATATATATATATATATATATATATATATATATATATATATATATATATATATGAATACAATATTTGCTCTTGCTTTGAGCTTCATCTCGATTAACAAAATTAAAATTACAAGCTTTGCGCGGACTTCGAGCCACAATTGGCCCGCGAGGTCCTTCTCCCGACTGCCATCTTCTTTTTCTGCTTCCACGTCTTCTTCTCTCCTTCCAGCCGTCTTCCCCTCGGCCGATGAGCAGTTATTTTACAGATGATCCTACTTCCTAGATAGTAAAATTCTTCCAATTGTTCCATTTTCTGTCGTCCAAATGCTATTGAAACTTTGTATTCTGGATTTCATCCACAGACTATAGTTTTTACTTCTTTACATTAACCTTTATTTTTCATTTCTTCATAGCCTTTGGGATGAAAATATTAAAAATCATTGGTGACAGTCCTTGGCGAACTCCTTCTTTGCTTCCTCCGCATTACAAACCACATAGTGAATGCACGATCATTTATTATTATTTATGTATTTTAAAGAAGAACGCAGCAATTGAATAAAAATATATACTTGAAGTATTTATCGACCACGGTAATCACCGTACTCGATGGCGGCCAGAAGGCAGTTTTATTTTGCACCCCGATCTACTAATGTGAGGAAGAGCTGTGTAACACTCCTGTTTGTAATACTAAGAAAATATCGCTATGGGTAGAGTAATTATTACAGACACGATGAGAACCAAATTCTGCGAAGGAAAAAGTTGAAATGCCATAAAAACAATCGTGCTTAATTCTATTACAAGAGAAACTACTAATGATCCAAAAAAGGTATTTATATTGACTGAAAGTTATCTATGATGCCATGCTACGGTTCTCTTTTCACTTATAGCCCCCCTTGGGGTATTCTGAGACTAAAACGGAGTAGCCTCTTGTGACTTCTTAGGGTATAATCCCCAGTTATTTCATTTTATGAAGTGATGCCACCTGACATCGCTTGGAGCGTACTAAGTGATCGGGCATATTCATAAATTTCAACCTGGTGAGTGCGATCGGGTCTGCGTTCTATAATCGTCACGGAATCAATTGTTGTCGGAAAAACATCTCCCTCAAAAAGATTCGATTTAAGAGTTTTCCCTCAACCGTTATTCCGCCCTAAGATCAAATCCCATCCCACCGATTCCTCCATACCCGATTCGACTTCCTCACAGCCCTACTCGGATCAATCGGGCATTTTACACGGACGATTCGCTTTAGGGTAAGAAATAAGAGCGCAAGGGACGGGGAAAAGGTAGCAGAGGGTGCAACCTTTGCGTGAAGACACTCACTCCCACAAGTCCCATCGACCAACGTCGTGTGTGGTCAACCTCGGGTTCGTCCCTCCTGTTACAGAAAGGACGAGGTGGGAGGGGCTCTGAGGAAAAGGTACATTAAAAGAGATTTCGGTGAGGGGGTGGGACCCTTTCGGTGAAGGGAAAAAAACAAAATGGGGAGTCCCTTCTCACGCTAGTTTAAAAATCCCTTCGGGTCACCCTCCTGGCATCCATCCCCTTAGTGTGGGACGAAAACCCGCCTAGGAAAAAGCCGTGATTCCGAAAGTGCCTCCTATTACATTCGGTCGCGGCGAGAGGTGGATTCTTCCCTTATAAGTGGTTTTTCAGGCAGCTTCCAGAAAATAAATGGGACCCTTGATGAATCGGACGCTCTTGCGTGACCAGGGGTGGCAACTGATGAGGGGCGGCAGGGTGAGGGATTGAAATTGAAAATGGATTTGTGAGTCGGAATTGAGTAAAAAATGCAGGGAGATTAAAACGAATTGAACAGAAAATTCCTGTCAGTTAATAACCTGGGGTTCTGAAAATATTTATAAAGAATTATATTTATTCATTTTATTGCCCTCTAGTCATAATGACTCTCTCGTGTATATTATAACTTGAGCGGGATAATAATTTGCAAATAAAAATGCTGGTATCAGGCCTGACTTGGCGAAAACGATGGATATCCATATTGAAAGTGCAAACAAGCCAGTGTAATAGAAGTTTAAGGAAACTAAAAAGTTTGTTCTTTCAATATGGAAATTATTCGCGAGGTTATACTTTCACTGCAATTGATAATAACGTTAGAAATTGATCAAATACCAAGGAATACCCTGTGAGTTAATCAACACTATTTTGTATTCTTTACGATTCATAAACAGCAAAATGATCGGCTGATACCATTTACGGGTCCCAAATATAAGCAACTTTTAAAAGCTAAATCTAATTCCCTGTAGAAAAAAGTTGTAAATAATTGGTATAGGAAATTTAAAAATCTCCTCAGCAGTTTATATTACTATTTATAATTCATAGATAGCATATCTGAATGTATTTCACTCATCCTTACGTAAAAGAACATGCAACTCTAACTTTCTAAATGTAAGTCAATGAAAGTTGAATCCTTGAAGGTGGTACTCAATTCTGAAGGCATAATTACAAATAAATGCGTGTATTGCCAAATAATTTGTTCATTAATACGATGATAGACTATTTCCACAATGTTACGCCTAAAATAATTTCTTGTATGAGCAAGTGCTTTTAGCCAATTCCTGCTGATGAAAGAGTACCATAAAAATCATGCATATCGATTTTCCTCAACTGCGCTTTATTCTGATGTGTAAAACGAAAATATAATGAAATCATTTCAAGTTAATATCTGGATCAATAAAACAAGTTAAAGAAATAGAAAATGCATTCTGCGAAAACGTATACATTTCGATGACTTACAATTAGCTCTAAAAAATATTCAAATATTATAACATATAGCGATAAAAGTAAAATTGACCACATCATTTAATCATCATAATCATATCCCCATCTTTAATATAAGCTAGCTCTTCGGGGCCTTTATTTGACACTACTGATTAAGTAGTAATTCGGTGACTCATGATATTAACCTCGTCGCGTCACTGCGTCATTTAAGATTTAAGGGTACACGTCGGCGTGCATAAATGCTCGACTTAAATCTCTCCAAGGATCTGCAACATAACTGTCCCTGGCTTGGGGGTGGCACCAGGTTGAGGCTTTGGGGGTGGATGTACCGTTCTAAATTCGCCATGGTTTTACACTTCCTTCCTCGACAACCACGGCCATTAACGATGCCCCTTGAGAAACTCGAAAAAAAAAAGCCAATAGAGGATAACTGAGATGCAAATTTGCCTCATCGACCCTAAACATAGCTCAGCGGGAGAGATTTCTCCGCCACTCTCCCTCATCCCTGCACTTGTTTTCCCACCGGCGGCGCTGGATTCCACGATACATTTCCAGCAAGTTTTTCGAGGGTTTCCTCGCGACTTCGCTATTCAATACAAATGAGAAATTCCTCTCTCTCTCTATCTTCATTATTTCCGTTTATTATTAGGCTCTACTCTCAATAATGACATGTCGAACCAATTCATAATTAGAACTAAACCATTCAAAATTCAGATTCTTCAATGAGTACATTTATCAGTTATCACTTATTCGAGCCCTAAGAGTTGACTGCAGTAACTAAAATGAAGCATCACTTCCATGAAAAGTTCTTCAGAAGCACCCTTCATTGCACGGAATAAAATAACCACTGTGGGCGCTACCGGCAGGATATAATTGTAGGCGAGACACAGAATAAGGAAAATTGGTATAAATACCAATCGCAGAGAGCATTTTTGTGTACGTACGACTGATGGACCTTGTATTCTTATGTAAATCTTGAAGTCTAATCCTTTACAGTAATTAAGTTACAGTAATTTATTATAAACCATTAAAATAAGATGGATTTAGACCTCCATTTTTCCATCGTTCAATGTCAAAAAAATGCTCTCCTCATAGGTTTTTCGCTAAAAAAACATTGGAATATGACTGATAAAATGATATTTATACGTGTCTGTTATTTTCACTTTAATCCTATGTAATTTCAACTTCAATTTGTGGAAATATAATGTAGAAATGCGGGATTATGTTGACATATCTACAGAGAAGACAATTACTGAATAGGAAATCACATGTGTTTCATTCAAGAGTGGAATGACCTCAATACATTACATTTCATGACCATATCGCTATATTATGAGTACACCCGCGTCTAAATAAGCCCAATTTTCGTTCCGGATTGGATTTTTCCTGTAAATATTCATAATAACCCTACACGCCCCTACAGAGGCGAAGGGCAAGGAACACCAGTTATAAATAAGGGATGGAATACGGAACAGAAGGTGAATTAGGGAAAAGACGAACGACCTAATCCCTTGCGGAAGGACGACGAGTTGCTTTTTTTAATCAATTAACTTCAATAATTTCCCGACTACTGGCGTTAAAAAGACTAATACGCGTTACGAATTAAATTAAGGTTATTTTATTAGAACTTAATCGGTGACTTAACATAAGTGCATTAATTAAGACGACGAAGTTTCAATTTTCAAATTTGTTTGGCTCTTTACCATCTAATTTATTCAGGCACTGTTTGTATATATTCAGCATAAAATCTTTTGTCAGTATTACAATTTATTTGTACACCTTACACGATAATTTTAACAAATCGTTGCAATTTAACAATTTAGCCCGATAGAACACTGGCGAAACTGCTGTCAAAGAAATAGACGAACGCAAGGGAAAACCGAAAATGCAGACATCTTCGCACCAGCGTCGGGGAAACCTAAAATTAAACTTGCTGAGACTCGTTGACTGAACAGTGATCATCTAAGCTATTGATATCGTAAATAAGTGTTATGAGACTATTACCTACTGATATTTTCCCCCAAATCACACGAAAGTACTTTGAATACCATGCATTTAAAACTTCGACACGGAAGTATGAGATTATGATTGGATTTGAGGCCTTCGTAAAGAAAATCTTTAAAGAAAACTTTGCCAGGTTAAGCCAAATATTTACTCTTTTCTCTTCATTACATTTAAACGTAAAAAATGACTGTAATCGGTTTAAACATAAGTGTTACCTGAACATCATTTCCCTTTGTAATTCCCTTACTGCATAGTAGGTACAATTTTGTATGCTTTGTTGACGAAGTCAAAATCTAATCTTCCAAATTTATGAAAATGGAGGTACAACGTTGTCTCTCCTTAATAGCCGTATTCATATATGAACTGATTCACCTCAATTTATGCTATTTGTGTACTTAAAGAAGTCACGAAGAAATCACGGAAGGGAAAAATGCAGTTTTTTCATCACGCATTATCTCCCCATAACAGCTTTCTTGTCGCCTTTACGTTGGACGCGTCACTTTTCCCATGAGCGCCTCACCCTCGGCCGCTGTTTCTTTTGCAGCCCTATCTCTCGGGGAGACGAACGAGGAAGCGATTAGGAGAGTAATTTTGCCAAACAAGCTCTTGTCTTACCATCCGCTCTCACCCACTTGCGCGGCAAGAAGGCGCAACATCTGACCCTTCCCCGGGTCGACCTTTTCCCTCCATACTAGTATTCCCGGCTCGTCCGCTTCTCAAGACTCGTCACCCACACATAGCGTCATCAGTTGGCCTGTTCAGGAACCCTATTCTTAACTGCTCCATGCACTTCTAGCCCACAAAACTGCATGTGCTCGTCTCCGCCCCACGCACTCACCTAGAAATAACGCCTAACGGCATACGATGACAGGTAAGGAACAGTTACGCACGAAGTACAACTGGTTACATGTATGCCGTCAAATATTAATTCTTCACCTCTCTGAAGAAAGGAGCGGGAGATTTTTTTTAAAGAATGAGGGTCCAGTGAATGCCTGCATCTCAGGATAAGAATAATGTTGGTGAGATTAAACAACTCTATGGGCTGTCGCATAGCATTGATACATGCGAGGGTACCACTTGAAAACTTATACAGATCGAAAAAATAGCGTTCATTATGGAATTAGTTTTCAATTTCATTTGAACTGAGAAAAAAAAATTATCCATGAAGAATATTCGTAATCTTCTTAAACATTCGTAATATTCTTCATCCATGTTAAACTTATTTTCATATTCCACAATATGAATTTGAGAGAATTGAAACTAACCAGTTAAAATGTTTGCAAAGGAATTTGTGAAAATAAATAGGTTCCCTTCAGTTCTCAGAAGTCATTGACAGTAATATTTAATGATATGTAAATATAAAAATACCATATCAAATTCCAACATTAGGCAGCCATTTCTGCTTTGCTAATGACACACCATGGTAAGGTAAACGAAAGCTGAGTTAAATATTTCAAATTACGATCACGGATAACCAGAAAATCTACGCACGTACCTACTTATCAGCTATTATGGCGAGAATTGCACTAGAATACCTTACAAAGTTTTCTGCCCTGATGTTGAATTAAATTTAGTTTTTTTATTACTTAAAATTGATAATTAGAAATGAAACCATAAATTGAAAATAAGGTGAGATATAGGAATATATAAATGAGAAAGTACGTTTATGTGTTTGGATTTTCAAAATGTTTAGCCACTGCCAGGTGTCGGACACCCATCAACTTATCATACTCATATTAACTATACTATTTCTAAATCATACTAAAGGTGTATGTTTCACCTCATCCTCTCCATGGGCGGTTAAGGAATTGTTTATGGTATACTTAATGGTATTTGCAATTTGCATGTAACATCATGGGGATCCTTTTTACTTTATGACACAGTTACAATTTTTTCTTCTTCCCGTTGATTTCGAAGGGTACCCTCTACTAGTGGGGATATAAAGTAAGCACTTAAGAGGAACAAGGAGAATAGGTAAATTGGATGAAATTAGGAGAGCCAAAAAGTAGGAGGAACTCTAGAGAAAGTCACCGGCGGGTTAATTGTTAGTTTAGTGTAGGAGCGTTCAAATATATCCCGAAATTGGGTGACTGATGAAAAGACTGTCCATACAATCTACGAATCAGATGGTAGAAAGCCAAATTAAATTCTTAATGATATAATATTTCCTAGAGGTTTTTTAGCGCTTGTCGGGCCTAAGATACAGACGTCTTCGACATCCTCCACTCACTTCATGACTTTGAAATTAAGGCCTAAGTGCTCCCTAAAGAGAAAAGCTCGGGTTAGGTTTCTCTCTCTATTCTATCAGACGTGGGAGACGGCCACTGGTATTAAAAGAGGCTTCTTGAGCCTTTCCAATGAGTTTCCCTGGAGAAAAACCCTTCGATGTATTCATTCCATCAACTCTTCCTTGTATCTCCCCGCCTACTGCGGAAGGGTAGACGAATGAACGTACGACTCAATGGCACTGAGAAATTTCGAAATTTAGCACCAAGCGGAAACAAGGTGAGGAAGAATGAGCACCTCAGAACTGCTATGCCAAACGGGAGGTAAACTTCCCTGTATTCGTGCCACGTCTGTAAACATGAAAAGAGCCGTGCTACACTCAATCCTCACGGCAGCACGACAGTATGCCTCCGAAACACGTGTTCTTGAAATAACCTGAGAACCCTTCACTCCCAGGGTCTCACCTTCCCGAAGAGTTTTGCACTTCATTTCACAAGTCACTCGATGAAAGAACAAATTTTACTACCATAAAAAGTTAGATAGTATATTTTTTGCCAACGTGGTCCTGAGAAGAATGAGCAGCGCCGGCCTCAAGAACTCGCGTTGCGTTGTTTCATTATAAAATCGCGAAAACACGTTTAGGGAGCCTTCTTTTTTCAAACGCACCAACCTACCTACCTGGATGCGTGGACTGGAATACGTGAGAGATGAAGATCAAGGTAAAACATAGGAATTTCAGGCAGGTCTTTGAAACAGAGCGGTATTCTTAAAGTTGCGTCAGATAAAAAGCTTGAGCATAACGCTTGCGACATCCACATTGACGTGCCAAATGAAATGAACTGGGTTTTTATGCAAAAACTTATCCCCAGGCATACACAGAGCGTGAAAAGAGTTCACCTCCGTAACAGAAATCAGCCATGCATATAATGGCCCGTGCTAAATCCAAAATTCATGAAATTTTCTCAAGTTCCGTTAAATTAACCCGTATTAAAGAACTTTATTGCGGCGTTAAAAGCTTTCAAAAGAATTTTAGAGATGATAATATTGTTCGTTACGTAAGCTCCCATTGCGTAATAGGCATGAAATTGATATATGCTGTTAATGAAAACAAATGATGACAGCAGCTATTTAATGTGGTATTTTGACATCTAATGGAGTGCATGGAATTACTCGGTCTCATATAAATATGAAATGTAGTTACTATTAAAAAATCAAGTCAAACGTGGAATATCAGGGCTAAATTGCAAAGTTTTGGATCAAAAACGATGATATAACTGAATACTACTTTAATAAAACACCTCCAAGGTAATACCAAGAAAATTTTCAACAGCTTCCACAGATTCTATTTTACTACGATCAGGTTTCGTCAAATGGTCGACATCATCAGGACGACACCTGATATCCTAGTAGTCAACACCTGATGATGTCAATAATTCAACGAAATCTGGTCGTAGTGAAGTAAAGTATGTGGAAGTTACCACGTTTTTTTTGGTGTTACATCATGATATTCCTCAAACTTGAGCCAGAAACAGTTTTCTTTGTGAATAATGAACTTTCATCACGCTCGTAAGGACGATAAAGTGTCCTCTACCTGTTTATAATTCATCGATTTGGTTCTAGCCTTTATCGATTCGTACCTCAATGACTAAAATAGTAACAAATAGACAAAGGAGTTTATTATTCACCTGAATCGATAAAGCTTTCATTTTATTTTATACTGATTGAACAATAGTATCATTTTAAATGACATGTATTTCATTACTATTATCGACTATAATAATTACAAGTATCCAAAAAGTTTATTCATCAACTAAGTCTCAGAAGCAGCATATACTATGATGAGGGTAAGCTTTAAGAGAAGGAAACTATGTTACAGACTGTCCTCATCTATGATTCAAAATTTAAATTACTAAACAATATTAGTATTACACAAATAAAAAACCTCACCAAACTTTTTCACGAGCAGCTGAGCGTCGATGCAGAATATAAATCTCCAGATTTCGGTATTCGGAGCAGGGTTCTTGTATAAGATAGAAATTTTAATTCAGCTCGATGCGGACAAGAGATGCGGTAGAGTCTGGGAAATTAGGGAGAGCCGACGAGGTCCAGTTGACTATCAACAGCAGTCGACGGAGAGTGAAAAGAGGTCACAAATCCGAAAAGGACTCAACGAAGACCAGTTTTGGTTTTCTCGTGCGCGAACATGCTAAAAAAAAAGGAGAAAAAACTATGGGCGCAAAGGTGCCTTTTATGAACCAGACATCCCAGCTCCGGCAACCGAAGTGCCAAAAAGGGAAAAAATGGGCCGGCCGAGCGTATACCTATCGCTTCAAAAACTTGCGGTGCACCCGAACGGGGAATATGCGCCCTAAGTCGTTCATAATTGCAAAGCCCCGGACTGGGAGGGCAGCACCTGTATCTCACGGATACCTGAAAGCTGCGGTGGGGGCAGCATCCCTAGATGGGAGAGAGCGTTCATATGGGATTGCAAACATTGAAGGAGTTGTGGTCAAGGAAATGAGAATTTGCGTCGGATGACGGAACGCGTTCGATTTGCAGTCCGGTTGCAACGCTTGTTCCAGGCGAAGGCCTTCCATTTCTGTAAATGCGTCGCATTTCAGATGTGGGCGACTCAACGACCGTGTTGTTATGGAAATAGTTACTAGGGAAAAGTGTTTTGCATGACTTACCTACCAGTGGTCTTTAAACTATAAACGGAAAATTACGGGAAAATTATTATTGGACACACGGATACTTTTCATGAAGGCGTAAGCTTCTCTAATTGCTCAAGACTTGAGGTACCATCATACTCCCTTCCAACCATTGCCAGAAAATTATAAGATCACGGGTTTGAGTTCCACCTGCGTCAATTCATTCGCCAGAGACTGTTTTAAATGCCGAAAGTTTTGTGTTTAAATTTGCGAAATATATTTGAAATACCTTCATAAAAGCACATAGGGTAACTATATTTTCTAAAATTTCACCAACATGTATGAAAGTAGACTGTTTTATGGAAAAATAATCAGACTTTTCTATTTAACTTTATATAACGCCAGGTTTCACGGTAACAATAGTAATAATTGTGTCTTTATTCAGAAAGAAAGTAGGAATATGTGGTCCTATATTTAATTTAACTCCAACAAATTAAGTTAACACTCATGCCCAGACTAGAAGAAAATCCAACCAGCCAAGAATCGAACCCGCATCCTAGTGATTAGTAGATGAGGACTTAACCACATCGAAACTATGAGTTGATTAGGATAATATGACTTGGGCTACTGAAGCTATTAAAATATTTTTACTCTTTACTGCAGCTTTTTACAGTGAAATTCCACGAAACCGAAGAATTCTAAAGGTATTCTTGCATAAGCCCAGTTCTTTATCCCAAGTCCATTTTTCATCCCAATACTCATTGTTATCACCTCTATCAGTATTTTTTCCTAGTGCTATCTTTGGTAAACTGTTACTGTCCGGTGTAGGGTACACATGAAGTTTCATTGGCAACAAACGCTAGTTTTTTCCCTGAATCATCAACGGAATTTTCATTTTTTAAATTATAAATGTTTCAAATTTTAAGGTCTGGGGGAAGGAAAGGGAGAGGCAGAGAATATTAAGTTCTGCCTTTGACCCATACCTGGGTGAAAGAGGGGGGGAATGGACTTCGCAGAGCTGCATTTTTAAAATAATAATTTCATATTACGGATGAATAGCATGCACTGATGATCTACCCATCAGTTACGAGAAGGGAACTAATCATTGCGCAGTTACCCTCATAAAATCGACGAGCCTTCTTTGGTTTGATACTTTTTTCATGACGCTCAAGCTACCCCAAGTGACCCCAATTAGTAGCTAACGTCTAAGAAATTATTCAGCCCAGTTAAAGGCCTAAACTTAAAAGGGCAAGCGTTTCGTCATCCATCCGTCATTAGATGCAAATTAGTATCGCTTTACCTACCAAAATGTGTTTTCACTAACTTTTCCCGAGCCTTTTAATATTCTTCTAGTATCGGGAACAATATCTTTAAATTCCACAGAGTAGATTTTGCATATGAAAAAATTCCCTGAGAGCTTTAAAAAGAGTGAAATTTAAGAAAGCTCAAACGGCTGTGGTTCAAATCTAAACTTACTCCATAGAATCATTTGTGACATGAAAGTTTTGAACCATAGAATTTGTAAAAGGCAAAATTCTCAAATTTGGAGCAAGCAATTGGGGATAATGATAATTTCAATTCATGGTAGAAACTACTATCAGGGAAAATATTAAACAATTTTGTTACGTTATTAGTTTATTAAAGACATTCCGTAAGTTAAACTATCACTGTCACATATTACACTTGTGATAGGAATATGACCACACCACCCTGCACATACTGCACTCATCTTAGGTAGTTTGAATTATTTTTCCATTAGTATTGACATAGCATTCAATTAATGGGGGCTACAGAGAAAAAGAGAAAATAATCCAAACTCATCAGCTACTATAAAAATAGCTCGACCATTTTAACTTTTTTCATTTTAGTGCTAATCATTGTCACTCAAAACTTTTAAATGTGCTTCTAATTACTAAGTTTCCATTCTCCTTTAAATGTCTACATTTTAGGCTTCTCTACCAACAGGTAATGAATGGATCTCAGGGTATGTCACCATTACTTTATCTCCAAGCTCATATTCCTTTCTTCACAAAATGACAGAGATAGTAAGCGGAAGTAACTTAAATTAATCTCCCTGGAAAATATAAATAGACACAATAATGATAATCTTAATAATTTGATATTCCTAGACCGTTGAAAATATGAAATGCCACTAACTTCCGGAGTAGACTACTTTTACTTAATGCAAAGTAAAAAAATATGCATATTCCTTAGCTATTGACTGCGCAATAATAATTTGAGATTTAAAAATGCTTGCCCGTGCCTAGTGAACCATGACCTCGCCAAAGCAGCTCCTCACAGGTGAGGAAATAGGTCGCGGCAATAGAGGGTTAGAAGCGTCGGTACCGTAAGATGAGATTACAAAATTATGCGTGTAATTGAGTAGCGGCATTACACGAGATATCCCATTTAGTCAGCCCTGCGAAAGATGCAAATCCTAGGCAATTGGGTCCTCACGATCCCAGGCTCGCATTTCATGCCTCAACCTAGCATCCCATCGGCAGAGTTGCTCAAAACGAAGGGTATCGACGTGACTGTGGGAAAGCATTCGGCGAGCAGTTACGCTCCATCGACCAGGTCCAGTCACAAATCAATTTCGTGCAGCACAATTATTCGCTTATAAGTGGAAGCTCATGAATGCATTAATCGAGGACTGAAATTTGCCTACATGAAACAGAAATTTTGAGATTGTATTTCCGAAATCTGGTTGTTCATCGAATCACTGTACGTACTCAGTCGATATTTCGACATAATTGTCCATTGAAACAGAAAAAAAAGTTCCTCGCAGTGCAGATGATTCTATTGTTAACACTGAAATTCTTGGCAGGTAACATATTAACTATTTTAAACCAGCTGAATGCTATCAAACCTTGAAACGTAAATGATAAAATATCTGTTTTCCTGGAATGCGTACGTTTTCAACAATAATTTAATTTTCAAGAAAATTCAGATTAGGCAGCTAAAGCTAACTAAGAATGCTGCCAAGCTAGACTGACCTCGAAATTGATGTACTCAGTGCAGAATGTGGATATGAGTATGTTTTCCATATATTTCCAGGTATTCGAATTTATCGCATAACTCTTTAACTAAACACCTGAGCCACAGGTTGGAATAGCTGGTCCAGATGATCAATGGTTTACGTGGAAAAAGAGACCCATGTGATCCACATCTACGATCAGGTTGTCAGATATTGGACATATATGTAACATTATGGGTTTTCATTTGTTGCACTAGCAATTAAAAACAATTTCATCATTCTGCGTGCATGAAAAGAGATTACGACCACCTAATGTGTAAACTTATACATTTAAAAAGAAGAATTCCTCAATTAATTGTGAGTACAAGCGACAAAGGCATTGAGTTTCGGATATAGGCAATGGAACGAGAAATGACGGTATCATTATAAAGCCGATGGTAAAAGATATACCCGTTGATTTCGCCCCCATAACCAGAGGTTATTTTTTGGAGCTAGTAACGGGAACGAAATATTTGTATTTATCTTTTTTATCGTTTTTTTAGGCTAGTAAATTTGTTTTTACCGCCACAGAAGAACGCACACGTAAAAATAATCACGCATACCAATGCAAATAGATGACCATGTACCTATGTATAAATTAGATTAAGTATTCTTATTCCAAAAACTTTGAATTAAGAAGTTAAATCATATTTTCACCACGATGGATAGCCGTTCAAAATAGCCTATACCCTTGATTAGTTGGGCGTATATGCTGAGGGTAAAGTAATCACAGCTATTCCACAAAAAATATATTTATTTAATCTCTTCCGACTAAGGTTTCGATGATGTACATCATCTCAGGTGATGCACAGCATCGAAAAATCCTCATCTAAACATCATGGTTGGAATAAATAAAATAAAAATATATTTTTTATGGAATAGCATTTTATTCATAATGAATAGAAATTACTTGGCAATATGCCACAGATTTCCAAGGTTACCAAGTGTTTTTTATTCATTATGAATATCGACAACTTCCGCCAGGTCCAGCCTGCAACAGTTATATTTAGAAGTGTTAACTTTACCCTCATAGTGAAGAAATTCTACCTAGTTACGCAAGAGACATCTTCATGGACGTATGAGAATCTGCGATAAAGTAATTAGATGATTTGTCAATTATGGTTCAATTTGGTCAATAATGAGGGTCATGAAGGAGTCTCCTCCTAAGCTAAACAAAGAATAAAGATGATTCCGGGTATTGATACAAGACTAACACTGTAAATTAAGTGCGGTTACCCGCATATCGCATTAAATTTCGAGGTATTTACAGGGAATTTAGAACTCCACTGATGACACAACACATTGTATCTCGAAGTATCACTCTCGGAGTTATGATATAGCCAGTTTATTGAATCCACTGATGACACATTTCTGAAACTAGGTGAAAAAGAGCTTAATGGCTAACCGAAAATAACTAGTAACATGTTAATATTCTACAATAGAGCTTATTGAGGGCTGTGTTCAAGGGGAAGAGGAACAGAATAGTCCCAGAGGCACACTGGGAGTAAAATTATCAACATGAATAATAATAAAGGGCCCAAGACTAGGAAGTGTGGAGAGATAAAGACGATAGTGGATAGGCAGTGCTAAAAGATTAGGTATTTTAAGACAGGTAACAGCTGTGGATGGAAGATGAAATTTGTGGATAGCCATAAATTATTCATCACTTTGTCAATCGGAAGACTGATTCATACAACTCCCCATTCTTTTATATTTGGTGTTGTTTGAACCACGACTGTTGTCCCTTTCTACATTCCCCTCGGCCTTCCTCGCGGGGCCTTCCCTTCTATTTTTCTCTCTATCATGTTTCTCATTTATCATTTGCACGCCCTTGTGCTCTATCCATATTGTTCCTAAACTTAAATGTGCCAGACGTGAGTTCGTAATAAGGTATTTTAACACAAAATTCTAGTAAAACTTAGTATAGCGCATTATTTATTAATGTTCCGATTAAGATTTCCACTTTTACAACGTCGCTTTCGAGGTAAAAGTCGAAATCTGTGCCGGAAAATTTATATTCCGCCAAAATACTCAGTGTTACATCTGTTTCTTCCTTCGGGTAAGACACACTGTGGCTGAAAATTATAAAGGATACTAAAACTAGACAACAATAGATGCAGCAAGTAAAGCAAAACGAGTGGCCAATATGGGCGAGGAAGATTAATGAGGATGGACTGGGGCAGAGTGAATGGGCATGAAAGGTGTTGAGGGATGTCCTCCCCCGAGGGATCTCATCCAAGGTCTTGCTGAAAGAAGGAGACTCGGATAAAAAAGTTAAAGAAGAGGAATGGAGCAGCACTTTGCACGAAGGTTACAAAACTGTTTGGCAAATTCGTGATGCACGCACGGTCATGGGAAATATTCCTGAATCCTCACTAATATCAGTTCTTTATATACAGCTGAGCGCTTTCGCAGGCATACAATTACTGCAAAAAGGAGAGACTTGGCGAATTTAATGAACGCAATCTTGACCGTGAGTATCGTCTCGCAATAAAGTCATTGATTGCATTTTCTGCGTACTTTACAGTGTCACCTTCAATTTTCACGAGGAAACAAAAACAAGTAACCAACCACGTTTGGTAATGCAACCCCTAGAGGCCCTTTTTCCGACTTCCAGCTAATTCTTGAAGTAGATGCAGACTTTGATTTAAAGGTACTTATTAGTTAAGGTTGTGTTACACTAAGGTGGTCTTTTCATTAATTTATTTTGGTACACCTAATTTTTTTCATTTGGATGAAAAAAACATTTGGTGCAATGTGCAAAATAAGACGTGGCGCATCGCTTTTGGCGCTTTTAAGTGCTTTTCTGTTATTACCAGCGGCTTATTATACATTTTATATATTTCATCTCGAACATTTTCCATTTCTCCGCCGTAGTTTCCGAGATACGGCCCCGAGAGTGAGCGCATGCCACCCAAGTCGCGCGGCGCGTCATCTCGCACCAATGATCGAATCTATTAAATCCGCTGCCACTTGTCACATTTTCTTTTTTCACACTCAGTTTGTTATCTAACTGTTCGGCACATTAAAATATGATGGTCAAAATCTACCTATACTGGATATTTTCATTTATTTTCAGCATTTAATACATTGCCTTAAGCCTCCTGAGAAATTCCTCCATGGAATCTGGAAATGTACGTTGTCAGTCAGAAACAGTTTTACACAGAAATTGTTTTTAAATATAATATTTATTAATAATTAATAACACTCCCCCATTAGTTTTACTATGCTTTCTGGAAATTCCTGGGGACTTTCCGTTGTTTTGTCTCAGGCAGTCCCTGTTTGCGCACGGCAACTCTTTCACTCAACTGGATACCATGAGAGAAATGTAATTGTGTAAATAAATCTTTTGAAAAAAATTGTAACATACAAATAATGCAGACATTACTTTACAAAAAAATAAAAATTTCCATATCCAGGAGATTAATTTATAATCTGAGGAATCTTTTGGGTTACTCGTTGGAATAGTCGTTTGTTCTTGATTCCAAAACACAATGTTTTATGTCTTTATCAGTAAAGAGCCATCGGAAAACTCTAGTGATTTAGCTAGTGGGGTGAGATATCGCAAAGCAATCAGAGATTTTGCTCGGTGGTGAACAACTTATGGTATTATTGGCCTTGCTGTATTTAAAAGGATGTTATTAAAACAAATTTCATTCAGGCCAAATGTAACTAGTCGCTGTAATCCAAGCCTTCACGTAAGCACGCTTCATATATACACAAGGCACGAGTTACAATTTATTCTGTAGATGAGGGAATCTCCTCAGGGAATAGAAATCTTTTCAGGGAATATTAGGTATACACTATGCGTGCATTAGATATCACTATGCATCGGAACCCTGATGATATGATCTCCAAGATGTAGTAGAGTTACTGATTTTACTTTTTTCCAAGTTCTACATATCATAAGGTGGAATATCACTGTAGTGTCCAAGAGGTCTTCTCCATTTAGCCAGTGTGGCATAACCATGGTTGAAATTTCCTTGTTTATCTGAGGACATACGTCACCAAAACCATTTGAGGAGAGCAACCTTACTGATCAAAGGTTCACCATATATTTGTCGCGGACATTACGAAAAAAGGTATAGTGGATGTGGGACTTGTCAAAAGCAGGATATCACTGTTCTGCAACAGTTCGGATAAAACTCAGGTGGCATTCAAGATCCCCGTGTTTGCAACTGTCATATCGTAGCGGCAAACATGAACTATCTCGATGAAACCCCATTCCTCCAGCAGCCGATACACATCCATTAATTCGTATTTTTCTCCACCAAAAGATATAATTGAAACCCGAAAAAAATGTTTACCTCCCCTACAGGTAGCTATAACAGGCAACCTATCACTAAGTTCTCCACTAATTATTGAGGAAAACATTTTCCATCCCTTTAAATTTCATATTTATCTCCGTTTCAGCAAATTTCACACGTTTGTTGGCAACATTTAGAGCTATTAGAAATGAATTAGCCTTAGATTTGAATTACTTTGCCAATTTGATGCTTATTTACTGAGAACTTTTCCCCTAAACTTCAAATAATACTATTTTTCCATCAATATTTATCCTCTATAGTATAGCAAAACAAAAAAGTCCTCGGAGTGCGAGGTGGCCCAGGGAAAGGAACTGGCCCCCCAATCCTGAATGTGTGAAATTCACACGCCAGTGGCTTAGTCTGGGGTGAGATCTACCCTGAACCATCCAAACCAGCCTTTGGGTTGAATCACTGAGTGACTGATAGTATAGCAAATTAGATTTCTAATTCGACGTATATAGCGTATTTTTATAAAAGTGTTTTAATTCCACTAGGAGGCAAAAATGTTCTAGAGATAACTCAAAATTGAAATAACTGAATACCAAGAAATTTTACCGCTTGTTTCTTTATCTACTTTGGAGCACTTCCGCCGTTTTTCATCCTGTTACCCTGGAAGCAATTTTCTTATCATTATGCTGTATAAAATTTCTCTTTTCAAGAATACATCCCGGTATTATGTTTTCTCTCTAACTGATTAGAAACACAGTATCTCCAGAGAGTGAGAATTCGCAAGGAATATAATGAGAAATTTGGGGCATGTCATCAAGTGCTGCTACGACTAAAATTTATTTTCCTATCGGCAGTCGAGTTCTTTTGTCTCCACTCATATAAATATCTCAACATGCTAGGAGTTGCACTAAATCTTTCGTCAGAGTTTCACGATGTATCCATTTGAATTCCATATTTGTCGCTGCTAAGCTAGCAATAGGGCGTACATTTTAATTTAATTTCGCATTTTATAAAAAAGCACACATAGCACCGGTCAATTGATATTCACTAAGATCATAACTTTGACCTTCACCATATCCGCTGATTTTGTCAGTATTATTCGTTCCCATTGAAAAAATCAAACTAACTTTCGCTGATTAGTTTCATTCTGCAATACAATATGTTATATGCCGACAGTAAAATGACAGCATATTCTTGCTGACAAGAGGTGTTAGGAATCAAGGTAGAATATATATGAGTCAGCGTGGAGCTTGTACTGAGTACCTTTAAGTGTAATGTATGAATAATTTTTTTGTTAAATGCGAAACTTCTGTATTCCACTATAAATTCCACGGGTACAGGAATTTTGAGAGTTTATTTATTTCTCAAGAAGGGATCCCTCATGGCCAAGTATCATTTCACATGTATGGCTTTCTGTTTGTAAATAAGTAGCTAGCAAACCTCCATGTGTTTTCTTCTTCATGATCAAATCTACTGAGGAAGACAGTACAGTTATTTGGAGTTACACTTTCCCTTCGTAGATTAATGTTCAATCAAATTACAAATTATGAAATAGAGTAAATAATGCAGCTCCAGTAAAAACTACCCCGAGAACTTCAGTTTAAAATATTTTATGCCAAATATGAAAGTACATAAGTTAAATATTCTTTAAAATATACTACAGCAAAAGATAGTTACAATTTTTTAAACAAATTCTGTCGCGCTCAACGAGAAAAGCAGCAGCGGATTTATAATTAGTAGATTCGAGCGTTGGCGCGAGAGGGCGCGCGGCGCGACTTGGGTGGCATGCGCTAACTCTCGGGGCCGTATCTCGGAAACAACGAGGGAGAAATTGAAAATATTCGAGTTGGAACATATCAAAAGCATAATAAGTCGCTAGTAATAGCAGAACAGCAGTTTAATCGCCAAGTACTCCGTAATCACCAGGAATGATCGTAAAACAGCGAAAAATGCCAAAATTTCAAAATGTTTACTGCGATGCGGCATGTCTTTTATTCATCCGATTTCAATAATGTTTAACATATTTTTTTCATCCAAATGGAAGAAAATTAGGGGGTGTCCCAAAATAAATTCCAATTAAAAAGAAATAAAGACCACCCTAGTGTCTCACAGTCCAATTTAAGTCCAAGTTCAAGCACTAAAACCTGACTTTACTGAGTCCTAATGACTTAAAATAGCTATACTATGCAGGGTTCAAACCCGCTGTACTTGCCTTTTGGCCACGGGTTCACATCCTGCATAGCCGATTTATCAAAAATCAGGATTTTACAAATTTCCTTTGGAAGCAAGCTCCCATTAATTTCGGGAATATTTGTAAGAAAATGCTTAATCAAACCAATTCCATTTACTCAACGGCAACTTTTACTTTTGTTAGAGAAAGATAAAAATATTAATAACTGTCAAAGAGTCTCCAAGAATCAAACGGAGAGACCATAAATTATTCGGCCTTGCACATTAACTATGCATCATACCAATCAGTTGCCAATCTGTCATTTCGGTTTCCATTCAGTTCTCACGACCACGTAGTAGCTCTAGCGATTCTGAAAGTCGACCGACGTCCTCACGTAACTACGGATAATTTGACAATGAGGCAATTACTTCTCAGCTGGCGATGGTGACACACTTGATTCATGAACCTCTTTCGTAACCCCACTCCGATGTCTTCTACAGCCTCACCCACCTCTCCCCATTCCCCACTCCCCAGCTACCAACGATGCATTTGCTTGTGCTCTGTGAGAAAATTCGCAATGAACCACGCTGCCCTTTGTCCATAACCGCCAATCTGTAAATCTCTGACGAATGTCTACGCGGAATATTAACATGGATGGAGATATGAGATCCATGTCTCGGTGCCTTGCAATCTGTGCTTCTAGGCTCATTAAGAGCTTCTCTTCCCCAACTCATCAATTCCTTCAGTGGCCTCTTCTTCCTTGAGGTTAGCCGATAGGAAAGCCGGCGCAATTATTTCCTCGTTCGCACACTTGGATTTCTGCCACCCTGTAAATCAATCGTTTTCTTTCGCAAAGTTGCTTCGAAACGCTTGGATGCATCATCCACTTAAAAATACCTCGGATGGATGCGGATTTACAGACGTTAACGAGTACATGATAAATGGAGATACATTTCCAACAACTCCCAACTTGGACCCTCATATTCGAATGGGCATCTTGGTTACCCATCTACTCACAATAACACGAGGATGCACTCTGACACTTCTACTTTGTTTGCGATGGGCTAAAGAAGATACCTTGAGTACAAGACTGACGCACTATCTCAGAATCGTGCATGAGAATGAACTTCTTGATATTAAATGTTATTCTGCAAAACTACGATAAATTCTTAGAAAGAGTTGAGTATAACAGGTATAACAAAGTTTACAGTTACAAATAAAGAAGAAGGCGCAAAGTGCCGAGAAACTAATATCCATTGAATATTGAAGCAGGAGGTGCAGATTTTTTGCCAGTTTCTTGTTGCGATATTGGTCCATATACGAGCAAATGGCACAACTTGCATGACATATGGTAATTTTGTGTTGTATAATCGAAGCTCCTTATATTTAACTTCTTCGGTTAGGACAGATTTAAACCAGATTAGAACCACAAACTTGGTTTTCTTTGCACTCTTGTAAATGCAGTAGTCAACTTGAGAGTGTTTAATGGAAATTAAAGCTGCAGAAGTTATAAAAATAAAATGAATAATAGGCATGCATATTTTAAAGCTTATATCTTAGGCCAATGAAAAAGCTAAAAATGTTACTATTTCTCTTTTATGGGCGCATTCTTTCAATAAAAGGTTTTTAAAACAAATTTTTTACTTTTGGGAAAGCAGATACGCTATATTTATTACGGACCTCACATAGGTTAAGAATACTTTTCTTATGAAATAAGACCATGAACTTCCTCATACAAAGTTTTGCTGAAAGAGTTTTGCTATATTATATGTTCCCAGCAAAATCTCTCCAATACTTAATGCTCAAGTAAGTTTATAAAAGAATCACAGCATCAACAATGTAATCGTTACACTTTGAGATTTGTATAATGATTCAAAAGGCAAAACAATTTTCACAACTTCAAAGACGGAGTGTACCATTATTGGAGTCATTTATAAAATTTTCAATGGGTGATGTGGCCCATATGAATGAAATATAAACCACTAGTTAAATAATGCATGAGGTGAGAAATTAGCGTCACATTATCTACCTCATCATTATAATCAAGCTTATAAAAATCGAACAAAAGATAGTGAAAATTACTCAGAGAGAATGAAAGTCTTCAACAAGTCATTTTCCGCATAATTGAACAAGTGTACTGAGCGCATATGAAAGACAAGATTAGTAATAAATAGAAAAGAGTCTAAAATTCTCATCATTATTCGCATAAATATTGGTATGCGTGGAATGAGGACCTGATAATAATCTTGTAGATGGTTCACGAATGAATATTTTTGTTGAGAAAAAGTAGCCTCATATAAGTTCCGAGTGCTACAGGTAGCTTGACTTAGTTCTAATGCGGTACGCGCAATAAATAGCATGTACAAAGTGAATATTTGTGTAATAGCAGCAAGCAAGGCTCGATACAAATTATTACTCTTGAGTGATAGGGTTATTCAATCATTTGAACGGACATTTCGTCCCGGAATGACTGAGGGAGTTAGTTGAAACCATGTAGAATTACCAATCTGGCTACTGCTGTCAGAAGACGTGAGTGCCCTAAACCTTACACCCATTCGGGACCAACTGGCATTTTGATGCCCACTCATTTAAAAATTCGCGCCGCTCATACTTTAGATAATGGTTTGTTAACTCTGCAATAAGGGATTATAAGAAGCCCTGTACTACATCTCAGGCCAAATAGATCACGTAAATCATCCTTCCACGTGGCATAGTGAAGCATGGAAAACAACATGGCGTCGAAGTAGTTACTCGCTCCAAGAAAAATGTAAGTACTGACTGCTTATAATATACAAAAGTACGGTTCTTGTGTTTTACATTTGCAAGTATATATGAAGAAACATGCTAGTAATACCATTAATGTAGTGACTGATATTTTATTAATTCTATAGCAAGTTGAACACAAAATGGCATCAAAATGCCCCTTGGGACCGACCCAGTCATGTTCGGTATGGTGACTTGGGGGCTGCCTCTCCCGTCAAATATTACGCTTACCTAACAATACATTCTGTTTTTGTCCGAAAGGCATCTCACATGCTTATAATAGGTGTATCAGATGAGGCACTGTCTCTTATTTCATTCACATTCTCAACATTTTCTCATATATCCGTCTGTAATATTTATGACAGTTACCAATTATAATTCCTATGAGTAACTTTAGAACACTGGTACCATACATGAATGGATAATGATGGTTTAATTTTTATTTTTTATAACTATTACATACAATATGTCAGACGGGATAACCCATCCCTTGCAGAGATCATACATCTCCTTGAAAATGCAGCTGAAGACGAATTCAGTAGTTCCGCGCCGACGGATATACTAGTTTTGCCACCAGAGGATAGAGAATCGGATACAGATTCTGGAGATAAAAGCAGCAACAACCCTGATGCCCTAATACCGAAGCAAATTCGTGCTACGGCTGAAATCTACAACATGAACAATGAAGAGGAGCAAGGTCGACCCTCAAGCTCCCAGGCAGGTGCAGATAATAATAATAATGGCACTTAGAAAAAGAATGTTAATGTATATAGTCCCCCTTCCCCGCAAGAAAATGTTTTGGAAAACAGCCGACGATGTACGTAACATCCTTGTATCAAGTGCTTTCGCAAATAATGAGACTCTTGATTATCGAGATAAAATAGGAACATTTTGGCCTCTACTAAATACTCTTAACAAGCAGTTTATCATAATTTCACCTAACAACAAAAATATTTCAATTGATGAGGTAATGGTCCCCTATTTTGGCAGGCATGGGTGCAAGCAGTTTGAATGTTTGTAACCCATGCGTTTTGGATTCTAGGCCTGGGTTATGGCCCAAACATCAGGATATTGTTTGAAGCAGACCTATATCAAGGAAAAATGCATGCAATGAGAGGCCTGGTGACCAGGGACTGGGGGAATCAGGGGTTGTCTCTTTCTGTGACTCCCACGTGAACCATTTTCCCGGGATTCAGTTCGCATTTTACTTCGACAATTTGTTCACGGGCACCAAATTGCTCTGCAATTTATGTGATAAGGGCATGAAAGGAACAGGGACTGTAAGAGTGAACCGAATGGGTAAATGTTCTTTGGTAGAAAAAAAGACAAATCATAAAAGGGCTAGATGAACATATGAATCCTTCACTGTGGAAGAAAAAGGAATTTCGGCCGTAGCATGGATGGATAATAACGTGGTATATACGCTATCGAACGAACATGTAGTGCAACCTGTTCAATCTACAAACTAATACCGTCTCAAGGAAAAGAAAAAATTACAGATTACCCAGTCCAACGTCTAATAGGTAGGTAAATGGGAGGAGTCGATCTCCTTGAAAATATATATCTCGAATTATCGCACTGGCATTCGGGGAAAGAAGTGGTACATGCCGATTGCTCTATGGTTGATTGATGTGTGTATGGTTAATACATGGGTCTTCGCAATGTCCATGGGGCTTAAAGCATTGGATCAGCTGGGATTTCGGCGACGATGCGTCCACGCACTCCTCAGAAAGTATGGCCAGCCTGCATTGAGTACCGTACCCATGCGATACAATGATTGGGCTTCTAAGCCTGTAAGAACATCCCATGGTGGACCCTGGAACATTACTCTTGCCGGTAATCCTCGCCATACATGTGTGCACTGCAGACAAAATCAAACCCCCATAGCCTGTAAAAAATGTAATGTGCCAATGCACACTCATTGTGTTGAAGACTTCCACCAGAAATAAAATTACTGCCATTATAACATTTGTAATTTTTGTTAAATTGTAGTTCCTAAAGTTTTATTACATGAAGCATTTCATTTTGTTTGCACAAAGCGA
The DNA here is from genome assembly GCA_963573305.1 of Pyrrhosoma nymphula. NCBI lineage: Eukaryota > Metazoa > Arthropoda > Insecta > Odonata > Coenagrionidae > Pyrrhosoma > Pyrrhosoma nymphula. Next base: position 89,586,872 of record OY754330.1, read on the forward strand.
GCGAGCATGCACTAAGAGATTGTTTCTTATTGCATATATCACTTTTTGAGTGTCGTAAATAATCTTTTACTTCAAATTACAACTGGAGTATGTGGACCAGATATGATTTTGTTTAATTTTTGTACTGAATATATTGTGTTATTCGCATGGAAGTTGTGCAATATTATGTTAAATAAAAAAAGGTTGTATCATCATCACTAAACATTCACTATGTATTTCATATACCTTTCCGAAGTTATCTCTATAAGCTGCTGGTTTGACATTGAAGTACTCTCAACTGTGCTTGACAAAAGTACATGAAGTCGCACCTTGAACAAAGAAAGGTGACTATCTCCACAGAAAAAAATAATTTAAACGAAGTTGCAAAACATATGTCTTAAAATTACTTATTATGAACACAAGAGTAAATTTACTGCTAATGGGACTACAAGACTGATTCGGTCCCAAGGGGCATTTTGATGCCCCCTATTTTTTTCGCAAACAGAGGGTCATATCAACAAAGCGACTTCATAGGATGTATTCAGGACGCATTGACCATGAGATATACGAATATGTACAAAAATATCGAAAAAAATTTACGGTCCCGAATGGGTTAAATTTATGCATTCTTTCTGCGTCCTTAATCGTAATTAGTAAGATAGTCAGGAATATATTAACAAATTGCTTCAATGTACCATATAAGGTAAATACATAAAAACTGACCATGTTAGATTGTTTCCTTGGGACTAGATGCAAGTTTTTCACCGCTTTAGTACCAAATTTTTATCCAAATATTATTTCATTTAACATTTATACCGCATGTCTTCATGTTGGCTCTAAAGCTGCACCCTTGAATGAATCGACATTTAATCAGTGTTATGATGTGAACTTAAAATTTTCCACGCTTTACCACAACGTTTTTCAGTTTCATAGCAGTTGTCATCCGTAGGAGTATTGAAGATTTTAAAACCAAGTTAAACCATTGGGTTGCTTGAAATAATAATATGCTAGAATCCATGGTATCCAAAACTGTATCTGCATTTTTAAATTCTTCTCTGATGATTGCCTTTTTTATAGCCCAGTTATTCCTTAAGCGAGCAAGATCTAGTGCGTTCAATTATTAACTGGAAGTGAGAGATAGGGAAAGGAAGCATAAAAAATGTACGCTAGTTAATTAATCGCACGGAAAATGGAGATAAATCACGTTAAATCCAAAGTTTGAACTCGAATTTTCGAGTGGATCCCAATCGTTCGCGTTGGAATTCGTGAGGAATGAGAAGGGGAAAAATTTGCCGCTCCTTGCAATAAATCTCAACGATTCGATATGGGCGTTTGTCCGCAGGGTTGCCAAGTCGGTCCTTAAGATGAAACCAATGGTATGGTTCACGCCTTGACGTACGCACAAACCCGGCAATTTCGCAACGTTGACCCGTGTTCCTGCCCGAGGGCCTAAAACAAGTCGGAACGAAGACCTTCAACACTTATAAATCATTTTCAGCAAATCGCTCTGCAAGCAGAAGAATTTCTGTTTCCCACATAAAAAAATGTTCATTTACCTATTCAGTTATTGCTATACATGGCTTAAGAAATTCTCTATGCCTTAAATTGATTTTAAATTTAAATCTACAGCAATTTGTCAAATGACTTACTGATAGTTTGATTGCTAATTTCATTCTGGGAGTCGTGATATATAGTATACCTTAGGTCTCGAACGTTGCGAGGAAGTGGTTAAATACTCACAGACCAGTTAATCAACACTACGAGCTCCTTCAGCCACCTAAGCAAATTAACCGTGGCTAATAAAATGTTAAAATAACATATACACGTTGAATTGACAAGTTTAAAACTAGTTTCTATAGCACTACCTATTGCATGTTTTCATGCATTGCATATTTGTTTATTCATTATTGCATATGCCAGGGTATGTTAGTTCAGAAAATGTCATATAGGTACAATGCCTAAATGAAGATGATGTATCAACATTGAAACCCGGGTCGGAAGTAAATTTTATTTTTGTGGAGAATTGCACATGATATTTCTTCATTATGTACAAACTCCACTCAATTCTAGCGAAAATCTTCGAATTTTAAATGCCTGAATGGTTTTTCCTCAAATGAATACGGTGTTTCAGTATTTAATCCGTCTGCAAAAAAGTAGTATTTATCTCAACAAATTTTTATTGCATTATTTTCAGCTCAATACAATAATTTCCTCTTGATTATATGAGACCGAGAATGCATTCCTTTCATCACTAATCCTAATCAATCATTGTTCAAAACACATTGAACATTACTGGAGTTCCCGGTAGTCGACAACTGTCGAACAAGAGACACGATTATAGAGATAAATAAAGTGATAATTTAGTGCTAAAGGTTTTCAAGTGCGAAGAAATATGGAATGAATTAAATTTTAACCGGCTAATTTAAGAGCAAAGGAACATCGATGGAGAAGAACATTTTTATTGGAAGCCAATCAAATTATTATTTGTTACCAGCATTTTAACGTAAAAACTGGTGAAGCAAATAACACACCTCCATTATCACAATCAATATATTAAATATACTCATGTGGTAATAATTAGGTACTCTATATAATAGATGCCTTCGGTATTGTGAGCATACCAAAACCGGATATATCAACTAATTATAATCTACGTTCCAAAGGTTAATATAAAACTAATTTTGCAATGTAAGACCAACTTTTCTCAGAATTTCGCTGTTAAATTAGTGAAAATGCTTCCGATGTAAATTTCTCCAAGTTTTCATTTGCATACCAAATAGTGAAACACATACAGGTTTACATATGCCATTTATCGAAATTTATCCTAATCAGCATGCAAACTCGAGTATGCAGTACGGCCAGAAAAATAATTTAAATCGGCAGTCTTGCAGAATTTTTTTGTTCTTGGATTTCCAAGCCGCACTACTTTTCTCTAAACGAACTGAGCAGTCGGGTGATTTAAATGTTTTTTTCAATCCAACACTCTCAATCCAACGTTCTCGTTTCGACGCGTTGGGTTCAGAGGGAATTGAGACCAAAGATTTCCCCGCTTAGGCAATTGGGCATATCGGAGACCCGAAAGGTGATCCGGGGTGTGATCGTCGACCAAAACCACTCTCGTGTATAGAGACCGTCGCGTCGTCCGAAAGAGCTCGTTCTTCTCCACACTGCCTGGAAAGAATCGCGAATCGGGCGAGCGGGGGGAAAGACCAACTTACATTCCGAATCGGGAAAAATCAAAACTACCGTGGAGGGAGAATTGGAATCCGCACAAGGGGTACGCAGTCCATAGCGCCATGCCCGCCTCGTCTCGTCTCTCCGGTGCCCCCGTGATTGTCCGCATCAAACAACTCGGAGCGGACGGAATTCGCGGGCTGAGGAGTTCTCTCAACCCCAACTGGACGAATAAGGACCTGGCGGGCCTCCGTGCCGGTATGCACTCACAACCCCTCCGAGTATCTCATCCCATTTCGACGTTCCTTACCCGCTGTCACTTCCCCGAGACCGGCATGCTCCGTCCAGTCTGAGTGGGGTATGGGCTCCATCGGGATTTTTCATCTAAGAAAGCTAAACAAGTAATGATGCAAGAGAATCACTTTCTAGGCATTTAAAAGTAAAATACCTCTTTTTTGGGCAAAGAACTCATTTTAATTGCTTGTTTTGCTAAAACTTTCCGTAATTTAACAATAATTAGCTGAAAATGAAAACAAATTGAGAATAACGTACTTTTCCCCCTGATGAGACATCCATAGGTATGCTAAATTTAAATGCTGAAAAAATATTGATATTATCATGATTTACCATTCGGATTTTATGGCACCTGTTTTGATAAAGATAGCAGTTAACAATGCAAAGTAAAAACGCAAATCTCTATGCAAAGTAAAAATTGCCAAATCGAGCCTTTTCCTTCCCTCTCCTAACGCTTGCATAAGCTTAGTATTCCTTGACCATTCCTTTCTAACATTGGTCGTGTACACTGCTGCATACACAAATAAAAGCAACGTTTTTCAGGTTTTCTATGTACATGTTGTAAACCATCTAGTACGGCCTCCCTGTATTTCACCGCGAAATATCTTGGCTTTCAATTAAGTAGACTAAACAAAACTAAGTCGAAAAACAAAAACGAAAATGTTAAACAAAAGAACTAAAATTCGAGCATTTATTCTTAAACATCGATGTAAATTTAAACTCTTTCGTAAGCACAGCTCGCTCCAGCTGGAAGGCCTTGGGTCTACAACGTATTCCAATTGTAAAATTTCATATTTACCCACAGATATTCTTAGAAATTATCGAATGCATAGCTGCTGTCATGAGAATGTTTTTCACATGAAGATTCAGCACCGATGATTTTCAAAGCAAATTTTCAATATTCTTTTAACAGTACAAATGCTTACAGTTACTGGCTACTGACGCAAATAAATGGGGTACCTTATGAAACAGTTCGACACATCCACTTATGCTAAGGTCTTCATGAAAAATATGCTCCAAACCCGTCACCTGGCAATGTACCACACTGGCTTAACTTGATGGGTGTTGCACGGAACTTGGAGGGTATGGGACTGGTTTTGGGACGGGCAAGACCTGCCAATGAAATGTATATTTAATTGATTATTTAATTAACTGAATGTCAAATATAGCTATTCTGTCAGGCTCACGGCAAGGTGGGCATCATTCAAATATATAAAAATAACCTACGGTTAAATACTGTAAAATTATCTATCAATTCCTTGATTGAAACAAAACCTGTGAGAGAAAACGTTTAGGATAATGGTGTTCTAGACACAAGCCTGTTCTATACTTTACGATAAATTTCGGCAAGAGTAGTTGGACGCAAGGCATTGGGATAAATTTTAAGGGCCTCAAAATAGAGCGTTCTAGAATTTGAATGGAGATGTTATGATTTGAAACGATGATCATTTCTTAAAAACCTTCAAATCACCTCCTTCAAAATGTAATTATTGGCTGAAGGTTTAATCAGTTTTTAAAACAGGTCTCCATTTTCCACTTCAAGTTGCGACCTTTCGCAAATTCCTAAAGCGTGTTCCATAACTTAATGCAGATGCATTCACCCAATCTAAGGAGATTACGTTACATCGCAATGCTCTCAAATGTCTTTCATCCATTTCGCCCTTATCTCGATACTCTGATCACCATGTCTTTCCCACTTTATTCTCTCACCGATAAACCATCTTCCTCTTAACCACATTTACATTTATTTCCCCATTCCCTCTTCTTCACCTCAACGCCCTCCTCTCGCCCTTCCAACCGTTTGCCCGGAGGTGCTTCCATTTCACATTTCGACTAGAACTGCTGCACTCGTCTCATTGGCCCCGCAAACCGATAAAGGCGAGCCTTTCTACGTTGGTCATTTGTTCGCCGCTGCATATGGAATGGCACCGACACCATCAATATTAAAACCCTGCGGGCGGTTGAGCATTCGAAGTGGATGCTTCTTCTTCTCGTTCTGCTCCGATGGGGAGATGCTCCGAGAGGTGTACCCATAGGAGTCAGGCTGCGTGATGGATTAGTACGGAGAGAAATAGATGAAAGAGAACGCCGGTAAAATTTATGGGTGTCCGTGGGAAGCGTGCCGTCGGGATAAATAAATGTGGGCGCCGAATGCTCAGATGCGCCCTGACCCCTTATCCGTTTTCAAGATCATCTCTTAACTACAATGTCATTAGTAAGAGGAGAAAAAGTATTCGGATGATATAAGTATATTTATGATGCGCATTGGTGAGAGAAAAAATGCATTACTAAATCATATTTAAAACTTCACTCCAAACATTGACAGAGAGAAAAGAATCCGGTAGCTTTTGATTTACTTTAACTTCCTCCTTACCACTGATGATAGACTTCAACAAGAACCGATTAAATTCCATTTCAGTGTAAACGAAATAGTCGTAGGTATCGATTGGCATAAATAAATTTGGGTGCTAACGCTGAATGCGTTCTGATCTATAATCTGTTTTCTAGATCGACTCTAGCTACAATACACTTTGAAGTAAGCGGGATAAGAAAAGTTAAGAAATAGTTTTTTCAACACTAACAAAATTTACCGGGGACTGAATTAATTCGGTACCTATGTCATTAACTTTATTCAAATATAAGCAGCAAAAACGATTGACATGGCCAAAAAGGGGATCGGGATTCCATTTCAGTCGGAAAGAAATTATCATTAAGAGTCGGGATGAATAAATCTGAGTGCTCAATGAAGGAGTGTCCTGGTTCCCTAAATCCGATTTCTAGATCGTCTAGTTACAATATAATAAGTAAGGAGAACTAATCCATTGAAATAATGCAAATGATATTAGCAGAAGTAATGTAAGTAATATATGGAGAAATATTTCTCTAGTTCGGAAGATGGTGGTTGTGCCGCCAAAATAAAAAAAACAGACGTGTGAGTTTCTTTTGAAGCCAAAAAAGATTTATGAACAACCACCAGGAGCAATAAGGCTTACTATTACTTCCTTATAACTCATAAATTATTGAGGTAAGATTTAAACCATAACCCATTATATTTCAATTAATTTTAACCATAATAGTTAATCAAGAATGAAAGGCTTTCTCCCCCATCCCAGTGAAATTACTTCAATAAAAAGCTTCGCCTGTTTGCAATGACAATACCTGGGTGGCTAATATTGAACGGAAAAGAATCGATCATTTTTAATGAAGTTTCAAATTGGTTTATAAAACTTACTTCAAATTAGTTTATAATAAAACTTTCATTCTTAAAACTTGACAGAACTGAGCATAAAAATCTGAAATAACCACAGATTACTTTCATAATCGGAAAAATACGATTTTTTTCTCACTTATCAATATGATAAATTACCGATAAAAATTAAAATATGAGACATAGTTGTTAAAAAAACAAAGGAAATGAACCAATTACTTCAACTCAATTGAATGGTAGGAGAAAAAAAACTAATTGTAAGTTTCCTTAAAAATACTTATTTAATGAAGCTATTACATCGTCATACGTCCCGAGTTGAACTAAAGATCGCCAATCAAATCACGGTTTTGCTTTAAAACTTTAACTTAACTAGTGATGCTCACATGAATTTCAACGGAACATCCTAATTTCAGAATAAATAAGAAAATGCGTTAGTTCAAATCAAAGGACGTGTAAGCCACATTCTTTGGCGCAATTTAAGCCCTAAGCACTGAACCGAGAACTGATTTAAGCTCGAATTGCAACGATATGAAAACATTAACGACGTCGCCATGGAGGCGAAAAAAATGGCTATAAACGAAGGTCCTTGAGAACTCATCTTAAAATATGCAACCACATAAATGGTTCACGTAGGATTTCTACCGTCGTCCTGGAAGATATAACAGTAGCGTGATTATGCACTCCAAAAAATAAAATAACCGACCGAAAACACCACGGTATTCTGAGTGGTCCTGGCCATCGAGTACCTACTCCCCTCGGTTCATTCAATGGCTTTATGAGTCGTCAAGGACATCAACGGACCTTTGCTGATAAAGGTGGTATGTGCGGGGGCACCTCAACGAAGTCCGCGCTTGACGTTTCGCCTTAGTGTCGACTCGTGTTGTCATCTCGCTGTCTGATAAGACACAATCAACGATTCAAATGTCACTGACGATCCCTGATTGTTGGTGGGAGAGTACCTAGGAAAAAACAGCGCATGGAAAGGAGGAAAAATGCAAATGTGAAGAAAAAGAGCCACTTTTGGGAGGGAAAACCCGAATGAAATTTGAGGGAAGAGGTATATGATAACAAACAAGGAAAGAGTACCAGAGTGAATTCATATGGACCTCTATACCGGCGGTTTCAAACCTATTTTGGTCCGCGTACCCTTTAGTCATCCATTTCTCGAAATTGTACCCCTTGAACTGTAAAAATGTTCGTAATTTATTTTTACACTGCCGTATAATACGTAGCTCCTCGACTGTCAAAACATTTTTGCGTTCCTATTTCTGAACCACAACGTACGCCCTCCTCGGGGTATGCTCACCAAATGCTGGGAACCGCTGCTCTATATGGATAAGAGACTAATGGAAGCCTGAATAACTTGGTGCTGGAGGCGGCCACTGAAAATCAAGTGGACGAGAGAAAGTATACAGAAGATATAAAGAGGAGTGGACCAAATAGAACACAATGCTAAAGGGGAGAACCAGAAGGGGCTCACTGAGAAGAAAATCGAATTTACAAGAAATATCATAGAGAAAAACTGAGGGTTAGGCCCAGCGAGGAAGACCAAGGAACAGATACGATGGAACAAATCAAGAGTGATTGAGAAAGGGAAAGCCAACCGGGTGGGAGAGCGCCCATATTGATGAGAAGAAATAAGGGTTGCAGAGAGCCAATTTTCGGGTTCAGCAATTCCTGAATTACCGTCACAAACGCCGTTTAAGGATTCTTGTAAGTCTTAAAATATTCGAATTAAAATTTTCACGTTTAATTTGTTATCGTGGAATGACGATGGATGGATAGGACTTACCTCGGAACACAACGAATATGTAAGAAGGAAATATGTATTCTTAACATGGATTTTCACTTTAATGCTAATAACGCTTTAAGGAGTAAATGCTGATATTATAAAACTAATAAAAATTTTATGAATCGGTATAAGGCGTCCCTTAATGGAAAGCGTGGATGTTCATTTTTAAACTAAATAACTTGATAAATTTCCTAACTTGTTTTTACAAAGTGTGGAGATTTACTAAGTGATTTTATTAAAACTGAATAATCAAGTAATCATTAGAAATATGGTAATGGGCAAATAAGGGCAAGGGATGGCCCAGAGAAGAACCAGAGCAAGAGATATACATAAACCCAATAAAGAAGGATTTCGAAAGGGAGCACCACCGGGAGCCAAAGGAATTGAGAGCTACGGCTAATTATCTAATATTTGCGAGGTTGATTATTTTGGAAGGAATCCAACAACTGAGGTCAATTGTTGAATAATTCCCTCCTTCAACTGAGGCCAGTCAGGATAAGAGTAAGTTGGCAGGGTGTCATTATTTTGGTATTAGAGGAAGGGTATAGAGAAAATCGGCATCGGCATTAGCCTACCAATTGCGTTAGGCGCCAAGGGGTTCATTTTTTAACGTCCTATGCGACGGACCGTGCACTAACAGTGCTTTTCACATTATACTCGGAAGATATTGGAATCCTACTGAAACTCCACCACTGTCGAGAGTCGGCCCCTGTCCGTCTGTATGGAAAATTAGTGTTCTGGCCACAACAAGAACCCGATGAAACAATACTTTCGTCATCGGCGTCGACACTAGCCCGATCCCCACCTTTCTTCGGATTGAACGAATGATGATGAGGAACGTGATGGGATGAGAAAGTCGTCCAGAGTCTCGTTATCCTGCCTCCCTTTCGGCTTCTGCTGTGTGTGTGCTCTGCAGGAGCCCTTCCTTCCCTTTCCCACCCCCTTAGCACCTGTCTCCGTACCCTCCCCTACCTGAAAAAAACCCAGCCCCCCTCTTCCATCCCACCCACTCCCCTACCGGTGCCCCATCCCACGTCACACTAGCCTACTTTCACCCCTTCCACGCGGATTCTGCCCCCCAACTCACACAAGACTCCTCCTTCCCTCCGACAAAAAAATAACCCTCCCCCGACGCCCTTACCGCTTCACGTCCACCCCACCTCCCTGAAACTTCCCCTACTCCACCTCCAACCTCCCCTCTCCGGAGCCGCTTCCCGCCCCCTTCTCCCGTCGGCACAGGTGAGTCGCCAGCCCGGTTCTCCTCTTGGGTGTTTCAGTCAGCGCATGAGAGTCGCAACAGAAACATCACAACAGAGAGCAGAAGAGGTGTTTCTAAAAACGTGCCGCCGGACGTACCATACCATACCATCTCCCGGACGCGCGGTCCTATAAGCAGTCCTATGTCCGCCACCGATCCCGGGAGACTTCGCGCTCACTGCGTGATTATCCACCCGTGTTGTTTGCATATTCAAGTACTTCCTAATTTCTCCAACTCCGTCGGATTCTCCCGTGATGAGGGTGTCACGAAGGGAGAAAATGAAACCTAATGAAGAGGACTCGTGCCGTTGAAAAAAAATAAGTGTCCCAGGTTGTTTTCCGATTTTCGCTGGACGTGTGTGTTTGTTTTTAGAGTGTTTAAGTGTGTATGAGTGCCTGTGCCAATTATGCTTCATTGGATTAAGAGTGTAAACGTGAGCAATGGCCTACGCCGACGCGCGCCGTCGTACCCCCTAAACTCTGGATGGACCAAATGATAGGAAATCCATTGGTGAACGCGTGAATAAAACCGTGGACTGAGTGACAAGGTGTTTGGTTTTTGTGTGAAATTGTTCGAACTGAGCCGGATAATTTAAAAAGGCAGAGGAGGCAAAGACAAGTCCTAAGTGGCAAAGATTGTGACGTCGCTATTGTTGTACCTGTGCATTTCAACAGCAGTATCCAGAGAGTGGTGAGTTTTTGGCCTATTAAAGTATTACAACTATACCTGACGGACGATTATAAAAAGGTAGCGCAAAAGATGTGCTTTTAAAAGATAAGACGGCGAGATGGCAACAGTAGCATTCGCAAATTTTTGTCTCATCAAAATCAAGCGGAGGAAAAGTGTACCGGTACCGCGAGAGATCGGGATTTGCGATCCATCAATGGTTGCATTTCAATGAAAGCACCATCTCCGTCGTCGAAAACGCTTCTCGTTCGTCCATCGGCGAGTCTCTATTAAAGACGACCGGTCTCCCGGTTGGCCGCCCGGTTTGTTTCCCCATTCCCGACAGCCCTAGGGGATCCACCGGTGAGGCGACCCACATCCCGAGAGACTACGACTCCGTCTCTGCGTCAGCCGTCCCGACACCCTTTCTCTTCGCCAGAAAAACGTTTGTTGGCGATAGCTACAACCACTTCAGCATTAAATACTCCTCACAAATCTCCTCTTTTCTGAACCCCCCGGCCTGAAAAGCTCAGCAGAGCCGCAAAATCGGGTGAGGGCTTCAAATACGCGACAAGTAACAGTGCAGGTGACTTCAACGACCGATGAATCCAGGGACTTGAGACATCTCTCTCCACGTCTGGGGAAAAAACGCACGCGTCCGACTTGATTTATTTTCCGCTTTAGAAGACACCGATTGCCTCTCTCCCATTGGATTAAATCGGCAGCTTCCATAATAGGGGACTTTCCGTTCGTCTCGGCTGGGAGGAAACGTGGGAGTGCGGAGGCACCCAGTGGGAAAAATCCTTTCCGAGGTGCAGCCTTACCGCGATCAAGAGGAACCCACATTCGCCGGGTGGATAACGGTGAGGCCTGCTAGCCTGTATATCTGAATTTATTTTCGGCTTTCCGTAGGAGAAAAGAGCTAGTAACAAGCGGCGACAAAGGCAGAGAAGATCCGGCATTGCTGAACTCATATTTTTAAAGGGAAAGCGCGTTATTTGTTGAATCCATGGTGAGGGTTAAAATACCAAAACCGCTTCTGTAAAGAAGATTTTCTTATATATACCTTTCATTCATCAATAAAAATCGTTGTATTCACTAAATTAATCCCATAAACATTAATAATATAAACTACATATCCAGAGGCATGGAGAAGATTCGTGCATTGATTAATTTGAGTCGAAGAGTTCAAAGTCCCTCCACCGCGACCAAGAATAACCTTGGCTTTCTCTGCACTTATGATAAACTCCAAGATGAAACAAAGCATAAGCACTAAATTAATAATTATATAATAATAATAATGATTTATCAATTAACTTGTGAATAATTACGCTGTAGGGCATCCTCACAACGTAGTAAAATACAACCAATAACGTTGAATGCCAATAAAAGATATCAACCTCCATCGCACAAGTTTCGCTTACAGAAAATACCCATAGAAGGTGCCAGAAATATTCCTTTTTCTTTTCCAAGCAGCCGATACTTATCCATCCGGGATGTGCTCTCGTTGTAGTTGATGCAGAAGTTAGTCCGTGGCCTCAATAGCTTGATGCGAAGTTCCTGCCCAGCCTCAGCAGAACCTAGCACCCACTATTCACTCACCTCCCCGCCTCCACTAACTTGCCAACCCCATCAATGCTTTGCATTCCCCACATATTTTAAGAATTTTATTTAGACATAAGAGTAGACGTTTCGAGAGTATTTACAGCTAGGGATAGTCATTCGGATAAAGTGAACATGAAAAGAGCATGAAATATTTTTCAGCACACATTCTCACCTTCTAAACCAAGTCTTTCAAAGACACTGGTTCTTACTCGTAAATGTATATTAGCGTTACGGCAAAATTTGCTAGATTTCAAACACCCATGAATACAAACCTATATATTGCTAACCCTGAGTACTTTAAAACTGTTGGGGTTGCAATAAAATTGCTGTTTCATTTTTTTGTCTTACATCTCCCTACAGAACATACGAGATTATGCGGCTTAGTTGTGAATCATCAAATTTGTTCACGAAAATTCTATATGACGTAAAAGGAAAGTGGATCACTCACTCTATCTCTATTACTATTCTATCTTCCTTTATCTCCTTCCTATATTTTTATTCCTCTATCACGATATCAACCCAGCTACTTTGAAGGCTAAATGGGGGTTTTTATCTATTCCAAAACTAAAGAATATAGTTACCTATGCGACCGTTTTATTAAAATCAACATTTAATCCAATTTTCTAGCTTTAGAGGTTATTTACACTATATTAATATTAAAACATACATTAAAATCAGCAGTTTACAGTAGAAACATTGGATTTGTGGTCACATATGAAGTTGAAAGCGGGATTCTTAAGAAAATAAATGGCCGTAAGAATTCCAGTTGGAACAAAGATCATCGATCTAACATTAGCTTATCCAATATCCAAGTACTATAGTAAAACAAGGGTCCTTATAGAGAAAAACGCTTTGCTTGAAATTTTATGGGGAGTTTAGTTAAGAATAAAGAGCCGGACCAAGTAAAATAGCTATGCAGATTGTTAGCATACAGTCACGAAAATAAATATTGACCAGTTTGTCCGGTTTTTCTTCTGGGAAAAGTTTCCTCGTTGACCGACACGTAAACAAAGGACGAAAATAAACAACGCCGGCTTCTCGGAACCTTATTCGTGCAGCGAGTGAGATTAATGCCTTGCGAAGGCTCTGCCTAACCGCAAGGTCGCCGTTCGAATTCCGCTGAGGCCACGGTCATTTGCGGTTGAACATTCCGCTCATAACCGCTGAACGACAATACCCCTACTTTGACATGAAGGTGTGTACGTAAGCTCCGACAACGAAACCCGTTGCAATCTTAAGTCATTCATTGTTATTGATTTCTTCCTTCACACTTACATAATTCCTGAGCGCATATTTAATTTAAGTTATAATATAATAAGCTCACATAATATAAGTTTATATGTATACATGGAAATCTGACAATATTCTTAAAAGTAAAAGGAAGGAGCGAATATATGTAAGATCTAGAGGGCATGATATTTGAAAACTTAGGATTCGCCTACTAAGCCGTTCAAGAAAGTACCAAGGAATCACATAAAAACATTCGGTTGTACTTGCTTTATTTCAGTCGGAGGTTCTCATAATGGGAACAATAATTCTTCACTTCAAGACAAAGCAAAACGTTCTTCAACGTTCTTGAGATGGTTGAGCAGCAGAGTGCCCTTGAAATATTTGGCATTAGGCGGAAAATTCGATTTAAAAAATGGAATCGCTACTCTGAGTTTACTTATTCTCCGATATCTCCCTTTTTTCCGATCGCCAAATTAGAAGGCATTTTAACGATAGATGAGTAACACCATTAATTATAATCTCAGAATTTGATACAAATTTAAACACTCTCGTTCATCTTTTTACCACGGGTTGGTTACATGATCATCAAATGAAATAAAATTGCAATTTTAGTTTTAACAGAGCCATAGACTCAAGACAGAAAACAAATTATCACAATCCAGCGGTAATGCAAAACCTGTCCTCATGAATAAATTTTTAATTCAGAGATCATTATTATTTGAACTTAATGAAATACATTTTCTCGTGTTTTAAGTGAAATTTAACTAACTTGCTTTGCTGTCCACTTGATAAAACATTAGTTCTAGAAAGAAAAAAGAGTTAACACTCTCTTGAAAAAAGCATTCCAAAATGATATCATGTTTCTAAGTCCAATCGTTTAAAGATAAGTTAAATTTAGGCGTTTCTTTCAAATTATCAAGCGTCGAAATAAGAATAGGCCAGCACTAAAGAATCTACTATAAAAACGGATATTCATTAACACGAAGAGCATTAAAGAAACTCTTTCTCGAACGAGATTCCATCACACGGACGTTACCCAATAGGGATATAAAACTAAAACTCTATCTAGAAAAAGATATACGAACGAGGGCTTTCAACATGGACTCTTCCAGAAGTGTGTTTCCAACTACTGAAGACACGAAAAGAAAACGGCGATGATGTGCAATAATGTTTTTGCATGCATGCATATTGCCTAGCATTCTCACATTCTAGGTCATAAATTACGATAACGCATTAAGAATACGCTGTAAACAGTGAAAATTAAATATAGAACCAATTCACGGCCTTCCAGGTTTGGTGTGGGCCACATTCTCACTAAGGTCATCGCGTAAAAGGGGTGAGGCAGGAGCAATCCGGCTGTAAGATGCCTAGCGCGAGCCAATGTCGTCAGGGTTGTCGACTTTTACAGCATCCAGTGGGCGGCAAAGACGGCATCGGGATGCCAATGAATTTTTCACGGACACGACATTGGATGGAAGCACCTAGCGAGGCGAAATCGATGCGCGATGCGATTCTTGAAGTACTTGCTAATGGAGGCCGATTCCGGTTTTTCCAGCCTCGTCCTACCAGACCTTTCGGTCTCCATCTCCAGTCAAACGTAGACTAAGCTTCTCTCATCTCCTTCTTCGTCTAAACACACGATGAAAACACGGCGGTAAAATAGGGATGAAGTCAAGTAACAGAGTCCCTCACCGGGGACTTCAACGTTTGTGAGGAATTTAATAACGCGGTAATTTATATCTTGCACTCTGATAAGAGCAAATTTAGAGCACCAATTTGAATCCTCTCGAAGGATTAAGATGAATTATTGCCCCCTGGTGTTTTTGGCTACCAAAATTCGGCAAGCCATTTTAGATATACCTTATTACTGGTAAAATCCGCTTCCAATGAAAAAGATTAATTTAAAATTTCAAATATTTTATATTAGCACTGTGAGCAATGAGTAAACACGGAGAATAATCAATATCTACGTTATGAAGTACAGAAAATGTTATAAATGGGCCAGTAGTAAATACCTTGCAGATACTTAATGAGCATAATATAAGATATGAAAAACAATTACCAATTATTTTATTTGTAACAATATTTGCTGATCTAAATTTCGCTCGTCTAAACATAGCCTGGCAATTTATCATTAGTAACTTATAACAAATATTTACGGTCATTTCACTATATGCATTCATATTTATATCCCAATTAAATTACACCCATTACCTTAATCCCTTTAACGAGCAGAGTTATGTTACGGTCTAAGTTATTTTTCATGTTTTATACATTAAAATCCGTAAGACTCGCCTGTTCTCAGTTATACCATTACGAATTAACGAATCTTTTTCTCTAGAAAATTCAGTTAGTTCCGAACGATTATGTACTCTTAAGAACCATTATGCCATTAACATTAGGTAAACAGGGATTATTTTTTTAGGGCAGTTTTGATAGTAGAGCTATCCTCAGGAGCTAATAGAAACTAAAACTGAGGAAGGCGTGTCGTGCATATTCATCCACGAAACGCCTTCTTCGTACAAATTCCTTCTACATCATTTCTCATTCCCTCTCTCGCCCTCTCTATCAAAGTCATTCTGTTGCCGTTTTTAAAAAGAGCTAATCGGATTCAAGTAACGCGTAGTCGGGTGTCACTTTAATCCGATAAGTATTATACTCGAAATTTATTAATTTCTCCACGGCAGATTTTTTTAAGCAGTGCCGATCGTTCTTACCTGGGTACGGTACTTCCGACGGCCTAAGCACTTTTTAAATGGCGTGCTAAATTTAGCAGCAGGTGATCCCCGGTGACGCAGCGCTTTTGGCTGTGTATCGGATTGGAATTTCCCGGGCCGTTTGCCTTGCGAAGGACGGGAGGCCGACAAGATATCGGTCCTCCCTTATTCGTAACACATCGGACCCTCTCACCAGCATGGTAAAAGAACGCAACGGAAACGGCATCATGAAATCAGTTTGACTTAATGTAAGACAAATTGCAATTCGTTGCCTTGGGCGTAACTTGGTGAAACCTATTCATAATTGTAATTCAACACTTAAACTTGGTGATTCCACTATATGTTATTTTAAATCACGACCTAGGAACTGAAGATGACGTTCGACATTGAAACTCGGACTGTAATCTAAAATAATATCTTCTGGAATCACCACGTTTAAGTATCGCATTTTGAAGTGATGGTTTTGCCAAGATAGTTTGGAGAAGACCCAGAAATCGAGAAAATTAGGAATAAGCCTGTCCAAAATCCTACGAATAAATTAGTAGAACACTAAATAATATCATTGCCAATTCCAAGACCTTGTGCTCAGGGACCACACTTACGTACTAAATTGTAATGTATTAAAGACTAAGAGTCAATATTCTTTCGAACCAACACCTCAGGAGACAAACAATATGATTTTAATAAGTAACCATCAGAGTGACAGAGTAAGCACAGAAGTATGCTTTGAAAACATTAGCTCTCAATAAATCGCCTTCAACTTTGCGAACTATTGATCTCGGGAAGAGCCGTCTGATTACTTCCCCGAGGAGAGGGCTTTTATAAAAACGGAATTTACATCAAAGATCTCGCCACACCAATTTATGCCAGCAGAGGTAAATTAATTTTACGCCACACAACACGCCGCAAATTGCCAGATTCGAAAAATGACGTAAGTTTCAAAATCAACCGGCTATTGAGAAATCCATTTCTGTATGTTACCAGCCATGGTTATTCCTGTGACACTCTCATTTGCATCTTTATCTAACTTATTTGGTCATTTCAATGACTAAGCATACGAGAAGAATCGAAAAAGCAAAGTCACTGTTTTAATAATGCTAACATTAATATAAAAACTCAGTATGACTTTTCCCACCTCATCCCTAATTATGGCACATTTCAAGATCATTTTACCAGATGTTTTCTATTTATTTTAAATTTTTTCCAACCTTGAAAAGAGTTAATTATGCCTTTTAATTAAAACGTATAAACAAATATAAAGAGTATGTAAATAACATATGCGTTTTCCCTTCAGTTTTTACGCTATGGAAGGTTTCCAGATAATTATCCATACCTACTCTGAAAAAAGCATTTCTTAGTCGAGTCCTTTCGTCGCTGCATAGTACGATGAGTTGATGCGGCAGTATTATGCACTTAAGCTAAACGCAAAGTCAAAATCTCACTCGTCTCACAACGGATTCCAACTATTCTTAAATAAGACAACACTCGTGTAATTCTGACGCAATCCCTTACCACAAGGTGCAGAAAAATCCTACGGTCCCATTGAAATGAGGCGGTTTCCATGAGCCCTAGCATTCTCCCAATCCAAGGTGGCAAAGCGATCAGTCTTTAAGACGATTCTCATCATTCTGCTGGAGCGATTGGCGGAACCGTTGAACTTCAATAATCGAGGACGAGAGCGTTGCCCCCGTTTCCTTCATTTCATGGGTGGGGGAGGAAAGAGAATCAACCAACCGCGGTCTCCTTAATCCCGGCCTCAGGCTAAGGAGCGGTTGGTCGTTTTGGCGAACCCACATTAATGTGACTTCGGTTCCAGTGAAAGTATAAGCGGCCCCAAGCAAGTTATGCGGGGCAAACGGCACTTTTAATTCCATAAAATGCATCTACAGTTGCTTGGTAAATCTATCGTCTTACACGATGCATGGAAATTGATTAAACGGGATTATTTTGAATTCCAGAGAATTGACTTGGATCTTCATTGGTGATGGATACATTGCGTTTCACCCCAATAAATAGTAGTTAATCTTACTTAACCAAATTATTATTCAAATGCCGAATACCTACGTCTAACTCCTTTAAGAGCTCAATTCAGTCGCGTAATCCTTTCATTTCTCTCTGCCAACTCTTACTTCAGAATATTTTACTAAAGCAATATCTGGTAGTATATTTCTCATTATCTATGCCACTGACGCTACCTTTAACGGCCACATTGAGGATTTCGGAATTTCCTTGGCTCACAATTTTTTTCTGGTCTTTACAAGATAAGAATGCAGCTTGGTAACTCTAAGGTTCTCAAAGATAATTAAATGTATACATGTTTCAAAATATATCGCTTCGCACTATTACCGACTATTAAATTAAGCGCTATTGTATAAAACTACAGTTTACGTGATCCCTACACTGGCGTTTTAGGCTTAATCTTATGATGCTGTATCATTAGAAGAAAGGTAAACTTGCTAAACTAGGAGACAACTCTTCACTCTCTAAATACACATTTATGAGACTAATAATCTTCACCTGAATCATTATTGTCATCCAATTACAATCAAGAAATAGACCAATTCAGTTCCTCGTTGAGACCTTCAATTTCTGATCGTCATAGCTAGTTTCATTATAATTGCACTTGTATTCATGTTCGTAATTTTCTTAAGGCCATAACAATGATTAAGTTTTCTGCAATAAATTATGACATCAAATTCAAAGAGTTAAGATTAAATATATTTGAATGTTTATGATAACAAGGTGAAGAAAAGATTAATAGTTTTGAATCAAAGCAATGTTTAATCTAAATTTGAAATGAAACCCACAATTCACATTCAACAGTTTGAAACTTCAACCTAATTAATGGCTTAGGTTATTTTCATGAATTAATATTCCACATTATATTCGACAGAATCTCTAAATACTTCTGAGTTAGCATCACGATATGAGCAGCAGGTATGAACCATCATTTCTTCAATGCCAAATGTTATATTTGGAAATAAGTAACAGCTTCACGCTGCCAAGTAGCAGTCGTGTCGTTACTTTGAATTTTACGATTTTTCCGTCCGCCGTCCCGGAGGAATATTAATGCAACCTTTCCCGAACATTTATTCGTCTGTATAGGAACCGATGCATCTCACTGCTTTACCGCCGGCCTTCTTTCACTGCCAAGCCAGAGGTCGAAAGAGTTTTCTCACTCCCTTTCGAACACGACGTGGCTCGTTTGTGATTCTGCCGGCACAAATGTGAGCGAGAGAGAGTAAAACGCGGGTGTGCGTCCGGCAGGGATTTCGTAACAGCGAAAGGACTTGGCAAATGTGACCTGAGAATACGTTATATCGTTCGAGTGGATCACGACTGGTGGGCATCGAGGCGATTACAGAAAACTAGAGCGTGTTTTCATCTTGCGCTTAGGAAATAATAATTAAGTTCTATGATATACAAAATTTTAACCAGAATTTTGTTGCTTTAGACGCATTCATTTAGGAAAACTTAATTGACGATAATTTTAAACGCTTTTGCCAGATAAAATACGCCAAACAATACGTAGTATCCGTAAATAACGATGCAGGCAGTTGGTACTTAATTTCGTGCAAGTGAGTCACTACTGTTCTGAGTCGAAACCCTATAGAAGAAACAGAGGATTTTTTATGCAGCTCCAAAGAAATAATGAATATTTCAGTGAAACATAAAAAATATTTCAGGATTTTTCTTACTTAAGAGTCATTCAATGAGTCAGAACTTCTTTACAGCCATTTTAAAGGGGTTTTACAACATATATGCATCAAAGAATGCCTCTTGCCTCTTCAAAATAATACAAAATATAATAGGATATATAGTTATAATGGGTAACGTATGGTCGGTATAAGGGGCTCAAAGGTATCCAGAACATGTTTTCATTCTTCGCTATGGAGTTCTAGGAAATTTCTTAGAAAGGCAATATATTTCAGGAGTATTTTGTTGACTAAGGAATATCCATTCAAGTATTTTGAAGTGTTTTACCAAAGAAATAAAGCATGAAAACTTAAACATGGTGCTCGCAAAAATTCTTGGAAAGACACGATTTTGAGACTTCAAGGGTCCATTTCCTGAAAACTATTCAAGGCGGGTGAATGAGTGGTAGCCGTGTGCCAAAGTTTAACGTAGTCAACCACCCACCTACCATTCTAAGTGGCTAAATAGATTTCGAGAGGTAAATGCCGTTCTCACACTTCTCACCTTCCCCTCTATATCACTCACTATGCCTTCCACTGAACTTCCTTCCCGTGGCAAATCATTCTGCACATATTCCTGCCAGCATCTTTCGCGAGAGCTGTTAATACGCCTACTGTGAGATTTGAGTTACAATGTGGCAACGCTTTTGTTTCTCTCGAGGATAACCCACTGCAGTGTTCTGGAATGTAATGCATTTTGGTGATATATCTACGGCCGTCTTAAGTCATGAGAGTGCATAAAATAAATAGTTCTGGAATGCTTAAAATACATAATTTTTGTGCAATGTACTTCGATGTATCTATTTTTTTTCATGTTTCAAAATATGGACTAAGCAATCGTATGATTATTATATTGTGCAATTTTTTCCCTAGGCTTCAGCTCTAACAGTATGAGATCATTTAATTTAAATTAATTATTTGCGATGGTACTACACATTCCAAAACTGAATTTTAACTTTAGATGAACTTTAAGGCTAAGCCATGTTAAAGTTGAGATTTACCATGCATTATAAAACCTGGCCTAAATGCTCCACAGTATAATGTCATTTTCATTAAGATATTCAAGCGTAGTGGACGAAGGCACGGAAGTGGTATCCAAAATTAGTAACTAAATGCGAGTCCCGTAACCTCATTCCCATCCATTTATTACGAGAAAATGAAACGGATAACCTCCGAAGAAACATTGATAAGTGGCCTATTACCGGAGGAGCTCGGTTATAAAATGAACGCTCGACTTAAATAGCAAGGCAGAACGAATTGCCTAGGAAGCAGTGGACTCAAAAATTTGTTTACTCGTTTTACCTTGAAATACTGTGTAATAATGCAAGCAGGCTGTAATTTTCAAGTTATAGAGCGATGTAGGATTTTAGGCTTTCTCCGCGAAGGTGTGTCACGGTCTCTCAGATTTGACACCGGGTACTCAGGACATCATGGATCTGAGTATCCTGTGTCTAACTCGAGAGATCCCTGACATAAAGAGCGATTTTGTGTACCATAACTCATGAGTTATATCAAGTATAGCTGCCAATAGACACCAGATTTTGATACATTTTAATAAAAAAAAAGAAACAATGAAAAGTCTCATTTATAAAATGCTACAGTGTTAATAGTATGAACTAACAATGATCACAGTGATAATAAGCATAAACTTAGGCAGTCAATGTTGGAGGAATACAGGTCGAAACCTTAAATTATAAATATAACTTGTGTATTTTTCCCAACCCTTTTAAAATATTAATTATCATTTATTAAAATGTTACAATATATGACATGAGTTAGGAATAATTATGATTGGTGTGAAAATATATATTGGGGGAAACACATCAAGCGTCAAGGCATTCTCTGGGATTTTCAAATTTTGACATTAGTCACCTTGATTAAGCAATTGGCAAAGTTGGTGATTTGTTCCTCTAACTCCGTCTAGTCGCTCCCATAAATCATATCCCTACAATACAACTCGCCTATCGCTCTTAGCGTACATTAAAAACTTGGTCAATCTATTGCCGCAACTACTCTTCTCGATAAATAATTTTAATGATTCTCCCTCAGTGGCACAATGCAAATTCAAGGATACGTGCTATCCACGTCCATAGCCGCTAATGTCTCCTTGGCACGTCTTTAAGCCATTGACGTCAGAGCAATATATCGCGAGGCACTAAACATGAGGAGGAAGATCAAAAGGAATGTGAATGATGTACGGGAAATATGAAATAAACTTCCATTGAGCACCTTTACTTAAATAATCTACAAAAAACAATAAAAATCTAAACAAGAAATTCTGCAAAAAGTCTGCTTTAATTTCATTTCGTTTACGAACTTGCAAAGTGAAAATGCAACAATCAGTCAAAAATGTAATAATAAGAACAAAGTCTTGCTTTAATTTAAAAGAAAATGACATTTAAGAAAAAATAATAGAATTCATCGACAATTAACAGGTAGATACTATATGAAATATTACATATTTATGGTGATTTTTTTGGTTTATGATGAAGTATAACTGTCAATTAAAATCGTTTTTGAAATGAAAATTGGTAAATTCAGGTAAAATGATGATGAATCAATAAGATCAATTACCCTATTTCCAATCAAAAACAATGTTATATGGGTTACGAAACTTCGTACCTCTAGCTTGTGAAGAGCATGCCGCAAGAGAGAGGAAATTATACAAGGGAGGTGGGACAAAGAGGCCGAGTGGCCCTCCATAGGTCCCTCCGGAATCCCGGAAGGACCTTTGGAGGGACTCCCACGGGAGTCCCTCGGCACCTTTGCCCGCTCATCAACGCCTGAGTCACCCTCAGTGACATCTAATTCTCCACTGGTATCACCAAGTTTTGCTATACTTAAAAACGGTAAATTTATTCTAAACAGAAAGTTAGCTTCATGGAAGTGGTGGGTAACTACCAATCCCTCACCTTCTTGGCTCAGCGCACCAAGTCTTCTCCCCGCCCCTGGGTCTATTCTAAATTCGATTCCCTCGATAGCAATCTTGAACGACAAAGAAAAAAAACAAATCCACAAGGAGGTTTCCGATACCTCCACGTGGCCGCGGGGGCTTCGTAGCGCGATAGCTCTAGCGCACAACGGTGGACGCGGACGCTCCGCTATTCTACGCTCTCCCACTCCATCTTCCCATCATCATCATCCTCCCCTCGGTCAGTCAGCACGCGTCCGCTGCCCAAAGCACTCCGCCGCTCCCCGCGCCTCTCCACCGACACGGCAACCGCCCGCCGCGCGCCACTCCCCTCACCCCTCACACGCACTCCCCTCCTCGCAGCGGGCCGCGAACCGCTCGGAACGGAGACCTACGCAGACGAACGAAGACAAACTTGCGTTACCAGTATCAGCGGTCGTCTTCGCTCCGCACCAAACACTTAGCTCAAAAATTTAATCTCTACTCGATGATTTCATTAACTAAAGAACAACTCTTAGCAATTTTCCGCAGGCAAATGTTTCACTTCGACCAAATTCGATGTTCGACATAATTGGCTTGACATTGTATGTCAAAAATCAAACCGGTTGCATAAAACATTTATATGCGTAATTTTATAAGAGCACTTCTTTTGTAATGCACAAGTTCTACCACATCTCTCCTGAGGCAACATTATAACATGATTTTATTATACACCTACCTATGCGGCTTGTCAAATTTACAGAAAAAAATTGAGGAGGTTTCCATTCAAGACTTTTGAAGTAGGTGAAGATCGGAATGCATCAACGCACTTCAATAAATACGGACGTCATGAATGAACAAATGAATGTAACGCTGTACGCAGGCAAAACGTTTGGTAACCTGCCCGAAGGCATTTTGCGGGTAGTACACAATAGTCACGGTCGATTGCTTTGTAAATAGTTAACAAATTCGTTCAAACTAAATGTTAATAAAGGGAATCTTTTACCACACAGTAATTAAAAGATATACATTATTTGTGTTTAAAGCGTTTACTGAAAACAGCATTGCGGATGCAATTATCGTAGTACTTTTCCAATCAAGTGCACTTCACCACACATCAACTCCGCTGGTTATCTGCTTTGAAGTGCGGTGCCTGGAGCGATGGGACTGAAACTAATAGTAATCAACTGCGCTGTTGTGTTGCTAAGTGAGCAGCGAATGGTAAGTACCAATGGATGAGCGTCATGCTGAAAAGTGCCTCGTATCACTTCTTGAACGTCTACCGGCATCAATTGGCTTCTAATAATTGGAGAAAAGCTAAATACACAAGAAAGTACCGATCAGTGCGTTCTCAATAAATTTTTAGGGTTTGAATTACGTCACAATTTACTAGTTATCTGACGCAAGAAATGATGATCACATGTGGTGCATTCACGTTATTCTCAAATTTAATGATACAAATGGTAGGAAGACTTAAAATGCATCCAGCGTTAGCTTTGTTCAACTCCACTGGATAGGTACCACTTATTTCTCGAAACCAAATTTATAAAGAGTACTTTCACTTGGTATGCTCTTTCGGGGCGTTTAGTTCCTGCAGTGGATTTCTTAAAATATGTCAGAAATATCACAGAGATAGCGCCTTGCGTTCGCTTCTCCACATCCCTGATGGTACCCTTGAATTATTTTTTATGATATATATATTATCGGGTAACTTATAAAACTGCGTCAACAAGTTGAACTCTATTCCATGAGAAATGCTCGATGTGACCCTAAATCTCCAGTCAAATGGTTAAAAATGTTCTCCAGACACATGTCATAAAAGTTAGATGAGGGACGCAAACTCTGTACACGCACGCCGATGAGAAGAAAAAAATACAATACATTCCATATTGCCATAACGTTACGCATGGTATTCATTCCTATTGTTTTTTATTTTGATCTATCTTGCGTCAAGGTAGATGAAAATGAAGAATAGAGCAGCAGCCGTAGATCAGCAAACATAAATTTCTACAGACTTTGAAAGGCGTTTATCGTGGAGGGAAGTAGTGCTGTCACTTTGGAAATAACCTCAGCATTTTTAAAACAATGCCATTACTGTTGAACTGCCAAGTCTTCCCGTATCTTACGTCAACACATCCAACAACGCCGGAGGGAAATGAATCATGCGTGTTATGACGGTCAAGAGCATTATTTTAAAAACAAATGGTATCTTAATTACGCTTATGAACCAGAAGCTTGAGTATTTAAGAGCCACTTATAGCGTTGCGAGACATGATTATGTCGAACGCGTCTGCTGCTCACTTTCCTAATGGCTACTCAGTTCTTCTTGTCCGATCTTAACGGTCGTTCTCTCTTTGCTTCTGTCTTTACCTCCATCCCATCCATGATCTCCCCCACCATTGGCCACCTGTGTAACAGTCCGCTCAATCGAAAGCGTCATACGAAGAAAACCCACGGCTCTTAGAGGCAAGTTTCTTTTGTCTCGACACACAGGGCATTTCGTTGGTATTGTAAGCTACGTCTGAATCCCTTCAGGTTAATTCTTTAGCTACGTACCAGGGGAGACGACCGGCAATGCGAGGAAGTTTCCGCCATTAACTAAAGATTTTCTTGTTTAGGAAGGGATACATGGAGAATGCAGGAATGATGAAGTGAAACCCGGCGTCGGCATAAGTCTACTCGCGAGGAGTTCCACAGCATAACGTCACACACGACGGACGGAGCATTGCTGTTAAAGTGATATCCACGTAAAACCCAAGGAGGGATCGGGATTCCAATGAAACATTTCCGCCATTGCCGGGATTCAAACCCGGGGTCCTCGGAATGGAAGGAAGAGCTCAAGCTACAATGCCAACACGACTCCCGATTTCCCCTAACCACGATTTTAGTTCCAAGCAAAATTTTTCATTTCTCAGCCGATACCTATGATTAAACCATTAAAACTCCAGTTCAATTTTCCAAGCGTGATAAAAGACGGAGTTAGAAAATTGATGCACACGCACGATTCATCAAACGGAAGCATTATTCAAGAAGTAAGAGGAATTTCAGTAATTCTAAGCAGGTAGGTTTAAAATTTTAACCCATTTCCTGAGCAATTACTGAGTTCAAGCCTACTTTTTTTTGTTTAACACACATTTATTCAGCGACCGCGCTCCACGTGAGCGGAAGAAATGCGACTACTTCCATAAGCGATATCAAATTTTTTGCCTATTCTTACGAACGCCCCGTTATAAAAGATTTGAAAAAAAATGCACTCGAGTAGATCACTTCTCTCATCACTAAATTCAAACGGTTAAAAACTGTTATGTCTCAAATTATCCAGCCTTGATTGCATTCACTTTTACAATTCACAACACGTAATTACTCGTTTCTCCTGGCCTACGGATGAGGTGACCATTGGAACCAATACCATTGGGGAGAACTTCTCACTGGATTGGTTCATTCTCCTGTTCTTTGTGACTGATAGATTCAACTAGTTCTTTGGGAGTTGAGAGTTTTAATTCCCATCATTGCTCAAGGATATTTAATGAAAAAGACCTGGCCATCGGTTTATGCCTTTGGCATTATACAACAGGTTGCAATTGGCCTCAAACTACTTGGCAATAGCGTAAGGCTACATATTCCGATCACCTCGGTTTCAAACTGAAGAGTTGGAGGTCCGAAAGTAAGACTTGTCCGTGACCCAATTGGCTCCCACTGACTGATCTGCATTTCCGAAGAGCCAAAACACGTCCCACATTTCCATACCAGATTCTGTTCGGTTTAACAATGTGGCTTACTTATTAGGCATGGCAACAAATCCATGACATGTATGTTTACCCGATAAATTTTTCTATGGAAGTATTTATATAGACCTAAATGAAATCCCACTAAGAAGAGGAATCGCAGTATTCCACTGGTCAACATGTGGATAGCAAAAAATTAACGTTGAAATTGTCAATGCTGATGAATAGGACATAAGATGCTCAAGATTTATGTAGAAAGATTATGAAGTGTTCTTGCAATATTTAAGCTTTCAAATTATATTTCTTTAATGTTTTACTGAGACTTAGTTTAAAATATTTCTAAAGCTCTTTGAGCAGTATTTTATGATAAATACACAAAATGCTAATCATAAAGGTTTCAACGAAAAAATATCGCAACGCGAAATTCACAGCAACACGAATGACCATTTTCCGTCATTCCATGCTTTCTACCAATAGTATGGATAATATTGTCGAACTAAATGATAAATAGACGGAACATGGAAAACGGATTCCCAAAAAAAACTAACTACAGACGCACAGTGATGACGCAGAATGTTTCTTCTGAGGAAAAAATTATCCACGTGCACGCCTCAGGGAAGACTCGATTGGTTACACCGTTTAATTGACGGTGTCATTAGTCATGCTCATTATTCATGTCCTCATCCTAATAGTCCCCCACCGTTACCTCTCCGCACGTAACTAGGGTATGTCAACGGGCAGGTCTACTTCTCGTCACGCACAGTGATTCCACAACCAACATGGCTCGAAGTCTGCTCTTCTCCCATTTTTTACTCCATCCCCTCGCTCTTCGGAATTCTCGTGTCTTACATTCCAATTTTATCCCCACACTCACCTCTTCCACTTAAATCCATGACACCCAGTTCCCACTTACACCCCAGTCCCTTCCTCTTCCTCATTTTACCTCAGTGTATTCATTATTATTACGAACCTATTCGACCCCGAAAGCTGGTACCCTAGATTTTAATAACTCGTGCATTCCTGAAGAGGGAAATATGAGAGATATTTAAAATCTGGATGATAATAGCAACGATTTTTCGCGGAGTTCTTTCTCTTATGACGTAGCTTCATAGCGAACTGCAAGAGAAATTCTTTTTCACTGAATCACAATAACGAATGGGATAGAAATAAATTATTTTTGCTCACATTAGCCAAAGCGCATTTCAAAATCGTTGATTGGTGAACTTTTCTAGGAGTCAATGCTCATTAGCATTCATGCCTAGCCTATCTGACCAGGAAGACCATGGCTTTTTCTTAGGTTTGGCTCATATAGTACATAATTTAAAATAATAATTCTAGAAAACTATCGGATGGAATCGAATCAACTACACTGCTTTAATGCATATATATTTTGCAAAGCTATAAACGTACCATAATATATGATCAAGCCACATGACTTTGCATTTAATTTCCACTTTTTTATAGGAATAAGTTGAAAGTTAATAGCACTTCAAATCATAAATTAATGTTAGGTATTTCTTCCTCTTCAAAATAATGTTTTTCTTAATTAAGTTGTTTTGCATTCTTAAAGAGTATTACAACACTATGATGCTTGATTCCCTCAGTCTTTAAACTAGAGAGTAAAGCCTCATTTGTAAGCCAGGATTTTGCACCAACCTCTCTTTCATTTCTATTTTAAGTTGGAAAACCGGGGATATATCGTTTCGCTTTATTTCTCCCCATTTTCTCAGAGAAAATTTGCACAGTTTTGGCAGACATATTTTGATATGAACAGAATTAAATTAGCATTTTTGTCGTAAAAACCCAGTCAAAGGGACCATACTTCCATTATTAATTCCTTCATGGTAATTAAGAACCGTCTACATAACCTATTATTTCCCTTAATATCTATTATTCTCCGTTTGCATATACTTACGGGATGGCTCGCACAGAAGTAACCATTAGTCAATGGAATGCATACAAATGTAAGATCATGGGGAAATAAATAGCGACACTGAAAAAAGAGACCATGCTTTCTTTAGCACATTAGATAAATCCAAGGATTCCAAGTATAAACGCAACCATCAAAACGTGGCCTTCAATACAAAATAAGACTTAAGATACGTCAATGCCTTCTGATCAATGGAATATCGGACAGGAAAAAATATTACTAAATACCAGATGCTCATAAAAGAGCCATTAGAAATTAACTGCCCAGTACTTTGAAATATAGTGTTTCCCTTAGTAAAAGCATCGCAACAATATCCCCGAAAGCCATCGGGAATCAATAATGAAAAAGCGGTGCACTACTCCCGAAGAATCTTTAGAGTTACCCCATGGAATACCTTCGTTGGGGACATATTATTCTCTCCCCGAGCTTCCAAAGTTTTCATCCACCGATTGTAACACAACCTCTCCTTTATTTCCTACTCTACTTGTCCAACTCCCTCCCCCACGCTTACAAACTTAAGTCTCTAAAGATTGCGATCCCAGGTGGAACATATTCTCGATTCTCCGTCGCTTTCTCGAACAATCTCACAATTCCTATAGCGGACTACTGGAAGTGGACAAGGAGGCTGCGCTGCATTCCCTCCCTCCCACCTCCTTTGCTCCTCCATCCTTCCACAACCTCGCCCTCCTCCCCCACCCTCATGCGAACGTCTCCACGACGCTACTCTAGCCGTTGTCCTGCCGCTCTTTTGTGCACGCTTCCGACCGCCGATGTCGCCGGCTCATACACAGACGGCGGCCCAGCAGTATTATCCCATTCAGTCGGCCGTTGACAACCTTAACCATGGGCAGGGTTGGAATGTGTCCCAGTGGGGCATTACCTTTCGGGCAAGGTAGAGATAAAATCTAGCATAAGATTAGGATTTATTATACGTGGGAGACTCGAGGGTCGCGGCCTTTGACGCCGAGTCGGCAAGGTTCGTGAAATGAGGCAGAGAGAGCTCCTTGAGGAGCATGCAAGGCCCATGTTACCCCGACGGGGCAAGAATACGGAATAAAAAACAAAAAAGATAAAAATATCCACAAAACAATTCGTATGAAAGAGTCAATTAAGATTATTTTTTTGAAACTGAAACGTTATTTGAGTGCTTGAGTGCACTTTTATTCTATTGCACTTTCAAAATAACACAAAAATGAATTTTTGGAAAATGGTCAACCACGATGGAAACGCTTTTTTTTGCATGAATACCTATGTTAAGGGTCGCAGGCAGGCAGATAACTCGAAATGATCGCCACCAGATACGCATAAGAAACTGAAATACGACTAGGTACTACTAGTACTGCATCTAATTGCTCATTTATACGAGAAAATACGAGTAAATACACCAAAATTATTTTTCGGCATTCCACCATTTATTTTTTAATGAATTTCAGCTTCCAAAGTAACCCTTCCGCAGTAACGAGGGGCCCAGAGCAAGCAAATCAGACAAACTGTACAGGTGTAGGGAGGCCGCGCCCATTTTTTTCATCGTTACGACCATATAGCAAGTACAAAAAAAATCTCTTCATCACGTCGTTCGCTGATTCTCATGGCAATGCAACGAAGGCCAATTACACGGGCGTGTTAGCCCATGTGGGGCGGATATGAGATGTAGCGGCGAGGAAACACGGGGTGGGTAAGGGGAGCGTGTAAATGCTGTCGTGGATGTGGGACACAGAAGACAGAGAGAGGAGGGGGTTCGGTGAGAGGAAGGGTGAGAGGCACAAACTAACTCCCATTTTCACTCCTCAGGTCATCTATTCCCACAAAACAATAATCTATTGATGCCTGAGAAGATAGCTAAATCAAGGCTTTTGTGGTACCCTGTTACTAAAACTGTATATTTTCTAATCTATAGGACGACCCCAAATAGATATTTACGACGCATACAATCAAGTTCAATCTTAGCGAGTTTCATTGGGTTGCAAAGATACAAAGTATGAACTTATACTATTAAGATTCTTCATCCGAATTTCAATTCACATACGAACATAAATCAACATCAAATTTTCTTTTCCTCAAGATGCATCGCCAACATGTTTGAGCTATGAAATACTATTAAATATTGCACATAATATTTTTCAGAGAAACAGTCTTGTTGCTTAATTGTGAAATCTCATTGCGATGAATTAAGGTTTTAGAAATTGTAGGATGTTGGGTATCATTTTTGTGTTCAGCCAATTTTTTGTTTCACTATAGCTGTGAAATAGAGGGTTAGAGAGCTCAAGCACCAAGCGTTACAAAAATTATGGAAAATAAAAAAAAATATTTCCTTTTTCATCTCAAGAGAATATCTTATTTCACACATTTCTGCTTCGCCTGACATTTTTGAGCAATAACCTACTTGTAATTCAAACTATGACAATGACTTCGACTGACTGACATCGAGTACAAAAACTAGAATGCAGCATATACTTCATATAAGAGGATAAGAATATTTCAAATAAAGTTTAAAAAAAGCAACATGTTTTAGTGCTACAGCTTCACACACGATTTATAGGACTATCCGAGAGACTAAAATGGAATTACTAAGGGAGAGCAAATCATTACGTCAAAGATCATTTATTCCCCTCACAAGATTCTTTCAACTATATTCCTCTTTTCAAATCTATCAGCAATAAAAATCAACCACGGCGGCTGGTAAAGGCATCAACGCCACTAGAAGACGAAAAAGTATTCTACAGCAGAATTAAACGGATACATTGTCGATGTTTTCGTCTGGATAAGGGAACGTTTTCATCACCGTAGATGATTCGACGGGCCATCCCGACTCTCCGGGACGGACTCTTCCGGCCGCTTCCGTGCCGTCGCACGCATTCCACGCCCCTCCCACTTCGCCCCGTCTTTCCCTCCCACCCCACCAACCCACTGGGAACTCCCATTCCCACCTCCGGACAACCCTCTCATCTCCTCTCGTACTCAAGAGACCCCCCCATTAGGCCCCCTTCGGATACGGAGTGAGCGAGAGGGAAAGAAAAAAGTCACACCGTCAAAAAATATTTAAAAATTGAGGAATCTTGAGGTCTCTGAAAGATTAAAAAAAAGATGAAAAACCAAGGAAATTTAAGGTCTGAGGAGAATGAAAAGGAGT
This sequence comes from Pyrrhosoma nymphula, assembly GCA_963573305.1. Lineage (NCBI taxonomy): Eukaryota > Metazoa > Arthropoda > Insecta > Odonata > Coenagrionidae > Pyrrhosoma > Pyrrhosoma nymphula. The sequence goes on from OY754330.1 coordinate 89,618,165, forward strand.
GAGCGGGGTGGAGAGAAAGGTAGGAAGGAAATGAGAAGAAAGGGGAAGGTGGAGTGAATGTACGGGAAGGAGAAATATAGAGAGAGAAAGGTAGACAGGAGAGGGAGGATTTGGAGAAGGAGAGGTCGGAGGGAAGGGTTCTGAAAGAGAGAAACATCCACTCGGAAAGGGGAACACGTAATATGTCGTATTTTCTTCCTCCGGCTGCCGATTCCCACGTGAGAGGAAAGGAATTCAGAGCAATAGAGCCGACGCCGCCGCCACCGACTGTCCGAAAGGAAGCAAAAGAAATGAGGAGACATTTGAGGAAGCGGCGCGGTGAAGGGGAGGAGAGGAAATGGATGAGAGATATGTTCACAACGCGACATGGAAGCGGAGGAGGAGGAGACCTACAGATATGGTTCTCTGGTATTTTTCTCGAAAGACAACTTTCTGCAATAGTGTAAATGTGCAAAGAGAAAATTAAGCCTTCTCCAATATAACATCAGGAACAACATGAATTTTGTAGGTTGGATATTATTTTATTTTGCGAGACGCAGGCTGTAGAAAACATTTTCATTCAAGAATTAAAAATTTATTTTCGCCTTAAGTGTAATAAAACCTCAATTTCCAATGATTTATTTTCATACTGAAGGCATTTTGGTTGCATCGATTCATGCCTAGTAACATAATAGATGATGCAAAAGTCTTCATCATCCATTATTTTTCTCCTATAAATGCATTTCCTCATGTTTAACCATATCTACTGCTAAGTGAGGCATTACTCTGTGCATCGAATTTCTCAAACTTAAGGGTGAAGAAGTAATTATATTTTTTTTATTGTAACAAAAGTTCGATGAGGAATTATACGCACATACGTGTTACGTAATTAATCACAATGATCAACATATATTTTTGATTTAGAGGGGAAAATTTAATACACGCAGGATATATTTTGAATAGCGTTAAAGCGTTAGCGTTAGCGTTAAATACAAGCGTTAAATATCGAGTAAAATGACGAAATCTCTGCGCACTACTTCTAGATAGAATTAAACAAATGTGAATACTACTTTTTTACTTTTGCATTACAATTTAAATAAACAACAATTGAGTATTAATTCAATTATGGAGGGAATATTGAGGTAGTGAGGGAGCCAGCTAGACTAAAATATGGAGGGAGAAATCATTTGGATTAGTATTACTTAAAATTTTCCGAAAATTACTCGAAATATCCCAAAAAAGAAAACCGGAAACTGAAAAATGCCCCAAGGCCAAAAACGGAGTGAAAATTGTCCATTATACTTGCCAGCGAATAAAAACCTATTGTAAACAATTTATTGGAAGTATTATTCAACGGCTCAAGCGACTATTATTTTTCAAGTTCAGCATTAAATGAGGCTGTCTCGAGACAATGCACAAAATATCTATCTCCAAAACGTGGCGGTTATGGCAAAATTCATTTCATAAATCAATTGTAATCCAAAAATAAACAATTTTCCCCCACCGACCAGTAAGGAGAATGGACCATATATTCTTCGACCGCCTTACATTTTTTTGTTCATGCGGACTGAATTTCAATTGTTACTAGCTCCGAGACATCAAAAATCCCTCGACTAATGCGCAATAAATCATGGACCGGAAACCGAATCTCCTGGTATTCACCGTCAACGAAAATTCGCATCTTTTCCTAATGACCTCGCATGCGACGAAACGATGAAATTGGTGGTCCCTCCGGAGAGAGCTAATGGAGAAGAAGAAAAGGAATAAGACGAGGCACGGAGGAAGAGGTCCGTAAGTAGTGGGGAGGAGGGTTGTCCGCTTCCGTGAGCATCTAAACCCCGGGCTCTCACCGAGATGAAGCTAACATCCTAATTATGTCGACATTTCTCTCGCCGAAAAGGAGGCAATAATACGAGTGGAGAGTGTGGATGCGTGTGAGAAGAAGATGGGATTATAAAAAAAACCTGGAGGGTGAGGCACAAGGGAGGTTGAGTTTTGGATGCTGAGAAAGAGAGAGTGAGATAGAAGAACTACGAGATTAAATGTAGGGAGCCAGAGACAAAAAAACACTGAGGAAGAAGATGACGAGACCAAAAGAAAGAGAGAGGATGGCTGGGGAAAAATATTACTCGATGCCTCTAGGCAATTGAAGTGAGGGATTTGGTGGAGTTAGGATGCCGGGCAGAAGCTAAGGCTACGGAAATATAGGTCTACTACGACAACTCTTCAAACTTAAAATATCGAAGAGTAGGAACGACAGTAAGACAACAACGACTACACCCGCACCTACATACAATCCAGCGAGCCGTACGCGGCGATGCAACGTATGGGGGTATTAACACCAGTTGTGAATTGTAAATGTATGGGAAAAAAGAATTTGGGGAAGGAATAGATGATTAGTGAGGTGCACGCTAGTGAGATTATTCTTGATATGATTTTTTTTAAGTCGTAAATGTTCCGAAGGAAGAAAGACCTCTCTATTTGGCAGTGCATCTCTTTTGTCTTTTCTCCATATTTTGTCTAACCTTCCGATTCTCGAGTAGCTCCAAACCCAATACTTTCTGTTCACTCTCACACCATATTTTAAATAAAACACGAGGTTTTTCTTAGTATTTTATTTTCGGAGTTGATTATTTCTGTTCTGGGCCTCAATAGGTTGAGACGAAACCAGGCTTATTGAGGTTGATGTAAGATCTCTCTTTTAATTTTTCACCCGAGGACCTTCCAACAGGTGATCGGGTGGGTATGCTGGCTCGATTGCTAATTCCCGCCACGAGAGCAAAGAATAGAGACTTTTCTGAAGAGTCGTGATCCCTACTAAAATGCTGTGAGGAGAGTAACTTAGTTCAGTCCTACGTCCGCTGGGCAGGACGTCAAATGTGAGGGTCTTTGCGACTTTCGTAAAGAACAAGCTAATGCCGGCGCCGGGTTTCTCTCCACCATTAATCCTTTCCTAAAATAATTTTTCCCATATCAAATTACTCACCTGTCCTGAATGACCTCAGCAGTCAGTCACCTTCGCAAGTCTCCAAACAAACGAACAACCTTCAAACTATTTGCATGATGAGTCTCAGTCTCTTCAATTCAATGCCGTAATTAATATTTTGAATTTGTTCTCCCCACGGATATGTGCCAGGGATGAGAAAATTGTGTGAGGATATGAAAAGAGAGGTGGCAAGATGGCTTCTGGTTATAGAGCGGAGGACAGAGTGAGGAAGATAGATGAAGGAGACCTCGAGAAATACGAAACTTCACCGCAGGCTATTTCTGATGCGAGCCCAAGAGCGGTTCACACGCACGCACATACTCTGGGAATGCACGCGACGTGTGACCATAAGCCATAAATTCAAACAGGTGGCGGGTTTCGCCGTGATTTGCTCCATTGAGAAGCGGGTTTTATTATTGGGTGGATGCAAACCGCTCACGGGGTGACCCAATGCTCTTTACCCAGCTGCATCCTTACGAGGACGCGGACCGCTGAGTAGCTAGGAGGATGGGGAAGTTAGGAATGTTCACTGACCCGAGCGATGCATATATCGTCGTCTTCTCAGATTGCTTCTACGCACACTCAGATGGAAAACTGAAAGAGGGAAGTAACTTCGCTCAAGTTAGGCCACATCTCGAGTATGCCGCGAGATTTTTGGATCCTGTGCAAAGAGATTTAATATGCAAAATAAAAAATAAAGAAGAAAGCCGCACGCTTCGTTGAAAATTGCTAAATGCAAAAACAGATTGTTACATAGCGGATGGAGGGACTAGATTGGGAGCCGCTAAAGACTTGGAGGCTATACTCTACGTTAAAATTACTTACAAATTTCAGATCACTCGAGTATTAGGGTGACTCGAAGGATATTATTTCACCCACGTACTAGCCTTTAAATATTCACGTAGATATTTTTAGATCTAATTGAAGAAACAAAAAAAGATAGGGACCCAGCCGAACTAATAGGTTACAAGAATCCCTTTTTCCCATGCATTAGTGGCAACAACAAAAATAGAGCGAAAACGTAGGACACTCCATTCTTCTCCATGGCTGGTGACCTAACACCCCCTGCCACACGCCCCTCAGGTGGCTCGCAGTGTAGCATACAGATGCAGATTCTCCATTTCCCAAGTTCCTCTGACACCACGAAAGCCTGTACTAAATATTGTGTCGTGAGACTTAAGAATCACACGATCTTTCGTACGCGTATGCCGAGTCTGATTTAAGAATCGGCTGAATTTTTTCAAGTTCTTAAAGAACTTATCATGAAAATAAATAAGAAGAAGACTAAAATCCGAGTATGCGAAAGTAGAAATCCTAGTATCCTCACCTATCTCGGAAGTACCATCAAACCTCGGAAGTAGTGCGACGGACATCAAGCATAGAATAGCCCAAAATAAGAAAGCGTTCATGATGAAAAGGTAACGACTGTGTTCAAAGATGATGGGACTACGAACAAGGACTAATATATTTATTTAGTAAGCAACTTATAACATCCGCCATTTTTATCCTTTCTAAAACGATTCCCCACGACTTGGCTCTAAAGTGGATAAGTTCCCTGGACAAGGATTCTGGAGCATATATTTTGCGGTTCATTCTGCAGTATTATGTAGGACAATTAAATATGTATTTCATCTTGATGGTCGTCTACAAACACCATTTTGAAGGTCACTACACATTTACTCTCATAGTTCCTCGTAATGTGACAACTCACGGTAACAGATATCGTGCGAAACATTGCCAGCAAAATCTTGTTTCAGATGCACTCTCAAAGAAACTTGTGCCGCGGCGCATGGCTTTTACGGAGCAACAGAAAAAAGCACCGGCGCTCAGAGAGGAATATGTAAAATATGAATCGAGAAGAATTCAATTGATCAGCATCTCTGTGAATGTGAGTTCATGAAGATGTCTCTAAACTCTACTCCCCTGAACTTTCCCGATAGTTTTCATTTTCTCAGTACATTCAAAACTCAAACTTCAACGTCAACGCTAAACCTGTCATATGTGGTTCATAAATTTAATGTCAGTAACAATTAACTCGGATTCAACCTAAACTATGACAAATGGTGAAGGCACTCAAGCACTGAACGGATATTTAATGGTGTAAGGATTTATCTTCGAGGAAGTTCACTGCATTCATCGATATATAATTTTTATAAGTGCTCAACATTTTTGCATAGGAGTGATGAAACTTTTGCAAAGAATAAAAAAATAGGTGAAGGATGGAGGTCTTTTATTAGGAGGGCATCACATCAAATACGAGTGATGCCTCTAGATGTGAACTGTGGCTTTCATCTCATTATTTATTTGCTCATTTTGATGGGCCGGGCTTCCACCGAAAAATCTCCGTTCCCGACGAGATTAAAACCGGGATTCAGGAGGAATTCCTATTACTCTAGCTACCACATCATTTTTTCTGAATGTGGCACAGGCCAACTTGCGTTATTTAAGATTTAAAAAACTATGGCATTAGCTAATACCATTCACTGAGAAGAGAAGGGATATCTCCTCTTGATCTGAAGAGTGCATAAAGCAGCACTGTAAGATGGGCAGAAAATCAAAACGATATGATGGCAGGACTGGATATTATTTCCCAAGACAACAAAGTAAAGATTGAACATGCCGAAACTCAAGTTCACCTCGGATGCGCCATATATACCCAAGCTAGGGACAAGAACTACTGGAGAATAGACGTAAGACAATTCCGAAAGGAGTAACTGACCGAATGCTACTAACCTGAGAGCTACAGCTACGTCGGAAACAAGATATAATGAGAGCCATCTTCTGAAGAGATGCATGACGGGAAACGGGAGGAAGGATGAAGGGGTCAAAATGGAAGATTACAAGCAACGAATTTGGGAGGGGGGAGACACCTTTAGAAGACTATCCACCGCAGGCTCTCAAACGGCAAATGCCAATAGAAGAGTTTAAGATATTACTCAGATGAATGAAGTAAAGGTATTTTAATTTTTATGCCAGAGACAGAAAAAATTACCTAACCCATATATAGCAACGCCAGTAATACATTTACACGTCAATTTTTCCTCTGATAATAAACATGATATCAAATGGAAAATATGGTGAATACGGGAGAAATACGCAAAAAAGTATTTCATATGTAATATTTATAAATAATTTTTACGAAAAACTTTTATGAAGCGCATTCTTCCAGGAAATCGAATATTAGTATAATTAATGCACCATATCAATGCATCAATCTTAGTTTCCCATTACTCAGGGAATTATAGCAATTTTTTATAAAAGCATAATTTCATTTGTAATAGCGCTCTAGACTGCTCCTCGGGCTAGGATAAGTAGTGACTAATCTATCGGAATAGTACTCCTTGAACAATCGGCAAGTTTTGTCATTTGCACATACTTTTCCATAGCTTTAGACGACATTAAATCAGTATTTGCTTGTGACATGAATGAAAAGGTGGGATTGCTCCTTTGATTTGCCTCATCTAGTAGCGAATAAGGGGGAAGATAGTGGAAAAAGTGACCGTGAGAGGAAACTCTGGGAATGCAACGTAGAGAGAAAAGGGTACGGCCGACGAAGTGGGCGAGAAGGTGGAAGTTGAGAATAGGTTAAGGCTCCATTAGAAGAGATTCGAAGAGAATAGCTACACCGGGATGCGTGTGAAAGAAACATGATAAATTTGGACCGGAGGAGTGAAGACATCTCTTGAGCTCTTGGATTCGGTGAAGTGTGATTGGCTCAGGGCCGCCTCAGGAAAGAACAAAACTGTCTCTTTCTTTTTTACTTTCAACCTTGCCTTTGGTTTTCCGGGGGGTAGGTGAGGGACTCTTTGAGCCAACAGGGTGTCCGGGAATGTAAGAAAAGATTCGTCGCTCCCGGGAGTACCAAAAGAAAGGATAGTCGCAAAGAGGGAATCCATTCCGACTCAACCTCATCCACTCCTTTTCTTTCATTCTATTTACTAAGCCTCCTGATTTTCCTTTATGTCCATTGACTTACTACGCTACAAGCCCCCGTAAGTTCTTGTGGCAGCGGGGATTAGGGCAATAACCATGAATAAGGGAGGTTATGGGAATTAGGAATTGGAGAAGGGACGAAAAGTGAGATGTGCTTTGACGGATTAATCTTTCTTTAAAAGAAGGAATTCTGGTGCCACTGGTTACCTATACATTTCACGGTTTGTCTGACATATTTTTCCGCTTTCTTTCAGTAGTAGAGACGTAGTCCATGGTTGAAATAGCATATGGCATGGTTGAAATAGTATATATGAAATAAAAATAATTTCTTTTATGAAATAGTATGACCCGTATCAGCCTGAAACTCGCGAGATGTAAATTTTATTTATAATTAAAGCTTTGCCAGTCACGTCCGGATATCTAGCTGTGTCAAACCGAGTCCTTGAAATAGTTTTTTCACACACTGTACGTCCAAAGCAGTTTTTAACAAAGCACAAGTATTTCGTACGTTTTTTGTTTTACTTATAAAATCCTTATGAGCCGGGTCCAAAATGCTCGCGGCTCACTCGGAATGTGGCCTATCCAGAGCGAAGTAAAATCTCTGTCACTTAACTCTTGCAAAGTCTAAAGTTCTTTATTGTCTGTGAAAATGTGGAGAATAAAGAATTGAAACGTGATCGAAATTAAGTAAAAGTGGTCTTTGGGTTGGCGTGATAGCTATAAGGCTATAATACTGGCAATTCGTTGTTTCTGACTCAACTATGAGAAGATTCATGGTTACAAATTAATAAACTATGTGTATTTTCTACTGATTAATTTAATAAATTTAATACCGGTTTCGACTCATATATATTTTCTTCGTGATGATGTTGCCCATGTGATGAAACTGGTCGTGCATTAAATTATTCAGTGAAAATACACATTGCTTATTCATTTGTGGCTATAATCCTGGCTTTTTATCCTGAGAGCTCGAGTTCCAATACAGTTTGAACACGAGCTGTGGACCACACTGGTACCATTTTTTAGAGCAGGCTAATGCCACCAGTGAGTTCTCTCCACCCTTCCTCCATTCCTCAAATAATCCTTCCCTTACCATCCTACTTACCAATTCTTCATGGCGTTAACCACCCAGTTGTCGGCTACCTTCCCTAAAGACTACTACTAATACTATAACTTTGTGAGGTTTGAATGAATTGTATTGGGAAAAAAGGTCTATGAGCCACCGTCTACTCTGAGAGCTGTCAAAAGGGCGTGCGGCAGGAGCTGTTTGCCAATATTCAGCCAACCAACCTCAATGGAAAAAGCAAGGCTTTGGAAAGGGAGAGACGGGTTAGACGAGAGACGCCAGTGCCGGAGTGATATGTGCACGATTAATGGTACAACTCCTGCACACATCATGATAAAAAGAAACAAAAAACAAACGGTGCGAATGCGCCAGTCTCCAGTCTCCAGGAATGCGCCCAGCAGTGACGCAAATGACACCCGCGCAATGAGAGCGCGATCCGAGCGCACACGAAAGGAAACAAGCGACAGTGGCTTACATAAGGGTGGATGTCTTCGATTTATAAAGGGGGAATCAAGAGCATGAGGGCATTACTCACATGCTGTATGAAACCGTTACTTACTAAGTAACTTAATAAGAACAAAGCAAGTGGAGCGACACGGACAACCTCTTTCATCGACTGAGATGTATATTTATTGGATCGTCCATGCGTCTGCATTCCTGTGAGGTATCATTATGGAAATTAGCTAACGCTTGATCAACTCCCTCTTGCAGGACCTTTGGGTGTACATTTCAAGTAATCCTCTGAAACCATTGTTTAGAAACCGTACTAGCGTATTAAATTTGATGATATGCACGGAATTAGCGTACACGATGGGGACACAATGCTAGTCCCCAGTAACCATGTATCCGGAAAATTATTTTTTTCGATACATAAATATAATTCCGGCATCAATTAAATATTTTCAGCAAATAACATTAATATTAGGCTACTTCCTAAACTCAAGTCGTAGGTATAGTCTAATTATTTCTTTATGCTCAAACGGAGCTGATTTGAATGTATTTTCGTCCTCGAATACATTTTTACGGTAGAGTAAGCTTCACAGGCCCATCACCTGGAATTAAGACTGCCGAAAGGGAATGGTGTGGTGAGCAGTAATGTACATACATATATATTTTACGTGCGTAAATAGTGCTTTGTGTATATTTTAGCAAATTTAATTAATTTAGAATGAAGACGATTGCTATACGTGCGGAACGTGATTTGAAGTTGTTGTGATAACCAATTGAAAATAATGGGTCAATAAACAACAGACTGATTTTAGAAATCGGCCAAGAATGGCATACTTTTATTTAATCCAGGATTCATATTGTAATCCGAACAGTCTGTAAATAGTAAAGCCACACCCAATACTTCATCACCAGTAAATTAATTTTTTCCAGCAAAGGCTTTTGAAAAAAAACGCATAATTGGCTGAGGTTTACACATTAAAACATCACAACACCCAATTTATCGATTCCCCTGCTAATACTTATAATTGGCACGCCTTCTTGCAAGCATTGCATTTTATGTGTAGCCAATACATTTTCACGAAATTTAGTACTTCGGTCACTAATACTTTAAAATGATGCTGTCATACTGGCATCCAAATTCACTTTCTTTGTCTTCACAGATCTGCAGAAGAAATAAATTAGGATATCTTCTCCTTTTAAAAGATGTTTAAATGTATATGTTTAAGTTAAAATAAGATATACATTTCCTGGAAAAAAATATTAGCAATCGAATATAATCAAACTTAAATAGTTTATATCGTCCTAATTCTTCCTGTCTCGTAATCATACAACCTATATCTTCATACATGTCGAAGGATTCCTACTTGCCATCAGAAAGTCGTGATGGCAATCACCTTAAAAAAGCTGTTTTCTAGACTAAATCCAACCTGCTGCATTTAAATCCTACTCTCTGATCACGGGAAGGGTGAAGGTAACATTATTAGATGTTTCTCGGTTCATGGCTCTATGGAGCGCATAAAAATAGTTTTTGTAAACCTTTTTTCGGCCAGAAAGCGAAGGTTATGACTGTATGTATGAGAGAATAGTCGAAGATTGTTTATAGGCTATTGATAAATAAGGCAGGCATACTTGAAGTGGAAATGAGAATAACAGGGAATCAAAGTTATTTAAATATATTGCATTTACCAAATTTTACCTACAAATAAAATGACAATAGCTGGTGAAATTAAATTTTTAAATGTAATAGATATGCATTCAATTTTGACATAATTTGATTTTGTGAAAATACTGAATTTTATTTTTTTCGAAGTGAATTTTTACACAATTATCCCAGGGATTCGGTTCTTGCTGATAAACCGTGATTTTATAAATTTCAATCCAAATTACTTGGGAGAACATTAGCCCCAGTCGTAAGCATCGAGAAATAGTTATTTTTCTCCTCGCAACAGCCATCCCTCTCGTGAAATAATTACCCCTACTGTACCTCACTTCGACAAACAAGACCGTTGCTGGAATACTCTCAGAGTAGCCATTTAAGGAGTGGCGGTAAGCAGTGGCCATTAATTGCTCTGATCATGTGCCATTATAAAAATGCGGAAGCAGCATAAAGTAGTTTTAGGGACTGTAGCTGGGTTTTGATGTGGCTTACTCTGCGATTTAAATGTCACTTTATTGCATTTAACAACGAGTTATACCATTTCCGAACCATGATGACGTGAATCTTACTTTAGGGATTGATTGATTGAGGGATTGACACAAATTATTTCCTACTACAAGAATAAAATGAATTGGATAATGCAAGAAATAGGAATGAAAATACGACTGAATTTATTTCAATTGTAGTGAGCATTCAAGAAATGGCCATTAAAAACTTCCTTTGCACTCCTATGCAATGGACCTCGTGCTATGCATATCTCTTCACTAACATGACAGCGTAAAATCAGCTTCTTTGCGTATTAATTTAAATTTCATGGAATCTGAAAGCGAGGAGAAGAATAATAATTAGTACAATTAAGTGAGCGCATAAAAATTGTAATTTGTAAGCCTTTTTTCGGACAGAAAGCGAAGGTTATGACTGTATGTGTGAGAGAATAGTCGAAGATTGTTTAAAGGCTATTGATAAACAAAGCAGACATACTTGAAGTGGGATTGAGAATGACAGGGAATCGAAATTATTTTAAAATATTACATTCACCAAATTTTACCTACAAATAAAATAACAATAGCAGGTGAAATTAAATTTTTTTAACGTAAAGTTCGCAAACTTGAGAATGGCTAATTTTATATGGGAGCAAAAAGGAACACTTTCAAATCGTAACATTAAGAACTCTTTCCAGTATTCAATGGTAAACCGTGAACCTAACAAGGATGCACTCGAATAAAAATGACTATCTATAAACTCCTTTTTACAATCCCCATTAATGAACGGCGGCCGCATGAAAGCGCTTAATTTCCTTCGGCACCGTGGAGCTCTCGCCATACGGGAGTACAGTCTGTGTACCTATTATTTACAAGAAGTACCTTGAGTCGTTAGTGCGACTCCACTCGTCTCATAATTCTATCCATTTGGCGTGATACGAACTGAGTAAAGTCAAAAAGTTTTGCGCAGCGATGTATTATTTATGGCACATGACACTAACGATAACCATATGTATACGATAACCATAAGGCGTTAAATAATAAGTAAAAAATATCATTCACGTAAATAAAATATCTGAAAGATATTTACATGTCACTTGACACTGAGTATAGTTTCACTGAGAAGGCGTGAAATCTACATCTCCGTGTATTCCTTGAAATATTGAACGTAAAAAAAATTAGGAGTTTAAAGACAAATTGTAGGGTTGAATAGCTGGGAATTTTAAGGATGGCATGCTTAACTGGGCATGATAATGAAAATCTACCGATTATAGAATAAATGGAACTTCTAGTTTTTACCAATAAAACGAGATGATAACAAGGATACACTTGCATAAAATCGATAGTCAATACACCCCTCTTCTTTTAAGTCCCCATTAAACCCCGGAGCCCCTCTAATGTGCACACCACACCAATGCTTCGGAACTGTGGGGCTTACTGGATCTAAATACTACTATACGCCCGGGTAACTTTTCACGAACAGACTGGTTAATTGCACTCCATTCGTCTTTTCTTTCAATCTTCCCCGTGACATGCTCACCAACCGTCACTAAATATCGGTAAATCCCGTGAAATCAATTGGGACCAGGGGGAAATGTAAGCGAAGCACACGCAGGACATTTCGTTCCGACACGGCCTCACTTGGGGCGGGCACAAAGGACGCGAGAGGAACTCAGAGGCGGCCAAAGGCAACCAGCGACGGTGGCGGGCAAAAGGTGGTCTTGAGAACTAGGTGTGTGGGTGAATGGGTGAAAGGTGGCGGCGGCAGTGGTGCGGTCCGCGCGCACGCTTCAACACACACACACCTACTCACACTGGAAACTGAACCCGAAATGCCGTGCCCGTCTTGCTCTCGTGACTCCGGTAGGCGAGTCTCTATCCCGCGGCGGTGGTCCATAGGAATCCGCAGGAGAGAGAGAGAGTGGGTACGAAAGCTGAGATTCCTCTGGAAGAATAAAAAATGACAGCAGGAGACAGGGTACGTGGAGAGAGGTACGGTACGGCCACCTAAGAGGAGGAGAATTCCGAGCGGGTGGATCCAGAACTATCCCACGCGAGTCACGAAAGCGGGAGGGGTTGGGAATCCGGGCCTGTCATGCCACCCTCCAAAAAAGTGACCGCAAGGATTTCAAAACCGAGCAACCCTATAAATTTAGTTTCGCAGAGGAGAACAAATAAATCGTTTTCGATTTCCATCATCGTCATGTTGTTCTCATCTGTTGTACCAGAATTTTTCGTGTTTTCCGATTATTCCACTGCGTAGGTGTAATGTGAATTGTTCTCTCACGTGTCCAATCCCGCAATGGGTTTCAAACGTAATGGAGCAATGGATAATGTACCAAAACAGAATAATAATTCGAAAATCAGTAACATTCTACAATCCTTGTGCCGTGCAACCCTTAAGGTGATAGCCCCGCGCTCAAGCCTATGCCCGCTCACATGCATAACCGCCGATCAATTTTCAAATGTCAAAGACAAATGACAATAGGGAATTAGGGATGGACCTAGGAAACTGATTATTTCAATAAATTCATCAGTATTGGCCTATCTTTACGCATTTTTCTATTACTTTCACCATGCTCACTCGCATGCATAACCGCCGCTCAATTTTCAAATGTCAACGACAAATGACAAAAGGGAATTAGGGATGTACCAAGGAAACTAGCTATTTCAATAAATTCATCAATATTGCCCTATCCTTACGTATTTATCACTTTCATCATGCCTCCTCATAATCACTTCCTTGTTTCCTAGAAAGCCAATACTGGCACTCTTGAGAATAAATCTCCTTCATATCATTTACTAATAAATATTTCTGCCTACTACTGTTATTTAACCAATGCACTCCACTAATAAATATGCGTGTCTTAATTTAACTCTCATTTATTCCCAGTTATGAACATACAGCTGATTCACACTCTATCTACCCTAACTGAATCCGAGAAGGCCAAATTCAGTCACATCCCTTTCATTTTCCCCCCTATTCCTTCAACTTTAAGCGAAAATATTTCGTAAGTAGGTCGCCTCACAGTCAGAATAAACTTAGTAATACTGATAACTTACCGATATTCAGCTGAAAGAAGGTCAATTGATAGCTCCAACAATGCTAAAATCGTGCGATTGTGACTTATAAATCAGCAGGTCTTGCTTCAACAGTGAAACAAGGAAGACCAAATTTTAGTACCTATATTTCAAGAAATATTTAGTGTCTCCACCATAAAGGCACTCATATTCCTCAAGATTTTTCTAAGGATTAGCTGAGAGAAAATACTTAAAGAGGCGACGACCAATGCGAACAATCTTTTTCCCTCACTGCTTATCTCTCTTTTCACCAGAAATGCCTGAGCCCATGTAAATAAATAAATTTTCTTCATCGTCTTACACCTTAGGGAACAATATATTTTGCCAGCTACAAATCCATTCGCGAATAAGTCAACTAATTCGGCGCTACTCGCAAGGTATTATCCTGAGACTCATATATCTAAACATATCGGGTAGTGCACTGTCTCTGTAGCACTGCAATATGAGTTGTTCCATAGAATAAGGTAATAAGACACTCAGGAGTGGTAGGAGGAATAAATCACTTACACCGTACATTCCCGTGTTGTGCTGCGGCGTATTTTAGAGCGAGAGCAGGAAAACGCAAACATTGCGCAACAACGCAGCAAAGGATGCGAGTTGGTTGGAGAGCGTTGGGTTTGGCGGAGGGAGTGGTGGGGACGGGCGGGGGCTCAGGCGGAGGGGGGAGACGGAGGATCGACCTCGACCTTGCGCCGCGGAGTTGGACCATGAAGGTGGCCTCGTATCCCGCAGCGCTCTGGTCTCATCTCCGTCTTCACCTCTTCGATGCAGACGTAGCTCTGCTCCCCCGACGACCTACCTGCTTTGTTTCCTTCCGGCCTCCCTTGTCCCATTTTTCAAGATCCAATACCAACAGACGGAAGAGTATGCAAAACTCCGGGAACAGGCGAATATTTAAGAAGGGAAAAATGCGGGAAAACAAAACACTCAATCCCCCGGAAGTAAGCTCACTAAAGTGAGTTCACTCCCAACCCTCTGAAACAGTTCTTTTCAAAGTCAAAAGACAAACATTTTCACGGAATACAGGCAAGAATAATTTTTCAGTGATGTACTTATTTTTTTACAAAACTCGGCTTAAAATCACTGGATTTCAGTCTATTCCAAATGAGTATTTATGGCTGAGAAAAAAAAAACTAAAACGTTTTAAAAAACGTTTTAGTTATTATTAATATTTTGATTTGTGCATGTTTTGAGACAACTGAAGATGCAGAAGCACTGAGTTAGTTGTTTGCATCAAAGGGGGTTGGTAATTAAGAAAAATCTTGCATAAAAAGACGCGTTTGTATTTGAGATCATCAAGTGGTATTAATTACCGAGAGGACTTCCAGGAGGATGTTATAGAACCAGCAAATTTGGCTAGGCAAATTCGTGAATCATTAAAGCTTCAATGTGCACTTACGTTTCGGCAGGAAGATTTATCTTTTCTGACCCCTGTTGATAGCATTCAAGGTGTCATAATTCAACGTGCAACTTGTAAGGTCCTTTACATTCTCAATTTTCTTTGCTTTTCTTTCCCTCTTCTCTCTTTCTCACATCCTCGCCACATTTTTTCCATTACTCCTTGCTTTCCTTATTCGCTTTTCCCCAGACCAAACAAAGTTTTTTCTTCATCCGCTCAGTTGGCACGAAACTATCCATTTCCACACTCCCTTCGAAGGCGCAATCTTTAGCTCCACCTCATCATGCCGCAGGGCCTGCCATATCCCTTCTTCACACTCCCCTTCCATCGTCGCACGCATCCATCATATCCATTTTCCACGCCGTGAAAACTCCCTCCTCCCTGTCAACCCAAAGCGCCAACGAACTCTCCGTTCCCACTCCCACACTTCAACTGACGGGGACGTGAACAACCAGCGAAAGTATTTTGCGAACGGCGACTCCCCACTCGAAACATTCCCATGACCCGGGGTGGTTACTTTTCGTGACGCCCCATTTATTCCGAGGACACACGACCTGTGCCCTTGAGTTCTTCCAGCTATTTACAACTGTACCCCAAAAGACTATATGGCTCGCGGAACTTCTCGCGGCAGGGTGATTAGCGTGAATTTTCGAGCAAAAGAAGCAGTCCGTACGACCGCATGCTTCTCTTTCAAGACGTCACGGTCAATGATAGCGAGAACCACCAAGTTTTCCGATTAAATTACCTTAGGATTCTTGGAAACTCATTTTTTAGCCCATTTTCTACTATCCTCTTTGACTACCGTACAAACCGCTAAACTCATAAATGGTAATTTTCGTATTTTTTTACAATAATGTAGAGTAGGTACATCTGACACTCTTGTACACAGAATTTGTTGAGTTGAAACTATAATTTGAAATTTAGGACTGAAATTTGTATGAAAGCGCTATTATTTAGTATAGGTAAGTAGTTTTAAGCCACGCGTGACATTAACAAAGTAGCAGATCATTCGCCATTCTTAACTTCTGAGATTTCCATATTTTACATAAAATACTTGACTATTAAATGGCTAACTGTAGATAAAAATTACTGTTAATGCAAATCCTGTTGCTTCTAATTTCATCTAATAGGAGAGCTAAAAACTGATTACAAACTCCTTTTCATGAAAGGAACTCAGAATTGAATGAACTATGGGCATCCTTGACCGAATATCCATGACTATTTTAAATGAAGTTAAGGTCTACATAGTTTAATAATGAAATTACAGAGCTGCCTTCGATTCACATAATTACGCTATGCACTTTTAACGAGCAGTTTTCAAGGAACGAAACCGCTGCCATCCTACCGTTGGCCATCCAGCCGTTGAACGAGTTTCGGTATGGTTACCACATGTAACGGCAAACACGAAATAATGATGTTTCTGACCTATTTCCGATTCAAAAGAAGCCTTCCACTACTATAAATCATTCACCACTAAATTCCAATGTCGTGACGAACGATACTAATGCGTGCTATATGGGCGATCCGAAAGCTTAACTCTTAACATCTCGTCATAAATATAATATACCTAAACCCTATACGCGAAAATTATTACCTTTAGCTGATGATAAATTCTTATTATGAGGCTGAAATCGAGAGAAGTAAGTAATTACGCCTGTGATACGAAACATAGATTCCATAAAATTCTTGAACTTAACTCTCCAAGATCAATGAGTTTTGCAATAATGTAAGGGAATATAATCCGAATTCGTACTCAAATGCAAAAGATACTTAATAAAAGATTGTTTAAAAATGGGAGAAAAAATGTAATTAAATTGTCATACAAGTTGCAATTAGGAGTAAGACGACACCCAGAGTTCTCCTGCATAAAATATGCGTGGATAAACACATTGTTTTTACTTTAAATATAGAGATTTTTATAGGTGTCAGGGGGCATTTTGAAACTTATTATGTATGCAAGCATTTGGATAAGATAGGATGGTGTAGATTTTTCCCGATATGAATGTTATTACCTCTCAGTTACCGTAAGCTTCTATCAGAAATATCAGAGTTCCAGCATACGATACCCTGCTTTCAATTCACGGCATAAAAACCAGGAAAGTGATTTCCCTTTTATGAAGACCATAAATCGTTGCTGAGACCACCTGAAACTCTTAATTACTTTAATCATCAAACTCCTCGAGTTTTTTCCTCCTAATTGATCTATTATGATTTCTCAATTCAAAAATAAGTGGCAATGGCGATAAATTCACAGAGCAATGCCAAGATTTAACAATAATATATATGAATCCAGCACATTTGTAGGTACGCATGGCTCTCGCGCAATACTTGTGGTATTACAGACAAATGTAATATTGAATTAATCTGGAAATGAAGTTACGGCGTTGATTTTCCTCATTAAAGTCGCATTCATTAATTATAAAGTTAGGTGGACTTGGAGCTGTTCTACCGCTTCTTTAATGACAAATCCACATTTGAACAACAATATGGGTTCAAGATAACATCTGCAAGTTTACTCCAACTTGAACTTGATTTCAAAGAAAATTTCTAAGATAAAAGAATTCCATATTCCATGTATTCTTTCCGTTTCTTTGCGTTCGTCGATTTCATCCAAGTACCCATCAATAAATGGCTAACCGAATGTATAGCTTTGTGCAATAGATACTCAAACTATATATTAACTCCAACGTTTTCATTCAAGCTAAAACATACCCGTAAAAATAAGAGTCAAGTGGTCATAAAGATGTATGTAGTGTTGCTTGCTATAACATGTAAAGTTTTATAATAGGTTTCCAACCCAAGGCATTATTTTTCCATATATTTTTCAGCTGAAAAAATTTAAAAACCTTATATTTGAACACTTTCTTCAATTATTAAACTGGAAAGAAATCTAAAAATCTTCCAAAACTTTACTTTAACATTTACTGAGCTATAAATGGAGGCGTTTACTGGGAACCGAAATTGCTATTTATTCACGAAATCTGAAGATGGAAACAAAAAATGAATTTTAGTGAAAAAATCAATCTTCTAACCGTAGCCATTCACTCATAAATTGAAAATTAAAAGACAAAAAAGATGACGCCCATCGAATGAGCTTTGCTGACACATCTACGTCATCCACTTCCCCTCATTGGCTGTTTTGGGGAGTGGAGTGGGGTCGAAGTTGGGGAGGGGAGGTCTACCTACACAGCAACTGGCGCAGCATATTTTGATTGAAGGGATGACGTAAGAAGTCTCACCACGCCCATTCCAGCGAAAGGGTAAAGAAAATCAGTTTTTCGTCGCTTATAACTCGAGCACTTGGTGATGGATCGAAAAACGGAAAAATACGTGTATTTTTATTTTACAAACTCTATCTGATTCGGCAATAATGAAAAAATTGTAAACGGTTTTGGTTCAGTTTAATTTGACTAATTACACTTTTATGTAAATAAATCGAATAAAATTAGACACACTGCTTCAGAAAAAGAGTAATGCTAATAGATATAGCTGCGTTCAGCCGGCAGGCATCCTTGGATTAGCACAGTTATATGACAGATGCAGACTGAGAGTGATGATCCAACCAATATAATTATCGTTTCATATGTCAAGAAAGCAAAATCTGCATCTGACTTTGCAAAAGTGAATTCACTCATTAATTACTCTTCCAACTGTCGACAATTTTAGCGCTTGTAACTCACAAAGTAGCGATGCACGCCTTCTGAGTTTTCCGTTCTGTGGCACTTGGATTTAGCGCCTGTGCGCGAGAACGCTAATGTCGGAAAATGATATATTTCAGCAATTTTGATGTATTTACATTCTTAGGTCTAAAATATTTACAATAAATCAAATTCTCCATCCGTTAAAACTAGTTGATACGAAAGTCATAACACCTTTGCACTCCTTCCCAAAGTGGTAACCAGGTTCCATGCTTTTTTCTTAATTCATGCTCCAACCATAACTGAAGATAGAGATATTTATTTCCTTGAAGTGTCAGAAACTTGATGAAACGCCCATTAAGGCTTCAAATATCATTTATGAAACGACTAAAATAAAATAAAAAGCGTGAAAATAGTTCCTTTGCTGTTGCTCTCTGAAAATTCACTGCTGCAGGATACTACTACTTCGACGAAAAATGAACCATATTTGAAATAATTACTCATTCTTTACCTTTTTAGCGGCGTGTGGTGTTAATAACCAAGAATAGAAATGATTAAGAATGACCATGGAGTAAAGAACCGATCAAATATGACAAAAGACTTCCTGGGCACGGGACAAGCAGGCACGAGGCAATATTCTGAAAAAGGGCTCGCCGGAACAAGGAGTCATCGACTCCGCTCGCCGATGCGAGAAAAACTTTTCCAATATGCTATGGCAAGTGGTAAGTCGCAGAGGCCATTTTGGGGAATATCCCGAGTGATTTTCGTCATTTTTCGAGCGTGATGTCAACAAAACATAAAAATTAATGAGGCAAAGCGGAAAAGACAGAGGAGCCACCGCCGCGAGCCTCGTCGTCCGAGAGCCTATATAAGCCCACCCACCCACTGCCTGCCTGCGCCCGCCTTTTTGATTTAGCTGAGAGAGCGTTTTTTGAGCGACCATGGTACCTACTACCGAATGCAATGCCTATGCCGCCTTGTGCCCCAACGATTGCCTTCGTAATGCCCTTTATCGGTGGCGGCGGACGAGACGTGCGGCCATTCCATTCGCTTTTCCAGGAGAGCCAGCCTTCCAATGCTGGCGGCGTCCTCTTGCGCCCTCTTGCCTACTGTTTGTGAGGACACAAATCACCATCGGGGGAAGAGGTACGCTGCGTCGTCGTTAGAACTAGCTCATACATAAAAACCAGTTTCAGCCAGCCGTGCGGGGAATCTTGATGAAAAACTTCGTAGGTGCGACGTGATATGTGTCCGTGTATGTACTTGTAATCATAAAAATATTATATATTTATGTATAATCCATATATGTAATATATACATAAACGTGAGTACAAACATCATCCTTGACTCCATGACTAAGGTGCGTCTTAGGCCTCAGAGATGCCGGATATGATGTCTCTTTTTAGAATTTCCTTTGTTGTGCTAGTCACGCCTGAGGCTTCCAGTTTTGTATACAAACCAATAAACATCTATACATTCCAATGCACACAGAACTTTTGTCCACTTAAGTGGTGGTTGACCACGGAGGGATGTGCGGATAGGAATAAAAACTCGCCTGAGGGCTGAAAATGCCACAGTATAAGATGGAAAAAAGAATCGGGGGTGGCCAATTCCCAAAATAAAATCTAATTTTTATAGGGACAACAAGGAGTTGCTTAAAAATGTTGATGATAACCGCCAAAGAGTGACAAGTGACAAGAGCAAAAAAAAAAGTTGTCTCTTAAAGATAGAACTCAATACAGGACATTCACCACAGCATAGGTAACATAAAATTACTTTAAAATTGAAAAATGCCAAAACATAATACAATACCTTGGTAAAAATTAACCAGAATGTGGACTGGAAATCAAACTTTAAGGTTCTGCGATTAATTACTTAGTATTAAGCAACAGTTTCGCCGTGAAATGCTACCGGCTTCGTCGGGCTTTTAAGAACAAGCCCGACGAAGCCGGCAGCATAGCACGGCGAAACTGTTGCTTAATACTAAGTAATTAATCGTAGAACCAAAAGCCTGAATACCATAAACAATGAGCTGCGAAAATCTAAAAAAAAAGTTCATAATGTGGACTTATTACCAAAAATGCTGCGCTCTGAGAATCCCAATAAATATTTTACCAAAAAATAATGCCAGTAATATTTATCAAAAAATATTTTTACTTTTGATTTGATATAATTTATTATTTTCCAATTAAAAATAAAATTCAAAATATTTATTTCTTAAAAAAAGAGCTTTTAGTTAGAGCTTTTTAAAGTTATATTTTAAATTTTTGAGACATCATGTATGTAGAAATCGTCACAAAGATATCTGAGGGATGAATTTATAGGCGAAGATTCATAATCTGGTTCACTACCTACCCTGAGCGTAATGCTAATACCATTTTTTTAATCTACCTCAACCTATCTAAAGTATTGAATTGTCTAAGCTAGAAAATAAACCCAATTATCTAATCTATTTGCATTGGCTAGGTCTAACGTTTGAGATTATCACTATTTTTGACAGGAAGTTTATTTGAAGAAGGTAAGAGTGATATTATTTGATATCAAAGCACTATAGTACAATTGAAAGACAGCTTTACATTTTTTCAGAGACGCTCCTCTCCTCGCATTACTTCATGACATTTCCGAGACCATACCTACATTTCTTTTATGATCGACCGAGCACTTTTAGATGGCACCATCTCGAGTCACACCCAATGCAGCTCCAATCCATCGATTCTTACGTGTTTACACGTCTCTCTCAAAGACTTGCAGACGGCTCTTTCAACGCCGACCCCCGCCCCCGGCCTTCTATTTTCATCCGTCTTCATGTGTCTCGCCTTGTCCTCCTCCGCATTCATTCCTGTAGTATGATCCTCCTTTCACCACCTCGATTTCCTCCCTTCGACCCTGAATACGTTGAAAAGTCGGAACTCACTTAAAGAAACAATACGACACACTGCCATAGCGCCGGAATCTTCCCCCCGCAGCAGAAATCGCCCGCGTATCCTCTTCCTCCCCTTTCAACGCCGCGAAGTATTTCAAGGACAGCCCAAGCGCTGTTCCTCATAAACACTCGCTTAGTTTACTTTCGTCGTCCGCGGACATGCGACGCGCCAACTCATCCGAACAAGCTGGTCGGTGTCGCATTCTCTCTCTACCTTCAAACCTTGTTTTCCATTTCGAAAACCGTGGCGGTCAGCGGAAAAAAAACTTGGAATTTAAGATACCCAATTTTTGTGATAAAATCAACGATTATTCAGCAACCGTAACAAATAAACTGATGGCAGAAATTCACTCTCTTTTGCTGACGCAATAAAACTTTGCGAAACTGATTTTGCAAAAGTCGACAACATTGTCTTCTTTGCGTTTGGATGGTGAGCACGCGGAACAACTATCGCTCCTGGCATTTCTACACTTTTGTCAAGGTATCACACCGGAGAAATAGACGCATAGGTGAGATACCAGTCCAAGAAAGTAGCGTACGTATATTATTTGTCCATGATAAGAAAATCGTTGAGATTAATACAAGGCAATTGCGTCAGTTTTTGAATTTACATAGTGGATATTCCATATATTTTTTATATTAATATATTTTCATATTAATCGATAATTTGTCGAAAAAACCTTGTGAAATGAATCTTAGGGCCGTATTTTTAAACCATACTCTTCCTCTTACTCTTCGCCGGAGGAGGAAGAGTGCGAGTTGTGACTCTACCCACTATTCGTATTCTAGAACGTTCCTACAGCGAAACCAAACTCTTCCTCTTCGATGGAGGGGCTTGGAGGGACTGTTGAGAAGATCGCTGAAATTCTCATAACTACGTAATGCTTCGATGACGTTTCGTGTGACGTTTGCTGCCCACAGTTCATTCCGGCTTTAACGAAACAGCAAGAAGAAGAAGAATAATTAAAGATGGAAAAAGATATTTTGATCGCTCGTCGGCCTCGGTGGCGGCGGGGTAACGTCCTCGCCTGCCAACCCAAAGGTCGCGGGTTCGAGTCCCGCCACTGGAGGATTTTTCTCCTCCCTGGACATGGTTGTGTGTGTTGTCCTTTGTTATTGTTACAACGCCTGATGTAAAATGGCCCTCGAGGCTGTATTCAGGTTGATGAAATAAATAAAATAAAATATTGCGTGATGTGTCTGGAAAAAAATGCCTAAATCCGGAGGTAATCGACGCATTCCGCCATATTAGGCCTTGGAACTGTTCCTTCTATTTTGGAGGATTGTCTGAGCCATGCTACTAATAGGATCAAGAGATTCGTTTGTTTGTAGAGAGCGTTGAGCCTACAACCGAAGAGGTACGTTTAAAAAACGCTTGGAGGTTAAGTTGTCACCACAAACGCGTCATAGAGGAAGAGTCGTTCCTCTAGGAACGTCTTAGAATACGGCCCTTAGGCTTCTTAATATGGCTTTTATAGTGGTAATATGTTTGTTCATAAAAAATTGAAACGAAACGGACAGCTTTCCATATCTCCTTTCTCTTTTTTACAAAATGTATAAAGTTTTGCTTGATAGTTGGTGCAATGGAGGATGAATAGATATTCAATTACATGGAGAACAACTTTGGCCTTTTTCAATCGCGAAAATATCAAATATAACATGAAAGCTTAAATCATAGATAGTGAAACGTATTAAATATGTCCATAATTGCACATGAGATGCGGCCATAAGATAGGAAAGGAGAGTTGAAAAGAATAGGGGCCAGGGAGTAGGATCAAACTGCAGATTATGAATAAAAATGAATACTTCGGGTACTTTTTAAACGAATTTAATTAATATCCAGGCCAAAATATGTGAAAATGCTGATTTTGTGGATGAAAGTAGAAAACTTAGCTTTCAAATTTGTCCTTGTTTACGCTCAATGTCAAAGAGTAACTATGAAATAAAAACAGCATTTTGTGTGCCCCAACAAAAGAGGTAATGATAAATGATGAAGAAGATATTTTAAAAATTCAATGTAATTATCCACAGTAAATATTTTCAATATAAAATAAAATAATTATATATATATATAATTATTTTATTTTATATTGAAAATATTTTCTTGTGGATAATTACATTGAATTTTTAAAATTTTACATATATATATATATATATATATATATATATATGCATAAATAAAACAGTGATACACTAAACAAACACAGAAACACGCAAAAAGGACACTCACAAAATAAAACTTGTACGTTTCGGCGTCAGGACGCCATCGTCAGCGGTAGAGGAATCACCAAGAGCAATCACCAATTTTCTACCAAGACATTATATATATATATATATATATATATATATATATATAGATATTAAAGGCAATGGATACAATCGCGACTTTTATCACAGCACCTGAATTGAGTCAAAACAGGAGAACATCCATTCACTTTTTCCAAGTAAGATAAAAAACTTTCGGAAACTATCGGATTGCACTAAAATTGACATTTTGATCAAGGTCTCTTCTCCTGAGACATACAAATACTTAAACGAATGAGTAAAATATATGAGAGATCCTCATAAATACTTTCAAATATTATTTAACGGCGGATATGGTACTTTTTTAGGTTTAGGAGTCAACTTCCATTTAAAAATTGAATAAGAAAGCACAATTTATTGAAGTAATAAGTTTGAATTTCAAAAATATACCTCATATAAGTTCTCATTCAATCAACAAAACCAATTAAAACATGAGCATGGCAACTTTAGCCACGGAAGTTCTGTTTTTGCATCTATTCGTTCTTTACTCTTCACCTCAGCTCCATAGACCGAAACATCTACCACCTCTCCTTGATTCTCTATCTTCCAATAGTCCATTCTCAGGCTGTGGAGGCTCGCTTCCACACAAGTACGCGATTTCGAGTCCGTAATTATTTCCCTTCATTTCTGCAAACTGATGAGCACGAACCACATCAGCAAATAGTTGCGATGCAGAGGTATATTACGATAGCGTATTTATCGTCAGAGGAATTGGTATTTCACCCGAATATTTTCTTCGGCAAGATACTCGAAGTGATGAAGACGTTAACGAAATAGAAATGAGGTTGACCTGATTTTTTATCATATTCAAATTATGAGTAACGGAACTTGATGCAGTTATTTCAGCTGTCGATAAATAAATACCAACACCTTCTAATGTAAGTGACTAATTATAGCTAAAGATTTAAATAAAAGTTTCTGATAAGATTTTTTTTATGACTAACAAAGTAAAATACGTAAAAAAGTAGGTACTTCAGATAAATGCTTTAACATTATAACAGCACACAGACTAATGGTCAATGATTTTTAGAAATAATATTCTCTCAATTGCGTATTTTTTCACTGCTAAAATACTCCTCAAAGCACGTGCGATTTGGAAAATAAATACTGATGACTGAAAAAGAGTATTAGCTCTCATCTTTCAAATCTCTCTCAGAAAATTCTCCCGAAGTTGAAACACCGCATTCTCGGCTCCATTGGCATTTATTTCATAAGACGAGGCAGAGGAAATAAAGGAAGAGGAGGCAAAGGAATTCAATGTGGACAAAAAACATTCCTGCAAGAATGAGTCCACCGTTCGAAAAACTGGAAAAAAAACAATTGCCACTCTTTCCACGGTTCACAGATCGCACTCTCTGACGGCCGGCGCCGTAAATATATCCCAAATTGGCGACTGTCGTTTATTTTTTATCTTTTAAGGCTCTTTTCTTCTGTATCCCCCTCAAGAATCCCTTGGCGAGACGTTCCAAAGACGGCCTCCTTTGTTTAAACCTCGCAATTGTGATCCGGAAACGAACGATACCTCGAAAGAAGAAAACCTACCTTTTTAAGGAGAAAAGGCGTTTATTTCATTCGTGTGAACCCTTTACCTTCCCTATTCCGCCGATAGTGCTGCGCAGATGTTTCTTCCTCTATCGTTTTAACTGAAATGCATCATACTTTCTCAGTCTATGACACCCATTTATTGCCCAATATACTTTCATATTATTTAAATTACTCATAGTTCTTTCACCTTAGTGCGGAGGAGAAAATGGTCTCTCCATTATCCAGATGAAAAAAATTGAATTTTCCTTCCGGCAAAATGGAATTTTATTTTATTTTCTGAGCCATATATTCATTATGAGCCATTTCGCCGTAATTGGGACGGTGTTGTAATGGTGTTATTTTTGGAACAGATGCGTTTCAAACATTTTTATTTTTCAATTGTCAATCTCGTAGTAGTTGAGACGTGAAATTTTGTCTATAAATCCATTTCCAAGAAAGATTTCGAAGATAAATAGATTTCTCCTAGGATTTTTATTGCAAAAGTAATTTTTATCATATTTTGTGCAGATTATTTCCAAAAAGTTATAATTAATTGGAGAAGAGTGACAATCTAACTCAGAAAATTACGTTAATAGACGTTTGGCGCTAATTTTATATCTCACTTCATAGTTATAAAGTACATGCATGGGAATCCGGCTTGGTATGACGTTATCATTTTACGTTGAATGGGAAATTGAGTCGATGTAGTTGAAATAACATTATTCGTCATGAAAAAATCGTTTGATTTCACCGTGATTGAAATCAAAATCTTCCGATAAGGTGTGACAGTTAGTTTTACCACCAAGCCATTTTGATTCCTCGCAGAAACTCGCATTCAATTGTGGTGGCCTGATAGTGTAACTGTTTAACACACCTGACCGGAAATTAGGAGGTTCGAGCTCCAAACCCACTAAAATAAAATTCATTATTGCATATCTTTATGTGGCTGATTATTATGTTCATTGGCACATTTTGCAAGTGACTTTACTAACACATTGACCCTTCACATGCCAACGGGGCGAAGTGGGGGCTACAGTTCAGTTAACCAATCTCAGGGTTGAAACAGCATTGATGATGACGCCAAATACTCTTCACAAAGGCAGTGGGGGTTCGTCCGAGCATCAAGCACAATTTTTCCGTAATGTACACTAATGGCTGACTGAAGAAACAACGCATATATGTATCCAATACAGTAATAGAATCTGTAAGTGAAGGCTTTCTTCCAATAAGCGTTGATGTAACTAACTTAATCTTTTCTAAAAAATGATCTCATAGCTTATCAGGACTGGAGGATGGTGTTTAACCCTTACGAGTTCACAAAGTGACCAATATGGTGGATGTGTAATGAATAGCTTGGAAACGTAATTAATTGAAAAAAAAACTATTACGTAACCAAAAACGAGTTAATCTATCACGCAGATTATGAGCACCATTAATTTTATGCATAATATATACACAAATATTATGCAGTTAGAAAATAAAACAAATAGCTAAAGCAATAAACAAATCTAATACGCTACGAAAGCGATATTTCCTGCAACCCGTATTTATAAATGAGTTTCATAACAGAATGGGTCTCATAACCATAGATTACGTATACAAATGTATAAGGAAACGGTCATGAGACGGTTAAGGGTAAAACAAAGGGATTTACGTGGGATTCAGTGATCGGGAGAGGTGTTAGAGGTGGTATAGAAGGAAAGAAAGGGAATAAGAAACAGAGAGAGAAAGATTGAGGAGTAAGAGCAAACCACCTCCCACCACCCCTCCTCCTCCTCTCTCCTCCTCCCCTCTTGTTTTCTCCAGCAGCGAATTGAGTGCCCGCGTCTTGCCCTCCCTGCAGCATCTCAAGGTCGTGCCCTTGAAATGGACTCTTGGAGGACGCGGAGACGCGAGGGCGTAGAGGGAGGCAGAGAGGAGAAAGAGAGGGGATGAGAGTGACGAAGAGAGAGAGGATACGAGAAGAAAAAGAGACAGGAATGGAGGAGGAGGGGCCCCTAAGGGAAAAATGGAAAGGAAGATGCGGATGGAATAATACGGGGCCGGTTGCGTGGGTCCATAAAGGGAATGGGAAGAAGGTGGGAGGAGGGCGAGTGAAGAGGAAGAATGCCGAGAGCCCCTATTCCGAGAGGACGAGAAGGAGAGGGAGGATACGGAAAAGGAAGAAATTTTGAAAATGAGGAAGAGGACTTCCATAAGGAGAGAGGGACATTTGGGGGTTCTCGTAAGTAATGGTAGTTATCCTTAAAGAAGCAAAGAGGCATTGGAGAAGTTGGGGCACTGCATGATGGCTATGGTGCGGAGATTTCCGATCAAAAACTGGGCAATATTTCTGGAGTCTCCTCGCTGACATGAAAAATTTAGAGACTTTGTAAAAACAAAGCATAAAACCCGATGGTGCCTGAGGACCAGGCACTAGATTTCTAACAATTTAAATGAGAATATCATAGAGAATGAATTTTAATGTGACGTGAACTCTACCCTAATTATAAAAGATTCATCTCTAAATTCAAGTCCATGATGAAAAGCTACAATCAAATCTCACCACTCTGAAAAGTTGTGTAGGCATACATTTTTTACACAAAACTGATTAGCTATAGTGAGGATATCCGGAAAAATACCACGCAGTTCACTTTTAAATGGTACCTTTCAAAAATTTTAATGCACATGCCAAGAGAAGTGCAGAATACCTTAAAATACCTAAGGTGTGAAATACGTAAGTGATATAATGAGAGTATACACCGGTTTGGCGAATGTAGAGCAGAATTAAGGTAGCGGCCAAATATTATGATACGGTTATATTCTAGAATTTTTAGAAAAAAAATTAAGATTAGTTAATAATAATTCCGATTATTCTACAATGTATGAAATGTAATGCTTAATTTTACATCCATTAAAGATGGAAAATAGTAAAAAAAATATTTATTTAATCGAGAATCAGTTAAAGCACTCTAACTTACTAATAATTGATTAGTTTTTTCACGAAAAAAGACATTCAGATGAAAGGATTATAAAATAACAGCCAGCTACCAACCTATTCTCGAAGGCCGTTTAACGAGAGACAGAATTCCATATTTAATCTCAAAGAAAATAACGCAAAATCAATCTGGCCAGTCTTTTTGCATTTCTTGCATTATATAAGTCTCATCCATATGGTACGCGCAACTCTCATCCTGACGATTGTGAGGGATTCATTCAATACTCTTTTCTGATCGTCCATGAAGAAGCTATTCATCTTGCTTTTTTTAACAAACGAAACGGGATAAATAGTTCTCAACACGCAAAATCTATCTGGCAAGGTTACAATAGTAAGAGTGAATTCGAAAAGAAAATAAGGACAGGGTAAAAGATCGAACCCTAAGGGAGTGGTCACTTTCCTTCATCTTCCCCACTTTGAAAGGAAAATGCCCTACACTTAATGCATACCCATCACGGCATTTCTTTCTGGGGTAGGCTCAGCCAAAGAGTAAGTTGCTGTTATTAGGCCCAAACTGATACCTACTCTTCCAATGTATACCTCCATAAATACCATTCATTGCATATCCCTTTCGCTTCTATTACATTCATGCATTGCGTAATAAACGCTTTGTCATCAACATTGATTTATGTTGGCTAAATTAATTGAATTTATTTTAGACTTATTTCCAAAGTATCACTACATTTCGTTCAACTAGGATTCTACGAAATATATAAAAAAACATTCACGAGCAAGACATTTAAAAGTTGATTCGAGAATAGCTGAACATTAAAATCATGGAGAATAAACATTACGTCGGAATCCGCTATCCTCGCTCGCCAGCTTGATTTTCCTTTTCATGCCGGTCCCCAACTCCACCTAGCCTATATTTATCTACTCAATCGATTAATTCAGCTCACTAAAAAGTTATTTCATCAAAATTAAGTCCCCTTAATAAATGACAGTCTTACTGATAATATTCCTCACCAACCGTACTTAGTACTTCCTCGTTTGTCTTCCTTTCCGTCAACCGCACTTTCTCCATTCTCTTCCACACTCACGCCTCAAACGCCTGCAGCTTAATCTCACCCTCTTTCTTCAGAGTCCACGTTCCTGCACCGTACAACGCTACACTGCTTACAATACCTTAGCTTTTATAAGACTCATCGCCAGTCTTTCCATAGCGTCCTTACACAAGGACCCTGTCGTCAGCTCCCTGGAAATAGTGATTGCTTCTTCTCAACTCTCGTTACCGCAATTTTTCTTCTAATGAATATACTATGATGCCCATTTTTCTCCAGCGTAGGTAATACCTAAGCGATAAAATGTTTTATCTGCTCCAGTTTGTGCCGTCTTACTTCTATGGTCAACTTCAGTTTCTTTAAGTTAAAAAAAACAGTAATTTGGTTATCTCATGAATAGTCTTCATTCCATATTTATCGCACAAATTTTCTAATACAACTCCCGATTCCAGCAATCCATTGGATGACCTGCCAGTTAACGCCCGATCGTCTTTGAATCTAACCAATTTTATCAGCCGTCCTCCTACTTTCATTCCTGCAACTAATTAATAATGCCGCATAATAAACGCAAATAAAACCGACTGAGGTAAAGTTGACGATGAGGATCATGTAGGGGGTCAGTTTAAGAGGATTCAAATATTTCGAACTTTGCCAGATTATTTTTCAATTAAGTAAGCTAGTAAGTAAAATAAAAAAAATCGCGCTCAGTTAAAGCGTTTCCAGAGCAGCCAGACACAGAAAATGGGAGGTAGGTATTTTTCCCACCTTTCAATTTCCCAAAATTGTCACCATTTCCGGAATAAATAATATTCCTAGGGGATCGACGAAATGGCCAAAAATATTTCACGAAGATCCTTCCACTACCTTTAAGCAAATTTTGAAGATTCCTGGGTTTTGCTATTTACAATGGCATGAGGACTGGCAAACGGAAGGCAAATGACATTTGATTAAAAAAAATAAAACGCCTAACAACATGCAATCTGAAAAGCGGCATAAAAGATGTTTTTTGTGATGAGTGTTTTAAAAAAGATTGTTTTCTTATTCTCCCATAGCGTACGTGATCACTGGAAATATTAAATGCACATAATCCAAAGCAGTAATAAAACAAGTTCCTAGCCCGAAAATGTGCTTGTTCAGGCAGTAACGATAGCGCTTTTTGATTTTACATGGCGAAAAACATTACAAAAGTTCATGAAATCTTCTGTGAAGCGCACCAGTTACTTTAAAAGTAATACAGACGCGACGTAGCGCCGGTCGAAATGTAAATAAATAAACAAATGGATTCGCAAAAGCCGCGTCGACATGGTAGGGAGGCGTGCATCACCTTCAAATTGTACAATCCTTCCCTCATTCTCCCCTGACTGCTTTCTCCATCTTCGTTCCCATCCCAACTCATCCACAATCCCTCCTCCCACGCTAAACGCACTCCTCCCCACCTCGACTACCGTTCCCCCGGCATCACGTCCCCGCTTCCACCGACCCGACGGCGAAACTCCAGTTGGCCATGACATTCAAGATTGGATGCAAGCAGGATTCTCATCTTCTTTTTTTTTATTCAACTTGGATTGTAAAAATCAGCCTCCGACGGCGATGCCTCCCCTGGGATTCCCTCTTCTCCCCTTTCGGATTAATCACTTCTCCTCGGAAAACCGCGGGAGACGCCGAGAATGAAGATATGGACAATGGAGGAGGCTTGGTTGCTTTGGCGCTCGCCATAATTTCCAAGACGTGCCGAATGATTTATTTTAGTTTATTTACGGCCGAGGATGGGATAGGGCAATTTTTCATGTCGCGAGTGCCCCTTAATGATATTTCATCATTGAAGGGGAGCTTTGCATTCTGAACCCACGGCGCGAATGAGCAATGAGTTGGATTTATATTAATATGTATTGAAGTGATACGGCGCGGAGATAGCCGTGAAAAATCCCTGACGGATTCATGCGAATGGCAGTTTTTCATTGTGCCGGGAACTTAATAATTTTCTTTTGGAGACAAGATGAGACGTTAATTTATACCGCTTTTGAACTTTGAATATGTACAGCGGGGAAAACTTATGAGCGGCTATAGCTGCTGCAATTTTATTGGAGCACGCCTTTCAACTCAAACGATTCCCGACAGAATTGATTAGCATTATGATTCCTACCTCTTAAAACTGTTTACATAAAAATCCCATGTAAATTGAGTGAGATTGGTATTTGTCAAAGAAAATTTGGAATAGTGACGCATGATACGTAAACTTAAGATTCCCTGGTAATATTAAGTAAATGAAAATCTGAAGAACTAAATCAGGACTAGAGAAAAAAATATAAATGGGAGATTTAGTCGCGTACGTCTTCTTAATGTTGCTTTTGAAACTTCATTCACTCATTCATTTGCTCATAAATATTATCGCAAAATGAAAGGGATGACAAATGAAGAATTGTCAGTGTATATCTTTAAAAAGGGACACCTAAGTTCAAACTGATGGAAACTTTGTGATTTCATGAATAACTTCCCTCCTACAGTTAGGTTTCCAATTCGTCATAATATTTTAAATTCATTTTCTCATAAGCATGCATATTTAGCTAGCGGGACCAGTTGAATATTTCACTTCTGACATAACGATAAAATCGAAAATTTACTTGCGTCAACGTGAAAGTTCTTTGTACGAAGAATACGAAAATGAGGTTGGTTTATAACTTTTATTTATACTGGTAAAGTAAAATTGGAATGCATTGTGCCAAATACCAGTAACAATTGAAAACCAGTAACTAATTAGGAATGAAATGGCATTCAACTACTAAATAAAACCAATCTGCACGAGAGCCATTTTGGAAGATAAAGAATGATGCTAATTAAATATCTCTAATATTTGACATAAAACCTTTGCTTATTCAACACATATTAAATATCAATTATATTCTAGCATGATTTCTTTAAACAATAATTTGTTACTCAATGATTCTATTTAAGGCGATAAGTTCCGACCAACACTGAAAAAATCTTTGCAACCATGACTGAATTGCATTGAAACAGTGTAAACGAGTCACAAAGAATTGCAACTTGAATCACTTCCTAGATAGATGCAATATTCTGCAAAATTTCGGATATTCAACGGGAAATAATATATTCATAGTTCAATAGAAATTAAATGAAAAGTTATGATTTGACTCATATAGTATTGCGTCAATTTATCAGCTTATCAACTTAGGGAGATAATATACTGAAAAAGAAAAAAAATCAATGTTTACGGAAAGAAGTCAATTCAATTCACAGGACTAAAATTGCATCTATGGTTAAAACACTTGACTGATTCGCACAATATAAATCACACAAAGGGCTTGCAATGAATCTAGATTATTTAATAATGAGAAAAGTAGCAACGTCATTTAAATCCATAATGCCAAATGATCCGCTTAAAAATATCCTCAGCGTTACCTAACGTTTCCTAAGACGCAAGAACCGCGATATATTAATTTTTATTAATAACCGGTCATTATAACTATTTCTAACCCAGACGAGGACTGCGGGTGGCACGAAGGCCTACCTCCTGGGGCGTCGGAATTCGTATGCGCTGACTCGGAAATGCTCGATTTGAGGACCCTCTTGTGGCATTCCTTTAATACCTTTTAGACGTAAAAATGTATTTCTGGAATGAATTGAGATTGAAATTCGGTGGTTTTGGGAGTAGGATGGCATATCCATTCAAAGGAGATGGGTTTGTGATAAGAATCGCACTCTGAAGGGCCATTATTGGAGCAACGGAGGGAGTATGAATACGAATCGAATATGGGAGAATATTATCGGCTCATCGCAATGGACAGTTGGCATATTTTCCACACATAAGTTGTGACACTAACCGACCTATGTACATTTTACAGACAACTTTGAGCCATTCTCAAGGCAGTCACCTATGCGGAAAGTGCGCTGATTTTTTATCACGAAAGATATTACACATTTCAGCAAATTCATGAAAGGAACTCTTTATTACACTCGGAACATCATCCATCTAACCGAAATCCTACCGAAGCATAAATAGTATCAGCCAGTCCTACATAGGAGAATGGGAATCGCCGGTGGCGGAATTTCAAAACCAGGAATTCCCATCATAAAAATATATCATGGGAGAATAATTCGGTGGTGAGCGCTAGACTTCCATCGAAACGACCGCATTCCGCACGCGCTTCTGACTCGATGGTCGCCGCGCACGAAGTGCTCCCGAAAACCGTCCCTTCCCCTCCGACCGATCCCCCATGTTATGACGGCACCCGCGCGCCACCGGCGCCCGTCCACCGACACGGGCGATAACTCATCCCGAAACCGTCTCGGGCTGCCGTCAGTCCACGCTGTCGTGGGTATGTAGAGCGCGTGGCGGGGCGACCCCGAACCGCCAGCTCGCCCGGTCGCGGGTGCCGTTATGCAACCCTCACAGAGTGTGTGGCTGGACCCACCCTGCTTCTGCTTCCTACCCCCCTCCCCCCCCCCCCCCCCCTAATTCTCAATCCTCATATTTGCCGTTCACTCTCCTGGCTCCACCACTTCAAGGTGTTTGGAGATATTTTTGTCTAAGTACAGATTTGCGCGAAACTTGGCATCCGTGTTCTTACCAGTGATATCTCCGGATAAAAGTGAAACAAATAGTTTTTCGCCGTTTTGGTTTTTTGGCAATGCAAGGCTATTTTAACACGTAGCATTATGGCACATGAGATACATTTCGTAATTATTCGATTGCGTATGTGCAGATTTTCTTCTAAATGCGAAAAAATACCTATTATATAATTATGATGGTTGCTAACAAATATCAAATTGCCAAACCGAGTCAAAGAAAGTTTTAAAAGCTCGAAAAAACGTATTTAATCATATTTAAATATGATTTTCGTCTGAATTTCGAATACCGCGCCAAAAAATCATGTAAAATATGCTTAAATAAAGGAAAAAATGCAAAATATAATTCTTGTATTATTTCCATTCTGAAGGTACGATGATTTCCACCGCATAAATAACGTACTTTAATGAAATGTGGCCCAATAATTGTTTTGGACTTACTTGAAAAATTAATTGTATACTCAAATGACCCACGATTGCCGCTCCAGCCACCTAAGCGCACTTGCTCGTTCGGAGAGGCACGCAATTGTCGCAATGATCGTGATTCTCATGCACACCAAGCCATGGGATATTGGCCACGTGGCTGGCACATGGTACGGCACAGGATATTATTCTATTAATCGACTATTAATATCCCAGTATTCTTTCCTTCAACACGGAAATCGAGGGAAATGAATAAAACTGCGATAATAAATTACCTAATATTGGATTAAATATGGAAAATAGGGGACTTTTGTCACTTGATTGTCAACAAGTTAACACTATGAGGTAAAGAGAAAGACCTAAACACCCAATGGTAACTATAAAAATAACAAATAAAGTACTCCCAAAAGCACTTGATTCTGCAATAGCACTAAAATTCATCTTGTGCATGTATCCATATATTCCTGTAAGGTTAGAGCTACCGAAAAGATAGACATGCACCGAAGATAAATTGAGTTTTAATTTACGGCGTTATTTAAATATAGCGAAGAAATTACACCTGGTGTTAAATGGTACCTTAAATGAAATAATCAAATTCCTCCAACATGAAGTACCTACCCATTGAGAATCCGTGGTTTATCTAGTTGGGTTTAATTTCATTCTCATTCGATTCTGAATGCGCGTATACATAGAATTCCATGTGCAATTATGTTAATTATATAACAGAAAGAATTATTAATTTGTAAAAACCAGTGCCATCCAAAAAATTAAAACTTATTTTCACCACAAAGCCATAAAATTATTCAATGCTCACACATTTCACATTATATCAATAAAAATATAAAATTTTAATAGTATATTATATTTAATTAGGGTAAACAATTTAAAATAGATATATCTCCTAAAAGCAAAATGGGAAGCGGAAAAAAAATCACTCGAAGCGGTCTTGGGGATCAAGGGGGAAAAACGAGGATTACAAAAAATCAGCATTATGCAGGGGTAAAAATGTAAAACATTGGAGGGAAAACGGAGAGAGAGAGAGGGATAAGTACGGCCAAGAAATGTTTATCAATTCACGTTTGCATGTTGTGGATTCGCTTAGGGAGTATACGGGAGCCTATAAATTCAGCCTCACCGGTGTTCCTGGAATATTCACTGGCCCACGTTGTGATGATGTATCGTGAGACGAGCACATCGTGCGCATAAGGCTGTATTCCGGGAAAACTTCTCCTTTTGCGTGCTTGCTTGCGTGACGATAAATATCCTTTGACCTTAGGGATCCCATATAAAACAACTGCATTCATAGGTCTGGTCTGTACTTTCCTATTCCACTTCCCCTTCCCGTTTTTTACTTATAAGTACCCACCGCATACTTCAGCTTCTTAATGAAAATTCAAATAAACTTTCGAAAGAATTTAAATGATATTATAAATATCCGTTGAAATGCAGCTTGTTTTAATCACTTGCCATCAATTTCCTAGTACAGGCATTTATTTTTTTTAAGCTAAAAAAAGTTATCATTGAAAAACATTCTCTTCGTCAACTCTCTAAGAGATATGATGCATTCTTTTGGCAACAAGGAACCCTTAAACAACCCTTAATGCAGGTTTAACAGTGTTTTGGATAAAGGAAGACATATTTCGAATGGTATTTCTTTAATTTCATGATGTTTTTCAGATTCAAATAACTTTGTATAAAACTACTATAAAGATTCAGTTTTCTCTGATCCCTAAAACCTCGAATTGAATTTTTAACTGATAATTGCTAGCTACTCTTAACGTTTTCTTCAATTAAATCTTCAAGCATAGCTCATACGCAATCACCTGTCAAACTTTGAATACTACTTACTTTTATCATAATATCTTTAAATTATATCATAATCAGGAATAAAAACCAGCGTCAACCATTATCAGCATCAAATATGTACCAATTTTAATTTAGCAATCTTATAGAAAAATTATGATAATTTTAATTTAGAAAAACAATTTACCTTCGTTTTTATCAATGTTATTTTCCTTTCATTTTAGGAAATCTTCCATGGCTCATTACATCATAGTGGCTGAATGCATGCAGTCATCGGTTTTGGATTGAAATTCTTAACATCTCGTTCATCCAAGCGAAGTTATCAACTGGTCATAATTTGCAAGGTAAATATCTAAGTTCTGCAAGCCTTAAATGTGTACGTAACATAATGCCATCACATCCGAGTTTTTTTACTTTATAAAACGAAAGTGTGGGAATGTATTCTAACAATAATTTTTTAAAGAACATTTCACACCCGTGCGCGAATTGTGTACTATTATTATTTGCTTCATACTCGATATGGTTACTGTTTGTTGGCTTTGCATATTTAAACAAGCTAGAAAGTTATCTAAAATATTTTGGATCTAAGCTTACAGTTATCTGAAAGGTTCTGTAAATTTTAATGACAATAACAAGTCACGGATTTGACCGGTTGACCGCGGTACAGAGTGTTTTGTACTCCCCATCACGTTTACGGTACAGGTCACCTAATGGCAACATACTGCTATCCAACCAATCTCATAGAAATGTTCACCACTCTCATGAGCTCGGGAAAAATTTAGATGGGAGAACGAAAAATACAGCTATCGCGAGCAGACTCGAACCTAACATCACACCGTTTCACTCAACAGCGGAACGGTGTAAACGATTCCAGATCCCACTCGTCGCGTCGAAGCGCTACATTTCGAGCTTAAATGGACGGCAGTAAAATTTGAGACGTGGGAGCACGTGTACTCTGCAGGAAACACGGACGTGATCCCGGCCCAAAAATACGGAAAACAAAAACCGTTCCCCTCGCGCTCTTCCTATCCCACAACAAACACATATGTATAAATCTCTGCTTCCATTCCGTGCAAAGTGGTGGGTGAAAAAACCGTTGCCAATAATCGGACGAAATGACGATCGGAGAGCGAAGCGAGAGGACGAGCGGTCTTGTGGTGAAACTGTGTGATGATGAGCACTTGTGGACGACACCGAGAAAACACCTCGTCTTGCTCCAAAGATTATAAAACGAGGTTCGGGGATTCCTCCACAATGTAATCAGGCGACCGAGGTGCTCGATTAAGGGGTAGAGACTAAAAGTAAAGAAATTCGATACGTAAAAGTCAGCAGAAAGGGAAATTTGATCCATAACGGGATATGAGAACCGCTATCCAAACGACCGTCGAAGTAAAATTTCCAATGTGCTTCTCAAAAATATCAGCAATACCTATGGTAATCACAAGTGTATCATGTCTAGGAACCTTACAAATGCCCTCCACATATTAAAAATCGCCGTAAAATGGGCGTGAAATGGGATGGGTAGGCAGGTGGCTTGAGTACGATGCTCCCATCTTGAGGACTCTGGTTCGAATATTGGCAGTGGTGGTGATATTTCTGCGCTATCTCAATTCCAACTTGAGGCAATAAACCGTGATTGCTTGAATGCACTCCGGCAAAAAACTCTTACATGTAGGATTCTTAACTGATTCAATGCGATACGATACGTTACTCAACGGTGGTGAACGACACATTGCATAATACGCGTGAGATACTAAAGAACGCGATATTAGAACTTAGGGAGTTCGTTTGAGATATCAACGAGTACTTTACCGAATTTCTACCGAACTAGTTTAGACAAAATTGATTCATATTTCAAATAAGTATTTCTGCCTGTTTGGCTGAGTTAAGAATTGCAGCCAATCCTTATGTTACAGTACCCACTTATGCTGTGGTATTGTTATGTTCTCTACACGATTACCTCAAGCATATGTTGAAAACTGTGACACCAGGAAACTGTCTATCTCATCTCCCTATGTTTACAGCGCTACTTTTCACTGAAAACCGTAAGATACAATATCTGTATCATAAGCGCTGACGTTCAGCCCCATTCATTAGTATCAACGGCATCACTATCTTATGGGATTGATACTCTCAGTTAAAAGTCTTAGTAATTTGTTAAAGACCATGGATTCTGACCATATTGCACTACATTTTCACTACTTCTGTCAACTCCTCACCCATGAATTTTGCGGCCTCACATTTATTGAATCGGTTAAGAAATAAATATAATTATTATTTTCAATTCTCTAACAATCTCTCTATTTGGATAAGAACCTTTATATTAAAATAATACAGGCAAATTGTAGGTGCAAAAAAAATTCCTTCATTTTCTTGGAACATCTATATATATATTATTGTTAGCATTGACACCCATAAGAAAAGCATTGAATTCGGTGAAGGTGTTTCTTCATTTGCATTTTTAAATTGCTTTCACTCAAGATATTTGCATCATAGAACGCATAAAAGAATGTAGTATTTAATTCTTTCATTAAATTTTCTTATACGCTTCGTTTTAGTCCAGGTACTGCGTTTTTACCTCGAAATTCTTCAATTTTTCTTCCTTTTCAACAATAGATATTTCCTTGGCAACCGGGCTTGAATACCCATTTAATAGCGATTTTATGAATAGCTATTCACTCCTGTAGTCTTTCAAGGCCAGGTTCAGTGACTAATTAGATAGTTCTAGTCAAACGACTACAGTTCCCCATTCACCTTGCCTTCTCAATGAAATCAACAAGGATCGATCGCTTCAAGTACGTGGATTAAATCTGGAAATTCCATGCTTTTCGCGTGGTCAATTATATGTTGCATGCTCACGAGTGGGACAGATCAGTAATGCCAAATTCAACACCAGCTGATGAACACAACGTTTGCCTCAAAGCGTCGCGTCTTTGGAGACATGTACATAAATATGCGCGTAAATCAGCGCAATATGTTAACCATATTTTCAAAATAGCTGTTGGACATCGGTAATGGAAAAGTACCAGTTGATGCCAACACAAAAAATATTTCAATTCCATTGAACATTTATATCATTGTTCCATCGATCGAACAACCATTTCAGAAAGTTTTTTCCACAAGTTGTCACCAGTTACAAAAATCACCGATGGCTTTGCGAACGCGCTATTTTGGTAGCAAAAAACACCGACGTCAATGCAATCAACTACGCCATCCACGAACAAATATCGGGAGAGTCTGTCACCTTCAAACCAATTGATAGCGGACGAGATTTTTAACTATCCAATTGAGTTTTTAAATTCGTTGGATCTCTCTGATGTACCACCGCACAAATTGTCACTCAAACTTGGCGCACCTATAATTCTTTTACGCAACATTAATGCACCACGAATGTGCAATGGAACCAGGCTCACGGTCAAACTACTGATACCAAACTTCATCGAAGCGACAATTCTGAATGGCAATTCAAAAATAGAAGATGTGCTTATTCCACGTGCTTACTCCATCATTCCCACCGACGTGCCATTTGATTTCAAACAACTACAGTTCCCCGTTCGCCTTGCTTTCTCAATGACAATCAACAATGCACAAGGTAAATCGCTTCAAGTGTGTGGATAAAATCTGGAAAAATCCATGCTTTTCGCACGGTCAAATATATGTTGCATGTTCATGAGTGGGACAGCCGAAAAATTAATTTGTTTTTGCAGAGGGCAGTAGGACCAAACATATCGTTTATCCGAAAGCACTCGAATAAAATTTTTAACTCTATTTTATTACACAAAATATAATTTTCTTTCGTTAATGTTGAACATGTAAATGAGTCTGCTTTGTATATGTGTGCCGACTTAAAAAGAAAAAGAGGCATTGCAACGCATGCCGGGCCCCACCGGCGATCGCGCCTCAAGTTCGCGCCACCTTATTTCTCTCTCAAGTTTGCATGGGATGGGAAGGCTTAAAACAATACACTTGCTGTTTTGGGGAAGAAAAAATAATTCTGAATGTTTTTTTCATTTTTGGGAAACATATACACTCATTTAGCCACATTTTCCACTGCTTCTACTTGAGAAGTGCAAAAAAAAAGGAAAAACACCAAGTTCACTTCAAGAGCACACCAGACAGACTGCCTGCAAAGCAGGCAGCAGGTCTGCTAGTAATAACTATAATGATAATAGGTAAAACCCCTGAATACTTATTTAAAAAAACGAGCATGTTTTTCATTTGGTTAACTGTAAAGTAACTCTTAACAAAATCAGTGATAATCAGATAAGTAATAAAAAAGAGTCATTGTTAACCCAGGAATGGCTAAAGGTTTAGAGATGGTAAATGTTTGGGCGATCACCGCTAGCTCCTACGTGGTTCATGCCAAACACAATATTCGAGTATGTGGTCACATAAATACTGGCTCACAAACCTTACTTATCTTAATCAAAAATGCACAAAATTAACAGTCGTAATAACTGGGCAGCTATTAAAAACTTTCCACTTAAATTGCCTATTTTTTGTCTTCTTATGGTCATTCTTCCACCTTAGCGATCGTAGATTTGAGATAAGTGTTACTTGATCAAGGGAAATATACGGGAAATCAACCTCGACAATTCGTATTCAACAATAGCTATCGTTTTGAATATGTCTCTTTTAGGCATAAATTAGGTGCGACGCCAATGCCACAGTGACTTGTTACTCCAACTGTGCAAATGAAAAAGTAACATCTCAGGACACTAACGCCCATATATCAGGAGTATCCATGAAAAAATTGACGCATCACAAGCACATTTCACTAGAGCCACGAAGGACGGGGCTGGGAATAGAGAGGGTGAAACCTCAAGTCCAGAGGTATCTGTGATAAGTTCAGGGCTATCCTATTATAAGCTCGGAAGGTGGCCGCTGTTCACTCGTTTGCCTTACGAGGCTAAAATGAGAGGTCGCAACCCTTTCCACACCGGAGCGAAGATAACTTCCGCGAAAGTAAATGTCTGCATTGGTAGTCATGAGGCATCTCATCATTTTACGCCTCAGTGTTCAAGACTCCTCCATGTCTTAATAAGGCATCACTTATGGACCTACGCATAAACACTTTAATACTGCCCAGGCATCGTAAAAACAACTAGGAGAAAGTGAGTTATCTTAATCTTAAATAGGTTTCAATAAACGTGCATTTTTTTTCATTTTCTTAATTTTTAAAAACTATAGTTCACCATCCCAGCCATTTTCTGGGAAGTAACAAAGGTGGAGAAGTTTTTGTTAACTCAGGAATAATTATGCGTTTAGAGATGGTGAATATACTATGAATGCTTTTGAAGTAAATTGTGATACATATGTGTTTAATCAGCCTCTATTTTTGATTCCGACAATACCGTGGTTTTAATTTTTGTATTAACTGCAAAAAAGTATGTTCTCCGCGATGTAATCAATAAGAAGTGAAGCAATATCTTAAAGCAATCCGACGGTAATGATATTGATAAATTTTCGGAAATAGAATTGCCCCACGCATTTTACATATCCCAGAAAATGACTTAGAGGTTAGCTTTTTAATTGCACCAAATAACAGATTTTCTGCCATAATTAAGGACCCAGGTAATTAATGACAAACTGTTCAATGGGCTCAGAGTCGATATTTTAAGCCCTTACACATCCTAGACTACAGCGGAAAACATACAATATTCATGTCATTTAAAGAAGCACATTACAAATGGAACATGCTCTCACATCGATATCCCTGGAAAGAGTAGGATATGAAACTTAAAAGGTAGTTTTATAACCCTACTACTGACCTTAGCTTCCAGGAAGTGGACTGGCAGTGCGAGGAAGAAAACAGGACGACAGCTTACGTCATCCAAGGCGCCTACACTTTTTTCGTTTCACGGTGGTTTCGTATGACGCTGTCTGGTTTCCACGGTACAAACCTCTGACTCATGCCCAGGGGACACCAGCACCTACCTAAGAACCCAGGAAGTCATCCAGGATCTCTCCCTCATTATCTGCCCTAAAAAATTACGGATAAAAAACATCAAATAAATAGAGTAATGGGATCAAGGATGGAATTCTGAAAGCATAGGAAGAGCAATGCAAATTAGCACCAAATTAGAACTTTAAAGGAGTAATTGACAAAATTCAATGTTTTTCAAGGAAACATTATTTTATATTGTCATTCATTTTAACTGTAGATGCAAGGTAGCCTCCCTGTTTGGTAAACTCTTCCTTTACTCACGGAAAATATTCTGTTAATCGTTCGTTACGTTAAATCATTTGAAAAACTAGGTCCATAAAATATTTTATAAAACAAGACATTATAAAAACGTTTGATCGTAAAAAAGTACAAATTTATATAATTTTCAGTTTTCAAACAGATTCTGATAATACTTTTAAGGAATATGTTTCGAGAAAGCCATTAGATCCTGCAGTTTCAGGATTTTCTCGATATGTGGTAGTGGTGGTGGCCAAATATCTCCATTAACTACATTAATAATGATCAAATACTTATTTCAGTCTTTCCTAACATTCCACGATAATTCAAATTAAGATTTCATCTAGAGGATATGTTCTAAAAGAGAAAGCCATAATTCCGGAAATGTGAAGATAAATATATCTATAATCGTCACGATTATTGAAAACTTATCCACCATCAATCCTTTCCAAATTTTCCAGAATTTGTTTAGAATGTAATATGTCATTTTGAGTTTTGCGCTATCTTGTGAGAATTTTGAGTATAGTTTTGGGTGAGGAAATATTGCTAAGTTACGCCATAAACAGCAGAAAATATTTCATAGAATGCTGAAAACGTCATTTTCCTTCACTCTTCTCCATTTAATGAAAAATGGTCATTTTATTTAAGTAATTTAGGACTTATGATGGAAAAAACAGTAGCCTATGAACAAATTGTAGTCTACGTAACGCCAGATTTAATAGCTAGGCGTGTAAATACTGACTTATAACGACAGTTATCAAAAGAATGATTTTATTTGCCAACTTACCGGAATTATCAATACAGTTTACATAATCAACAATTCCAATATCGCAGTCCAAACCACAATCACTCAAGTTTTCGGTAAACTTTAGGTCTAGTAGAAAATTACGATATATTTGAAATATCTAAAGAAAAAAAGGCACTAATATCTTGTCTCGTTTTCGCATAGCCGCTACTTACATTGTGTGCGTGCCATTTCCTACGCGTTGGAATAACATCAGAAACGTAGTAA
Source organism: Pyrrhosoma nymphula (assembly GCA_963573305.1). Classification (NCBI taxonomy): domain Eukaryota; kingdom Metazoa; phylum Arthropoda; class Insecta; order Odonata; family Coenagrionidae; genus Pyrrhosoma; species Pyrrhosoma nymphula. The sequence goes on from OY754330.1 coordinate 89,661,571, forward strand.
TCACTTGTGGAAAACCTCAAACTCAGCCCGAGGGCAACGCCTTGGCGTATTATTGGAGGTTTATTACGGTACCAAAAATTGCAACTCCATTTCCGACGGATCGTTTGGTAAATTACGAATCCTATTTCAAGCACCGTTTTGTTTTCCCCGCATTGATTTTCAGCACACCACACGTGGTGCAGTTTCAACTAAAAATGTTGGACCCAAAACACTATGGAGGTAGTAAATTACCTCCAACGATGAACAGACCCATGTGATTTTTTTCGTCAGCATTATGGGAGCCGTACCGGAAATGTTTACAGAAATAGTACGGCCGTTAAGCTCCCATTTCCGCCACCGAAAATATATCGAATGACGTCTTCATTTTCTCGGATACGAATCGCTTCCTAAATTAACAAGAGAGTTGGGAGCACATTCTTCGCTATTCGTTGCACCTACTCTCCATATGTGCTCACAGCTGGGTCCCATGGAGTTTTATCACGTAGGCAGATATACTTTTAATTTATTTTCGAAAAGTTGAGTAAGTAAAGTAAGTAAGTAAGAGGTAATTTTTTGGCTCGGTATCTACCTTCCGTCTATACTAACATCTACGGCCTGAGGAATCAGGGACCGTAAACCAAAGCATTCTTTATTTTGTCGGAAAGCCAATCGTTACGAACTTTGTAAAAATTATCCACGCATGAAGCTAGTTCGTTTTCACCTGTTTCATACGTGTTTTTACCCCACGTCCGGGCATTGGTGATGAAGATTATCTCCCAACTGTAAGTTATTATGATCATTACTGCCGTGAATATCACACGTAAGCAATGCATTTTGTCTTTACTTAATCAAGAAGAACACATTCAATGAAGGTACGTTTAATTCATAGGTAAAAGTCTTTTGGAATAGCTCATTGAAGCTATTGTATATTTGTCATAATCAAATGCACGATCTTCTCGGAGGAATCATTAGATCCTGCAGAATATAGGGGAAGTCCGTGTAATTTTGACCAGCGTGTAATTGAAACCGATAGCTTTACTTTGTAGTCATTAGAGGTAGCAACACATTTGATACAATGTCGGAAGAGCGTACCTTCGAAATGTCTTTCCTCTAAATTTCACCAGTCAAGCTTGAATGTTTGAAGCCTGAAGTTGGAGTGAGTGGAATCGTGCGTTGTCGATGTAATTATTTCTCCTGAGGTGACTACGGACTATTAAGTTACTTTTGCTAGTTTCAATACAGGAATTGGTGTTTGTTTATCGGTACACATCGAAGTAAGTGTGTAATAGTTCTCGTTAGTGTACCTAAAAACACTTCTGTGAAATTCAACTATTTTTGATTTTGTTCCTCATCGTGGAATTCGGACCACCGAGTAGCGTGTATTTTGGTCTGGTGGTCCAAATTACACGGAAACGTTAATGGTGACGATTTACATATGACAACACGGGAAGCAAGAAAATTGAAGGGTATATATGGGAAGGTTGAAGAAGATCTTGCCCGACATCATGTGGCTTGGCAGATCTATGTGCCATGTAATCCACCCCAGTGGAGAGGGTGCATCTGCAAGCGTAAATGATTTTCACAAGGGGAGCGGGGTCAGGGCGTCCAATCATATGCCTCCTCCTATATTAAAATTTTGAAGTTTCAAATTTCCTACTTAACAATTGCAAGCCAGATATTGTTTTCTGTGGTGTACCACCTACCTTGTCAATGCTTCTTCCACAAATAAAATTTACACAGTCCAGCCTGTCTGTAACCCACCCTACCCTCTGAGAGGCAAGTCGAAAACGACATCATTGGCAAGAGCTTCGGGGTTCAAAAATGTCGTGGTGGATAAGTTCTTTGATTTGTCTGAAAATTTTATAAATAGCAATAAGATTTCTGCTTCGATGCTTTTTAACATAGACAAAACCTGGCACACCATCGTTTAACGTCCCGATAAAATTATAGTGGAAAGGGGAAAACATCAAGTTGGGGATGTAACCTCTTGCGAGCGAGGGGAAAATGTAACTGGTGTTTATGCAGTAAGTGCGAGTGGTTTCCATATTCCACCAATGCTCATATATCCCCGTAAAAGAATGAAAGGAAATCTCACATTTGGAGCCCCTTCTGGCTTTATTTTCCGTTGCCAAGATAAAGACTGGATGGATCCAGAAATGTTTCACCAATGGGTGCTTCAGTTTATTTCATCTGTGAAGCCATCGACGCAAGAAACGGTCATTTTCAGGCCATTGAATAGATTCATCGGATCAGGGATTGTAACAAAGCTGAAGGAAAAACCAGGGAGCAGCTTTCAATGGAGCATATTGCATCGCATATTGCATTGCATCGCATTGGTGTAGCCAGAGACCATGGAGACAGCTATAAATGGATTCAGAAGTAGTGGATTGTGGCCAGTCGATCGGCATGTGCTCACGGATGCAGGCTTTACTCCTCCATTGGTTACTGATCGACCTGAGCTTAGAATGAATGAGGAATCTACGGCAAAGGAAAATTCATACTGTACATCTAAGCCTGAAATCCAAAAGAAATATTCAATAAATGAAGGATTCCTCCCGGTTGAGAATATTACTCCACTTCCTTCAACCTCCTCTGCGGTTCCAAGGACATAGCAAAAAAGCTGAACTGCAATGCAAACTATTCGTACGTTTTTATATTCATGTACCTTTTTAGTTTGGGTCAACATGCATCGCTAAAATTACAAATGATATATTTTGGCACATAGTAATAGATTATTAAATAAATACTACTTAATAAATAAATTTATTGTGAATCGTTTACAGTGGATGAATACATAAAAAGCAACAGAACATGTTAATTTGCAAGCATTTTCACTACAAAACGAAAATGGGGTTCAGGTCCAAATTACACGACTAGCTGGACCGAATTACACTCCCTCGGTCCAAATTACACGGAACTAAAATTTTTCTTAAAATGTTTTTAAAGGCCGTTCCTGTAAATAATTATAAAATATAAACTTACCAGTGCCATAATCATTGGGTATAATTTTTCAGGATAAGATATTGTAGTGAAATATTGCAGTTACCTATATGCAATCGAAGTTAGGTGGTCCAAATTACACGGACCTCCCCTACACCAGTTTTATATGTTAAGTTTTGGAACAAGGGCTAAAAATCAATTTGGTAGTTCTACATAAACCGTTGGAGAACGGAAATACATTTTCGTGTCATGGCGAATGATAAACGATTTCCTGCCCGTTTTTGTAGAATTATTCACGTTATTTACGAAAATAGCATCGTCCTGTTCAATTCGAGGTGTTTTCATGCAATTTTAAGCTCAAAAGACAGGTCAGCATCACAAAAACCAAATGAATGTCTTCCGGCGAACGGAACTTTTTTTTTCGGAATTTTATGAATTACTTTAAGTTACGTAGAAATTTTAGTTCGCATGGAAATTTCAACCAGAAAAACTCTTATGAATTAAAACTCGTCAAATTCGACAGGAAAATCATTTGAGGGTTCATATATCATTTAATATTCATTTTGACGAGGCCAAAACCACAGAGAGCGATGCTGGACTGTCTAAACCAAAAGGGGATCCACATTGATTTGAATTGATTGCAGAAGGTGTGGTGGATTTCAGAGTTGCATTGGCTGTCGGCATTGATATTAAAGGATCTGTAACAATTATTACAAATGTTACAATGCTGAAGAGCTCATAATACATGTAAGTGAAGCAAAATTTAAGGAATGAACGAGATTGGAATGGAATTCAGAAAGGTCCCTTCAATCTTTCAAAATTTCCATGGACGATTATGAATAGTTTTTCATTCTGGAAATAATTCGGAGGACAGATTTTGACTGCGCAAGAAGAAAAGGATCATTAAGGAATGGATATCAGAGGCCAAAGTCCGGAAAGTTGGTCAGCGATGCTCGACTCCTGGATCTACAGTGCAATATGCGTTTTTTTCAAAAAACTGTTCTAATGCCGATATAGAGATGCAAATGAATGCACTTTACACATCCAATTGGTAAACCAAGTTGCCATGGGAAATTGAGAAGCAAACCCAAACGTATATTAAACTGTAGATTTTAATTTTTTGGAAGTCCGTTTAAATACAAACGTAGTATTTTTTCACACTTTTTCATTATTACACTGACTCAGGTTTAAAAAGATAACTGTCATTTCAAGGTGATGATTTCGGCCAGTAGAACCCTTCAAATATCTTGGCGCCAAAAGCTGGTGAGTTGAGTATATAAGGTGCGCCCTCAGCCTTTGCTAAACAACAAATTACTAACGGACATAAAAGCGATTTTGATTCTGAAGTCATTCGAGTTTACAGGAAAGAACAAAAACTGTACGATAAACTGAATAGCTTCAAACCAAACTTTTGGAAAAATACTAAGTAATGGATTATCCTTTCTTTTTTAACATGCCAGAATACGGAATAGGGCATTATGTTGCTAGAAATTCTTGGTTTTCATTCCACACTTCCTCGCTATTTTTCTGGCAACGGTGTTAAACGCTAACTATATTATATTGCAATTTTTGACGCTCAAAATGATTTACCTACCGCATCCCCAAAATATTAAGCATAATGAAGTGTACCACACTGTTTGAATTGTCAGTATGAGGCCTTATTGTCATATACAACAGTAAATGCCATACAATCCCCAACGTGTGAATACAGGGAACGTAAGGGGGGTATCAGAGCACTAAGACCACCTGCGCCACAGTAAAGGTTTCTCCAGGCCTGCCATAAACGGATGTATGAGAGTGATGGGCATTATTGGAGATTAGAAGGGCAACGACTGGCCATGGGAACAAATAAGGGGATGCCCGACCGATCTAATTCCCCCGGTTCCACTATTTCATCCACTCCGCGTGTGGTTTGAATCCAAACATCTTTCCGTCATCACTTTAAGCACCCTCGGGACACAGCCAAGCGTTCGTTATCTTTCCATTTGTGGTGTGTGGTGGGTGTGCCGTTCCTCGGCGAAAGCAAAGTAGACGCTCATATTGAGCGATCGCGGATTTACCGCTACGGGGGGCACCCCTCATTTTTTTCGCGGGCAAACCAGATTGCACACAAAATTTGAGAAGACTGAAACCCCGTCGAACGATATATTCATTTTGTACCCTCGACGGTTTTACTCCCCACCTCAGGCCGTTAAGTACGACTTGCATCAGGAAAAATGGTCTGACACACCATCTCTGCTCGAAAAGAGTGATCGATAACAATAAAGAAAATACATTACAAGTGCATCACCTGTCGTTCCGAAGTTTGGTTTGCCACAGCTTTCCACTCAATTATCCTCTCTGCTAACCACTTTATTTCTCCTCAAGCTTTAATTTTCATATCCATCACAATTTGTCCAATGTATTACTACCATTATAATTCTTCCTTTTTGCTGTGTCTTCCACTATTGTTTTAAGGAGGCTGGCATGTATCTACTTCATAACATAATAATAACTGGGAGCTAAATCAATTTGCAAGGTAATTTTTATAAGATAAAACTTCCAAAATCATGAACTAGACGGAATTTAACTTGTTAGCCATCTAACTAAAGAAAACAATTTTTGGAAATTCACGCACACTGCACGCATGAAACGCAGAAAGTTGAAAGGAAATTCTACTTCGGAGATCAGATGCTCAATTTTTCTATTCGCTTTTGAGGGTCTAAGATTACGCAAACTCCTATAGCTATGTTTGATTGATCCACTTAAGATAAGCCGGGTAATTTTCGACTATACAAAGCGATGCAGCACGTTTGCCCTCTAGGTAAGACAGCATGCGGAAAACGAACGAAAGAAAACGAATCATATACGGATAGTTCACAAAAGCATTAACGTAAGAACTTGCCCATATAGACCCTGAATTGCTCGTAATTCCATAGAACGCTTTGCGAACAGCGTTTCGCAATCTCGGAAAGAGCCGAGAATACAGACTACGCCTACCAGCAAACGTGCCAATTTGAAATTCTCTGAACGCCCCGAAGGCATGTATAACCCAGTGTCTGATGCTAATTTTCATGAAAACCTGTGACGAACAAAATTTTTCGTCTCTCAGAATTCGGCAGTCCTGTTGAGAATAAAACGACTACAATAAGCGATCATTCAAATCTCTATTTCCATTTGTTCCACGCCTGAGGTGAGGGTGGAGGGTATATGGGTGTAACGGATTCCGTCTCGTGGTGGAGATATTTGGAAAAGAGAGAGTGAATGTAAAGTTAAAGATAATTGATGGAGCAATAGAGAGCCGCTGAAGAAAAATGTTCAAGTAATCAACGAGGGCATACGATAATTAGGAATAAATCTGTTCGTATTACCCACTGGCAACTCTTCATTAGCATTAAATGAGGGTGCATGGGAGGTAGTGCCACATATTCAGTTACTTTGTATTGGAAGGTGATGTTAAAACCTCAGTAAAATGGTACGATGAGGGCAATCTAGGAGCACTTGGGATCTCAAGATGACACCAACTTACGTCCATCCCAACTGCTACCATCCCTAATGCTAATAAAATATTATATACGGGCAGTATAATGAGATTTACTTCAGATCACCTTGTGGACTAAAATATAGACGTTGTCGCTGATACATTAGATCTAAAAATAACGTAGTGTACGGCTAATTAAAAGTTAAGAGTTAACAATGCTAGTATTTTTAATGTCATCCTTATAATCTTCGAAATTCTGTTCCATCCTCGTATTTCCTGATGGGTTTCAACAAACTTACGAGTGATCACATGTCATGTAACATCAAAGTCAAATTTCAAAACATTTTAGAATATCCTTCATATTTTACTTATTGCACTGCCATATGCTTTTATGGAACAATTCAATTGCAGATTTAATCGAAGAATCGTACCACAAGATAAACCTGTGAACTAGCTTCAAAACTTCTATCAAAATGTTCCTTGTTACTCTTCATGTTTTCAACAAGAGAAATTATATGGCCCTTGGAGTTACACGCGTTAATCACTGTGGCATTAGTTCTACAAAACTAGAATCGCTAACTCACTCATTAGAAACTAGGCTGAGCGTTATTAGCTTCTAAGTTATATTATCTTTGCTCGTTTAACATAACTACGAGAATTGCAATAAAGTAGAAAATGTTTCGCTAAAAATGCTACGGTATAATCAGTAGCAATTATAATTTTCCCAACAGCTTTTACGGACCAAACACAGTCACCATGTAATTACGACCTCACGGAAGAGAAACTCTTGAAACATGATAATCAACATACAAGACATCGCCCAGCATGACCGAGGTGGTGAAGAAGACGCACTTTCCTATGTTCTCAGAAGGATTAATTGAGATGTTAGCTTCTACCTTTCCATGTTGTCAACGTAAACCTGAGGTGGAATTAGGCCTCTCGCTTAAGACGGAAGAATGGTGAATCTTGTAAGAGTCTCTCGAGCTTCATGAATACTTTCTCCCGCTGCCTCCGGTTTGAGCAGAAAAAAGGGACCACACGCAAAGTAGTCGTCATTTCAGAGAGTCGTGAGCTGCAATATTGTACCTCAGAAGCTAGGTTACTTTTCTACTTGAGGCAAAGAAAATATTTCCGGCTGATAATTTCTACGGTGCCAATCGGGACATTGGAGCGAATACATTAATTCATTTCCCGTTAGGTAGTCACAAAGCTTCATATCAATGCAAAAAAATAATTGAGGTGAGCTCAACTATACAAGCTGTAACGAATTCAAATTATGATTCTTCTTTAAAATATGTCCTGAGAGACAATTATTCACAGCAGTGTACGAAAAACTGCAAAGTAAACAAACTTTTTTGTTGCATAGGTCATCCGTGTAACCAGTGCTACGATAAAATGCAGTTTGACACGCATAATCTTATCTCACACCGAGAAACCGTAACCTTTTTAACCAATCAATTACACATAACCCTAGAAAATAATAAAAAAATATGTTATGACTTGGGAAAAATAACGAGGAAGGAATCTAGAGATCGTAAAATAGGGTTTACATTTCCAAAAAAGTGAATATGTCCCCTTTAGGAAGCACAGCCAACCTAATACAAAATACAACATTTTTCCCTATTTTTAGTTGCTGTCAAAATTGTGCTTGTGAACCTAAAGTGGAAAAGAATATACAACTTAGACGCCTAAGTTAATACTGAAATCGTCATGCTTCATATAAACAGACATGGAAAGTTTGCCATGCAACAATTAAAACAAAAATATAGGAAATCCACTGTCAGACGTGCTCTATATTTCCGTTAATAACGTTGAAATATGGTAATCAAACACCCAAGAACAAATAGCATTAAAAGACGTATTGTGATCACAGTTTCTAAGGACATATAACCAGAACAGTGATAAAATCAGCCTATGCCCCAACAATTTAACAAACGAAGTATAGAGGTTAGGTAAACTGATTTCATTCATTGAGGTTTTGCATGTAAAGGAGGACCACTGATCCGAGGGTAGAAGTGAATATGGTATCAATCAACGAAGCTCATAATGCGAGACTTCGGGTATTCTTTTTATACATGGAAGTAGCGGAAATGTAATCACCTAAATTTAAGTTTTGCTTAACACTAAAAATTACTATTATCAAGTTAAATAGAGAGTCGTAAGACCAGTGATTTCAGGATGAGCTTTAAAGGGGAAGTTCGTGCAACGGATAGGGATAGAAAAAACTCATACGGAATCTCCATGACATATTCCTAATCTGACATGCCCTAGTCAGTCATCAATACATACTGAGCTAATATGGCACCAGAGGATAACGATGAATAGATATTAAGCGTTACTTTTTCGTGCAATTTTTCACTTCTGTTGCCATCAATTGTTACATATAATACGTTGACCTTGGTATATAAATGGACAAAAATGTCAACTTTTACGAGCACTGCCAAGTCACGCACCAATGCTAACTTAAAATGCACACTTAATGCCTTGTTAATGATCAAAATCATGGATCAGGTCACCTCCTTCTCCCCACCCATCTCCTCCCATGCCTGACCTCCAATTCAATGCCTAATGCCTCTCAAACGAGAAGTTCTGGCTGAGGCATATTCGTCCTTCCTTGGCCTCATCTCCCATTCACTGCTTTGATCCGTCCTTTGCCAATCCTTTTTTGGATTCATGACCCAAGTCATCTTTTACCACTACCTGATTTTCAAGCAGGTTTGAAGTTTCGAGGATTTCAGCTTGAGCTGAGATATGAGCTGGATTCTATTCTTACAATGCAATTTTAAATAATTGCAATTATTATCATGATAAGCTGTCACAGTCCATTACCTAGGTCGGTCTGGAAAAAACCACACCATACTTACTACTAGTTATTTATGGAGTTTATTCTTTACCCGAAGATTTGTTTTCTTGTTTCATCGCTCCCAAAAGAGTTGAATTAAAAGCTTAAACATTACTTGATTCCTCTAATTTAGACTTTAAAACGCCCATCAAATTTTTAGCAACTTAACTAACAATGAAAGCAGTTGATATTTAATTGAAGAGTTACTTCTTCCTTCGAACTGCTGTTTTTTCTATATGACGCAAGTGCAAATGTAATAATTTCACTGGTGGTTAAAGTAACCAGACTCTGACCAAATAGTTTCGAGTTCCATTCTGCGTTAAGTATCCGGGAATTCCAAGCAAAGTAAAAATGTCCGTATATAAAAACACAATCACAGAGAAAGGAGCCAACCCTAAACTCTGAACGTGTGAATGCCGTACTCGGCAGTTCAATTACATTTTGGGCTCGGTACTCATATTTAAAACTAAATCTTGGAGTTGGAGAGAGGTATTATTAAGTAACGTCATCACCTCCAAGTAACCTTCTTACCACCAATGCTCATATAAATTCCTACTTTTCATTTATTCCGATAATTTTCACATCAAAGCAAAGGCTAATAACCGTCACCACCTTCGCGATATTTTCACAAGGAATATATCGTGCGCTCTTCAGGAAATGCACATTAGCCCTGCTTGAAAGAACCTTTTGTAAAACAACTGGCCTGAATTAAATCCGACCTCATTCACTGAGAACAGACAAGAAAAAGTGAGACATATAAGATTATCACGTTATATATTTAAGGGTGATAAATTACAATTCTTCTGTCATGGAAAACTGATGGCCAGGACACGTAAATAAAAACTAGCTCGCGTTATTTCCCATTGTCCCTGCCTCTACCTGTATGGGCTTAGTTTTAACGACGCATTAACATTCAATTGCTCATTACACAACTTTGGTTGGTCATTGGAGAGGCCACCGATGTAGGTACTCGCATTATTTCCCACTGTCACTAGCTGTACCTGAATATTCTTAATTTTTAAATAGTAGCTATTAATTGCTTAACACGGCATCGATTGGTTATTTGGAGACACCATTGACAACTAAGATCATTTGCTCCATTGAGGATAGGAAGTACAAAGTTTGATGTCTCATTCAACGGACGGAGTACTGCGTCTTGCACTTGAACTCCACATGGCTCAAAAGATAGGATCTGGATCACAATGAAAGATTTCCACCACTTCTTGGTTTCAAACTCGAGCCCTTGGAATGGGGAGCCAGCTTTCTAGCCACCATACAAAAAACATTAATCCCAAACATTATGTCCTGTCATAATTTGACAGGACGTACTGTTAAAATTCTGGCAGTAATAAAAAAAGCACGTGCTAGTTGAAAGCACAAGTATCGGTTAAATTACAGTTCTTGCCTCCTACATCATTTGCTCATGCGCGACCCCTACTGACGTTGTCGACCTAAGAGACGAGAGGAGAAAGAGAAGCCACCATTATCGCTTCCTCCCACGTCTACCCACGTTCCCATGGAGACCGGCTCGTGAGGGGAGCAAATGACAATGAGACAAAGCCGAGGAACGCTGGGAAATGGTGTGGATGTTCCCCCTGTTTTTTTCCTCCACGTTTGGGCAGGAGTCCATAGCGGCTGTTTCTTTGGCATACCAGCAAAATTAAATGAGAAAATATTGACATGGCATTGTGTGAGCCGCGCTCGGGAAAGAAGAAAGGCTTAGAACTCACTGTTGGTTTCTGAGGTATAATGGAAAGGGGAAAACTAGCATAACCACGCAGTTATAAAGAAAATTAAGACCTTTACATGGGCACTTCGGGCACCTTTCATGGACTCTCGAATCCCAATAAACCGCTCTTTGCTTGTCATCATGTTTCTCGCTAAATATCCCGAGTTTACATATCATCCATCTCTGAGGAGGGACTCGAACTCGTGAACAATGAGTTAGATGGCAAACATTTTCACTGAAAATATCTTCCCGAAAAATTAAACCTATTTGGTTAAGTTTATAGTATGTCCTTTGGTGAGATGCATAATGAGATTTTAAAGAGAGAGAATTGTTGGGAAGCACTATGATGTGCGGTGAAGCCTCGGAAGAAAATTGTCAGTGAATCTATATGGATAACCCGCATTGAAATAAATTCAGACTCTTGACAAAAATAACATAATAATACTGATAAACTAAAGTACGATGAAAGAGAATACACTATGAAGAACAAATGAATAACATCATCAAGCATGCCGGCGACGAAAAAGATTTTCCATATGCTTTCCTATAAAACGAAAAAGCTTTCTGATTGCATAACTTTTAAGGCTCACTCGTAATATAAACAGGCTAAATGTCATTTTGGATACTTTCATGGTATCACAAAATACCTACGGGATATTAAATGCACAAATCAATGGATCCGAGCGAATTGACGACGAGAAAAATGTCAGCATATTAGCCAAAGTATTCCATCATAACGTTGTGGCCAATCGGTAGCGCAATACTCTAGAATCTCAATGCTTTATGTGTTGCGCATGATGTGTACTCCTCCGTCACCTGACCGACCAACCTCCGGACAGATGGTTTTCATTTCACTATTTTTATGCCACAATAATTCACTTTTACAATGTCAGTTACCCAAAGAGTCGGCCTTTCAACGAACAATATCTCACATCTGACATGCATTCCGGCGAAGGACAGGACGCAAACGATAGAAGGCTACAGGTAACTTATTACTAAGAAGCGCTAAAATACGGTTTCACCACGTACCAGGCGAAGAGGATAATGTCCCCGCTTTCAAGATAGCATCATCTCCTTGCCTCTCTAATCCATACCCTTCTGATACACTTCGCACAGCTCCCCATGGCTCGTCGCTTGACCTTTATTCCCTCCGCTCACAGAACCAAGTGCCGCATTTAAATCTCTTCCATTGATCATTCCTTGCCGATGCCAGAGGACGTGCTTGACAATGAAACCGTGACCGCCACAACTAGGGGCATTTGTTGGCCGATGCCGGTCTATAAAGTCGTTTTGCATGTCAATTCCGCTCCCTGAGAGCCTCTAGGAAGATAATGTTATCGCTCGCATCAATATGCCATGCACAGTTCCACTTAGACGTTTACGCCATCTCGCCGCGCATCCCTAACACTCGTTGCCATGGTAACTGTGTAAGATAAACTGATAAATGATTTGAGGTATTGGTATTCAGGCTTTTGGTTCTGCGATTAAACTCCCTTATACCTGGAAGAGACTTATTCGAAATTAAGTTTTTTACTTCCCAAAATCATCAACTGCTGGAATTGTTTATTTACTTTTTGAAAAAAGACCATTGTTGTTCTTAAAAGCCCAAAGAAGCCGGCAGCATAGCACGGTGAAACTGTTGCATAATATTAAGTAATTTAATCGCAGAACCAAAAGCCTGAATACCATAAACAATGAGCTGCGAAAATCTACAAAAAAAGATTTGAGGTATTATTTATGCTCCAACAGATTTATCCATCGAGATTTGAGTTCACCCTTTTAATATCAACTATTGAGTTAGTCTGGTTGCAGAGTACTTCCGGGTAAGAGTTAAAAAATGATTTATGATATCGGACATCTCAAAGTAAATATCCCGCAATGTTCAACTAATACCTTCTCATGTCTATGCATACAGCATATTCTTAATTAAATTTATTGCATAGATTCAACAGTCATAGGAAAATACGGCGTATTCAAGTAGCTTCAGACAAAGGTTAAACCCTCCAAACATTTTGGAAACTTTCCATTTTCCATAAAATTGCTTTCCCCTTTCGATAGCGATCTCAAATATTTGATCATTCCATATAAGTATTTTCCATCAATTATTCACGAGATGCGATGTGGAGTTCCTTTTACATGTGCTTAAAAGATGTTTAAGATCATGGAAAGTCATGTGATCCGGAGACACCTGGCTTCACGAAACGAAAAAAGCCCGGCTCCTAATGTTAGATCTGTGACAAAGAAAACGGTTGGTAGCAATACCGAGTTAAGACTGAAATTCGTCGTCGTGATGCAATACTGAAGTCATTACGGTGCTCACGCAAGGAATACTTTAATCAAAGAAGGTTTCGATGAGACACCTCATGTATTTCATTGCTTGTTTTTGCATATAGTAAATGGAAAAAAATAAAAATCAATTTTTTTTTCAAGCTAATCTCGTACATATCAATTACATCCAAGAGCTCTTGTGTCCAAACTTAATACGCATTTTCCTTCGATACAATCAAGGGCTGAGGTTAAACTTAGTATTTCCCCCAAAGTTATCCATTTAGATTTTTGCAAAAAATATACAAAGTAAAAGAATTATCTTGCAGGAAATCAAATTATCAATTCAAAACTCTTATGCTCATAACCTAACGAACTGAATCTAACGGTAAGTGCGAATCTCTATCGGCCGTCTTTTTACTCTTTTCGATAGAAATTGCATTTTAAACAAAGTAAGTAGGTATCCAATTACAGTTCGTTTATCTTGTGAATATAACATCGATGAACCCACTCCAATCTTACAACAAAGTGGTCGGTAATCTCTAAGGCTCCAAGATTAACAAAGAGAAGAAATAATTTGCTCTCCCGCAGAGGACTGGATGCTCTGTAGTCGATGGGGATGGGGTCGAGCAATGGGAAGAGACGCCTGGAAGAACTTAAAAAAGAGAGGAAGGGCGCCTTATTATGCTCGCGTGAGTGTGACCTAGTGCGTGAGAGAGGGTGAAAAAAAGACACGGCCCCCGTGAGACCATCGTGCTCCCCAGCGGAGACAATGGGAACTTAGGAAAACAAAGAAGAGATGTCACGAGAAGAAATGGAGTGTGCGCAGAATGTAGAGGGAACAAGTCAATGCTGAAGGTGACGGGTATGACTGCTTCCTCAGGAGTATATGAAAATAGTAAAGTAATATCCACGTGACTAACAGGAAAAAAACATGGTAAATTTAATTGTGTAAAACTCTCAATTCTGAAACATGTAGTGCCATTATGCTCTTTGGATGCTGCTGCGCCACTGATAATCATGAGCCATATATGTGCAAGACGGTTAACCAATGCCTAATTGCAATTTCAACAGACCAAATTACATACATTGCGGAGATAATGTAGACAGAACGTATCTCCTGAAGGAGGGGAAATATTTAGTACCTCTCCACGGTAAGAGCTCATCATAATGTCCATTCAAACTGTTTAATTGCTTATTTATGTTCCTACCTCCTTGGCCATTGAAACCTCAGCAGGGTTTTGGCCTCACCAACAATGCCTCTCCATTCTGTTCTATTCTCTACCACTCTGAGTGTAGTCCCTAGTCTATCGATGACCTTTTCAACCTGGTCCTTCCACCTCTTTTATTATTTATGTACATCCATGGCAATACTAATAGAAGGTTGGACATTCCGGTTACCAAAATGAGTCCGATGAAAGCCCCGATAAATGAGTTTTTAGCAACGACAGCATGGATTCAAGTAGATATTTGTTTTCTTAAGTACTGATATACAACAAATTTTATAGGTTATAATTATTAAATTTGTAGTCTGAGGATGCATTCATATTTATATACATCTGAAATAACTCCAGCAACAATTTATACGTAAATGAAAGGTGAAACTCATTTTCCATTTACCGTTACCATTTTCAACATTTTTGTCTCCGGCAAACATGGACCCGATTCTCCCGGGTAGACGTATCCATGAGATATCTAAATAATTCTCCTCCCTCATGTTTCCTCGCATTGCTGTTGTATCCAAATACGACACAATTATCAAATACACAATTCACACCATCCCTAGCTAGCACTTGATGTCATTCAAACTAGGTGACAGCGTTTGACCCAAACGATGCGCAATGACCTACCTTAATATTACCATGTATAAATCTTTCATGTTCCTAAATTATCAAAAGAATTCTTTGCAAATCATCTTCGCCCAGAGCAAGATCGTATAATTCTGTAGGTAAGGGAAATTTCATATACACGTTATAGAAATTATCCTCTCATGCCGCAGATACCTTAATCTTTCATGAAAATGCAATTACTTTACCTACAAATGATAAAAAAATACGAAATATTATGCAATTTAAGGAAACAAACAGTCTTTGAAATACTGTTTCAATGAATTCCCTCAAAGATTGTCATAATTACTAGAAATTAGAAGACTAGAATGGAAAGCTTTAGCTGCCAATATAGCACGACGTAGTAATCGGCCTCTCATTAAGGAGAAAAATGTAGTAGCATTCAGGTAGCTAGAAAAGTAAAAATCTACACATGCATAATTAAAAAAAAACATTTCTTAACTTTAATTAAGTATGGGCTATTTTCCACGCAGATGAGCAATTGGAACTTAAAGAGTTGAAAAAACTAAACTCTTCCTTCGGCTTTAAAAATTCGCGAAAGATAACAATCAACGTGGTCAGTGGGATCAGGGCGGTCAGCGTGAAATTAGCCTTCCGCCATTGCATCAACGCTCGGCAGCATTATTTTCGGAATTCTTTTGTTAGCCTCCATTAACGTAACTGCCTCTGGTACGAGGCTCATATCTCTCTGCAACCGGAAGTTGAAATTCTCCTTCGGATCGCGATTCCGCAGCGGGGGAAAGAAGCGCCTACCTTGGACGGCTTTGGAAGCGCTTTCTCGCGGTAAACAAAAGGCCGCGCGACGGAGAGAGATAAGAAGGGAACGCTCATCGGTTATCTTTCTCAAACGCTGGAGAAAGAAAGAGAAAGCTTTTTGGAACCAAACACCGCTCGACGTCCGACGGCAATTAAACAGATAATAGTACTCTCTCTATATCTAAGCATATAATAGTCTCTCCCTGACTCAGCGAGAAAAGCACGCTCACACAATGTCACTTGAGGGCACTGAGTGAGCTCGAGTTCGTCTCATCAGCCGTGTAAGGGGAGTAAGTGTATTTCCGCCGATTGATAAGAGTTACATATTCGAATAGATATAGTTTATTTTTAAAGCCTCGTCGGTGAGAATCTAAATTATGCCATTCGAAAACATAAAGTTTGAAGAAAAAAAACATGAAAATTGGTCATCCGAGCGAAAACTCAAAGACAATATAGAGCTACTCATCGATGAACCTTGTGAATCACTATTCACTGAATGGATCCATAAGTATTTAGGTATTTTGGTGAAAGAAGTATAACATTATTTTCATCATTTTAGTGATGATTTACTTCCGAAGACTGGCTTGATGCAGCTGACACTCCTATCAGCTAACCGTTTTATTTTCTCTTTCATCTTCATTTCAAAATCACTCATGATTTGCCTTATTAATTATCTTTGGCTCTCCTCAGCAATTCTTCCCATTCATTTATCCTTTCATTATTTCTAAGAAGGGACTACTTTTCCTTTAAATGTTAATTTCGTCTCATGCATTCCTCTAAGTTTTTATCAAACATATTGTGTTTCTAACTCTTTTAAAGATATTCGCTATAAGAGTTTAATATAAATTCAAACGAAGAATTTGCAATCAAAAGTATTTTTTATGTTGCACTATCATGAAGCACCATCCGAGAAAAAAAGTTATAAATATATACACATATCGTAGCCTATCTTTAAAGCAAGAGGTATCATAAAATTTGTGGTCATTTCTACCAATATTATTTACCTTATTCTTCTAATAATAAAACATTGCAGCCCCCTGTGGATATACTACCTACCTTTCGCGCTGCGATATTCATAGAATTATTAATCAGCGAATAAATTCAGTGAAAGCCCATTTCATTGCTTCGAAATGACTAAGGAAAAGAATTCCACTTGAGTCGCATATTTATGCAAATCTTAGTACTTGCAGCCTTTCTCTTCCTCTTGAAGCTTCATTTGCTGAACGAGTATCGTAAACCTTTCATTTGTTTACTGAGACATTTTATTCTAACCATTTCTTTGGAAAAAATACGCAACAGCCTATTTATTTCGAGAAATGCGTCGTATCTTGTAAAATAGGAAATGCACCAATCATAGGTTTAACGGCATCCGTTTAATAAAACTAATGACTATAAACACTTCGTAACTAATGAAATACCTGAGGTGTAAGAGGGCACATGCAAAGATATAAGAAACCAGAAATGCAACTTGAAATTAAAATCGAAAATACTTGATCTCTTCACGAAGTTAACGTTGTCTTATCTCTCGGTTATGGGACTTACATCCAGGATATAGCAATTTAGATCAACTTGGATTGCGATAAATGGGGAAAATAATCCATCTCAAGTTTTTTCAAGAAAATAAAGGACAACAATAATTCCTGCCCGCTATAGTTAGCCTTGCTTTTTTGATGCTGCGTCTACAACTACAGGTAATTAGACGAAATATATTTCGTGGTATGGGTTCCTTAATCTGATACTGATCTTGTCAGAGCACATACCTAAGCAAGCATAAATAAGAATCAGCATTAGATTACAGCCATTAGAATATTTCCCACATTTCTCGTAGTTCTATCCTGTAATATGGCGATACGCAGTCACGAAAAGGTGGATACTAACATTGACGAATGACAATGAAATAATAATGGATTTTATTTTAACAAAAAAACTAGGTATAAACTGATTCATCATTTCAAGACGTATATTTACAGTGCATTACTTTTTTTAATTCAAATTTAATCAGAAAACATTTCGACGTATCAATAAATAATTATTTGTGTTCTTTCTCTCGGTAACACATTCGTCGTAGAATCCAAGGAAGACAACGAATGACGGAGAGCGCACCTTTATCTCGCTGACGCAACGCAGTCTGTGGTCAAAGTAAAGAAATTGGAAACCTCGACACGGCAACGCAAAATCGGATCCTTAGAAAATGTAGATTAACCCTCGGTCTATAAAACGTAAGCCGATTTTTTAAGACATTTTCCAGGAAAAAAGTACGTCTAATGGGCTAGGAAATAAGATAAGAAATCTTCAGTTCAGCATTATTTGAGAATCATCTAATATTGAATGAAAATATATTCCTTAATAATAAAGAAAACTATGACTCTCAGAGATCTCATTATTTGAGATGCCAATAAGATTTTACACCACCTATTCACCCTAATTATCCTGGATTTAAAAATATTTTACGGAAAAGATAAGGAGGCATACACTTACTGGTATAATGTCAATGCAAATTTTTCTGTATATGATTTCTATGCCACTCGCATGATAGTTATGAACCATTACTACACCAGGAAATTAGAAGTTTCATGATGATTAAGAATCATTCCTTCATCATAATAGAATAGACTCATCTCATTTATGCTCATCCCCACAGGATGTTTCCTGCCTTTGAGTCAATTTCTGGCCTTTTCCCTATATCCCTTCAGAAGCGGATGTCTCATTGGTGCTCGCTCATTTATGGCCCGTGGTTTGCTGATTATCTTCCCCCAGAGGTAACGACTATACACCAATTGGATCTCGTTAGCCGAGGCGAGCTAATCGCAACACGCGATTAGTCGGACGTCCACCCACTTAAAAAGAGCTCCCTGAGTACGTGAGGAGCGAGCTTGAGTAAACCGATGGCTCACTTTTGATCCTCTTCTCATTAAAATAAATGAAATACACTTAAAAGCCATTCCTGAAAATATATTAAATGAATATTTAATCAAATCGATTGTTTCCAATTTTTTCAAGAAGAGCAAATGAACAGCAGTGAACACAGAGAGTACTGAAGCTGAAGCAAAAATTTGCCTGAATTACAAACTGACCATTATGAACAGAGGTTCCCCAGAAGATCAATCACTTAAAATTTATAAAATGAACTTCTAAATTTTCCTAGAAAAAATTTCTGCAACATTCAATTATACTTATGCTACTGCTTTATAACGAATTTAATCCAATCTCCCATCGTAAAATATAGGCATATGAGCATTCCATGTCCAGCGCATCTCGCATTTACATAAATGAATTTAACAACTTGACTGACAAAATGAAACCTAGACGCTTAAATACGAAAAGATAAAATTGCTCTAGAGAGAGATGCTTCTTTACTTCTACTAAATACAATGTGAAGCTAAATATATTGCAAATTTGACACATATTTAGACATCTATTTAATAGTACAATAATTATTTCAAATGTTTAATCGGTAGTTAATTCAAATAAGAGTTAATGATTTCTTGAGTGGTGGTCGAAAAATTAAACTCAATTTTATTTAGAGACTGAAAGTTTTTTACTGCTTATAGAACAGCTGTTTGACAGTTCCATACATAGAATGTTTTAATTTGGTTAATTTCACAGCCCTGATGAAGCAAAGAAATTTGGTTAAACGTTGTCTTTGAAAAATTGAGTTTGATTTTTGACCAACACCCACAGAAAAATTATTAATTCTTGCATACATGTGGCCAAGAAAAGTACCTTATTGTATTCAAGACTGATGGTGTTATACTTCTTATAGAGCGACTGGTTGAAATCTCCATAAACTTACTGTTTCAATTCGGTTAATATCACAGACTGTTGAAAATATAAATTATATGACACAATTTTGTTTCATTATAAATCTTGAATTTTTTTCTTCAATCAATATACTTATTTTTAATATTTGTTTTTGTATATTTTATTATAGCCAAACTAACGTTGGCGATGAAAAAATGAGTTTTATTTCTTGACTAACACTTAAGAAATCACTAACTCTTCATATTTGTGATAGTCCCTAATAGTGACGAATAGTCCCTAATTGATTCAATTATAATATTTGGAAGAAAAAAAATATTTCTTCATTACTACCTTAGTTGTAATGAAATGGCAAAGTCACATTAAATAGTATAAATAATTAAATGCTCTTACTAAATGAAGAAGAGGAGCGCAGGTTCTGGCACTTTCTGCGCATAACCTATACGAACTATGAAGGTCACATTCAACGCTAATTCCCTAGACTGCCACAGAACTATTTCTTGCTCCCAATGAGTAGCTTCACAAGCGTTAAAAGCCCGAAACGTATAAAGATCGTAAATCTTCACTTCAAATACGTGGCTATCAAGGTTGAAATATATCTCGAATAGACCAACGGTGAACAGGCATTCAAGGTTGCTCTGGGGAGTTTGTAAACTGATTCCCATCGGATCTCAGTAGGCGTCTAAACGTTTGACAATTGGATTAGTGAGTGTAAGAGCTTGAAACGGTATTCCCTACGGGTTAATATAAATAGAAATACACATAAGAAAATTCCTAGTGCTTCTAGGGACATAATAAGACATTTGTTCACGTGATGATAATGCGCGATTAAACGAAGCAGGGTAATTAAACACGCGAAAACAGATTTGCACACTATTAATGCGTAGTGCTGGAACAGATAGTACACCACGTACGACTTCCAGCAATGCAATGTATAGGCACTATTCAAGACTAAAATGATGACATTTTACTTAAAGATCCGAAAAAAACTTACCAAATTTTTATAAGGAAAAATCAAATCCTATCCGCCCGAAGTTGAATATTATGAACTGGTTAATTCATGAACAAACAGGTTAGCAAAAAACTACCAATAAGTTAAAATTTATTTTGTATTTTTCTTCTCGAGTTGAGATTGAGTTTCAGTTTACCTGTAAACCACTGAGAGAACATTAAATCTGAGATGTGAAATACTCCTAAGAATTTAAGAGATCCATTCCCTCATTCAGGTAAGATAAGCATCGATAATGCAGAACTCATTATAGTTTCAATGTTTTACAGATTATAAAGCTAAAAATGCAGGCCAAATCTTGCTTATACCTAGAATATAGTGACTCTTAGGGATGAAAAGAAAAAAATAAAGACAATCATAATAAATGTTGCAATGAGACGAGGAAGTTAAAAATAATACTTATCACGATCGTATTAAGGTAAGATCACATGGTAGAAATGCAGAATGCATCTGCTCATTTAATCAAGCTTAAAAAAATCATGACTCATACCATTAGACAGAAAATAGAATTTTTTCAAGGTCGGCGTATAGTTGCTCCACAAAATGCATTATATTAACATTTTCTGAGTTTTTGCCTAACCACGGCAAGAATAAAAACATCCAGAATCTATACAATCTTCACCCAATTGCCAAGATAATATACCCTCAGGTTTAGATAAATAACTTTCATTTTCACCAGATAACAAGATCGCAGGTATAATTGATATGTAAAAATTCAAAAAAATACTTTCAAATGGTTGAGGGATATTCTATTAATATTAGATCATAGCTATGGAAGTAGTTGGAATCAACCCAAAAGAGATCTGGAATTTAAAAAAAAGTTCCATTGAATTAAGACAAAATTAAGAAGTTCTGGAAAAAATGAACTGAAAAACCAAGATCATGTAGTCATGAGTAATATTATTAAGAACCTAAGCGAAAGGAAGAAGAAATTTTGAGATATGAAGAAAAGAAAAACCAATTGTTTCCCGAGGTCCACAAAAGGACAAATTCTATGACAGAAGACTTGCAAGAATATACATGACTCCTTAACAAATACAAGTAAATGAGGCGCTGCTAACCTCAGAAAACTAGCCACGAAAAAGAGACTTCACCAATTAATGAGCGTAACGACTTGATGAACTCGAAGTACCAATTACAGAATGCACACGGACAAGGGACACTAAAAAATCAATCACAAGGCTTAAAATGGCTAATCTTTTTCCAGTCCGGAGGCCATGGTCTCCATGGTGACAGTCTCCGAGACAATTTTCTCTGCGACGACTGACATGATTGGCTCCCACGAGTGCACACCACCGCCGTCCCCCCATCCCATCCACCCCCGCTAATTCCAATCTCACGCATCCCGACATCGGACATCGTCTCATCCTCTCGCCGTGGATTCCCTCCCCCTCCTCTGCCACTGAATCCCCCCGACACCCACCGAGCATCCCTCCCCCGTCGCCCCCGCTCCCCCATCTTCGCACAGCCCCTGTTTACACCTGCGACGAGGCGCTATGGCAACCGGGACCCCGGGACGGGCACGGGGGCAGAACCACAGGGCTCCGCCACCCATTGGCGCAGCGAAAATCACGTGACGCACACATCGTTGCCTCTATTCTCCTCTCTAGCTTCTGGATATTGACGCTAATTGTCGCACCACTCAAAATGTATATATCCGAGGTTTGGAATCGTCATCCGCCACTCCCACAACTGAACTCACCGAGCGTGAATGCGATACGGGGTGTGCTTCTCAACTGGGAAGCAGCCGAGTCCAACGAAGGCGTAGATAATCCTGTGTTAAGGGGATCTACGCATTTCTCGGGATAATTTCAAAGTTTACACCGCCTGCGTCACAACGGCACCCAAAAGTCGAATCCTCACGGTTTGGAAAACGTTCTGATCGTCCAATTTTCTCGTCCATTAAGATTCCATCGGGGTCATTTCCGAAGAGAGGGTCAAGAAAGCTGCAATTTTCCTCATCGACTGCGAATATCATTTTCAACCGGTTGGAAACAGGATTGAGCTGCCGAATCCATGGTGACACAGACGGCTGGGCACTGAGAAGCCTACCGTGGAGCGCTCACTACTAGTCGTCAACCTGAAGTGCCTAATATCGTTGAAAACCGATTAAAAGCATGAAAAAAAGTTGTTCAAAATTGAAAATGGACAAAGAAAACTAATGTAAGGACAAAGATAAATGCGTTTCATCATATGATTAGAGGAAAAATAGAAGTGAGATATTCAACTAGGGAGTGTAAGTGACTGTGTTGCTCCGCAAATATCCAGAATTGTTACAAGTGCTTGGCGTGGTTCTTGTGTTTATACCCGTTGTTATCATCTTTTTCAACGAAATATAAGTTATCAGATAGTGCTTAACACAAAAGAAGCCTCAAGAGGAAAACTGTGGAAGAGAATAACACCAAGTTAAAAAAACCTGGAGGGACTTACCGAACAACCGTGAAAGTAAGTGAAAATTTTAAGCACTCGCAGACACATCAGTGGTTCACTCCCGAACAAGTATGCTTATCCCTACCGAACCATTTCCATTAAAAAACCATCATCATCCCACCCATGTTTATTTAACTCTCATTTCAAAACCAGGTACAGTCATGAGAAAATAAATCGGGACAAAGAAAAACTAGTATCACTCTTTTAATATTGATAGTAAATTCGAGGCTAATTAAAGTCGCAACATATTCTTTGGCTTCTCCTGCAGATTGAAAGTTTGAATATTTCCGTTTGATACTGTTCTGATAAAATAAATATAATTACAACTTCGTAGAGTATATATAATTGTGTTCATAATGAATAAAAACACTTGGTAATCTTCCACAGATTTATTTCTTTGACACGACGCGTTTCACCACACTGTGGGATAATCATGTGCAGGGTTCTTTGGTTTAGGTCATGCATATATAGGTTTCCACCAAGGCGTTAGGGAGTGGGGGGAGGAGCTCCTCCAGTGCTCTGGTGTGGGCAGTGCACTGGCCATTTAAAACCCTCTGACCCCTCCTTTCCCTCACCATCCAGAGTTCTCAAGGAAAGGAGGCCTCCATCATCACTCAGTCCCAACCCCTGCGTCCGTTTATCCTGTGTCTTTCCGCCCTCTGTCCACTCAAACACTTAGTTCCCACTCCTCCCCCTCACTCTCTAACGCCTTGGTGGAAACCTGTATATGCATGACCTAATCCGAAGAACCCTGCACATGATTATGCCACAGTGTGGTGAAACTCGTCGTGCCAAAGAAATAAATCGGTGGAAGATTACCAAGTGTTTTTATTCATTATGAATATCGAGAACTTCCACCATATCCAGCCTGAACAGTTATATTTATATAATTTTGTTGTTTAAATTTTAATCGTAAACATTGGAGTGCATATAATTTAGCCTTTGCAATCGCGATTGAAAAATTGAAAATTAAGCCAAAAAATACGGTATAAAAAACGTAATACATAATAAATTTCATCATATTGGAATATCAGTCGCAAATTTGGAAGCAAAGGTTGTGTATCACAAGTAGAAAGTACGAATCACGCAAGCATTTCTTTGCTAAAACTACCGAAAGGTTTCTCAAGTCCCACAAATATCTGCATTCACTACCGCAGATTCTACAGCAAAAATTATTCATCGTAAAGTTCACTTATCATGCATGGAGGAGTATACGAGCGAAATATATATTCGCGTCGCCGTGTGCATGTTCCGATAAGCCGCTGCGTGTCCTTATGGCCCTTACCGGCCTTCTTCAACTCGCCGCGCGCATTCCAAGAGGAGTATTTTTTTATTTTTCGGGTGTCGGGACTCGGCTGAGAAACCAGATATGAGGACCCGCAACTCCTGCGGCTTTTCAAGCACACCCACCCACCTGCCCGCTCGCCCGGCGGTTACTGATTTCACCCACGAGGTCCTTCTCACGGCAGGGGACTCACTTCGGCCCCCAACCCTACGTCTTCCATCCACCTCTTTTCCTTCCCTCTTCTCCGTTTCACGCCCCGTACATTTTTTATTCTTTCCTCCTTCCACCTTTGCCAGCCCGGCTTTTTTTTACTCCTCCCGCTTCCACTCCGCCTCATACTCCTGTCCACCCCGGCCATCTCTGTCCCAAACAATTATATATCTTCCACATCTCTGACAGTCTCGTCTCCATCCAAGAAACAATGACACAACGGCATATTTATATAACAATCAGTAAATCAACCTCGGGGGTGGTTACTTTAACATTATTATTTCTTTTATAATTTGAACGGATTTACGGTGGTTCTGGCATTTAATATCGGTGTATACGTGTAAATGCACTTATAACGACCACCATTTCTATGTTTTTAATGGTAGCCACAAAACGTGGCTAATTAAATGATTATGATTGTAATAATTCACACTTTCCCTTGGACTTTCACAGTATATTAATTTTCAGAGTGTTATCATGGAGAAATTTAACCTCTTTTTTTACTTTTAATTGAAAATATCATTTTTCAATTTTTGAGACATGAAGTCTTCATTGTTTACATTACATATATTATCACATATATTATATTACAACCAAGATAAATATAGCTATCAGTTTTACCTAGCGTATTATAAGTTAAAATAAATAAATTCAGCATCTTTATTATGTACCTTAATATATTTAATTGTACTTCGGGTGCAAAAAAGTAGATTTGAAAAAATTCTCCGACATTTAGATAAACATATAGTTGAAAATCAACATTAGATCCTAAAGTAGTTTTTGCATTTGGTAGCTCTTTATTTTGATTGCTCTATCAGCTTTTGTAGTATTATGTTTTAAGGATATATATTGATTATGATGCTTATGAAATCCGATTATGACCAGAACGATTTCTTTAGCGTCCAAAACTATAGTAAGAACCGATTTTTATTCAGTAAAGATTCTAAATATTTGGCAGGGATATGTTAAGGATAGGTGCAAAAGGTTAATCCAAAAAGGAGTAGGTGCTTTTCGGCTAACCATATTTTCTCTCAATTTTATTTTAGAAAATTAGTTTCTGCGATCATTTTGCGCCCAAATAGATTACAGCCTTGGAATGATTTCTTCCATTTGCTACTGACTTTATTCGGCCGTATATGCGTATTCTGATCGATTGTTTGCGAGAAGATTATTCTAAAAATCAAATGCAAATATTGAGCTGTCGTATTCTTCATCATCATCGATTTTTCATTCTTATGGCTGGTTTATTGGAATCCTCCTTTCTCCCCAATCGAAAACCAACTCCATTTTGCTCTTCAGTAAGTTTTTTTCTATATCCTTTCGTGTTTGTCATAGACTTTCGTGTTTGTCATAGATCCATATGCCCTAAAAGGAGGATCTGCTGCCTTCCGTATTAATCTTGGGACTTCCTATTCTATTTTCCCGTCAAGAATGATTCTAAGATTTATTGTCTCACACAGAGTTCCCAATCCACTGTACTTTTGCATAAGTTTTTCTATGGAGTCCTTACTTTTTGGGCGTTATAGTTTATGTCCCCATTTCTCACTAAGACGATCCATTTAATCGTTAATATTCATTTCCAATAGCAGGTTTATAAAGCTTGTATTCTTTCCTGGTCTTGTATTTCCTAATGGCCTACGCTTCTGATAAATTGAGTGATCACACTGTACTAGCTTATTATTAGGGGTATCAATCAATAGTTCTCACTTTTTAGGCAAAGAGCATTTTATTTACATTACTTCCTATGATATATTTGTGTATCTCCTTTAAATGCATCACTTTTCTTCCCATACCGTCCTGTTTTTGCTATTGGCTCCCCTGCCCCCTTCCCCTCGTTCTCCTTCCCAACGTCGGACCGAGACGCACTAAGTCATTTACCTTCGCTTCCTCTTCTACGCTAAGGATATGCTTTCAACATCCCATACAGCCGTTGAAGCGATATTATTTTTTTAAAGGAACTACGAGCACGTGTGTTTGTTTAGGGTAAATTTAACTCTCAAATAAGCTCGGATGGATCCCACTACTGCGGGCATCAATTAAGCAGTGAATGCTAAATACCAAGAGCGTGGTAAATATTTTTCATGTAAGCGGTCACTCTGCCGGAGGTCGTTTGCTGATCTTCCTAGATTTCTACGGGCAAACGTCGCAGCCTATCTTTTGCGAGAATTTCCGACCAATTTCCACGGTACATTGATTACGAATTTTATTAAAATTTATCCAAGCAAACATACGTTGTTAATTATTGGCAAATTTTCTAGTCATACAATGAGCATCTGCGGTAGTGGATCATAATCATTAAATACTTGTTTATTTGCTGTTATTTCAGATAAAAATATTCCCTTGTAATACAATAATAACAACAAAAGTGGCGGGGTAAGTTTGTTGAAGAAGTAAGAGCAAATAAACTCCCGAGTTTTAGAATTCCACGATATGTGATTCCCAGCATACTCAGCGGATTACGCCGAGTACTTTGAACTAAGGGCATGAAGCGGAAGAGAAGATATCAATGCGTCTTACAGTCGGGATTCATTTCATTATCCTGATTTAAAAACTCTTTAAGGTTTGAAATTTAGAATCCTGCGAAAGTACTTCAGCCAGTGAGCAGATGAAAACGAAGGTGAAATCGCACGAGCTCACCAGTATCTAAGCTGAGCAGGGGCTTTATAACTTAAGAAACTATGCATAAAGAAACAATGTAATGAACCTTTAAGTTGTAAACAATCTAGTTGCAAACACTTTTAATTTGTAGATAATAATAAATATAGATAATGTACAATATCAAATCTAAATAATTAAATTTTAAAAAGTTCATTGAGAGCAATAAATAAAATCTAGCGGAATAAGAAATAGCATTAGAAATAGAAACATCCCATGATTCAAAGAATTTGTATTTTTGAGCTTTTTCATCATCATTAAATTATTTCCTTTGAAATGAAAGCAAGAACAAATGGAACATATTAATGTGTTTGGTATGAGCCAAGGGTTCAGGATAAGCATGAAGAAAGTCACCAAGTCTGGATGATGGATGCTCGTGAAGAAGAATTTACTCAGTGGCTCAAAATTTCTTGATTCAATTATAATATTTTATTTCTGCAAACGTAATAAAAAGAATTGATGACTGAGGATTCAATAGCCATTTGACGGACAACTTAACCCGATAGATGGACTTTGCGGAAAGTATGCAAATATTTTCACAATCTCCGGTAAATAACGACATCTCTGACATCTCACTCGAAACAGTTACCTTTTCCCACAAAAAACTTTCTCGGAAAAATAGGTGACTGATGGATAGTTTTACGAAATGATTAGTGTGAATTTCAGGTTATTAAAGAGCGAACAACTGACCGGTAGCTAAAACTCTAGATCAATTACTGGGAACATCATTATGACCAAATGTTGCCCCTACTCCTTAAGTTAGGGTATTTGCATGAACATCATATTCTGGAGAAAACAGTAATGTGAGGAAAAAAAGGACTCGCTTATGTATTTTTCAGTTATTTTCCGATTGCCCTAAACAGGCCCAAAGGACATTAACATCGAGTACCATAATTGAACTAGAAGATCCAATTAAAAATACCCATGCCTTGAACGGTGAAAAAAACACTTAGGCAGGAGTGGAACCCATGACCAAAGGATTAACGCGTTGGTTGGTTATTGGGAGAGGCAACCAACAGCTGAGGTCATTTGCGCCACGGAGGATAGGTGGGTATGTTTGTATGGGGAGGAGTAATTGGGGCTAGGAGGAAGGGTGGAGTAAAACCTGGCGTCGGCAGTAGCCTGATCTTAACGGCAAACGTCAAGTCCCCCGTTAAACGCCCCAACCGAAGGAAGAAATGCAGCACTGGAAATGCTTCCAACACAGCATCCAAGTAGAGACTGCAATTCCACTGATAATTCTTCAGCACTCCCGGGATCCAAGCCTGGTACCTTACTCCGGCCACCACACCAACCAGATCCACGAAGATTAACAAGCGTGAACTTTCGACAAAAGAAACATTCGGCTTCCCCCCAAAAAAGGTTAGATTGTGAAATAAATTAACAGGATCGGTCTTTCTCAGCTCAGGTGAATAACTGGAGAATAAAAAAATCCACCTGGAAGCGAAGTCAAAAAGGGATGCATATCTTACTACTGAAGGGATTTGTCCAAGTAGGTAGTGGGAGGGCGGGGCGGGTAGAAAGAGCGACGGCGCGTACATTGGGTGCGGCCATGACAACTGATACGCGAGGGCGACAAGAATTAAATAGGGGGAGGCGGGTGGGAGGGTGACGCTTGGAGGAGGAGAGAGGAGGGGAGCGAAAGACTTGTCCCCTTGTCGAGGTCACCTTGCTCCCATCCGTCCGCGCATGGGTGATTTCTGTGATTCGAATTTCATGTGACTGTCAGCATGTGACTGTTTGTCCGAGGGAAAGTCGCAGCCGGAATGCCATTGCGAGGGATACGCGTGAGGAAAGGGACGCTCTTGAAGAGTAAAACGAGAAGAGGCAAGCCTCAATATGAGTGTTGCTTTAACAAGTTTATACAGAGTACTCGGAATAATTTGACGGCGAGAATTGATGCCAAGCGACTGATGGTGGCTACTTCACAGATGTACACTTATGAGCACCTTACAGTGGCAACGGAATGCGACTGACAATGAGAGAAACATCGGCCCACAAATATTTTAATGCCTTTTGCTCGCAGTAAAGTTTTCCGTCACTTGTTTTCGCTAAATCAAATCCAAAACAGCTAATTTATAAACTTGTGCCCCCTCACGATAAAATCATTGTTTAAAACCTAGTTTAAATGAAAAGTTTTGCGAAATAGATCTGTTTCTCTTTCTAACAAAATCGTTTCACAAAGCTTAACAATATATTTTATAAATCTCTTTCACGGAAATTTTAGTGTTAGGGAAATCAAGTATTATACATCTTGACATAAGATACTGCATGTTACTCTTTGTTTTTTCAAAGGAATTTATAGCATCCATTTTCTCCCAAACAACATTCTCTGGCGCAACCAAAACAGTCATAAAAATTCACTTGATTCTCCAAATAGAGCCTAGAGCGTTAAAGTAGACAGCCACTATAATTATCTCTACACCCATCTATATAATTATTTACGTTCAGTGACAAGTATCAGTAATACAACATGGATAAAATAATTGTTGCTCACAAAACGATTCATACCCATCTGATGAATATTATCATCTAAATCATACTAATATTTCGTTTCAACCCCTCTTACCAAGATGGAGATGCAATTGATAGTAATTTTCTTCCATGGAGTATCATCTATTCGAAAATCTGTAGATAATTAAAGATTACTATTTAACGCAATCGTTAAAGCAACGTCAGAAAAGACTGCTTCCTCAATTCACCCTTGCAGGTATATTTGTCTCATGTGATTCGCAAAGCATAAGTTAGCGATATATAAAATATAAAAGCAAAAAATAATATGGGTTGCATGAATAAAAATTATAACTTTTAAAATACGAGAGAGAGCTACGGATTTTGACGCAACAACGGACGTGGTACAACCTTATCCTTCCTTCCCGAAGGCTTTCCCTTCGGGACATCAAAAAGGGCAGACAGCTACACATGATTACTCCCGGTACGCATTCACCAGTTCCGGACTCGACCCAAGCATGCAATCGGTGGAAGTGAAGAGTGATACGGTAATGCCCTCGGGAGTCTTCGACAAGGTTTCCCCATTGAAGCGAGGTTGGAGAGAAATATGTAGTGAGAGATAGCGGGGCACGTGCTCTGACCCACAGAGGAAGGCTCTAGCGTAAATGGCCGGCTAAAGCACTGATCGGGCTTCACCGCTCGCATATGTCACCGTCTGAAGTTAGGAGGACGCCGGCCGCGTATCATGCACACTTCCGGTGTCGGAGAGAAGGCCTACAAGTGTGGTGCATCCGAGATCGTTCTCGAGCGGGACGTTGAGGAAGAGCTATCTCGTTCGAGCGACACGGGCCACGCATCCCTGCAACTCTTTGCGGTGCTCAAAACCAATTAACGGTTCAAGAAAGAATTAAACTGTCATTAAATAGCTCGCTTTCACGCCTTCATGGAAGCATCGATATTTTTGCCCTAAAGAAGGACATAAAATATGTGATTAAAAAAATACAACGCGGAAGTAGTCACCAGATGGAATGGATAATTTAATGTGACACGTGAAAGGCAAATCGAGCGAGAAAACTTTAGAGTGGGTTCGATAAGAGTACGGAAACCGCTTCGCATTTGCGGAGCCCTAACGACTTTCTCGGGGAATAGGTAGTCAGAAAAGCTTCGCGTTTTTACCTATGCCTCACCAAAGTGTTCTTTCTCCGTAATTTTAAGCATAATTGCCTCAAATATTCAGGAAAAAACTTAATGCATCGTGTAGATGTATAAAATTGCACGAGTTCGTAGCAAATTCTACAATAAGAAAAATACTAATATTGTCAGATTTAAAAGGAGCACAGCTGCATACATCAATAACGAAAGATGATCCGAAAACCATAAAATTCATTTTAAATCAATCAACTCAGAGGGATATTTCCGGTTTAAAACCTCATCCCTGTTCAGTATGCTTGACTCAGTCTCCTAATTTCCGAGTGGTAACAAATCTTTAAATCATTAATGATCAGTAGTGATTGTAATATATTACGCAAGCTATATATTGCGATTCCTAACGCTAATCGAATCAGCAAATCACGATCTGAATTTCATCCAAACAATGACGGAAAGATTTTTTCCCGCATAGCATGTCTTCAGTAAATATAAATGCGAGCAGGAATGAGTATGATTTGAAAGGGGAATAAACATCTTAATTTGGAATAATGACAATACCAACCGTTTAAATCCACATTTTTTATTGGTACGACTAGTTTCAACGCTACGGAGTCATCATCAGGTACCTTGTTGTTGGGGATCTCATCATCCCCTCAGGTACCTTGTTGGGGATTTGTTTTCACTATATATGATGCCAAGTGTACTCCATCCATATTTCAGCTATGCAAATAAGTTTTATACTTCATTGGATATGAATTATAAATAATATGAACTGAAGGATAACATTGAAAAGCTGAAAAACTCGTTTATGATAATATAGTTTTTTAATTACAGTAATTGGGATATTGAGTCAGTTTCTAATTTATTTTTCTTTTGTGTTTTCAGATTTCCTGAGAGAAACGGGGAATATCTATTTCCTGACCTGCTGAGGGAAAAGGCTTTCGATCTTTAAATAAGATGAAGGAAGAATTTTTTGAACTGCTAGAAGGCCACCATTCTCACCATGTTATCATAAAATTAGCACCAAACAATGCTGCCCTAATGCATGGGGCACTCAAGTGACAAATCGTGAAGAAAACAAGCTGAAACAGACTTTTTAAAATATTTTTCGTCCTCCTTGTAGTAGCACTACTTGCTACAATTATTAATTGTTCCAAAGTTAACTTTCAAGATGAAAGAAGCTCCTAGCAAAGAATCCAACACGGGCACCATTAGTCGTAACATTGGAGGGCAAACGGCAGGGGTTTCCGAGCCAAAGTCGTCTTGCATCGAGGCCAACCTTTTGGGGAGGAGCCCTGTATCCGGTGTGGTCGACGCCTCAGGTCTCGCTGGACTGGTGAGGACACTGCTTATGCTTAGGCCCGTCCCCACGACGAATAGTTCCGCCACCCACCAGAAGGGATCCAACCAATCTACGACCCACTCTTCATACCTCTTAAGAATTGGCTCCAGGGGTCTCCATGTTCACTCCAGCAAACAGCGCGATGAGGGTTTCGAGTCTGACACGGATTCGACCCGTTCCGGAGGTGAGGAACGGCTGGCGCCCAGCGGGCCAGCGAGCCCCGCAGCCGACGAAGCCTCAAGCAGCGCCAACAGCAGCGCATCCTCCGATACGGAGGACCCTGAATCCCCGACTGTCGGAGGCGCGTTCCCATTCCGACAGAGGCGAAGGAGAAGGAAAGGTGACGCGGTGGAAGAGACAACGGCCGAAGACGAGATGGAGGAGAGGTTGAGGAAGGGACTAGGGTGCGAGGACGAACTCCGTGAGCTTTACGCAGTGTCAGACGTCGCCTTCTGTCACGCTGACCCCGCGTTTCCCCGGGTCGCCGTGTGGGTGGTGAAGCGCGGCCAGCCACAAACGACAACCCAGACAAGCGGCCGCAAGGTTATAACAGGTTCTTCGAGTGGCCTAGAGGCGGTGGTGTTCGAATGTAAGAACGAGGAAAGCACGAGAAAGTTGGTAGATTCGTACAACGAACTGAGCCTTAGGGTCAAATTAGAACAGTTTAAAAACCTAAGGAGGAAGGAAACGAGCAGCTCGGCACCTTCGCAGGCGACTTTGACGCTTGGGAGACGGCCGAATGCTGGGATCTTATTTACTGAGGGTGCTGGGAGGTACAACCTCGTTCAGCGCGTGGACGGGGATGGAGTTACTCACATAGAGGTCGCTGGGCTGACCAGGAAAGGTAACTCCTCGACATCACCTTCAGAATCTGAGCCCTCTAGCATCATTAGCATTAGTACGCCAGATGTGGGTGACATTCTACATTCGCAGTCCAATCCTGTTCCTAACAAGTCGCGCCTGTTACGTGAAATCGAGGGGGTGATCATTCGATCTGATGTCGATCAAAACGGTGCTGGTGCTAAGAAGGAGGCAACCTCGAGGCAGCGGCAACCGGCCATTCTAGTCGCTGCACCAATTGACACAACCATGGCTGGCCCCGCCAGCAAAGATGCAGAGCTAAGGAAAGTGTGGCGTAGCGATGCTTCCACCTCCTCGAAAGACAACTTTTCAGACGATACACCCCCTCAAAGGCCGGAAAGGCGACGTTATCTTAGGAAGGGGACCAAAGATGGAAGTTCACAGGACGAGGGAGACCGGTGCCAGCAGTATCAATCTCAATACGGGAGCGACAAACCCGGAAATCTTCAGACCCACGGATTCAAGACTGGAACAACGGAGACTGCAGGGAGAGTAGTCAGGGGGCAGTACATTAGGGTATCCGTTGACCGGCCGGCTGTAAATATTCCCCTCACTCAGTCACCCCCGAATCCTCCTCCACCCTCTCAGTACAATTGGGTTCTTGTCAACATTGGAGACTACAATAACAACTCCTGCTCACCTTCACTTGGGAGTTCTTCTGTTGGATCCGGTAACGGTAAAAGTTCTTCTACTTCATCCGTATTTTCCGCATCAACTTGGTCCGGAAATAAAAACAGGCTCCGCAGCGTAAGCAGGGATCGCATTGGTCCCCTCTCTACATCCACGACATTTGCTCAGCAGCAGCAGTGGGATGAGGCCGTTAGGAGGAGAAGGAGCCGGAGTAAGAGTCCCCCTAGGACGCGGCCGATGGCCCATCGCTACATCGACGTTGCGTCGTCTTCTTTGAGGCTGGGTGGGCTATCGAGGAGGTGGGGAGACGATTACGGTGGAAGCTGGGGAAGCAGCGGGACGCTTTCCTTCGTCGGCGACGGTGACAAACATAGGCTGTCGACCTTTAGCAATACGTCTTCAACTAACACATCCTCATGTCTTAAGTCAGTCATTAAGAAGAACAAGAGGTTTGGAGAGTGCTCGGAGCCAAAAAAAGTCACCTTCAGTGCCTTTGCCACTGTTCAGGTGGTTGACTGAATTAGCGCCACAATCAACACTACAAAAAAGTCAATGAACTAAACTGCAAAAAAATATTCAGCGGTGTGTTTGAAAATAAAATGTCGGATAAATTGAGCAAAATTTGTCGTCCATCAACAGGTGACTACAAACTTGAGTGTTACCAGTCTCGTGTCGGTGGTATGGTTGGCGGCAATCGAGAACTCTGTTTAAATGTTCTTTTTATGTAATTACAATAACATACAATTGATATCCAGAGGCCGTACACTCACTCCCAGATATTATTTGCTCAAACTGCTCACATTTAAGTGCAAAGGTTTTGCTTGTTTCTTCAAACCTGCCAATGATATTGGCAGCACACCGCATATTTTTATAGTGCAGTGTCTAAAAACTGTTATTTCATCTCCTTTCGCGGATGCTTCCACAGTTATTGAATAAGACTGCATCCCATCACACCAAACACTTTTGTGTAATCATGAAGTTCAGAGTAACCAGTCATAAGTCAGCTTTTAAAAGATTCTTGTTGTGCCCCGTACTGCCATATGTGAATTTTCATTGAGCATTCTGAACTAGTGCCATAGCAATATTTGTGATGATTGCCTTGAAAAATCGAGCATCAGAAGGCGGAAGCGATAGCAAAAGGAATATGAGATATGATTTCATCATTTCCATCTCAAAAATAATGAATAAAATGACAGTTTATTACAAAATTTTATAGTGCATATAAAATATAAGGGGTGATAAAGTTAGAGTAATCATGAGCGAAAAATCTAATCACAATATAATTGCAAAATATAAGTAAATGGAAGTGCGTCATAATTTTTAAGCATTGATTAAGGCAATTTCTACTTGCACAATGTATATTTTCTCCTCTGTGAACGGCCATATAAAAATTGGAAAAATACAATTTGTAGTTCCTTATTGATAAACATCACTCAGTGACATCAGCGTGACATAAAGAACATAACTCCAATAAAAATTTTTAATCCATTTGATGACTCAATCTTTTCATGTAATGCAAATGCAGGCTTTTTACAGATGCACTTATGTTTCATGTGCATCATTCTCAGTAAATTCCGCAAAAATAAAGGTTTCAGTAATAAAATATTCAAAAAGAATTTTAAATCAAAATAATCTGAATATTACACATGATAAATTCTCTCCATAGGTAGCGTGAAATATTGTGAATGAGATACAATAACCCTTTTTCAAAATAGATCTTGTGTGTAACAGTACTTATTGTTCGTCCTCATATTTCTCGTAATACTAAATGTTGTTCTTAATGGATGTTCCACGTGCCTGGTGAAAATTTGTGAAATACTTACCAGCTATAATAAGAACTGACGCATGGTCCAGCAATTTACGTTATCACTGACTTAAATCCAGAAATTTTCCAAAAGGAAAAGAAAAATGTTCCAGTCATTCCGTTCCGAATTTTTAAAAGAATAAGAGAAGATGATTTTTCCTTAATAAAAAAAATTTCATGGAAGCCCCTTTGTTATTTCTCTCTGAAAATTAGAGCTCTATAATATCAGTTAATAAAATAGAGTGCGAGTAAAAGTTAAGAAAGCTTACTTTAAGAGCTACGGCGCCTAAGATTACCCTCAGGCTGCCTGATAGACACGAAACAACGAAAGCTGCTGATTATCGAGATAAATACTTAACTCGGCAGCAACGACCCATAAAGGATCAATGGAGCGCCCAATTTAAGTAGAACAGATCAAAGAAAATTCAAAACGGGAGGTTCAGTGGCCTTTCAACACATTTTTTAATCAGGCACGGTATAGTCATTGATGTTGTCACCCTGTATGGTGTATTTTACGTCACTAAATATTTTGAAAATATATTACTCTAGCCTTTTCCCTTTCAAAAATGCTGATATGGATACAAATACGCCATCAAATAAAATAATGATGCATAGCTCAAAATAGCTAATTATTGTTCATTAGGATGACCTTTTTATGTCCCAGCATTATTAGCACCTCTAATAACTAGGCGCTAACAATTTGAAGACTATTGTGAATACTTAATAACCAATCTTTTCCCATTCATGTTCTACATGTCAAGTTATTTGTAAATATTTAATTTCCAATTGTGTGAATCAATTGGTAATAAACAATGTGAATGTGTACTCTTGTATTTTTATTTCAATGTCTTAGAAATGCTCACATAACATACGGTGTATTTCCAGGCAGCATCAAATATTAGCAAGAATCTCTCTGAACGAAGTTAGAGAAAGATAACGTTTGGTAATAGGATAAAGCAACTGATTAAATATGACCATTGAAGCCTTCAATTGGTGGTCTCTTAAGTAAAAACAGGGTATGGAAGCTGCTGAAAGAAGATACAGAGAAAGAAGATGGAGGAGGTAATAAAAGGCAATGGGATGCTGAAGCCGCGGAAGATATGAGAAAGGTAAGTGGCAAAAGAGTGGAGAGGTGTCTTTTTTGGATAATGTGAAGGAAATAAATTCAACAGATTCAGGCGAGATATATTGTTTCTCTTTTTTATGTGAAGGTAATATTTAACCCAACTTAAACATAAATAATCTTATAATGTAGTAAGTCTCTCTCTCTCGGTCATCAGCTCGATATCGTGTGTTGTGACCCAAATGGCCTACTATAAGTACGCGCATTATGTAGTACAATCTGACGCCAGTTCTCTTTATCTTGGGCCGCGTGGACTACTTCGCTCAGCTTTAGGTTGGTGAGGGTCTTAATTGGATCCGTCAGTCTTAACGGTGGGCGTCCTCACGTCCTTTTGCCCCATACCTTGCCTTCGAGTACTATATACTCTAACCCAATGCGCCGTATGACGTGATTGAAGAATTTGAGACAATTGCACTGAATTGTTGGCCGCAGTCGGTCTCTGTATGCAATTTTCAATTGGGCTAAAATGGAGGCGTTAGTCCTTCGCTCTGCCCATGATATACGCATCATTCTTTGACAAAGTAGTAAGTACCTGGTATTATATAAAACCAAGCGATTATTGAAAACTATTTCAATCCCTGGACTGAGGCTTAAATGAAAGTGCGTATATTAACAGATATAGTTTTCACACGTGTCTGACAGAGCACTAAATCTATAAAAAAAAAGGATTCACTAGGCAAAGAGATCCCATTATGATTTTTAATTTCCCATGTATTTCTTGTCATTAAATACACAATCAGTTCTTTTGTGTGATTCCTCACCTAATCTGCAACTTTGGAAACATTCTACAATAACAAATTGAAAAATAGAATATTATCCCATTAAAATGAACCCATCATGAAGGGCTTAAAAATACTGACTTCGAACATTTTGAAGCCCACAATGAACTTAAAAATTATTCAGATGTTCATTTCCATCATTGAAATAATATATTCTAGAAAATCAAGCAGAATTCCTTTATTCGTTCTCAACTGAAAGGAGCACTTTAGTTCCTCATCAAAACTTCGTAGTTAATCATAATTTTCTTATCATGGCATGCAAAATGAAACACAACTTGGTGTTAGTACGTATAGATAATGTTTTAACCACTAATTTCACTGCGCAGTCATCAATACGCCTCAGCACAATAGCATTAGTCATGACTCATTAGTTTGATACCCACAGAAAAATTCCTTTTTCAATTATATTTAAGAAAAAATAAATCAATTAAATCACTCCAATTAAAATTTTAAATTGAAGAAG
Source organism: Pyrrhosoma nymphula (assembly GCA_963573305.1). NCBI lineage: Eukaryota > Metazoa > Arthropoda > Insecta > Odonata > Coenagrionidae > Pyrrhosoma > Pyrrhosoma nymphula. Next base: position 89,699,339 of record OY754330.1, read on the forward strand.
CATTGGTATGAGTAGAGTAAAGGCGTAATGAAGCCAAATCAAATTCCTTTAGTGCTCTGATGTCTGATGGAGACGTCAATGGGAACCTTTTTTATTTATTATTTTTTAAGCTGGTAATAAACCAGCTGTGATTTGAGATATGGAAAACTGCGGGAAATCTTAATAATTTCCTCAGTGGATAAAGTGAAATTGACTTTCAAATATTTCGCTGAAAAGCGGGCTGCTTTTTTATTCTCGTTAGTCCAGGACCTCCAACTATAATTTACGCAATGACCCAAATTCTACAAAAAAGAAATATTTACAAAAACTCAGGCCATCCCTAAGATTTGCCGGATTTTCTAATACACACCACCTCTGAAGAATGCAACCTTGCAAATGCTAGTTGTTGCCAAAAACAACTAGCATTTGCAACTCATTCACAACCGAATATTCCCGAAGATAGTTTGAAAAAAGAGAAGGGAGAGTTCCTCTAGAGCTGCGCCCAAAGTCTTATGAACTTCACATATTCTGGGCGTGTCAATTTCTTTGCCTGTACCAACTGCAATTTCTTAAAAAGTTGCAGCAAACATATTAGAACAAGATGGATTTTGTATGGCCTTGTTCAGAGGTATCATAAGATCTTGGACCGAGAACCCTCAAATTCACACCCCAAGGGTCTTTTCAATTAGTTTAACACACGTCCCCATAGTATTTAATGAATATATATCTAATAGTTGTTCCCACTAGGTTCATAGAAGAACCTGACCCATGAGCAACGAATATATCGCCGAAAGTTAACAATAACGCTTCTCTAGAGTATTTTTAATGGTGAATTTTGGATTATATCTATCAAAATTGAATGAAAAAAAACGTTTATACAGATAAATAAAATTAAGCGAAAAAATGTATATTCTCTTTTGCATCCTAGCCCTCCTAGATGCATCAAAAACGGTTCCTGTCATATTACTGAAGTTTTTTCCGTCTTTTATTTTTTATCAATAGTACCATATCACTATAGAGCCTTCCACTGATTAAAGAGCAAAAAATAATTTTCAACTGAATCAAAGGAGTTTAGAGTTAAATACGACCCAATGCATATATATAAAGGGAATAATTAAGTGCTATCTTTTAACTTGAAAAAATGTGAGAGTAAAACAGTAAAAAAGTATCATCTTCCAAAAAATTGGAGTAGACAGATTTTTCACAATAAAAATTGTCACATTCGTTTTCTCCTTATGGAGTGAAAAGGCTAATGTCACCACCGCGGCACATGCTATCCCATTTACAAAAGAGACAGATTGAAAGGAAGTCAAATTTGAGGTGGTAAACGCTTCTGAGATATCCTGACCTTTAAATAAATACGGACAAATCCTTGGGGTAGTCCCTCTCGTCGGGAATGACAGCGGCGTCGCGTCGGCGCCAAAACGAACAGATCATTAAACTCGCAAAACAAAGCCTTAACGGAATTTCATGGTCACGGCCTAGGTGCAGCAGTTGGATGCAAGGGGGGATAAGAGCGCAGATGCCGGGGCGGTCCGCGCAAGGTCACGCCCGGCTGGGCAAAGGAATTGGATGGATTGGCGGTGCCCCTGGCTGGCTGCGGCTGGCACCCGCAGGCGGGCGGCTCTCTCGCAGGTGTCCGCGGGAGGAGAGGAGAGAGAAGACGGGGAGGTAGTGCTGTGACAGGGCGGCGGGTAGGAAGCAAAGGCGATTATTACCTCGCGGCATGGAGGAAACGACGAGGTGTAGCCGAGAGAAAAGCGTCCGAGTGCGACGGAAAAAAATAGTTCGCTCGCAGAAAACGCAGATACTCCCCCCACCCGAGCAGATGTCAGTGCGGAAGCACGATCTCTCATCGAAGCGTTTTATATACATGCTACACATTCAAGGAATGTAAATAATGCCGGAGTATTCAATGCCTTCCTCATAGGTGTGAGAATTACACAATGAAGTAATCATCAACCTGGATTAGGATTATAACTCTGATCCCCCTATTGCGAAGCGAGAAATCAGTTCAATTAAGCTACCAAGTTAATCCAATGAACAAAACTTTTTTTTTTCATGAATTCAGTTTTCAATAAATCTGCTATCTGACAATGCTAATGGAAGTGTCATGGCTTACAATGACAATGGAAGTGTCATCATTATGAATATTCTTCCAAATAAACGGAAGTTCCCTGGACGGTTCTGCCCCTCATTTTTCCGAGCGTAGGTCTTGTCTAACATTTATTAATAAAAAAATATCCATTATTTAAATATAAAATCCGTCTAAAATTCTTCGTGTCCTTTAACTCCCTTCACTTTGTTCTTAGTTATTTCTCTTCGCCTCACTCTTCGTCGCATCCAGCATTTTCCATTCTACCACCCTGTCAAGTACATCAGTAAATCTTCCACCCATCTTATCTGCCTCTCACAAACTCCTCCCACCAGCTCCCTGATCTTCCTTACTTTATCCAACACCGTAATCATTAATTTACCTCTCAACAAGTTAATTCTTCCCATCCTTCTTCTCATCTCATTCCAGGTTGTGTAAAATTTTACATAATATTGCATCATTTCCATTCCAATTCTCCCTCTCCCTCACCCCCGTTCACCAAACAACACTCTCTCCTCACTCTACCCATTTCTAACACACTCTTCAGCATTCTGATATCTATCGGTATATCCTACATATGTATATGTTTTCCATTTTCTTATAATTTATCTAAAATACCTCCATTTCTTCCCCTGCGAAATTTATCTAAAACTTCCTCGTCGGTCTTTATCTCCACCCATATTTTATTCTTTACATCTTTCTCCAACCCACATCTCATGCGAGACGGTTAAGTATTTTACATTATTCGAATAATTTAATTCCCCTTTCGTAAATGTGAGAAATTCGTGGTTAAAAAAAATTAATCATCCGCCAAGACTGGGATTCCCAGATCACCCGATTTCGTGCAGAGAGCTTTAATCAATTAAGCTAACTAGGTGTCCTCTTCCACTCGGAACTACGTTGAGGAGTGATATTTCCTTGTGGAGTGCCGTGGAGGCTATGCTAAGTTGGTCATGTGCTTCTACGCATTACGCCACAGTTCACGAAATTTCAATCAATTTAAATACGCGGGCGATTGCCTAGGACAAGCTTTTGCTAGTAGTGCGGCAGCATTGAAGGTACGCATGAATAAGAGGTTTTTTTTACTTTTAATGGAATTAGGAAATGTAACTTGGTTAGAATATGTGAGTATAGTTGAAATCAATGGTGAGTGAATGTTTATAGTAGAGGTCAGCACATTTAAGAAAGAGTATTGTTACATCTTAATAAAAGGCGAATCCGTTCCACTAACTACCGACTCGAAACACCGTCTAATGCCCCATTTTCACAAACAGTAGCATGCCTCAGAATAGTGGCATGGATAAGTAAATTTATAAGCTCACTAAGGGCTCTCGGTCATAGGCTTCTATTGAAAAAAAACATAAAATTGAAAGAAGTATTTACTCCGACTTCGGATATTAGAGCAGGAAATAACACAAGTTCATCTGGCCATTCATACATCAAATTAAATATTTGCAATACATTAAAATGTACGCGGTAAACTTAATAATGGCATAATGTTTTAGACTAAGGTGCAATTTAGAATAATAGGAGACAAGAGGTTGCAATTCTTACGGCAATTGCTAAAACTGAAAAAGGACATTCAGATATATGTCACAAGAACTTGGCTATATAAACCTGATTTCATGAAATATAATGAACTAAACGGGGCTTCCATTGGATAACTTCGCAGCAATACATGCTCCACTTCTCAAAATCCACCTCAAAGAACGACTATTTTTTAACGCTCATGCATTTTTACAATAGAAGTAACTCATTGGTCAGTTAGAAAACAGACATGACAAGCCTTCCCCTTCTTGAATACTTCCTTGTAACCTTACGTTTCTCTCATATCTCAACGACACTTCAATTCCATCCATTCAATTTAACTTTTACCAACTCGTTGTCGAGCCCCGAAGGCAGCCATTTCACTTGCGCTTTTCCTTACTGTGCCCTTAAAAAATCATTCTTTTTCAAACATGGCGATCAAATTAAAGAGTATTTGACTGGCTAGAAATCCCCCCAATCACCGACTATCTACACTACCTACTCGTCTTCCGATTGCTCCCTCCAAAAATACACCCATTACCACACCAAAGGGAATCCCACTCGCTCTCACCCACGCTTTCCTCCACTCTCTCCTCTCAGCCACCTCACACGAGGCTCTCTCATTTCTCTCTCCCGAACGAACCCTTTGCCCGAAACGCCTTTCCCTCCCCGACGGCGAGCAAACAAAAAGAGAGAAAGTTATCCCCGGAGTTAACGATCTGGTGTCCGACGTCCCGTCGGCGTCGGAAGAGAGCCTCCATCAAACAGTCCCTCAACCTAAACCATTAAGGAACGGTGGGCCATCATCAAGATAAGCCCAAGAATGGATAATCAGGCCTTGCGATCTGGTGCGTGAAACTGAAGTCTATTTTGAGAAACAAATCAAAAAGGGAGTTCAGACAACAATTGCACTGCGATCAAGCTATCCTTGGATGAAAAAAATCTAAAGCAGTTTTTTTACGAGCAGGCACTAGTTATGCCACTTGAGCTACCTAAGTTCGTGCGTAACATAAATAATCAAGCATCGTTTTATACTGAAATTTGGGATCGTGTTGGTGCAGCGATTAGGGCACGAGCATTCTGGGACTGGATTCGAAGTCCGGATCAATTGCGGATATATGTCACAGGAATCTTAGTTCCCTAATCAGCAAGGCCTCAGGAATTTTCAAGCCTAGGCAATGATGGAATGTTGACGTCATGAGCTCGGTATTCTGATAGTGACATCTAAAAGTTAAGTGTTCCTGAGGCTGTTACGTCATGTCCACGGCATTTTCGAGTCTTCTGAATAAGGTCACTGATCTCTACTTCTGTACCAGGTGGAGCTGTATAACCCTAGGTGTCTTCAATTAAAGTAGGCAATGATCAAGTGATAAATCCTTTACATCCTTCCTCTGTTCCCGAATAATCCTCCTCCTATCAATCTACCAAGCTAACCTTAATGGTGCATCTGGACTTAAGCCGAATTCCTGGTTAACTACTACTACTAATATTTTTAATACTGGTATCAAAATATAATAAAGTAAATGAAAGGGGTTGAATAAGGAGAATTGTATGATGTATTATTTGTATAACTAAGCAATAGAAAACTTTACATTATAAGCATACATAACGCTTTCGCATCAAACTGTTAACTATTTGATTTCTTCAGCGTTCACTCAACAGTTTCAACGAAATCATTGTGATACAAACGGTTCTGAGAGGATACAGTTACGACCTTTTATTACTCTTTTCCACATTCTACGTTATGCAGCAATTTTTGGCACTCTGAATATTTATATCAAGCCAGAATTTCCACATTTTTGGGTGGGCAGAATATATATTTATATTGCGGAGAGCGGTACATCTTCCGCCCAACTTCACGCTCACTTGGAGCATCACGCGTCATTTGCTTTTCCGCTTTCGTAAATTTCGCGCATATTAATTCCATATTAGTTACTTTGACAGACTTAGTTTTCCTGCGTAAAAAATTACTTTCACACCCTAACTAGCGCGAAGCTCAGAGGATAGTCCAGTCTGCAGCAGACACATCCAGAAATTGTAACCGACCACACCTGCCTCAATCTGAAATCACGGGTAGGATTATTGGCCTATTTTACACATAATAATACCAGTTGTTCATTTCCTTAATGCTCATTTTATCCTTGTAGCCCCTAAGTATACGGTTTTCCATAAACTGATGTCGTTTTTTCACTATAGAAATCACAGTCGAAACGAAACCATAGTCGAAACTCAACTAAATTCGACTAAATTTATATTTTATTTGCAATCAATTTCCGCTTTTTTATTTCTTTCCTCTTTGTTGCTCATAAAATATCAATTCTGTGTACCACCTGCCATGTGTATACATTGTCAGAATATTACTAAATTAAATGTATTCGTGGATAAGACAGGTCTTCCGGGTTCTATTTTGCATGGGTTCATCCTATTGGACGACATGTTTTGCAGGGGTTCCAGCCTGTTTGTTCAGGCCCTATGTATTCGGAGTGCTTAAACATATTTGTTTTGGTCAGTTAATTTCCATAGGCTTACACTTGTCAAATTTTCTAAGCATTGCTACCATTGTACGCCTAGGTATCATAAAATGGCGAATATGGCAATTATAATTTATGGACACAATGACCATTAGCGCCAATTGAAACTATAAAGAGCTGTAGAGTTTATGGTTATAATAATGGTCGCTAAAAACATACCAATGAAAGAATTAGATGACCTTTCTTTTTCTTTTTCCTGAAAAAGTTATGAAATCAGCTTAGACATTAGACTTTTGAGTGCTGAGGAGGATGGAGGGTAGTATAAGACTATCATAAGTTTCAGGAATTACATGAGGCAACTTTTCCAAAAGTTCAAGTCAGCTCGTTAATCGCAAAAATAGGCCACATTCCCGCCATTGTTCCATCCATCACAAACGTCCTCCCCCGAGGATAACTGTCCCAATGCGCAGGACCACGGAACAAGAGTCAATGGCGTAGCAGCTACGAAGGGGTATCAAAAGACATATAGTCACGGGATCGAAAAGGCGAACGCATGGAACAAACGATCTCCGATGGGATTTTAATCCATTTATCTTGTATGACTGGCCTTGGGGATTCAGGGGAGCTCACTTAACTAAAACGCTTTGGGGGCGAGAGAAAGTTACTATATGTTACAATACGAAATTAGCCTCAGCTGCAGACGAGGTAAACGTTGCCTAGGAAAACAAATTAAAGACCTACGCACTTAAGTAGCTTGGAGCCTTCTCAAGCTAGCTTTCCTCCTCTTTCAGACTCTTGAATTATATCCATCGCCAAGGCACACACACCTATGGCAGTATAGAGGAATTTAAAATACAGTATCATGGTTCAGGTTCAAGAAGGCTATGATTGATTGTATAACGGCCAGCAGCATACTATTTGTCTTCACCCGATGTGAATCTGAGCTATATGCTACATAATGTTTTATTATAATTCAGAACCGTTTTCCAGTCCACCAACACAGCTAAATACTTAGATCTACGGCTTTCTCGGCGCATACTGATGTTGAAGGTTGTTCGGGCTTCCCACCCGGCTAAACATTCCATCTCTGCCGACGTTTCGATGTACGTGTCGTCCATCGTCATCAGGGCATGATGAGCATTAGGGGAGGGCCCTGATGATGATGAACGACACGTACATCGGAACGTCGGCAGATATAGAGAGTTTAACCCGGTGGAAAGCCCGAACTACCTTCAACAGCCAAATATTCAGTTTATTGCGAATTTTTCAATACACCAACAAAACAAGAAAACAACCAATATTTCTGGTGGCCAAATTTGGTGCTGATAAAAATCAATTCAGTGACTGCATTTTGCAATAACTACGAAGGTTTTTAGAAAAATTAGATCTTGCAAGCCAAAATCCTAGGAAAATGACTTAATACAAAATCACTAACGCGAAAGAGAAAGCATTAATATATAATTCCACTTCTTTCACAGAAAAACTTACATTTTCAGGGGTAAAAGTTTAATCGAATATTACTTGTTTCACTGAGTGGATTCCACTTAATTTCCTAGGAACTGGGAATTCCTATAGCAGCGAGCGGCATCAATTTCCGACACAGTTTCAGGACCAAATTACCACCTCTTACTTTCTAGCAAGGAAACACTCTTCACGATTCACGACGCAGAGAAGGCATGTATAGGCGTTCGATAGTTTGCAGAGCAGGGTCATTAAGACGAAAGTGTGATTAAATCCGGACGATCAAACAAAAATTTCCCCGGCTCTTCACGCACATGGCCTATCTTCTTCTTCCCTCGAGCTTTCCCCTCTTCATGAACCCGATATAATCATGGCCGCAGTCCTAAATTTGAAAGTCCAGCGGGGCGGAGTGGGTGTTTATCGCCCATCGAGCCCACAACTACCCTTCGCTTGGATCGCTTCGCGAGAAGCGTGACCCACCCGTAGAAGTGCGTGCGTGCAAAGGATTCTATTTCCAGGTCGCGGTCCACGGCGCGACTGACTCTGCGATACACTAATCGATTGTTTGTCCACTGCTCCACCCGCTGAATGGGCCCGAAGGGGAAAGCTGTAACGGGAGGCGTTCGTTCGGCGAGAAATGGGAGGGGGATAAGGGGAGTCGGGAGGTGCCGTGAGGTGAGTGGCTCAATGAAGAAGATGCTTTTGAGAAATGAGCTGAGAAAAATTTTACAGATAAGACTTATATATCATCAATAGTCCACAAAATGGTATTTTTATAGAAAAAGTAGTCAAAAGGAGATATTTTTGAACTGGGATATTCGATTCCTCGAGTCTTTAAACGCCGCGTTACTTGAAAAAGATTCAATATTCGACTAATTGAATCGATATTTTTTCATCTGACATCCAACATCCAACCAAAAGGCTATTAAAAGTCTTGATACAAAGCTATTGAAAAATTAGTTTTATACCGTAATTTGTCAACGTTTATTTATTCAGGAAGTATTAATTTGTGCCAGGGAAGAGCAGAGGTGGAGCGGAGCGAATTTTCATTGTTGCTCCGCCGTGCTCCACTCCGCACCGGCCGGAGCGGAGCGGAGCTGACGGAGCATTGTCGGAGCGGGGCGGTCCGTGGAGCGGGACTTCGGAGCGGGCCGGAGCGGAGCGATTTGGCGTGTATCTGCTCCTCTCTGACTGTTTCCTCACCTAAGTAAAATTTTCTCACCGTATTCCTCAGCCACTCGGAGTGCCTATTTCTCCTTGCCATGGCTTGGAATTGATCGCATAGAAGCATTTTGGAGGATAACTCGCGTGTGTGCTCGCAATGTGAGTTTGAATACCGATTTACCTCATGATATTTATGATTGGTAAGTCGCATCTTATTTTAAAAGTTAATACTGGAATCTGAACACGGAAGATCACACACGGAGGGTGCACAAAAATGCATTTAGATAACTATAATCAATATAATCAAAACCTATAACGAAAGCATTGAGGTGAATAAAAATTGACTGATGTATTACTGTCCACTTTATTTCTCAATTACAACACGCGTTTCGGCAAATTACATCGCTCTCTCTCTCTCTCTGTCTTTCATCACATCTTGCTAGATATGGTTGGCTTCATTCGAAAACATTAACTCTATAATCTCACTAGAAGTTCTCTACCCCGCAAGAATTATGTGGAATCATGAACAAATTTGTGAGTTTCAATGAGCTTGGGGTCAAATAAAAAACTAATAGTATGTGTAACTTTTTCAAATTTTACCACGATTTTTCTCATAGTTTATCAAAAAATGTTTTACGTAATTATTCTTTTTAGTAATAAACTTCGGAGATGATCTTCACATTACATCACCTAAAGCGTGTTTTGCCTTTTCAATTCCATGAAGATGGTTCCTTATTAAAATATTGTATTAAATACTTTGATAGCTATAGGTTTTCCAAATTCTATATGCTATTACCGCATAGCATACGTTCGATGCTTCGCATATTGTATGCTTTAATATTGAACATTGCATGATATAATATTGCATTGCGAATTATACAGAATATCGTTTGGTACCTCGTGATTTCTCATATCGAATACTATTACCGCTTATTTAGTAACAAAATGTTGTATATCTTGATATCGATTATCACATTTTACCGCATAACATCTCGTTGCATCACGTAATATCGCGCTTTATCGTGTAGGAACGCGAAATATCGCATATTGAATTGGCAGTGTCGCATAATATGGCATAATGCAATATCGGATCACGTATGAGTCAGAATAATATAACATCACATGTTCTAACTAATATATTCATATATCGAACACTGCATGATCGCGAAGTCCAACGTGGGTGATATAAATTTATTTCCAATTTAAATATCGCATGGACTCAAATTTTTTGTGCCAAAACATCAGAGCTTATTGTATTTTTTAATAACGAATATTGCACAAAATAATATAGAATTATATCACGTGGTACAGCATAGTTATACATATCTGCATATCGTAGCAAGTAATGACGCATACCACTTTCAATATGTCGTTTATGGCATGATGTACTCATATCAAATATCGCATAATATCTCATTTTTAGCAAAATATTAAGAAGTACCGCATATCACATAAAATAATATACATAGGATATGGCATAACAAAGTACTGCTTATTGCCTGAAAGGAAATAGTGGATGACACTGTGAGTTATCCTCTGATATCAAATGATAAAGCTTAAAATATTTTTCTCGCAATTGACATTTCGTGCTGTAAAATCTTATTAAAGGCATTGATGACACCCAAATTAGTCCATATCAATATCTATTCAATTTCGCCATCGCATCGTGATAGAAATTTTGTGTCACAAAACGCGCGATATAGCCCATATTGTACAATTAATAATAGCAGATAGCATGACGTAATGTCACATGACATAATATCAAAGCGTATCATAACGATAATTACATGGCGTCGCGTGATATTGAAACCTGCCGCAAAAATACCCTGTAATATCAACTACATATCGCATTATGAAATGTAACATCGCACGATATCACATTTTGTATAATGAGATATCGTTTAATGAAGTACCTATGTAACATAGTGTAACGAGTCACCAATGGAGATTCGAAGAGCTCAGGGAGAAGAGATATGAATTATAAAGTAATTGACACGAATGTGATAAATGGATGAATATACGTATACGTAAATAGTAGCAATTTAGGTAAATTAATATGAAGATGAATGTAATTAAACATGCGGTTGTTAGGGAGAGTTGTTCAGCAGTGTTGAACGTAAATAAAGAGGAGATCGAGTGGTTCGTTTTGTCGCCAAGTTGTGTGTTATTTTACGAATTCCAATTTTTTAACAATTGCAAGTTACATTAATTATATTGTAACACATAGCCGAATACCGACTGTCGTATGCTATTGCATGTTATCGCAATTCGTAACATCACACGATATTTAATATCACGTGATTGAATAGCACGTCTTGCATTATATCGAAATCGCTTGGTATTGTTCGCATATCGTATGAAAACTTGTATTATCAGAGTATAAAATATTATATAGTATTGTGACAGATCACCTAGTCCGTACGATCAATACCTTGATATATCAATATCAACAGGCGATATATCTGACGTATCGCACAGCCGTAGTCCAGTATAGCGCGCCGATGATGCTCCCTCCGCTTCGGAGCGGAGCGATGATGTCAGTGCTCCGCTCCGGAGCGGAGGGGTTACAAGACGTGCTCCACTCCGGAGTGGAGTTCATCGTTTACCATTGTCGTCGTTCCACTCCGGAGCGGAACGCCTACACTCGGGTCCCTCCGCTCCGACAATGGAGTTGGAGCGGAGCGGAGCAATGGCGCGCTCCGGGTCCCTGATTTGTACTTCATTTTTCTGATAACTTGTCTCATTTTAATTAATACAGGTAGATTTTTAAATACAGAACTCTTAAATACTTGTTTGGTGGAAAGTAGATTTTTAATTTTGGTTTAATTCCAATCTTTTGATATTCATTAAACACTTTACATTTCTCAACCAATGACTATTCTTGCATGGATGATTATACGGACGTGGAATTTAAGAGAGATTCAGGGATCCGAGAACATTTTGGGTTTGAAATGCTAATTCTTGGTCGATGACAAAATATGATTGATATGACGCCTCCGATTATGAAGTCAATATTTTGCTGCAAAAATCATCGTAATAATTTTCCTGCCAGAAAGAGACCATTAAAAAGTCATCCGTTTAGTCTAAAAGCTGTCACATTCACAAATTTGTCACATACAGTCAAAGACAGGTGCAGAGAAATTTGTGCGGGGCTACTACTGAAGAAACTACCCATCGCTTATCTTTAGTGCTGGCTGGCGTCAGTTCCAGCAGCTTTTCTGTAGAGAAAGTTAACAGTTACATGCTGGTATAACGGTTCTTTCGCTCTCTTAGCGAAACCAAATAGTCCCACAAATGTCCTCACACTAGGATAATGGAAGACTTTCGTATTCGGGTTTAACTTGAAATTTATTAATATGGCTTAGGGCGTCTTCATGGGCTATGAGAACTTGCGATCGCAACACTTGAGGCAAGAGTGGAGAAAATTGCGATGCCTTAGTTCTCAACGGAATCATCTCAAAGGTCTATCTTATGTACACCACATTGGTCACACCAACTTGGTCACCATGATTTCATTTTTTGCACTAGTGAGTCAATTGATCAATAACTAGTTTTCAACGCGAGATGTGCTTTGAATCCGCCCAGTCATTGCGTGACGAAAAATTGTTAGGAGAGTACATCCAAGAATTAAAAGTTCACTTGCTTGGGCTCTCATATTTAAAACACTGGCATATAGTTATACTCTGTGATACTGGTAAGGTAGTAACTGGTGACTCAAAGTTTCCTCTCGTTTCAAAATTAGATCTTCCCGTATAGGAAATCTTCCAAGCAACGCTGGAGTATTCGACGAGTACTCCCATTTCTTTTTTCGATGCAGAGAAGCACGAACATCATCCCCTTTGCCTCGGCCCTCTCCCGCCAATTTCTCCCGCGGCAAAGAAGACGTTGAGGGCAAGATGGGAGAAAGGGGGGGAATGCGAGCGATAATATTCAGGCCAACCTCATCTGAAATTAGTTTCCCCTTCATCTGCCCTTTGGATCAAATACACGAGCTCAGTTTTCACGCTTTTCTAGTACAAGAAAGAGCCAGTTGGCTCAATTCCTGCAGATATGATGATTATATTGCTAAATTGTTTTAATTTCCACCGGAAGTTTCGAAAGCAGTCATTGATATTTAACAAAAAATAAGTCACGTAGGAGCATAATTTATTGTCATTCTACTCTAAAAGAAAACACTACCAGAGGCTGCAAAAGTTAACATTTTCAAGCCACTCATAATAAATCTTAGTATTAATTAAGGAATTCAGTCTTCATATAACATAACGAAGAGTTATAACTTCTGACTCTAGAAGACTGATAAGATTTTAAAAGTTATATCTTTACACCACTTTGAAACAATATTCAGCTGAGGATTAAACGCATTGAGATAAGGTTAAAGAACTGAAGACAGATTAGTGAACGATTGAAAATATTGTTGGGCTACAAATCGGAGAGACCTGGTTCAAATGCGGTACCTAGGCAACTATGAGCATACCCAGCAAAATTCAAATTTATGTGGTGCTCGGCGCACCAGATCATTCCGACAAGTGATTATATCAAAGGTGATGTTGGAGACCTTAATTGAAGGCAAGATACTTGGAAAACGGGTAAAAGGCAGGAAAAAGATTGACATGTGAGACGGAATGGAGAAAGACGAGAAGATCGATGAGTTAAATAGAGTAATAAATGGGGAAAATGACACTTAATAGTGGATTTGAAAAAAAAAACAAAACCCCAATAAAATCTTACCAAAACGGTGTAACTACTATATAAATAGAGGATGATACAGGTGAACATCAGGCAGGAGATCAATTTGGTGCGATGAACAGGGCGCTGCGCTCGTTCGAATTTCGGTAGTGGCGGAAATTTTTCATAGTAACCCCGGTTGCAACATGAAAGCTATGTAGAAATCATTTCAAGTCCAGTACTCTATACGTCGAATGGGATCTTGAACTGAGGACCCCTTGGAGTATTTCGTTAAGAGAAGGATAGTAATCCCGACACTGGGATTCTCTTCATTCCTCCCATGCCCAAATTATATTTCCCACGAAATTCCCTTAACTCTTCCTCTTTTAAAATGGCTCAAATGACTTCAGCGGTCGGTCGCCATCTCAAATAACCAAGATAATGTGGCACAGGGTAACTGACCCTTACACCCAGATGTGAGAATTACACGGACCGCTGGGTTTTCTACGTAGTGAGCTCGACCATCTTCGATCAAGCCGACCCCTTGGTTGATCACTGTGGTATAAAAGAACTAGAAAACCTCTGACACTCTTGAGCACGTAAATCGTCTCTAGTTTTTCTTGGGCATAAACCCTACGTTCGCATTGATCCAGCAAGAGGCAGGAATGCGGAGATTTGCCAAAAAATAGCGAACGTAAGTTTTTTTTCCTTTCAGCGCCGGGGTAGTCGTGCATCATGAAAGCATCTGGAAATACTACCTTCCTTTTCCCCATTCCATTCTCATCCTCTTTCGCAACGGCTTGCATCCAATACCGGAAGTCCCTTGTCGGTCGGCTCTCATCTCCATGATAGCCGTAACAATGTGCCAGTACGAGTCAATGAAACGATTCAGCCGTTGCGGGAGTGGTTTCGACATGAGAATTCGGTTCGCCGTTTTGCAGGTGATTCTGTCCGGTGAAATACACCTAACGTCGACCACACATGACAAATTTTCCACTCTATCATTTGTAAAAATGACATTTTGATTTTCATGCGTCATTAATAATGATCATAAATGAAGGACATAGGCCAATCTACCATTCAAGGAGATGCATGACTTAGCCAAAAATTCAGTGATGGGTATATATTAGTTTAAGAGACCGGCATCAGTTCGAACCAAACGGAAATGTAATGAAATTGAATTTAAGCTTTTGCCAACGTTTGGACTGGCATGTCACTCAATGCCCAAATTCATGCGCAAAACAGAAATGCATGGAGCAACGACAGTTTTGTCGACGTGATTCATGGTAATGAATGCTTGGCTGGTGTGAATTGAATGCCGCGTCAAGAAATCAACAGCGACGCACGAAAAATAATTTCCACTTCTCTTAAATTAAACATTCTAATTTATAAGTAATAACAGATGTTAACTTTCAAATTTAGTCACAAAATAGAAATTAATATATTCCTCTAGTAAAGTGAAAAAACGAATGATACTGATGGGTGGGGAAAAATTACCATAATATTCGACACAAATGAGTTACACGGTAGTTTTTGGGAAGATTAAAGGTAATCAACTAACCCTTACACTGAAAATATAATAACTTTGTGATGTTTACTATGGTTATATTTCAAGATGACCGGCCTCATCACATAGTTCCTCGTTCCTGAGGATGTCGCCCATGCGATGAAATCGGTCGTCTTCAAATAAAACCATAGTGAAAATGAAAACTATTATTATTGTTTCAGTCATAATGTATATTCACAAATTTACGCCTGAAAATATCGATTTTATAACCGTTAAACAAATGTCTCGGCGCGAAAGCTGCGCTAACAGCAAAAATTAACGGCCAAATGGACATAAACTTTTCCATAGAAAATCTGCAGTGGGTTATTTTTTCTAGAAATAAAAACGCTATGAATATTACGGAACGAAGTATTGGGGAGAATCATTATGGAAAGTCTCACAATAGAGCTGAAAAATTTCATGAGTCCCTCTATACCACGTAAAATATCGAAGCTAAAGCGGTAAAATTGACGTAAGGTAGTTTGCGATAAACCAAAGATACCTATTTACGGACGAACTTCATTAACGTTAGTAAATGAGATGACTGAACCTAATTCTGCTCCATTCTTAGGAGCCGAATACCAAGGCCTCAACCATTGGAGCTTAACTGTGGGACGCTAGTTAGGAAGTGAAGTGAGTGAGGCGAGACTTCACGGGAGTGCGGGAGCAGAATTGACAAGTTCAGAATATTTTTTTCGCATCAACGATTTGCATGCATTAAATATGGTGTTTCCAAAAAATACATCCAAATGCATATTCCTACGACCATGGTCACTTCCAATTAGGGAGGCTATTATGAAACTTTCGTATATATCGTTTCTAGGTCAAAAATCGAGATCTACGCCACAGTCGAGCGGAACGTCCGAACAGGGCTATTTCCTGTCAACAGATAAATTTGCAACTTTATCCCCGCGAATTTTGGAAATTCTTACCGTAATCATCTATATTTTTGATGCGGATCCTAAAAGTTACAAGATAACTCTCCAGACATCAGACTGCGGATACTATATCGCAGAATCCACAAAGTAGGAACAGAATCTCTCTTATTTTATGTACCACTCTAATCTCCATAAAATTGTACGGCACCATTCAACGCATTTTATTCTTAACTCTGAGCACATTTAACCGATTACTAGTATAAAGTCTAAATGGCAGCGTAGAAAAGGTAATTCGAGGAGGGACTTCAAATAAATTTAAAATACAAACGGAAAAAAATAGCCATTGTATGCGAACTCTTTCCCCCTCGCACGATTCCTTTTGCTGCAAATAGTAAATTAGGAAGAAGTTGTAATGCTTTCATCGGATGTATAGAATTTAGTCATTTGCTATGTATTACGGTCGGATACATTTTAATGATTACCTACTGTTAATTATTTAACTTGAGAGGAGGCGTCATTTGATAAAATATAAAAAAACGAAGGGATGCTAATGTAATCAGGAAATTCCTTAATATTTCTGTTAGATATTTGAAATATTTAGCAGTGTTGAGAAATTGCTGTGCACTCTTTGTTACTGCGGGAAAATTTCCATTATAAGGATTTAAGTCTTCCAACACATAAAGTAGATATGAATGAGCAAAAGAAATAATTAGTAGCAGTCATAAATCTTAAGATAGGCTCTCTGCAGCTCTCAACTCTGCTAGCAGCTTACCCTTCAATTCCTTCAAAAAATCTTCATAATAATGTCCGACCAATTTTATAGTTTGCCATATGCATTCCATCCTTTGCTTTATTTGATAATTTTTTCCATCTATTTTCCCTTTCCCTATAGTTTTCATAAGCTGCGGCATCAAACAAACATGTCTAAAGAATCTACAACATTTGCTTAAAATCATAATTAGCATCGAAAACTATATTTAAGACGCAAAATTTAGGTGGAGGGGATAAACCGGCAAATATCTTTCGAGGAGTTAATCTATGACTCTATGGTTGAAATACTGAGGATATTCACAGGCAATAGGAAGCAGTGCATTGTCAGTTATCTGCCGCGATCGTATGCAAACGGAAATGGTCAGTGGTTGGATTGCGTAAGGGGAGATTACGATTGCCATTTTCGCCTTTCACTCCGATAAATAGAAAAGTTCAATTGGGACCACGTGCCCACCACTGTAAAAGAGTCCGGATGCGCTCACTTTCATGGAAGGAATTGTGGTTGGTCGAGTGAAAGAGCTCTGCATAACACGCACAAATGGCCACCGAATGGCGAATAAAAAAACAGCGGAAATCCCACGTTGGCATTCCGACCTCATCCAGCGAAGCAACGTTACGTTATCTCGCCAGAGGCGAAGAATGCGAATCCATTTTGTGAAAAAGAATAAACCCATGACACCCTTTTCTCCACAAATAAGGTGATTAAAGCTTGCGAGCAGTTTACGAGTGCGCTCCCTTTCCTCGAAACATTTACCGCAAGCTTCGGATAATGAAGTAAGGCGTTAGCCCAGCCTAAATTTACGGCTATAGATACGTAGATATGTTTTCGGGAAGAAGTTCACTGGGACAGTTCAGGAAAGGTTTGTTTGGGTCAATGCACTGTTGCCACACCTCGATTCAATTTTTGATTCAAGGAATTCGATTAGGAAAAGGAGAGCTTCCAAGAATCCTGTAGGCGAGGTTTTGTCCAAACATGAATTTCAATGCACGGTAAGTAGGGGATGATTAATAGTGTGCCCGACAAAAATTTACGTCTAATAATTAAGTAGAAATTATGATAAGAAAAGGTTTACAAGAGCACTTATCAATAGTTAAGACTCATACTCACGGAAATTTCGGGTAAAGAGTAGGTATTTTGGTACGTGACTGTATTCCAGTGCTTCACAAAAACTTCACAAGTAATTGCTAACTATTTCCTTGCACATTCCATAACTTCTCCAGGATATTTTATTTTCTCAATTCGTTCTTCAATAGCCTACAAATATGAAGTATTATAACATTTATTTTGGTGGGAGTATAAAGCACAGAGAGGAACACAATTTCATACCATCACCATAAAATCCATCACGATTCAACGCCAAGAATAATGAAAGAATAAATTAATTAGCACACGTTTCATGAAAATGAATATTGGATATAAATTGATTAAACAGTAATTGGAATTAGGTAATTAAATTCCTTCAAGACAATTTGGAAGTGAATTAGACACAGGAAGAACGGGAAACCATTCGATGAAAAAAAAACCCTTAAAACTTTCTCAATATCCGCCATGAGGTGAAATGATAATAAACTCAAATATGAAACTGATGAAATGATAATAACTCAAATATTGCACTGATATAGCAAATGGAAACCCTGATCTGTAGACAGAAAACAGCTAGATTATACCTTTTAAATAAAGGAAAAAAGGATTCTTTATTGCTATATTTCACTCTTATACAATAACAAAAGACAGGATAAAATGATAGTACGAGAATAATACAAATTACTCAGGAAGAGAGATCGTTTTTAGTTTTAATTGTATTCACCAAACTCAACCTTATATTCTGAAATACATGCACGGATATTTTGAAGACTAAATTAGATTTTTCAAATATTATATTATCTATATTTTTACATAAACTATAAATTTATAAAAACTTAGAAATACAATTACTAAGTACTTGTAAACTAATACAAGCACCACCAGTTGTAGCCTAAACAGTAACATGTGTCCATAATAATGAATTAACGTATTTCAATAAAGAACAAACACACTTTTTTAGCAACCAGAGGGACTACTTGTTAATAATATCAGGATCCATCAGGTATTAAGAGATATTAGGCACAAAACCTAATCAACTTTGTTATATCCATAGAGATCTGAGGAAAAGGGAAGGATGAAAAAAAAGTTGCATGTAAAACATTTTTTCCACTGAATAAAGAATATTACTACTCAAAGTAACATCAATTTAACATTTTGCCAAAATAACTTTAGTATGACATACTGCATCCCAAGCATTCATTATAATTTTCAATCACCAATTTCTTTCGCTAGACTGTTCAAAAAATTAACATAAAGCTGAGATACCTCTTGACGAGTTTAAAGACTGCCGCGAACAAGCCGCGGTGATACCTCTACGGCATAACTCGAGGGGGCAGAGAAATACGAAACTTCCATGGAGGAAAAGTCATTCATCTACCAGGACGCATCGTAAGCTTAACTGGCTAAAGTAGTCGGCGCGACATTGAGCGACCCAAGTTCGAGTCCTTGTCAGGGTGAATGATTTTTCCCTCTGTGGAATTTTCGCATTCAGATATCTTTGTTTAAGAACTGGTCATCCTTGAAAGGGCACTTATGTAATGAGAGGTTCAGTGCGGTATGATCTATAACTATATTCGTACTTCAACATGATTCCGTCATGTATGTACCTATATCACATCGCCCATACAAAAATGATAATCGAGAAGGGGAAAGCAATTATGAAGAGCAAATAATTCTTAAGTGGAGATAACCTAATTACATTTTTTTGTGTTCGTTGAAGATCAAGCATTATTTACATTTAAAAAGTATGAGCTAAAATGTTTATTACGAAATAAAGAAAATATGATAGTTTTAAAAACTGAAGTGATATTTGTAAATATTAGAAAAATAGCACTCCGTTAGAAAACAAATTCCAATCAACTGCATCCTACGAACAAACTTCTACCGACACCTATTATAGTATTATTCTTATTTATCCCATTTAACCGTAAATAACCTCGAATCAACGCTAATATAGCACGAATATGACACACCATATTATTTCAGGGGTTCCACGAGTCTTGCCTCAATCTTAGGTCCATGAATGTCTTGGCTCATGTACGCCACCAGTAAACTAGATAATCACCGAATATAGGTCATTAGAAATTTCACAATCAAAAGGCTTAAGGCAAAGGTAATAAATCGTCTTAATATTTCGGGAGGAAGAAAATCCCTTCAGAATGCAATCATCTCCGACCACAAGCGAGAGTCTGGCCTCAACTGACCGATAGACTCTCCCTCCGGAGTATAATATCCCTTCACATCACGCTTCCGCGCGGTGCAAGTGAAACGATGGCCACCGGTGGTGGTGCATCCAGGCCTCCACCCTCTACCCCTCCCCTCTACCCTCCCCATCTCCCCCCGCCTCCCCCCCATACCCGCCCATCGTCCTGCTGGATGGCGGGCCGTCAAACTCGCCCGCGGCCCAAACAGTTCGATCTCCTCCACTTTCCCCTTACACTTCTCCCACCCGCGTCCCACACCACTCTCTTCCCCCGCCCAGGCTCCTCAACCTCCCTCCACTCGCACCTGCAATTAGCCTCACGAGAGAGAGAGAGAGACCACCCTGCCCACATTCCTTGGCCCTGGATAATTTGTCCGGCCGCCGTCGCTCCGATAGTCAAATGAACCTCTTGGACTTCTCGCTCAAGGATGGGACCGCCTCTCGATGAAGAAATTCTTTCAACTCCTATGTCTCGGCGCCCAGCTTAATTCGAGGCTTCTGAAGTCAAGACGCCAGGCGCTTCTCACGACGAAGCTAGGGGAGGTTTATTGATTGTAGACCGTCGCACGATTTAAATCAGCACTGATCTCAGGAAATTGAAGTTCACCGCGCATGATAAAGTAGAGAGTTATATTGTAATCCACAAATTATTCACTTGTAACTGTTACCAATTTTTACATGTCATCGTCAGGGATAACAATATATTGCTAACTCTTGATGATCCAGACACGAAGAATTTCCACTGAAGCTGTTAACAAAGGTAAGAAGGCTGTGTGATGATCAGCCTGTAGTGATCAGCCTGAGGTCGGCATCAATTCCGACATCTCATTCCGTCCTTGACCAAAAATCAACGACGACGGAAAGCATTTGGCTTTGTAAAAAAATGCAACCTGTCCTTCAAAAGGTAAGAATATTTACTGCTCTCAATGAGGCTGTTGCTATAAACAATTTCTGAACTAGAAAGCAGTCACATGCTCAGAAATTTAAGTCTCCTCAAAACATTAATAGTAGCAAAATTGAAAAGGAGGAATAACCGAGGAGGATCGTGGATGGATTTCATCAACCGAATAGAGAGGGGCGTTAAAATGGAAGAACGTGAAGGAATTAAGCAGCTAGTTGAAAAGGGATGGGATTGGGGGGCTACATAAAACCAATTTTCGGTTTGATGACTGCTAAGGTAGAGAAATTATGATTTTTGTTCTACTTTAATATTGGCTATTTACACGCTAAGTAAGAACGAGCCAGAAGACAAGGCGACAAAAAACTTTAAAGATGCAGGAGGACTGAGGCCAGCGACCTCTTAACTCGTTGTCCAACGCACTTTCACGCAAGCTTACTCCAATTCTCCGCAATTAGAAAGGTTTTCAATGTAACTGAACAGAAATTGTAATGCTTACGCAGAAGAACTCCTGGGAAAAATTTAAGAAGTACGCAATAAAATGCAACCTAAATGGATAACACACAAATATAACCTAATAAAACGCCATTGCATAGTGATATCGCCATAGGTAAATTGCGGTGAGTAACAAATAAAATTTCATTTTGAAAATCCATATACGATAATTAAATTTCCATTCAATCCATATCCATTAAATACGATATGCCATACTGATATTTTTTTAAATGACCGATTATTAATATATAATTACAAAACGTTACAAGTAGGCAATCGCCTGGTGGTAACATTAACCTAAGCATAAGAAAATACACATGAAATTTTCAAAACACTTCCAAATAAACCGTTACAAAATCGAGGATTTATGTAACGAGACCAGCGCGTTTTGAAAATAAATATGTTGGACATTGTTAAATGAAATATGAATTGAAGCAATTCCATAATAATAAGCAATAATAATGAAGCAATTCCATAATAATGAAGCAATTCCATAATAATGAAGCAATTCCATAATAATGAAGCAATTCCATAAAGTAATGCCTGAGACGTCATATTTTACAGTGACTAATTTCATCGTCAAAAATATGCTAACGCCATTCTCCCCGTCGAGAAACCTGTGAGTGATGAACAACGACGCATGAAGATGCATACAGTCCTCGATTGTATGACTCCTTTTTTTTAAGCTCATATGAAGGCCATATTAGCACCATGCCTTTTGGATCCAAGTTTTTTTTTGCTTTCATGCGAACTTGCGAGAATTCGGGTACGCAATTAGTAGTCCTTATTTGTCCAGCCATTAATTATTCGCTTTACGTAAAGACTTCAGAATAGTGATTCCAACTTGGCTCTATAGGGTCACCTGCCATTTATGGCATCGATTTAGGTCAATGGAGTTTTGAGAGGGCCATCGCTTGGCCTTTAGAACTTTCTTCTCGCGCGGGGACAAGTGAACGGCAAATAGAGATCCGTCGTCTTCAGCTATGGATAAACATTAATGACATGCGTAAACCTCTACCATCTCACAGCCAAAGCATTTACTTGATAAATTAATATAGCATGAAGGTGATGACATGCATTCACTGAACTTTCATTCTAAAATTTGAATAAAATCCTCCGGAATGTTCAATATTTGTATAAGATAATTGGAAAAGTTGCACAATAGCCTATTGAAAACAATAATGTAAGTAGAAATTAACAGGAAGAATTACAGAGGAAGAACAAGAATGGAATACATAAGGAAAACTTTGAAGGACGTTTAAAGGAATAAATTATGTTAGAATGAAGCTTTTGAATTGTTTGAGAGCGGTGTTGTACAATGCAGCAAATCAATCTTCGGATTGATAACTGTAGATGATGATATAATAAACTACTGTGACTCAAGAACAGAAATAACCAGGTATTTTGTAGACATAAGATCAGTTTGAGGAAGGCATTCTTTTAACGCCTTTTGGTTGTACTTATCGTCCAGGGTGTAGAGAACAGAATTGTTTAGTATTACACCCTTGGCAATGTCAGTGAATTTAAGAAACCGCAATCGAGACAAATAAATATATGCCAGGAAAATTACAAAGAAATTGTTTTCATCAGACATTTTCATTCATATCGTAAATGTGGGAATAAAAATGTTTTTGAGAGGAGAAATATGCCCTTTGAGATCTCAAAACCACATTTTTCAACGAGAAATCACAATTACCTTTTAAGAATTTTAACTATCTTTGAATATTGACTAATTGTAAGATAAAAATATCATTAAGTGAACGATAAAAATACTGTTAATTTTCCATATTTTGACATTAATTCATGACTGATATGGTCCTTAATCAAGTAGCAATGTCATAGATTCTGAAACGAGATGTTGGTGGAGGATAAGGCATAGAGAATAAGGAAATAGAGGCTCAGTATTATAAAAATACGAATCTGAAAAGTGGGGATGTTCAAGAAATTTACACATATCCTACTACTGCGTTAATACACCAAGCATTTTAGCACTGCGAAAATTGAAGTTCAATATTAGAAAACCAGTGGATACTGAATATCACCGAGAAGCATTGAGAGCTACGTGATATTGCGATGCATTAAATACGATATGCCAACGATGTTTCATGATCGTCCGAACTACGCAAAAATTCACATCGCGAATTACCGCGATATCACGTGACATACGATGTGGTTCGATACTATGTAATATGCCGTGCAATGGCCTACACTACATGACGTGATGCAATGGCATATAACGTTTGGCGTGATTCCCGATATCATCATGGGATAAATACTATACCTATGCGATGACATGCGATTGCGATTAATAATTGAAAATGTTGCATCTTTTGTGACGCAAAATTAACATCGTAACGTGGCATTGAAATTTTAATTCCGCACAGCCCTAGAAACATCTGCTTTGGCACAGCCATCTTTTGTGGCACACGCGATTGTCACGAGTGAGGGGCATCGACATTAGGATATCTCCTATGCCGACGCAACCGAGAACCAATCCCCGCCCTGGGCGAATAATCTTGCCGCCGACACATGGTCGCTCTGGCCGACTCCTTTCTCGTTCGATCGGCACTGCAGCGACAGCACCCATACGACGTCGGATCGGGAACAAGGCGAGGCCGAAAGCAGCAACAGACCCATCGGCGTCCTTGGCGCCTCACACTCTTGGAGTCCGCAGTCGTTCCAAAAATGGAGCTCTATGTTTTCCATTTGTCGATTTCCCGTCAGGTTGAATGGGTGCAAGGTGATCGACCGCAGGCACAATTTTCATTAGCCGTCCCGATTAAAAATAAAATGACAAAAATGAACGCATGGCGCGCAAAAACAGCCTCCGAAGCATTCGTCCTCGTCGCGCGAAGCGTGCCCTCAAACTCAATTATGCGAATAAATATGTGATGCTGAGAGTGCACTCTTTCAAAGTCGACTTCCCTACTATGCACCTTCATCAGCACACTTGCTTCGAAAATGCCTGCTTAGGATTGAAAAGCTTTTCCGTCCTAAGGTCCCTGGGACCTTTGTTTCATTTAATTAAAATAATTAAGAGCTGTTTTCCTCTAAATATGCTTCATTTAATATCTTTTTCTATGAGTAAAATTCATAATTCTCCCTTAAATTTTCATAAAAACTTAGTACAATTGGTAACTGTTGTAAAAACAGGATAGAATTCCGATTCTATCATGAACTCTCGGAGGACATTGTTTTAAAAATGGAGAAAGTATGGGAAACGATTTTCTGAGACAGTCAATTAAGCGTTGACACTGCAGTCGACCCATTACTAGGAAAAGAAATGAAACTAAATAAACATTGCCACTCGTAAAAGTAAGAACACCTTTCATTTTTAAGAAAAAAACGTTAAATTATACACAGAAAAAATTCTTTCATTTTTCTCCTTTTTTGAATTCCGTTTTAAATTCTTAAAATTTTACATGAGTAAGACCAAAAGAAGTGTAAACTTTAACTGTCCTAGTGAGCATAAAAAGTTTCCTAGGATCTGATGTAAAGTGTAGACTACAGATAAATCGGAATGACGGGAGACCACCATATCGGATTTTATATTTAGCGTTTTTCTTAAGTATGGAGTTCACATATTCAATAATTCAAAGTTTACTTTGCCAGATGTGTAGTGCATATATTGAGCTATAAATACTCGTGTTATCAAACTAAAGTCATTATTAATTATATTGAAAGTAATAGCAATTACAAATAATTTTAGCAATGGATATAAAGAACGAATGTGACAATTAATTTTAGGAAGATAGTTTACCAGAGTTTTACCAATAAAGTAGTGTTTATTGAAATCCATGATCTTTCTAAGCGACTAATCGCTCTTCCACCAAAATATCTTCTTCTAACGGGTAAGGGCAGAGCTCATCAAGTACAAGGTTTTTCGGTGCTTAAAACTCATCATGGTTATGGGGGCTAGTGTTTTCTCTGGGCCGTCATTGGAATCCCAAGAGGACCTGTTTATTCACGGATACATACATTACCTAATATTGTCCTTAACTTAAAGTTTGGGTGTTGCTTGAGCGTTCACGCAGGCTTCTGAGTCATCTGACACCTGACTCTGTAACATTCAGTCCGGGAGCATGATAAACCTGGTGTACTGAGAAATACCAAACTTGGGCTCAATAAAACTGAAAGAACCAAAGGAAGGATCAAGATTGAAAATAATGGACCTCAACTGAATTTCTCGAGATGAAAATATAAGCAGATATATTTTTTAAACTTATGAAAGGCATCCTGCAAGAGGAATGACATAAAAAACTAATATAATTATTAAATTATAATGTCTACACAAATTTACGTCAGTGTTTAGGCACAATGCGGATATGTGAGATCAGTTAGGGGTCAACATAAGGAATTTTTTAAGGAAAGGTTCACCATTCTAGTTTCCATCTCATTAATCATCATCGACTATTTCTCACTTTTATTTTCTCATGCGTCTAATTACACATATAATCTCTCAGAAGTTAATTATCGGCTGTTCATTGCTTAACATTGTCCTTAAATTAAAGAACTGATATTTAACTTTTATAACTAAGTAGAGTGCACGTTTTGTGATTAAAATAAGTTTAATAAATTAACTTGACTTTAAACGTAACTCATCTTGAGTTAACTTAAAAAAATAGGACAAGCTAGATAAAAATTTAGTAAGTTTCTTTGAATCATGGAAGAGAATGGGCATAGCACTATGGTATATGAGCTGAGTCAGCGAATGAGTCCGAAAATGAAACTGGTGGCCTTCTGTAGAGATATAAGAAAACTTCTGTGAAGACGCGTTTAAGGACAGGATGTCAGTAGAATGAAAGCTTAAAAGACATCGTAAAAAAGGTTATGACGGTGCAATAGGGTCATGAATTAATTTTTTTTGCACTGTAAAATTAATATATGTTTGTGTAATGGTAATGTTTAATATAGCAAGTTAGCAATACAACGCTTGATAGGGACACATTTAGATGCTGATCTGTAAAGGGCAAGCTCCCATGTTGGCTTCGATTTTGATTTCACTACGCATTAAACCCGTACCATATAATTTTAAATATTTAAGTTTGGCATAGTACACACGCTCAGATATTACTATGACTATTTATTACTTACGATTTTGCCTCCACTACTCTCGGCCACGTTCTATCCATCACCTTAATTTAGTAACTCTATTACCAAGTATCTAATTTTGGAAAATTATTATTACCATTATTAGTATTTTACCAACCACAGCTCGCTTTCTTCAAGCTTTAACCTATGAATTTGTCGAAATTATTTACCTATTGCACAATTGTGCAAAACTCAGCAGCTCCGCTTTCAATAATGCAAACAAAAAACAGACAATGTTGCCCAGTGACGTCTCCAAAACTGTTTGTTATACATGGGTCTTTTGGAAAGCAATGGTATTATTTCAGGCTCACGAAATGTTTCACGGCTGTGAAATTATGCCAGAGAAAAGAGATGCTATATTTTAACACAAAATATCGATTATCACCAGATTAATAACTTTTTCGCCATCTTATTGACGGAAATTACAACACACAAAGTACTCAGCACAATGGGTTAATTAAAGGAAGCAGTATAGGGCAATCTGATACTGAAGGATCAAATAGTTAAAGTTAATTTAATCTTTAAGGAGATGGAAGAAAAAGTTATTCCTGATAGAGATGAAGAGATGTCCAAAATATACCGAGATCAAAAGAAAATTGTGCGATAATGTAGGCTCAGCGGATGAACATCTGGCATAGAATCTATAAGCCCACTCAAGCTTACCATTACCGGAAGACTAACATCGATAATACTGATTCACAAACGCAGTATGATCGCCAGTATATTTTACTCTATTGAAAGAAACGATGATATTACTTAGAAATTTCTCATTAATACGGTTGGACTGGTCTGCAAATGACCGTTAATAAATCGAAAACAAAAGATTTTAAACCATGAACAACTTTTGATTTAAATACAAATTAGTAATGACGCTCATTAAGCAGCATTATTTTTGGATTTTGTGCTTGTTATTCGTTTCTTTTCCAATTATGTTGAATCAAAGACAGCAAGTTCCTACTTCGATTGATACTAAATACAAGCCTAGACATCAAAGGAAACATTTCGGATCCTCAATATATATGCCCTTTTTCTTACACATTTCCATTTCCATGCACCATTTACCATTTGACATTTCCTCATAGTGACAAGGTCTCTAGAAACTTAGCGGTGCTCTCTCCAATGATCCGTGACCGCGCAGCTCTCCCTTCCTTGGTAGACTCCAGTCATTGAAAATCACATTCGAAAACAGTCTTTCTACTCAAATTTCCTTCCAACTGGCTACGAATATCATCTTAAAAGATAGACTAATCTATACGAGATGCAATCTTTTCAAGGAAAGAACGTTTTCACGAAATGTCCTGGGCCATCTTAAATGCCGCCTTCCTATAAAACACTAGAAACGTTATGCAACCTTATATTAGGCAATGCTTACGTGGGCGTGGTGGTCCAATAACAAGATTGGAGCGTCTGTTCTCATTTCAAGCATTTCCTCAATACGACTCAAAATTCATTACACCTAGAGCGATTAATGCGTGTGCCTTCCCATCGTGCAACGCGATACTAATATTCTCACAGAGTGAGACAGAACTGAATTCATCCCATTCAATAATGTCAGCTGCAATGCAGGCATTATTCTGAGGGTTTCTGAGTGGTTTAAATTCATACAATGGTGTTTCTGGCTGCATGAAAGAAATATATGGGATATTAAGGATAGTTCTAAATTCAGATAACACGCAGTTGAAAAAATTAATAGGTGTGGTAAAGTGAAGGTATAATGGCAATTTTGTCGTCATTTTTCCAATATATATTATAACATAGGACAAATGGACACATAATCAAGGGTTATTAGCATAAACACTTTACCATTTTAATATGATATACGGAATAGCTCTGAAATAGAAGAGACATTTCACTAGTACAAGTGTGCACTACATTTACATTCCCTAGAACAAGGAATTAATCAGTCATCCTATTGATACACAATTTAAATTCTCATTTGTAGTAGCCTGAGTTGATAATTAGCCTCCGATCAGATATTCAATGCTTCAACACTTATTACCAACAACGTTTAAGGATAAATAGGCACAAATCTGACCAAAAACATGACAGCAAGTGAAGAAAAATTATATCATTTATTTAGATCCACATCACGGAGGGTCTTGTTCCCCATATAATCAAACAAAATAACAGGTTCACTTCTTACCATGAAGTTTTAAAATTTTAAAAATATATGCCACCAAGCCAACATAAATAAAAGCAACCGTCAATAAGTGAAAAATTTGGTATGCATGCACCCAACTATTAAGCTGATGAATTCGTTCTCTAAAATAGAAATGCTCAGGGAAAAGAAAAAACTCAAGATCTAAATGAAAAGCCGTAATTTACCCTCAGATCCTGATGATATAAAGACGCAGAAGAAACTGAGCGCCATAAAACTTCACCATTGCTCAAAATTCTAATAAAACAAACCATTATTCTGCCTCTTACGATGTACTGTAAATGGTGGGTTTTTAGGGGGTAAGCATTTACGAAAATCAGCAGATAAATGTCCAAAAATGACCTCCAGGCCATATTTTTGTCTTCTTTAAACAAATTCTTGAGCAAAAATTATTTTAAAAACTAGAATCAGAAATACATCCAAACATTGTCCCCTTCCCAATAGTGAACTTATGCTCATCTTTTTCACGATTTTCAATTCAAGGTAAAGGATCCACGATAGTGCCTTTCCCATTGCCACAAGAGCGCAGCCTTCACTCACAACTCACTTTCAATCAATTTCCCCACCTCTATTTCTCCCCGCTTCCTACTCCTATTCTCCTCCTACGCCCCAATTACGTTTTGAATGTCAGAAAGTGATAACCTTGTGCCCGATGAAGATGCTACTGGCATTAAAAACGCCAGCAGAAGCCACTTTTCTCATCTCATGATCCTTTTTTCCTTTTTCGCGTTCTCTTTGCTTAACTTGTTCCTTCTATCTCACAACTAGTGCTAAACAGGAGACTGAAATCTATTAAATCCATAAATTTAGACTTGAAAAGGGGAAAAATTGTATAATACGCCCCATTTATATTTCATACGATTATTATGTAAATGTAGTCAGTATTCCCTTTCCTTGTGGAACTATGAGTTGGTGCCGCACTATTAAGAGTGAATGACATCGTATCCGACTGGTATTTTTGCTGTAAAGAAACTGAGTTTTTGAAAATCTTTGAAACCGTAAAATCGCGTTAAATTTAATTCTCTTTCTCTGTACGTTCGATTTACATTGATTATAATTTCCCTTCCTCTATTTATTTCTAGAGGCCTCAAATTATCATTTTCGCAACAATATCATCAAAAGATCATTCCCTCGTTAGTTTCTTATGCAAGCAACAGTCTTCAACTATAATTCTAAGTACCTACCGCCTCTAATCATCCTCTTCGTTCAATATAGTTCTGTAATATCCTCGCCGTTGTTTTTAAATCATTGATTTTCATTCCGTGTCACTTGTAGAAAATCAGTAATGTGAAAAGCTACGGCAGTAATTCCTTGCCAGGTTGGCAAGCTATAGTTTAATTGTTTGAAAATACTCCTGACTAACCTCCAAGCTTCTTCCTTTCCTAAACCAAGCTATTTCCGTGTCTGTGGTCACATTTTCTACGATGAATACGCTAATGTAACTGTTGATATTTCACAGTATATCTATAGCCTTCATTCGTTAATCTAACTTGCGTAGTCAGATGGACTAGGAATGAGACGCTTATTCCTCCATTTCGTAACGAACTCTACGATAATGCCATTAAAATTTTTCTAATTGCCGATTCCTTTGAATAACCACTACGACCCCAAAATACCGTAGGTGATTATTACTATTTTACACACCGAATATCATAAGAAAATGACTTCCGAATTTTAGTGATACCTTCAGCCATTACGAGAATAAATATAACTCAATAATGTGAATTTGCTTGTTTAAAAAAAAATTAGACTACACCGTGATTGGAACCCAGATCTCCTAACGATCAGGCAGGTGTATAATCCAGTAGCATCACCAAGTCATTCAATATTAATGTTATGACTTGATCCATATGCCTTCAACCTTACCTCAACTCATCTTGTTTTCCAACTAATGGCCAATGATAAGAGTAAAAAATGTGTTGTACAATAGGTTGTAAACATTCTGATCGTTTCCGGTCACAATATCTCATGACCACACCCATCTGCTCACTTAGAATGCTTCCTGGAGTTTGCCGGTTTATTCGAAGAAGGAAGGATCGTGCGACGTCACTTTCGTGGATGGCTGGAGACAGCCGTCGTTCCACCACCACGCACACGAGGGAGCATGGAGGCATTGAGCACGCCGGCTGCGTCAATCTCTGGAGGGGCACAAAAGGGCGCCTCCCGCCGATACTCCTCTCACCCTTCTTCCCTCTTCCGTCCTCCCTTTCTCTTCCTCTCAATTGTAAATACTACAAACGGAACACGGGATTCCGTTAGGCTTTATGCATAGGAAGACTTGAAGTCTTGGAAAACTTCGATGCTCACTGCCTTAACAGAGGATGAATCATTCCTCTAATCATCCCGATCCCAAGTCCACGAAACTTCGTTGATATGCAGCCATTGATTCCGTCTCCGAAGTTTCCCACCTCTTGTACACCCCATTTCCTGCTCATTGACAATGCGACGCTATCCACCCTTCTCTTTCTCTGCGTCCCCGAAACGAGGTGATTTCTTTTTTGACGTGCGACGAAAGGAAAAGAGATCATAATACAAAATGGACTTCAACTTTACAATAAGCGTCAAATAAAGCTAAAAAATCGCAATTCCGTCAATTGTTAATTTGTTAATTTCTTCCCAGTATTCTTGAAACTTTAATATGCATAAAAAATATCATTTAAACATGAACTCGTTCTTAACTCATTCAATAATCCATCATGAATATTAGTACTACTCAAACGAGAACCCAATTATTTCGAAAATTGAATTATTTAATTTCTCTTCATTGGTTGGTAGTATTTTTGGGGAAGGGCGGAGAGAATCTCGGCGGCGGCATTTGCCTTCACTTAACGACAGACACCAAGGGAACCACATTTCCATGTCACATCCGACGGACGTAGGGCTACATTTACAGTGTTCACCTTGTGGTCCTCAAATAGGGACCAGGATTTCCATGGAAAAATCTCCGCAGCCACCGAGATTCAAACCCATGCCCTTCTCCACCGCACCAATCCGTTCGCCATTCTTCCCATTATAAAAGTACTGACTATAGAATATAATAGTCACGAAAGTTTCAAAGCACTATTTTTGGCTAAGGAAAGGTATCATAGAACATATGCGTTGATGAAACAATATTTACACGATACAAAAATTAAATATGCGATGGTAAAACTTTAATTTGCCGAAATTTGCAGGAAAATCATCTCTGAGACTCAAGCCTCTACGCTGTTTTCGCTGGAAAATGTCAAGTAACTCAGAATCCGATAACCGTGAAGAGAGAAATATGAGATAGAATTTTAGATGAGATAACTGCTGGTTCAAATGGTATTTTTTTTCGACCTCTTTATTTAATGGTGCAAATTTCATGAGTATAGGTCAAATGATTTTTTATTTTTAAACTTTTTCCGACGTTTCGGATGTTTATTCATCCATCTTCTGGGCTATAAACAATGATGTATGATGATAAATTATTTACAGTTCTGTTTTGGTTACATAATTGTAAATTTACAGACATTAAATATAAAAAATACATAGACATAGACATTCAAGATTTTTACCTTTAAAGTTTGGTGCTGTTTTTATATATTTGCAATTTTAAACTGGTTGCTTGGATATATTTCTTTGTTGAAAAGATATGTGTCATTTATTAAATTATGATAAAATTTGCTTAGATAAGTGATATCTGTTCTTTTATTGCAACTTTTTTTATTTCTAGATATATGGTACATTTCTTTGAATAATCTTTTTGATAATTTTGGTTCTGAGTCTAAAATTTTGGTTTCTTCGAAATTAAATGAGTGACTACAACTGCTATTAGTAAAGAAAGCAATTCATAATGGACAATATGAGGTCTTGTGAAATATGCCAGTATATTTTTATAAACAACCACAAGGCATAGTAGCCATGCAAAGGTAAATTCCACAAAAACAGTGATTGCGCGGAGAAAAAAAGAAATAGCTAATAGTTTTCTTCAGCAATGATAATTCTGATATTGCCGATCAAAGCACTAATCCGACGATGGAGAGACCTCTATTTAAATACCTGACTAGTCCTATTTCATTTTTCACCAATTTCCAAGTGGCAGATTTAAGGTATTGTGCGCCATTGAATCGGTAAATAGTATATGAATGATAAGGCAACACAAAACAAAAGTTACGGCCCTAAAAGTATAGTTCATTTCACACCACCTCCAATTCAGCGGTCAATATCTACCTTGTTTCCTTCAAATACAAGGAAACGCGTTTCAGGATCTGCTATTCTGCTTTACGATTTCGTTGTACTACTTTGTAAATTTAACCAACGGTTAGAAATAAGACGAAAAATGTGGCAATCTTCGGATTGATGACTGCTTGATGATAGCGTACATCACATAAAGAGATCGGGAGAGTGATTAGACAGTGAGAAGACCTTCGATCATAATGCCAACATGTATGTAATGACAAGCCAATACTAAACGATTTCTTACTGATCGTATTCCAAGTAAAGAGAGTGTGAGAAAGCGGAGACGGTTTCATTTCCAAAGAAATAGTGTTCGGATTAATACCAGTAATAGTGGATTAGCAGTGGATTAGTGCCGGCCCAAGGCATGGACAGCGTGGGCTAAAGTCACAGGTGAGCGTCGTGGGAGCGGCCAGTCCGCGACTTATTAATGAATGTGGAAAGGAGACAAAGTGCGAAAGATGAAAAATGGTACTAACTCCTGCATGCATTTCCATTCAAAATGACCATCATCAGTACATCGTAAAATTGGCAAACTTATGTCATAATGTCAATAAAAAGCGCAATAAAACCTACAGAATAACAATTATCTTAATTATCGTTCTTAACACAAGGTAGCCCATTGAAAGAGACTGGCTAAAATTGCACTGCAATTTGCGGTACAAATTACACCCACCAACAATAAGTAGGTAAAATATGAACAACCCCTATAAACACTTTTCTTCGTGAAACTCGAAGCTTGAAGACTACTTAGAGATTAAAAATTGAGTTGCTGGCAGAAAAGAAATCTACAATTAAATGAGAATTGTTCTGAATCATAATATCCCTCAAATTAACTTGCGGTTTAAGAATCACAAATGGCAAAAAAATCTTAATTAGGAGCGACAAAATCAAATTTTTTCCCACACTTGTAAACTGGAAATGATGAAGGTATTTTTGCGCAACTTATCCTTGGTAGAGTGAAGAAAAAAATTTAAAATTATTTTAGAACCGGTAAATATGTGTTGAAGATCGCCAAAGATGAAGAAAGGCCTTTCTTCATTTTTTCGCTGCTCTCCCGAACGCCACCCGTTTTTCCTCCTTATCTCCCGCATTTCTTTCCTATTTCGCTCTCGCATCTCTCCGCCCACTCCGTGTCTTCCTACGCTGAGCAATCTCCCCACACAACCTACCCCCACATCATTATTTCCAGCTGCGATGCCCTAACTCATTTTCGCCAATTTCGGCGAATGGCCAAAGGTTAAGTGGAATGTCTCTAAAAATACTTCGCACTTGGATGTCGGCAGCAGAAATAGCCAGTACGAAATCGCATCAATCTATTTATCACTCATCTACAAGCGAAGGAAATTGGTTCATCCTAGTATACCAAGGCGGAAGGACTATTTCAAGACTGTTTTCCCATTAAATTACCAAAATGAACTTCAGTGAAGTTTTTTATTACGAAGACTACGAACCAGTGTTTAGTAGGAACGTGTTTACATATTTCACATTCCTACCCTGATCAACGTATGGTCTCTCTAAAACAGCAGATTATAGCAAAAAAAACATGATGGTACAACTCAGCGATACACTCATTTTGAACAAAATCAGATTAAATGGAGTGAGACGCATTTCACTGTCTCAAAGTTATTCTCTGACCGTGAAATTTAATGATTTTGCCCATTTAATCAATGAAAACAAATAAAGATAAATCTAATTGAAAACTTATTGCGTTGCCTCTATTTACACTAGCGTTGATTCTGAGTTCAGAAGTAGATATTAGAATGAAACAAAAGAGGTCGATAATATTTTTGAAATTGGCAAAAGCTCACGATTTCCCCACTCTGAGTCAAGCAGGTGATTTCTCACTCTAGTCTTCAACAAAGGAAAAACTACTCTATAAATATTAATTTGCAACAGTTTAGCAAAGCACTACTCTTTTTCTAGATCATCTTTAATCCTTGTTAAAAGTGAATAAAAAAATTATGTTAACTGAAAAATAGGAAAAGTAACTAAAATATTTCCTTGAACCTGATGGTAAATAGGAAATCCGCACACGAGGGCTAATATAAGTAACTTCCCAGGAAGAGTTTTATATTAAAGTGATAATCATCACCGGTTATCGATATTATGGTTTTCTGCGGCCGTCCGCTCCACTATTCTTTAAGAAAACGGCTTCATTTCTTAACGAGTCTCTTTTTAAACGCCCCACACAATTTTCATAGTGTACTAGACCCTTCTCGTTCTTCCTCGTTAAATTAGTTTTTCTTTCGGTATGGTTTACATGAGTGCTTCAGAATGGATCAAATATGCAGCATTTTATGCCATCCCCCTCATTCCCTTCCATTCCCCTATTTATGCATGCTTTTTCTCTGCTGAGTACATGCTGGGAACTCAGCCGAAGGACATACATGCGTCAACAACGCCAACAATGCTAACGACCCAAAATTGCATATGGAACACTCTTGCAGCAACTTCTTGCCGCAACTTCATTAAGCAGACTCAGCAAGGAAAGCTGCAGCATGATAGTCAATTAGAGCATTACAATGGCCAAAATTCTGCGTCACGCCGTCCGAGACTGTCCCACTATTTTTCCCCTCCAAGGGTTAGCAATGGACAATATCCTGAGCCCGCCCACTCCACATTGAAATAGCCAAAATAGAACCCTCCATCGGCTGTTTCAGCGGTCGGGGAGTCAGTCTGGGACGAGGAATCGACCAACGCACTACGTTCCAACACTCATTGAAAAAACAGTAATTTTTCTCTAAGGGCTTGACTTCTTGTACTTATAAAATTTTGTAATTGATTCTAAAGAGGAAGTATTGCAAACAGTTGGATTTCCCTTGAATTTTTGGCTTATATTTTGGCTTGGTGTGATAAGATATACTTACTGATTTTTAAGTTATTTATTGAGAATATTTGTTTTCCGTTGAATCCTTTTTTCTCACCCGAGATTGGAAAGAGTTTCTGTTCTAGAGAGACACTGTTTGCGCGAAAATCAAAATCTTTCTCCAAGCCATAAACATCCAAAGCAGTTTAAACTGATTCATATCCTACTAACGATAAGAAACCTAAGCGGGTCAACCGGAATACAATTTTAGCTTAGCTCTTATCTTATTCTCAGCCCATGCCGACTTAAGTAGTACACGCTCCATCAAGCACCACTCACGAAGAAACTAATTTTTCTAAGCCTTTTGCTCAGTTAATCGTCAGGAAATAGAGAAACTAGCCGAATATTTTCCATTCGCTTCAAATCTAAACGTTGAAATGCCGGAAAGAAAGACGGGATATAACAAGGATGAATGGTGGAGAGGATTTATTCACCTAAGTGAGATGGAAGTTTTCAAGTTCTTTCCCGTTGTTCCTCTCCATAGGGACACTACATAGTACTCGTAGCACAATGGGTAGACGTGAGTATAAAAACATAAGTGAGGCAGGGGAGAAGAGGAGGAGGGGTAGCGAGATGAGATGTGGTGTCAAACGAGCGCGTTGGAGGAATCAGAGGAGGGAAGTTAACGCTTGGTGGATAGAGAGAAAGGAAAGAAAGTGGATGGAGTGGAAAAAACGAATCGAATTATAAGAAATACAAAAGAGCATCAAGATGTATGGAGGTCATGTGACACACAGAGACGAGTAAGGGGAAGACCGAGAAAACCTCACCGATATGGGAGAAAATTAGTGAGTTTACCTTGATGAGCAATGGGCTCAAAACCTTTGAAAACATTGCTTTTGTTCAGCTTCAAGCCTGGAAAAATGTATGGATATGGTATGAAAAGTTATTTTGAATTATTTAATTACCAAGGGAAAACAAATTTGAGGGACTATCATAAACGTTATCAACTACGAAGCGATCCTAGAAGGCAGTCATAGTTAAAAGAATACTAAACATAGTATTTAAATTTACGATGTTAAAAATCTTTTTTTGAGCCCAGGGTTTCTTGTCCCGCAGGCTCAAATCTAAATTCTACGGCAAAAAGTAAAGAGAGAGGGATGTTAAGAACAACAGAAAAATGAGAATATAGAAAACTAAATACAGAGAAAATTTCGGCCAGGTTGGTTGAAGAGGTTGTTGAATAAAGTCAGATAAGAATACCCTGACTGCCATAAAATAGTGTGTATACGTAAAAAAGATATACCTGCGAAATAATCTGATGGGCCAATGTTTTGAGAGAAATTTCATTAAATAAAAAATTACTGTTATATTAATTTGCTGTTTTATCACTTATTACGTGCTTATTTGTCATGATCGTTGGAAAGGACATATTTAATTTGTAACTCTAATTAATTTGCTGTTTTATCACTTATTACGTGCTCATTTGTCATGATCGTTGGAAAGCACATATTTAATTTGTAACTCTAAAGGCCGCTTTACACGATGAAAGATTTTGTACAAACGAATGTACGTGAGAATGTACGTTTGTCTCAACGAAATTAGAACAGGTTCTATTTCCCGTGCAGGCATTGAGACATTCGCACAAGCGTTCATACAATTTGCCGCTTTACACGATACATTTTGCCTCATGCAAGAGTTCACGGAAGAGTTTGTACAAACAAATGTACCGTGTAAAACGGCCTTAAGACTTTCCTCCATAAATATTTTTTTTAAGATGGGCGTAAATTTTCTGTGACATGGATTTGATTTCAAGCAAGGCTGTCGAATCAATAAAGAAATTCACACATCTGAACAGTGATGGAATATATCTAAATATAAATTACAAACATTAATTATGGAATAATATAAAAATATGGAACTGTGTTCAATATAACAGCGGAACACAGCTAACGTATCCTAGGTTACATACAAAACTAGCGTTTACTAAAAAGAAAAAGAAATATTTCCTAGGGTCAAGGAATAAAAGCTTTACAAGACACAGTAAAATGATACTTCTCACAAGAAAGGTAAATGTTTTTTTCACATTTTATTCATTAAAGAAGTAACAACTTCAAAAAATCTACATAGAGCTTAAATAAGAAAACCTAGAACTGAAAACAATTCGCATGAATGAAACGAAATTTATAGTTGATATCGGTGGTAAAAAGGATAAAATAGACTGTGAAACGTTAGCGCTACCTATGAAAATTGAGGAATGATATAAAATCATTCGGATAGTAGCGTGAAACTCAATTAAGGAAAGTTGGGGAAGACTGGGAATAAGCTGATTGTACAAATGATGAACCATAAATGTACACTTGCGCTTACGTTCTCCATAAAAATGAACTGATTGGGAGCTCAGAACTTTTACAAGCAGCATTACTCAAGTCATAGTTTTATGAACGCGGAAGATATAAACGATGATTATGAAAGTTTTTATGCATCTCCTCGAGTGGAAACCATGGCTATAACGATCAAGGAAAGAGGTCACAGGTAAATAAAGGAAGAAGTAGATTGACCTTCTTAGAAATTGCCCTAGGAAAAAATCCACCTGAACCGGGAATGGATCCACGGGCCTTCGGCTTACCGGGCCAATGCGCAGACCTTCACGCTACCTAGGCTTCCGGAATCCCAAGTTACCTAGTTTTGATCGGATTTATGGGAACTAGATGTTCAGTGCCTACGGACTATCAAGGATCGCACTGGTAAGGGAAATAGACTTCTAAGAAGCCATTAACCGCGAGGATAAATCCTAAAGCATCATTTATGCCGTGATTGGCTACCTATGAAGGCATGATGTAAGACAGCAAGTTGGCCACTCGATTTGGA
The DNA here is from genome assembly GCA_963573305.1 of Pyrrhosoma nymphula. Classification (NCBI taxonomy): domain Eukaryota; kingdom Metazoa; phylum Arthropoda; class Insecta; order Odonata; family Coenagrionidae; genus Pyrrhosoma; species Pyrrhosoma nymphula. The sequence continues at coordinate 89,737,702 of OY754330.1, forward strand.
GAAAATAAAAATAAGTACAGGATATTCAGTCCTTATTCCGTTATTCTTACTTATCTTCTTTCACCATAGAGTTCCTATCAATATATGAAGCGAGAATGTACTCCAATTACGATCGGGGCACTAGAGAGCGAAACTTTAGATCGAACTACTTGAGCTTGGGTGAACTTATACCTATTCCCGATTCTTTGATTAATTACATAAGGAATTAAATATTGATATAATGCGCTTTTGTTGAGGGATATATGCTAAGTAATTTTATAAAGTCAAAGTTAAAAAAAGGTAAGGCAAAGTGTAAAGTTAAAAAATATATCATCGTATATTTTCATTCTATTAACTTTTTAATGAGTATTCATTAAAAGCCCTTATGAAAAAATCAATAAGTATGCATTAAATACAAATATACACTATTTGAGATTTAGACATTAAGTCCCAGAGACAAGTGCGATAAAATGAGATGCGCAAAGAAAACGGCAGCATATCCGCTCTAGATCTAAAATCTGTATTCATTCAGTTCATGAGTACATAAACAGAAGCCATAATGCTGTCGCCGATGGTAAATCAAGATAAATGTGAAACATATTAAAGTACTACGTCTTCAATCAGCAACCAGAAATTAAATATTGATTCAAAGATAAGGATAACGCTCACATCGTAAAATTATACATAGACACAACGAATTCACTCCGAGGAAGTCATATTTTGTCAAGCTAATAATTTCATACGACCAAAATTTAAAGCCCTTTTGAAAATGTCGGGAAATCTTCATATAAACCCTCATAAGTAGGAAAACCATTTAATGAACAGTGTACCCGATAAAAATTGTGATTTTTTTTAAACTGGCCTCAATTGCTCGGATTCACTTCGAATTACAATGACAAGACATTCGTCTTTTCCCAGGAATTCCTTTGAAGGCTTGTTTCAGAATAAATATTTCAGTTTTATAGAAATGAGTTATAAATTCAACTTTCGTTTCATTTTTATGCATCTTCATATTGTTAGAAACACTCTGGTCCATGTTGTTAGGGTCTCTCGAATACCAGGTTTTGTGAAACTCAATGGGAGCAAAACTTTTTATAGCCACCAGTGCAGTGCAATTTTTATATAGATCATTGTGTGATATTTATAAATAAATAGTTTGATAAAACCAATACTTTGCATGGTTCCATAATGATCGAGCCAATCAAGAAGACAATAGCTACTCAGTTTGTACAGTTCTATGGAGCTCTTCGAAATTCTTTTCACATTCTTTCGTATACTATTGCAAAACAGAATGGTATAGCATAGCAAATTTCTGTTAGCAACTGTGTTAGCAAATGGTATTTGCAAATATTATACCTACCAGCTTTGAGTCAAGATAACAGTAGCAGAACAAGGAAGAATAGATATTATTCAGGTTTCTGGTTCTGCGATTAAATTATTTTATATTATGCGACAGTTTCGCCGTACTATGCTGCAGGCTTTGTTGGGCTTTTAAGGGCTTTCGTTCTTAAAAGCCCGACGAAACCTGCAGCATAGTACGGCGAAACTGTCGCATAATATAAAATAATTTAATCGCAGAACCAGAAACCTAAATAATATAAACATGAGCTGCGAAAATCTTCAAAAAAAGTTCAAGGAAGAATAGAATTGAAGGGAATATGAAGAGAGATGTGGAAAAGAATAGTAATGAAGAAAAATGGACGGAGAGAATGATAAAATAAGTAGCAATACGTCAACTACGGGCAAAACGATGGTCAATAAAAGCATTGCAAGTGTGAAAAGACAATTTCATTGGTTACATTATTTAGGCATAGCAGCCTTACGAAGCCAATAACCGTAAATTGGATTGGAAGAATTACCAAGGAAGAGCAGCGATAGAATACATTAATCAAATTATGAGGGATGACAGAACGAGGAATAGTGAAGGAACGAAGCGGTGAGCTGAAAATAAAATGAAGTGAAGGGCTGCAGCTAATCAATCTACCAATTTATGACTGAGCATTTTTAGCTTCAAGTAAACACTAATAACAGCAAAGAGATTTTCAGCGATTCTTATATCTTATTACATAATTTTTCAGTGGAGTCACTGAAATGAGGGAGGACATATTCCCCAGAGTAGATCACAAAAGAGAACAGAGGTTGCTTATAGTAAACACCGACTGGAGGAAATAGGGAAAAGAGGGGAGGTGACAGCAAAACAAAGGGAGTTAGGGTATGGGATGGGATGGAAGCGATGCAATGCAGCGCGTAGTTCCCACATTTACAACAACGCCAAGCGAATTAATCTGAAAAACTTCATTAAATGACATACTTTTTGGGGAATCCTTCTAAATTATCTTACAGCAGCATTTCCCATTTAATTTTATTCAGAAGAAAATATCATAAGGCAAATTACATAAGCGTAAATTTTACCAAACGGCAGTTTCAAAAATACGATTCGGGCTGCTTCAAAACATCGATTGCTCTCAAAAAATGGATTTTTAATGGTTGTCTTAATTTTGCCAACTTTTTCAGCAAATAAATTAAAAAAGCAGAGAAAAATTCCAAGAGTAGAATTCTAAAGAGAATAGAAGACAAACGAGGAAGTAATGAGGGTACAAAGGAAGGATTGAGCGGTAAAAAGGAAAGCTCTAAGGGGAGAGCGACATTACTATAAAGGTAGGAGGTGAGGGCATTGAAGGAAGGGAGATGCAGCATCTAGTTCCCATGTCTCCAACAATACTTCCTCTTCATTCACAGAGAACCAACTACACTTCCCTGACTACTCCGAAGTGTCTTGCGTCCCTTTTCTCCCTCCTCATTCTCCTCAATGCCTTTCCCACTTCCCTCCCCCAACTGGGACTTTTGTTTTTGGCGATCGGTCTTGCAAACGGTTCCCAGGTGCTCGATGGTCCTAACCCCTTTCGCTTCCATTTTCTTAGCTCCTTGGAGGTAGAGGGTAAGTAAATACTAGCCTAGGAAGTTTTTTGATGCTAGCCGAAGTATATCCTTTTAAATACTGTTCTGTAAAGTTTACAATTATGTAATTTGAGATATATTCTTCCTTGTAAAATTGGAAAATAAATTAATTTGGAAGAGAATGACGAAGGATTTTTTGTTAAGGAAGCAAGGATAGCATGAAGATAGCAACGATTAATTATAAACATATGACAGCCAGTATATAATCAAGTTATCATTACTGTTATGGCGATATAACAAGATAGAGGTATTAAAGCCCCCTCCAAATGCCTCTGCGATTGCTCACAGGGTTTTATGTGGACGTAGAAGGTAAGAGGACATTCTATCAGAAAAAGATTCTACTAACACCCGGAAGCACTAGCTTCAAAGTAAAGAAGAAAGCTATAAAAACATATAGGTACTAGGAACATACTCTTATGAGGCAATGAAGCTTGTACAATCATTGCAGTTGAACAAATAATAATGGAGTAATGAAAATGTGGTGTCATCAACGAATGGTGAATATAAAATGCAAAAAGTCACTAAAGAATTACTAAAAAGGTTAGGGAAGAAGAGAAGTTTAATTAAGACACAAAGAAATGGAAAGAAAAACTTATTTTTCACACTCTACGGACAAACCACTTCTTGGAACTCACAATGGAAAGAGGGATGATTGAGAAGAAATATCGAGGAAAACCAAGAAGGGAATAATACGTAAACCAAATTGGCGTTACGTAACGAACGAGAAAAGGGACGTAAAAATGAAAACTTACGTAGGAGTAAAACGGTTAGCTGGGAGGAGAGTGGAGTGGAAAGCTGAAGCAAACCAATCTCCGGATTGATGACAGCTGATGAAATGGCTTGGTAGCCCAGTGAATTGAGCATTTACCACTGACCGGAGGTTCCGGGTTCAAATCTCAGGTAGACCTTTTGGATACGTCCAGCTAAACCAAAACTGTTTGATATCCTTAAATATCTCGACACTACAATAATATTCCTCGTTACTTTCTCACCCCAACGCCATCAAACTACCACCCCACAAATCCTCCCTCCTCAGCCACCCTCGGAAAGCACTGGGGTGGCGAGGCTTCGACGAAAGGATCGCTTGCACTCAGCTTCATAAACGGTCCATTGGAAATACTCCACTCATTAAGTGCATTCCGGCATGTTCGAACGGGGTAGGAAAAAAATAACGAAAGACCCATCGCTGGTATCTCCGCTAATGACACTAGGGGATAAAGTGAGAGGGGTTCCGCAGCCGGGGAGACTTCCGTTCCTCCGAGTTTTACTGCGGTGGAGTCCGTGAAAAAATGCGAGAGGGAATCACGCGAAGACTTTCTCCAACGGAGCTACTACCCCTTTGTGCAAGTCTGCACGTTTGATTACGAACGTTGTAGGGAGCAAAAAAAACTTCCTCTCTTTATTCTCGTAATTCCTCGAGAGTTTTCAAAGCGAGACTCGGCCGTTAAATGAAATGAAAGTTGGGGATGTAGTCTTTTTTTAGCTTGCTGGACCAATATACACTTTCTCGCAGAGAATCGATCGATTTAAGGAATTCAAACACAGTAGTTATAAATGGATACTTTTTGAGCTCACTTCACGATCTGAGAACGACAATCATTTGGTAGCTCTGTCCATCAGATGGCTACATCAAAGCCAAAATATGGCTGGCAAACACAGAAAACATTATGAGAAAAAAGATGGAATTAGATGTTTTCGTAACAAATCAGCTCTATTATTTTCACTTCAGCGAATATTTATTTAAAAGAAATTGGATTCTCACATCATGACATTTTTATTTAACTCTAATAATCATGTAACTCCAGTAACAGCAATGATTTTACTACTTCATTTACATAGCTACAAATCAATTTAAGTGTATATTTAATTGTAATTCCACTCAGAATCTTTATCATAAGCTAAATAAAATCAGGTCTAACATGGCAAACGACGCATCGCATTTTTGCAGAGTTAATTAGTAGTGAAATTCACGATGGATTGACACAGAACTTTTCATCCGCAAGGTAAATTGCTGCAATGGTGATTAAAATTTCGGCCAAAATGAAAACTCTTTTGCAAATCAGCAGAATTGTTCGATGCAGAATCAAAATGCTGTCTAACACGTAAGCATGATTTCTGGGACGGATTTCATAATTGATGCGATCCAATTTCGGCACTTTCCTGTAGCAGGGCCGGATAGCTGTCGACCAATCATGGCACTTTTACTCTTGCAGTGCGATCATTACTTGAAATTTTCAAAAAATGCCAATATTCCGCTCTTGTACAAGTCCCGCGTCCGCTTGAATACTTTTCCAAGTGGATCCAATCATGTAATGCTCTATCCTCGGTTGAGATCACAAGGTAGCAAACAAGGTCTTGGATAGAATCTAGGATCGCATTAAGGATTTTAGTAAATGTGTCTATAACATTTTCTGCCTCTAAAGACCACTGGAAGATCAATTTTTCCGAGTTGAATGAAAGTCGCTCCACAAAGTTGGAGAGTTTACCGCGAAATAGAACAATGCCACTTCCAACCACTTGACTCAAAGTCAATGACAATGTAAACTTGGTTTTGAAAAAAATGGAGTATTTACCTTGTTAGCAAATATACAGCATTATGTATCCATCTTCCGCCACATTAGCCATTTGACTGGGCCGGTAACTTGAGGACGAGAGGAGGGAAAAGATGAGAACATGAGATAACAAGTAGCTTTGGGAGCCGCAAGAGTCTCAAATCTGGCGTACGTGAGTCTGCCCGCTGCGTGCCCTACCGTTTGTCTCCCTCTCCCGTTACTCGCCGCCCCGTGTGCCGTGAGCTGTGAGACAAAGAAGACGAGGAAGGAGTATAGAGCGAGCGAGCGAGCGACTGGCTGGGGGAGAGTGGAGGAGGAGGTTGGTACCCCGCGGTGTGGGAACTGGGGTGCGGCGATGGCACCGACGAGATAGATCGAATGCTCTCAGATTGGGGGAGAATTTCGGAGGTCGGATGGCGAAGATGGAGAGATGTGCGGGGGAAGAGAAACTATGGAGGAGGCAGGAGAGAAAATCTTACGGCATCAACCAAAGGACAGAATACTTGCTGCTCTGGTATGAGCGAAGTTAGTGACCAACCTCATATAAAAACATTTTTTTAAAGAGAAAACATGTAGGAGGAGGATAGGAATTTTACACGGCCTAAGGAAAATAAGAGGGAATGTGGAGCATAAGAAACATTCAGTGGAAAGAAGAGCTGTTATTAGAAGATTAAAAATATGAATCTAAAGAGAGGACCTCTATTTAGGGGTAGTCCATAAATTTATTAATCATCAAGTGGAATACTCAATCAAAAGGATCAAAATATTAGCTTCTGTTACCATTCTAGGTTGTTTCGTCGCAAAATGAAAAAGATGAAATTTTTCACATTCATGTCATTTGAAGAAATAAATTCCTCTCTTACTAGCTTATGTAAATATTTTTCTACCATTCCGTGGTGTTCTGTTTTCTAAATAGGCTTGAATTTTTGAAGGTGAGAATAGCTGAAACAAGAAAAAACATTTTTCTTAAATAACCAAATTCCATTTTAGTGACAAAAATATGGATCGATGGGGAAACTTGTGAGGTTGGGATGATGGTTGCGGAGAGATAGGGGTGCGCAGATAAATGGAGCAATGAAGGAGACAGCAGGGAAACCATGCACCGTCAATCAAAACAGGGACAATTCTTGCTGTCCCCATGTGAGAAAATATTTTAGGGCAACTTTATGAAAAGTTTGCATTTTTAAGATCGATTACAGCATTTTAATTTTAAATATTGTTGTTAATTTGGGAGGTTTCTTCATAAATTGAAATAAATGTCACAATTCAAAGTTAATAGAAGAAAACTTTTCTTTGCAAAAATAAATACTCCCTACCAGCTTACGGGAATAGATTCCCTCCTTTCCATGCTGCTTCATCCCCTACGTACGCTTGAATTTACACAAGCTGAACTCAAGAATTTGTTAAAAAGAAAGAACATTTGTCGCCTCCATCGTCCGCATCCGTAGCAACAAACACAACGTGGAGTCAAAAATTGAGAAGCGACCATATAAGATGCTTATGAGAGGCACGAAATCCTTCCCAACACACATGGACTTACAAAAGATATAGGGTATATATATAAAGATTTGAAAAAAATTATAAACTTGCACATTTTCGAAAACAATTTCAAACCACATCATTCAAAATTATATATCATGTCTAGGATGGCATTTATATCAAGAACAATTACAGCTATACTGTAGGTGGGTCCCACCAATAACTTCCTTACAATAACAAATAAGTCTTCAAGACGAAAAAAACTTGAAAGGCTTTTCAGCCCTAAATTCACTTGAATTGTCAAATTAGCAAACGATATATTGATTAACGCCCACGCCAAAAATTAATAAACAGGGAGACGATTCATGTTAATTTGGCAAAGATGGAGATGGGCAGAGATCTAAAGGGCGAATAAATATATGTAGGTGTCAAAGAAAGTAGTATAAGCGGGAGGGTGAAGACAGTGCCGCGAGTGGAGGAGGCGAGCAGAATGTGGATGAGGAGGAAGAGAAGGAAGGGGCGAAAGAAAATCGACAGCGGATGTTGGGGCAAATTAGAGAGGGAAGCGGGAGAGTGGGGACGACGATGATTTTGTATACGGATTCCGGGCATGCCTCCGCATACATAGTGCTTCCAAGTGAATTACGAGAAACAATCGTGGATAAATTATCCACCGATTCGGTGAATCGCGTGGCACATTGAGTTGGATCTCTTCTACTTGAATACATCTCACCACATGTAAACCGCGAAGCAGCTGCTTCGCCTCCGGAGAGATGATTTATATCGAAAACGACAGTTTTTTGAATCGCAAAGCTTTCAGTTTCGACACAGGTAGCAATTTTACCCCGGCTATGTAATTACGCGAGGTACTTTCTCCGCAGCACTTACAGGAATTCGATGAAGGAAATCGCGCATGGTTTCGTACCACCTGAGTCGGCGCTGTGCCCTTCTCTTTCTTGCAAATCTACAACTTTCAACAAGAATGACTCAGCAAACGATGCGCACGCTAAGATTTTATTGGCCTAACCAGTCCATGTACTCTTAGCGTGCGGATATTTCCGTACCATGTCTCCAGGGCACAAACTATCCTTCAATCAATCTTTCACGAAATAAAGCTGGCAAAATCTATTTCGGCAAACTTCAATGCAAACTGTTGTAATGCCATCACGATACGCTGCCTACCTCTGGGGTATGATGTCAATATTATGGTAAAACTTTGGCATTAATCATATTTCCATTTATCGGTTCTTGATCAGTTCAGCAAAGTTTAGAGCTAATTTAGAAGGTGAACCAGGAAATCATTTTATCCAGTCATATATCCAGTGCATTTCAGCGACTGAGTTGTGACATGGAATTCACAAGGATTCATGAAAAAAGTATAAATCATGCAGGCTCCAAATTTAAGGAACAAATTAGATCCAACGAAATACATAAAACTAACAATATAAGCCATGAAATTCGTTGTTAGTTTCACGAACCTCTTCATCTTACGGTTCAAGCCCACCATTTTCCTCTTATAAGTTTTTTTACCATATAAAATGCCAAAATATACAGGAAGGCAAATGTTTTAGACAGAAAAAGCAGCTATAATAATGAAAGCACTTAGATTAAATAGTCCGCTTTCGTCAAAAATTAAAATAAAATTTTTATTAAGGAAACAATTTCATTCGGCCACTAATACTTTATGAAATGACAAAACCAAAGCGTCACGTCAGTTAGCTAGGCAGTACACACCATAAATAAATAAAAGTGAATGTAGGGGGAACTATAACTGTCAAGTTTATTTTTTAAATAATTTCTAGTTTTTAACAAAGCCTTATGTGCCTAACTACATGGCAGCGCTTTAAATTAAAGCATCAATCATGACGAATAGCAGCTGAAAAACGCCTCACAGTCATTTATCTAGATACCCGCTTCTTATAACGGTTTTGGTTGATCTGCGCGCAGATTATTCCTTTTTAAAAAATCTCCGCATAACACTTTGTGTAAAGGCTTCAGAGAAAAAGCAAGTGAAGCGCGGAAACAAGTAAAAAAGTATCCCAATGCAAATTCATGAAGAAGAATAGCAGAAGAGCTTGATGAGTAATCTAAATATGATTGAATAAACGGCAAGAACTATCAACTTGAGAACTACGATAATTTTTTCATGAAACAATGCAAGAGAATGTGTAATAGATAGTAATACATTATCGATTACCGGTAAAACCAAAAACCAATACTCGACTGCAAGAATTGCAGTAGCAAAATGAGAACGGGAAAATTTGAATTATTCCCTCAATAACGATCAAAGCCATGATTTAGCAGTCAAATAAACCAAATTTTGAAAGGCTGCAGACCATATCGCAAGAAATAATCTAATTGGGAGAGAGAAGATGAAAAGACTATTCTTCATGACAGAGACCCGTCTGCGGTCCCAATTATCTCCGAGTTTGTTTATAGCAGACTTCAGCATTCAACTGAATTAAAAGTCATTGTTGTAATCACCTTATCCCAAGACTTTATTTTAATTTTAATTTTTTAGATTTAACCTGAACTTTTCCAGCACCCGCATTGAAACAGATGCGAGCGCCTTTCCCATGGTTGAAAAGGACATTTATCCGTTTCCGTGATTTAAATGGGGTATTTTCAATTTAAATTCTCAAATACTTATACGTTTAAATGAGGACTATATATGTCGATTAGGTTTGGCTTTATTTCTCTATTTATAAATCGCGACATAGTTCGAATAGCATTTGATGATGAATAAAGTGAGTTTATGAATCTAATAAGAATTGTGGGGCGCAGAAAATATTTAGAGATGGATACATTATCATTACCATCACCAAACATCTGAGATATCAATGAATAAATGATGTCATACGACGTCCCTGATTATATTGAATACAGTGAAAGCCCACATTAGATCTTTCCTCTAAAAATCATGTATGAAAAACCAAAGTAAAGCTACTTTTATCTTTCTTCGCTCTGCTTATAAGACTTAAATTCCAAGCTTATACCCAAGAATCATCGTTCTAAATATATTAAAATCCTATGGCTCATATCCCCACAAGGGCAGGTTAAAAATCTTGATATTTTCTTATCTTAACAAACTTACAATTTAATATGCCGGTCTCAGTGAACAACTTTAATACCTTACCAACGAAAGTAAGTCATGAATTTTCATGATTTTTAATATGCCAATAACAGATACATCAATATTTTTATCAGTTTAACCATCCAAACTCAAGCCCCTCCTTAATTTGGGCGCTTAAGCATTAAATATACGTTAGATTGATTAATCAATCAATCAGGATGGGAAGGATGAGGGGAAGCACGAGGAGGTGGATGAGGTAACACGAAGATAACGAGCGAAGGATAGGAGGAAACCGGGCGTGAGGAGTTTGCAGAGGCATAGCCGAGTGCCGACAACCGTCTCTCACTCTCGACTACCCACACCTCTCTCTCGCTGTGCCTCCTCTTCTTCCCACAGATTGTTCTCGCCCATCTCCTTTGCGACCCCAACCGTCTCCTTCACAGCGCCGCTCCTATTCTCCGCGAAGAAAAGGCCCCATTCTACGATCCCTCTCTCCCATCATCCACTCACTCCCAGCTTCCTCATGAATGAAGTGCATGAAGGAGCGCAGATGCGATCCAACAGGCGACGGTCACCTCCTGCGCATAAAGGAACTAGCCACGGAAGGAGGCTGGGCGGGCGGAGGTATTTGAGAACCGGAGCTTACGGGAGCGCGAGCAGCAGAACTCACACGAGGCGTCAAAGAGCGAGCAGCGAAGGTCCGAACAGGAGAATGTTTTTCGGGAATAAAGGAGCGGAAAAGAGAATTTTCGAATGGAAGGAACAAAAGGGTTGGGGCGGGAGGACGGGGAGAGGTGAAAAGGTGACAGATAGGCCAGATTTTTTTATCGATCACAAAAGAAAGCGACTAACGGCCGACCAGTGGAAATATAATCGCGAGCATTCAACGGCTGGTCCAAGGCAACGGATTCTGGTATGATCTCTGGGCGTAGCATCAAAATGCATAGTTTGCATAATACCGTAAACCGAAAACGTAACACCAACTCATTTGGGGGTGACATGATTAATCTATGACGAGAACAGAGGCCGGTTTCTGAATCAATAATTCAAAGGAATTCGTAAGGACTTCGCTTCATAAATGTTTACTTACAAATACTCCGTTCTTTGCTGCCGTAAGTAACTGGCGTTCCATTTTACATTTCGTAGTGGCTTCTTGTATTATTCGTAAGATACCGGCATGACATCGAGCCGCCTATAGGTGGGCAGATTTTTACGTATGTTTCGCAAGCCAATGAAAGACCCTCCGTAAGTTCCACGTGTGGCGTCGTGCCGCCAATCTGTGAGAAGAAAGTTGCGAATGCTTGGTATTGCTGCCAATACAACACCAACAACAACTATTGTGAATATTGAAACTCACTCCTTCGACATGCGTCGTAAGGGAACATCGTCGGTATGTCGCGAAGTAAATCACATTCTTTGCCTACAAATAATGCCAAAATCCGCAAATATTTTCCGTTTTTAAACTATTTTATCACGGCAAATATGTTAAACATCTACACATTACTTCGTCTATGGCAATCAAAATAGGTATATTTAAAGACTAGAGCGAAAGGGCGCTCTTCATCATAACTAAATATTCACGTAACATTACCCTCTCTCGGACATTGCGCAGAGTCAAGTACAGGTAAAATGCATTGCATTGAAAACATGCAAGGGAGCCTACAAATGCGTATTGACAAAATCAATGAATATCTAAGCAAAATACAATGATTTTAGAGCAAAAGTTTACTTCAGTACCCGTGTTAGCCTAAGATACGAAAATGCGCTGCTTTCGGAATAAAAACCTTCGTAGTTATTCCTAAGTTTTTTTCAGCTCATACAAATTAAGACTTACGCCGTAATTTGTTTGAGAATTTGTTATTTTAACATAGAACACACTTAGCTTCTGAGAATTAAAAAGATTAAATAGCCAAGGAATGAACTACAGCCAAGAGAAATAGAATCGTCTGGGAGACAGGGAAAAAGAATAATGGTAGACGGAAGAACTGGCACCGGTGTTGTCCTCAAGCTCAATGAAGTGCGCCGATGTGCCGCAGACCTTATCGTCTCTTCCGACAGACAGTGTACCACAGTTGGCAAGTTTTTGCGACTTAGGAATGAGTAACGGGTCAAATTGAGAAAAGACTAACTCTCTCTGCCAAGTATTGTGCATGGGATCAGAGCGAAGAGACTTGATGCAAGTAACAATCAATCTTTTGCCCATAGAAAGAAATTGAAAACAATATAACGGTTACTTCCTGATAAGAGTGATCATACATTCTTTTACGATTCGTACTTAACAATTATTCTTGTATCATTTACTGCAGCATGATTTCCATTATTCAATATGGTGCATATGCAAATGCATGATATTATTCAATAATATGAGAGAAGATTTTCATATTCCATAGAGAAGTACAATTTTTATGAAGCCACATAATAAAAACGCAACTCATCCGAAGCACTCGAAGTGAAAATGTAAGTATTGGCGTGTTCAACTGAATATGAGGTTATTGCCATTGGTATTATGAGCCATTCAAGATATGTTTATTTGCACGTAATATATTTCTTTTCCCGACCTCTGTTCCTTAACAAATAACATATCGTAAGTGTTTATTCACTCTCATGAAACACACAGCCACTCATTGCTTTAGAAATGGGACAAAATACGCTCTTAGTTTTAAAACCTTTGAAGCAACATTCAACGACCATTATTAATGAATGTAACTTCCTAAAATTATAAAGGACTGGCAGTATTACTTAAGAATATCATTTTACAATGTTTTTTATTTACAAAGCCTAAACTTACATCAAAACATTTCTGCTGTCATTCACAAAATAACTATGCCATGTGTGTATCCTCGTAAACAGCAGGATTCCTCACAATACTCTAAAAAGCTTAATGAATAATTTTCACTATTGCGTTAATATTCTTGGTGTAGTCCAAATACCTTTCTTCAAGTTATTTAACAATTAGCGGCCAATAAAAAAAACATATTTGGGAACCCCAGAGATCCGTTACTCGCTAAGATCGAACAAGGCGTATTTTGTAACAAAAGAAAGAGACGGAAAAAAACTTGAAACCAGGAAAATAACTGCTTGGAATACAAATATGAAACGAAGGAGAGAATTTTCGAAAACAAATACGAGTACGGAGAAGGGAAAAACATTGGAAGGAGCAGATGACGTAGGTTGGAAGCTGCTGCGGAGAGGCGAGCGGAGTAAGAAGGTAAAGGTGGCGTATTCTTCTTGCCTTCTTCTCCCGAACCCGTCCCGTGAGAAAGGATAAAAGCGAGGGAGGAAAGGAGAGGTCGCTTGAGAGGAAGAGTGGATTCCTATGCGTCCGCCCATGCCCTCCCTCCGCAGCAGCAGGCCCGTCCTCCCGTCTATGCCTCCACCAAAGGGGAGCCCACCCTCGCCCATCGCGCAGCCGTCTTATCCACCTCACACAACCCACAGCTTCCTTCTACTCCAGCCACTCCTCCTCCCCATCCGTCCTTCAACGCTCAATGCGTTCGCATACACAGCCCACATGAATACAGAAAAATTTAATTCGCGAAATAAAATGCTATGAGAATTCGCAAACTTCGTTAAAAAGGATTATGCTGGGACCCACTAGACTCTAAGAGGTTACACGCGCAGCTAAGATTAATAGAAAAATTCATATCACGTGAGTTCTAGAATGACCCGGTGGACCAAATCTCTAGAACTGACAAAAGCGACAAAATAAGAGAGATACACTGTCGGAATAATAGGTATATGGGTTCCTTATTCCCACGCACCATTAAGGACTACAAAAAGCGGATCATGACACTAATGCGTCAAATCACTGGTCTTTTTTGTCCTTTCCCTCTTACAATTCATTTTCCCTATCACCACCCTTTTTAATGGGTGGTGTGTCAACACTCTCTGTCACACGTCCTTAAGACGGCTAGCAGGGTAATTTGTAGAATCTAGATTGTAGACGCAACATAGTTGAAGCATTAAATATGGCCGATCGCGTATATTGGCTTCAATTTTTATCTCAATGGCTCCTTGTTGAAATCTTTAATATCACCAAAGTAGTAATATTGAGGCAACACAAGTGGATATCGGCTTCATACCCTGACTTTTCATCGGATTTCCGGTCCTATTTGGGTTCTACGTGGAGAGCATTTCAAATTTAGTGCCGTCCATCGCCCATCACTTGGCGTGTTTCATTGGGAGCAGACTAATGCAGAAACTCTCCATCTTTCCTCCACATCCCGCAAAAATCTTAACCAACATATCCGCATATTCAAACGGTGTAAGTGAGCTCAGGTTTCGGTTGCTTCCCTAGATATATTACCAACCAACAAACCAGCCCTCTCTGCTCCTTTCATTCACCTTCACTTCGCATCTCTGATCCTTCCAGTAGCCAAAATAATTTCGAAACCGCCGAGTAATTGAACACCTAGACATACGATATGCTAGCACAGTGAGTTACAATTCCATACATAATTCCCCATTGAATTGACTGGCATATTTCCAGTAGGAAATATCTGGAAATGATTCGATCATCATAACGCGATCTTCGATAAGGATCGAAAAGTTTTTTCATGAATATTCATTTAGTTTTTTGGGGATATTCATTTTCACGGTTAAAACTTCAGCAGTCTCGAGTAAACAGAATTTTTTAAAATAACTTTCTTCCCCTTACAATAATTTATGCAGCAAGAGGAATAACAATTCGGTCCGCATACTTTCAGACATCGATAGTAGATGAAATCTAATCTTCTTTATACGTCTTATCAAGAAATTATATTTTCAACATGTATGGTAACAGTTTCAATTAAAAATACCACATTCAATGTACCAAATTTTAATTCTAAGAGTTGAAACACAAGCATTCCCTGGCATCACTCGCCAAAACTCAACGATGGTGTATGTGATTAAAAGACAGCAAGAATCTGGAATATTGTCATAATATGACGAATTTACCATTTACACCTTGTTTAATTAGTGATCACGGGTCATCATTCTGAGAAACGCCAGGGCGAACTTGAGTAAATCATTGTTTTCACTGTACAGCTTCTAGCTCTCACTCGAGAATCCCTCATCTTCACTGAGATGGGCTACGGGAAGAATGAGCAGAAATGTTTTAATAAAGCGTACAATGGGAAAAACCACCAAGGACGAAAATAGAATACAAAGAGCAGTTTGAGAGGGACTTAAGGATAAAAGAAATGGCTAAGCAGAAAAGAGTATAGTAGAGAGTGGAATAGGCTTCAGAAAACCAATCTTTGGATAAATGACTAACAATGGTGAGACATATTTGAGACCTTACGTGTGGAAATAATTTTTTTGAGATTTAATTGAGAAAATTACCGAAACATTCACGACGGAACCATTCTGATTGTAATGAATAAACCTTCATTTACGAATTTTTACCTATTAGATCTTAAAAGACCCTCCAGCGCAGCTAAACCTCACTTATCTCCTCACATTTGTCTTCCTTCCTTTGCCCGCACCGCCTTTCTCCTCCACAGACTCCCTGAGCGGCGGTCTTACACAGCCCTTTCTCACTCCCTCATTCAATCTCTCCTCTCACGTTTCCTCCACTCTTCACCGGCCACCCAACCACCCATCTCACAGCAGCCCAGCCCTCCACAGACGGGGGACTAAGGCTGTGGGCCCACCTGCCACTCACGCAGCCGAGACATCCCTCTCTCTCACTCCCCAGGATGGAAAAAAGAAGGATAACCTCCCACGCGCAAAAATAAGAAGAGGAGGAGAATCGCGAATCTCCAGGTGGGTGCTCACGCATCATCCCAAACAGCTTCATTCTCCCCCTCACACCATCCCAGGTCCCACATCTTTCTGCTACCTCTACCTACTACGTCCACCTTGCGAGGGAAGGAACTTCTGGAGAGCGGGATGTCGCTAGGGTACAAAACTCCTGAAGATATACTCACCAAAGGGATTAAATTCGCAATGAAAAATCATTTGACTTGGCTGGGATTCGAAGGAATGAAATTTTCCCTCAACTAAGACGGCTTGGCGGTGTAATTGGCTAACACCTTCTCGGAAATTGGGAAACCAGGGTTCGAATTCTGGTCGACTCAAATTATATTTTTTCATGGCGAATTTCACCCCGTTTGTGTGTATATTTGCACCCGTACGTGTGATTGCGTACCATCTCATATGTGCATTTTGCAGTAATTGGGAAACTCCCCAAGCGATGATTCCAGGCTCTGTCTATTCAGAAAGTAGGAAATCATAAAGTAGCTGCGATAACCACGGAATGTTTATTTCTCATGCTTGAACAGCATTGATGCACTATTTTAACGCAATTGAGCAAGCTATCTATTTTCTACCAATTCACCAAGTTAAAGAACTAATCTCTGTAGGTGAAAGTGGACCTTGTTACATCAAAGAAGCTATTTACACATAATTCGACAACGAGCGTATAGAAACGGGTAGTAGACTACACAGCTTTCTCTGAACTACCTTTTAGTAAACGACCCCGTTCAAAAACAGAAAGAGTATTGAAAACTATCAAATTTGCCTGCAAACGCTTTCATTTTTAAAACTCACGACCTGTGGGAGGAGTTCGTGCTGCTCAGAGGATCGTTTTGAACCTCCCGAGCATCTCCCCCGTGTTCCTTCCAAGAACTACAGTTGACAAAAATTTGTAATCAGTATAAAACCCGGGAGATTATCACCTTCTTGCTTAAAAGCAGAAGGAAAACGCCTCGATCCGAGAGGCGAAAGATCATACAAATTAGTATTCATTTGCGGGAGTCTTCCAATGCATCCGAGAAATTTGGCAGCCAACGGATGTTTTGCTCAGACTGAATGTACGAACATAAGTGAGAGTTTTGGTAAACTCCCCACCGGGTTCGATTCTGTATACCTTCCGACAATTCCAAGGAAGGCTCACCCATCAACTGGTGAATGGCTTAACCGACCATTTAACTGGTTAAACTGAAGTACGTGGCGTATTATTAAATTTCCGCCTTGGACCTGGTATAAAAATGAATGAATACTGCAGTCCTCACAACCGTAGACATAAATTTCAAGTTGAAATTGGGTTTAAGGCGTTGTATTGAGCTATCTTCTTAGCGTAGTTTCGAAAAGAACTAAGCACGTATACATATACCATCCAGCTTCTTCACGATACTAAACTAATAGTTAGACAACCAGAATTCGATCTATCCAGCAGACAGGTTTAATTTTCTCCGGAATTAAGCTGCCAATCGACGCTCAAACGACGATTTCAATGAGCCGGATGAACTTCCTTGTATCTCCTTTAAAAATGGGATTAAAAAAATGCTGCGTTTACGGCATTAGCAGGTATACCTGAAAATCAAGGAAGCTCCCCTAATCATTCGCCAAAAAGACACTACCAAAGAAGAGGCCTACACTATAATTTAAATCAGTATTCTCGAACAATTTGTACGCCTGCTCTTGGTTCATCAATAAATTTAAGGAAAGAATATGGTTAACGTGGATATTAGCATTTCAAATCTGTCATGTGATCACCAAAAGACAAAGAAAGAAATCTCGAGATGGTAGCGACTCGATATTACGTGTGAAAATAATGAAGAGTATTCGAGTTCTCCACCAGGTCAAACTGAATTTCTGCCGACGCACAGAGGTCGGAAAACGAAAAAAGCTGGACAAAAGTCCAAAATTACTTTTTTTGAGATAAAGACTTGAAACTTGGCATAATTGCTGTAGCAACCACGACTTCGTTTATAGAAACAATACCTCCTATAAATGTTTACTCCCGTGCATTCAAAATTAAGGTAAGTCTGATGATTTATGATTTGATTATTACGTGTTCATTATCTGTGGTGTGAGTGTGTTTTGCCTGTGTGTATTCTGATTTGTATACCCCGTGTCTTTTCAGTTAGTAAGTGTTTTATATAATTTTATAATAATATAAAATTAAAATTTTGAGTACGCTTTGCGCACCACATGTTTCAAGTAATTTTTCGTTATAACTTTTTGTGTATTCGTATTAAAGTAATTATTGTTTTGAGGGAGCATTTACATCTTTACCTGCAACTTATAACACTTTGACTTGCAATTAAAAAGCCGGGATAGCTTTTCTTTTTGTATTTTATACCTGACGCTCTTGCGCCTATACAAGATATTGATACAAGACAAGAGTTCAGGTACGTGAATAAGAATTCCGAGAGAGAAAGATAATCCCGGTTTTTTTTATTTTAATTATATTATTTTCTCCCTGAGAGTATTCTCCATATAGTATATACTCAAGGTATGCGTGCATGTGTTTTTGTTTCATGTGTATTGTTCTTTTTTGTGTGGGCGTGCGCGAATGTGGTTGGTTGGGTTGGGTCGGTCCACAGGTAAAGCCGTGTCCAAACTCGTTAGGCATTAGGGAGCATGGATTTGGCAACTCAAATTTTGGGCAGGTAACAGTAAGGGAGCTTGAGTTTAAACGCCCCTTCGCAAGTGTCGCCATCTGCGAAGCTGGAAGCAAACGAAGGATAAGAGAAATACGGAATACGGTAATGTTTTGAATGGTTTTGAACATAACCCTCATGACTGCTGCTGTTTTAAATTCGATTGCGATTACAAAACATTTCCTCATTATTTTCGTAAATTCGGAATATTATGTGGTTAATTCGTAACATTGAGATTTATATAGTGAGATTCCGTGACTTACTGAGAACAGTATACCACGTACTTAAGGAGGTTTCACCGTGACTGTGTGAATTGAAACAAATACTAAAGTCTATATTTTTTAATTTTGTCCAAAAATCCTGCTTTCGCTGATGAAATGAGATACCTATAGAAATCCAAAAGTAAGGTAGAAAAAATGCGGATTATTCCACGTATTTATTTTAAATAAGCACTTTTTTCCAGCCATAGGAGCCGACTGCAGCGCCATTTCCTACGAATTACCGCATTTTGACTTCAATTACGGCGGTAATTCCCTAATAACTAAAAAAAATAAGGTGGTATGATGCCTATATTTTATTTTTATTCAATTTCTCTGGACTATTTCCTTCAAATAAACAGTTTTCCGCAAAAATTGTATTTATATTTTATGGAAAATACTATTTTTTTCCCGCATTTCTCTCATTCCCCCATTGAACACCATGTAATTTCAAGTTCAATTATAGAATAAAATATCGTAAAAAGGTACTATTTTGTTGTTCATATCAGATAGAGGACAACGTTTTCTACAAGTAGACACAATATGAATTAAATGACATTCAAGTCATTTTACGGTGGAACCACCTTAAAGATTTTGATCAATGTGTTTGTATCTTTCTAAGTTCGTGGTTTGTATCAATGTTTCCTTTTGGTAGACAGCCATTCGTGTTGGACTGAGCAGTTTATTAAATTTGTGATTGTGTATTTATCCGTGCCCTGTAGCAGTATAAAGCACGTATTTTTAGTTCTTTTTCATTGTGCTTGTATTAACTTTCGCCGCTATGGCAGATAACGATTCGTGTTAGACTGAGCAGTTAATTGCATTTGTGATCGTGTAGGTAATTACTTCAATTCGAATTTTATATTATCCCTGTACTGTTCTTTCCTTTTGTGTCATCATTAATACATCAGTTTAAGGTGATACCCAGCCACCACATGATGTCCATTTAGTATATTGGACATCTTTTGGATGTTGATAGGATGAGATCCTATAAGGTTCATGCAATGACATCCATATGTAGGCCACGAAATGATGTCCAATACACATGATGTAAAATAAATCTTAAATAATATTAATTACATCTATGTACAATTTCCCAATGGTAAAGGAGCTCCGTCTTAAGTCATATAACTATATTTTGCTTAGTATAATTGAAGTTTTGATTGTAGGTAAATGGGTTTGAAGACAAACTATTGTGGGGAAGAATTATTGCAGCTTGCCGTTTTTTTGAGTGTTTCTTTTGTATTTTAGTTACTTTTTAGTTACGTTAAAAACTTGCAACATTGTAGAATTTATTTAGGCGCGTAGGGTAGTTTTTTGTTAGTTTATATTTTTAGTTCAAATCCGCCCCCTCCTTTCTAGCCTTAATTAACTGTTCGGTTGATTGATTATTTGCTCCCAAAAACGAAATTTTAATTTAAAAAAATATCTACCATGCGTAAGACAATATAAAAATCTGATTTGTACACACTCAAAATACTTCCCGCTATGACACTTGTATATTCTGTCTCACTCCTTGATACGAAGGTCTCAGTCTGCTCGTTGCTTCCAAAGATTAAAGTCATAACATAAATCAATCAAAGATTTATCATTCATTATACATATTCATAAGAACTCACGCCTTTCCATTCAAAAGAAATTATCTCCCCGCCATATTTACAGCAATTCCACTAGTTTTCACGCTTTTATCACTCGGAATTATGGGAATTTCAAAATGGTGGCAGATTTAGGAAGAACTTGCTGTACCCTAAATCTGGCGAGCGATTTGGCTGCCCAAATCCGCTCCCTTATGATGCCTAACGAGTTTGGACACACTTAAAGATGGCGTCCTCCCTAAATTTCCGGATTTAGGTACCTAATTGGCGAGTTTGGACACGGCTTAAGTTATTATCATGTAAACGAGGCTATTGTGTAAACGGGTTAATATGGAAACTACTAATAATGAAATCAACGTTCACCACGTACGTGTTTTAGTTTAACATTTCCTTATGACTTTCTTTCTTTTTACGTACTTTTAACTAAACTTTTGAAAATTTTGGCATTGACCGACGCACACCGGTGTTTATACATGGAATTCTATACGTCGCTATTTTAAGAATCAAGTGTCAGAGCAGATTAAAAGTGCATTTATAGCATAAACATCATCGGAACACACGCAATATTGCATGGGTGGAGGCACCAAATTTAACAATTATAATAATTTATAGTGATGAATAATTTTTGACGATTTATTTAATGTTTCTTATAACATTTTCCTAATAAACTTCAGAAAAACTAGCTCTAATGAATTATTGTTTACTATATAGAAACCTACATGAATTTATTATTCCGAGCACAGGTCGGTCCCACAGCAGGATTGAAATGAGCTAAGTAGGCATGCCTAAGGTGCAAACAAGAACGTTTTTTCAACTAGAGTACGGTCAGTTTTGGGATGACGAAATAACGATACGCCGAAGGCTATCTTTTTAATCCAATACGTACAATACGTACGCACAACATCTATGCCGACATCCAAAGTAATCTTGTCCAGGAGTTCACCTGGGAGATGGGTTTAAAAGGATAAAACTTATTCACATAACCTTAGAGTGTAGAAGTCCAAACTGCATTAGCATCTAGGCCTTAGACTTCAGTAAGATGGTTTCTGAGAGCAAAATATGCAGCTAGGCTACAACTTACGAGTGGATGATGAAGTAATCGTTATATGGAACTTCCGAGTAAGTTATTCGTCTCACAGTGGAATTTTCAAACCCTCATTAACTTAATATAAATCTTTCTAGTGAGGTTATGTACGCAATATGTATTGCAAAATGATATAATAAATCTCACACAGGTTGCTTTATACACACCTGGCACGTTATTCAACACAAGGTATTACAATATATCATACTTAGATACCCCCTACTATTTAAAAAAAGAGGATTGACATTCTACGAGTGCTTCACTCATATTTATGCCAACTCTATAATAGACTCAGATATACTATAATGATATATCATGCAGCATAATAATTTTAATGTAAAAAATAAGCAACTATTTATGTAATTTCAAATCCTGCAATTGATAATAAGTCGTCCAAAACGGGAAATTGAGGTACACGCATGATTTAAGCGTAATAAAATTTCTTTTGTATCGAAAATCACTAACGAGAGCAATATAATAAAAGCAGACAGTATGATAAGTCTAGTACACTGTCACAGAAAATTCTCTATAAAGCTATATATATATTATCTATATATATTATCTGAACCAAAACAACTTGAATGATCCATATCAATCTGGATTTCGGAAAAACTTCTCTACGCAAACAGCGCTACTCAAATTAACGGATGATGTACGTCGAGGAATTGATAAACGGATGGTCACAATTCTGGTTTTATTTGATTTTACCAATGCTTTTGGTCTTGTTAATCACGCCAAACTTCTCCACAAGTTGAAAAACCTTAATTTTTCCTGTTCCACACTTAACTGGTTTTACTCCTATCTAAAAGATCGCCAACAGGCAGTCAAGGACGCGAATGGGAATACATCGCAATGGACCACCGTCCATTGTGGTGTCCCGCAAGGGTCAGTTCTTGGTCCTCTCCTATTTTCCTTGTATGTCCTTGATCTGCCCAAGTGTATTATAAATTGTAAATACCTTTTATATGCTGACGACTTACAGATTTATCATCACTGCCATTTACATGAGCTGAATGATGCAATTTCCAAAGTCAATCAGGATGTTCAAGCCATCAATTCATGGGCTGTAGACAATAACTTTGTGCTTAACCCCAGAAAAACAAAGTCTATGTTACTCGGTACCTCAAAACTACTCAAACATGTTGACTTTGATGTTTTGCCAAAGGTTATTGTTGGTGAGGCGGAAATATCATATGCAAACTCTGTTAAAAATCTTGGGGTCATATTGATGCCCAATTTGTCTTGGCAAAACCATGTTCAAGCCATCAGCAATAAGATTAACATGATCCTGTTTCAGCTAAAAATTCATAAAAACCTTTTGCCCTCTCATACCCGCAAGCAACTGGTATCCTCGCTAATATTCCCCCATATTGATTACTGCTGCCTTGTTTATCATGACCTAACTGAAGAGATTAACACCATGATTCAACGACAATTAAATATGTGTGTCAGGTTCATTTATGATCTTAAAAAAGATGATCATATATCCCCTTATTTTTCTAAGTTAGAATGGCTTAAAGCTAAAACAAGGAGGGAATACATGCTTGCCTCCTTTTTATATAAACTTTTCAATTGTCAACAGCCTGAATATATCATGCAATTTTTTCAGTCTAAAGAGAAAAATCGATATGTTGCAACTCGAATGTCACCAGATTTTTTAATTGTCCCACTACACCGAACCACTACATTTAATAAATCCTTTTCTGTTGTTGGGACAAGGATATGGAATAGTACTCCCGAACTAATCAAAAACTCCAAATCGCTGATTGCTTTCAAAAACATACTGTTCAATAAAATGCTATTACAGGAAAAAATTTAATTTTTCAATATGCTTGTATTTTTTGTTACCATTATTATATCATTTATTGTATGTATCCAATTTACTGTGTACTCGAGCTCTGATACTAATGTATACCTTTGTATGTTCTTAGTGGACCAAGGGTCCAAGAACAATAAATATTTCTTTATCTTTATCTTTATCTTATAAAGAACGTAATAGAGTTAAATTACGAGAAATTGAAATACAAGGAGAATAAATTCTTTTGGCCGTCTACGTTCACTCAGATTTATATTAGTTATTACTCCTAAAGGCGAACAACTACAAATGATGCTGAAAATTTGAAACTCAGCATTCACACGTGAAAGCATTAGCTTAGGTATCCTGAGACTCTGCTGCCGCAGCACCACTGCACAAACATTTTTCACCTTTTTATGAACAGGCATGCTATCATTATTAAGAGCTCTTATTAACTACTGCGAGAACCCAAACGGAGAAGAAATAAGCTATATGGCTAGAGAAAATTGAAGCACTCGGGAAATCAGCTCTATCGTCTCCAAGTGATCCCTTACAAATGCAATGCAGTGAAAGGGCAGAAATACACATCGGAGGAATGATCTAACGTAATCCCAAGACGCTGCGGGAGGCCAACGCTCTTGTCTTTCCACCACATTAACCCCTGGAGATTCCACGGCCGTGTTCGTCACGGAAACAAAAGGCCATCAAGACTAGATAATCTAACTCATTCATGGATATATACATACACATATATATATATATATATATAATTGTCCTCAAGATGGACATGTGCAACTTCAGCGATGCCTCATGACTTAATACACGTCATCCTGCTCGCAACCTTAAAAACAGGGGACCCGGTGAATGTGGCAGTAAACAACGGCCGAGAGATGGCTCTTCCGCGAAATGCATTTTCTCTTTCCCCAGCGGTGGAATCCACGGCAAGCGGCAAGAAGTACCCTCTTCTTCTTCCCTCTCCAGACTCAATTTCCCGTCTACTCTTCAGGAGTCAGACCGCGCTTTTTGCCCACTATCCCTCTCATTTCCTCCGTCTCGGATACTCACGCTGGTTTTTTCTCTGCGATCCGAGATCATCCTCACAGATTGATTCTCCGTTTCACATCCGCCAACACGATCCACGTGTAACATCTCCATCCCTACCGGACGACGTAAGGGTGGAGAAAAAAGCAAGTTACTATTTTCACGGGTTTTAGCCCCACTCTTCTTCAATAATCGCCTCGAGTGAATTTACATCGCGTTTACCCGTGTTTGTATAATGGACGAGACTGTCCAGTGCTTCTGTGCATCGTTAATCCGACGCTACACGCCCACGAGTAACTGAATAGCGGACTGTTCTCGTCCGAAATGTTTTCATACGCCAAGAAATCTTTACCAGGATGAAGCTTTTTCTAAAATGAGCAGTGTTCCATTTTATTTATCGACCGAATCAAAATTGTTCAGAAAATGACATAGTAATCTTCCCCGGATATGGAAAGCGCTGGCCTCCATTGTACGAGGGGACAAAGGCATCTAGATATTTTTGATTGTTAAAGGCAACATTTAGCACAAAATTCATTGTAACTGAAGTAAAAACATAATTTTGTTCCTATTGAAGCACCAGGTACCTGATGATGACATCAATGCGTATAAACTAGTCGTTACGTAAAATATTTTGGCGGAAATGTACATTGTGATCTCAATTCAGTTACTTACAATCATTAAAGAAGTTGACGATGGACCCTGCTCGGAATGATTATAGTAAAATGACGCTTCAATATAATAAGGCTAATGAGAAAGGTCTATTATGGAGGTCCAAAAAAATAAATTTAGCACAGCACTCATCAAACAACACACTTCTAATTCTGTATTTGCAACCATCGTCATGGCATTTCCTAAAGTGAAAATTAAAGTTTTTGTGAATGATATTTTCGATAAAAGAGCAGTTAGATCCGTTAAAATTCACAACAAATCTACTAACTACACTAAAATATGATGGTGAAATAAGCAAAACACAATGGGGCAAGATAGCGTAAAATTATTTTCGTAAATTCATTAGACATAATATTCTTTAGAAATTCATTAATAATAAATTAGTTATTTCCATGTACCAACAGTATTTCTTTTCTACTTACAGGTTTTTCGTGAATGACCCTGAATGAAGATAATATTTAACAATAAATACAAATCAAATCATACAAAACCGTTTCGCAACCATAAGATATACTGGCAAAAAAATTTCCTAGCTCCTTTTCTGTTGGGGTAACTCCACAAATGTTGTAATATTGGCACATAATACCATTCCGTATTAAACTATTCATGAAGAATTAAAATGCGCATGCATAGCTAATCGTTAAAGATATGCCCATTAGCGATTTGGTATTTCGCAAAAACTGCTGAGAAAATATGCCCAACATTGTGTGCGTGAAACTTCACATAAGTATCTATAATATGTTTCAATTTGAATTTGAACAAAATAAACTAACTATACGGCAGTATTTTGAATGCAGTCGTTCTATGAAGACCAAATTTATCAAACGTGTGTACACAACATGTTTCGGTTGGTGAACTTCCGGTCACGACCTTAATCTTCGTAAACGTACATCGAATACCTCCTTCCTTATGTACGTCCAATCACGTTGGATGTGCGAAGAATAAACAATTGATGTCCAAAAACCTCGTAGAAGGCCGCTTAGTTGGCGTGACCCTTATTGCTTAGCCGGAAGAGCAAACTCATCCCGGCATCATGTAACATCCCTCTCACTCCCATTCGCCTTCCCTCTCATGGGCTGTAATGGTCTCAGCCCTTGATGCCTCCTGGATGATGATGAACCATGTAATGACCATAAAAAATATGGGAGGCGAAGTCAAGACTAATCAACCCATTTCACTATTTCTCACAACAGCATTTTAACGCCCAGGGAAACGGTAAAATATGCTTATTTTGTGAGATAAAATTCGAGTGCAGTAGCACGCTGTTGTATCAGACAGATTTTTCAACATTTCCACGTCTTATATGATAAACATGCGTTTTGTCACGGCATTTTCTGAGTAAAAGTCACCGATAAAAGTAAAATTATGAGCATAGACATAACATGGTTACGTATATACTAGTATCATCGTTATTTCCCCAAAATTCACAGTTTATCTTGGGATTCAGTTGAGATTACCACACTGAGCCTTATGTGAGGCTAATGTGAAATACAGCGTAATATTCCTATTTTCGAGATGAGAGCACATTTACAGCTAACATAAAAAGTGAACAAAACGTTTAATAGATATAAATAAATCCGATATTTAGTTTTTCTCCATAACCCACAAATTTGCATTTCAAACTGAAATTGAAGAAGCATGAGGAGCAAAAAGCCTGAATTTTCGGCAACGTTATCTTTCATACTATTTCTTAACACATTTAATGTAACAAGAAAATATGCGGATTAAACGATAGCTGTATCAACCACAGGTATATATGCAGGTGTAAATAGTAGTTTAGTAACCGCATCTTCATAAACTAAATGACGGTTTTCGCAACAATTCATCTGGCTGCTCTAGGCGTATCGGTCAGCCACATCGCGAAATTATTCACTCATTGTCAGTTAAAAAAAGACACCCAATAATATGGTTTTGTAAAGATCTCTCCAGCCAACTCTTCACAGGGATGTCTTCATTGTCTGTACCTCGCCGCCACTGACACACATTTAGATCTCGGGTTCCTCTGTTTCCCGTGATTGTTGTTTTAGCGGAGCGTGGGAAGGGAAACGAAAGATCGGATCCGGATGGAATGCGCGCCCGGCTGCGTTGGAAGCAAGCAACGACGAGGTGGGCCTCCTGCTGGTCTCGCTTACGGTAGAGTAATCCTTAATGCTCCTAATTCGCCTTTCTAGAGCAACAAAGAGCCAAATTAGGGCCTTGAGATGAAGACGATGAAAGGGACAAAGATACGTCCCACAAAAATGACATGATCAAGGAAACTACTGATTCTTTCTTTTTAGAGGTTATTATGGGATATTTGGCCCCAACGGATATCAGGAAAGACTTGAAGTTGTAAGTGCAGTGCCAGCTCATGCTATTTTACAAGTAGAAGGAAAATTTTATTTGGCTACTTCTAACAAAAAATGTTTTTCCAAATAGTGGTTTCTTAAACCGCACTTTGATTTTAGGGATATTCAGGGGTCTCAGAACGATTCTCTTGAGATTCTGTAGATGTAGCTTCCTTTGCCACCAGAAACTCAATTTTACTCTATAAGTAGTCTCCAAGCTTCGAGCTCTACGAGGAAAAGTGTTTTAGGGGTAATTTATACTTTAAATACTACTCTTGTGGGTGGGTGTAATTTCAACCGTATATTGTAGTGAAATTTTATCCACAATTCCTTTTAATGGGCTGGTGACGAGAATGCTAATAAAGTAAATTGTTATTTCGTAGGTTTTATTATGCTCTTAATTGAAGTTATGTCATGAGTTTCAGTCACTATTACGATGTACGAAGTTCATTTATAATGGAAATGCTCGCAAGAAGTTAGTACCATTTTTCGACTTTCATATTTTGTCTATTTACCCATTGATTAATAAGTCGCAGACTGGCCACCACCACGACCGACCGCCTATGTATTTAGCCCACGTTGCCAACCCATTGGGCCGGCACTGAGCAAGAGTATTGACATCCCGTTTCGAGTTGCCCAGGTTCAAATCCCAGAAGGAGTGGATATTATTCATAGGGATCCTGATCCCTACTTGCGTGATAGGTGGAGAGGACCTGAAATACAATTCACCGCCGGTTGGATGAGACGTTTATGAGTCCACACATTGGCACGTTCCTTTCAGAGTATGCTAATGTCAACGTCGAATTTCTCTTCATCCTACCTTCATTTCCCCCACAGATTCGGGCCAACCACTGAGGCGCCAAAAGGTTAAAACAAGTACAGCGTCCACATTTTTTATTTAATTTAAAAATTATGATGGCAAAAAATCTGACTCATACACGAATTGCATAGCTAGCACTAGTGCTTCACTCACCAACGTTTCAATGTTTGGACAATTAACACGTAGTGTGAATAGAGGAAATGGAGCTAGCGAGTCGCAAAATTTGCCCTAGCCAATTAGCTGCAACTTTTACGTTTAATTGTAATTCAATGAGTACCCTTTCACCATTGAATTCCAACAGACGTACGAAACCCGAATTAATGTGTCGTTGCACAAAAGGCACAGAGAAGAGGAGTATTTAAAGGATCGACAGTACCGGGCCGAAGAATCTTCTTTGGGCCTGGATGAATTGTAAATAAGTAGTCGATCATTTTTTTTCTTCAAACGGACTATTTTAACACCGAAATATAACATTTTCGAAAGCATTTCATGCTCTATTTTCAACCACTGAACTGAAGTATTTTAAGGCAGTGATCATAAATAATTTAAAGAGGTCTCACCATCCGCTTAATCCCAGAATTTGCATTAGCTCTCGATGGAACTCCATGTAGACTCGGTAAAAACGGATGCTGCCTCAAACTCTTTAATTCCATTGAATAAGTGGCGTATAAAAGTAGGGTAGCTTTGAGCGCGCCACTGCAGAATGCCATTTAAATGTCCTCTTTGATTACAACAGTAAACTTTACTTTTCGACCATACTCTACCAATCTATGAATGGATTCAAGCCAATTTCCCTCGCTTATGGTTTTGCCGCAGTATGATGCAGACACTGTGCCAATTCAATAAAATTGCGAAAGAATGTAGGGCAGAGGTTCTCAGCCAATGGGGAATTCCCCTCCTCAGAGGAATTAGGGGGATTAGGTGGGTTAGGGAGGAATTGAGACCACTATTCAGTCACTCTCACTCAGTAATTCTACCCGAAGGTTGGTTTGGATAGTTGAGAGTAGAGCTCACCCCGGACTAAGCCACAGACGTGTGAATTTCACATATTCAGGGTAGGGGGGCCAGTACTTTTTCCTGGTCCACCTCGCACTCCGAGGATTTTTTTTCTTCGGGCTTCAACCGGATTTGAACCCGGGACCCTTCGATCAGAAGCCAAGCGCTCTACCCACTAGGCCACCACGCTCCCCCCACTATTCAGTAAAATGTGATTTCTGCAGATTATGTTAAATCGGCAAAACTGTCCTTTATTTTAATTTACACTGTGGCGTTCACTTAGATTTATTGACTGCCTACCGATTAAAGTTGCTTTTTAAAATTGCGCATTATTTTTATTTGCGGAACTAAATTATTATTTAATGATGTATATAGGAAAGTGGAATGATATGATAAAATGTGGAAAATGAGCATAAAAGATTCAGAATCACTTATCTAGAGATTGAAAAACTAGGTGGCACTCCCTTGTAAAGAGGGAGGGCCACATAAGGGCGACGAAATATTGCAATAAAGATGAGAAAAAGGGCTAAGGGTTCCTCCAGAGGTCCCCACAGGGATCTTTGGTATCTTTTCCCACTCATCAACGCTTGACTCGCCCTCAATAACATCAAACTGTGTTCTGATGAGTGCCACCAATTATTTCTAACGCTCTATGAGCCTTTCATTCATCGTGAATATCGAACATGTTCCACGAAATCAGGCTTGAAGCAGTTATACTAAAAAATACTAAAATTCTTCCTTAACAGTTTGATGCGATCCTTCACGTCCATGCCTGAAATTCCTCGAGGGCGCTGCCCCCCTATGAAGAATGTCATCATGTCTTGTGTGACTTGTCTTACGCAAAGGGCCCCGCGTTTCGTCCGCTCCCCATTTTTTTGCGGGTCACGAAGCTTAGCGGAGGCTGGGACGTGAATGCGTGCTGGCGGAAAAATACGACGGAACGTGCCCCAAGTGGCCGTATACCCTAAGAGAGTTCACGAAACGGCTCAAGAGAAGCAG
Source organism: Pyrrhosoma nymphula (assembly GCA_963573305.1). Lineage (NCBI taxonomy): Eukaryota > Metazoa > Arthropoda > Insecta > Odonata > Coenagrionidae > Pyrrhosoma > Pyrrhosoma nymphula. Next base: position 89,767,698 of record OY754330.1, read on the forward strand.
ATAGGCCTCATCTCTTAAAGTGCCATCTCTCACGCCGCGGCGCGCCGTCAGAGGGAGAGTGAGTTTTTGGAAATCCTGGGGCTGCAATCTCACTTATCGCGCGGTTAACTGCCGAGTTTCGTTCGACCAATTCATGTGACGAACCCACGCAGGTAAATAGAGCTCTTGGATCCGCGGCAGAATTTTATCCAAGAACCAAACCGATTGGAAAAACTTTCCCTTTCCGTACCCGAATCGTCTGATTCTTGCTAAATACGTTTGACTGACATCCTTATTTGCTAATTTTAGGTGCGGTGAAGTCAATAGTGAAGTAATTAGGTTCCCTTGATGAAAACACTGCGTACATATAAGAGCATTTTTCTATTATTGGGGTAAATAGAAACTATGATAAGACTAAGAAGCTGTTTTTGTCAACTTAGTGTTAACAGCAAAATGACGTACACTTTTCGTTAACTTGATGTTAACTGAAGGTTCGGGTCCTGCATAATACATCACGCTGTCGGTTAGTTGGCGTAGGTATAATCCCTATTTACTCAGAACGTAGGCTAGAATAAGTCTTCCACATAAATTAAGGCGGGAGAATATATGCACTTTGCTTTTCATGCCGAGAAAATATTTAACCATAAATTTAAAAAACCGGGACTAAGTGGCGTAAGGAGGCAATGTATTCAGATTCGTCGTTTTTGAAAATCTTCGACTCAACGTGAAAAAGCGGCCTTCTAATGAGAAATACCAATGATGGATTTGACAAGCTGCACAAAATAGTGCATGAAAATTTGTTCCTAATTACTCAGAACGTAGGTTATAATAAGTGTTCTACATAAATTATGGATTTTAAATTATTGACCAAGTGAGGATACTCGGGAGGCATTCGAAAGAGCAGAAGAAATGGACTATCGAACAGACTACGCAAAAGAAGGACAGATGGATTGGCCACACACTATATTTATTATACTAGAGGAAAAAATAGAAGACAAACTCCACCTAAGAAGACCAAGGGACAATAACCAAGGTCAAATATAGAGGGAGTATTGAAAGAAGAACTACAGGAAAGTGAAAGAGCAAGCATGAAGTTAGGGAAGAATGGAAGACTGCAATAAACCAATTTTGGATTGATATGCTGATGCTGATGACGTAAATTATAACCCAGAATTATTGAGGCTATTCCTATTCCCATACAGCCTTTTTACCTTCGTCTTTAACCCAACATGAAAAAAATACGATTGATTCGACCCTATCCTGGACAATTTAGCAAATCTAAGCGTTTTTTTCGGTTCATTCAATGGACTCGCATAACCACACATAATGACACACCTGAAGTTGTGCTACATACTGTACATTTATTATTTAAAGCAATAGATGAATTTCAGTCACTGTGATACATCATATTTCTGTTCATAAATCGTTCCCCAGGCAACCAAATAGTACCTTCATTCACGTCTCTTCCTCTTAAATGGCTTCTACTACCAAATGAACAGGTAGGTAGACTGCGTGGCGTATCCAAGGTCCTCTACATTTCCATATTTCAGAGGTATCCATAAAAGAAATTCACCAACAAGAAGAAAAAAAACTTTCGCACACACCGAACGTATATATTTATTCAGTGGTCGAGTAAGACCAACACTCCCCTTGAATCTCACCTACGCAAAGTGCACACATGGAAAACGAAATTAATTTCCGGGAAACCTTACGATCCTTAAATGAGAGAAAAAAAACTGTTATTGCTTTCCATCCGATTGTCTTGGGATTCGGCAGCCGAAAAAACGTGGCCCTTCAGTTTGCGAAATTTGCACACCGCCTGCGTATGGGAAAGGTCTCTACCTACACGGGGCGCAAAGGAGGAAGAAGGGAAGTGTGAAGATGGGCGTGCTCTGAGTCGAGGTGAGGACGTGATCGGTAGAGAATGAGCAGGGAATACGTTGGTGGTGGGGGTGGGAGGGCGGAGTGGCCAGAATGAGAAGTGGAGGGGGAGATCGGAGGGAAATGGAGACAAAACCTCTGGTAGGGAGGGGAGCCATGACGACGGAAGAAGAGTGCAAGAATGGTAGTGGCTGGCTACGCGTGGTTGAGTGAGCATCTTGCGGCGAAGGGTAGTGAAGTGACAGAATTATGAGTGGTTCAGCCCTTGGAGGCGGATTATCTCTTCGGAGGACGTCAATACACTGTAGAGGGATCTCTATCGAAGGCAAATCAAGTATCTCTATGCGTAGGTTTTGGATGGTACAATAATTTTCGATGTTGTACTTTTTAACGAAGTCAAAAAACTTTGCTATTCAACAAAAAAATGATTTATTACATTCACATGTTTCACCAGATTCCCGAAGATGCCTCAGTCTTACCAAGCATGAAAAGCTAATTAATCATTGTCCAGTGGAAGAAATTATTTAATTAGGTAATGAAGTTGATAATGCTATTACACAAAGTAACGACCTCTATGGTCACCCTAACATGGTTGGCTATTATTTTTTTACAGTCATTAATAATAAATTAAAAAATCAGAAAAAATATATCTACAGCTCGATTTGAATATAATGCAGTGACTTTTTAGAAGTAATTAATCGTGAAAATTTTCAACCGCGGGAAAATGTGACGAGAAACTAATGCATGGTGGCCCCGTGACGGCAGCTCCAGGTGGCGTTATACAACGAATTCCTATCCGTACTAACATCGGCACTGTAGCTGCTATGGTGACACTAAGATTTGTTGAATGAAAATAAGGCCAATATGAAGAAACGTTAAGCTATCTAGGGAAGAGAAAAAGACGACGCATTTGTAATTCGGTCCAAGCATAAAAACGCCAAGAAAAGGCGTCACTAAGCGGGGCAACGGTTTTAATACTCGTCCACATTTATTACGAATAGAGCAAACGTTAACCCCTGTCTTAGGATTTATTTTTTTACCATTCATCTTGCTATCATTTTATCTCATACTTTGCTCATATTTCCAAGGGAACCACCACGGCACACTCAGATTTCAAGAAACACGAACTTCCTCATTTTATTCCTTTGCGTGGTACAAATACCCCAAAAGAGCGCAACGCTACGAAATATTTTATAATTCATAATTCTGTAACGCTGGGATCTACCCTTCTGGCGTGTCAAGAGCAGAAAATGCCATTCGTATCGTGATTACTAGTCACACGATTTGAATCGAAGGGTCGGACAGAAGCGACGCGTGAAGCACTTGTTTCAAACTTTCAGGATCCCTTTGGGTTACGAAGGCAGAAAGACTTCACCGTGACGCTCCAATTACGACAACGGGTCACGCGGGAAGCACTTTGACGGGGGTCAACTAGTGGACTTTTGAGAACTCCTGGGATTTGTCACGAGTGTACACCGGCCAATTTAGGACGTATTTTCACCTCGCACGCCTAACGGCAAAACCAACCCGCTAGTCAACTACCGCATAAAATATCGAAATCTGCAACGTATAAATTGGCCAATATTTTTTTTTTTTTAATACATTGACATTTACATACTACCCTGCAAGCCACCGTAGAGGCGTGTGACAGGAGTTTTAGGGTACCAGCGATGAAGGGAATGAGGAATTAGGGGAGGGGGGAGAGGACAGAGGCAAATTGCATGTTAACAATGTGTCTTAATGTGGGTTTACACTGACAAGTTACTATCACAAGTTACTTCTACAACAGCTTACGAGAGAGTTTACCCTGACGAAATATTTTTCACAATTTAGTACAGAGCCAGATTGGATGCAGCTTACTCCGGCAACATACGCTTCTACAAGCGACTACCGGAAACTTTTAACAAACTTCAAGTTCTGCATTCGGACTTGCTGAGCCGTTAACAACATCAATTTACGTCTAAGTTCGCGTACGGCAATAAACCTGCTAGCGTAATTCCACCTTGCGTTAGTGTCCCACAGTTTTTGTTATAATCTTTAACGGTGTGAGGAAGGGGAATTTTGTACCTATCACTTTAGGAGTGTATCTATGACAAGTTAGGGAGTGGAGTAAATAGGTATTAGGAATACCGAAATCCTGAGACAACTTTAGATGGTAAGGATGCGTTAAACTACGGATACCTCAACCTCATAGTTACTGTAGTGGCTCTTAATATTAATTACAAATCTTATAATGGTGTGTAACCTAATAAGTACATTATATGTACAGTCTTATAATCATGAAGTACGATTGTAAGAACCAACATACAAAACAATATAAGTTACAGTTTCAGGCTTAACTTCGTGGAAACGCGGCACATTAAATAATTTCTCGATTTGTATGTACCTACATTCCACACTTTTTTATTTTTACCGACAATGGTTTCAACAAATAATGTCATTTTCAAGGTCTTTGCCTTTGAAATGGCATTATATGTCGAAACCATGGTCTGTAATAAGTAAATGGTGTGGAATGTAAAAAGCGACAAATTATTTCAAACACCCAAAACCTTTACGATATGATATAAAAAACATAAAACTGGACCCAAAACAGAACCATGTAGGTTTAACTATTAAAAAGGGAGAGCAATCCTAATAATAGCAATGCAATTCAACGTGAGAAAGAAAAAATATAAAATTATTGTTGGATCCGCACGAGGTTTAGCGAATATTTATCAAAGTCAGAAGGAGAGAATAAAAGAAATGGAAGCGGAAAACGTGACGAAAGACTAACCGGGGTAGAAGAGAGGAGTACGAAGTGAAAGAAGGAGTTTGGGAGTGACAGGGAGGCGAGAGAGAGGTCGGTTAGGTTGTCGCCCAAGGCACCGCAGGAATCCCTCTGGCATTTCGTGGCACTCGGAAGGCCAAGATGCAATCTTCTCTAAGGTTGTCCGAATATAAATAAGGGAGAGAATACTGTGGATGTGAGAAAATAAGAGGAGAAAAGTGGCTGATAACCCCTTTTGCGGTTCCTTTTACCACCCTCCGACTGGCCTTCCAGTTTGGCCACCGATGCGTCTACATTCAGCATGTACCGAATATTCGTCCCCTTTCAAAGTCAAATCCCATACCACTCTCCTGATTTCTTACTGAGAAATAACAAGCCTTTCGGAGAACTATGCAATAGAAGACTAGAGGAGAGGTAGATCTTGCGGGAAACTAAATTATGCAGGTCACAAAACCATACGGGATAAGGTATTAGTTTAAAAAAATTGTTTACAATAGCGCCTATTCGAGTCTTTTTAAAATAAGCCATAATTTTATAGAAAACGTACATCGAAATTACAATAGTCCCTTATTGTCTGTGGGAAAAGTGACATTTAATTCCACCTGTTCAACAATCTATATATCCTTTTTCATGAAGGTATTTGAGATGGTTTATACCGTTAACGCCCTTGCGTCCCGCAACGCAAGACAAAGGGACAGTGTGCAAGATATCTCCAACTGCTGATCTGACTGCAGGAATATTTCGCTTCCTTTCGGTGGACGGAATGGTTCCATCTTCATCTCGCACCGCGTGAGTGACGTGCCCCGAGATGCGATTCGCCTCCGCGCAATGGACCGATCGCCTGCCGGAAGGACAGAATAAGCTTGTCCCGTCTCTCTACACTGCCTTGGCACCACACCCGTGATCCTCCTTCCACCGCGCGTATTTCAAGAGGCATTCTTGCTCGAAGAAATGAAAATACCAAGTAATGCCCTCAAAAAATTTGATTCCGATCCAGGTTACAGATATTATCAGTCAGGCAAGAAAAAGTATGGGGCGTAACTCTGTGAAAATACTTTTCCCGTAAACTTCCGTCCTAACCTCCTACACTTCCTTTAACAAAATCACAGACAACGTCACACTGTTTTTTAATGATTGAAGTAGGTTTTGAACACTCTAATTCGAAATTCCAGCTTTATATCAATACCGTTGGAAAGAAGGACCAGTTGCACCTCAAATGTGCCAAAGCTAAAGGCAGAGCCAAAGTAAAAATAAGACACAAAAATTTTTGAATGCTGATTTAGATATTACTTATGCGTATTTTTCCCTTGGCTAGAGACCTTTTTTAAATTTATGAAGTACAATACAGCAAATCCATTTTCCTTTCACTGATATTTGCTAACAGTCCAAATGATTGGACAGTTTTGATTCTATCATCATTAAAACTACCCAGCGCCTTCTTGCTATCATGTTTTTTTCTCAAAAATAAATATGCTTTGGAATAAAAATTAGTTTCACTTAGGCGTATGTGGTTTCAATTTTAACTTGTAGAAAGTTGAATGCGTAAAGAAACTAATATAATCAGATAGATGGCATTTTTTCTATGAGTCACATAATTTTAAGAAAATGGCGTAAAATAAAAACTCTTTTGATAATATCACCACATTACATCATATCATGCCACTATTCCTCTTATATCACTCCTCTTTAATACTCGCCGTTCAGCGCAGCTCTTTTCACCTTAATATGCCTCCGCTCTTTTGCATTTAAATCATTCGAATTCTCTTCCCTTCTTTTTTTAAGGCCATCTGACTTTTTATTTATTAAATTTTATTTATTTTCACATCCCCGAAAACAGCACTGACAGCCATTTACATCGGGTGTTATAACATATAACAATGGACGAACACAAACACCCATGTCCTGAATGGTGAAAAATACACTCCGGCGGGACTCGAACCCGCGAACCCTCAGTTTAGCAGGCGAGGATTTTACCCCGTCGCCACTGGGGCCGACAAATTTTCTCATATCCTATTCCACAACCCCCGCCTTAGCGCTCTTTTCGTCTTCCTCTGTCCCTTTACCTTATATCTGTCCCAATATCTATCTCTTCTCTTTATACAATGTCTTTCTCTCTCACTCCTACATCATCCCGCAATATCAACCTCTCTCCCCTTTGTCTCCAATTCTTTTCCCGCTTCGTTCAGCCAGGAAGTCAGTCCCTGGCACAATGCTCGTGAAAAGAAAAATAATATCTCCACCACGATCTTCATCAGATATTAATCTTATGCTAAAAATAACGGTGCCGGTCCGGTTGTGGTCTCGAGACAAAATATGCGAGAAAACTACATAAATGCGCGACAAGACACGGCCGTAGCGGGAGTCGACTGCAGTAACAAATAAGCCTGTCACGAATCTTTGAAATAACCTCAGTAAAGTGGTAATCGGAAATTTCAATGTGCCAGCTTTCAAGAAACACTCCTGATATAAGCAGGTGTACTTCTAAGAGAAGAGATGCAGTTATCACACTTTTTCATGGGATGCTGCCAACCTTGTGATCAATTATTCAGTTCGATCATGATAACATCATTATACTTGGAAATGAACGACATGATTCAAAATAAATTTAGTAAGTATGCTGTAGTTAATTCAATTTACAGAATAATTTTCGATTGTCCGGCATAATACATTTTGAAGGTTAGATCTGGATACCATAGTTATGGTTTCAGGTTAGAGGTATTTAAGACAGTAGCATTGCCTGAGATATATATGGATTATTTTACTCCTGAAATTTATAAAAATATCTTATTTTCCACTGAATTGTTATTGTAACGTAGACTTTCAAAAGTGGAGGTATTTCTGAACCTTAATGTGACCAAAGGATGACATCAAAAAGTTTAACAAATCCTCAAAAGTGGAGGTATTTCTGAACCTTAATGTGACCAAAGGATGACATCAAAAAGTTAAACAAATCCTCTAAAAAATCAATATGCACTATTCTGTTCATGGGAGTGTACATCGCCCACCATGGTTAGTTTTTGATAGCTGATAAGACCAAGGAGAGGGAATTAGTGCACCTATGTTTTTCTCAATAATATGAATCCAGGAGTCGACATTAGAGAGAAAGCATTTCAGAGCTGGACGAAGGCTCCCTTGTAAGGATAGTTCTTTCATTTTCAAGGAAAGGATGCCAAACAAAATGCCATAGATTGAATAAAATAAGGTCAACAATTTCTACCTGAACAATTTATTTACCCTAACAGTACATTAATCAGGACTGATGGTAACGTAAGAAATGTCATTTCAACTAATGCAATAAGAGTAAATAGTTTATCAAACTTGGAAATAGTCCACTTCAAACGCCAAATGAATATTAGATTCCAGATAATTAAAATATTCTGCAGAATAGTACAAGATAATAACATTGTCGTAAAATGTTTATCTTGCTTCGAATTCTTTAATTAAATCACTAATCACTGATGAACTGAGGGAAAAATACCTACGGAATTCAAGAATTCAGGTTATGTGAGGCTCGCAGTATTTCCAAACATAGAAGAAAAGTATATCAACGAATAACCCCAAAGAAAGGAATCAATCCTTAAAGTTTACTCAATTTAGCCATCTTAGGCTTCTTTTAAGAACACAATACGACGACTAACACCGCGCCCCCACATCAACACAGTCCGCCTAATAGGTACTTCTTTGACAAGGTCAAGGTGGCGCGAAAGAATCCTCTGGGCTAAAAAGTGGGTCCCCTGATCCACAGGAGGGAATAAGCGGCTATCGTATTTCCGAAGGGGAGAAGTAATTATATCCGGACGCGCGATTAAGCCGCATAATGTGATACACAGAAGCACGCCCGAAATCGACTCCCCCCAACCCCTCGCGCCCCCCTCTTCCCAGGCTAGCAAATTCGCACGCACCGCGTTTGTCTTTTTTTTCTCTCCGCTTTACTTCCGGTGCTAAATCATCTTCCCCGGTGATCTCCCACGGTTGGCGTAGGGATGAGTAGGGGTTAGAGGATGGGAGGGGGGCATTCGCTGCTGACAGGAAACGCACGCGTCCAATCAGAGACCCGCACGCCTCATCCACCCCCGCTCATGAATTGCCATTCCGCATGCAAGGAGAGGAGGGGACGGGGTTTTTAAAATAAAAAGGCGGGCCACGCCGTGCAAAATCACTTCCAAGTAAGGAGAGGAAACGAAGGAATGAGACAGGGAAGCGAATGTACGTGCGCGCGTTTTTTGGCGGAGTGTGATGGGGACAGGGTCGGCAACGGAGAAAAGTTACTGCCAAAAATGTGAGTCTTTCGGAAGGTCGCAGTCGCCATTGTTATTGTGTTGACATTTGGTCAAGGCGACAAACATGTACAATTTAAAGTTTTTAATTACTTTTAAAACTTGTTCAGCATTAATTTTGCACGAATTTGTGAAGTTATTTACTAAATATTGGGCCGTGACTATCGCGCACCTACGGAAAGGTACCAAATGGGAGGTTACTGAGCGTTTCGCCTGCGCGGAATGTTCCATTCATCATCCTTCGTTTGCGCTAAAGCATGCTAATCCGTTTAGCTCAGCGCTAACTTCAACACCTAGAATTCATTGTCACAAAAACACGGTACAAAATTCCACTAATTATTTTATTGCTGTCGACCGGATTTTTACCGTATTTTTGTGACAGTGAATTCTATCTTCAATTTCCACAAAGTATCGTCACAATCGATTAATTTGATTCAATACCTAGAATGAAAATCTTCCACCATTTTTCCACCTTTAATTTTCATAAATTAAACTTGTATTGTAATAGCCTTAAAGGCAAGAGCTAGTAAAGGAGAGGGAAACACACAATCTCTACAAACATATACAAATGACCTTTTTGCAAAAATCAGTATAAGCAGGGAACATTTCTAAGAAATTAAGCGTTAGTAAAATGACATAATTAGCTCATTTAATTATCGATTAATAGCTATTAGGAAATAAATTCAATTATCGTAGTCGAAATGCGTTAGCTCAATGAAATTGGCGGCTTAAGTACATTCCTTAGGCTTGGATGAGTATTAATTTTTAGCATACACGCCCACTTATCTGCATATTTAGTGTCTTACATTTGATTTTCGGTACCTACGCCTTGTGATCAGTGAATAAAAAATGAGAATGTGAAATATTTTTTTATTTTCATTATTGATGGAACCCCCATAATGTGGTGATCGAACATTTTCCTATGTGCCGTTTAAAATACATTTACAAAACTGGTGACAGGATTACGTGGCTAAATAATTATAATGGAATTAATTTGGAAACTGGAAATTAATTCCACAATATTATTGATAGGTCAAGATTTTCTAATGAACGAGTCAAAAGTGAAAAAAAGCTAAGTATGAAAAATGCGAGTATCTAAGAAAAAATAGTATTGGAATCGTTTCACGAATAAACCGTCTTAAAATACAAGTTGGGCCATGTGGAGCAAAATCACAGTATTTCCTGGAATTTATAAAGAGAGAGGTACATTATTTTTATTTGGCTGGTGTGATGGGGATACGAAGGGCTACGGGAGAAATTAATTTTTGGCCAGAAATCCGGGAGGCTATAATGGTTTCCGTGAAGACAGCATGCGCGGGAGCACGTTGTACCCGAGGCACATTAACTCGGGACTAAAAATATGTCAACTAAAAATGGTTATTCATTGGCAATGAACCATGATTTATGTTCTCATGCTCTTTGATTTTTTTTTAAATAGTGCCCCACTAAGAAAGTCTTCCCGAGCGTTCACCTAAAGCACAATACTTACCAAGTTTTTCCTTTACTTTTTAAGAGCCTTCTGTGCCACACAATTGGAATTCACAAGTACGAATTTCCAACATTTCATCGATAAGTAATACGAGGAAACATCTTCGATTGTATTTCTTAGAATTATATGGAAAAAAATAAGCTCGATGACGGGGCCAAGCTACATTATACAAAAATACCTACATTAAAGTGGTAAAACATAAAAATTTTCTTTAACTAGTCTTTTCATGAAATAATACCCCGAGGCTTAAAAAATCCCTAATCCTCAGAATCCCGGATTAAACAATACTTGCCTCATCAAACTTCAATGTACTTGTACTGGAAAGTAATATGCTCTGGCTGTCGTGAAAAAAACGATAAAATTTCAAGTAATCCAATTATACGTGCATTATAAACAGGCGACTGATTTCCAACTCAATTGAATTCGAAGTCGCAATGAGTTAAGAATTGACAAAGTATTGAAAAGAAAGAGGTACGATTTTACCTCAATCCGGACTAGAGATCAAGGCAAATTAATATAGATAACGATAACTCGATGATAAACGTGCCTTTAGGCAATTTTATTCTTCCTCTCCTTTTAATTTGAGGTTGGTGAATTCGAATCTTGAAATATGCTGTTTCAAAGAGCAGCAACTCTGATCAAACAACGCTGTATTCACCAACCTATACTGTTAAGTAACTTTCCAAATAGAAATACAGGAGAAAAAGGCGAAAAATATGATAGGAGGAAAAGATAGAAAATGGTAAAAGCAGGAAGAGGAAAGAGCTTTAGGGAGGGAAAAAATTGTGGTTATAGGCTAGGGTTATTTGCAGGGCCCTAAAGAGAGGAACCCTTCACTTCCACATGCAGATCAAATTTCAAGAAGTTAAAAGTAGTCGACGCCTACACTTCGGTCTTCTAAAATCGGAACACATGATTCACTTTGAGCAAAGTTTTAGCGTTTATGCTAAATACGCAATCCTTGTAACTAATTTAATCATGTGAATGATGAAACTATGGATCAATCAAGGGTATTTACCACATCGGATTACAGGCCAACGCAGCAAGTAACGAAAAGTTACTATTCTCGGTAAATTTTGGGAAGTTGATTGCTAATCATTGCAAAGGTCCAATCGATATTTTTTAAATTGTAACTCTCTTCTCCAAGTTCAAATCTTTTATCTACATTACTGCGCACACAGAAATCGTCGGCACATAACTTTTATACACACATTCAAAGACACGCAAATAGTTATGCTCAGAAATATTTCATAGACTGCATCCAACATCCATTGATTATGTTAAGTATCTATTTACCCTAGCATTGTGAACAATTGAAATCGGACACTGATTTTCCAAGGGAGTAGAACTTGAGGCTCTATTCCGATGAGAAATGGTAACGACAGAGTACTGAAAAGTAGTTTTTGCATACCTTTGACATCCCTTTGGACTATTTTCCAGAGTAACTATGAAATCAACTGAATAATGAAGAACCAAGAGGGAATTTTACGCAACGTTCCTTTCAAATTTATCTCTGACAGAGTTCGAACTCGCAATTTTGACGAGCACCAACTTGATATGCATCGTCAGTCATTTCGAAAGAATGGAATAATACAAACATGTGGGGAGACTGGATCTCAAAGTGAATGCCTTCCTAATGACAAGGAAGAAAGAAAACCGACGAAATCAGAGGAAATGAGAAAGAAAAGCAAATGGGAGAAGAAACGGAAGAAAGGTATTGGTGGAGGAAATCCAGCGCAAAGTTTGGAGGGAGGGATGTGTATGATTCCTGCATCACGCAGATTTGATAAACACCAACTGGATACGCCTCTTGCGTCCATGCGTTTATTAAACTGTATAGATGAGCAAGTCGGTGTTGCTAGAGAATTGGCTACCCATCCCTAGAACCTAGGTTCAAATCCCGGCTGAGGTGGAGATTTTTCTGAGGAATCCCGATCCGTACTTGGGTGCCATGTGAAGAGCACTCATGTGTAGTATTCCGTCCTCCGGATGCGGCGTTAAACTGACGGCCCCTACTTGCCTTTCACCACATGATTACTCTATGCTTTCGTAAAAGAGTGGACCGATGCCGACTCCAGGTTTCTCTTCACACTTCCTCCATTCCCCTAAACAATTCTTCCCTAACCAACCTATTCACTTATCTTCAATGGGTTATCTATGGAATAAGTACAGCTGTCGGTCACCTCCCAAAGTTCAAAGGAAGGAATAAAAATCATGTGAGGACCTACTAAGGGCAGGCTGTAGATCAAAAGAGCACATCTTCATCTTAAAAGGATGGGAAAGGGCGAGCGTAAAAAGATGCAAGAAAGAAGAGATAGCAAATGGTAAAAAATATAATAAAAAAGTCGGGGACGAGAAAAATTGCGCGCAAAGGTTGTAGGCCAGGGTTATTTGAGGGGCCCTAGAGGCAAAGAGAGAGAGGACCTCGACATGTGGAGGGAAAAGTGGATGGGACACAAGGAGGCATTCTTCTCGTGAGAATACTCCAGGCCACGAGAGAGAACTCTGAACGCTCCATAACGTGTGCGTTTTGAGTTAGTGTGGGAAAGGATGCGTGCTCTTAGGGCAGGGAGCTAAGGGGCATCATGGGAAAATCCCCTTCGCCCTCCTCCTCCTCCTCTGGCCTACTCGCAAACCATTTGGTTGGACCGAGAGAATTTGGACGGAATCCAGTGAGGTATAAACGCAAGAGGATGACGGAGGGGGATTACGACGGAGGGACTCGGGAGGTCTCATCAAGGTCAAGAAGCGGGGGAGAGCGTAGGTAAAGGATTTTGGTCAAAAGGCGCGCAAAGCGCCGCCACCATGAGTCGGAATGGAATATGCATGAGCCTGTCGTCAAAATCACCTTGAGATCTGGAAAAAAATACATGGTTTGGGTTCTCCGCAGGACGGTGTGCCACGGAATATCAATTTGAAGTTTAAATGAGTACAAAGTAACCTCGTTGGTGTTCGGTGGTAGAAAATAAAACAGAGGACTTTCGAGAAATAAAAACGATGAATTATTCAAAATGAAGATTTTACGTTTCAGAGTCACATAAAAGTATAGAGACTCGTTTTTTTAACGAGCTCGAGCCAAACTGTACTTGAGACTGTTTCCTTGGACGATTCGATTCTTACTGGCTGCGGTCACTAGGGTGGTAACGCGACGGCTTCAATGTGCAAAGGTCGCGGGGTCGATTCTCCTCACGTAAATGGGTGTGATGTTAGCCTTGGGATTAAGGTCTTACATTTTACAGCAAGATATAAGCTTGGCAGTCGCGGCTCCTACAACTAAGTCAGATTACTCCATCAATTCTCAATGGCGTCAAACATAAAGGCTCTGAAGCAAAGGATAGCCAAACTTTTGATTCCGTATAAACTGGCACTCAACTTAAGTTCACACTATCCGAGTAAAATTGTGAGACAATTAAAATAGAGTGACACTCATCGATCATAGTATCGGTGATCTACATCTACATCTACAAAATACCCTTCAAGCCACCTCAGGGGTGTGTGGCAGGGGGTGAGTAATCACCAACATGCATTACACCATACCCTAAAGTTAGTGCAACTACGACTAATAATGCATTAGCACAAATCGCTAATGCTTGTCACGAGGCGAAGCCTCACAAGCATGCAACACTACACTACAGATGTCATCAAAATGGAGAGTGACCGTCAATATACATGCATTCTACAACTACACAGATGGACAGGGACTCAAGACCCATGTAGAAAACATGCTAGGCGTGCTGTTAGTATGTACTAGGTAACAGATAAGGATTCAAGTATTAGGAGTACTACTACTACCAAGAGCTACACTACCTAACGATAAACCTAGATAAAAGTCTCATGGCAGCTATTATGGTCCCTTATCGTTGATCCTCGCAGTTTAGTAATAACCGAGGTGGTCGGCAAATTTCTGCAAACCTCCAAACGGATTGTCCAATGCAACTCACCAGCAGTAGTTCCGCTTCTGCTCGCCGCCGTACAATATCGAAGGTGTACTGCCGTACAATATCGAATATTCCTCTCTCTAGCGACCGCTCAGGACACAACCGTCTTCCAAGGACCTCAGAAGCACACTCACGTTCCCTCACGCACACGGAATTTCTATACGCATGCAAAAATGAGTCATAAGCAGAATAGTGGCACCATGTGGTGCCGAAGCAAACCGCAATAAACAAACAAAGAAACTCGGCCTACAACCAAACACCGTCATCAGGAGTAGGCTTGCTCTAACGTAGTTTTTTCCGACATTTATCAAGAGATTGGAATCGTATATAACATTGTGTGAGAAATGTATACTCTGGAAATTCTTTGTTGGTTTAGCCATGTTGAGAGAATGGATAGAGTCCAACATTGAAACCGATTTACTATTGCGGGATGAATGAAATGAGAGGCAGTAGACCGAGAATACCATCGGTTATTGTGATGAAAGACACTAATAAGAAAAGGAGCATTAGGAAAATTAGGACCGGGATGGCGTGTGTGAACCAGTGCAAGAGTGTAAGTGAAGAAAAATAATATTCAAGGATTGGGCAGTATGGAAAAAATTGTCGAAACAAAGCCAGCTTTCTAGACATAACGCCAAGAACTAAAGTCTTTCTTAGAACTAACTGTGCCTATCACGAAAGTGAATTGCATGATGGGTGCGTACTTATGTACAATATTCTGAAAATGCACCCCCGTTTGCAATTCTATGATAGATTTTGACAGATTTCATGGCCAGGACATACATGCTCCTCTGGCACTAGCTCTGACAGATACAAGCTTCAACAGGTACTTGACAATAATAGTCTAGCTACCGTTAGCCAATGGTAAAGACGTGATTAAACCCTCTAAGCAAACCAGGAATTACCAAAACGAAAGCATGAAATAAAATAGGAAACTGCAGTAGTCAGATCGGTAAAGCACCGGAATACCAACCCAAGTGTCGTAGTTTCGGGTTCCACCTCGGGCATTGATGTTGCTCTCATCACAGGTAGGATCTTCGGCATAGATTGTGCATTGCAACCTTAATTTGAGTATGCTCCAAAAATCCCAAGTTTATATCTTCGAAATCGAGACAGGCTAAATAGAGGCACAGTAGAAATGACTACTTTTTTTAGTAATCACAAAATTTCTTATCGCCTTTCACGTATTTTCCGGGAAAAATATGATATGTGATATTTCAGCGAAACTATAATGGTGGTAAACGGACAGGCTTCATTTTAACACGATTTCTGACACATATGGAATGCCATTTCAGCTGCACTAGTAGGCTCTTTGTATTTCCCAAGTCTCAAGATAATTTGATAAGCGTGAAAGAGCATTTATGTGCATTTCAAGCCGAAGAGGGAAATATAAGATTATGAGTAAAATAAGAAAAATCCTTCCTGCATGAAAAGTAAAATCGGCAGGAAGTTGACTGAGAGATTCGAAATGAAGGAAGGTTAGAGTCGGCCGGCGGCAGTGAGCGATGCGGCAAAAGAAAATAAAACAGAGGGATTTAGAGCTTCTCCCGCACCAACCCAGACGCAATTTCAGAGCACTCTTGAATTCCGTGAAACTCATAAAGGTGGCGGCGGCGGAGCTTAAAAAGTGTCTACGGGAAAGTGGGAGGCATTGCAGAATCGCGTGTTGGTCACCGCTTTACCAACCACCCTCCCAATCGTCCTCCCTAGGGTCTTGAGTGCCCACCAGCAAAGCTCGTACCAACTTCTTATGGGCACTTAGCTCCGTACCTTAGGCATGGTGGTCTGCCTGCGACCCTGAAGCGACCTAATCCTCAAAGAACATGTCTCCATCTTACAGAGTTGAGAAAGGATTTCGATAGGAAAGGTGGTACCGGGTAAAATTAGAAAGATAATGTTTTTTATGAAAAAACATATGGAGCTTAGCGTCACTCTGACTTTTGAATCTGGAAGAGAGATGCAGAGAATACTCTAACCTTCTTTTAAGCATTACGATTGGATTAGCACCTATAAATGTAATTAATGCAGGAATTCATCAAGAATAATGAAGGGATTTAGTAGAGATAATTTTTTAAGTACCGAGAGTGATGGTCCTACTTAAAACAAAGCAGTAAAAAATGTTTTAACGCAAGGGACAAACTACATTTATCAACTTTATTGAAGTTAAACTTTTCCACATCATTACATAAAAAGAAGTAGTTTACCGAGTTTTGATTAAAAAAAACAACATTTTCCATATTTTATAATATGATTTTACAGTTTAACTTTTGACCTTAACACTAATACGGAAAAAATCATCATGATAAGAAACAAAAAAAATGACTTAAGAGAATTTATCATCACAAAAAAAGAAGTAGAAGGTAAAAATTGGATTTGAGTTCTTGCGAATAAGAAAAAAGGGAAATAACTTGTTCTGAGCGCACAAATAAAGTCCACTGAGGATATGGACAATTTGTTGCGACTACAGACTGAAGATTACGCTCGTGGAAAATCCCAACCCTTCGTGGGGCTCAAAGGAAAATAAACTTTGAGCATGACAGATGAAGGAAAGCCATTTCGGAGATGGAGCAAGAGCAACGTCCTTCTCCGAGGACGTCTTTCCGAAGCCACTGGAGTCTGAGGCGAAGCCGAACTGTTTCAAGCCGGGGTAAATGGGCCATCATCCTCCACAGTGTGGCTTCACTGATTCCAACCCTTAAGACTCCCTCCCTCGTGTCATTTCCTTCGGGGGCACCCCATTCTCCTTGCTCCTGAGCACCGCCTTCCCGCCCCCGGCGCCGTCTCAGAAGTTCAAGAAAAGGAAGGCAATGGGGGTTGGGGAGGGAAACGCGACGGTGTGCGGGCAAGAAAGGAAAAGAGTGGACGGGACGGAGAGAGCGAGAGGAAAATGGGGAGGCACCGTCCACGACTCAACTGCAGCGTCTACCACCTCGGAGATGCACCGAGAGACGGCGAAATTTTACACGCACATACCATTTGTCTTTTTATCCTGTTTCGGCATGAAAGTGTCGAGTGCTCACAAAATGAGAAAAGGCACTGCTTCACTTCCGCAAAACAAAAAAGGAATGAAAATTGAAAATAAATATAAAAATAAATAGCTTCACATTCGTGTCAATGCGAATTATTTAGTGCGAATTGCGAATCCGAATTTTTTTGATGAATGTCAAAACTTGATTTACGAATAATTGATCGTTTGCGGAAAATTCTATTACCATCATGCCTATCAGACGAATTTGGTGTAAAAGAAGACTGAATGGTTGTCGTTGCTGGTGAATTTCTGATGTGTAATAATTACCTATTTTAAATTACCTGAGGGGCAACTGCTAATTTTTCTCTATCACATAATGTTGAAATGCTTTAAACATGGCAGCCATTGAAGTTTGCGTTGATATATTACGGCAGACCTTTCCATATATCCTAAGGTTATGGCACGGAATGTGTAAATCATAAGTCTAGAAAGAGGAACAAGTTTCTTTACTTGTGCTACCTGAAGTTTCCAAGTGATTTCATAAGACTTGTGTTAGTACAAGGGCATTACATATGTATTGCATGGATAAGGGACTCTATATTCTCCCTTCAGAGGTATAATACTGTTCTTTACAATACCTGCTATGTCTCCAATTTAAGAGTTCCCAGAGTAAGACCCCAAGGAGTAAGGAAGATAACGCTGAGGTTGATGGAGGTAGTCTTTTAATTATGCTCGATGAATTCATACTTCGGGAGCTGTAAAATACCAAAATTGTAAAATAGAAAATGCGTAAATGAAAAATCAAAATATAATGCATGATTAAAACTAAATCATCGTTTCTAGTTAATGATAAACAAAAATTCATTAATTTTCTGCGGAATCAACGGATGTGCTTAAGGAAACTTCATAAAAACTGATTCTTGAAGGTGGATACCTCACCAGAGAGAAATTGTTTCGTTAAGTCCACGCCTCAAACAGTCAACTTTCAACATGCTCCGTTTACATCTTTTATTTCCCAATATATGTCTAAAAACTTTACTTCATGAAATTCTCACCAACTACTAGTTGTACAAAAAATTACGTAAATGCTTTTAATTTCCTCTTCACTTTTTTATGCATATACTCCATGTACTTTCAGGCCACATTTGCCAATGTCATCAATGGTCAACTGCCTTTTTTTTAAATCCTTCATTTTATCTTTCCATTTTGTCGGCCACAACTCTCATCTCATCGTTTCCTCTATCATTCAAACCCTCACAATCTTCTCTTACGTCATTGCTCTCTCGCTCAACGACGGAAAATTAACTCTCAAAATTCTCACTTACTAGCAAAATGACTACGTCATGAATTCTGTTTTCCAATTCCCAATTTCTTTTGTTTGGACATTCCATATTATTACTAGTTACGTCAGCCAGTACCTCCTATATCCAACTGTCTTTTTTATTAGTCCTACATTCCGCCTATCCAATTGGTTGGTGACACCTTCGCCCAAGTCCTTTCTTTTTACAGTCAAAACCGTACGAGCTTTCCTTATTTATTCCCTCTCTTTCTCTCTCCCTCTCTACGTCCACGAAATATTGAAAACTTACCAAAATTCTCACTAACTTAGAGAAACAATCCGTCACTAGTCATAATTTCTTCTTCGCTCTTCCTTATTATATATACTACACGTACTTACTTCCTGGCTATATTCTATCAGTGCCATCATATGTCTCTTCATCCTAATGCTTCATTCTGCCTTAGCATTCGGTCGGCAACACCTTTCGCCCACGTCCAACGTCAGCGAACAACGCCGCGCCGCCCCGTCCGGACGGATTCCAAAGCCTACAACAACCACGCGGCGTCAAATCCTCCCGAGAGTTTTTGAGCCGGCCGGTCGGCGGCTCGAAAGAGACCAAACAGTAATTGCTTTGCAGAAAAAAAGAAAGGAGGAGGATAGAATGCGACCTTTGGTCATGAGCTATTCCACGCTTCAGCAAACTCGGAGGATGACGGGAAATTGCTCTCTCGCTCTCTGAAGGTGAGAAATGGGATTGTGCGTAGGTAGTGAAGAGAAGAGGCAGAAGAAAGGGAGTGAAGATGGACTCAAGAGTGAAAGAGGCGGGTATCCAGAAATGACGGATGAATAGGGTGGAAAAAAGAGAATAGGAAGAGATGCGACGAGAAGATTACGAAGAAGGGGTGAAAGCTACAAGGGAGTGGCGGTAAGATGCAGGAGTAAGTTACATAAAGGGAAGGAGGAAGGGATGATACTGATTTAGAAAAGAATACTTCATCCCAACGAATCTGACATGAGTTTGGGGCTGAAATCACAGGAGGACTTAAAGTAATATTCCAGAGAGATGACTATTCACATCGAGTGGTTCGTAAAAACATCTAATTAATTTAAAATCACAAGCTAAACTTTACAAGAGTCGTCACCTTAAGGGGTAGGTACTGATTTTTAATTTTCTCTCGTGCTTGAATAACAACAGCGTAGAGTGATAAGATAGTGAGAGGAAGTGACAAAGTAATGTAAGAACAAGAGAATGAAGTAATTGATTTTACTGAGGTAATGATCAAAATAGAGCAAATAAATGAATAAAATCTGTCTAATTGTAAAAGTTCAAAGCTAGACACTACAATTTGGACGTGTGCATCGGCGGTTATTTGGTCTACGCTTCATTATATTCCAGTATCACATGAAGCTTAGATGTATTTTTCGAAATCCATGATGGAAAACAGTTAGTAATGAAGTCAATGAAGCTAAGCATAGACACATAAATCTCCCGAATATCGTGAAGTATTTGGAGTAGGTACATATTCATATAATGCATATATTGTAATTTTCAGATATAACGAGTGATTCCTTCGACGGTATTTATCAAAGCGAATGTAAAAACAAATACCCATACGATTGTTAAGGCTAACTTATTATTACCATTATGTTGAGGCAAAAGATTGGGCTTATATAAGACTCCACATTTTTTTTTATACTGGCGAAGTTCAAGTTTTCTTATTCCGGTAAATGTGAACAAAACCTAAGCCATCAAAGACTGAAATGCATAAGGTGCCGGATATCCGGTCATCAGTAAGGGGCCCCCGTCACTATTTCCCCACGGGGTGTGGGGTATCTAATACACCTGCCTCTCACCTCTCCATTACACCTCTCATCACTCCCTTGAAGCGGTGCAAAGCTTTATAAATACTGAGTCCGTGTTTCCACCCCTACCAAGCCACCATTGCGTGCTAAATCTCAGCCCAATCGCCTCCTCTACGCGCTATCTCCTCTTCGCCCCATCTGCCGTGACACGATCACTCGCGCGCAATGCTCGCGTCAATCACCACCAAGCGTGCTCTATTCAACCGGTAGAAACAAATGACGTATATACGCCAGCATGCCCCCATCCGCTCTCTTTAAGACCCGCGCTGCATTTATGACCAGGAAAAAGAAGAAACCTTTTCTCCTTCCTTTCCCCCGTCACTCATCATCCATACAGCCAGCTACGGAAATACGAGCCAAAGGGGCTCTCTTCACCTCCTGTTTTCTCCCCGCCAGTAATTATTTCCATCGCCGCTAAAGCCTCAAATATAAATGGAGAACCGACGTTTCCGAGACAACCACATTATATTCGGGATAAAATAGATTTGAATCAAGAGCCCCCCGATATTTTACATTCCTTAGGCGGTGGACTTTCTAAGCCACCAGTCGCGTATTCGACCGACTCATCCTGCTTCCAAAAATAATTCTCTTTTACTTTCACTGTCTCACCGTTTTCCCTCGGTTTTTGGTTCTATCATTTTCCGGAAGAGGGCAAAGGACGAAAAATTAAAGAGATAGCCATAAGGCTTCATGAATAAATTGTTTTGGGCATAGGTTCGACAAACTCACAGTACTGTTTACCAACGGGTAGTAGTAAAGTATTTACTCTTTGTACAACTTAATATGGGCCAGTCCTAATAGCAGAATTTAAGCTAAGAAAAACTACTATGATTACTACTTTGGCATTCCAAAGATAATACAACAACAATAAGGGCATCTTGTGTAACTCGTGAGTATTGTAGGATTTCAATTCAGTGTATTCCAATAACTTTCTCCTCCCTTTTCAAACTATTTATATTTTCAATCTGCGACTTTTCATCCTTTTTAAACAATGCTTAAAACTTCTAATTAAATTCCAGGAAATATTTACTGAAAAAGATATTGTTACACACAAATTATTGCAAAGCTCTTATAAGTCAATGATTCCGCTCTGGTTATGTAAAAATTTCGTTAAGAGAAAATAATATTTATAAGTATACGTGCAACAACGTGAGATTCCGTGACGTTTGTCTCCAACGTATGATAATTGACATTGAGGAAATGATACAGGCAACCCAAATCCCTGATTTTGCTAATATTTTCCTGTCTGAAGTTATTAAATTCAAGTAAAACGTGATGAATTCGCGTCCATTCCAATTATCTTTTGTATTATTATCATTGTTTTATACTCCAGTTATAAAGGTTCTCACACGAGATAGAATTTTGAATTGGTCGCTTTACTATATCTCGTTTATGCGAGGAGAAATTCCAGAATAAAATATCAATTCTAGGAGCCTCTGCAATGTGCATGACTATACGTATAAGTTAACTAGGTTTCCGTTCAAAATAGGCCGTTAATTTCAATAATAAGCTGTTACGGTGGCTCATAGAAATACTTATTTTGGGGAGTAAAGAAGCCGATGTATCCTTTGTCTTCATTCTCTCCTATTGCGATTATAGCTTCGACCTAAGGCGAAAGAGGGTTTAACGGTTTACCCAGCCATTGCACCAACAGTCTTCGAAATAACCCCTGGATATAAATTATTTAGAAGTTTAAAACATTTACTCCGGTCGTATGGTTCACCGCCTTTGATCTTCACCCCTCCATCTATCTGTCTTTCATATGACGCCAAAGAAGGTTAACGTGGCACGCGGTTGATGCCACGAAGCGGCATGCAACTTGACACCTGGTTTTATCATGAATAATCCATTTGGCATCGACAAACATAAAGCAGGCGTTCAATAGACACCCACCCAACTTCATCCTGATGCAAGCATACGGCATTTGTTTGAAGAATTTCTCATTTAGTATTCTCACAGCCTTTGCCTGCCTCCACCAGTCGGTAATTATTCAGCAACTCAAAGCTTAGATGAGCTAAAAGAATTATCTTCCACAGCGTCGTAGCTAGGGTCATGAGCGCCCCCGGCAAGATTCGAATTTTGCGCCCCCAAGACTTTTCTAAGAAGAGAAACGACACAATAACTTTGAAAGTGTAATTTAAGTTTTGTATACATTAAAGCATAAAATTAGTTCTTTCTTACTATTGTGATGGAAGGATACAATACGAGTTCGTTCATTTAAGCATTATAAAATCTCTTAAAAATTTACTTTTCTGGCTTTTTCTGAGGCCAATTTGTCAATAATATGGTCTACATTAATACTTTTTGCACTGTCATACTCAATCGATAGTATAGCGAGATTCTCAAACGTTCTTGACCAATCTGCGATCTTAAATAATGTTTTATTAATGTTAATTTTCTGAAAGATCTTTCACAGCTGGCAGAAGTCACCGGTAGTGTCAATGATAGGCGAAATGCAATCCCTATATTGGGATTACTGGTCATTAAGCCATATTCTTCATGGTAATTAAGAAGTGCAATGTGATCTGCATTTTCTAAATCAGGCAACAATGATTTTATTTCGTGTTTGTAGCTTTCAATCTCTAAACACAACTCGTTGGCATTTAAACCATCTTTGTATTTTAATGCGAGATAAGCTGCGGATTTCTTTAGTTCTTCAGTGGAGGTTTCGTGTAACGAAAGTCCTATTAGGAAACCAAAATCAGAAACTACAGCAGCTAAACTTTGAAATCTCCATCCCATTTGCTGCTTAAGTGTGTCTAGTGCACAGTAAAGATGACTTTTAAACTTTTGAAGTGGATCCATTATGGCCGCATCATACTTGGCCCTTTCGTCGAACATTGTTTTAACCTTTCGTTTACGCTTTTTAGACAATTTCGGTTCTATCGATTGCTCGTTTACTAGATGTTTGGCCAGCCGACACGGCTGGTTTGGCGCCGGCACGCCGCCCAGCCACTTTGATCGGCGTGTGCTGGAGAGTGGAAAAACGTTCAATGTCAATGTACGAGTGTGACAAAATTTTGGTTTGTGTGTTAAGTTTATTTTAATTTTTTTAAGGGTTCGGTACAAACTTTGTTTGTAAAGTTAGGGGCGCCTATCAAGTGCAAGTTTTTTTATGTGAGTTATCATTATGTCTTAATTTTGTGTGCCTGTGCCCAAGCGGCCCGCAGGCTGTATGTCTGCAAACTGCGCCCCCCAGAGGGTTGCGCCCCTGGCAGCCGCCCTCCTGGCCAGCCCCAAGCTACGACGCTGATCTTCCAGCCCTAAGTCGACACAAAGGTCAGGGACTGTAATCCCGATGCATGCATTGCCACTATAATTAATACCATTCCTCATTTAAAATATTTATGGAGGCCAACATATGCAAGATAAGTATGCAAATGCATACAATTAGATGTAAAAGCAATAAGCAAGTACTTGTCACGAAATGAAGATCAAATTTACGTCTAATTGGAAAGAGAGACATTTTCGCAAGTCGATAATTTTGCTACTGTAAAGCAATCTCATTGCAATAGGAATGAGAAAAAGCAATATTGAAACCAGAATGCCAAAAGAAAATACATAACTGAAAATATAAAAATGAAATTAGACTAAAATAAGCAACTTAGCGCTCATTTAATAGAGTACTAACGCAAACAATTAATAAATTCATAAACAATAAGATTGGCAAATGGCGGAAGTATGGTGCGACGGAATATGACAAAAATTGAGACGATAAACGGAAGAGTTAGCTATACTCTGTTCCTTGAAGATTTTCATCTATCACTATAAGCAATTGTTTCATTGCAATAATAAAGGAGATTGATCTGAATGACGCCTACCTACATTCAGCACCATACCCTTTCGGGATAAGCACAGTGTTAGAACTTATTTATTCCTTTTTGACCCAGGAAACTGGCTCTAAGGAGAGAAAAAAAGTAAGATTAACCCCAGTAGTACCATAATCTAATATAGTTAATAGCTCATAGCGAAGACTTCGCTGAATCAAGTCCATCTCTACCCTTGAGATTTACGCGACATTATTACAAAGCACACATTATCAGAGCAGTGATTAGGTTGGTGTGGATAGCTTCCAATCTCCAGGGCCTGGATTTGAGTCCGGGCGAAGGTGAATATTTTTCCGTAGATATCTGATTCCTATTAGGATATTTTTAGAAGAGTACACATATCAGTACAGTACTCCGCATGGGATATAAAACTGTGGACCCCTTGGCGCCATTTGTTGAGTGTAGACTAATGCCCATGCTGCGTTTTTTTCCCTCATTCTCTATTCCCATCACAGTTCTACCTATACCAAACCATCAATCTTAAGAGAAACATATGACCTAAGTTGTCGCTGAGACATCCAAATTACCAATTAGCTATAGTCCAGGCGACAAGCACGACAATAGCTATGCCCGAGGACAAATAAAAGCATGGCTACCACGACAACTGGAGCACAGCCATTCGGCAAGAAACGTACAGTCGCTCATTGCATGTTTCATCACGAGGCACGCGTGGAGATTGACGCCACAGGCGTTCGATTCGGGCGCCCACCCTTACATCCGCCTCTATCCACAAAGCGAGGCTGTTGAGACGTGTTCCGACGTAGAAAAATAGGAGTTGCTGCGGGAGAGAATGGAGTAGTGCAACCTTACCCAATATCCTGCCATTCGAACTCATTAATATTCTGCCACGTTCCATCGGTTTGTCGACTCAAAACTGGAGCGAACCGCTCTCATTAAACGCATATTAATGAACGTAGACTTTCACCCGCAATAACGGGCGACATTTTAAACTCCTCCTTCAAAGAACCACCTTTTCTTCGCTCTCAAATGGACATAAAAACAATATAGACCCACCTCTCTCTCTTCCTGTACATAATCAGCAGGGTGAAACGAGTCTTTTCCTACCACACCACGTAAATTGAAAAATGCGCGCGTTATATAAATGATATTTCAAAGCACAAACTGCTCTTTATATCAATTTTGTTCCAATAAGCGACCCCTTATTCTTAATCACCGCAGAAAAATGAGCGATAAACACATTCGCTATGAACTAGGCTATATTTATATTTAATTGGTCGTCCCTGCACCCGTAATAGACTTCAATATGGTAATTTAAATAATTACCGCGACAAGATTTTATACAAGCGTAATGGCGCAAAGCCTATCATTATCTCCAAGCTGATATACAATGTTAACGTTCCTCAGAATCCTCTATATAACACAAATAAATATGATTTTCCGTGTTTACTCGCTGAGCACATGGGAATTGCATTAGATTAGCAAAAGAATCGCTTTTTGTGAATAGCGAATGCCTCTAAGTACTCCAGTAATATAAGAATAAAACAACTAATGATAATGATTTCGTATAGTTACAGGATATCACAACGGCTGTGTCCATATCGTGTTTTAGTAGCACTTATTTATAATAAGTTAAGAAATTAAAGTAGCTTTTTACAACCTAAGAAAAATTCTTATTAAGGAATTAATAGGTCACAGTAATCCCAAAGAGGGGTTTTACACCTTCCGTAAGTATCGTAACGTAAATATAACTTCAGGATAATAAACACCTAAATACTAATGACAACATCAAAGTAATGACTTTCCGTTGATTGTCCTTTCCGGGGAAAGCCTATAAGTTCATTGCAAAGAATAAATAGATAAAATGTTACTCTTCAAGACCTTATGACGACACGCCTACTTGCTCAACGCAGCGGAACAAACAAATGTGCGCAAGTAATTTTCATTTTCCAAGGCTTAGGATAAGTATGTTATGTTCCCTATTAAGTTTTGTAGCTTAATTTAATGTTTAATAATCATCTCGGTTTAATCTCTCGAGTCGTATAATCTAGTCTATTCTCTTTCCTCTAAAACTCAAATCTAGTGCTGCAGCAGTGGTTACACATAGCTCTCAGAAGCCAAAATGAGCGTTTCCTATTCAATCCTTCAAGTATTAAAAATGTATCAATAAAAAACCATACCTCCACTAATTTTAGCCATTCACAGCTTTCCGAGCGAAACATTATGGACGTTCTGTCACTCAGAATGAACGATTCGCGGGAAGAAAGGACAGAAACGCAACGCTTTAATTTAAATACCTCTTTGCAGCGCTGTGGGAAAACGAAAAAGGGAACCATTTAGTTTAGGGGTTTGTAGAAAGAGAAACGGGATAGGATCACGGATGTAGGATTGGGAGAGCGATAGTGAAAGGGAATAAGGTCTCTGGGTGGGGGGAGAGCAAAGGCTGAAACTGCGTGGCAGACGTGATCGCACCCGTGCGCACGGACGCGTCAAGCACAACTCCGCGGAGACTAGCACGACAGTTGTGAATGGAAAAGGCGAGAGCAGAGTAGGGAGGGGAGGGCGTGAGAGACCGGGTCACTCCCGTACGCCAGTCATTAGCTCTCCAAACCCCCTGATCCCTTCCTGTTTTCCCCGGAGACGTCAGAAGAGGCGGGGGGAGGGGGCGACCTAGGATGGGACCATCCGGAAACAAAAAAGAGAGCCTCACCTGCTACCCCCACCCTCCTCCATGCCTCTTGAAAAACTTCAGGAGAACACCCTCATTTTCCAGCTCCTCTCGGAGCAAACAACTTTCCTCCCTCTTAACTCCAATTCCCAGGGTACAACCTCGTCAGGGATTTCCTGTCCAGCCTTTTTTAAAGACCAGGAGAGGGTATCCATTGAAATTCAACGGGAAGAGGAAAACTTAAGATTTGCAGCATGTTCGTACAGCTGAATCAAGAACTCACGGGGTATGAGCGAAGGGAAACGCTATACTTTCCTTTAATATTTCTTGTATACACTTCCACTGGAATAAGAGGGAACAACTCTCTGTTCAACCTTGGTACTTTCTCATCCTCTCATTCTTCTCACTGTTGATAACTTTTTCTACTTCGTCACACCTTCCTCCTTTTCTTAGCCGCGATTTAGCGTCAACATAATTTTTAGTTCATTGTATGGCCACGAATGGCGTGACCAAACTTTCCCACAGATATCTACGACGTATTTCAACATTGAAATGATAAATGACCGGCAATGGTGTGATGTGCGAAGTGCCTGCAGGAAGAATATTGCTTGCAAAATTCTCAAAACATTTCCATCGCTGTATCTCTTTCAGGTATCGCCCGTCCTCAAAAAACTAAAAAAAAAGTAATTTATCCTCATTTTTGCTACTATTTTGTCTAACTTTGGCGTGACACAATTATTCATTTCTGCAGATTGGATATTATGGAGGGTAAAAGAAAATTTAAAAGCAGCCGAAAAATCAGTTTTGAATATGATGAGATTATCTCAGTACATACCCATGTAAAAATATTTTATGCATGCATTTTTTATTTAAAAATAGTTTTGTAACATCCATTAAAAATAGACTTTTAAACGCTCGCTCAAAGCCGCCCATCACTTCTTAAACTCTTTCCCATCTCGCTTGTTTCCCACGACGAGGAAGCAGCCAAACGCCCATTGAGTATATGGCAAACACACTCATTGCAAGCGCCACTCTGAACCTGCCAGTCCGTTCCCGTGCCCATGCATATCTAAACTCGCGCGAGGGATGGACCTTCGTGATCGCTCATTGCTCATACACGTCCCACCTACGTTCTAGGCACGAAGAGAACGCAAGGCAGGAGGAGGGGGAAGCGTGTCGTTCGGCTCCGAGGGAAACCGTTCCATTGTTTCGATATTGACTCACTAATCAACGCTAAACGGAAGTCCTTTTCGGAGTTCCGCTTTCATATAGACAGTTGGTGATGCAATCTCGCCCCAACCGCGTGCCTCCAACGTAGGGAAGCTATCAAAACAGAAATCGTTTTCTGGATTTATGTCAGCACATAACGACGGAATCGTTTTATTAATTCATCCCCAGAAGCAGCGATATAAGGATCATCATAGATCGTTTGAGGAATGGAATTAATGCAAGTAAAATAAAATAAAATTAAAATGAGCTCATGTAAGGGATATCATTTTATGGCGTTCTGCCAAGTGGTGGTTTTCGTGCGCCACCGCAATCCCCAATTATTCAAGTTTATCGCTTGTTCAGTGGTCTGTTTGCATCCTCCTCTCTTTCCGTAGTCTCTCACTTTCAACCTCTTTCTTCATTTTTATCTTCTTCTTGTGATCCCTCAAATATCATTGACAGTATTCCTTTCTCACTTAATACATAAGATTGACGTTGTTATCCATTCTCTTTTGGATAATGCACCGTAGCTTTTAAGCTCTGCCAGGCACAATAGTTTCGCTACGACAATATAACAAAGGACCGGCTGTTAAGATAAATTTCCAAATTCGAAAGACTAATCAGCAAATCAGATTTCAGATACGACCTATGTGCATCATAAGGGAGTATTATGAAGGCATTTACACAACATGAAAGAATATAGTTTTCCTCAGTATGCAGTGATTTGGTATTTGAGAATAAATTACAAAGTGGTTGAAGGCACAAAATATTTTCAACAACAGGGAATATTTGAATTTTAGAAACTTTCTCACCAAATAAATCCCAAAATGATGCATTGTAAAATTTTAAATTGTCTGCTCAAGATTAGGACTATCATGTCGAAAACCACAGGTACGCTCCATGCTTGTATTACTCTTAATATATTAGTAATCGTATAATTGCGTTTTCAGCTGCTTAGTTCATACAACAACACATAACCTAATAACTTTATCCGACGACAAATGTAATATTAATGCCAGAGGTGTGATTCAAATCCTCTACCTCAGAGGGGCAAATATCTCAAATAAAAAAACTGGGCTTCAAACCATTTATTCGATACCTACACTTCACGTTACCCACTCATTACTTTTTCCCTCACATGATTCCTCCGCATTCTCTTGTGGTTATTGCGGTAAACGAAGGAATCCGAGAGAGAGTTCTGCTAACCCTCCCGGCCCATAGATCCGCATAGCGGCTCAGGTGCATGAAATATTTATTATTAGAAAGCATGTATAATTATCCACGGAATCTCTCGCAGAACTCTTGCTTTCTCAAAAATCAAAATACGATAGCTGCAGGAAGATGTACTTTCCGAACCGATGATTTTATTACTGTGCAGATGAAAGTGCAGTATTCAAAATTGAACGAATCATTAGCAACTTCCGTTTCAAGGATCAACAACGAAGATCATGCAAGCAATTTTACACCATGATAAATCAAGTGAACCACATTTGACAAGCGTAAAGCGGTAACCAAGATTGCTAAGTGGCTACAAGGTAATCCGATGGCTATGGGTGCAAATAACTCCTCTCGTATGGATGTTGATAAGTGATCAATATTTCATTATAGCGATAGACTAAATGCTGCGCTATAACCTCTGCAGTATAAGCATTGAAAACAGAATACTGCTTCTATTATACTTTTATAATTTATGAAATATTTTAATTACATGAGAAAGTATATAATACAGTACAATAAATAGCAGCCAATCTCAAAATATATACAACTAGGAGAACATGATAATACCAAAGGCATATCACTGAAACCGATTTTCACTCTCAATGTACGCCAGGTAAACAAGGTCACTTATTCCATGAGGTACTACACAAAATTCCCATAATGCCTAAAATTCCACGTCTATTTCTCCTAATAGTTACTTCCGCAAATTACGGGAAGAACACATAACATATGGAACTAAAACATTAAGGATTAAAATTTGAATGGATGAGCTAAGGATTCTTGGAATAGAAAGTATCAGATCCAAGGATGCCTTCACCAGTCATAATACATAAAGTAAAAGTATGCGGTGAATTGAAGGATTTAGTACTTTCCCGTCGTATAAGATGTGTGATGTATTGTCAGTGACTTCATTCATACCAGGAATTATAACGACTGGCATAACGTGATTGTTACATAATCAGTGACTTTTCAAACCAAACCAAGGAACGCCAAATATATACAGGCACTAATTACTGATAGCATTACTCACAACGAAATGTATTGTATCAACAGTCATTGACAAACAGGAATTTGACATTAGCTGCAATAAAGAAAACCAGTACTTGCCCCCAATACAATGTCTCAATAGATATAGAATTGTATACAATGCTTGGTTCGGATTATATAAAAAAAGTTACCAGAAGCCACAAAGGGAAAGGGTGTAAATTCACAACTATTTCATTCAGTGATAAAATATTAGTTCCCCACCCATGAAGCTAAAAATAAAAAAATTTTACTGTACTAAAAATTATACTTAGAAAATTATCTGGTTAAATGAAAAAGAATGCACCAAATAAATAAAATAAACCTACGACACGGAATTATATTTCGTCAAAATGGGACGCTCTGTTAAAATTAACACCCATTTTCTAATAATATTTATTCCGAAAAACAGCATCAAGAACGCCTGAAAAATAATCTGATGGGAAAGAATTAGTAGTCAGGAAGCTTTTGCACCAGAGAAAGTACACGACCTCATTCGGCACTTCCTAAGGGACCATCCAATTGAGCGATGCAGCACATGGAAGGTAGGCAATGAGAGATTGATAGCATGGGAACAAGTGCACGTCCGTCGCTTACACAATGGGCGAGGGATCAGGCAGACACCTCTCTCGCCGTTTCTGGACAGCCACGCCGATAAGGGAACGCGGAACAAGGAAGAGCTGTGGAAAAATACGTGTTCCAATGCAGCGTATATCGCAGGTCAGAAACAGCTTCCTCAGCTCGACTCATATTTATTCTATTATGTTCGCTGGAAAATAGCTACGCAATTAAAAAATTAAAACGCTGTCCCCCTTTATACTAATACAAATTTGAACCAGCTGAAGATTACATTCGAAAGAAATATACAGGTCTGGTAAGTATTTTATTTACAGAATGCTATAGAGAAGGAATTAGTTTAAGTTAAATAAACTTAGGAGTAAGAAGTAACATATATAATTCGTAATACTGAAGTATTTTCAGGACAGCAATGCAAAATAATTTAATCACTTTACTGCCCCTATGCAGTGGATTTTACTTTACATCATTTTATTGCTGGATGCTTTTTGAGCAGTTTGCCCATTTTCATACAAGCACTTCTACTGTACATGAACGTTCGGGAATGTGCCATTCCATTTGCGCATAGCATATTGTAACTGGCTCCTCTACTTGGAGCCTTACTTTCATAAAATAAAATTACTTATTATATCACATACCTAAAAGATTTTTCTTACTCACTTATTATCTAGCAGATAACAAATATTAGCATTAATTTATGTCGGAGAACAGAAAAATTCATCAGTCGCTAAAAACTTGACGAAAAGAGCGTTGCGTGTAGTTTCTTCGTACTACAAGGCATTCACGGAAAATCTCATAGATCCTCTATAAAATTTCTTTTTTGAGACCTCACTAAAATAATTATTCTTGGAAGACGCCATTAAACTAAAATAACTTACATTGATTGAGTTTTCAAAACTTTCACATATTCTGAAATGAAGGAAATGTCTCGGAATAATACTTTTTACGAATACGGCCAACTAATACGTAGAAATCTGTCCAAAGGGATAAGCGTACAAGTAGGCGTTAGTTATTCTGTAGGCTTTAGAAGTAGGGAAAGAAGTATCAAATTAGATTGCAAAATTTGTCCCTTGTTTTGACTCACTTCGACACAGTATAACGGTTTGGACCAAGTTTTTCCAAAGGATGACTACCCCCTCCCCTTTCCAGGAAAATGTAGCATTAAAACAATTAGGAAAAGTGTTCAGTTACATTTAGGGGCCTATCAAAGAACGGCATCAATTCATTTCATATCAAAGTTAAATTAAAAGTATGTCAATTTAACTTAGCTATGCCAAAACACCTCATATTCCTCATATATTTTATACCCATGAAAGCCAACATTTTATACAAAATTAGAAATGTAACGTCAGCTAATAGGCATATCAGAATTTGATTAAATGGAAATTAATAAAAATAAAAACCTACCAAAAAGGAAACTATTTTCATTCAATGATTCCAATCAACATTAATTTACAAATGAATTAAAGATATTAGTAATAAAACAAAGAAAAAGGTCGTGAAAAAATGAATCACACACAAGAGTAACTCAAATAAGCACGTAAAATTTAATATTCCAAGCAAATAAGTATCTCTCACATGAGAGCAAGAAACCCAGAAACAGTCATAATAAATAAAGAAGCAGTTGTACTGTCCACAATCTTACGTTTTTATTTCAACGCGTTTCAACGCCTCGGCGTCATCATCAGGTCAATCAGTTGTCTTGATGATGACGCCGAGGCGTTGAAGCGTGTCTAAATAAATGGAGTAAATATCAGGGAAAGATAGAGAAGGTAGTTATCAAGTGATTATACATAGGCCTAGATAGGACAAAAAATCTCGATATCAAATGAAATTATAAGCTCTGATCTCAAAAGGCAAAATTTTCAATGTACATAAAGCCCATAGTTGACTCTCACTAAATGCAAAACATACTGCTTGCACAGAAGTTGATGAATATAAGGTATTCTTTAACCTTTAATGAAGTAATTTTGGGAGACAAGTGCTATTCAATGTCTAGAATAGCATATGACACCTATGTCGTCATTATACACATCTTCTGCGATAAATGGATTTGCACTGTAGGACCCACAAATGAAAATGGATTGTTAGGGCAAATGGTTTTAGGAAATCATAGCACAGATGATCTCTGATCGCAAAATACCACTCCGTATCTACTTACGCAAACTTTTAATTAATATAAATCATAAAAGGAAAATTAAATGTTTTTACTGCAGAATTGATCGCAGAGAAAGCGTTGAAGCAGCCGAGAAATCAGCAGTGACGATATTTGACGAAATGCCTTGATGGAGCCTTGAGAAATTATTCTTACTAAATATGTTCAGGAATGGAATGCATTGTGTTAAGAAGGGTAAGAATTAGTACTTAAACCCTAAACTCAAGTACTCATCTTTCAGAAAACCTATTTTTGTGAGATTTTTAATGCCTACGAGAAATTCACACATGCATCCATGCCTCATGTTCATTAATATGCCTCCATCTTCTGCGTCCTAGTGTCACACAAAAAGATTCAGCGTTAAATGTCCTGTTCTACAATGCTTCGGGCTTTGTTCATAAGTGCATATATCATAACCACGTGAGATGAATCATATTTTTCAAGTTGCCAATTAGGTGGATTAAAACGGTGCCAGGCATTGTGAAACCACATTTTCCAGTAGCACATCAAGTCACGGTGATAATTAGCCATTCACGAGGAAGACAATCGTTAATCGCGTTTTCTCATCGACATCACAAAATTAACGGGAGGAATTCTAGTTTAATCCAGTATAAAATTCCTTGTATCTCATTTACACTTGTAACGAGGTGAAATCGTGGGAACTGGTACAGTTAAATTCCATATGATTTAAAATTAAAGGCTTTAGGGATCTTCTTGGGAAGTGACAAGTTGCCGATGATTTCAAGCTTTGACGGAAAAAGATACGTAAAATGATGCATTATATAAGAGATGGTAAATAACTTGAAATATATTTGACAATCAGTGCAAATAGAACAATATATAAAAAATGCATCACATCTAACGATTTTTCCCGCGCTCATTCGACTGAAGATGTGTTTTTTTAATTACAGTTTTAAATTCTTCCAAAAAGATGAATCATACAAATAGGCAATAAATAATATAATTATAAATGAAACATCATCAAATGAGTCAAAAAACTTCAATATTTCAACCGGAAAGTTTTAAAAATTAATCCAAATTTTCTTTACTACACAAGTTATAACAAGATTTTGAACATGAATAAGAAATATTTCACGCATTACTTTCACTTGGATTAACTGTTTTTTTTTTCAAGATTATTTTCATGCTTTAAATGATAAGAACTCCAAAATGACAAATTTGATGAAAATTGACCAACAAGTTACTGATGTTACAGAATGAACATTGCAACATTCAGCACGGGCAAAAATCATATCCGTGGGACTCTTAGCCACAAATTAGGAGTTCAATGCAGACAGTATTTCTTGAAATGAAGTCTCCGTCATAAGAGCTTTCTTTCTCCACTAAGCGCAATGCCTTGTAGTTTTAGTGATTCATAACTAAAAAGATAATGGTGAGTAATTAGTGTCATTTGAATTATTTTAAAAATGCGGTTGGTTGATGATTTATTTGGGGAGGTGAAAGATAACCGAGGTAACAAGCACCATTTATGATACCTAGGTGTATATTGGCCATGGACATGTTATTTAAGAATAGAGAAAGGCATTCATGCCATTAGATTAATCTAGCGTTGTTGTAAGCAAACTCTCAACAAAATGTGGCCATGGGCTCAAAGTTAAACGTTCCATTCGACGGACGGACATTGAAATTTCCGCCATATGGATACAAAGAGATTGGTTGACCACTGAAAAATTTCACCTACTGTTGGAAATCGAACCTGGATATTGGGGCAGGAAAGGAAGTACTTCAGCTACCAAACAAACCAATTCACGTACTAAAGAAACACGGTTTTAATTGAAAATTTTCAAATATATGGTTAGGAAAAATACTCTTGTGAACACCGATTACTTCCCAGAACAAAATACTCTAAAAGAACAGCTCTACATAAGCAAGGTTCACTCCGAGTAAAACCTGGTAATACCCGCGCATTGAAGTCTCCAGGGACGAAACTATTTCAACTCAAGCATAACTGGACGTCATCCCTATCCATCTTTGTTGGCTAGAGGATAACTCCTGCCCTTCCGAGGTAATACCTTCCACAAAAAAATCTCACAGGTCCTTTTATGACCACAGAGCCGGAACCCCTATCTAACGAAGACCCTGTTCTACTGCTAGCGCCATATCTTTTCAAGATTCTTCCACGGTCATTTTCGAAGAAAGACGCCCTTTCTGTGGAAACAAACCAACTTATAAAGAATCTAATTAATGGCATCTTTGGTGGTACAAGGTCTGAGTAGGACAAGGTGAAGTGTGATGGGTCGTATCTCACTTAAACTGCCGTATACAGCGAAACTAAACTTCAACTTCAGATGCTTCCCCGGAAAATAGTGCTTACGTCAATGTCGCTTCATATACTCTGAAATGAAATAGTTCAAAATCCAGCGATGAAAACAAATTTGCAGCATATTTTTTCTTCAGAAGAAGAAAGATGATGTCCGTGTGTTCAATTTTCTAGAAAAGAGCTATGGATAAAATATTACGTGTGCTGATACCAATGTAAAAAAACACATTTTTCTTTTTAAACTGTATTCATGTTATTGTAATTCCTTTATAGAAGCAATAACCCTATTGTCACCAATTATTTTGTATACTGCTTTAATTAATCCGTGAAATGCGTGAGTTCTAACTAAGAACGAGCATCAACCTAGTAGGAACATGGTAACATAATCTTTTTAACAGAAATCACGTGTTCCTTCTGCGAATTATTAGTAGCCATTTTCGGATTAACTTAAAAACGTCTGAAAAAATGTAACGACGATGAACAGCATTGTTAATGCGTAAACGGCATACAAATGTCAAAAAGCCTAGAGTACTATAAATCTATGTTAAGTTCACGCTTGTCGAATGTTAAACCCAGTATCAGAGTATTTATTAATGGTGAAACGATAGAAGTCACACGAGCGTAATTTATTTCTAAAAGCATTCAATATGGAACAAATGTTAACCCTTTGAAAGAAGAAAGTTGGCTACATGACAAGGAAATAATGCGCTTTATGGAGATTAGAAAATCCCCATCCCTCCTATGAATACTATTTTTGTCTGGGCTGACTTTAAAATCTGGTACTCACTATTATACTGAGTGACATTTAGGCAGGCAGGCTACCCAAGTCTGAGGAAAGCAACGAAAGATGTTAGAAAACTCAGATAATAGAAAAGGTAAAGACATGCGACCATTCAACCGGCAATTAAGTCAGTTGAGTAGGGTGCGAAGAAGGATGGCAGCGAAATTTCTTTTCGAGGAGTCCTTAGCGACAAGGGATTTAATGTCATCTCCTCCACAATCCTTCGAGACGTCCTTGTGGAAGGGCTTCTTTGGGTAAAGGTCACTTGAAGGTGATCAAGATGTTTATCAAGATTTCCCAAATGGTATTGGGAAATTTTTAAAATTTTCATCTAAGAGTTAGAAACCGAATGTGAAGCAGCACCCCCGTCTTCTTACTTCATGATTATTTTGACTTTCATATATTTTTGGGAACTTAAAAAGTTTTTCATGGCAGGTTTCTTTTGTCCCGTAAGAAAAAGAAAAAAGTCGGATACTTGAGGATTTAGGAGCACGCGGCAAATGTATTTCATAGCCGCAGATGAAATAAAAAATGAAAGTCTAAGGTTAAGATACTACTATTTTCACCTTTTTTCTAAAACTATAAGCCATAAATTAGGACTCCTTGGAGAGTATCACTAAAATTAAATAAAAAGCTAATTCCTGATTTAATACTTACAATTAGTTTCGTGCCCAAAATGATTCAGACATGAAAAATCTTCTCAACGAATATTTTTTTTGGACCCATTAACCTAATGTAGCCATTTTCCAGAGCGTGACTCAGGAACAAATTGTGGGAATAAAAGACAAGAGATGAAAATAACCAGGCAAAAGAAAAAATTGTTTTAGCCGCAGCATCCGACGAATATTTATAGAAGTTCTGAGAGAAATCTTTGCTCATTTTATTTCATTGAAGATCGTAAAGCAGGAAGATAAATTCCTTGACGCAATTTCATTTCCTTCTCAATATTCCCAGAGAGAAGGGGAGAATCAATAAAATAAATTATATTGCTTGGTTTCCGGGATTTTATCCGCGTTGAGTTGTCCATTGTTGACTACAGTTTCTTCAGCCATCCTGCTGGCATCTTTAAGCCAGAAGGGTCGATTGCCATTTTTTGGTCCATTTGTATAGGGGTTAGTTGGGATAAGTTAGAAGTCCGCCATTGCTCCCGATTGGTGGATCATTTTGGCGGGTCATTGGATTATTCTCAGTTTTTTTCTTTTCCATATTATCTTCCAAGTGTTTGAGAGGATGTAACTGTCTTCCCTATTGACGTTTTCTGTCTTTTTTTACGATTTCAATAGCCTCTCAAACGAGTCTTGGGTACTATTCTCCTTCAGTGGTGATCGCCTTCACATTTTTGTAGTCAACTGTGTGGCTGGGTGCGAACCAAACGTGCTCTGCGAGGGCAGAGTGCCGAAAATCCTTCTTAAACCCTTCTGAATAAAATAAATTGCAGGCTCCTGACTACATCACGTCCTTTATGGATTACCGAAGGTGTTGTAAAACAATGACTGTATTGTCCTACGTAGAGCATAAGCATAAAGTATTAACGAGCGATTAGAAACAATGAGACTTCCGAAATAAAGCTTATGAGATAGCAGTTGACTATCAACAAAACTTAAATGACGCCATTACAAATAATGTCGTTTTAATCTCCAAGTCATAATTTTACATGAGAACACTGCTGCACCAATGTATCAATCCAAGACACTTCAATTTACTAACAAGGGTATCAATTATGGTTAGCCGTCGATGGGGATAACGTATGATACAATTCTTTACCGTCTTTTTCTATCGTACAATATGTAAAGAACGATTACGTTTCTATCATCTAAGCGTACGATATCAAAGTCCACGATAATGCGCAGGATACCGTAAGCTATCTCAGTATTTAACGAAAAAAGCAATTATGGTTCATCGTATCAGCCGATACGATGGGTATTAAATGACGGTCATGTTCTCCGTTTTCGTATTATTCCTACCGGATAATTATTTAGGTATGTTAATGATTTGATTCAATTAAAGCTAATATATTCTATTAATATATAATACGCCAATATTTAGAGTTTTAGTGGACATATCATGTACGTTTAGGTTTCATAAATAAATTAGAACCTTTCTCATAATTTATCTTGCTTATTGCATGCAGTTATTTCCTATGAGAAAACATTTTTAGGCGACGTAAAAATGTCACTACACATCGACGGTCGACAGGCGTTTTTTTGTTTTAGATACCTGCTATCGTATATCTATAATCTAAGTCTTTCTCAAGAAGACATTCGGTAAGTAGGCACTTGAAAGTTATTATCAACTAAAAATGAAGCCCAATTGAGTCAAAATACTTCAGATATAGCTGTTGAAGTTTCAAGATCACAAAGGCGAGGGAAAAAAATTGTTTTTTTTTTCTTTTTGCTGATTTTTTTCAAATTCCATTAAACTTTAATACTTGAAATTTGCACAGTCAATTTTAACAAAACTCGGTCATCCGATTATATGAAACTCACTCTCACTTTTAAAATCTTCTAATTTCGTACGCCGATTCCTCTTCGGCAGTTAATTGTCGCGCTGGCCTTATGCACGGTCGCCCTCCCCAAAATCGTCCAATGTCTTTGCTGCCGACCGCATGGCTTCTTCTTTTTTCTAGTTACAGGTGATTACACCTTTAAGGTCCCTTTTGAGCATGAACTTCCTGGACTTGGGGAATCTTTAAAGGGCGGGCGGGCATTGTGATATTATTATATTTAGGTAATCGGCTTTATTATTAGAATTTTGATGACGTGAATGGGTTTTGACTCACAAATAAAAAGTTCCGATATTTCGGTTGCCTCTGGCAACCTTCATCATAGAAAGGACGGAAACACACTGGTGATGTGACAGAGGACAAGAGGTGGGGTAAGGTAGAAGGAGTAAGGAGGGTTATGGATGGGGAGAACAGAGAAAGGAGGGGGAGGGGCTCAGTGAGCTTAAGCTGGGGGGATTATAGGTTGCAAAAAGATCTTTAATGTTTTAAATTGGAGGGGAAAGGCAGACGGAGGGAGGGAAGCCAAGACGCCTACTCTGAAGCATTTATCGAAACTGAGTTTGTGGGTGGAAGCATCAGTGGGGACAGGGAAGGATGCATATTGGGAGGAGGGATTACAACTCACCCGATAACCGTTCATCCTGACGCTAAGGACGTTAGTCGTGAGGCCGACGTAGTAAACATCGCAAAAGTTACACAATAGGGTGTAAAAAATATTGTGGGGAGTGCAAGAAAGAGAAGGGACGGAAGGAAGTGGTTGGTAGAGGAATTTAGTGGGGAGGGGATCGGAGTTAAGGATAGGGAAAATTTTTCATCTCGCGCGATGGCAGTGGTTGAGTAGGGTTTTGGTGCTGGTTGTGGGTTTAGACAGCGGTTTGGTAGTTTTTAGGATGCTGGAGAGGTTAGACGGGCGCCTGAAGGTGATAGAGGGACATTTAGGGAAGATTTTTGTGGTGGTAAGATTGTCAGAGAGGAGTGGAAAAATGTTTTAAAGGATTATTTTGAGGGACTGGACACCTGGGAAGTAAGTGGTGCAGATGAAAAGGAAATGACGATTTTTATTTTGAGGTGGTTTGGGGAGAGAGGGTTTTTTAGCCTACAAGGGAAGAGGAGATATGGGAGGTGAAATATACGGAAGACAATACGTTGAGAGAGAAAATAAAGGAATTTACGGAATCAACGTCATGGGGCCAGAGAAGGAAAACTTCGTCAATATATTGAAGCCAAAGCAAGGGTTTTAGGGGTTATGAGGATAGGAAAGACTTCGACAAGGCAGACGAATAAAAGGTTAACATAAGAAGGGCTGAATTTAACTCCCACGGCGAAGCCTTTGGTTTAAAGGTAGAGTTAAAGCAGTAGTTCTAAGAGAAGGTGTTATGAGACAAGATGAAGTGTGATAAGTCAATAAGGATATCGGAGCTAGGGATACGCTGGGTAGGGCGAGCAAGGTAATACCTAATGGCGGATAATCCTTCGGAGTGGGGATTGAAGTGTAGAGGGAGGTAACATCGATGTTAGCCAAGATTATGTGGGAATCCTTAAGGAGGAGGTGACAAGGAGGCGATCTAGGAACTGGTAGGTATCTTTGATGTTGAAACGCAGGGAATGGACTTAAGGCTGAAGGTAACGGTCAACGAAAACGGAGATGCGTTCAATTGGGCAGTGGCATGAGGAGACTATCGGTCGGCCTGGGTTGATGGGCTTGGGTATCTTCGGCAGGATATAAAAGTGGGGAGCGCGGGGATGAGAAGGAGAAAGCAGAGAAATATCATTACTAGTGAGGCCTTTGGGGCCTTGGGGGCCTAGTGAGACCTTGGTCATGATGGAAAGGGAAGATATATCTTGAAGGAATTTAGGGTTTGGGCCATGAGAAACCGGGACGTAGGAAGAGAAGTCAGCGATTGGCTATGAGCTTTGTTTATTTGATTGGAAGAGACCAGTACTACCACGGTAGAGTCTTTGTCAGAATGTGTGATTACTATGTTGGGATTGTGAGAATGGTCTTTTAGGTCTTTGAATTCTGCCAAAGAGAGGTTGGGCGCGGGGTTTAAGGAATTGCTAAAAGAGAGATCGGAGATTTTGAAAAGGAGGAGGTTCCAGAAAATTTCTAAGGGATGATTGGAAAGCAGAGGTTTTCAGGTTCATGTGTTGAGGGCGGTTTAAAATTGGCAAGGGCAGTAAGTACAGTTTGACACATGAACCCTGTTGGGCAAATCAGTTTAGTAGACTACCTCTGTACCACCCTGATCAAAGAAACTTTAACGGTGAATGATTCTTGTCAAGTCAGCCTATGGCAGTGAAGGTACGGG
Organism: Pyrrhosoma nymphula; assembly: GCA_963573305.1. NCBI lineage: Eukaryota > Metazoa > Arthropoda > Insecta > Odonata > Coenagrionidae > Pyrrhosoma > Pyrrhosoma nymphula. The sequence goes on from OY754330.1 coordinate 89,808,647, forward strand.
CTTTCGGAGGCCATCATAAAGAATAAAAGAGTAATAGATTTATGGGCAATTTGAAATACAGCAAAATCCGAGGTTTTTATAATGAAGGATATTTATTCATGATACTTTCCTGCGGAATTATTTTGCTATTCAGCCTAAGATTCGATCTTGGATAAATTTTAAAAGTTCCATAATAAGTATTTTGTGCGGAAAACCTAATTCGAAATAAATATGAATGGAATATTTCTAGGCAACTTTCAAAAGAAAATTACCAGTGGAAAGAACTACATGATTTAACCCAGTCCAATTAGGCTAAATGAAAGGAAAATATGAAGGATATAATAATTTTGAGGATAGTCACATTATCAAACGCAAAATGAACATGAATGGTATCTGACATAAGTGCTGGAAATTTTCATAGAAAATTACATTTATCCTGAGCTATTAGTATTATACGCGGAGCACGAACAGATGAACGGAAAGACAGGACATAAGCGAGCAAACAAAATTCAAGAGCACACTTAGGCGCCAATTGTCCTGAAAATTCTGAAAGAAAACAAGGCAGATTGCCTGAGGCCCGCTGTGGAAATGCCCTCTCCTTCATTCAGCAATGTTAACACTTTCGCGATTCATTCACTCGCATTCGGGCGCATCCAATCGGTTATCATAAAATCAACCAACCGTTACGATCATCTTTCAAGATTGTTCGTGGTCGGAGCGATCATCTTATTCAACGGCACCCGACAACCGTTTTGAGCACGGAGATGATCCCACACAGCCTCCTGAGATCCCACGATTCCCAGTAAAAGCCATCGCCTTCCCCCACGGGCACCAGCAGTGCAATTGCCATCCCAAAACACAGGTTTGGGTTCTCTTATATTGGCTATGAATTTCACACTCCATCTCAATTGCTTTAATTGCGCGTGGAAAAGATGTGCCCGATGGAAAATAGTACGTTTAATGAGCCCGTTCGTCCGGCCGATCGGGGTAGGTGAAAAGCACGCTATCTCGAAGATTAGGTACCTTCAACGTCGGCAAAGGAATAGGCGGAGCAAAAGAAATGCTAGTATGAGGTATAAAAGGAAACGAAAGGGAAGGGATGGAAGAAGGAAGAACAGAGAAGGTGATACCGATCAAAATTGCAGTCCAAAGTGGTGATGATGGAATGGTGGTGAAATATCAAGAAGCCGCTAACCCTGCCCAGCAGGAAGAGAGGATAAGCTAAATCCAAACTGCAAACCATCAAGTTAGATACTGTAGGTATTGTGGAAAAGTGTCAGCTATAAGGCCAATTTTTTACTCCTCATTCCATTAGATACGCAACAGAAAAAAGGTAACTTCGTACCTAATGTGTCCAAACTTATAAACTTTACTAGAACATTTAAATTTTATTTAAAAAATTAAGTCATCACTTTAATTCATAAAGTATTTTCTCTTAACGCAGCCTTCTAAATACACTAAGCAACTGGCTGGCCCATTGACTCCAATCACATCTTTCTCTCCACTCTCTCAAATAGCCAAACGTAAGAATTCAACCTAAACAAACTTAAATAACATCCACAGTACTGATTTAAAACTAATAAGATTCCAATCTATCTTATTATTTGAATCCTACCAGACTTCGTAAGCTAAAGGAAAATGTTACCAAAGTCATTTCGCAAAAGGGATCGTATCCGGACAGTCCACGTCAACATGAAAGGAAATACTTGCCAATGAATACAGATTTGCCTCAGACAAGTTCTATAATAATTCCCACGTATATCATCATCCAGATACATTTACAGTCTGAATAAAACTATGTGGCTCAGAGATTAAGGTTTCCATTAAGATAATTCATTCGCCAAAACGAAGATAGGTTAAGTCGTAATGCGTTTATTCCGAGGAATTTTATCTGCATACTGCTTCTGTTTTGTGCACGTAAGGCATTGAGCAACGTTATTTCACAAAGATTCCGAAGTTATACGATATTGATATTCTCAAGATTACCCATGGCTTTCTCATAGTCTCAACACAATCGGTTTCATTGACGAATTATAGTTCCATAAATACCAGGAGTCAGTCCTGTCATTTGCAAACAGATTTTTTTAGACAAAAATACATTAAAAAGGGAAAAAATATACTCAAAAGATGACAAAAATACCTAAGCTAAACTCGAAATATTTCATCCAAATGCCTTCAGTTTAATCCTTGACAAGAAATGATATAACTTCAAAGCAATTATGGCTCAACTACTGTTCACAGTGCGAGCAGTTCCCTTTTCATAGAAATGTGATTCTCTTAACAAATTTAATACTCAGCTGGACGGCTCTAACATCAAATGTTGATGTCAAAAAATATTACGTATGCTATGGAGGAAGGGAAAATGAGGGAAGTTCATCACATTGGCTCAGCAACAAGGCGAACAAACGCTAAGCACGTTAAACTTCAAGAGAAAAACGGAGTGGATGATGTTAAGCAGAGAGGCTCAAAACATTTAATATGGTGAAGGAAGATGGGATAGGAATTCAGCAAGGAATTCAGACGGGGGGGGGGGGAAAGCGGGGGCAGAGAGATTGCTGGGATGAGAGCAAGTGAGGAGATAATCTCAGATTGGCGGGAAGAAGCGCGTGCGTCGGCGGGAGCAGCTGTGCATTTTCGATTCCCCCCAGCGATAACCCACCATCCGACCATCTTAAGCCCTCGTACTCCCTTACCATGCCTCCCGAATACCCACCTCTCTCTTCCCCTTTCCTCAACCCTTTCACACTTAGGATCTTTCCACCTCCGGTATGGAGAACACGTTCATTCGTGAGCAGGGTTTTTGTCGAGAATGAAGACTGGTTTCATTCGATGCTTCTTGTTACAATTGCCGATATGAACAACCCTGCCTAACTGAAAAATTCCTTACGTATGGCAAACGCGCAGCAATTTATCACGAAATGATATTCTGTTAAATACTTTTACCGACTGCAATGCAAATCTGAATGGAAACTATTCATAGATTACTAATTTTGACAATGGGTAACTTAAATATGCCTCCATACGGTACTAATGAACAATAATATTGCAAAATGAGGACAAACAAGAGTGAATAAATAAGGAACCATGGATTCAGTAAATAATCCGAATTCAGATTACTGATGGAAGGGAAGAATATTTTCCACTTCTTCACCCGCTTCCACATATCGTAAATAATTATTACGTCATCCAGCCAATTTCACTGCCCCCTTCGAATTTCTCCAGACAGCTTCCTTCCCACTCCAATCGTGTATAGCACTTCCTAATTATTTTGTCCTCCACTCAGCTTACTCTTTTAATCCACACCCTTCTCTACACCCGCATCTAAAAGCCTCCAGATTATTCGAATCATTCTCCCATCACACGCTTTAGACAACGCTAAATAGATGAATATGCAGAATATGCAGAATATGCCAGGTAGAGGTGTAAGGTAGATAGTGGCAATGAATGAATTAATCCAAAGGTAAATAGGGGATATTATTCGTATCTTTTCGACATCCCCTGCAGAAAAATAACGGAAATATAAAAGGGAATTCGAAAAAAAAAACTCATTTTCCTTTTAAAACCCTAAAACTCATCAAAAGCTATAGAAACCCACTCTCGACAGCTGGAAACACACAAGCGTAAGGTACGAAAAGATTTTTCAACCGGAAACACATTGATAATCTAAATAACTTCTGAAAATGCAACTTTTCTCAGCAACAATATATTTTTAAAATTCTTTAACTATACAACAACGCTGATGTGTTAGTAAATGGAAGGCATTTTCTGGAAAACCCATTTCCATTTGACTTGATAAATCAAGTCCCATAGGTTACCAAAGACTACGATTGACATAGAGATCAAAAGCTGAGTTAATGCTGAAAGAAAATTATCAGGTAGCCATGGTGGGCCATTCACAGTGAAGAATACACGTTTACCAACTAAAGCAAAATCACTGCGTATAAAGATGTACTCTTCCCTATACCAGTGCCCAGACGCAAATCATGGTTGTATCAGGATTTAACCTGGAAGCTTGAAATATAGTAGGGCAGTGTGGGAATGAGTAAGGTAGATAGGATTTGAAATTGAGAGGTATTGAAAGAGTCTGGAATGGATTTTCCGATAGTGGAAAGACGTAAAAGGAGTCTGCAATAAGTTATATCTCATTTTGAGAGCATTGGTGAGAATCGAACGATGAAATATTAGATGAAAGAGAAGTAAATGGGGCGAGGAAAGGAGATAGACTGTCAAAGTCAAGATTGAATGTGGTGGAGGTTTAGTTGCAGCAGGAACTTGGTATAAACAGAGCATATAGGTATGACGTAATGAATCAGTATGACATTTCCGGAAAATACATGCAGAGATAGGGTAATGTGGTGTCAGTTAGTGCACCAGAACCATTTTATCATAGTTAGGTAGCCATTTCGGGTTCATACGTGAGTAATTTGCTTTTCAAATCATCCGCGGAGTATATTAATGAGTAAAGAGTGACTTCCTTAGCCAAACGAGTTGAAAAAGTAAAATAAGGAGGATGTGCACGCGTGTTTTATCTATACTGAGTACAAAAGCTACGAAAGAATGAGAGAGTTTCTACTCCACTGGCATTGACATCGCCCAGGAAGGACTATGACGAGTTCCTTAATATTCATCCTTTTAGATTTAAATAATAATAGCAACAAGAAAACAATTTCCTAACGACGGGAGACGGCAATTATTTACACCAAATTTTCGAGCTTTAAAAGGTGGATATTCAGATCCACGCCCGTAATCAAACTTTTTTTATATTTCGCTTCAACTTCACTGTTAAAATCAAACGAGCCTATCAAGATATTAAACAATGGTTCATCTTCATCAGGAAAAGTACTACTCGTGTGTTCTACTCAGTTATCAGTCACAAACAGAATGTTGATTGGCTGTATTTGCAGTCTTGAGTTGCAGGAGAGTTTCTTCCATGCAATTTATGGCTTAATTTAGGAATTTTAAGTGTTACCAGGCACCTACCAACGGAAAATACAAATACGTAATTTGAATGATGGCAAAAGCCTAGAAAGGACAAGAAACTAAAAACAACAAGAAAGTTCAGAAAATGTGGAATATAATAAAAAATAGAAATTGCCCAAGAAAGTACGATCCGCGACAGACTAACTCACTAGTCATACACCAATTAATGAAAGGACCATATCATCTTTACCCATCTTAAAAGAGGCGGGGGCATGAAAATGCTGGATATCACATCAGCTGCTATGACAAAGGAAGAATAAAAAAGGACAGGGATGGATAAGACGGAAAATATGCATTATTGCCAATGTCCCTCATTCTTATGTCAAAAAAGTGAAAAAAATGCGCGGAATATTCAAAATTTGTTCCTTTAAGCTTTCTTTCAAAATTATAGAAAGTCAACTCGCAAAACATTCACGCTATAATGCTCCGCTTTATTTTGTAGTCGTGAATGCTACAAGGAATATAACTTTTTTAACGGCCTGTCACGATGGAAACACCGGTTACCGGTCAGCCATTGAAGTTAAGTATCGTTGGGTTCAGCTTGAATTTGGAGAGGGATCCTCCTATTCGTCCGAATGCTGTTGCCCCTGCCTGTATGTGGCAAACAGTGGGTGTGAAATGACCTTATCCGTCGAATCATTTTAAATTAACATACTACTACAAATTTTAAACGAGGTTTCCTTTGACTTTGGTTCCATTCGTGTAATAGACCTTTCCCTGCTGTCTCAATTGTTCATGATGAACACGAGATGAGTGCACCTTTAGCAAAATCATATTTCAATAAATTATATAGAAGATATTTACTTGGCCAAATTTAACGTCACGCCACATTGTCATGCATAGATTACACCTTATAATCAACAGCACATTTTACATTAACCACAATTGTCACAAAAAACCGTGGCATAAAACTTCTACGAGACGGAAAAATATATTTCCCAACTACTTACATTTGAAGGGTCATAGCCTACTCTTTCGCCAAGAGGAAGGTTCCATTTATCTTTCCACATCTGATGAAACGCACTCGTTTAAATGACTCCATCAAAACAAAGAGATCAATCTGTTTCATTCAAAATGTGAAACATCAGGGTGATCGAGATCCCCGATTCCAGGCTAGAGATTCCACGCTTTACAAGAAAAAGAAAAAAAGAAAACAGGTGGTTGGTCAAGAGTCGGCAGAGGATGTTACAAAGTTCGCGTGATCAGCGTGAAAATAATATCGGCGCCTTCCTTGGTTGGCTTAATATTCGAGGTAAATACAGACAACTGAGATCATTTGCGACATTAAAAAATAAGTGAGTAGGACGGTAAAAAGAGATTTTTTTAGAAATTGATGAAGAGCTGAGAGAACCCGAGGTTGGTAATAGACAACTCTCAGCTAAGGGCGCCAAGACATCTACAAATTAACGTCACATCCAAAGGGTGGAGTACCTACTACACTTAAAATACTCTCCACATAGCACCACAGGAAAATATAATACACATTATTTCAACACCATTTCCATTCCTAACCCTACCAGTCCTACTTTAATCCCACACATTTCAGATGGACTTCTATGCCTTCGTATTTAGCCGGAATGTATGCTTATCCTCGCAGAACTAATGTAAGTTTCGCTTTCATACATTAACGCGGGGATGAGTACACCTTTACATAGGTATAATAAATTTTGCTGGCTTATGTTGGTTGGTTGTTTAAATAAGGTTGCGTCCTACAACTGAGGCCATTGGCGCTATTAAAGATGGATAAGTAGGTCGGGAATGATTGACTTACCCGAGAAATGGAGTTAAAGTAGAGAGAAACCTGGCGTCGACATTAGCCTACACGACCTACCCATAGCGAAAGACACTAAGGGTTTGGCATTCTCATAGACTCATCGAACGGTTGAATTACTACACTTGAGAAGCTCTCCACATGGTATTCAAGTAGGGATCGCAATTCCATTAGAAAATACCCGGCACTTCCCGTATAAAAGCCGGGACCATCGGCATGGGAATCCGGTACACTATCCACCACACCAACCCGTTCCCTTCTATGCATTCCTGCATTGTTTTGTCCATATTCTGGCTCTTTCATCACTTCTTTATTCCCCACATCTTTCTCCATGAGTTTCACCCTCCCCGTGTTCCCACCCCACCTTTGCCAAAGATCCGAAGCCCCTAAGTCCACTTCATTCACATTCTTCCACGCACCAAATGCCTTCGCCTCACTCTCCTTCTGCTACTATTACAGCTCCCCGATGACTATCTCGTCTTAAAACGCCTCCACCTACGAGGAAGCACTCGCTTTGCCCCGGCTATCACCTGAAACGTTGGAATTGCACGGCGCCTTTTCCGAGTTCTTCCCCTTCGAATTGTAGTTATTTTCAGCAGAAGGGACGTGGAAGTAAAGGCTAGCTCACATCTAATATAAATCTGATGTCCCACGGGCAAGGTTTTTAAACACACGGGTTTAAGTATCGTGTGTAAGTCAGAATTTTGAGACACTGAACTTTTGTCAAAATTTCTCCAAAAAATTGCATAACATAGTTCTTTGAATAAACTGCATAGGCCACTTTTAATTTTTTTACCAAAGAAGCAATCACAGAGGAGATAAGTCCAAAATGGCAAATTCAATGGCAATTCAATAAATGGAAAATTTTCTCATGTAACCATTGTAGCTTTAAGTCGGTTGGAGCAGATTCTGTGTCCGTTTGGGCTTTTTAAAATAAAGTATTATCCGAAAAAAAATCCGAATCATAGAAAAGATGCTTCCGTTAATTGAAACTATGAATCATAATAGGAATATTATATCAAGTTTTCTTAATGCCATAAGCATTTTTGGTCCAATAATGTCTGTTTTTCTGAAATATAGATGATTCTATTCCATCAATAAAGTTATATCGTTAAGTTGGCCAATCAGAAAGAAGATTAATTTCTTAAGTTGATCTATCAGAATTCTACTCAGTAGGTAGACACGTGCCACCAAAGATATGAAAGTGAAGTGCATAAGTAATTCCTATTTATTTAAGATGAAGTCCCTTCTCATTTGATAGTTATATTGCGACTAAATTCACAACAAATAAAATGGATCGTAAATTTTAGAACTCCAAAATGAAGGCAGATTCATTTCAGGGAATTAGAATCACTCTAGGACATTGGACATCATGGAAGACCAAATTCCATTGGCCAGCATTAGGAAAGAAAGAAGCGTTATGGTTTGAAGTTACGCTATGTTCTTAAGTTACGTTCTTATATTCAATGTAAATAGCCCTGAAACTAAGACTGCAATTTCCAGAGTCTTCATACCAATGGTAACATTTCTCGCATTCCTTAAAAAGAAGGTATGTACATACTTTTCATATAAGACTGTCTCCGGCGTTACTCTGTGGAACTCCTTCATTTTCATAATAATAAACACTTGGTTGTTATTCCACACTTTATTGGAAACAAAACGACCCGGGTTTCAGCATATCATGCCATCATCAGGGATAGTACATCATACTTCTTTTGTTCCAATGTCCCAGATTAGTTCCAAGCTGGGAAAATGAGACTAATGACTCCAAAATGACTACAAAACATATTTATATTTCCTTCTTCATAATTCAGAAATATATTCTTCATTGTGATTGACCAACTTAACGACAAAAAGTAAGAGATTAGCGGGAGCCATATTATACGTACATTATATTCTCAAGACACGTTTTCGAACGAATTATACATGGCATGTAGAAGCCCAACGGCCTTAAATTATATTTTAAGTAATGCTGCTACACTCAATGTGAACAGACTTGAAGGGTTCCACACGTGACTTAAAGAGTGCTGCATCCCACGGCTTCAGATGTTTAAACGGAACTTTCCTCAAAGACATTCCGTTTTCCACTCTCCTCTGTTATTTCTCTCTCAGCGGCTCGGACCATCTTTTTGGGGCTTCTCCAACGCACGTGTATGTACCTACCAGGCCAAATTTTTGGTAAGAGGAGTCACGGAATGTTCACTCATAACTGTGAATGGCTACTATGGAGCGGCCGAATGGAATGAAAAGCTTTAAATGGCAAGAATTGCGGCATCTTTCCAAAAAAATGAAAATTCCTTCACCATTTGATACTTTTCCAACGTTTAGGCAGCTGCTGTTTTTCGGTGATGAGTGGGCGCACATTAGGGTCTCTGAGATACACTGGAGTTTAGAAACTAGAATTTAGGCGTATGTAGCAAGTTGCGTGTTCTTGATTCAACAGAATAAGATAATTTTATTTATTAGTGAATTCAACGGACAAAAAAAAAAACTAAATTGTTTCCCCCACAAAATTATATAGATAATTACCGAATTCCACTTTAGGCGTTATCCCGTTTGTATGGCCTCTCTTCTAAACAATTCGTTTAATTTACTTCTTTCTAGGGAAAATATTGTAATATATGAGCTGAATTGCTTCAGCAGATAGAATTAAACGTAATATATATGTCTCTTGTCTTAGTTCATTCCGCTATTTCAGGAAATAAAACTACATTTCAGAAGAAAGATACTTCGTAACCTCCCCAGAATGCCAAACCCAAGAATATCTCAAAGCGGAAACTGAGAGGAAGAAGATTAGCTCTAAATAAAAGCTTTAGCAGCCTGCTTCATCACATTAAAATCAATGCTGGTTCTGCGGTTAGTTATTCTCTCAAAGACGAATCTCTCACTCACCAACGTCTACCAAGGATCATTCATCAATCGACTAATTCTGAGTTACCAGTCGAAAAATCTCGTGATTAACTCAAAAATAATCGGAATCGACCAATACAACTATCTCCTCGATTCTCCATAACTCCTCGCTTGTGCTGCTTGAAAAAAGCCACATGCCAAGATAAATTTCCTCCCAGCATTCCGCACCTTTACTGGTGAATTGGAAGAAATTTTCCACATCATTTTTCTTCTTGTACTCCTCACAACTCCCACCTTTCTTGATAAGAGGACAAACTCAACACGCTCTTTCATCAACAGAGCATTTTTCCTTCCTCCGATTGATCGCTTGACCTCCACCATTATGAATCCGTCTCGGTGCTTCTCGAGATCCTTCCGCGAGCACGATCACGCCGATCTATAACCCTCGCACGCATTATTTAATCATCCCGAGAGAGTCAATTATGTCATCACAAGGACGGGAGTGGGTAAATGCCGCCAACTTGCGGTCACTCTTCGAGGGTCACTTTCCGAGAACGGAGAGCCGCGGTCGAGATAACGATCGCGCGAGCCTAGCTTCGAGTTCTGATCCCAAGAATTCTCGAGAGTTCAAAAGCTTTTGAAGTATTTTTCCAACCTATCGGCGCAACGACGTTGTGTTATGATCAGGTATGTTTCTCCATCGCACAATCGATCAAATCATCTAATAGAAGGGTCAATCCATACCAAGTGGTCCAACTTGGTAGCTCGACCATTTTAGAAAATATTTATATTTTGAGTGTTCATAGCCTTATGTTTCAACATTTCTAAACAACTTTTATTTTATTTTTATTTTTTCCGGTTAAAATATGGCGGCCGTTTTTCAATCTCACTGCAGAGCTTTTTATCCGTTTGCAAGCATTAGCAGTTACTTCTTTTTCTCAGCTGCGGTCAGTTCTAACCAAATGAAGTGAAACATGCTGTATTATGCAAACTTTGGACAGCAATTTCATGTACCTAATAACCTGAAATTATTCATTATTCATAATTTATTCTTTTTCCGAAGTTCGGAATTGAAATCGCAATAATTCCTATTTTCCGGAATTATTTTGAGGAAGAAGGAAGTTTTCCAAATTCTTCATATTTGTCTGTAAAGTACCCTTGCACTAACACTCAATTTCAAAATAATATTAGTTGGAATCTTGCATATATTTAGTTTTACAGAGTCGTGAAAATGAAAATTTTCAAAATTTTCAAAATTTTATAAATTTCAAGATCAATTATTTCTGGTGGGCAGTTGTTTAAAATAAAAAAACGGAAAATAAAGAACTCTAAAATAAGTAACTACAGTAAAAATTTAGAGTTTGAGACTTATCTAGTTATAAATATACAGCCATGTAAATAATGCAAGAATACAGTTTTTACGTGATATAATACATTTAAAATCATATTTTATTTTATCCATCATACTATGTGAAATGCTTTCATTTACAACTTAAAATGAAATACAATGTTAAATTATGTTATATGTGTATGAACTGTCTGCTTTAATAATTAGGAACACTTAAATAAAATTATGCAATTACACAATTAAATTTTTGCTTACAGAATTGAATACAGAAAAACATATTACATTAGTTTCAGTAAGTATCTTTAGGGAGTAAGTTCAATAAATTGAAATAATTGAAGCAATTGTTAAGGCATTATGCCAAAAATCTGCACTGTACTCCACAGTAATAACATTACACTGGATTCTTGAATTTGTTGGCGCAAAAGGTTAGAAATAGTACCAGGACAAACAAAAAGAATAGATTGATTTACTTTCAGCATACGTTAGGGCGCATTTTAAACATAAACTTCACATATCCAGCACCTACTTGGTAGACAATAAATTTTGATATCATGAACCTTTACACAGAATTTATAAAAGTTAGCCGAGTTAACTTTTAGAAATTCCAATAAGTCAATTGATATCTCTTAGGTCATCTAACTAAAGTTAGTCAACTTAAGAGATATCAAATGACACTTTCATTGTATTTTTGGAATACAAATGTATCGAATTCGTGGGGACTCAAACAAAATTATCACTGTAAACAACGAAACCTCGTAAACACTACCAGAATAACGTTCCTGAAAGAAATACGTAAATTGATATTCTATTTACTGTCAGCCGGTATTCATAGATCTGAAATTTTTTAGTAACGCACAGTATTCCCTGAAAATATTTACGCTTTAACATTTTTCATTTCTCCGTTCAGCGTCTTCCATACTCTTTTTATGGAACTTAAAAAGCAAAACATTTCTTTCTGTTTACCCAAACAACATCTCCAGAGATGGCCTTCAAAGTGCAATTTTCTCAACCATTTTCTATCCAAACCATCTAAAAGAAGAATGATTCCATGATTCAATATGGTCTAAAATACTATTAATAAGTAAAAAAATAATAATATTTACTTAATTTATTTAAATATATATCTTACTTAAATTTACTTACTTCATACGACTCAGAAAGTTTATAGTGGTATGGGGTCACGGAAGCTTTAGGCAAAATTGAGTGGCTTGCAGTGAGGAAACACTAGGTACACAACTAGGCTATTAAAAAAAGTTAAGCATTGATTTCCCAATAGGGATTTCCAAAGGAGTGCTGCATCAAACTTATTGAAATTTTGTTTCGATATAGCACAATCAGCTACATCTCCAACTCATCTCCTCGTACAATGCTCACCTTATTCCCCTTCTTCTTTCTTCCCTCCGAGGAATTCGTAATAGCCGTAACAGCGTGTGACGACAACCGAGCTCTGACTCCACAGAGTCCTCATTCCCTCTTTCCCCAGCTGTACAGCTACTAAAATACTATAGCGGAAAGAACCAGCGTGTTCTGCGTTCGTGCGCATAAGCGCAAAGTGGTGGCCAGAGGGAAATTTGAAAGGAGTGCACAGATGAATGAAGAGGAAATGGCTCGTAAACTTCCACTTAATCTCGTTCAAGAAGAATACCTACATAAGAAGCGGAGTCCCCTACAAACTATATGTAATATTTAAAACACTGTTGTAAAGGTATAACTGTTGACTCACTTTCGAGAGTATATTTTTGATATTGATAAAATTATTCTGTAAATTTAAAGCCTTTTGAATATCACAATCCAAAAGTAATTAATCTATATTAAGACCGTTTCAACTAACTGTAGGTAAAAATAATGCTTGCAAAAAGAAAGTATTTAAATTATTCATAGCATCCCTAATAGCTCTCTTGTTCAACTCCGTTCCGGTTTGACACAAGACCCTAACGCTGCCCGTACGAACAATCGGAACATTCGTACTATCATTATTGCGGAAGCAAAGGTAAGATTAGCGTGGAGACCTTTATTTTTTCAATAACTATGCAATAAATACATATAATGATGGGGAATAAAATAAAAAATTAGCTGACCTTGAAAACGTTTCATCATTACTAGAATTTATATAGAATTCCTTTGAACTCTAGATGTGCTTAGCCTGTAAGTTTCTGTTGAATACCATTGCAAGAGATATAACTTAATACATTTGCAGGAGATTTATAACTAACCAAAGGCGACTCCAATTTACAAGGACACGTATACTCTACTCACTATGCTAGAAGCAACGGTTTATTTTCCCCACAGTCACAAACCACTAAATTACTATGCACATGAAAACATATCGTTATCGTCTAATTGCAACAAAACACCAATTGCCACTGAAAAACAGGGCAGGAAAACATATCAGTATATCTCGAATCCAACATCAACATCCAAAAGACATTATAGCACATTTGTTTCTTTGCCAATCAACTTCCTGTACTAGGCAGAAATACGGGATTAGATGAACATCAGTGAAGAAATTAGTGGATAAAAGACCTACTTCCCTGGTTCTGCTAAGTTAAATGTTGTCATCGGGGTGAAAAAGTCATATTGAGGCTTAGGCCCAATGCCTTTACTCGCTCCTCCCAGGAACAGAGAGGACTGAGCGTTTTATAGGCCATTTATAAAGTTCTCGAAAAACAGTTAAGCTCATCTTTGAATTAGAAAATTACGGTTATCTCCACAGGAGACTATATTTTAGTAAATGCAAAAATAATTCTTGGGAGTAAACAATATATGATTCAATATTAGGATTAACCGGGCATAGATTTTATCAAGAACGCCTTTTTCGTATGATGTGAATGAAATCATGAGTGTGGAGTTTTTGATGGGGAGCATCAATTCCTTTCGGTCACCTTTCATTGCGGACAAGAAGTAACTTATAAAATAAAGATTAAAATGCGAAATATTTTAAGGTGCAAATGACTGTGGCTGACGACTTGCCTTTATATCCCTAACCCAACCCATATTAAAAGGCTGGCTGCGCTTTGCAATTCAGAACTAATAAATAATATTTTGTAGGGATGAAAAGCTAAGGTTTTACAAACCATGCTGCAATAAATGCAAGCTCCTTTTTTCATTCGTTTTTCAGACGGGAGTGGCTACGTTTTATTACAGCAGCGATAGACGACCATTCGCTTGTTCGCCACACCTGCAAGAACCGTGGTTTTAAATCCCGCCACGGGAAATCATTCTGTATAGGGATACAATGACATTTATGGTCCATGCTTTTACAGTGTGTCATGGACTCAGCTGCAGGCAAACCAATATTCCGTTAGACGACAAATCACTCTCAAGGAAACGGAATTTTCAAAGGCACCCCTTGCAGAAAAATCATCCAGGTAGACACTACCGGAAACTGACAACAAAGATGATATGCTAGCAAAAAAATGCATCCGACAGAAACGCCTTTCTAATAAATATCTTTTAAAATTCAGTATTAACTAAGCAATCTGACCAACGTACTGTCATAATCACTAACTTAACCATTTTTGATCGATTACCAAAAAATAGCCTCCAATTCAGCGTACTGTTTTTTTATTCACAATAATCCCTCTGGCATTAACACTGGGTTTATTCACGAGATTAGGTAATAAAATTGCCCTGAAAAATCGAAGACAAGAAAAATTTATTTCATAATTTGAGCCACTCATCTCATGAACTTCCCCAAGGCGAGTATAAAAGCTACAAAGCCATTATTTGAACACGAATAAATCAATATAACCGTCATCATCCCTAATGTACTACGTTTTTGACATTATCTCCCACATAGTTATATTGAAAAAATTAAGAAGACGGCAGATTTTTCCCGAACACTATTTATTTCTTACATGATGATTACCTATAGTATGAATTATGCTACCTCGAAAATACTGTGTACCTAATAACGACATTAAGGTAATAACTATCGGTTACATCTCTGTAAAAAACGAATGTTTATTCTTCGAATTTTACGTTATTACCAAGTCAAAAATGTTAGTTTGAATTACTATACGTTTGTACAACTGTCTTATATAGGTTATCTGATTCGATTTCCTGTTCCAGGACGAAGTCTACTCTTCCATGCCTAAGAGCTTCTCCCAGCTAAGAGCATTAGGGAAATGGGCTATGAGTTCGTGGAGATGTTGCGACGCGTCGTGACGAATGCTACCCTTTCAGAAAACGTGCAAGTGGTTGAAATCACCCTCATTCGTCCATCCCTTCGAAGCAACTCTCATAGTCGTACACATAGTCATCGGTCTCTTCATCAGTTCCAATCCAGGAAATACGGAATACCGTAATAGCTCAGAGCAGCGCAATCGTTAGGTGCAGGTGCCAAGACAAAGGGCCATCGACAGAAAAACCCACGGTCGCAAACTCTATGAGATTCCGGTGAATAAGTAAGAACCTGCGATAAAAATTAAATCTATGAGCAATTATCAAGTATTTGGTCCAAAAATTCAACTCATTATTTGGTGACGGAGGTGAAATTAGAAATGAATTTTCAAGCTTTGTTTATAAGTTTAAAATCTCACATTCCTGGGTAGTAGTGAGCTATCCTGATACTTTTTATGAAGACATTCATCATTTGAACAACTATATCTATCGCCATGTTAAGCAGTGATTAATTTGAAGACTAGGTTGCTGTAGTTCTCCACTCCACCTTCTATCAGAAAACAGATTTACTCCTACGAGAGTCTAATCTTATTCTCTTATTCAACAGTTGGTGTAATTAGTAAAATTGCTTTTTAAAAAACCTTCGTTTATGATTGCATTCATATAAAAAACACGGGATTTTTTGGGTGACTCGTACAAAAACGTTTTGTTGGAGGCATCCAAATCTTTTGTTAATAAAAAAAACAGAATTTTATCTACATGTTTTGTTTCAGTTTAAATAATATCCCTGTGATACAATACCTAAAGGTTTCAAATTCAATATTCTCCAGTTCGTGATCATTGCTAATACAAAAGAACTTGGCAATAAGTAATTAAAATCAACTATAGTTAAACGATTGTTCATATTGTACTCAATATGGATACACAAATTTATGATTTGAATGCTCGATTATGCATGTGAGAGGTATAAATGCTGTAGAGTTGTGTAATTTGTCTACATATGCAATAATAAGTTTGCAATAGCAATAGCAAGTTTGGGAATACTTGTCATGCACACTGATAGCCGAGTTTTGTAATTATTGACCACTTAAAAACTTATCTCCCTCCTTCATGCTCTAACACACTTTTAAAATGACATAATTGAGATACGTTACAATTATTCTTTTGTTTTTCTACGCTAATAAGCCCCTCTTGGACGAAATAATTGTCATGAAATTAGCATACATTATTAAGCTAGCCTGTTGGCGTCATCCGTTACCTTTACGAAGTCCGACACAAGTTCAAGAAAGAAATTTCTGGAAGACTGAGGAAAGAGACGAAGGTGTACATATGTTTAAAAGAAAGGATAATTGTATGGGAAGCATGAGGGGAGAGCATCACTATTCAAAACAACGAAATTTATAGCCGGACACGTGTAAGCGGCTCCTTTGGCATCGTCTGCGTAGCCAATAAATCGCTTCCGTGAGAGGATCTGAGAGAGAAAGTGAGTTATCAGTGAGTAATTATGGAAAGCAGATGGAACAATCTGGAAACCGTCGAGAGAAGGTCACCCTGGCTACGAATCCGTCGGAACACAAGCGGCAAAGAAACTTTAAGACAACCTGGAGCAATACAAGTCAATGGAGCAGGTGGATTTACGGAATCGAAAGGAGAAAATGCAGAGGAAAATAATTTTTCTGGTACATGCCCTTCAGAATTAATGATAAAAATGAAAACAAAATTTAATCACGATAAACAGGTTGTTTGAATGCCTTGAGTATGTACACACATGATTCAAGCAATGAATATAAACTACAGTAAAGTCTAATTACACGTGTTGTCGCAATTTTAGGAAAAGATCATAGACCTCTGTCAAGTGGACATAGACCTCTGTCAACTACAGTAAAGTCTAATTACACGTGTTGTCGCAATTTTAGGAAAAGATCATAGACCTCTGACCTCTGCATTGACTCATTTCTTTAAGTGGCATAGTATTCCACATTTGTGGCGAATTTACAACGAATAAATCACAGAATTTTGAAGTTCCGTGGAAAAGAAAGTATCCCTTACGAAAAAATGAGACGGTTTTGAAAAGGGTAACGGAGCAATCAAGTTTCTACCGAGCAAACATTTGGCCAGAGAAAAACACAATGTACATCTCTTTTTTTAGTCACCCACCTTGTTCCCGGCGGTTCAAACGAAATCCTTACATATGAATTTTGTCTTCGTTGCAACATAGCACTCAGTATATCAGGTAGGGATATCCTGTTATTGGAGATCTGATAAATATGATTAGATAGCAAGTCATGCATTTCTTAAGTTATAGAGTCATTCGGGGCTCAGAGTTAATCCTTGTAAGGAAGAGAAACGATAATATTTTTACGAGAGGCAAAATTAAAATTTCTATTCTATATGAGAATTCCTCACGCAATTCTTAGATTTTGACTGAGAGATGAGTACCTACTGAGAATTTTCTCCCTCATTTTTTAGGCGGACTTATCGCGTTTAGCAATTCTGGGGTCCGTTTCGAAAAGGTTGTAGGTATATACATTCATTTCTTGCAGAAATGAGGAGGCTCAAATTTTAAACGATCTGTATTGAGATTTTTCAGGGGCCTAATGACTGGCTAAATAATGCAATATCCATAACCGAGGAGATATTATAGCCGGCTCACTTTAGATTATCCAGTGGGCGTATTAAAATATAGTAACTTAAATAAAAACGTGTACTAAATATTATACTAACGTAAATACTAGAAAGTTTGTATAGCTCTTACATCATGATTACTCTTATGTTATACCTAATATTTATCTTGATCATGAGTCGTGAAAATCAAATCATTTTATCAGTCATCAACAAATACCGCAAGCGTTCTTTCTGATCCGCTGGCTTAACATTTATCTAGAATGAATGTATTTCGAAGGATGCGAGTTCTAGCTGAGTAAAGTATTAATATTTACAGGACTAAAGGTCAGTTAACCATTAGTAAGAAAATGAACTTCAACTAAATTCGCAAGAGTAATGCATTGGTGTTTATGGAGGGGTTTACGATTGCGTGAAATCGTTAACCGTCAACTTCAAAGTATTAACAGTCCCAAATTACACGTTCACGGTTGAGCAAGCGCATGCACACTACATTTCAATAATGTAGTTTCTCGATTGTCATTCTTGTTTTCTAAAATTCTTCGTGGATTTACAGATAATACGCCAGTAATAACCACCACAAACATGATTATAATATTGATTGAAGCAGCGAAAATATTTATGTCCATTATGATGAATGCACGTGTCTTTGTGTACACTATTTTACATGAGGCAGTACAGTCAATGATTAAAGTAGATGAACGTCGATTGCCGTCTTTGGTTACGGTTGAAAGGCGATCGTAAACCGAAATTACAAACGAGACACTTAATTCACATTGAACTTTTCAAAATGACGCCAGTATTAAACTAAGTTTCATATAGTAAATATTTTCCGCAATGGCCGTAGGCCTTAGTGAAGAACGATCTTTAAGGAAATGATATTAGATAGGATGTGGAATGCTGCAAGTTGCGCAAGGCAAAAGTTGCGTTCTCAAACACAACTTTTACCCTGATCTTATACACCTCGCTCATTCCACTCTGATCACACACTTTCTGATGGCAACTATGGAACCATCTTTGGAATCAAAAGCAGTTTCCTAATCGCGTCGTTACACATCTGAAAGATGTTCACCAATGTTTCACAGAAATTTTGTACCACGGTCGACATGTAGATAAAACAGGTATGCATAGTACATGTGGTAACATATTCCAATATGATTAATATATTAGCAAAGAGACTTCATGTACACAATTGATGTGCAATCAAATCCGGACATCAATGTTAAATCGAGTGATGAGCCATAATGTTTTTCGTATTCGAATTATGCCAAACGGAATCCAAGACTTAATTAAGACCCAAGACTTAATCCCTAAACTTAACCAACACTTAATCCCTAAACTTAACCAACACTTAATCCCTAAGCTTTTGCTCATATTTCTTCACTTATGCTGCTATTCCCCATATGCCAAAAAGGTCATCCTCCTATCGCATCCATATATATTTATTCCCCATTAGCCAAAAAAGCCATCCTTCTATAGCATCCATATATTTAGAATAAAAACAGCCAATTACCCATACCCTGATCTATTCTGAAACAAATAGGGCTACTTGGGGAAATATTTGTCGAATAAAAGCTTTCAAATGTTGCACTTTTATGAAAATCTTCGATCGACCCACAATTCCACTCGAACCAGCATTCAACTGATATACGTAAATGTGAAACACGCAGGTTTGTATCGGAAAAAGAAGAACTGTGCTGTTTTTAAAGTTTACAGCAAAAAGACAAGCGTGCGATTAATGAACATTGTAGCTATTATTCGAAGAATATAAGGGACTAGAACAACTAACATTCGCTCATGACATCCATCATGTGAATATAAGTTGGGAAAGATTTTTTATAGCCAAAAGCAATATATTTTCTGCAGTAAATATTACTGATTGGTATTATATAGAACGAATTAAAAGAATACCCCAACAGATTTCATCTGGAGGGCACAAGTAGGTATAATTTATAGTCAGAGGTCCAAAGAGTAAGGAATCAAAAGCATGAAACTGCCAGAGGGCAGTCCACGAGGCTTTTAAGCGTAGAAAGTAGAGATGAAATGAATGTAAAATTAAATCAGTCACCATTGGTGGCAATTCTCTGGAAATCCAATAATATCAGATGAAAATAACACCGGTAAAACTCGCCAGGATTATCCTGTCATAGAAAATACAAATTAGAAAACCTACTCATCTTCCGCAGTCCCTTGAGCATATTTTTTATCCCTCCCTCTCATAAAAAAGTGGATTAAGGAAAGTAATTAGCGGGAACCCAAACTTTCACTGGAGGTGCCTAAGCATATAAGATGGGTAGCGCAAAGAAGGCTAGGGCAGCGAGGCCTTTCAATGGGCATCGCGGACGCGAAGAACTGTGACGCAACCAGCAGGTAGAAATGCACTGAAAACTCGAGGGCTATAATCAAGTAGATTGCCGCTGGAAAAACTAATCCAATCGCAATGCATTGGAATCTATTCGTTAGATTGAAGTCATAAATCGAATGCAATTATCAATAACAGATCTTGATTGTTTATGGCACCCTAAATAGCAAGTGGATCATCCAGGTCAATCGTCTTCAGTACTTCCACGATTGTATGAGCAAATGACTTTTCGGCTCTAATAGAAGTGTTTTAGAGTAAAATTCAAGTCTTGTGAATCGCACCCATGTTAAGGTTGCTCTGAATGGTAGTAGGTAACTTACATTCACTCATACAAATCCGTAGAATTATTCCTAATCCGTAGTGGAAACTGGACGGTCTAGAGGGGATAATTGGTGTCTCAGATCTTTCGATGTGTGTCTAACTGAAAGGCTACGTGGTATACAAACCAGTCAAACTTTTATATTTCTACAACAAAATTATCACTCAGCTCATGGGTTGACTGATAATAAATAATATATAAGCAATCGTCTCTTCAACTGTCTCCATTGTACCAGATATGCATTACTTTGTAAAATAATAATTCCCATTCTGAGCTAGTACTAAGTATATTTGCAATATGCCACAGTCATAAATACTATGTGAAGAAATTTTATAGTAATTTATGGCGTAACTTTATGGAATCGGTTCATACTAAAATGAAAAACAGTAACAGTGTCATTCCACTAAAAAGGTTTATCACAAGACCAGGGTTACGACAAAAAACATCACTGGTCCTTTAACCTGAAGAAGATGTTGTAAGTATGTCGAAACCGGGGTTGTATTATAGTGAAATGTTTTGACCGAAATCAAAGAGTTAATGTTTTTCATTCTGAGGAAAGTTTAACAAAACTACATAATTTCTGAATACGGTATTTTCCTATTGATTCCATGTGAAGATGCATAAAAATGCAATATATACCTTATTGCTATATATAAAGAGGAATTATTAATGATATCCTATTCCTCCTCTATATCTATAAAATGCAAATCTAAATTTCATAAAGCTATTTCAATGATGAAAAGACATCTCTGGGGAACAAATTAAAAACTTCACCACTCCTTTAACGACTTTGATGGGATAAAAATTCCAGCATTCAAAGACAAATATTAGTACGCTGGATTAGCATAAATAATATTTAAGAGTATTCATTCGATAAATTTAAATAGTTTGTTTTTATTGTTCATCAGCGCGATGATATATATTTCTCACATTAAATCACATACATTTCTATGAAGTTTAAGATGCTCCGTGCTTTCTGACAAATGCTTATTACATGTCACGATCCGCAGTTGTGGAGAGAAAATTCCATTCTCACTGCGAGAATCGCCATAACCTAATTCACGGCTTGAAACGACTTTCCATAGGGTTATTCCCCTCCCATAAACAAATTATGATCTTATTATCAAGAAAGAAAGCCACTTTAGAGGTCAAGATAAATACCAACGGATAAAAACCAGATACCCTTCACTCAAAGGCCGTCTGAGTATATTAAAAGCTAAGATTTCACAGCTATCATTCAATTCTTTTCACGTTGAACTGAAGGGTGTCAATAGGTTTCATTCAGCAAATGGATACTTTCACAATATTGAAAAGTGGATTTAATGCAAAGACAAAGAGAGAACTGATATAATTGAAGCGAGATACTTAGAGTCTTATATTCAGTCCCTTAAATTCATCAAGCCGCTCGTATCTACAACCCCACTTCTTCTAGAAAATCTCATTACCTTCATCTTCTTATAATCTATTTACATCCAATACCTTGTATACAGTACCTCTATCGTACTCCTTTTTTGGCAACTCCTTGGGTGAATTACTAACGCTTAATCATCTGTGACTCTTACTACCTTAATCATTTTTCCTTAACGTTATTTCCACATCCATCCCTCATTCTTCTCTGAAAAGTACTTCCCAGTAGGTGTTGAAAGGGAAGTCGATAATGGAAGCCCTCACTTCACTCCGCATCCTATCATGGGGTGACCCTATTTTCCACCAGCTATCATGATCTGCTCTTCCCTCGGACTACAACCTTGTCGTGGTGGAAAGGCTTGCGTGCTCCAATGATCCCTAGAGCTGAACTGGTGCCACCCATGCCATAGGTCGAAGGTTAGGAGATGGACGAATAGAAGACCGCGCAGCGTCTGTACCTCAGTGAGGAGGCTGCTAAAGACGTCCTACCCCAGTGGGGCGGCCTCTCACGTGATGGTGTCACGTAAAAAACACTATTGAGTAAGACCACGGAATACCATCTCAATAAAAAACCTTGAAATTATGGACAGTTCTCATATTAAAAATGACTCCTGGCAACTACGGGACTCGGCCCAGAGTGCCGGGTGTCGTTCCCGGCAGCGGTGGAAGCAAGGCCCCTGCGGTCGTCATCAAACGAAATCCTTGCTCGGAAGTATATGAAAATGCTGCAGTAGAGGGAAACAGATACAGAAGTGGAACGCAAAAATCAGAATAGGCACATGGAATGCTAAGACTATGCTAAGGGCGGGAAAGCTAGAGAATATAAAGCAAGAAATGCTGAGGGTGGGTGTAGACATCATGGGTATGTGCGAAGTAAGATGGAAAGATAGCGGGTACTACCGGAGCGGTGGCTATACAGTGATATATAGCGGAGGGAATGAAAGCCAGCGAGGGTTTGCATTCGTAATGAACAAGAAACTTGGTATAAGTGTAGTGTATGCAGAACAGGTGAGTGATAGGATAATAGTCACCGAACTAAAGGAAGAGCTAAATAATTTAGTTATAATCCAGAACTATATGCCTACCTCTAATCATAAAGAGGAAGATGTTGATGGTGTATACGATCAGCTAGAGAAAATAATTGGTAGCATACCTGGGAGTAAGCATTTGGTAGTAATGGAGGATTTGAACGCGGTGGTGGATGAAGGAAGAGATGGGCGGTAGGTGGGCGATTACGGGCTAGGAAGGAGAAATGACCGCGGCGAGAAAGCTGTAGAGTTTTGCCGGAGAAATAACCTAGTGATTACAAATACTTGGTTCAGACATCAACCTCTACGTAGGTACACTTGGAAGAAGCCGGGATAAACAGACAGGCTCTAGATATATTATATTATATTATGGTTCGTCACAGATACAGGAATAGTGTTAAACACTCGCATACTTATCCAAGAGCTGATGCAGACTCAGATCACAACTTATTAGCCAAGAAAGGCCGGGTAAAACTCAAAAAGATAAGAAGGAGTGTTGACTAAGGCAATAAAGAAGAAGTATCGAGAGAAGGTTGATGAAATCATGCGTGCGGATCATGAAATGAGATCAGTGGAAGAAGAATGTGAAAGCTTGAAAAATGGAATGGCAGAAGCGGCAAAAGCAACGGTAGGTGTAGTCAGTGCTATTAAAATTAGAAAACCGTGGGACATGAAGGAGATGATAATGGAGATGCAGGAGAGAAGGAAATGGAAGAGCATAAACTAAGACCTAGGTAAGAGAAATACCGATAATTAAACAACAGGCTTAGAAGACAAACAAAGAAATCAAGAGAAGCGTGGTGGAGCGAGCGGATCGACTCGTTAAAGAAATGTCAAGAAGAGGGATGATCAGACGCATTACATAGGAAAATAAAGAAACTGACAGGCGGTAATTAGGGAAGGGGTATTACAAAAATAACAGTAAGTATATAACAGATAGAAAAGTTGATCGTAGAATCAAAAGAGATCCAGGAGAGGTGGAAGGATATGTTAAAGGGGTTTATCGTAAGGAAATAACGCCCAGTACGTTAGATATAGAAAGGGAAGACGACATCGACAAAGATGGCATCGGACCGGGTATTCTACAAAGCGAAATCGAAAGAGCTCTACGAGGATTGAAAAGGAATAAGACGGTGGGAATAGGTAACATACCTACAGAGTTACTAAAGAGCATGGGGAAGAACCGAAGAGGAAATCTTTTTGCGCTTATTCGTAGTATTTATGAGAATTAAGTGTGACCGGAGGACTTGGTGAAGACAATATTAATTCCAATACCAAAGAAGAGCAAGGCAAAAACGTACGAAGACTATAGGACAATAAGTTTAATATCCCACGCGGCCAGAGCAGTTCTGAGAATTATAAATAGATAGCTAGAGAAGAAAGCTAATGAATACCTGGGAGACGACCAGTTCGGGTTTAGGGGAGGAACGTGAACGTGAGACGCTATAGCGGTGACGAGGACGCTAGTACAAAGAAACCTGGAATATGAGCAGGATGTTTTTGCTTACATCGTAGATTTCGAGAGGGTATTTGATAGGGTGGACTGGACTAAATTAATAGGAGTATTGAAGAAATTAGGGGTCGATTGGAGGAACAGGCGTCTCATTCGTAATCTGTATATGAACCAGACGGCTCATGTTATGGTAGCCGATGGAGAATCGAGATGGGTCATGATAGTACGGGGAGTGCAGCAGGGGTGCCCAATATCGTCGTTGCCTTTTAAAGTGTATTCAGAAGAAATGATAAGAGAGGCATGGGGAAAAGGAGGTAGGAATAAAGGCAGGCGGGGAGCTGATAAAATCAGTGAGATTTGCAGATGATCAAGCATTGGTTTGTCAGCCTGCCAAGCGGTTACAGATAGATGCACTAGAGGTGCGGTGCAAAAGTTATGTAGAAGACAAATCACAAGAAAATGAAAGCGATGAGATTTTCTTGAAGGTGGGGCTGAATATAAAGGTGGGAGGGCACAATATAGAGCAGGTCGAGCAGTTTACGTATCTGGGTAGCATTTTGGAGGAGAATGTGTTTGGTGGTAAGGACATCAGATGCAGAATTACCCTAGAAAAAGAAGCATTTTCAAAGAGAGGGAATTGATGACGGGGGTTTGAGAAGAGACGCGAATTAAAGGCTGGTGAAAACTGTAATATGGAGCGTGGCGGAGTATGGGTCGGAAACTTGACCATTGCGAAGGGAGGATGTGCATAGACTGAGATGTGGGTTAGGAGAAGGATGGAGAAGGGTGAGCTGGGTGGCGAGGAAGACGAACGAAGAGGTAATGGATATGGTTGGAGAGGAAGCTGGTGGCGGAGGTTCGGAGGACAAAGAGATAGATGGAGGAGTTTTTGAGAGGGGGGGAATGTTGAAGAGGGTGATAGAGGGGAGAACACTGGGGAAGAGTGGGAGAGGAAAGAAGAGGATAGGATTTTTGGACGAAATAAGAGGCGGTGGAAGATATGAGGGATTTAAGAGAGATATAACGGCGGGACATCCTTAGGAGGCAAAACGAGACAATCTATTAAAAATTGGGATGCAGGATGGGGACTTTCCAGGAACCTACCAATCAGCTGGTAGAATACTCAAATAAAAAAAACATGATCTGTGCAGTCCGGTTCATGTAGAGAGGCATAATAAGACATCAAACACTCAATCAAACTCTTTGCGTAACTCATGGTAAAAGAGATGGATGATGCATGAAAACGTAAGTCAACTACTGTAAAATTAACTCAAATACTCCAGCATTTTACCCAAATCAGTGGTGTCAATGGCTGCGATGTCTGATTCCTGTAGAGAATCCTAATAAGGTCTCCTTCACTTCAGTCTACTTCTAATATTTTCTGCACATTCATTGATTTCGTCCATTCCACTCTACCGAACACGTAACGCAGCAAGTGATAAAAAAGACGGTACAGAATGAAAACTTACGTCGACCCGAGTAAAATTTGTCGCCTAAGCATTTCCGCGTTTTACCCAGCTAATGCGGTGCCAATGACTTCGGTGTTCCCCGCACAAGCAAAACAATGCGGTGGCCAGTGGACAAAAGGCAAGGCGCCACGATGCATTTCCTACTTTCACGCCTTTGTTCCCAGCTTTTCTTTTCCGGTGAGCTGTTAGAGGCGAACCTAAGTTCGCTGACTAAGCGAACCCCTTTCCCCCTCCCCCGATAGAATGGCGGGAGACAAAATGAATTTAACTGGAAATGGGAAAGGTGAAAGTGAAACCGGGCACCCTTTTGAGAGAAAGATGAGCTGAGGAAGATTGGGAGCTCCCCCCACGAGGTGAGGATTGCACTCTCTGGGAGGAAAAGAAATAGAGGCGCCCGTTTCGGCCGGTGAAAGTGTTCGGCTGGGTCTGCTCTGGGTGCGGGGGTGGGGAGAAGGCCGGGATCTCCCATGGAGGCTAATAGAAGGGGCGGCACTGAAACTGGGTAGAAGGTGAGACAAGAAAGCAACAGCAAGGAGAGTGGGGACGGGATAGAATAGAAATTGAGCCACTCCCTCATTGATATTGGCACCGGTGACCCTTTCTAAGGCTAATGCACGAAGGCGCACAGCTTAAAGCTAAATATGTGGTCATTATATAAAAGGAGTCGTTTCAGGACGTTTTACGTCTGCCGAATCCCAATCTTCATGCTACACGGTCATTCCGGAGTTCTTCCTCTGATCTTCTCAGTCTTAGTTCCCTCTGTATTCTTTCTATCTTTTTTTAGACCTACGTCTGTTTTGCCTCCCATGTGGGTACCACACCAAAATTTACATTGGGTGTATCTCATTTCCCACCCGTCGTATGTGTCCATACCACTCTAATTGCTTTATTCTGTACATCATCTATTATGGTTTTATTTGCATTAACAATTTCTCTAATTCCTTCATTTCTGGTACTTTGTCTTTTTGGTTTTCATACTGCTCTTCTCCAAAAGTCCATTTCGGCAGTAAATAATAAACTTTCGGATTTTTCTTTCTGAGGCCATACTTCACAGCTTTAGGTAACTATGTTCTTTATGATGATATTTCAGATCCTGTGTTTATTTTATTAGGAAACAGGCTAGTTCCATAAAAACACTTGTCAAATGAATTTTGGGTTTTTTAGCTTGAGTTCAATTTTTTCAAATGGCTGTATTCAAGGTTTTACTTTCTGAAATTGTCATCACAAGGCATCAATTATATGATGTTTTTAATGTTGATCCACAAAAACCATGAAAATCAGAATACGTTATGCTGTCACCATTTAATAAGACACCGGAATCATGATATTCTCAATCTCATTCAGGAAGAATTAATCAAAGAAGAACAGTGTCAAGAAAGAACGTCTAGGTAGAACAATCTTAACAAACTACAGTAAGTTCATTTGAATGGGCAACTCTTGAGAAAGTTAATGTAGCCAACATGATCACCAGCACTTGTAAAGCGAATACGATACGCTAAGAACTGTTGCATACCCCTTCAATCAGTCGATTGAATGGATGACCGACAATTTAGGTATTTGCGACATGAAAGGTAGGAGGTAGTGCACTAGGAAAGGAATGTTTGGGGAATGGAGGAAGAATGGAGAGAAAACCGGCGTTGGAAATTTTCAACAAAAGGCGCCAAGGGGTCCACAGACTTCCCATCTGACGGATGGAGTACTTCCCTTACAAAGCTGTCCACGCATCATCCATATGGGACTAAGGATCACAGTGAAAAATCTTCGCCGCGGCCAGGATTTAAACTCAGTCCTTTGGAATGGTAAACCAGTATTCTAGCTACCACATCAACCAAAGTGTAGAAATTCACCAGGGAAAATAAATTTAATTGGGATCATCGAGATTCAAACCAGGATTTCCCAATTGCCAGTTAGGTGAGTACTAGCTTCCGAGAAACCTTTCCAATTCAAGGCGAATTGCCGAAGGGGATAAGTGGTAAGTGGAAGGGGTAAGAACGACTAGATTTTCACGAATTTAGTCTACACTTTAGCACATGAAGTGCAGCCGTGTTTAATTAGTCACGGTTGCGCGAGGATAAATCCAACTTCGTCGTAAATTTTTACAAATTTAACATTAAAAGACAAATTTTTAAAAATACATACTCATGGTGAACTGACAAACTTTTAAGTTATATATTACACTTGTGCAATGAACTGAGTACAATATCCACTTCTGTTGATTTTGCTATTAATAGTTATCCTCAAACAACTTGACCATCTTGGCAATGAAAAATCCTACAGAAAATAATTACCAAATTATATCTTTCTTTGTAGTTTGTTTTACAGCTCATATTTTTATGACAACTGAATTTCTAATGAGTGAACTCAAGATAGATGATGAAGGAGATACATGAAAGGAGGATTTTTTTTGGGGTCTTGCATCGAGCGATATTAGGACTTAATAGTTCTCTCTTCCATACGAGTTGTACAAGTTGTAGTTGGGACGAACACACACAACCATGATCTGGAAGGAAGATAACGAATAGCTATTGCAAAAATCAAGATTTTTGTCGTTAATCCTTAACTAAAAAAAACCACTGGAGGAAAACACCCACACAAGAAGAGGGCAGTGAAAATCCTGCAAAACCAATAAATAGAGTAGCTACGTTGTACGCTAAAATATACAATACAAAATGTAAGCTTAGGCAATTTGAGTAAATGAATAAATAAGTAATAACAATATAAATAAAAATAGGTAAAAAATACAGATGAGGTAAAACAATGAAAGAAACATGATTTGAAGTGGCAAAAGTGAGTCCTAAAATGACTCACTATAATGGTATGTGCATTTGAAACAATTTTTGTGGATATTAAAGGCAGCTATAAAAATTGCGAATATATGCGGCATTCCAGTGCTAATTATTTATACTGCGATTCTTTTATTTGTTGGGTTACTAAAGATTTATGAATCGCTCAAAAAACATTGTCGGCATATTTTTTGTTATAAAATCTTGCAGTAGAAAATTATGGTTCAAATCAGAAAATAAATCACTACAGAGCGAGGATGTGATATCTTTATATATATAAAAGTCAATGTATGTATGTTCCACATCTCCTCCTAAACCACAGGGCCGATTTTGATGAAATTTGGAACACATGTTTGTTACTAGTAGACAACAAACACTGTAGGGTTCAATTAACCGAAACCCTATTTTTTCAGGGTTAAGGGTGAGATCTTTACTAATATGTATAAAAATGTAATGGTCTCTTTCTGTCTGTTGCTCCATCACGCAAAAACTACTGGACCGATTGAGCTGAAATTTGGCATGTAGATAGAATAAATATCTGGGTTGTATCATATGCTATATTAAAGATCTAAGGGCCCCCAAAGGCCCCCGAAGGTCCCCCCTGGTGGTCCATGCTAAGCATTGTGTTCGGTGCAGTGGTTTCATTTTTTGCTTTTTAAAAGTACATTCACTCAAGATATAGGGCTGGAATTTTTTTTATCGGATGGCTGAATCAATATAATTTCTAATTTTATCAATCGATTTTCTTCTACGCTCCGTATTTGTCTTAAATTCATGTTTTCAGTTGAAAAATCTCACATTTTCCCTGAAATCAACAATAACATATTTCCTTGACAACCAGAGATTTCATTTTCATAGAATATTCACGCCTCTAGCATTTTAATATCACGCTTTCCTGCAGGCCCATGATAGTACGTAGAAACAAAATCCGTATAAGAAGATCCTGAAGTCCCAAGGCCCCCATGATAGATTGCTTCGGGGGGTAATCGTTAAATTCAATGCATATTTAACAAGTATACTCTTCAACGTCTACTCTCAAAGTAGCTCTCAAAGGGGCATATATATGGGAGAACACTTACGTAGTAAACGTTACACATAAAGGAATTAATAGACTACACAATTAAAAGAATATATACGTGCAGCGAATATCAATGGTAATAATGCCTCTGTTGCTACAACAAACACGGAGTTGTTTATTATCGTTTAGTACTCAGGTGTATTACACATAGTGAAACCGTCTGCCTCTCAGTACATTCGCGAACTGTTTTTAGACCAATTCCCACATCAGTAACGTCACGAATTATTTATACGTTTAAAAGTGTTAATGTGCAGTTAACTTAGGTACATTCACTCAATCATCGAGTTGCCTATTCTAGACTCTCACTTACCGCTATGTTTCCGTTCCTTGGACTTAAAAATATATCCATCAACATGCCTAATAGAAAAAAGAGTAACCTTTCGAAAAAATTTTTAAGGCAAAATGAATGTCTTATTTGCGAGAAAATGAACCCTTGAAAGAAAAACGACAAAGGTTAGATTTGGATGGTCAAAAACATGCCCACCAGCGATCTCATGAGATTCTCCCCGTGGTGTTTCTCGGGTTACGCTAAGATCCGCACAGATTTCATCCTTACCCAACATACAGACGGGTAACCAGCTCTAAATCTGGTTCAAATACAGACCCATCTGTTTCAAACCTTCAATGTGCTTTAAGATGGCGGAAATTATAATGACGTCACTACATGCTTCTTATCCGAAATAAGAACGGAAATTCTGCGCAATTAACGACATCTGTGCATGAAAATCGACAAGTGCACTAAGAATCACCATAAATGTTTTATTTAGCAACCGAAACCAATGATTATGGCTATGCCGAAGGCGCTGACCCATTGATGGAGGATTCATAGGTCAAATAAACATGGCTTCTGCTGCCATTACTCCTCTTGACGTGTCAACCGCTGGATTGTACTCTACTGTCCAATCCTGATTAAGATAATCAACGCACAAATCAACGTTGAATAGTTGAATTAAGTCATGGAATGCAAATATATGTATGTACACAAGGGAAGCGATCAAGCTGTTAATTACTCAGAAGACGGCTCAAGAGGACCGGAGGGACGAGGTGACCATCTATCAACCGTTGATATTTAAGTAGTAATGAGTCTGTGAGGCCGATTTTTGGGTTTCCCGTGCATGAAAGTGGACCAATAGTCACTCATCTCTCCGTGAACCTGGGAAACTGTCAGTGTGTCTACTACAACGAACACAACATACAAGATAGGTTACGAACTCCTCAAATGACCACGCATACTGTTTTTCTCCGGGCTTTGTGGTTTTATTATAAAAAAATAAGTTTAATGTTTTTTCACACCCGTTGAATTTCAACGGGTATCTTCCGCTCGTATGGCATAAATCATGACTGTCACCTTTTAAATATACAACAATTGAGCGATGAACAATTTGAATGTGGAGTGAAAATTGCCTTCAAGAAATAAGTATAAGGATCACTAAATGACAGTTTACGATCACCCAAAGCCTCATCACAAATTGGAATTCATTCATCTACAGAGCTGCCAAATCGTCACTCGAGTTATACTTTCGTATCGCTTCGCACTATGTTACGTACTACATCTAAATAAAAATTTTATTTCATATTAATGGCTAATAGCTTAAACTCATACAATTTTTAGTACTAACGCTACTTATCCTAAACATGCATAACATTATGAACATTAATTCAGACTAGAATAGTAAATATTCCTTGCACTAGCGTGCTCCAATTTTGAAAATTACTTTATCGAGATTAAAAGCGCTGGCAATACTTGACCGATAGAATTTTATAATATTTTTATCAAGAAGTAGGATGATCAAGTAAGTATAGTAAAAAGACAGCCGTCTTTTCATTATATTCATTTCTTCCAGAATAGTCATGCTGTTGATTGGCAACGAGCGAAGAGTTGTGTACAGTACAAGGAAAGAACATTTTCGAAGCCAGCAGTTTAACTTTGGCTTATCGTACTCCATCTTGTGAGAAATAAAGCCCAACCACTGCCCCTCCACAGCATTACTGCCTCATTATTATGTGTCCTCATTATTCAGGGCATCTTCATTCCACGTTCCGGCTGCTAATGTGGACATGACTTTCAACAACTGAAGTGCTTCCACGTATGCACTCTCACACTGGGCAAGCGATCACACCTTTCTTAAACAAACGTCAAACACCTTACGCGATGCTTATTCAAAAGCGTTCTAATGAAAAGGACGTGCGAGTTTCCTTTCACTTTCTCAGATGAGTAGACCCTCAATGTCGAGTACGGTGTTCCTAAAACCTTGGAGGCTGTCCTGACATGGGGTCGGGGAGTTACTGATTATTACAATGGGTAAAAAATGGTAACTCTATGGTAAGATTAGGCTAGAGCACTGGTTTCACACACGGAGGGTCATAATTCGAATTATGGCAGTGGCAGCATCGATTGGTAATACCATTCCTAATATGGAGCTTCGTGGAGAATACTTCAAGCACTGTAGCTACTCTGTCCGTCGGATTAAACGCAAATCCGAGTTCTCCTTGCCATCTTTCATTAACAGAAGGCTGATATCGGCGGTGAGTTTCCCTTTCTTCTCTAATCTTTCACTCCTACCCTAAAATTAGGTCCTATTATTCTACGGTCTAATTTTGAAGATGAAGATATTAGGGAAGCCAGCTGCCCGATGTTTCGACTGTTACCACCAGCAATGACTAATTATTTTGTAAGTTTTCCCAGCATTATATACGTTCCTATTTGAAATAACAGCTTCTATTGCCACATATTGATAGTCGGCCACAAGAACCTTGTTAAGAGCTCTATCTTTTACAAAAAACGCAAAGACCTAGCTAGGGCAGCTGAGATTTCCATCTGTGCATTGGGTTTAACGCACATAAATATCCAACATTTCAAAATAAATTACGATAAATGAATTTCCATTAAAGCCCTTAGTCGAATTATGTTGGTGCATTGCAATTTTTTACTTAACTTTTTGAGTATTTTCTAACCATTCTCATGGATGCAAGTAAATTGAGCAATACGTGGCATTTAAAGACGAGAATCATTATGCCTCGGAACTCCATACTCGATATTTTTTCATGGCTGGATCCAAGGACAGAGCTAATTCAACACGGAAACCTACTTCAGTGTCCAACCAATGGACGATGGTCAAAGGGACGGAGATTGAGGGACACTTGGACCAGAAAGCAAACGGATATGACTTTAGTTTACGAAACACGGTAGAGTGACGAAAGAGAAAGCGAGCCGGTCGAGAAAATGTGCAAACATGGACGCTAAGGAGTGAACTATCGTGAAAGAGTCCCGTCTTCTACATTTCCAGCGCAGATCCCGAATCAACATTATGAAATCCATAAGAAGGAGTACCTACCGTGAAAACAGGAAATCGTAGTGCCGGAGGGGCAATAGATAAGGCCCACGTCGCGTGAGGTGAAAAACGTCTACAAAAAAGATACCTACGCCGGAAACAGATTATCAAATGAATTACTTCCACATATTAATAAATTTGTTGCCTAACTATAAGGCCGAAAGTATACGCATTACTATGCGTCACCAGGCTGGGACTAAGCTGTTACAGCCATGGGAAATTCACACTGAAAATTAGGTCCAATTTCATGACTAGAATCACCTTCTACTTCAAATTCAACAGTCCTAAATATCTCAAATATTTTTCGAGATCTATATCGAGGAAAAACATCAAAAAGTTAAATAAAAACGAATATCCTTGCTGCAATTCACTTTCAAAATTTCCAAGAAACATTTATTAGAATCAGTTCAAAATATCATTAGTTTTTACCGCTTTAAATTCCTCGTGTGCAGGTAAATGCCTGCTAAAATAACTGATAAAAATATCATTAAGTAATTGACCATTTAACACTAGTAAAACTCGAAGCAAATATTATATTATAGATGCCATAATAGTAAACTTGAAAGGCCAAGCTGATGGTTCTTTAGATTCCTTTAAGTCACTCAATGGGTATTGAAATTGAGTATGGACATAAAAAATGGATTCAAAGTGAAGAAAGGGGAATTCAGAAAGGGAATGGAGGAAATTT
The DNA here is from genome assembly GCA_963573305.1 of Pyrrhosoma nymphula. Lineage (NCBI taxonomy): Eukaryota > Metazoa > Arthropoda > Insecta > Odonata > Coenagrionidae > Pyrrhosoma > Pyrrhosoma nymphula. Next base: position 89,842,238 of record OY754330.1, read on the forward strand.
ACACCATTATAAATGAAATCGCTCCAAATAATGCCACTGATTACTACAACAAAGAAACGAAGACTTCAGGAAGCAAAAATACATACGTAAACTCATTGAAATAGCAATAAGCATTTGTAATCAAATAAGAAACATTTAACAGTTTCTGATTTCAATATTTTGTACTCTAGTATTGATCTTCTTCATTCATTGATAAGACCACCTTTCCACCACTTATTCCATTTTCACTTCATTGCCATACAATAACTTACTCAAAATATGTTTTAATGAAGTTTCCTAATTAATCCCAAGCGTTCGTTGCCGTTTCGTTGAGGAATTCTTCCATCATCCTTTCCATCCTCTGGTACATATTTCTGGTCAGAATTTCCATCGAATGCGCAGTAAGGTAAAGTTTTCCAAATATTTGCATCCCTCAGCTCTTTATATGTAAAATAAGACTGATCACGATGTTTTTTAAGTCTATTAGCACTTCATTAGGTATACAAATGTCATGGATTAATTTATACAATTTTCTAATTATCTGCCTCCTGTACACTTATTCAAATCAGAGGGAATATCATCAATTTTTGGAGCGTTTATATCTTTTAGGTTCTTAACCACAGTATAAAATTCTGATCTCAATTTAGTGCATCCTTGTCATCTACACCCTCTAGAACCTAGATATTCAAAGCTCTCACGAGGTACTATTTTCATTTCAACCTCTTTTCTTCAATTTCTAAAAGAATTCCACTTGCTTCACCCCGGATGGTATTAAATTTGATGTGGAGTTCTTTCAAATGACTTTTTAAAGTTCAGATAACTTCAAGTTTTCCCTGATAGAGGTTGTCTTGCGCCTCCTTGAGCAAGTTTTTCACCCATTCTTCCCCGGATTATCTTGCTCTATGACTCATCATATTTATTATAATTTCATACAGTTGATATTCTACTTCTTTACTCGAGGATTTGCATTTTCTTTTTTCTTCTATTATATTCTGTACTTCCAGTGTAATCTACGGCTTCTTTTTATCCTTCAACCTCCTAGGTACTTTCTCTTCCGCTACTTTGAATGCTTTTCATGCTCTTTTCATGTTTTTCTTCGATTGATTTATCAAAAGTTATTTCAATCTAAAGCTTTGTCTTAAACACTTTGATAGCCCAAACTAGTTTCTGTTACCCTAAATATTCCTAACTGATAGCGATTCTTTGTTGACAGTTTTCCTTACTGAAACAAAATTTGGCATTTCACCACGACTAAATTGAGATTACTGTCGATATTTGCAGCAGAGAAGATCTTGGTATTTATTAATTATCATCCAAATAAGCTGTAAATAAACTATTTTATTGTAAATGTCATTCTTGTAATAACGAGGACTGAATACAATTTACATAAAATATTTTTTTGTGGCTCTTACATGATTGGGAAGCCGTTATAGCATAAGAATTTCCCACAAGTAATTACGAATCAAATATTCCCATCAAATTTTAGTCCTTTGAAGCTCACTAAAAGCTAATCGCCAGAATAAATGACGATGAATAAAATAGTTACAGCTATTGTATGGGTAAAATGCGTTTACGTTCCTATGTGAAAATAACATTGGCCATGCAAAGGGACACAACATCCTTGAGCAATAATTGTATCCTATGATGAGCTGAATTTGTACCAAATAAAATGGGCAGAAAGCCTGGAGAATCTATCAGATTAGAATATTTTGTACTACTCATGGAAACTCTTGCACGTATAAAACGTGTGCAAAAACCTAGAGATTAATCATGCCAGAAAATATTTTTCAAATACACTCACCCAATCAGAAAAGCTCCCGGTCATTATGATAGGTAAGTATTGCAACTAAGTTTTCTTGCGAAGAAAATCTGAAATTTTTCATTCAAAAGCACGAATAAACTTTTCTTCAGGAGCTAACTTCCAATATTATTTTATCTTTTCGCAATAACTCAACTTTACCCGGCTCGATCCTTCTCAGTCTACGATTATGGCTTACCGGTAAATGATTTTATTTTATGCGAACTTGTCCAGATTTTTTTCGCATACAATGATCAAGAGAAAAAAGGAAACAGAAAAATGGAAACTATAAATTTATAATCCGATGAATTATTTCTTGGAATAGATTGCAGAGGGGAAATTTATTTTATAGTATGTTATTAAAATCACATTTCAGGCAGTGTTCAATGCAAGAAATACCAAATACATTGAAAAACATTGAAAATACATTTTGTTTGCTTCCCTAAATCTGAAGCGTAAGAGTTGAGATTTATTTCATTGTTAGCTTTCAAAACTTTCTTTATTTTAATACTTCAATTTGTGGTAAATCAAGAGACGTATTCATTGTCCCCGTTCACCAAGCTTCACAAAAATCACACAATTATTTAAATTACCGTAGATTCGAATAAGGTATATTGATAAAAATAAATGTAAATAAATGAAACAGGATTCTTGACTTTGAATAGGTGTATTTTCAATGAACTCAGTGAAAGTATTTTTTGAGGGTACATCAACAAACTTACGCACTGTTTTTTTCCGCATTTTATAGGTACATCACGAACAGATTAATTGTTTTAAATGACATGTCAACAAAATTGCGGGAGGAAAACTTTATGATGGGTGTGCAATTCCGTCGTGAAAAAATATGCGTGTAAAATCGGCACGCATTTAACGCGGGCATTTTATAGCTGATTATGGCACAAACAGAGTTTTCAAAAAGTTTTTTGACCCAATAAACCGTGCAAGCGAAGGAAAAAGCCGTCAAAGAAAGCCGCGGGGGGCAACGGGGTTGAAATGGGATCTCTGGAGGGTACGAATACTGGCTGTGCTGGGGACTGAAAGGAGAATAAGAGAGGGTTGAACGCGAGAGAATGGTGGAGGGATTGAGGGGGGTACGACGCAGGTGGAAGGGGTCCGGCGCCTTCGCGTCTGCCGCGATGCCATTAAGGCGAAAGGAGAGCGTCATCATCATCGGCCTGTCTGGGAAGCACGAAGTATGAGGAGTAGTGAGGAGGAAGAGAACGAAGGTTCGCCAAAGGAGGAAGGAGGGGAGGAGAAGACGGTATGGGGTGGAGGGAGGAGGTGGTCGGGAGGATGTTGAGAGTGCGATTGGCGGGGAATGTGGGTGAATGGGGAGGCTCGGAGAAGAGCCCCGGGATCGCTGTCCCACTAACACACATCAACTCCCATTCACATGACTCTCTCTGCGAGAAGGGGGGTTGTTGTTGGGCGGGAGGGGTTGGGATGGAAGGCACGCGGAGGATCTCCTCTCATGGGGTGGGCTCTTGTCTCCCGTCGGCCGCTTGGGTCCTCTCCCCTCGCTCTCTCCCCCGCCCCACTCCAGTGAAGGAGTTTCCACGGACGATTTTTATATGCCGGTAGGTTTAGTTTCATCGTGAAAGAGACAAACGAACCTTTTTCACCTCACGGCGCTAAGTTAAGCAATTTTTTCAATCAACGGTTTCAGACTAGACATAGCGGAAATTTTCAGTGTTCAATCAATGGAGTCTGTAGAAATTTGCACACATGTAACCTCTTTTGTGCTCCTTTAATTGTAAATGCTTGACGTATATAGTAAAAATTAAATTTATTTATCACTTTAAAAATATGAATTCAAACCGCTGATGTACTATATTTTTATAATGAAATGGATACATATATGTCTATCAATGTCACAGTCAATTATTCAATAATGTTAATGAAGATGGGTAACATGATGATTTGCAAGATAATTTAAGGCTCCTTCTGAAAAGGAACATGGTTTGGTAGGGTCTAATATATAAATGTAAGTAAAGGGAGAACAAATTAATAACTCACTTTCCCTAAGGTAAGACAAGGACCCGAACACGTAGAGATAAGAGAAAGACCCATTAAAAATTTACCAATGTGTTTTTTTAAACTCAACTTATTGAAAATGAAATAAAAGAACCTATTTCTCCCTAAACTAATATAGTCTGTGTAAATATTCCACTTAAATTATTTTATTACAACTTCCAACTGCGTCCTCATTAGGTACGTGCAGCCTGAAACTTATCATATCTGTACCAGAGGGTGACGTAATTACGTCAAAAGTCGTCATAATAAAACAATTATAAGAAGAATTTAACCAATGGCATTAATTTAACAGGAAATATTGCTTTATAAGATGATTTTCTTGTACTATGATCAGTTTTTAATGTATCTTTCTTTGATCTCTGCATTTTCGTATCTCCGTCCGTAAATGCAGAGATCATCGTGCCAAAAACGTCCTACGAATTTAATCTATACGAATTTGAACGAATATCTATTTTTCTATGCATAAAAATGCCAATTCATAAATATTTTACGAAGGCACAATGTGACACACTGCCTTTTCTTTCTCATACTCCTTGCAACGTACGCCTGCTCATCACACGAAGAAATTAATATGATTCTACAAAACTTATTGCGTCTGTTAAATAAACACGATTTTTTCTTAACCTGAACCCACAGTAAGTTTTATACTTTAACTTTATTAAATTCTTAGGATAAGAACCTGCAACAATAACAGTGGAATAATCATTTCATATTTATCTAATTAAATTAACATTTAGTGGCCCCCTTCTACTCCTTCGGAGGAACACGAGTGTGCCAAGAAACATTGGCTAGGAGTCACCTCTTTCAGAGACAGAGTGGACGGATAAAATAGTTTCTTGTCTTACATGAATTTACTTCGGTAAATTAAAATATAATAAAGCAATAAGTTCCGGAATAATGGACGTGATATCTTTTACCTATTGATAATTGTAATAAACCCTAATGAGCATAAAGCTGGGTCTATCACATGTTACATTTTAATTCGCAGTTAACCAATTAGCAACTGTTTTTTCTTCTCAATATAGGTTCCTACTTATTTACGAAGCGCATATAAATTTTTACACGACAAAACCTGCATTTCATAACCAACGGCAGCACTATTTAGAGTGAAATTATGTGAAATACTGTGACCACAGGCATTTTTCTTTATGAAATGAATATCAATTATTTATTATACGATTATACGACACGAGTCTTTTGTCACGACCCGATGACATGCCTTTACTGCGTAATGGATTAATATATGGGGGGAAAATACAGTTAATCTAATTACTCATGCCCTCAGTTTAACACTATACTCTGAAATTCTTCCGTTCCGAAAAATTACCTAAATTAATGAATATCAAACGCTGCAAAAGGTTTAGGAAAAACCTCAAAAACCTGGCGGACAAATACTTACTGAAAATCGGTTGTTTAAGGCAAACAGAATACAGCACATTCAAGTGATTTCTGAAGAAAATAAGAATTTTACCTGGATAAGAATATTAAAATGTCCTTTAGAGGCCAAAACATTCATTAAAACACTTTATTGATTATACAAATTGCATTAAGCTGTGCAACGACACTAGCTGAAAAGTATTCATGGTCGACGTCTAATAAGAAAATAATAGCCAAATTTCTACGGCTTGTATAGCAAATATAAAGCTCTGAGGAAAAATTAAAACTTCAAGCAGGAACACAAACAAAATTTATGATTAGTGAGAGAAAAATTATGTTTAGAAAGCTCAGACGAGAGGTATTCATCATATTTCATTTAAAATACTTTAAAGCATCATTCAAATTCAAATGTTTCATGCCGTTGTCAGACCACGTTATCATACGACGGTGGCATATCCAATGAAAGAAACGAGAGATACACGTATTAACCATCCATGATGCATAATTATTCACTTTTACTATCAATTACAATGCGTATCTAAGGTTGACTGCTATTCATTAGTTTAAATGATATGTTATTATAAAGCTCGGATCTATCGGCTCGTTCCTGCTGGCTCGAGTGCATGCTTCCCCAAGGATTTCTTTTTCACACCATCAGACGCGTACAGCTTTCTCCACCTGCCGCTCATAACGAAAGATCTTCTCTTCCCATCTCTCCTCCGGAACCAACAAATACACACACACACACACCGAAAAGAAGACACGTGGAAGGCTCTCACGGCCACCATAACCGCCAACTGAAAAAACAAGATCCGAGCTCACGTGACAGTTAAAACGAATCGGTGGTTTGGTTCCGCTTTCCCTTGAGAATTGATTATAAATCAAAAAACAACTGAAGTGGCGGTACTTTGTTGCGCCGTGAACCCTCGCATAGGAAATTTATTTTGAACGCATGACCTCATCACGGAAAGAATGTCACGCCACACACAAGACGTGTTTAACTAGGACCAAAAATTACGGAAGCTCGGGGCGAATGCTTTTAGGGAGCGGCGCTGAGTTGCTTTTGGAGATGTTATTTCGGACTCTTGGTCCCTTTTACATCTATCATCGCGACTTTGCGACAGCCGACAAATTTTGACAACGGGTATCAGCGCCCAGCTTCACTAATGTTCGCCAAATATGCCGCTGATAAATTGTTGTGCAAAATTCCTTTTAGTAGATCTACCCGAAGAGGTAGGTTTAGATAGAGATAAGATTATATCTGTTCATCTTTCAAAGGAGATAAAAATTTTCATAGCTTATATACATTTTTGTGCTCTTACTAATGGGGGCCAAAGGTCATAGAGGACATTGAGCACAGTTTTGAGGATATAAAGCATGCCTAAAAGGATTCCTCGAAAACAGGATTACCTTGGTAGGAACACCTTAACAAAAGGAGCTTAATAGCCACATCCAACAACAATTCATAATAATATTTTTCCCATAACACACTCTTATAAGTTACATAAAAGTACGCTTTAAAAATGACTATTAAAAACGCATTTACATAATTGACAGAGATAACAATAAAGGTGAACACGCACTATCAACACATTTTCAATTTTGAAGTAGAGGCATTTTATAACGGCACACTGATAAATTGGATAAGCAGGTGATTGCTGTTGGAAGGATCATAAATTCAGGCTGTTGAACAACTTTGATTTATAAATCAAGTTTCTCTGAGCTACTGATTTCAATTGCCATAGGGCTCATAAAAGAGACTTCCAGACTCTAAAATGAGTTAACTACCCCTGGGTTATTTGATGTGATGATTCTAAGAATTAGGGTTGGGCATTTTTATGCTTGGGTGGGAAGCAAACTTACGGAATATGGACTAAAAAGCGCTCTCTACTTCATTTCCAGCAATAAGAATTCCCGTATTTACCAGCATTCCCGGAGAATTTCCAGCATAAGAAACGACCAGCAAAATCACAAAACTACGAAAATTCCACCTAGCAACTGAATTGCTGTTTTCAGTTACACAATAATGTTGCACTTTTATATGAAACATAATTGACAATTTCTTCGACAGAAGAAGATGGTGTGGATCAATAATAAGATTGGCATTTTCATTAAAGTGAAATTAAACCTGCTTAGTCATATCTAGCTACTGACTGTACCATACCAATACTGGCAGACGAGGAATTCAACCTTCCCCGCCAACGAGTCCGAAAGTCTTATCTAAAGTAAGCCATTAAGTAAACATATGACCAATTTCAAGACGACAAAATTGCTATGTTTATTTACGGCACTTAAACGATGATGGAAAATAAAAAAATAAACGACTTTTCGAAAAACAAGGGAATTGCAACAAGAAAAAAAACTTGTGTAAAGCGATTTCAGCACTGTTCAATGCTGCTCACTCATAAATACCAAATTTCTCAGAACTCCAAAGTGAATGCGCATCATCTGTCTTCATCCTATGCAGGAAAAATTTATCAACGTCAATTAAAGACATGCAAATTAATAGAGAGAGCACCTAACCGCGAGAACTCACACAATGAGCCGGTTTACATTTCCGAGTTTTGAGTCTCACATTTCGCACAATGGAATGCGTTCCCTTGGGGAACGATACGAAGTGAAAAATTATCGCTATAGTGAGCACAGTGATTATCAATCCCACTTTTTCTCATGGAGGGTTCTTAATTAGGTGTACTAGTTACAGGTCTCCATTAAACAATTAACAGCCCTTTTGTATTCCAATCTCAGTTCACACACAATTGAAAGCGATAAGGTCTAAGTTTTAAGCGTTTTCCATATCAGAGGCAACATTAGGCTTTCGCGTATGCTAGAGCAGATCTGACATAATGCCACTGAAAAAAATTCAACACAGACAGCTTCGTAACGGCACAACATCACCATAAAACGACAATTTGAGAATTCGGTGAATTGGCTTTTAATCAGAGGACACAGGTCGACTCCTTTTCTTATTCAAATATGCATTCTTCTTTCTTCACGGAAACTATATAATTACCTACCTGAGAACGATAAATATTTAATAAATGGTTTACGTTGCTCAGAGGCATTTAAAAATACTGAAAATCTACAGCAGTGGTCGATAGAAAGCTTTTAAAACATTTCAGGTTTTCAGATTCAAAGTATCCTCATTCAGTTTTAATTAATCGATCATAAGGACTGCTAATGCCATTTAGTGTTTTAAAATGGAATCAAAGTTTCTATGTGATTTTTCAAGTAATAATTTGAGAGGCAATAATAACTGAGCTGACAGAACCCAAGAACTTTTATTGAATTCGTAAAAATGTCAATTATCTTTCTTCAAGTTTTGTTTTAAATCAATAAGTAATATTTCCTATGGTATGAATAGACTTAAACTGTAAGGTTTCACGTTTTCATTTACATTAACTACGTAACATTAATTATAAATATTAAATACACCGCATAGAAAGCCCGATACGTCGCTTTCTGAGACGCCAAATCGACAGTTAATGTCGGAACTTGCAGTATTAACAAACGACGAGGTAGCCCGGAGAGTTAAAAATGACAACTTTTACTTCATCTAGCCAAATGTAAACTTGGATGATGGCAACGGGCATATGCCCTCAGAATAACTTAATTACTCTTGCCTCAGAAACACTATTAGCTAAATAATCTTGAGTAACTTCGGTGAAGTGAAATAGTTAAAAGCCTTTTCAATGCTAATGGCCAGTTCCACAAACATTTATTGATGGAATCGAATGATATGACACTCATAATTTTATGCAACCCTTACCAAATTAAGGAAGCAGGAACTTTCATTTTCGTACCTTATCTCCCAATAATTGTTGTTTCTATTAAAAGATTTTATTCCCTTGCCTTAGTAACACTTGCCTTTTACTCCCTTGAGTAAAATTAATGCTTACTATTTGCTCATAAAATTACGTATACAATTATTATAGCATGAATGAATAATTAACTCGTCATTCGACACATAATAACTTTTATCAAGTAATAAAGCCTTCATGGGGTTATTTTATATCCTCCATATTGGATACTTATGGAACTCGTAAGTATTTCACATTATCTACTAGGCAAAAAAAGTTATGAGGTCTTTAGGAAATCAAGAACTTTATTAACGTTCTCTGCAATGCGTTTTGAGCCAATTTCTTGGCTCAAAGATCTCATAATACAATTTTATTCGAGTGTAAGTTATTTATACAATCGGGTACGAGGTATGCAACCCGTTTTTAATATTCCTACACGCCGTTTCTAGAGTATAAAAGTCAGCACATTACCACGTCTTATTTCCATACCGTTTCTCATTGTCACATGCTTTGGACGCATTCTCATCCTCCCTTCCTGCGGCACGGTCGCATAGGGCACACATTTTTTCACAAACAACCACATTCAGAATGAGCGTCACACTGGCATGGTTCAGGGAAACGAGGACTGTGTACGCACGTAATGGCGATGACATATAATGCCCGCTGGCGGTTTGACTCCAGGAATGAACGATTGAGAGAGGGGAGAGGAGGGAAAGGGAGTGAAAAGTGGGGGAAATGTAGGAGTGAATAAGGTAGGAGGGTGCCTGGAGGGCAGCTTTGAGCGCTAGAATGAGGAGTGGAGCGGGGAGTGGAGTGGGTCGAGGAGTAGCCGTCCATAGAGGTGGCCGGCCTGAGGGGGAGAAGCGGAGAATGCACAAGCATTCTGGGGAAATGGGAGAGGAAGAAATGTTCATCGGAAGAGGGAGATGAGTGGAACGAGGTGGAGTGAAGAAAATTGAGGTTGTCAACACGAGAGTCTCCAACGGAGGGACACACTGAAGGCGGTGGTTTACATTTTTTGTTGTACGTCCGACGAAACGTGCACTTCCCACAACATGCCGTGTCGCAGATAGGAAGTGAGCAATATGCACTTGAATGTTGGAAGTGTGCACCTTCCTAAAAATGTGCTCGATTATAAACTACATTTCCGCAAAATAATTTTAAACAAAACTTAAAATGGTCACGTACTATTTCCATACTTCTGCAATACTAGAATATCTGATAAAGCAACGGTGTTTAAAAACTACTCATGTGAACATCCTCCATTTCAGTTTTAAAAATATTGCTTAAGTTAAACTACATTCAAAGTAAAGATTTTAGGCTATCTATTCGAGCACATAGGTGCAACGAACTCTGAGATTTAATGGCATGAATGACCTCCACTTTTTAAAGGAAACCGTAAGCGTCCCATTAATGTAATTTGTTTCAAGTGCCTATGATTCATTAGCGTGTAACTAAAATAAGGTGCTTGATAAAAATTGGGAAACAACGTAGCTCAAACGGAAATTTGGGATATAAGTCAGGATACAGAATTTTATTCATTGTTTCTTAGTACTTCACATCAAAACGATGACTACCTAAAAACATGGTAAGTACAAGAAAAAATATATGCATAAACATTATTTATAATTCGAATTCTGTGATCATCAGCGTTGAATAAATCTGTGGTAAGATGGCTAAATAATTGTGGTAAGTGACAAAACCATAATTTAATGTTGTATGTTACATTGACACAAGTGTGCAAAATGATTTTGAACTTTATTTCACATAGCACAACTGTGAATGCTGAAAATCAATCTTAAGTCTAGTTATCACCACATCTGTGCTTTTGGAGAGCCATTGAGCACATAAACTGAAATCAGAAAAAAATGCCACTTACCACATTTGTGCACTAAGCCGTCGATTATTATATGTCATGTTTTGCAAATTTTAAAGGAGAGCCATTTAACGGGCAAGTAGGCTCTGAAAAATCAGAATCACAATGTTTAGGTTTTACCTTTTCGTAATAGATGTAAAAAACTGTTGTTATCATATTTTTTTTAACTTTCCAAATCCCATGGTATGTACTAGCACTACGAATCCATCGGTATGCATAATTCAATTCCGCAAAAAAAAACGAACATATCATATTTAGCCATCTTACCACAGAAAAAATTCATGATAAATCGATATTGTAGTCAAAATGATATTGTTAAATTATCGATAACTTCCAAATGAAATTAGTCATTATTTAAGTTTTATGATGTCAAATTGATCTGAAACAAGAAGCTGCCAGGAAAGGGCATCTGCGGAACCTTTTACAAGTCAGTGTCACATAAAACTACACTTATGTAGGCACTTCTTATGAGTAAAATACTTATTAATTTTCCATCAAAGGAATCACTATAAGCGACAAATCTATTTAGCGTTGGTAATTTACCCATCTCTTTTTGGGTTTGGCTCCATCCTTTGTTAAAATAATCATATCTATTCGGAAAAGGGATAAATTACTTTTGTGCTTTCCATAATCAATTTTAACTGCTTGCATGACTAAATAGCATAATTACTGAACTACATTGCATGACGAAGTTCAATCTTAAAGTAACGGCTCCAACTGAAGGTGGCAATGACCCCTTCATTTCAAGGAAAAAAACATAAACTGGCTTTTATGCAGAGCCCATTATATCCGCAGGCAGAATTAACATTCCGAATTCAAAGGAAAAGTTTTATGTTAGCGACCTACTTCAGCGTCGTTGGCATTCAATTTCATCCATCACATTCTTAAACTATGTTTTTTAGTTAGCGGCAAGAAAATGTAAGCGGTAGAGGAAACAGAAGAAGGTTGTTATGTGTGCCCAATTATCCACGATTTTCCAGCAAAGGAGGAAAAACATAGTGGGAATGCTCGTAAGGAGAGGATATCCGTGGGTAGGAAATGATATGTCCGCAGCAGGTGAATCCAAAGAAACTTGATAAAATCTCATTGATTCCTTGAAGTGCTCCATTTATTGATCAATCACATGAGGTCAAAAGCATCTCAGAGGCATACTTCAAAAATCAACAAAAAAAAGATATGCTGGCTTATCAATTTCCCTTCCAGCATTCCGGGGCACAAAAGTCTTCCTCCAGATCTTCTTATGATTTTGTAAAGATCTGACGGGGTGTGATGGCTAGATTATTGGCTTTCCGAAGGCCTGGGTTTAAAACCCGGCAGTGGCGTAGATTTTTCAGTTGAATCCCGATTCCTACTTGGGTGCTATGTGGAGAGCACAACAAGTATAGTTCTTCATCCGCCAGATTGGACGTTAAACTACGGACCCCTGGCGTCTTAAAAGTAGGTCAATACCTACGCCGGGTTTCCCTACAACCTTCCTCCATTCCCATAATAATTCTTGTATACCAACCTACCTACCTGGTCTTAATGGTCTAAATGACCTCAGTTGCCGGTTCCATCCCTAGTCGGTCAACCAATCCACAAATTTGAAATGAAAATATCAACGTTATCTTAGCTTAATAGTTGCGCGACACTAATAACATCCTGACCAAATGATGAAATTAAAGCCCCTTACGCTACGTGGTTAACAAACCTAAAGCCCCTGTCACACAGAGCTGGTATTTTCACCGCTAGTAACAAGCAGCTAGAACAAGCAGAAAACCAGCATCGTGTGACTGCTCTTCCAACGGCTAGAAACACTCGCATGAGCATTTGTAGCCGCTAGAGGGTTTAAACGGTTTAAGGTGGCTGAAGCGATTTTTGTTTATGTACAGATTTGCGTGAAACCTTGCATACGTGTCCTTATTAGTAATATCTATCGATAAAAGTGAAAAAAACTGTATGCTACCGATTTGGTTTCCTGGCAATTCAATGATATTTTAACTAGTACTCTTATGGCACTCGGCATATACTTTGAAACAATTGGATTACTTATGTACAGATTTTCTCCTAAATGCGAAATAATAAGTTTTATACTATTATAATAACTGCTAACTAATATCAAGGTATCATTCCGAGTAGGAAAAATGTATTTAGATATGATTTTCTCGTAAATTTTGAATTCCGCACCGATAATCCAAGTCAAAACAATCCTATAATGAAGGCGAACATTTGAAATACAACTCTTGCATCATATACTTTATTGCATGTATGGTGATTTCCAGCGTATGAACAGGTGTAATTGAGTGAAATGTGGTCCAAGAATATTTTTTTCGACTTACTTGAAAAGTTATTAGAATGCGCCTTCAACGACTCACGGTTACCGCTCCAGCCACCTTAATATTGCTAGCGCTTGAAGGGTCACTAGCAGGGCACGTGACCGCCCAGATGTTGTCTCTAGCGCCATTCCAGCCCCGTCTGACTGGAGCCGCAGTGCCGTGCCAGGGGCCTAATTCTGGTTCTCTCGTGTAGTGCGATACTGAATTCGAACGCCAGTTCTAACCACGATTGCTTTACGCGGTATTCTCTTCGTGACAGGGACAGTTATAGCTTTCATGATAGCGTTAGCGCTAGGGCTTGTCCAATCACAGTGGGGCTCGGTATTCTCTTACGACTTCTCACGAAAGTGAACGCGCATTGCGATGAAGAAGTTATCACGGCTTGCGAGGCAGTGATATGTCGATTGAATTTTATTATAGAGAAAATAAGAAGCTTAGAAAAATTTATTTAGGTACTATTTGTTATTATATCGTACATAAATATGGCCACAGTGTATCATTTAGCTTTCTCAAGTTCCAGCGAGAAATGCGTATTTGTTTGTGATGCGAGGGGTATTATCAGTGAAAGTTTTGTAGCTGTCTGAGGACATATTTAATCTTGAGATACCAATGAACACTATTAGGGAGGAATAATGCAATAACATTGACGTAAGTAATCATCATGCTAGGCTTTCATTAACTTAAGTTCGTTTATTCATGAGATTCCATCTTTGTGAGCAAGGTTTTTGGTGGTTGTTTATTTTAATTATCAACGTGGAATCATGTTTTTCATGTGCATCGACGAAATTGCAACCACAAGATTACTCATATTCGTGAAGTGTCATATACGCCACCAATTGGATATGCATGACATTTTATGAAATAGTATTGCAACTACTTTGATGAAGTGGACCTATTGTTGTGTTTTTTTACATCTGAGGCTATGTGTGGATAAATATGTTGGTAAACGAAGTACATCTACTCTTTAATATGTTGTAAAGTAAGTCTTTGCTATTATTCGGCTGTAATGTGAAATACGGAGTGATCGTTCTTTGTAAACAGCTGATATATGAAACTGGTGAAACCAAGTTACATGGAGCTTTGAAGTAAGTTTCGATGAAATACAGGATCCGTAGTGGATGTTTTGGTGAATGTTTGTGCACTTAATGGTGAATGTAATGTGAAATACCAAGTGATCGTTCTTTGTTAACAGCTGTTAATTGAAACCTTACATGGTGCTTTTAAGTTTGTTTCGATGAAATTTACAGGATCCGTAAATGGATGTCTTGGATATTGTTTATGTTGTGGATGTAGGAAGTGAAAAAGTGAGATTGAGAGGACTCTGTGCGAATAAGTCCAATAGACATAATTTTTAAATCATTAAGAAATTCAAGAGTGAAATTTAGTGGTTTCTGTTTTGTTGGCGCTTTTATATTTTAAATAAAAGTCAATTCTGAACTAAATATGTCCTCTAAACATCTACCTTATTTCACCTCGTATTTGAAATATGCCCATGTCAAACAAGGCTTAATAAATTCATTTACTTATATTCTCATTATTTACTAAGCTCTTATCGTCAAAGTTTCTCTTTTTGCCTAGGATTCAAACAAATTTAATTGGTGGAACTGAAATGAAATTCTTTGATATGACAATATCATATAAGGCCATTTTCTTCCATTCGATATTCATATTGCTGTGTTTTCCTCTCCAACATTTCAATTTGACGTATTTGTTGTTAGGTACCTGTGTAATTGGATCTATTTGTGTTGGACAGTGTCCATCGTCTAGAAACTCTCCTTTCCAAATTAGGTTACGACCTTTTGTGAACTGATTTTATTTTCTTCTAGCATATCTAGTCATCAAGATCTTGAGGAAGAATAATAATGAAAAGGTAAACTGTATAAAAACATCAACATTACCAAGTAAGAGGCAAGAATGTATAAACATAGAAGTATTAATACCTCAGCATCCTCTCCAGATATTAATGTCGCGGTATGTAAACCCTGTGAATTTATTACTCTTCAAGGTGCCGTTTTAGTCTAGTAGCTTAGGCGGTTAGCATTTAATGCGAAGGTATTGAACTCGATTCTCTCCTAGGGAATTTTTTTTATTTCTAAGGTTTATTCGTTTTTATTTTATAAATGGTGTTCTTATCATCGTTACTTCAATGAAAAATGTTGTTAGTCAATTTTTTAAATTATCAATAGGATTACATACAGCCTGATAGTCAGTGTATTTCATCTTTATAGGACCTTAGTGATTATATATATAAACACTATTGTTCCAAATAACTATATGCTATAGTTATTAGGTATATATAGTTCTATAGCATTTTTTTCTAAGGGTACCCCGTGAGCACTATATTTAATGTTGTCGTATTGTCTAAACGAATAAGTGAACCGAATCGCCGTTAGTGAATGATCGAATACGATTACGTTACAATTTTATTAATAATAAAAGTATTGCAAGCGATCTTAAAACATTTAAGCGTTTGAAAATGTTTATTTGCTTATTCATGGCTTATTTTTGCCTTTTCGTCTGCTAACAGCTGCCACTCGAAAGTCCACTCCTCTCGTATTGGCTGAAATCGATGACGTAGCGGTATTGACGTCACTTCCATGGTTTCAGAGCCGAAGTTCCCCGAACCTTATCACGAACGCGAGCGCAAAAAACGAGAATGGGAGACGAACGCAATCTCGGTTACGGGGAACGAGGGATTCCTTGTCCCGCGACAAGAACTAGAATTAGGCCCCAGTTCTCGCTTCGGCTTGAGTACACAACATCGTGGCGTGTGTTGTTGACTGTTTTGCGTTTTGGTGTGATTTTTTAAGATAACCTTTACAAAATGTCAGCTTTGAAGTGGAACAGTGAACAAATTATAAATTTCCTCGGGATTTACAAACAGTATACATGTTTGTGGGATGTTCTGTCCGAAGATTATTTAAAACGGAACAAGAGGCAAGCAGCCATGCAAAAACTAGTCACAGATCTTGAACAGGAAGGGTTTGGAAATATTGATATTGGTAAATTAAAAACAAAACAAAAATTAAATCCCTAAAGGGTTCATATAGATTTGAGTTAAACAAAGTAAAATCGTCAATGAAAAGTGAAGCAGGGACTGAAGATACATACAAACCTAGATTGGCATGGTTTGCAGAGCTGATTGCTTTTGGAAGAAGGCAGGGAGTCAACTTCAAATTTGGTAAGTACCTTTTGTGTAATTATACTCCATGTTCCGTATGTGTATAATATAACCTAATAAATTGTGTAGTTGTACAATAGTAAAACGATAAATCGTAACGAAAATATAAGTTTTGAAAAAAACAAGTTTAAAACCTCATGATAGTGAAATTTATTGTTAAACAGGTCTATTTCGATCTTCTTCTTTTAAGAAGATTCATTTTTAGTTTCTTCAATTTGCATAAGAAGAAAGTATTGGAATCGCGAAAATTTTCGATGTCGGTTTTTTGATGGATTTATATGTTTTGAGATGTCCTGAACACGATTTTGCTATTTTTGGAAAATTTGTCCGTCTGATAGTCTGTCTGTTAGTTTGTCTGTGTGTCTGTATGTGACACAAATTTTGTGGCTGCTCTATCTCGCGAACTACTGAACGGAATTCAATCAAACTTCATATTCAGTTATAGCTGAACCTAAATTGGTGCTGATTAGGTTTTGATGTATATCGTCTGACAGATGGAAACCTGGATGACAGCAGCTGGAGTCTCATTCACACTTACAACTACAATTACTATACTAGAGTAATTTCTAACGCTCAAAAAGAAAAATGAAGATCCATAGTTTTGTAATCCTAGAGAGTTAACCATTGTATTTCGAAGGAACTCCAAAATAGAAGTCAGTTTGCACCAGGAATTATAAAGTTGAATGATTAAACTTTATCGTATTCAACTTAACTTTATTGACTAAGGTTTCAGCGCCATTTTGTCCTTATCAAAGGTAAGATGGAGAGGATCTTACTCTCGACGATGGCACAGAGACTTTGAAGCCTCAATCGGACAAATAAATTTGAATGAAATATTACCAAGTTTTATTTATGCATTCACCATGGATTTACTTCGCATATATATGCGTGAAGATACAGAAAGTATTAAGAACACGACTTTATGCTTCCCATTTCACGACAATACAGTGTCTATTTTCGAGGAAGTGTTCTATCCGTGACCTTTGGACTATACAGCAACAGTCCGTTAGAAGTCACGATCTACTTGTTCCTGTTTATGGTGTTCAACATCATTCATGGACTTATTGGTACAAACGGCATGCGATCCCACAACGATAATTTACCATTGCATAACTCAGGGTTCAATCCGAGAACTATGGATTACACAGCAACTATCTGACCCTACGTCAGTACTCGGCACTGATTTATCTGCTTAACTTCATCCATGGTTTATAGCCAGCAAGTAACGCCACTGCGACAGGAATTGTAATGGTAGAGATGATCTACATTGTAACGAAACCGCTTAGATCAGTTCGTATTTTTCGGATTGAAAGTGTATACTTAAGCTGAGGACATTTAGGCACTAAAAATGAAGAAATAGGCAGCCTAAATAGGCACTAAAAATTTAAAAATAGGCACTTAAAATAGGCGCTTAAAATATTTTTGGCGTTTTGGACGATTCTATCGGTCCTGGAATCCCAAAAGGTTAATCCTGTAATCAGGTTTTCCAGGGACCATACAAACAAAACTTGACATACATCTACGCCTTGGGTGGTGAAATACCCACCCAGCCGGGACATAAACCCGTAATCCCGAGATTAGCAGGCGAAGACTTTACACCGCCGCCACCGTGGCCGGCTAGAAACATAACACGGCTTATTGCCACAAAGAAGTATCTGAAATTTAAAGCTTGGGCTGAAATACACGATTACTTTTCGGTAAAACTGATGGAGAGGAAAGAGGATAGGAATCCGAATAAAATTAGTTTATAAATTGAAGAAACATAAAATTCAAAAGGTTTACTTGCTTCAAGTTACATTACAATTTACAATAACATATTTCTCTAAATGTTCTCCAGTAACTTATGCCGAGAGTCAGTCAGGATATTTCTTTTGCACGAAAATGACCTCTCAACCTCACACGAGATGATAGGGCAATACTTAAATGATGCAAGCTCTTCTGCTGTCATCTTTGGACCTGGAGCAACCGAAGTCCCTGATAAAATGTCTACAATTTTCTGAACATCTTTTCAACCATGGTTCCTTTACATAACTTTCTTGAATTTTCGAATCAAAGCTTCTCCCACATCAGGTGGTATATTAATAAGTTCACTTTTCACCTTTCGATTTTTTCCACAGCTGCCACAAGGTGTAAGTTCTCTTTCCTCCAGCGATTGAATTGTGGTTAGTAATTTACCAAAATAGCATGTTAAAAATGCTAGGTCTTTGTTGTTCTGGCAGAACTCTCAGTGGCAATTAGGCGGTGTGCACACCAGAGGGATGCAACACACGACTTAACTACTTGATGGAGGTTACGTGGTACGATATTTGCCCCTGCGACATTCGAGTGCACATTGTAGTGATACGACGCGCGATACGTCAAGTGGTAAAATATATGACGGTGACGTTTTTCCGTCTCTCAGTTGTAATCATGAGCTCGTCGGAGGAGGATATTGTTGTAGCTTACCATTATTTGGAAACGAGGCACTAGTGACTGAAAGTCGTGTTGTACCGGGTAGTGCGAATGCAGGGTACAAGAATGGGATGAGGCCCATGGTGAAATTGAAGAGCCCGGCGCTTACACCTCAGCTTCATTTAACTGTTCAATTAGAAGTAAAAAAAAATACATTTAAGAGCTCTTTTGCGCCGGTCAGAAATAAAAACGGGCAACAATGCGACGAATTAAAAAATTAAAATAACTTATGTAGACGCAGAAAAAAAAATTCGGGACGATAAGCAATTCTTGCAATTTAAGACCTTCACATCGGCAATATAAGCATAAAAAGCCACAAAGCGATGAATTGGCATTGGAATGCAGTAACAACTTGATTTTTTTCGTTATAAATAGCCCTGAATGGATTTCTAGCTTCGTTAAAATTTATTTCCCTAATAAGAAATATTAAACTTTTGGTAATATATCTCAGCAACAATGACAGTTCTTATGGACTCTTCTTTAGTATTCGAGCCATATAATTTCCTCATGAAATTTCTTCAACCTTACTAATGTATTCCCATCCAGGGTTTATCTGTATGAAGTCTTAAATTCTTGAGTAATGGATTTTCCCACATCACTTGGTATATCAAAAAGATTACCATCCACATTCCAGATTTTCTCTGTAGCCGTTGCAAGGAGTAGTTCTCTTGTCTCCAGCAATGACATGATTGACGGTAGTTAACCAAAATTGCATCTGATAAACGTAGGATCTGCGTCGACTTCGAGATTCAACTCTGTAGCTTTGGATTCGAGAATGCAGTTTGCTTCTTCTTCATCCAGATATTCTGTTGCCTACAGAAAATCTACTCATGCGCCATGATGGATTAATTTTCTTATAGACAGAATTGACACATAGTATAATAGATTATCGAAATCGGTTACCTTTAAGTGGGTGAAAAAGACGTGCCAACTGATTTATCGGAGGCGCACATCATTCCTGTCACATACCTCACGTATTTCAATAACTTTATCTGCAGGTATAATGCAGTATTTAGCCATGTTCCCCATACTAACAATACTGGCCGTGAAGGCAGAGCAACTTCGGGCGTTATATCTCTTTAAACCTTTAAACTCAGTAATACTGAGTGGTGCCTTCAAAAGCCGGTTTTTGGGAATTGAAACCATCGCATGTTCGCATCACGTAAAATTACCATAGTTGTTTTTCTACTGTTTGTATAATAATACTTTGTATGATTTTTCTTCATGCATGTTCAATGATGTTATTTCAACCTTGATAGATAAAAAAGATACTGAAATAACAGACTAGCTCCGCAATAAAGAGAAGTTTGGTAACGTTAAGATGGATATTGCTTTTTAGGCCCTTAAATAGGTGATATCAGCAGAAAAAGGCATAAACAGGTAAAATAGGCATTTTTAGGCAGTAACAAGTTGCCTTAATTTCGCCACAAATGATCCTAAATGAACTTAAATTCATTAAATTGGTTTCCTGAGTAAAAGAAAAAAATAGGCATTTTAGGCAATGTCCTCAGCTTACTTATGAGGCACAGCCATGCAAACTGAAAATAACGTACTGGATGAAGGCCAAACCCAAATTATATTCACATATCACTTGCATTGGTAACGTGTGCATTTACGGTACAGCCAAACCAACTGAAATCATCATTACTGAATCAAGAATATCAACCATGAAATACGTTTTAACGTCCCTTATAATGGCAGCACGTGCATTTGAGGTACGTACATACGAGTAAGAATCAACCAACCACGAAATAAACGCATATCTCCTCTGCTGGCAACATGGACATTTAAGGTCAAACCATATCATCTGAAAATGCATTACCGTAACAAGGTCGAGTAAAAACTGTGTTTAAACATTTATCCCTCGACAACGGTACGCATTTTAGCAACAGTTATACCAATTGAAATCAGCATCACCAAATCACGAACACCAATCACGAAACAAAACACTCATCTCCTGCTCTGGCAACGTGTGCATTTGTCATACAGTCACACCAACAGTAATCAGCATCACCGAATCAAGCATACCGATCATTAAATGCGTTTATACATCCCCTGAGTTGGAAACGTCTGCATTTGAGACACAGTCATACCGATTGGAGTCGGATTTACGGAGTAAAACAGACTAATCCCGAAATAAACACATATCTACCGCACTGGCAACAACGCCGTCACCCAAACTCCTACGGGGAATGCGACTAGCGAACGGAGGATAGTCGTGAGGCAGGGGAAAAGAGATGCAGATGGCTCTTCGCAAAGGAAGGGAGGATGAGAGAGCGGGTTTTCCGAGGTGGACAGGAGGAGAGGAGAGCATCATCTCCTCGTGGCTGTTGGGAGAAAGAAGAGGGAGAGAGGAGGCAGGAGAGGCGCGGCGCGGAGTTCCACTGGCAGAGTGACCCACTGACCGCTGCCAACTCGCTACCTGCGGGGGATGACGACTCTTGCGCCGGGGATGGGATGGATCTTCGTCGCCGCCGGTGAGGAGAGCCAGACATGCCGGGAGTGGATGTGTGCGTGTGTGTTTGGCGGAGAGGGACGAGAGGGGTAATGGAGGAGGCCCCGTCGTCGTCCCCGATAGACACCCGAGGCGGGAATCGAACCTAAAACTCGCGACCATGAGAGAGTGAAATCTGCGGAGGGGTCGCTGAACTCTTGGAAGGCGGTCGGTCGGGTGGTATAGGAGTAGCAAAATCTGGTGGCACTCGCCTGTGAAGATCATTATACCAGGTAGAGGAAATTATACAAGAGAGGTGGGATTTAAGACCCAAGGGTCACTCCAGAGGTTTCCAATTGAGTCCTTCGGTACCTCTGCAAGCTCATTCACATCTGATTCACTCTCACTTGCCTTCCGCTGCTGACAATCCGCTGGTGAGTGCCACTAAGTTTTGTCATGCCTATGAGGTGGGATGAGTGGATCCCTCAGGTGGGGAAAAGACTAAGAGGAAAGATCTTTCGGCGAACACGGCAATTGCTGGATAAAGTGGTGGGATTGAATACAAAATTTAGCAGAGCATCATCTCAACTTCAGTGGTATCGCGAGGATCGAATTATTTTCGGCGCTGCAATGAAGAAACTAGGATACATCGAGTAAATATTAGGAAATTCCTAGGGTGAAAATGTTAAATAAAATTTTATTTCTCTCTAGTTATGTTCCACAGGTAGGAGAGGGCTTCGAGAATAAAGCCAATTCAAGGGGAAAGAAGCATTGAGAAAAACTGCATTCATTCAAGTTTTTGCCGCTGTACTTGGTGATTAATTTCTGGAGAACACCTACACTCATATGATTCAATGAAATAGTCCGTATGTTTTTACTATACTCACACCAAACCTGCGTTTTACCTTAATTTTCTCATTACCTAGGAAAGTGGATTTTACTTTAACTTCCTAATCAGAGTATTCAAATCATACTATCCAATCAGCGAATTACAAGAGGAAAGTTGATAGGAAATTAAGATGGTTATTGCCTTAAATAGAATATCCATATTTTTAGGCCAATTTGACTTATTTTTTGCGGTTCAAAATAATAAAGAATTACCGAGAACCCTTGAAGTTATGGCTTTGGTTGGTTTGGAGTAGCCTAACCAACACGATCCTGATTTTTCAATTACAACCTTAACTGCAGCAATCAAAGCGATGTGGCCAGAAGAGGCGGCGGGAGACTTTCTGTTGGCCTGAGGGGAAAGATTTCCAGAGTTGCTTCATCTTGCAAGGACAGATATCACCTCTGAACACGTATAGATAAAGTGGGTGGAGTGAACATAAATGCTGTACCAGATAAGTCAAATTCTAAGGCATCAGCAAATTTTCAGAGGTATCGTATGAATCAAAACATTTACAGTAATGCATTAAGAGGCTAGGCTTTATCAAGTGAATAGTAGAAAGTTCCATGGATGAAAGGCGAAATAAATATGAAAATTCGTTACTTTTCTAGTCAGGTCATATCTCAAATACACCGGGAGTACTTGGAATCCTGCACGGAAGGATTTGGTATCGTCCTCGATGGACACACGAAGCGTGAATCGAACCCAAAGCCCGCAGCAATGAGAGAGAAATCTGCGGCAGGGTCGCTGAACTGGGAAGGTTAAGGCAGGCCAGTGGGCCTCTAGGGGGCTCCGGGAGAAGATTGGGCCAAACGGGGTTTCCAGGAATACGACAATTAAAACGATGGGACGAGAAGAGGTGCGAAAGATGCAAAGAAGGAATCACTGCTCGGCCAAGTGAGGCTATAATGTGGGGTACATGCAGTGGGGAATGACAAATTCATTGAGCTCCGTTGTCATTGCCAAATGACTTTTTTTCCATCTGGGAGATTTTTGGGAAATTTTAATCGTAGGCCGCCATTCAAACAAGTCGTTCGGATGTCACACAGGTATTGACTAAGGAATCAAAAATATATATTTTGTTTCTATGGCATTGAGGAGTAGTGATGATGATAATAAATATGAAATATTTTGGGAAAGCTTACATGTACATCTGAAGCTGAAGGCATATTTTGTAAAATCGGTGTCCACATAAAAATTAATTTTACCGTTAAGTACGAATAACAATGGTGTTTTCCGTAATTACTCAATGAATATCATCGCAGGTAGTGTAACCTATCTTTGAAATAAAAATTCAAGTATCATCATATATTTTCACCCTTCGCTTTTCATGTTATTGTTTTTATTGTTATTCTTCTGGATTAGAAATCTTAAATTTAGTGAAAATATTTTTTTTAGAATTGTGTTTCAACTAAACAAACCCATTACGTAGCATTATTTCATTCTCGATCTCATTATGCCTTTAACCTATTTTTCATCCCAAATAAGCCAATATCCATCCTATTCCTCGCTTCATAGTCCAACTCTATCCCGTCCGCATTCCATTGCCTCTCTTACATTCTCCGTCCACATTTTCTGCTTCCAAAGAATTTCCTTGAATTTTTCTCCTCAGAAATGTCTAATTAAAACCTCTTCGTTCATCTTACTTTCTATCTACCTTGCCTTCTCTGAACTCCTTAAAACCCACATCTCAAAGATCTACACTTCACTCTCTTCCTCCTTTCTCAGAGTAGAGACCATTGAGTATTGCAATGATGCAGCGCTAGGCTTCTGTCCGTCTTCAACAACCTCTCCTCAAAGTCATTCCCAGGGTACCTCTCAACATTTTCTTAATTTCTCTTTAATTTTCACTTTCCTAACACAACTTTACTTTTAATATACCACTTCTATACCTCTTTCCATCCAAAATATTCCCTAGATAATTAAAGAGCTTTACTAGGGCGACCTCGGACACTTTTATGCATATTCATTCAAAATTTCTACTAAATGAGAAATAACAGTAGTTTTAATACAGCAAAGAACTTGAATAAGACGAAAGTTCGAAAACAAGAATCAATTCGAGAGCGAATTAATTTTTACTTACATTGAAGAATATTTATTATTGAGGAATGCCTCGAAGTTGGAAAAAATAAATCAGACACAAATACATAAACGAATATATTATTATTACTTAGGGAGGTCTACCAGTAAAGTTAGGTTTATATGGAAGTAGGAATGCCTATAATATCTTTTACAGCTTGAAATCCTTGCCTAAACACACAATCATATTGAAATTGATGTAGCAATGCTCCTGTAGGAAGGAAAACATTACACGCAGCTGATGAGGGAAATATCTTCTGATAAAACATGCCTATTATGACCATAAAATTTAACATCAAAGTACACTTTGTAGTAGCGTAAGTTTCCGTGGTCAACAAAACCTTTCGCAAATCAAAAGCTGCCTTAAGTAATTTTAATAAAAGTTAAGCCTGTCGACATGTTTTTATCGAGATGTAGCAGAGGCTGCTCCAAATTATAATAACAAATATTCAAGATTACAGTGATTATACATACATTATTTATATATCAAATTTGGAATACTTACGTAGATGAAAAAGGTGCCATCGTTTTTGCGAAAATAGGTATCAGGCCACTTAGAATATATAATTTGCCCTAGCTGTTAAGAGTCACTTTAGACTCGGAATCACAGGTGTTGTATGAACATGCACGTTGTTAAAATGAAAATATGGAAATTAGGAAAGCATCAAGAAGGGTATGGTAAAAATTAAGGAAACATTTTATACAAAGGTGCAAACGTAGAAAGAGATACTTAATGTGAGGGAATCACTATTGATGAAAATGTGTATAGATAAAAGAACAGTACTGTAAGATTATGAGTCAGACAAAGAAAGGATATAAGGAGAGGAATTACTCTGGCAGAAGAATGTTTTATGAAGTAAAGGAATTTACTGCCGGGGATGTCGATAAAAAATAGTTTACGCTTAGATAACCGCTCTTTGCGTATACGTATTGGGATTAGCGGAAGAAGATTCAGAAATAAAGTTTTAGAGAAGTTGATGAAAAAAGAGAGATAGGGAACTTTTCTTTGGGAATAAAACAATTGAATATCAACGAAGTCTCAGAAATTTAATAACGACGTAAATTTATGGATTTATTTTAATACATTTTTAAAAGATTCAAAATGGACGAGTGTATTTGATGTAACGAGTAGTTAAGATGGCAATTCAAGCGCATATTTATAATTTATTCGGCAGGAAAAACGTAAAATTATTAAAAAATATTAATGGCATAGAAATCCAGCCTCACATCCCGTCATTCACCGAAGCTACAATATCCAAATCGAACTCCAAGAAAATGCCAATTTTTGCCACCTTATTTTAACATAGATGTCTGATCTTGAAAAACATCTAAAAGACATGGAGATTTTGTGAATATTGTCTCCGCCTTTCGTTGCTCCCGTATATTTTGAGTAGTTGTCTTCGAGTAAATTCAGGCTGTAAATAAAACAATGTAGATGTTTAGGTATGGTAGAAAATCATGACATTTTTCTGGAGTTGAGGGCACGCGTAAAAGATTATCTCTTGAGAAATTATGAGATTAATTTAGCATATTAGTCTACTGTAAACCGTGATAGACACTTTATCGACGAATTTAAATTGTCTTATCGGAATATGAATTTTATACACCTTCGGAAAATAGGTGTTCAATTCAAACGTCTATCGCTGAGTAGGTATAAAAAAGGATGGAAGAACACCGATAGAAATGTGAAAAAGTAGCATTAATTTTTATGCATTTACGGCTATTATCATTTTTACTTTAAATTCGAGATATATTTTACGAACGTATCAAACATGATTACTACCTGAATAATTATTGGGTTGAAATGTTTAAAAAAGAGGATTGCAAAATATCGCATAAAGGTACACGGTAAAAGCGAGTATGGTAGGAATGTTTCAGCAGAACTTGCACACACTTGAAGTAAGATCGAGGAATATTATAATGGGACAACGGAGGTATACTAAGAAATACAACACTTTTTTAAATATTCAGCGCAACATAATTTCATTTAAGTACGTCAATAAGAATGAACTGATTAGCATTAGGATGGAGTGTTACTTTACTTCACTTTCAAAACTTCACCCAAAAACTGACAAAATAACGTACCATGCGATTTCACTCAATATTTAGAATGCAAATTAAAGGATCATCATTCTTCGACCGGATAATCTCATCACAATTTATGAGAACAGACAAAAAATGAAAATCAGCACTTACGCTTACAGATTTCTACTTGAAATTTGAACGGTGAAAATTGGCCACCATAATAAAACTCTTTCGGTGGAAATATCAACTTGGTACAGTCCAATATTTCATTAAAACCAAGTTCCTCACCGTTAACTTATTATACTCAATCATTAAAGAGACGTCATTACTCCAAGTACGAAATCGATGTATCCAAGCTAACATTATATCACTTTTACAATAAACATCATGAAAATGTTATGAAGTTTACATTGTATTCCTTCCCCTTGTTTAGTTCACATAATTCCGCAAAATATACCATATTTCGTTAATATAGCAAAGGACTTCAGCATACATAATATAGATATAGCAAGAGAGATGTGCTAATTCTGATTTTTTAAACGTAAAACCGAAGGTGAGCATCAGACGGCAGCTAATTATAAATTTTCCCCAGTTCATGCTTCAAGCTACGGAGACATTTCATATAATTTATCTTTTTTACATTTCCATCCGCGTTTTCTCCGTCCATTTCCATCTTAACGGGCGCTACTCTGGTTTGGCCGAGCGCCATTTTTTTCCTTTAAAAGACGGGAGGGTGGAAGGGAACAAAAATTTCGCGTGCGAGGAATTTCGGGAGAGAAAATAAAGAATAAGCGAGCAAGTGGGATGGAGGTATAAGGGGCCCGAGACACGGCTGAGAAGTGAAAGGCTGGACCACCCGAGGGCGATATGCAAAAGAAAGGAGAGAGAGAGAGAGAGAGGAGGCTACGGGGAAGGGTTGGCTGTGGAAGTGGAAGGTCAAATGATGCGGGTGAATTTTCGTGGGGCGATGCTCCCTCCTTCACATGTGAGTGGGTGGGGGGGATTCGGCAGACTCCTAGATGGCGCCCATTGCCAGCAACCTGAGCTCCGCTTAACCGCCAACAATGGAGTTAATATAATAAAGCGTAAGTATTGTTACAGTAGCAATAAACATATGTCCAATATAGCACCAACCACTAACAATTTATTTCAAGAATTTTAAGAAAATATTAAAAAGAATAAAAACTGACAAAGGTGCTACGAGTGAAATGTAACTCCTCCCTTACTTATTTCGTATGATACGGTAGTAGGCACAGCAATCAATTAATTAAACATACTAAATTACTTAAAACCAAATTAACAACCACGACTATTGCTACTCGAATTTCTTGGTAGAATATTGTATTCAATCCAAAATATCGCACTTATTACACGTATGCCACTAGGTAATATCACATCCACGTAGTATCCTTCCGAGTCCGTGATAGTGAATACAACCCCCTAACCACACCACTATCACCATTAATGAAAACTTTCCACAAGGGAACACGAAGACTTACGTTCCTGCATTAGTTTCTTTGCCAAGAGTAACGCAACCAGGGTAGGCAATGATATCACACTTGTGCAGGAACCTTAAATCGTCTAACCCATTATGGTTCCTCACCGACCATCGGACCATTTTAGGCTCATAATGCCGTGTGAATGCACGTTCGTACCAGGATAATTTTTTCCTAACACTGTCACCTTACCATGGTAAGGGGTGAAAAACCGGAAACGATGAAGTACAAGAGTCAAATAAGGCCACAAAAATGGAGAAGGATAGTGTAGATCAAAGGGTTTATAAGTAAAACGGAGAGTCATTTGATTATGAGACTATTTCCAAAGCTGAAAAAGAGGGAATCTAATTCCTTTAGAAATTAGCTCCTTGCTACTTGTTCGTTGTAATTCCTTGAGGAAGCAAAACTAAGTTAGGTACGACGATAGGCCAAGGAGTATTGTGAATGCACGTTGATTATTTGTGGTACTAGATTTGTCCACGTAAAAGACGCACGTAAGGACCTTAAACACAAAATAATCCTGAGCTTCATCGAGGCACAGCCCAGACGTAGCTTAAAACACAGCCTCCGAAAAATTCTAAAATAATTTTTAAGTAGCCAGTGGTACCATAAAAAAACTGCATCCCGCACTCTGAAAAACCCAACATATCTCGCCCCTCACATCTTTACTCCTTAGTCTGAGGAGTCTAGCTCTCTAACCCTAACAATTGCAATACCGTGATATTTTCGGACAGCAACCCGCCGAAGACAGTTTACAAGCTGGAAGAGGCAGCTTTACTAATGTTGCAGTGATATCGGTATGGCATGGCACAGTGCGTTTGAAGGCGGAGAGGAGAGGGAGCAGGAGGGACGAAGGCGAGAGAGCTGGGAGCGCGTGTGGAAGGAGGGCTGGGCACCGGATTAAAGTAGGACGAAAACGAAGAAGCCTCGAGGGATTTATTCCAAAAAAGAGAAAGGAATGAGAAGGAAGATGAGAGGGAAGAGAGAATATGGGTGGTGAGGAAGCGAGGAGGTCCAAAATTGAAACTAATATGGCGAGTGTGGGAAGAGAGTGGAGTGAAGGCCAGGGAGTAGATTGGTTTCTTGAGTCGAGGAGAACGGAGCCTGGGATGGAAATGTACGGGGCCGCGCGTTGAAAGATGAGGGCATGTGTACTTTGTAGTTCGAGGTGAAGATGTAAAGAGTTCTGATTCCAGTAAAAGGGACGAGTTGAGTTCACCAAACAGGTGTTGGTTACCAAGTGAATGCATTGTAATTAGGGTTGCCATAAGAGTGAGAGAAAAATTCAGGTCATCAACAGTCCGAAATTTCATTTTTTTGACGTGCATATGTTGTTTCATATAACAAATTTTTGTATTCAATTGCAAAGTAAAATAGACGTAGCGCACTTGCTATTCTACATATTAAAATATTTTGAGTGAAAATGCACGCGATGAAAAATATGCAATATTTACTTTAACACGCGTGTTTCATAAGCCAAAATTCAGGATGATCCCGCATTTTCAGGACAATTCGCAATCCTAATTACTGGAGCACATTTTAAGCGCATGGATATAAAAGAGATGTATAATTTAGAGGGGGGTGCCACCACGCCGCGTTGCGCCTCTTTATATCTTTATATGTTCGTCGGCGCGGAATCGACATAAGGGGTCCACTTCGGGTCCTGCTAGCCAGCTCAAGCGGCGCGAAAAGACCATACGTACGTAATTGCATTGATTTTCGACGGAATTCCAAAAAATGCTATGCTACGAAACAAGATGTTTTACGACCATGTTCTCGCTTATTTTTATCAGTAATCGTCTCATTACCAATTTATTTAACTTAAGCATAAAAATGTTGGTCATTGCTCCATTTTTGAAGCCCATGCCAAGTATGAGCTACCTTTCATTAGATCGACGCCGGCTACGCTACGCCGCCACCAGGGTCAAAAAAGGTGGACCGCCTCCGCCACCGACCATCGATACGGCGTCTACGGGAAGAAACAGAAACACCAATCGAAGAACCAATATGTCTCCTCACTTCTTTATTTTCAGAATTTGATATTATTTTCATATTTATGCTCAATTTTTATGTTCTTGTTCATAATGAGATACACACTTCAGAAGAACGAAAACATACCTAATAAGTAGCGAGGTCTTATACTGCGTTAGGTTGCAAAATTCCAACGCGTATTGAATCAATAATAATGTCTACTGCTATTGAAAGTGAGTGGGCATCCTTATTTGTAACTCATAATGTAGAAATAACGCCAATTTTCGACTAAAAATGAGAAATATGTTACACATAGGCCAACGAAACGCAAGCATTTTAAATCACATTCGCTATAACGTAACGCGTATCTAATTTTAACTTCGCTCGAAACTTTATAGCAAACTCAATTTTCCCGCTATTTTGTTAAAGGCTCTTGAATCGGTTATTAGAATTTGGTCTCAAATTAGCTACCAGCGAAAAAGTTCTGTAAAAATGCAGAGGTTATTTTCATACCACTAAATAGTGAAAGAAGTTCAACGAAGCCGCCTTTTCACCATTGTTGTGACTAACATCGTGCGCAGTTACTACACCATGACGAACGCTTTCTGGCCAAAATAGTCATGATCATGTTAAAGTAAGACGAGAAAATCGAATCAGCTCTCAAAAGGCGAAAGGAGACTGTTTAAGCGGACAGCACTAGTTAAACCATGAGTCATTCTCTCAGTAAAGTACCCACTTTTAACTTCAAAATAAAGGCAATAGATCTGCGATAGTGTTTTTCCTAAACATGATAGCCCATAAAAATGAGAGCATTTCAATAAGGCAACTTTTACATACGCCTACAATGACACAAATAAACATCATAGGTATTCTCTCAAAACTTCAATAAATCGCATATATTTCCTAATATAACAATGCAAAACATCTCTTTTCCATTTGTTCTACTAGAAAATATCCGTAATAGTTAAAGCTATGTTCAAGGAGGCCGAGTAAAAGAAGACATAATACTAATCCATCGTTGCAAATTCATAATAATTAAAGAATTATTAAAATTGCTTGTTGAAAATCCTGCTTAAACAGGCGAAAATATTGGGGAAATAGCCAAACATTAATGAATAAAGTGAATAATAAAATATGATTAAATGCGTGGTTAAATTATTAATAAATAATCATTAAAGTAACTTTAAAATCTCCTTGACAGTTCGTTAGAATTATTTAAAATCTATTTATTTTTTTAAATCTTATGAGTATTTTGAAAAATCAATACATGTGCAT
Organism: Pyrrhosoma nymphula; assembly: GCA_963573305.1. Classification (NCBI taxonomy): domain Eukaryota; kingdom Metazoa; phylum Arthropoda; class Insecta; order Odonata; family Coenagrionidae; genus Pyrrhosoma; species Pyrrhosoma nymphula. The sequence goes on from OY754330.1 coordinate 89,873,215, forward strand.
AACTGACACATGCATGCATGTGTCAGTTAGTGGAGAACGCAAATGGAAGCTTGCTTGCCATCTATTGGCGCACATCTGAATCACTACGCCAAGCAACTGAATCATAAGTACGTACGCGTAGCCTTTTATATAGTAGATGAGAGCTCAAACGGGTATAGAAAAGTAGCAGCATACCTATAAGTCATAAGTTTTTGCATTATCCCTAATTTTGAAGAAAAACTGAGATGACGATAAAATATGGAAATGGTTAAAGATCTAAGGTTTTCCCGATGAATCTTATATAGAAAGGTTTCTCGGGTTTTCCATCACGTGATAGGCTTCATATCTGATATGGAGCATATATGGAGTCTACCATCCGGTGGAACACCCGAGAAACCTTTCTGCATACACAAATGGTGTCTCAGCAAAGAGGTACTTCTCTAAGGTCGAAATCTCTCCGGGGAGATTTTTCAAGAAGAACTCGACATTTCCAAAACCGCAATAATGACAATTTTTGACCCTACAGCCTCGAGAAATCCTGATTATTGAAATAAAAACTGGAAAATGTCGAGGCCCGTATGACAGCGTCTGTCACATTTCAACGATTTGCCCATCCAAGGATACATTCCGAGATGAAGAAATAAAACGTGTAAAAATATAGGGGGCCTGCGCCAGTAGAAGTCTTGAGAATATTGTTCTCTCTTCCATTTAAGCCTACCTTAATCGCTAATAACCCTGCTAATAATAAAAAATAATAATTAGCCATCAGGCCATTTTTTCATCATTAAAATATTAAATAATAACATTCCTGAGTCTCAAACCAATACTTTTGAAAGTACCTTAGCTTCACAAAAATTGTTGGCGTTCGTATCAACACAGAAGGCAATATTCATAAAAATCGTGTGCAAAGAACGACTTTTTAATATGTATTTTTTTTAATTTCCGATTTCGAATTTTGGTTGAAGCAACCTTTCCGTTCACATACATTAAGGCTGGTATGATCCTTGCGAATCCGACACACTTCTACGAGTTCAAAAGCAAATACAGATAAAAGATAATTGATACGAAATGCGGACACGAAATAAAATTGAATTAGAGGGATTCCCCTAGTTGAAATATTGATGTTTATTACTATTTTTAGCAATTTCAACCGGAAAATCGTGGAGAAATAATTATCTATGGAATTAGTTGGAAAATTGAAGATGGTCAACCAACTGAGCTATTACTTCCCACTAATGATATCCACTAAATTTCATTGCTGTAAGCTCTAGATCTTAATAAAATGAAAAGTAGGGTGGCAACTGCAAACTTACGACAGTAGTCAAATTCCATAAACTTGGCATACAAAGCAAAGTACGAAAAATCGATAGGGAAAACCGCACAGCAAACTGATTTCCTCTATATCCCACTCCGAAAATATTAGCATACTAGAGTTTATTAGTATTAAAGAGATAAAATTACCGACTCGAAATATTCAATTTCATTGAAAAGTTACGTCTTATATTTACTTTTGTCTAGATGAATATCCGACAATCTGAACTATATTTATCTGGTATATATATGTATGATACTATTTTTGGAAAAAAAGATCAGTACATGCTCAGTAGCAATGCGAAAATGTGAACCAGAATACCTGTGGATTTTCATCTAAATGTAGACAAAATAATATTTTATATAATCACACACCGAGCCTGTTACCATAAAGATGCAGGGTGGGACATCAGAATTCCTCTTTACAAGTAAAACAGAAGGGATTTCAACCAGCCAAGTAACTTCCATACACCGTGGACTAAGGAAACATATTTAACAGCATTTTTGTTAGAATTTTTATAGCAAGGAATACACAAATTATAAAAAGGCACTTGATTTCCCATTTTTATAAAGACGTCCATTTTTTATCCTAAGCTTATTACGTTTAACATTTCGTTGGAAGTAACGAGCAACTGGAGTAAATTCCTAAACTTTGAGCTACGTGGGCTATTTGTTTATTCAAGAGAGCCACTTTTTATTACAAGAATATTCTCAAGCCTGAGGACTCGGAAAAGGCACTCTCACGAATCTCCTCGTTAACAGAAGAAAATACTCAAGAGAATGCCGACTATGCCCAACCACTATGGAGGCATGACAGATCAATATATTTCACAGTGGCTCCTTGGAATCCAGACGAAATAACTCAAAAGACTATTTATTGCAATTGGAAAAATAATAATATAAGGTTTTAATGTACAATTTCATAACTTAAACATGAATTTACTTCGTTATAATGTAGAAAATCTAATGAATAATGGAAGCTCAAGAGAAATAGTGAATCTATTTATTCTCTAACCAGAAAAATATTAATTAATACTCCACTCCTTATCATGCCACAAAAATCAACCTTTTACTTAGGCCTGAAAGAGCTTTCTGTGCACTAAGCACAGATTCATTCATCCGTGATTTCATCAATGCATAAGGTAATAGATGATAGTGCAATAATCCATGCGAATACTTCTCAAATGTTGCATAAAAGTAATTTTAAAGCATGATTCTAAAGCAATACCTCATTCAAACTAAGAAAAAGTGAAAATATTATTAAATGAAATGCCTCTACATGCGTGATAAAAAAAGTTGGAGCTCACATAGTTGAGATTGGCCGAATGGTAAAATATCTGTCAGAAAGCTGAATCAGATATAAAGTTTATCATGGAAGCACCAATGTGAAAGTATGCCAAACTCAATTGGTAAAGATTTCATATTCAAATACATATGCTATACATTTGTAGACTCCAGTGCAAGCTCCTCATCTCATAATCACGATCCATAACTTCAAGTTAATTTTAATTCAGGAATTCGGAGAGCTTTGAAAACACAAGCGTAAAAAAATAATACGGAATATGAAATACGAAACGATAAGTTTACGGATGCACGTCTTTTCTTTTAAAAAAATCTACTTCACCAGATAAATTCTATCCCTCCATATTTAGCCAAGCGTATACACTCAAGAAAATAACTTTTGATATCCCAAGTTCAAATGCACGAGTCCAAGGTTATGAGCTCTAAATGACCTAAGAGCTCGGCTATGATAAATCCCATTGTTACAGATATTTATTCAAGACTATTACCTCAGCGTCACACGAGATGGCAGTGTTCCAAAATCGCCCTGTGGAGATTCCTAACGCGAAGGGGCGAATCGTGACGCGAATATGCCTTCATTAGTCTCTGCCGGCCTATTCCGGATCCTGCCCACTCACACTAATAATAGACATCATGAGAAATCCTGAGGTGGGCCATTACGTGAATGCTTCCTAATAAAATATTTTGCCATTGGACATGAGAGCCCAATATTTTATTCGCAGTCTTGCGGAACGGTAAGGCATGCACGTTTGGATTCGATCCGGCAAATTTTATCCACCGTCCAAGCGCACGAACTTAAACATGAGAGCTACAAGGAGATGCGGAACGGGAGGGTGTTTATAAAGTTCGCTAACTCTAGCAAGGATTGGACTCTCCAGCGGTAGAACTTCCTTAGACCAAACTCCCTTAAACCCAATCACTATGGACCTAACGGCAAACCATGTACATACGGTGATAGGTACTCTATTACAAAAATTAATGTTAGTCAATGAGGTGTTAGCCTACCTTTTCATGCAACGAATTAATAAAAAAAATAGTGGAGAGGTTAGAAGGCAAAGAAATCATCAGCCAAGTACAACAACTATTGAGATAATGGGTAATGGTAAAATATTCTAACGCTTCTTTTACGACAGTGATTATAGCCCATACCAGACTCAATATGAGCAAGTTTAAGTCACAATTTTTATGAAAGTGTAGGTTATTCTATGGAACACGTAATGTCGGCTATGATCAATTAAAGACAGATCACAGATATCGCAATGGAATGATATGCCCTCAAATTATCACGAATCCATATTTTGCAATTAGTTCTCGCAATTACATTGGCGTAAGAGAGTGGTCCGATGTATGCGACTTTGTACCCTAGTTGTGGTTAAATTAGTTGTGAGTACATACGAACCAGTGAGATTTTAATAGAGAAACAGATGAGAACGTACTGCTGGAGGGTGTTATCTTGTTGTAGTATTAGCTGAAGTTAGAGTAAATAATCCACGTATAACTTAGTCAATAATATATTTGAAACTGAGAGAGTAAATTATTCCGACGTTTGTTTACTAGCCACTGCAAATAAGGAAAACGTTCCAATCAAAGATATAAGGATATGCGATAATAATGTCTGTTAGCGCGTAAAACAAGACTGCATTTGGTCCACTGCTAAACTTTTGCTCTTTGGGACTGTATTTGGAGAGTCAAAGAAAAGTGAAGAGTCAAAAAAGGTAATTATTACGACAAAAATTATTTGAGAGCACAAAACTTTCTCCAGCAATTGATATTTAGAATCGGTGGCATATTTTTTCACTATTATTTGGTATTAATAATCAGATGGCTGACTTATACTTAGTGCAGCATTGATAAATGATAACCGAGTAAATTACAAGCTTACATAGCCAGGCAGGCCAGCCAGTCAATTTTTCATATGTCGAATATACCACTTGCCAGCATTATATTTCAGCAATAATATCTTTCTTTAAAATTAATCGAAATTTGAAATTAACTCGTCCCTAAACCATTCTTAGGGCTCGGAAATCGAGAGGTATTACTCAATAACTCATATCCACTTCACGAAATACCACGTTGAATGTGGCTGAGGAAAAATAAAAAAATGGACCCGAAATAAAAGTATTCAACGCTCAAATTTCCTAAAATAAGAGTACATAATGTTATCCCTCCATGAAAGGAATATTAATTCAAAACAAATATTTTCAATAATCGCTCACCGCAGCGATATATTTAAGTAATTTTTTAATTTACGAATAACAACGACAGCAGGCTTTATGATACGAGGACTGACGAATATGTTGACGATGTTCATCCTTTCAAACATATTTTTTGCCATTCCAAATCACGGCATCAGTTAAATAAAACATACGGATAGGCAGATTTTTAAAGCGTATTAACGCGAGCTAACAAACCAGAAAAATATTACTTTGTATCCTAGAAATCAAATCGATCGCTATTTAGTGAAGATTATAACAAAGAAGGATCTTTCAAAGCCGCGTAAGCTGATTGGGTAGAAGCCTTGTATGGAAAGGTGTCGTATCCGCTAAGATTGATGTGTCTATCAGTTGGTGTTTTTAAGGAAATGAAGCAGTTGAATGAATGTATTACAAATTTTCATTCCCGAGGTTTAGATACACATACATAGTAATGGAATTACACAAAGATGTTCGAGGATTTCGGCGCAAATTTGACAATAGACCCAGGAGTGTTCTCATTCTCTCACGAGAGACTGAAAAACAAAGAAATGCACGGACCATAAAGTGCTACGATTCGATAAATGGCACCAGTGAACGTTGTGCCCCTAGGCGTAGAAATCACATTGCCATCCTGCGGAACCACTCTACTTATAGGTTAGTGGATAGACCAACCACTTATGCATCAGGAGGTCATATGGATGCCCATATAATAGCGAACCAACCGGCAAGCAGCAATCACGCGAGATCACTCGGCGTCTTTGCTTTTGCATTCCGCCCGCTTCCTCTGTTGTTTGGTCCATCATCCTCAAACGGGTATGTGGGGCGAGGCCTCCCGTCAGTCCCCTTGGGCCCTTCAGGCCTCGGCGGTGCCGAGCTGTAGCCGACACCGTCGCCGGAAGTCTATTCTGCGTGCCCTTTGCGCTGCGAGAACTCTATATAAGGGCCTCGAAAATATTGAAATGATTGTGCTCCATCGATTGCCACCGCGAAATAGCAGTTTCATGCTGCGTAATGATTACCGTCCAGATTGAGGACGATTGCGGACAGCCCTGGAGTGGCGCGGTTAATTAGCGACGGATAAACAAAGTGATAGGCGAAGCTGCGGTAAACCAATGCCCATAATATTTGGCATTAACGTCTACGAGTATAATATGATTTAAAATAAGTCTCTGGTGGTTATCCGCAGATTTTTTGTGCATAATTCAACTTCGATTTTTTTTTAATCTACCTCAAACTGGGAATCACCGCTACCAGTGCGAGCGACATTACGAGCGTGAGGTGGTGGCATTTACGTGAAGAAATCTTGATATTCTTTTAATTTGAAAATTAAATACTTAAATGGATAGTAATAGTTATGAGTACCTACTAATTAAATAGTAATCTGTGATATCCTAAATAAAAAATTATAAATACAAAACTCACCAGATTAATGTGACGACGGAGAATCTTGTTGCCATCAATTCCACCGATCCCCCGTAAACAGCAAAAGAGGCTGCGTAGTTGAACCGAAATCAGATCCGTCATTTTGAATGTTGAGTGTCCTAGAATTAAAGCATAGGTTGAATGGTTACATTATGGACGCAGAAATAAAATTACTTCTCCAATGAAAACAAATCATGCACAATGCATGAAGTATTTTGATTAGCTAGGCACTGTAATTAAGGTTACCTATTAGCAAGGTCCTTTAAATAACAGTCGTGTTTAGGCCGTGTCATAGAGAACTAACATCAAATTCCAAAAAGGCAAGGCACAAACTAGTGGAATTTTACTCCTTTTCGGTAGTTATATTGGGGTCCGATACCGAGGGTTACGCTTTTCCCATCCCTTCTCTTGTCTTCTTCAACTCTAATTTTAACCCTCAGCGTTTTAGGGACAAGGTTTCCCAGCCAGACGAGTACCAAACATGCCTTGTCTTGATGGTGAAAATTTCATAAAACATCAGTAAACCTGTCACCAAGATAAAATAACAGAAATTATTAGCCAATAATGGAAATGGTAAAAAAAATCGGTACTGCTACAAATTTTCATGGAAAAATTCATTTCAAAAGTTGGACCTACTTGACGCGTAAAATTAAATTATTTTAAAAAAAAATACAAAATTGAACTTCCTCCCAAAATTGGTTCTCTAAAAAGAAATGTTCGCAATAATGAGTCTTGCAACAATGGCACGATTACGGTGACGAGATACCAACACATTTCACTAAAATTATTGAAAAGTAAATCTTATTACAACTATACATCCAATATCAGAGAAACAACATAAAGAACGATAATAATAATAATAATATTCTTTATTCCGTAGGGGTCGTGTAGACATTGGAATGTGTCAATACAAAAACAAAATACATATTACAAAAAAATACAAATTACAAAAATTACAAAAAAAAATAAGATACATATTATATATATTTTTAATGAATGAGAAGTTAGTTCCCACTGTATTCAAAGTATTCTGCTGTACTATAAAATGCCTATTCAAGTAGGAAAGCCTTGACTAGTCTCTTAAACTTACTAATTGTAGTAATCTCTTTTAATTTGTAGGGTAGGTGATTATATTACAATATTCAATAACTCTTTATGAGAAGTAGGGAATAAGATAACGTCATTATAAAATTCCGTAAGGCATCACGCTTGTGATGATTTCACAACCTTCAGTTCGCACGATGACAATGTAAACGAAAACACGGAAAATATTTCAAAAACAACTTGACAACCAGCAAAATGATCAGTGGCACATCACTATAGGGTTCCGCCGTCGGCCGTCGCCGTCTTTCCAAGAAAATTCACACCATAAATATTTCGCCAAGTTAAAGATCTCTGTACTCTAATTCCTTCAGAGTTATTTTTAATCGATGAGACAAAGTGAAATACGACAGAATAAAATGAGAGCGAGGACAATATAGTCCTATAACTCTATAAGGTCAACTAAGCGGCCGAAATGGCAGCTGCCGCGGCCAATTTCTTGAAAGTAAGATGCTGAATCAGAAATGCTCCAGAGAGAATAACTTATCACACGCTAATGGGTTGATAGGAGAAAAAGCACATTATTTAAAATGAAAATTTGATAAGTGTTTTTTTTTAGAAAGAATACATTAAAAAATAAATGTCTCTCGAATTTTATGTCATATAGTTTTCCACACGAATAACCGTCTACTACATTCTCGCTTACAGGATGAAAGTCAAAACACTATTCTGGGTATCACGAACACGTTACGGACAAAATAAATGACAATTTGAAGGGAATCAATCACTTTGCTTCAAATTTTAGCGATAAAGAAATAAAAGTATGATACCAAGCTATAAATGTCCCTAGACACACGCCTCTCACGGTTCTCACATCAGCTTAACCATATAATTAAGAGAATAGGAATAAACACAGTACATTATTATAATAAACAAAACTACGTATAAGCTAAACCAGCAAAACCCAATTTCAAATAAAACTTTAAGCTTATTAGGGTTTGCAGAAATAAATGTGTCGAAGTGGTGGAGTGTTCAAATCTCAGAACATGGGAAAGGAAACGGAGAAAGTTTTAATGTCCAGTGGTTCATACGATTCTCATTCATTAAATTCTGCTTTAACCCAACCGTTCCCACCTAAGGTAAATATCCAATGCATAAATACCAAATAAATAAACTAAAGAAAAGACAATAGCCATTAAATGGGATTAAAATACACATAGAAAGGAAGAGAAAAAATGCCATTACAACGTGGAGCACACTGTTGCCATAGTGATTTCGTGTCAAGCAGAAACCAAGATTTACACAGATTTAATCTGATACGTTTTTAATTGGGATTCCATTTAATGGAATTGCAAAAATTTATTTTTAAGCCTGAATGTTCCAATGAGATATAAAATATGTCCCAATTTAACTAATGTCTGGGGCATACATCAAGCAGCATTTATTTTATTTTTATACAAAGCAAAAGACTGTTTAGACCAAACCACTGCATAAAAAATTGAATTCAATTTCTGGATTCTATTTTTCTCTTGCAATTACCCAGAATTCACTTTCAGAAAATCATTTTTAAATAAAGTCATCAGCCAAAGCGGTCAATGATCGTAGATATATATTGGAAAAAGAATAGGTCCCAGTATCGGACCCTTAGGAACACCAGCATTTATTAATTGGCATTGGCAATAGAAGCCATACACCAAAATGCAATTAAAGCGCTAGAATACCGCACATATACCGCTGCACGTTGAACCCCTTGACTTTGGCTTGATATAGTTTCTTTGACAAGTTAATGTAGTCTAGCGTGTATACTATGAATTAGTCTTCATAAAAAAACAAAGAACTATCAATTATCCGTATAATGTAATAATTTTGTCATACTAAAGTGAGGTCAAAAGTATTGATATTAAATGCTTCACTATTTGAATACTACTGAAGGTTCTCAATTTCATTTTCAGGATAGAGAAAACCCAGGAAGAAAGTGCAGCAAGAGAAAATCCCAACAGGCTGTACTGTACCAAAGATCAGCATCGTAACGTTAACACTTTTCTGATAGCAGCTGTAACGGCTGTCGACACAAGTGCATGCATGACCTCGTGCGAAAGTAATCGCTCTGTCTACGGCTTAAGCGCATTTACATCTCAGTGAGACTCAGGTTTAGATCGCACCTGCCACAGGAAATCGGGTACGATTCGTGGGGTTCCTCATGGGCACTCAGTCAGATTTTATCACCTGACGCCGTCTCCACAGATTCCCGGATGTCGTTAAGGACTGCTGCTCGTCGTCAAGAACGCGTAATGACGCGTGTCATTTACCGTTCCTTCTTCGCGACGACAAACGGTTTCTGCATCCATTGAGTATTCATCTGCTAGCCGAGCATTGCATAATTCACGACTAGTTTTTCCCCGCCGCTCTCAAAACTTACGTCTCAATCTCCTTTCGCCTCCGTTCGGAATGGGAGCGAGTTGAGGACGAGGGCACTCGTCGAGAACACCGCGTTCTCAACGACTCCCTGCCACATACATTACTACAACACTTAAGGACGGTTTTCAGTTAACATATAAACGTAACTTAAGAACAAAAATTAAGATACATAATGTTGGTAGGTTGGTTGCGAAGGCAACAGACTGCCAAGGTTATTTGCGCCAAAAAGGATAACTTGGTAATGGAAGCATTTTTGGGAGATGGAGGAGGGATGGAGGGAAACCCCGCACTTAGTCTTCTCTTGAACCCTTCTTTCTCCATCATAATAATTTCCTCTTCCATCCCATTTAACCAAATCATCTATCCCTAAAACATTGCGTCATTAAGACAGGTGGGAAGGTTTGTAAGGCAAAAGGATTTGTTAGGGAATGGAGGAAGGGTGGAGAGAAACCTGGCGATGGAATTATCCGGCTATTGACGAAAGGCATCAATAGGCCCAAAGTTTAACTTTCCACCCGAAGACGGAGTACTGAACTCCACAAAGCACCTAACCAGAAACTAGGATTTCGCTAAAAATCACTGCCGTTACCAGGATTCGGATAGAGTATTTTTGAACTTATCTCAAATAAGAGTGATTTCCTAAGTTGATCAATTGTGGGCTACCTTGGTGAGTAGGCATGCACTACCAGCTGCGAAGAAGAAAGAATTCAGATGTAAACTCAAGTTATTAAAATGGAGTCACTTCTCACAGTTTCTGAGACATATCGCGAGCAACCACATTTGTAGCACACTACGGATCACAATGTTCATTCAAAATTCTGGAACGAAAGGCCATTTATGGCGAGGAAATGGAAACATTATTAAACATAGGAGATCAAATAAATGAATTCCATAGGTCAACTTATGTAAAGAGAGGCGTACCGACTCTCATAGTTTGGTTTAAAAAATGTGAGATTGCAGCCTGGTGTTAAGTAATGTTGTGATATTAATTTATGTTCTCACGTTCCGTATGATCCGACCTTAACTCTCCCCGCACGTCTTAGTGGCTCCGAGCATTCCCCAATCCAGACCTCGATTCTCGGGTCGTTTCCCACACTCGCTCGACACCAGGGATACGGATTCGTCGTGCCCTCGCATTCTTTCGTTTTGGCCACCGCGAGCTGCCTGCCCTCCTTCCCCCCCACCCCCCTACCTCCAGGGCAAGAGCAGCGGGGTCGTCGGCATTGACATTGCCTCTAAATTTCAATCAGAGTTGCGGTTAAGGCGGCGGTGACGGCCAAATGGCGTCCCTCCGGGTGTCGAGCCATGATTTCCATTCTTTTTAGATATGGCGACGCCACAAGGACGAACGAAAACTTTTTTACCCAACCTCGCCACAAAAACTACCTAAGGAATAGAGAAAAAGCATAATTCATATGGTGAGCACGCACTGGGGGAAAATGAAAAGTCCCATCAACTACTAGCACTTGACGGATCTTGACCGGCTATAATCAATTCAATTTCATGTTTGCTGTTTTTTTCAAACGTCATACCCGTGACAATACTTTCGTATTTCGCAGCACACTGCGGTATAAACTACTTTAGCTTAAATTTTTTTAAATTCCACCTAACGTTGGATTGAACAGGAGCATTATGGAGCCAAAATCTGAAACATAATAAAAAATAAAGGGCTTTCCAGAATTTTCATTGCTGGGATGATAGATGCAGCTATCGCTGACAGAGAGAAAACACTCTGACTATGAAAATAATTTTTAATTTAAAGTGGTTGCTCAAGTAAAATAAGTAAAGGATAAATCACCTCGGCCAAACAGTCAGAAAATTCAGAGAAAACCTATTTTAAAAACTCAAGACGGGAGCCCGGATACTTACACAAGATTGGACTTAATGCAAGCATTGGCGGCCCCAAGGTGGGGGGAAGTAGGGGCATTTGTCCCCCCCAAAAAACCATTTTGCACATAGTTTGTTACAAATTTCCAGGACAAGACCCACGAACCCCCCTGGGGGGTATTCCATACCCCAAGAGCCCCCGAACCTCTCGTCTGGAGCCGCCCCTGACTGCAAGGACGCGTAATGCTGCCATGCATATTTATTTGACATTGCGCGAAAAAGTAGACGCATTCCTCGCATTCAATCACGAGTAAAAACAAATGAAATTATTCTTTTTCCCAGGTAAAAGTTGCTACTATAGCAAAAATGTGATGCTAATTATTCATCTAGCGTGATGTGCTGCGAAGCAGCTCTTTATCCGGTGATATAGGTGTTACCTATTTTTGCCCTGTGCCCATGTCTAAATTATTTTCCCGTATTGCGGTTGCCCACCGCATTATTTATTAAAAATAAATTTTTAATAATAATTTCAGACCTTCTATAGTTTCTTTGGCGACCGTTTGTTTCCATTAGGTCCGCATGTTCCACCATCTAGCTATTTTTGATAACATCCAAATATCTTTCGCTTAATTGCTTAATTACCTCTGTTATTGTTTCAATTTTGGTTATTTTTATTACATCTAAATTCGTATGCCAGTATCTTAGTTTATATATACTCCTCAGGCATCTCCTTTCATGTGCAGCTAGGTGGTTTATGCTGGATATAGATAAAAATCCCGCCCAGGCCGGAGCTCCATATGTTATAATTGGCCTGATGTATGTTTTATATAATATCCCTTTAATTTCATGTGGCGTCACAGTATTCCTCAAAATAAGAGATATCGCTCTCATTCCAATAGTTTTGCCAATTATGTTGTCTAAGTATGCTTTAAAATTTAATATATTATCAATTTTTATTCCCAGATATTTTACTTTTTCTTCCCATTCTATCGGTTGCTGTTTATCTCTAATTATTCCAGCTTTAAAAGCATGCGTCTTAAGTCTCAAAAACCTAATCGGCTGTGTCTTATTTTGGTTAATGGCAATTCTCCATTTTGCGTACCACCTAACGGTTTCGTCAAATTGCTCTTGAGCGTACTCAACAGCTAAGTAAGTCTTTATCCTTACTTTTTGCTAGAATTGCCTCGTCATCAGCATATAATGCAGTCATGATATATGCCAATCGTCTCGTCTTGTTGGGAAGTCAGATGTAAATATGTTAAAAAGTAGAGGCCCACAAATTGATCCCTGCGGTACTTCGGCTGTAATATTTTTTTTACCACTTATTTCATTTTCCCACTTCACTTTGAAAGTTCTTTCATGCAGATAGGAACTCGTCCAGTTGAGTATTCACTTAGGGAACTCTAAAAGATTCATTTTATGCCACAGTCCACAGTACCACATTCTATCGAATGCTTTGGAAATGTCAATAAAAATGCCGACCGCCTCTTCTTTATTCTCAAAGGCATCCGCCACAAAATTTAGCACTCTGTGTACTTGTTGCACAGTGGATAGGTTTTCCCTAAACCCAAATTGCTCCTTTGGTATTTATCTTTTTTGCATCTACAAAGTCTTTCATATGTTATATAATTAGTCTTTCGACTAGCTTTCCCAGGTTTTAAATGAGTGAAAGAGGTCTCATGGCACTCGGTTGCATGTATTTCTCATTTTTTTAATATACATTTTATTTGTGCATTTTCCCATCTATTTGGGAAGTAACCTAGCTTTATAGATGCCTCTACCAATTTTGCTACATAGTCTGTAGCCTCATCTGGCAGTCGTTTAATTGCCTCATTCGTTATATTGTCCTCCCCAGGAGCTTTTCTACTAAGGGAGCTTTTTAATTTTTTCCGCCACGTCTTTGGAAGTGACTCTGGGGAGAGCCTCCCCTGAATCTGCCCATCATTTATTTCTATAATCAATGTTAGGCGAATAGTGGCTCTGTCGATTAGGGAACAACGTTTTCTCTAGGTACTCTGCCATATAGTCTGCTTTATCTTTGGACAATGCTACGCGTTCTTCGCCTCTTTTCATAATGTCGTCTCGTGGCGGGATTTTCCTCATTTCCCTAGCCATTTTCCAAAAGTAACCGTCTTTTACATTTAACACCTCTAATTTCTCTTTCCACTTCTTTAATATTAGAGAGTTAATAGTTTTCTTTATGTCTTTATTGTACTTCCGCACTCGTCTTTTTAAGTACTCTGAACCTTGTTCTTTGTACTTTCGTCTTGCGTAATTCCTCCCTTTTATCAAGTTTTTTATGTCTTCGTCAAGTTTCAGGTGGTCGACGGGCCGTTTTTTCTTCATTGGGACAGCTCTGCTAGTCGCAGTTTAATCGCTTCCTCCAATGCTTTCGCTCGGTCTTCTAGGTCTTCTCCTGTTTTTATTTCTTTTTCTTCCGGTAGTAGATCTTTAACTATCTTTTGAAATCTACTCCAGTCTGCTAATTCATAGCACGGTCTTTTAGGTGGTTCTAGGACGCACAACCTGTTTGGTCCAATGGTTACTATTACTGGGTAATGAACGCTACTTAGCTCATTCACAGTCCAAGCTTTCGTAACTCTCCGTATTCTGTGGGTTACTGAAAAGTCATTAACACTTGTTCCTAGCATTCTTGTAGGCTCAGTTGGTGCTACGACTTTAAGCTTATTCATATTCACCCAGTCTTGCATTCTTTTCCCATTAGCGTTCTCCCTGGGGCAGTTCCAGAATATTGACTTAGCATTAAAGTCTCCCCCAGGATCGTTGGGATATCATAATTTCCCATACAGAATTTCTTCCTAGGCGATAAATAGCAAGCAAAAACATTTGTTTCTCCCAGATCGGTTTCAATTAATACTTCTGCTACTTCCAGATACTAATTATTGTGTGTAGTAAGAACTCAAATAAGGCAGGTCACTTCTCAAACACCGCTCTTGGGTGAGAAGGAATGCAAATGTAATTTTCTAAAGGGTACGCCTAAGAGGTCAATGAGCAATATTATTCTGAGGCTTTTCTTAAGATTCTTTAAAACCATGCTCTCAGGGCAATGTATGATGCCGGATAAAAACTGAAAAACTTAGCGTCTGAGAAGAGATTCACGTAAAGGCACAAGGTTTTCAATTACTAAAAATAAGGACCAATAACAATTTCAGTATCATTTCTCTCTTGCAAATACTTAGTGAAAAATGAAGTTTGCTCAGAATCCGGTGGTATACGGACTTAAATCAACATTAAATTATCGAGAGGGACAATATTCCATCAGTCTCATGTGCGTTGCGGGCTTCTCAGCACAAAATAGTCAATGCTCTCATCGGTTTCGGTGTAGATATCGATGAAAATTTTCAATCATCAATGAATATCAATTCCGGTCAAGATAAGAAGTGGGTAGGCACAAGTAATGCACCCCAAAAGCAGGTGGGTTGAATTAGTTACTAAATAGCCGGCCCCGGTGGCGGCGGGGTAAAGTCCTCGCCAGCTAGTGCGAGGGTCGCGGGTTCGAGTCCCGCCTGGGTCGGTTTTTCACTTGCCCAGGACATGGGTGTTTGTCAAATTCTGGAGGTTCGGCCCCTGCGAAACCTGAAGACAAGCAAATAGCTTATCGGGATCGCAGGGGCATACGGACCACCAGAATAGTCGGCGAGCAAAAAATAAAAACATTTTCACTCTCGACTGCGGTTTCAGTGTATCACGGAGCACCTTAGGAAGAACCTCAACTGAGCGGTATTTTGGATAGAAAACTGCTATATTTTTCCTCAATTCTGGTGCTATTTCGGCGAATCGTCAGCGTGAATCCGTAACTCAGTGGAGGACAAGGGAACATTGGTTTGGCAATTTGGGGAGGTGACCAACTACTGACGTCATTTGTACGACAGGATGGTATACTGGAAATGAATTATTATTTGAGGAAATGAAGGAAAGGTGGACAGACTGCAAGCATCGGCATTATCCGACTCTTAACGAGAAACAACAAGGGGTCCACAGTGTGACGTCCCATCTGGATGGAGTACAACCCCTGAAGTGCCATCCACGGAGCAGACATGTTGGGATCAATGTTCTGCTGAAAAATATCCCGGGATTCAAACTCAGTCCACCAGAACGGGAAGTCAGTGCTCTAATCAACACACCAACCCGATCCCAGCCGAACAAGTTGTCTCCGTAAAGTTTTCTCGGGTCTTCCACTCTGATAATGTATTCATTCGATGTTCGTGTAGAGCAGTGGTTCCCAAAGTGGGCGTTACGATCCCCTGGCTGCAGTGCTTTACTCTAGAGGGAGCGTAAGGAAACAAGGGAGCGGCAGGGGGATGCTGGAGGCAGAGTCCTGACTGAACGGTGACCATTAGCGATGGTCTTTGGCAACATTTTCATCTTCATTGCATTTCATTTTCAAGCTTCATCAAACCCTTTATCAAGTTCATCCATCGCATAAAAAATTATCTGATACGACTTTGTAATTAAATTTAGTCCTAGTTACTTATTGACTTAAAGACTTTAAAAATAAATAATCAATAGCTACTCCATTTGTTTAACTAACTAAAATAAAACATTTATGGTTGACTCTATACCCACAAATGGCAAATATGCGTAGTATTATGATATAAAATATTTTACTTTAAGTGAAAAACTTACAAATTTTTTAAATTTATTTCCTAAAATAAATTTCTCTGATAATTCATTGAATGTAATTTTTATAATCGCACGTGAGTTACATTTTATTTTTGTGTACGCCAAATTGTCCTACATACGTGTCCTCGGATAAATAAAAATCAATACATTAGATTTAAATAACCATTAGGTTAATCCACATCGTTTCTAATTTTATAAACTTCCTGATTTTGTCATGTAATCTATGATTCTGAATGTAATTTTAAAGCTCACTGGGGCGTTGGTAATATGTTTGTGGAAACAAGGGTGCGCGGCTCGAAAAAGTTTGGGAAACGCTGAAGTAGATCTTTGGAAAGTCGGCAAGCATGGAATCCGTTACCCGGTGGGAGGCTAGAGAAGAATACACGAATATTTTGTTTCCGTTCACTTTTAAAAGTCAATAACAAACTAAAGAAATGTAGCATGATGCCGAAAATCACGTCGCTGCCGCGGGAGCAGGAACGTGAGGGAAGCGGAATTCCCCCATCCGTCAAGTCGGTGGAACCGCAACATCTTGTCTTCCCGGGATGCTACGAGAGAGCAAGAGATGAGGGATTGCTATCGACGCCCAAATTGATGCTCCACTGTCCGGGGACACGCCCGTGGAGAGATTCAGCCGTTGAGACGGCGATCAAAGGGAAAAGTAAAAATAACAAAGATGTTCCCCATCACGAATCCATGGAATCGACCTTCTTTGGTGGTGCACGAGCTCGTTCTCTGAAAGAAGCAACAGGGTGAGAGAATGAAAGACAAGAGGAGAAGTTGTTTTTGTGGAGTGAGGAATCACAGTGAAGGTAGGTAGGGAATGTGCACGCCCCTGTTCCAAGAGAGATAAGCGAACAACGTCGCAAAGAGGGGAGGAGGATGGGAGGGAGTGAGGAGGATGAGGGTGGAGGGGACGGGTCAGGAGGAGGAAAGCTTTAAGGGAATTAAGGGCGACCTCATTCTGCAGGGCGGGCAGAACAAAGGTCCTTCCCTTTTCAAAGAGAGTTTTGATACGAGTGAGACGGGAAGGGGGGTTTGGAACGTTGTTGGGAGAGAATGGTCAGAGAGTGAAGCTGCGGGAGCGTAGGGGGATACCGCAGAACGGCCTAAAGGATTGACGGAAAGGAAAAATAAATAGGATAGAAGAAGGTAGGAGAGATGGCAGGAAAGGAGGGTGATGACAGCCCGCGAAATGACAGAACCAGGGATTCCCGCACGGATAAGCAAATTAACGAATTTTCAGAACCAGATCTCATTAATTCGCACCATGTGCATTAAACACTTTCATTTAATAATTTATAACTGGTTAAACGACTCTGCGCTGATTCACGGTACCTGGGTTCGACTCAAAAGTCCAGATAAATTATTTATTTTTTTATTGTGAATTTCGCATATATGTGTATTTCCTTCAAGTAACTGTTTCGGCTAGAGCTTTAAATTTTTCCCGAGGAGACTAAAATTACTATATGCCATCAAAACAGCGTTAACTAATCGATTTTTATCCGCTCCCACGACTCGATTCCTGGTTTAAGTCGACGAGGAGAAAGAAAATTCCCTCTCAGTGCTCTAAAGGAAACTATAATAAAATAAATAAATGAAAATTGCTTCAGTATAGCGCCTGAAATAAATATAGACCAATCAAAGTAAGCCTTTTCAACATCAAAACGCTTTAAACATGGAGAAAAATCGAATCAGAAAGATATAAACATGCATGCACACAAAAGATTTGCGGCGAATATTAAAAAACATCTAAAGGAAATTTTACGAAAGTTTCTTGTATCCCCCAGTGATCAAGTAGCTAGAGTTCCATTACTTCGTCAAAAGCTAACTTAAATTTAAAATTCTTTTTCAATGCGAGCTGTATAGTTTGAAACAAACCCCACAGAAAAAATCGGCATCGGAAAATAAGGAAAGACGACAGTTCCTGTAGCTTCAAGGAGTGTAAAAGAATATTATTCTTGAAGAAGGGAAGATTAAATACAGTCTCGGTTGATATCAAAAATTTAATGACTCAGAATAGAAAACGGCTTAATCATTTCGCAAGATCTCACTTCTTATTGCAATATAGTGGTGCCTCACTACTTTATTGGAGATGTCTCGAATCCATTTTAACAGGAGTTGGTTTCCTAAAGGTGCACTGCGAAAGTGAAAAATAGTAAACCCTTCGCCAGAGTAAAATTATTTTGACATCATTTGAGTATGACCAGATGCGTACATTTTAACATCGGCAAAGCTATTTTTGCCTAAAAGTACTGCGCTGACGGATGGCAAAAAAGCATACTTCGCGATTCGCGTTGCAAGTGGCTGATGTAATTCCATATACTATATATAAAAGGCTAAGCGTGCGTATGCATGATTCAGTTGCCAGGCTTAGGGATTCATATGTAAGTACGCCAATAGATGGCAAGCGAGCTCCCATGCATACTAACTGGCAGACGGCGCATGGGTCGACGGGCGCATGCAATTTTCAAAATGCATATATAATTTTTCAAAAAATAAATAAACTTTAAAAGGGTCGATATATATCTCCCACAACCCGTATTTAGCCACGGACAATTATATTTTGCATTCTCCGGTGTACGCAGGACAGCAAATATAGAATCCATGCAATGGATGAGCCTGAACAAGGAAAACTGCTTCGTAACAGCTCCACCTGCTTCACCAAAATGTTGTATACAAGGAAATCTTTGACATTTAGAATTTATACATTGTTTACCACAGTTACAAGTATTGTCTTCATAAAAAATAAAAGCCCATATATTAATTTTTATTTAATAATTTACTTAATTCATTACTTTTTGGCCATTCCGCCAATATTTGAGCCTGTTTCAGCAGGCTTTTAGTTCCCAATAATGGGCTCGTGCACATAATCAGGTGAAAATATGAGGAATATGTTACCGTATTGGGATTCTCGCAGTCCATCCTGCATTTAGATCGCAGTTCGATAACTGGGGAAATACTCTGTTTTAGGATTGTTACAACGATTGCATTTTAAATAATAAATGCTCCCAGCTTCTTGAGTTCGAGAAGCCCCATATATAGATGCGCAGACAAACCCATAATCAAAGCTGATAGCATAATAAGAGAATGTATAATTCATGACGGGACTCCTGAAATACTACTGTTTTAATTTGTGTACTTGTTCTTTGTCTGATATCTCTATTACCTTTCATTTACTTCAATTACTAGATAAGATTATTCAATATACATGAAAGGCTGACACCAATACTTTTTTAGTCGCTGAAGTTATGAAATTTAAATAATTTATCTCTAAGCAGCTACTAATTCTATTTCAATTAATGAATGAATGAATTAATGTCATAATGTGAATAAAAATCATACAGGGTAAGCTAGAAAAAGTAGATCGTTTTATTGAATCAAGCGTGTATTCTATGCAATGTCGTGTACTTGTATCACGCTCTATACTTATAGGTATACCACTATAACTTGGCCAGATATTGAACTGAATACATTTGCTCGTGATAAAGATCATAGTAATGTAATGTTATCATGATTCAACTTCATATGTAACCGGATAAACGTAAATCGTTGCCATCTCCCAAGAGTTTACCTACTAGGTTAATTTCAATGATCATTATTTATGTTATATCAGTGGTTAAGCATATATAATGAAAGCATTTATTTTTTCATTGATCTTCCCGGGAAGTTTCTCCCAAAACAATAATTATTTCTCAATCTATTAAATTTGAGTCATTATGCAACGCTTTCGTTCCGATTTGGGGCAGCAACAGGCACGACAGTGAACCATATGGTCTCAACTATGCTCTCGATTCCCACAACCCAACCCGTTTGATGTTCCGCTGTCCCTCCGACTTCGTCCGATGACAAGCCTTCCCCCAAGCCCTCCACCCAATGCGATGTCCCACAATCCCCGGGGAAAAACGCGTCTTTTGACTGCCACATTCCTTAGATTCCTCCTTGCAGACACGGGTAACGTCAAGCGGCTAAATCACTGGAGCCGCCGACCTCAATCGGCCCCTCGGACTCTCCGCAAATGGAAAAGTCTCCAAATTTGAGAAAAAGCAGCTTTTCTTATTCCACAGCGACCCTGTGCGATGCAAAACAATAGAAGCGCGACCGCAGGGGATGCCGACCCGAGGTACCCAAAGGCGGCGGACCACGAACCAGCGCGTGCCATTTTTCACGCTGCACGGACTGACGCGTGTAGGTAAATGGTTTGCGAGCCACTTCACGCATTTCAAGCGATAAATTCGAGAGGGAAAGAAGGCTCCGCGTCGCCAGATAAAAGGCGATTAGATTCGCTCGAGCCTGAATAGCGCGGCCATTTTTCACTTACAGTAGGTCTAGGAATAGCGCCACTGATAGTTGCAATGATTATGCGCTAGATTTGAACGTCCAAAAGTAACCCATCACTTCCGAAATTAATTTTGGATCTTGAAATGTTTCTTTTCTTCAACGCAAACATCAGCGTATTAAGCAGCTGAAGGTTAGTATATTTATACTACGTCGTCATTTTTACTATTGGAGAAGAATCACACTTGAATCTCACATCTTGATTCATAATAATGGGTGGAAAATTTCTCAATTTTTGCGTCTTAAATATATTTAAATGTGTTGCACATAGAGAAAAGCCTTCCCCGACATTCTTTACGCGATATAATTCACAGTAAATATAGATTTACAAGTACTTTTGAGAACATGTTCAGCACTTTGGAAGATCGTAACGTACGAAGAACGTAAATTTTCTCATTTACGAACACAAATATCCCCTTAGGCTATTCTCCTTTATTAACCAAAGTTCACTTTCTCTCTTCTGAAAGAAACGGCGATAGGGATTCATCCAGAGGCATCAATTAGATTTGAACTCAGCACCTCCAGTTGGAAGCCATATAACATTGCCACCGTGCTGCCAGGCCAGGCCAGGCTTATTGTTCCACCACCATAGTAAGTTTTTTTTATCACTCCTTCGATCATTTTTTTCGAACCCATTTTCCGTCCATTTACAAGTAAATAAATCATTAATACGTTTGATCGGATCGTATTATATTAGTTACCGGATCAAGTACTACGAAATATTTTCATTCAAACGAAACATATGATTAATCGAGGATAAGGTATTATCAATTATGTTCGAAAGAAATTATCGTGTTTGCGAAATATTCTCAGATCAAGCTCTGAACAGTCTCATCTTTGAAGAGCTATAGATTTTTCATATGAAAAACAGTAATTTTGTGATTCCACTGTTCTTCTTTAAAAAAGTTCTTTTTTGTTACTGCACGACCCAGCTTTGGACATAAAATGTCAATTTCAGGTGAAGACTCTTACACACATCCATATTTTTAGATCATTTCTGATTGTATGTGGGGAGGTATGGAAGCTTTAAATTAAACAATCCCTAGATTTGAACGGAAAAAGATGAGCAAAATATTCACTGCGTGATACATGAGAATATTCTTCGGAAATTGCGATGATCGCGGAGCATAAAAGTTAACATTTACCAGAGACACAGTGATACCACTAAGAAGGACCGAAAAAAGTTCAATTTTCATATTTCTGGGTTCCCAAAATCATTGCACCGAGCGAAGTTATTTCATAATTATAGTTAAGTTAAATGAATGTAAAATTATATCATAAGCGTAATGACTTTTAATTTTAAGAGTAATAGCAATAAAAATTATCTAACGCAAATGAGCCATCACCATTTAGGAAGTTTTACCAATACTGAAGGTTTCTTCAACTTTCATTCACTTTTTCCCATCGTTGGTTCCCCTACACCTTTCCCCTAGCAACAACGATCCGCTCCTTCAACCTTCTTCGAATTTTCCATACCCTTTCATACCATTTGAAATCCTAATTTTTCCCTGCCTCATTCCCACCCAAGTGACATTCTCCTTTCTAACACCCCCATGAAACTTCTCTCAAAGCTTTAACTGCCTCTGAATTTCATCGATATCTATTCTTTCCCTGTGACTTGTTTCACTACTTAGCTTGACCTGTTATCCTGCTTTCTCAGTATGATCAGCTTAAAAAAGCCTCTAACCTACACTCATGCTATTCCAAAGAGACAAATATTGCACTATTCATATATTAACACTTGTACGATGGCTCCTATTTAAAAACTACTTCGTGTCCTGTCCATTTATGAAGAGGATAGCAAACACGCATGGTATGCGTTGGTTCTATTACAGTCTCAGTCTCAATAATAAGTATTTCCTGAGAAGGGAGTGGAAGCTACACCACATCAAAATGCAACCGTTAGAGCTCGACACGGGAGGCAGAGGTCAAGCAACCATGCCAGAAATGTGTTAAATATCGTGCCACGACATTAAAAATTGCAAATTTTTACATTCAAAGATATTCAAGGTTTCTTGTTACGTTTGTGACTAATTTTTATAACTGATGTACGAAGTTACTAATTTTGGCTGACGTTTTACATATTTTTATTCTATTTGTTTTTAATAAAAGACTAAAACCAATACAGATGTGTGAAACATTGCCTTTGAGGAATGCTGGTAACCAACCAAACCGGTATGAAACAGCATTTTATTTATTTAAAGCTTAATAAATCAATAGATACCTCTATATTGAATGTAATTCCATTTGCTTGTGGATAAGCTTCTAAGTTATCTTTCAGGAAATAATTACAGTGCCTAAAAAGGTAATTATACGTTTGCATTTTATTCACTTGATAGATACTTTAATCGCTGTGAATTAAATAGATGAGAAATCTACGGCTAATATGACACGCTAACACACAGCTAGATGGAGAAATTGCACTCAGCTGCAACATGGACATGCAAAATATTTATTTTCTCAGGTGGAAAATAAAGGCATTAACTGCTAGTCCCTCACATTATGTTAAAAGACTTAACCACATAGTAGAAACGAATTACTCGTATTGCTACTGCAAAAGCTACCTATTAAGGAAATTAAAGAATTTCTCTCAGTGCGCAGGGGCGGATTAAGGTCGTTTTTTGGAGGGGGCGGATTGCTAATTTTCGAGGGTTTGGGGGGACTGAAATACAAAATTATTACCATTTTTTTATTTTTTCCCAGGATTTACGAGGAGAGCGGCCGCCTCCCTGCACCCCCTCTTAATCCGCATCTATTAGTGCGGTTCATTAACACAATTGAAGTAATAGTGACACAACGGTAAAAAAAAGCTTTTGAACTTAAATGCCGGCATTTCATATTTTCCGTTAAAAAGACTAATTTTAAATTATGTTCTCCCTGGGAAGAACGGTTAAAAATTACCACATTAGGTGAGAAAATAAAGACAGCTCAATGATTATATCCCATGATTAAGCCTTCCAAAATAAAATAGCTCTCTTTCTCTGACGTTAAGCGTTTTCCCCAAGCGAAAAAAAGAAATATAATTGCCCATTAATGGACTGACACAATTTTTTTCGAGTAATTTAAAAGAAGAATACTATCAGTGACAATTGTAATTCACATTTAATAATACATATATTTACGTAAAAACAGATTTCCTCAAATTGTGAAAATGATATCCATGCCTAATGTTCCTACAGATTGAAATGCAATATTATTTTAAATTTGGGTGCCCAAAAATATACTCAAAACGTTTTGTTAACAACACTATAGTAAATACAATTATTAATGAACGAAATCGGTAAACAGAGCGGATAATTATATCGCAAAAATCACAATATTTTACGCAGGGATCATTGGGGTACGAGATAAGGCAGAAAAATGCCCTCTCACTGAATTAATAGCTGTGAATTATAACCTCTCAAATTAATTTCATGTTTAGCGCCAGTAGCCTCTTACTTACGATTACTTCAAAAAAGACGCCAACATCAGTCACAGGATTCCCGCCCCAATCTTCAAGCCGTAGTCTAGAGCATTGCCCATCAAAATTATCCTAGCCATAATGCCTTTTTCACGAGGCTATTTTTGTTTTTGACGAGCTAAAAACGCATTTCACTCCGTAAGTATTATCCGTCACCACAGGGAAAATGAGAAGACAGGAGGATATTAAAGATTGACTGATACCTACAAAGTTGTTTCTTATTTTTTCCACATTTTCAGCAGATAGCAAGACAGATTCTGAGGACACGATTCTCTTCCGAATCCCTTAAATCATCGCGAAACTTAGCAAGTTTCTGACATTTGGAAAGTTCATTAAAGTTATTGTTGTTGTGATAACCTTATTCACCGAAAAAATAGGAAACTTAACAATGGTTAAAAAATAACGAGCATATTAAGAGTAGATATTCAATTGTAGTGCTACATGATAAACAAGACAATGAATATTAAAATGTTTCAAAGATAACTAAAATAGGTATTGAAAGTAGAAAATCAATATTTCGTGCGATATGAAATCATCTGGAATCGTCTACAGGAAAACCGTTTAAAATGGTTCACTCAAGAGTCATGAAATACTTCACAGTCCCAAAAGTGTACGGAAGATCAATACAACTAATATAGCCTCACGATATTGAAGAAACAAATCAAGGGGGCCTTGGTTTCTCGTTCCGAGGTGATGCGCACTCGTCTACCAATCATCCTCCTCACTCCACGGCACCTTTCCTCGTCCATCTGTCGGAGGTGCATTATTTTTGGGATCACCCGATTAAATCCACGAAACTGATGATCCACTTAGATATATGCTCATATCAAACGTCCTCCATCGAGAACTCGTGCAGTGATTGCCCGCACTGTTTGGAGTGGTAGTGACGGGGCTATTTCATCCGTCGACTCGTCCAGCCACTGACCACAGCAGCCTAAGATCCGTCTAATCATGCCGTCACGAGTTTCCTTACAGAGAGTGTTCCTTTCTTTTCACCGTAGTCGTGTCGTTCGCTCCACGAATCGCCAAACTTTTCCATCCGAACCCTCCTCTACTTTCTGAGCCGAAAGGATGATCAGGAAACGTATCTCTAACGCTTTATTGATTTCCCTACGCCCACCGATCGAAAACTAGGCAACTTCACCGCAACTATAAGAAATCACTTCGGGCATGAGTAGGTGGAATTATTTTGCCTTTCAAGAACAGTGAGGAACAGAAACACTGCAATGCTGCTGCTTTTGATGTTAATTCTGTTCCTTAAAATTTACCATACGCAATATAAGTATGGCGTATTTACATCAGAGAAAAATTAGGGCTGTACAAACATTTTAACCCACAAATACACAAAAAATGAAGAATAGGCTGTTAAATGCGCTCTGAGGCGGGACTCTTAACTCGAGAACTCCGGAGAAGTAGGGGAAACCTTTTCCCAGCCACCAACGAGGCTGGCTGGGAGTAGGTACCTTAATATCGTCGATTCTAAAATAACCAAATACATGCCTCAGATTTAATTTATTCAACAGCCTATCGGGGGTGGTGTTGGTGGGGGCCAGAGTAGATACTGGCTTCCCTCCCTACTGGCCCGGGTTCGAAACACGGTAATAGTGGAGATTGTTCAGAGGAGACTCGATACCTATTTGAGTGCCATGCGGAGATTACTTCAAGTATGGCAGGTATACCACTAATCAGGGCTATACCACCCCAGTCCATCGGATGGGATTTAAAATATTGGACCCTTTGACGCCTTTCGTTATGAGTAGGCTAATGTTCACTTCGAGTTTCTCTCTACTCTCGCTCATTCCCCAGATAATCCATTCGTTGTAAATCCAAATACCCTGAATGACGCTAATGGTGAATAATAGTTTCTGACCGGGACACAGATGAAAAATATCAGTTAACTGCCTAGTAGGTATAAAAATAGCAGTCCGTTGATTTGCATTTCGTTTCATTTTTGCCGTAATTTTCGAATATCATAACAAATTCAAAAATTGCAAGCTGAAAAATAACTTCAAGGTTTAATTTGGGAATTTATCAATTTCAATCGATATTAATCAAAACACTGAGGTGTCACAAATGGATCTGGTGTGATCACCAAACGTAGGATTCCTTAGCACAGTTTACGCACCCTTCACAAAATGTTTCACGGAAACTATATTGTGGCCAACGTCAAAACATTTTTATTATTTCTACACCCGAAGAGATGAGCATGCTCAAGAACCTCCTTGGTTTAGAAATATAAGAAATATCTAGTCACAGAATGCCACTTCAAAAACAATGATCGATCACTTACATTTAAACAGCAACGCAAGGCTCTCAGGGACTTCTGTTTTATATTTTTCATTCATACTTAATCAACCAGCATTCCTTGGTAGTTGGCAGATATTTCCTTGAGAAATTCGAAGTATAAACTTTGAAAAAAGGCACTTAAGAAAGCATTGAAAATTAACTCAAAGGTTCATTGTCTACCAAGGGAAATTTATTGAAGTATCACTTTATGTTATAATTCAACATAACTATCAATGTAATGTTGAATACTCTCCTTGAATAATTGCATATAGACACCCACATGTCCGAAAGTGCAAGTATATTTCTCAATTTTATAGAAAGAAAATCTTATTCTCATTCAAACTTCAAATGCGTACCCACATCTTACTACTACCATCATAATACTACTACATTATACTACCATCTTCGGGTGAAATTTCATCGTCACATTACGGTTGACTTGAAAAATTCTTCATTAACATTCACTCAGTTGAGGAAAAATTATTTATGAGCCAACAACAATCTTGATAATGGCCTTTTCAATTTAAAACTCTAATCCAAAATCTGGAACAAAAAACACCAGCCATGGCGAAAAAAGGAGAGCCTATATGCCTTGGAGCCACCACGAAGAAAGAAGTCGCCGACAGCTATCTGCATGGATTGTGAAATGGAAAATGTAGTTATTTCACCGAATAGGAATCATTTCTTACGAAATCGCCAACCACTTATAGGCGTCAAATCACAGTAGTTACCTAGCCTCAAATATTTAAGCTTTAGTCTCTCAATGCAAGGTTTACCATGCAAATGGCAAGGTATAAAATGCAAGGCAAAGTCTTCAAATGGCAAAGTATAAATACGGTCTCACTGAGAAAAATACTTTCACGTAAATTCATTATTTTGCTCAAAAGGGAGGAATTTCTTCGCGTAAATTATAACAAAATGTTCAGAACTAGCTGGAATAGCCGATGATTCCCCAAGAAAAGATAACTCAAAGTTTTCAAGTAAAAAGTTAATTTAATTTATCTCGTCGGGAAACATGGTAGAGCAGTACGTCCTTATGTGAGTAGAATGAATGCCATTACTGAAAATACCACAGAAAATTTATTCTGTTTCCACTGACTTCTCTTTTCTTGAATCAAACTGATGGCTTGAGTTTTTACTTTCCTCCTTTATTATCAATAAAGACAAATTCTCTCAGCTATGAAAGAGAACAGGCTTCAAACTGCATCATTAGAAGTTTCCTTATCACGCACCGGGAGTGGCTCCGGGGTGGGTAATCCGAGTTCCTTATGCCCTACATGCTACTGCACTGGCTTTATAGATGCACGTACAACAATTTTATCAGTTGAATGGCTTCATTATTCCTTCACTTTCCTGAGAGTTGCTTTGATCGGAGCAATCAATAAATATGTTAATTTAACGAAAATCATGGGAAGAATAAAATTCCAATTGACACTATATCTAGGGTCATAGCAATCAATGTTTCGTCATTTTGTGATCACACCTATACCATCACACTTCTTGAATATTTTATTAGGAGTGGAATCTTACTGAAGATAAACGGAGTCATTAAAATACACAAACCTATTTGACAATGCTATGGCAAATGTATTTACTGAAATGATATCACTTAACAGCAATGGAAATAGTAGTAAAATATGAGATAAATTCAGCAAGTTTTCTCATTTTAAAACTTTAAATGAATAAAATAATAACGAGATTATATTATTGTTAAAGAAAATACTTAGAAAAGGTGAATAAAGCATGTTAAGAGCTTTTCAACTCAATTAGGAAATGAGTCTGTGTATTGCATTTCTACTTATTGTTACCTAAATGTAAAATTTCCTTGGCCTAACGGCAATAACTAATTTGCCTGGGAATGTCGCGATGGGTATATATACGCTTGTGTGTGGAGTTTAAGCTGGAAAAAAATCCCAAAATGTTTGCTTTGAATGAAATATGAGAAGACTTGGATTGAGTAAACATCATAAATGTTTTTCCTTTCGTAATAAACAAGACCCTCAGAACTGCTGGGATTTCTAAATAAATGTACTGAACCACTTACACTGAAAGATATGAAACCTGGAATTTATAGCACAAATTTCAATGCTAACAATCCAGCTACGCCCGCATGTATAACTCAGCAGGTATAACGAGCTCGCCGGTTTACCCGAACGTCGCCGGTTCGAGTTCCGCCTCGGGCATTGACAAGGCATTTTCTAGATTAGAATTTTCCTTGTTTCAGTTTACGATGCGATACGACATCAACAATAGCACCACCTTGGAAACCCAATTACTACAGCCGCATACTGCTAATGCATTATGTGTTCAATTTAGGCCGCCTTGTTCGCCGCGATACATCGATTACAGCCTTCAAACCTTTGCGTTCCCTGGTTTGGGCATGCGAAATCATACACCCAGGTAAGAAGTGCCGGTTCTTATCGCGTGTACAGCCGATTGTTTTCCGCAATAAATCTGGCATCCAAGCACTGAAACAATCAAAAGTAACCAGATGTAACACCAGTATTAATGCCTTCTGGCTTAACAGGGTCGGGTCTTGAATTTCAACTACTCGTTCTATAAGAACGTATCAATGTGACACACTTTCACAGCATGAAAATTTCGAACTAAACGCTTCGAATATATACGGATTTAAGCATTTCCAATTTATTCCGATCTCCTTTGTAGAGATTGCAAGCAATGTAAATGCGGAGTTATTGAAGAGTGGTGAAGATGAAACTAAGATAGTGAATCGCCGATGAATTAGTTCTACGAAAGGAGTCACATTTTTTCAGTAAGAAAGAAAATATTCTTGATTCATACACTATAAAGTAGAAGAGACAATCATATTGGTCTCTCTCTTGAGATAGAAGAGCCTCCTAAAAACTATGTGTAGAGCAAAGAAAGAGAAGAATTACTGAGAAAGACGAAGAATGGAATTAATGAAGCAAATTATGACGGATGTTAAAATGGGGAATTATGATGGAATGAAACGGTTAGCTGCTATGAGACTGGAGTACAGGTATGGAGATAACTAAGCTGAGGACATTGCCTAAAATGCCTATTTTTTCTTTTACTCAGAAAACCAATTTTATGAAGTTATAAGTTCATTTAGGATCATTTGTGGCGAAATTAAAGCGATATGTTACTGCCTAAAAATTCCTTTTTTACCTGTTTATGCCTTTTTCTGCTGGTATCGCCTATTTAAGGGCCTAAAAAAGTAATATTCTTTTCAACGTCACCAAACTTCTCTTTAGTGCAGAGCTTGTCTGTTATTTCAGTTCCTTTTTTAATCTATCAAGGTTGAAATAATGTCATTAAACATGCATAAAGAAAAATCATCCAAAGTATTATTATATAAAGAGTAGAAAAACAACTATGGTAATTTTATGTGATGCATACATGCGATGGTTTCAATTGCCAAAAACATGTTTTTGAAGGTACCACTCAGTATTGCTGAGTGTAAAGGTAGATCTACTTCAGGCAGTATGCCTGAAGTTGATTTGCTAATTGAAGTTGACATGGCTAAATACTGCATTATACTCTGCAGATAAAATTATTGAAATACGTGAGGTTTGTCACAGGAATAATGTGCGCTTCCGATACATCAGTTCAAACGTCTTTTTCACCCAGTTAAAGGTACACTATTGGGTCATTCCATGCATGCCAAGTGGTCTGGTGGTCCCCGCTCGACCATCCCTCATTTCAATGAAATTCTGTATGGACATTCACTCATATCCCCTATAAACATTTGTAAAGTTTTACGTTCGCCGATTGTATACTTGCTGATATATAGTAATTTGTTTGGCCCCGTGCTGCAGCCATCTTCAGTATGATTATGAGATTTCGGTAGCTTTGAGGCAGAGTATCTCAGGAGATATTTTGATAAGAGAAACAAACATTGGCTATCTTGTACAAAGTTTTGAGCTCTATTAAAACACATAATAAAAATAACTGTAAAAGTGACCTCCTCCTAGGAAATTCAGGGCGAAACTGGCCCGAAAAATTGCGGATCAAAAAAAACTTAAAATTTTGGCTTTTTATATTTCAGGAAGTAAAGGTATAATCAACGTGAAACTTTGAGCATGATAACATATCAATACATGGTTTATGAATATAATATTTCATCTTCCTAGTGATATCCATTATTTTAAAAATAGAGTCAAAATGTGACACTTTTTGTAAAAACGCCAAATATAGGGTATTTTCTCCCCGCTTTTACAAGAAAAGACCCTCTGGAATTTCTTTTGGATCATTTTCATTATAAAGAGAATGATTTCAATCCTCTAAAAAGTAGATCTGGTTTTTCATCGCGGGCATATAAGACCCTAAAAATAGGGACAACGTGGAGGATGACATTTGTAAAAACGACAAAAATAGGTTATTTTCTGCCCGCTTTTACAAAAGAAAGACCTTCTGGATACTCTTTTGAATCATTTTCATTTGAAAGAGCATGTTTTAAACCTCTTATAAAAGTAGACTTGGTGTTTCATCATGAGCACATACAGCCCTAAAAATATGAACAACGTTGAGAACGTTGCTATGGTGGTGCCAAATGCATTCTGTTGTTTGTCGTCCTGTTTGTATAATGTAGACATTTTTAGTATATTGCATTGGTCCATGGTGACATTGTCACTACCAGTTCAGGCATTTGAACCCGTAACCTCATCGCCGTAGGGGTTGTGCCCAATTGCCGTGCAATACCAACCACGGGTGGGTTTCTTGGTTGAGTATCCCAAGCCTGCAATTTGGTTTCTTCGACAAGGTTCCAAATCCTTGTGTGGGTATCTGTCTG
Organism: Pyrrhosoma nymphula; assembly: GCA_963573305.1. NCBI lineage: Eukaryota > Metazoa > Arthropoda > Insecta > Odonata > Coenagrionidae > Pyrrhosoma > Pyrrhosoma nymphula. Next base: position 89,904,212 of record OY754330.1, read on the forward strand.
GTTCCAAAGCCAAACGTAAAGCCACCTGAAGATGACGTTATAGTACGTCGAAACCCAGGTCCTGCAAATAAAATTATCATCGTGGAACTACAAAGTTTAAGTTTTTCTTTTTTACTAGGTTCCCAAGCCTAAAGTTTCCAAGCCGAAGCTCGTATGGTTTTTTTTTAGACTTGGGTAAGGAGACTATGCTAAAGCCTTGGGTTAAGTCGTGGCCGTTCTGTATTGAGTGACTTCGAGTTTTTTAACTTGTGAGTGATGCCATGTATTCATTTCTTGGATCCTTCAAATTTTATCGTAATGAATCCGTTATTCCAATAGAGGTGCTTCTAGAATAGTGACAGCTGTTACTGGTATCGACCAACTCTTTGGAGCCAAAGTTAATAATTGAACTTTCGTCGATTTATCGGTTTCTTTAATTTTTGTTTTCATATCTTCGATTAAAAAATATTTTAAGCGCCTATTTTAAGTGCCTATTTTGAATTTTTAGTGCCTATTTAGGCTGCCTATTTCTTCATTTTTAGTGCCTAAATGTCCTCAGCTTAGAGATAACCAATCAATTGATTTACACTGGTTGCACCAAGCAATGATTGATGATGGCTGATGATCATGAGAAAATTTAAATTAAGATTAAGACTACTAAACCAAAATGCAGAAGAGCGATATAAAAGTAAGGTCTGTATTCTATTGAGGGAGAACGACATCTTGGAGTACCTTCTTCAACTTAACCCATTGTCATATCGTGAAATAAGTTGCACGTGCATAAAAAAGAGACCGTTAGTCGCTAAGACGTTGAAAAAAAGTGAAAGAGCTCAGAAAATATAAGAAAATGATTTTTGTCTTATCTTTGTTAATTGGAAACCCACATAAAACAATAACATAAAAATTACAATCCTTAAAGCATGGACTCGCTTTACTTAAGTTATACGATATATGTAGGTACAACAAGCAGAAATGCCCGTTGATTCTCAACGGGAGAGATAAAGTAAAAAATAATATAGTAGTTCTGTTTATACGTATAGAATTAAATCTACCTTCCCATTTCTTATCTTAGTTTTTTGCGAAGTGGAAAACGCCCGTTCAGTCGCTTAATTATGCAGAGTATTAAGCTATTTTAGTGAAATTGCTAATTTTTAACACAGCAAAACTCCATTTATATGTCATATTTTTTCGGTCTTGTATCTCAGTCATTATCAGGAAGTATCTACGGTGAGCAATACTGGAAAATTATAGGAATTGTAAGTTGAAATATTAAATTGAATCCGGGTAAAGGTGAGCTTTCGTCTCGCACTTTCAATTTTCTTTTTAAATATAGGAAACCGACGAAATTAAATGTGATACCTACGAGTAGATGAAGAATGCGGATTTATAAAAATGTAAGAATCATACCCTTGTGACTAGTAGTTTTTGAGATATTGACGTATGAAAATGACCATTTTCGCGATGTTTTCGTGAGTTTTCGACGCCATATTTGGAGGTTTTTAAGAACAACCGGTAGAGGGATAAGAATAGTTTCACTTCTACAATATTTCCTTAACCCACCCACCCAACAAGCTTACGGGCCTATGGAGTGAAACAGGGATGTTAGGGTGGGACGGTACGCGGGCCCGATTTGGCCATTTGCAAAATTGAAAAATGCATTTTCGTGAATTGGAAAAGCGAAAAACGCATTTTTTGTGGAAATGGAAAAGTGGAAATGGGCATTTCTGGGAGTGGAGGAAGTTTCAAAATGCTGATTTTTACAATAAATGTGAAAATGGAAAGACGTTTGTTAGGAATAATTCTGGGTGTTATGTTTTAGTGTAGAGGAGTATTCATTGAAAGATAACTGGATGTGCATTTTCACAGTGAAAATGGCATGACTTGATTATTGGTGGGCATTCGTAGAAGGCTAAAATGTTGTTCTGCGTATTATTTTAAGAATAGAATTCCTCACGCTCATTGGTGATTATTGGTGGGCATTGGTAAAAGGCTAAAATGTTATTCTGCGTATTATTTTAAGAATAGAATCCCTCACGCTTATTGGTGATTATTGGTGGGCATTGGTAAAAGGCTAAAATGTTATTCTGCGTATTATTTAAGAATAGAATCCCTCTCGCTTATTGGTGATTTTTGGTGGGCATTGATGGAAGACTAAAATGATATTCTGCGTATTACTTTAAGAATAGAATCCCTCAGGTGACAAGGTTAATATAAGTGGGCTTTTGCTAGAGGCTAATGAAATAGTATTGTTTACGGAGTTCTCTCGGGTAGTGTGGAAGGCGGAAATTAACTGCCAATAATTGGAAGTTAAAAGTTAAAAAGTCACCCGATATTCATTCGCCAACGAGGGTTGAGGGGCTTGTTGTCGTAAATCATTTCTTACGAAAGCTCACCTTTACCTGAATCCGATCTAATTGCATTTCACTTCTAGTGAAAGACCATATTTTATATTAAATTTTCTACACACAAAATTAAAGGGGTTAGCGGGAACCACCTTTTTCATTCTCTCTTGAAAGTGAAGAAATTATAATAACATATATTTAAAATTTTGTGATTTATGCAACAATTTCTATTTGCACACAAAAAAGGAGTTACCATTTACAACCTTTACGACTTCCAAAAATAACGGGGTAATAGTATACTACATATAATATTAATGTTGGAGAACATACCGTCAGCACACATTGCAATAATTTTGTTTTTTATGAAACAATCTCCATTTGTACTCACAAATGTAACGGGGTTACCGTTTACAACTATTTTAAGTTCCATAAACGGGATTACCATTTAAAACTTTTTTCACCAACGAAAAACGAATAAGTGCAATGAAGAACTCAAACGAACGGCTTAGCCAGCAAACCAGAAATCCAACGATCACATAATTTGAACGTCTGAGATGGAGAAAGACTCGATATTCAAACGTAAACGGATAATTAACAGTAGCATCAATAACCCCGTGGAAATCGCTGTCGACTTAGTGATACTGCTACGTCAGTCTATTAATAACTTAACAATGGTAACACGGAGAACGCTATTAATACACGGATCAATGTAATTCTGAACTATTAACTAACCAACATTCAATTAAAAGTAGCGATAGAGAAATTGCTTTTATTGACTCGATTAAAATACAATCCTAATAAAATAATCCCTATGATAAATCCTAATCCTTTAAGTTGTACTCAACGATTTCGAGTAGAATAGGAAAACCAAAGACACGGGAATCTCTATTGAATTCACATAAAAAAGTTTAAAAATGTAAACCTGAACTATAGTTCAGTCATTCGCATCATCGCAATATTTCCTATCGCAAGGCCTATTTTCCTTGCGTATTCTTATGAGCGACAAGCTCAACAATGTGTTTAGTCGCCAAGTGGATGGGTCTGTTTAAAATGAAAAATGCCTGCCATTTGATCCGAAATCTGTATTCAACTAGAATAAGAATTTTTATTGAAATTTCTTTCCGCTGGTGTGTATTTCAAGTTTGAGCAATGATTATTTCTAGTTAAATTTGCAAAATAGATAAAGCCTGCAAGAAGTAAATTTTAACTTTACATGCATTTCTTATGGGAACGCTTTGACTTGTCTGGGGTCGAACTGGAGACCATTAGTTACATGAAAAGTAGCCTATTATCTGAGCAGGAAAGACATTTGATAATCCTTGATGTCTGTAAGTTCCACTGTATTTGCTTCTCTAGTGTTAGGCGAACATATATGCAAACACATTGTTCTTTATATATAAGATAAATCATACAACTCACCTAGAAACTAAACAGGAAATCAAATCCAATCTCTTCTTTTATACTGGCATTCATCCTGGTTTTCCCTTACCCTAATCGGATAACGAGCCTTGATTATACACGGGCTAAACCACCAGAGAAAGCAAGAAAGCAGCCCACGTTTTATGTCATTATGGCCAAACAGCAGGAAACTTCAAGCAGCGAATTACAAGCGATTTCACAAAACAAAGAATTTGAAAAAAAATCCGTTTTGGAGCGAATTGGGTCGCTATAATTTCCCCACCCTCTTCAGGCTCCTCCCACGCCAGCCCGCCCACCGATCTTATAAACCTCCTCCTTACTTCGGAGATTATGAGGGCACCATCCGCCCAGAACGGACTCGGACCGATCACCACGTCATGCCACCGAGTTAGGACTAGGGACTCAACCATGATGCGATGCAACGACGGCCATGTTTGCGATATGGCGATGATACTGCAATACGGTATTTATTGTTCACGATAAGAGATATATCGTATTTCAATTCAACGCTGCGCTAACACCGAGATAATATTCCATACGTGTCTTATTGATGCCACATGTATCTTAATCGATATACGACGGCTATATCGGCCGGGTGGACGCATTGAATTTGAACGGAGGTGATAAAAGAAAAGGTAACTGGTAAAAAAGTAACTCCTCAACGCATCGCGGGCGATATATCGCTCACCAAGCTGCTTGCTGGTCTTCTGGTCATCAGTACCGTGCGATATATGGATCTTCTTCCACGGCGAGCAGGAGAGAAGAAGAGACTTCGACCCCCACCATCTTTTTTCAATCCAAATCGTATTGTTATGGAGTGAATCTCACCCGCGATTAATCCGTACGGAATATCACCTCACTATGAATGCGGCTTAATGCGGTACAACGCGATATAAGATGTGATTTGAAAAATGAGTTGTTCCTGAATACATCGCGTATTTGGCAATGCAAAATTTATATCGCAATGCGATACCAGAATACGAACATCGACCTACCCTGGCCGAGGGCTCATCCATTCCTGTGGATCGCACCGCACTCCGTTCTTTCCCTTATGAAACAACACTCTACTTCCCTCAAGCACTGCCACTTCTCTCTTTATTGAAACCCCCCTCCCAACCTCAAAAACCTCAAATCATTTTTTTTATTCTTAACCGCAACACAGCTCGATATCTCTCTTGAGGAGGTGAGGTTGGCGAAAACTGTGACGCAACGGAAATCACCAAATTGACACAAGAAAAGTTGGCGATTCGATTACAATCTCGCCACGAAATGAAAAGGAAAGTCTGTCCCATTTCACCATGTTGTATCATTCCCCGAGCATAATTGACAGATCCCTGTCACTCGGCGCCCTTCCTCGTTACCTTTTTCCTCGGTACCCTCCTTGGAATTAAAAGTGAAGACGGCATCTTTCATGCTTTTCAATCTTCGATAGGCAGTTGACGACTTAGAGGGAAAGGTACATTGACCAATTGGCTTCACTGCGGTGCCCTTAAAGAGGGATGAACGCGCTGGCCACCACACAAAATTCCATAAAGATTTGCAGATCCTTCAATTTATAACCATCGCTAGTTCTTTCTCTCTAAGCCCTGGACATGTTTTTTTACTTAAAGAACTGGAATTTAGCAGGTGAGCATATTGAACTACCCCCATTAAAGATTACTAATTTCGCACCACTGACAAACTATCTGATTGCATAATTTCAACATGTTGGCTGTTAGTGGCATTATTAGAAGACTAAGCCACCAATGTCATGCTTCTAGGAAAGTTCCTCATTTATGGCATAGTATGCCACTTGTTACATATTAATACATGTGTAATGCTACCTTTAATTTTATTTCCAATATTTCTCAGCAGCACGCGAGGATATTTCTTGGTCTTTTAAACCATCGAAACCCGATGTAAAAGATAAAAGGTAGAGAAGATTGGACTTAAATCAAATTGAGTAAAATATTTATTTTTTTTAGTGAGACATATTATGAAAATTGCAAATGAATGGAGAAGGAAATTACATCATTACTGCAGCTTACCGGGCCGACAGCCAGAGATCAAAGCGGGTAGTGACAGTTGAGAAGCAGGACGATCCCAGCTAAGGTGGCGTTTCAGTTGCAGTATTTCAATGTTTCAGTTACAACTTTTCGGGTTCAAGATATAACCCGGTCTACTAGCCTCTCATAATGAGTAAACTTATGTAGGATTAGGATTGACATATTTTTACCCATCTCCCTCAAGCCCTAGTTATCTCCAAATATTAGCGTATTCGAAATAGCGCAACCTGAAAACCGTTATAATGGAAATTATAGCTATGATGCTGATTACAACACCTCTTCCTGATACTGACAGCACTTCAAACACTGGGCTCAGCTCAAATATATGTACATTGTATGTCGGAATAAAAGTCAAACTTCAACTATACTACATCTAAGAAAAATAACAGTAAATATAGAAAAGTGACTTACCCTATAATACAAAATACCCAACAAAAATACTGTTACCTCTCGTCATCGAAGACGGAATGATTGAAGATTTTCTATCTAAGAAGCTTTAGCGGGTCTCCAAATCCTGTTTCCAGTCACGGAAAGTGAAGGAACACTCGCCTAATTCATTTTTCCACATTCATTTCCGAACAGAAAATTTTATGCAGCATTCTTCCATTCCAAAATTTGGTAGAAGGTAGCGTCCAATGCTCCAAAAAATAACCTTTTCATTCTCACCTGAATTATTTCGAGCTGCTATTCCCAAAATCTATGTTAACTAAATGAAGGTCAATAAATCTTTAATATTTGGAATAAGATAGTATATTCATCAACGAATCATTCATTTTCCCAAAGAAGCAGTCGAAGGCACTAAAAATATTTCGCACTCATCTCGGAACTTGAGACTCAAAATTCTAGACTGAAATAGCCCTCTTAGAGTTAGATAGAGTTAGAGATATAGTTTGCATTCAACTCTGAAAGTACCAATTGCATCTTTAGCTATCTTAAATGACCGCTCGGAATGTGATTACCTATTTCAAACACCTGTTTATCTTGCTCAGCAGATCCTTCAGCGTTGGGAAAATAGTATATAATGAACCGACCCTCTAAACTTGCGCAGTGAGAAACTCAAGGAAACTAAACCATAACAGATACGTAAGGACGCTGAAGTAATGCGGAAGATTTACGAATAGGAAATCAACCTCCCTGGTTTGATGAGAGCTTCCTACTTTCACGAATATTGCTGACAATAATATTTTTTCCTAAAACAACTGCCAGACGGATATAATCATCCACTAATGAAGCGAACTAACAGTTTGAGAAACATACTTAAGAGCTTTTCTTAGTAATTCCTGTTCTGGTTCAGTTTCCTTGAGTTTCTCACTGCGCAAGTTTAGAGGGTGGGTTAACTATATACTATTTTCCCAACGCTGAAGGATTTGCTGAGCATGATAAATTTTATTATAGTAGCGTTTTCAACTTAACACCTGATTTAAAATACGACATACGCTTATAGTAAGATGCTAACATAAACGTAGGATAGCGGTGCATATCGCTCAAGCATTGGATTCGCACGAAGTGACCCACAATTTCGAGCAGAAAATGACCAATTTTTAAGAGTTTACGCCGGATTTATCAATAACTCAATCCCGTGCCAACAAATGAAAGCCTATTAACTCACTTCGGGGTGAGACGATAGATAAAAGTCAATGAAAGTGGCTCTTCCATGGCATTAACTTCCTTTTTTGCCACAGAAACACTCGAGAGATAACTCTCTCTCTCTAGTTCCTCAAATAGAGAGAAAAAAATGAGAAATAGAGAAAAAGCGATGGGAATAGCTCGACTGCCCCTCCCTCCACACCCGGTTAACGTGCAGAGGTGAAAAGTAATTTAAAGTACCCGAGATTCATGGAGCATTAAAGTTTTCCATGGACGAGCCGCTTGAGCGGAATCTCTCCGCTCGATAATTCATGTGGTGAGAGACGTTTGAAGCAAAATCAGCAGGTGTACTTACTAATGGACGTTTAAAAGAGGGGCGATTGTGTCTTAGGAAGGGAGCAAAAAGGGAGGAGGAGATGCGATATCGCGTCGGCGGCCAAGGCAGTGTCTTTCGGAGATTAAATCAGCGCGGGGCCTCGCGCCGAACAACCGTTCTCAATCGTGACTCGGCGAAATGGAGAAAGGGCAGGGTGTGCGCGCGTTCAATGGGAGAAAGGAAAAGGAGTGGAGGAAAAATTGAGAGCTGCGGGAATGGGCGGGCGAGTACCCGAGAGAGAGGGCGGAGGAAGAGAAGGGGGCGTGGGGGTTGAGAGGATGGATGGAGCAGGGAAAAAAAACAGAACGGGTAGGACTGCAAAAGGTTCAAATTCAATCTCACACTGTGATACATCGCAAAAGACATATCGCAGAGCGATAACAATTAATATAGCAAATGGCAGATCTCATTGCGACATCAATTCATATCACAAATGTAATATCACATCAAACTGCATATAATGCATGAATTTATCGAATTTTATCGCAATGCATTGTATCGCAAAATATCAAATTTCACGACAACACATCGTATATCATCTCATTACTTCGCATATTGCATTGTAAAACATATATCCTTCTCCATCGCACGTCGCATTGCATCTAATTACATGGTATATCGTACTGCATCGCAAGTATCGAATGGCATGCAGTATGCATAGCACTGCCATGCATGTTGCACAGGGTTGCTACAAGATATAGGTTTTCAAATTTACTGACATTCCTGACTTTTCCCTGACTAACATTTAGATTTTTACTGACTTTTGAAAACGCAACAAAGAGCCAAAGTCCGCAATTCTACATGAGAAGGGTAAAAAATAATGGACAAGAATGCAAGACTTAAAGAGTATTTACATACTATGGTCTTCAGAGAAAACAAAAATTCAGGAACAATTTTCTGAAAAGGCCAGGAAGTTAAGTAATAAATGTTATTGAAAATCAAATAAAACGTTGTAAATTGCCCATAAAAGCATATTGTTTAATTGTTGAATATCAACATTTAAACAATATGCTTCATTACAGGAACATACTCTGCATAATAAATGCACATTAACAAAAAAAATCCTAATAAAATACCCTAAATGACCCATAGGACTCTTGAAAATCAACACTTAAAACAATTTTGTGAACTACAGGATCATAGAATTGGCATAATAAAATGAACAAAAACAAAACTAATGATAATAAAATGTCAAAAATATCCTATAGGACTGCCAAAAATCATTACATGACCAAAGTCAGCATAATAAAATGGAATAACATAACGAAAGATGATTCTAATTTAACCACAGCCTGTCAAAGATTTTAGCCTTTAATTCCTTGACTTCGTATTCAATTCTCATTGCACCTTTTCTTTACTGCTCCTTTTCCCTATCCTCTTTGAACCTCTGCTTGCGCGCCTCTTCGTACTCCGAAAACGCGCTACGTACCTTGTAGATCATTTTATTATCAATGGTAATATTCTCAATACCACCGGCCAGGTTGACCGCATCATACACCTGCCTCTGTGCAATTAGTGACACAACCAATTGATTTTAAACAACAATTTCCCTATTAATTGAAAATCCGCGCTCAACAAACGCATTGCCATGGCTGATTATCAAAAATATACGGATAAGGTCAACACACAAATCAGAACACTTCTGCCTTTTTAGCACAGTTCGTCAATGGTGATCTAAAATAGCCACGTCACGGTCATAATCTTTCATACACTGCACAACATTAGGCTTCACCATTAGACATTTAAATTCAGCTTCAATCTTGTCACCAGCTCCAGCTGAGATCCAGTAGTTCTTCAGGAGCAAACTAAGGCAACTACAGATAAGACCGTTAGCTGTGTCCGTAGACTTAGAAATCAACTCGGGATCACAAAAAGTAATCGCCTTGCAAAGTGTGTACTTCAGTGGGGACTTCTATGAAAGCTTGACAATCATTGCCTACACAAAAGCCACACATTCTTCTTTAAATTTTAGCATGTCCTTCTTCGGCACACTGAAAACCTTATGCATTGCATCCTTTACAGAAAAACTAATAGCAATGTCCTTCGCAGGAATTAGATTGTCCTCTTTGGATACATCTACATCACATGCATCAGATTTACTTTTCAAGTATTCCTTTTTAACAAATGTTGCGGAAAAATCTCTCAATAGGGCCAGCGGCAGCAAGCGAACGAGTTTTCAATGCCATATTTGAGTATTTGTGGTTTATTGGCGGCCAGTATTTTCTAATTTACTGACTCTGCATCCAATTTCCCTGACTTTTCCATGATTTTACTGACCGGTTTTAAATTCCCTTACTTTTCCCTGACATTACTGATTTTACTGACCTGTAACAACCCTGTTACACTGCAATGCATTCCAACGTACATTGAAGTGTGTCGCATTAAATTGCGCATTTCATCACATTGCAACACTTTGCAATGCGATCTATTGAGTATACCCCGTACGAGCAATATTGAAAAGATTTATCTCCAATATGTCGCAAACGATGCATCGAAAAATCGAATAGCCCTGGAAAAGAGAGAACTCTAGGAATGGAGAGGGAAGAAAGAGGAGTTATTGTGGGAAACCCTGAGACTGCTGAGGTCACTGGGCCTGAAGTGTGGTTACATAATCCATCCTTGGTATCCTTGTCGGCAGTTGCCCCTCGCTGCAGAAAAAATTGCTAATTAAAGACGCGTTAAAAGATACCCTCAATTTGTCCAATACTCACACCTTTCTGTCTCCAATCGCGGTAGGGAAGGACTGAAATTCCTTACACCTTAATTAAACATGCAGCCGGAGCAATCAACTTGCCGGTCATGAAAGGTTGAATAGAATACTACATAATGGAAAGGTGTAACGGTGGAGGGAGACGCCATCACAGAAACCGGATGACGGTGAATTACATACGCTGAAACATCATGATTTTTTACCACTTCCTAGAGGGAGTGAAGTAGTGAATGTAGAAACTAATGATGAGGGTAGTAGCTACAAGGGAGAAAAGTTTATTTGGCGCCCTCGAGTTAATTAACCCAGGATAATTTCCCGACAATGAGCTGTCTTTCATAATTCATCGCCGAACCAATATTTCCGCACCTAAAAGTATTTAAAGACGCTTGTCACTTTTTTATTGTTTTTCTGACAGAATGTTTCTAAACATAAAACTGAACCAGCCACAATTACGAAACTCAAAATCCTAAATAAGGGAGGGAAGAAAAAACGAACGTTCTCAAAATAATTGTATTCCATTGAAATACGACAAATAGCGCAAAGAAACAAAAGTATTTTTCCGTCAGTGCAATCAGTTAGGCCTTTCTATTTTTTTATTAAAAAAACTAATATTAGTTTGACCAAATGTAAGTATCTCTTGTTTGTTTGGTTCACAAGTGGATCTAATGGGAGCTAAATACTCTACACTGCGTGAATACCGACACCACTCTAAATAATAAAAAATAAGGGGGCTATATCTCTTAACCAACAGAGTTAACTGTTGAGTCATAACCATTAGTCGCAAGTTATATCGACCAGTGACAGTCAAAGAGAAGCAATATATTGATCCAAAAATGAGATAAATCAGGATTTGAACGAGAGCGAAAATTCCCAAATAAGTTTATGCATGCATAAAATGAAAAACATTTTACCAACGAGCTGTAAAAAGAAAATTTTTACATCAACGAAGCATCCTCGATTACAAAGCCAACCCTAAAGGACGTTCAGGAGGCTGGTCAAGATAAAACATGGTATTTCATGGAGAAGGAAGGGAGTCTAAATTGGAGGTGGGAGGAAAACTAGACGAAGGGGGATCGGTGATTGGTGTGGTGACTGGAGTAGGAATCCTGAAGGCCCAGGATCGAATTCTGGTAGTGGTGGAGATATACTTATCGAATCCCGACTTATTCCTAATATATAGTTGGCTAATACCTATGCCGGATTTCTCTCCTCCCTTCCTATATTTCCCGAAAATTTCTTCCTTACAGCTCAACAGATCGAATCGAAATAACTATCGCAATAATAAAGCTTGCAATGGCGTAAAAATAACCTCGTATGTCGACAGCATCCCCTAGTAACTAACCAACCAAAAATGAAAGAAGACTGGAATGGGAAAACTAAAAGTTAGAAGTCGAAGGAGGAAGTAGTAAGATGGTGCAGGGCAGGACGGAAGGCAGGCTAAATGATTGCTGGGCGGATGAGGGAGGACGAGGGCGGGGTGGAAGCGAAGGAGGCCATCGAGAGCCCACATTGGAGGAAAGGTGTGGGTAATGTCTGAGGAATGGAGCTGTGAAGAAAATGAGCAACAGACGGAAGAACGGACGGGATGGAGAAAAATGAAGACGTGGGCAAGAGTCGAGAGACCCTTTGAATTGCCTTCCTGCATTTAACTCATCGTGTGTGGAATGAGACGCATTTAGATAAAAAGGAAAATTAGAAAAAAAGAGCAACGCACGCAACGCCTTGGATTAAAAAAAATAAAAAGCAAAAGCGCCATGAATGAAACCGAGTTGAATAACCCTGGGCAGTGCGAGGAGTTCCTCCGGAGCACGCCCTTTATGATAAAACTCTCCGCTCACATCAGATAAAACTCCCAGTTGAAGCGGACTTATTTCGAAGTGGAGACTATTTTTAAGCTAAAATATGTACTGTTCAACGGAGATCTCACGCAAAAATTACAAATCGGAAGTTTTTAACCGTCCTCTATTTTTTTCACAATACCCGATGCCACATACTTTCATGGTGACAGCGAAAGTTGCGTCAGAGTCATATAATGTCGGTCGTAACCTCCGCCGACAGGAAAATGTTTGGTGAAACAACAAACACCTGAATGCATTTCTTACATCCTTAAAAGACACTTTTTTTAAATGTAAATCACGAATTCTTCCTCGAGAAAACCAGTTGCTTTGACAAAATTCAGTAATTAACGTTTTCACAAAACTACTATGGCATTCTGATATTACCGCATTCCTAACAACTCCTTACAATTGACTAGCATCTCCTTTGAACGAGTCACATGAACAAATCGAAATTTTGCGAAACATTTTCAAATCATAAGGTAAACGCACTGAGGAAATTACAGATGTTCTTAAATGAAACAACTCAGTAACTTTTTCAATCAAATGTATATTTCATCCAAAAATGTTTTCGGCATTTGAAAGCCGGTGACTATTGTTTAATTAACTTTTGTTTGTTAAAATCCGAGTGGAAATAACTCCGTTGTTTAGTTCCCCTTTTTTTAAACTATTTAATGGTTCACGATAATGACCAATTTAAATATTCCCAAATTCGTTTTTGTTTATCTGTCAAATTACAGTGAAGTAGAAGCAGAGAGAGATATGCCATGTTGTCTTTATTTTCTTTTTTTAACATACTTATCTTTGTGAAATTTATTAGAGAAATAGCAGCACCAATAATAAGGCATAGAAATAAATAAAGAAGTCGACACCCCATTAAATATATGATCAATATTTAAACGAATCTCAACTCACGACAGAGGCACGTGGTCTTTTAGCGGAGCGGGCGCATATTTGACCATTCCACAGAAATCACCACAGTATACACCAACGGATAACAAAGAGCGTTCCTCGTATCAGTCATGAATATGTATATAACAACTTACATTTATCAACTAATGCTTGAAATTCATTGTCAGCCGAAGATGAGGCATTAAATAAATATGTAAAACAAAAGTAAATTGAATAAATGCTGTTTTAAATCATTCATTCAAAAGGGAACTTCCGTACATAACGTCACAGACTAGATTCTATGGCCAAGTACTGGGTAAATAATCTCTTCCTGCGAAATAGTCTCAAGAATCGTTAAATACACTTATCTCTCAGGCCATGAGAGTAAGGTAGTTTTTACAGTAAAATATATCTTCTTCCTATTGAACTGAAGAGTGGAAATAATAACTGGTTTTTATAATTGAAGGACAATTTTAATGTTTCAGTTACTCCAAGACGCGCAAATTTACATTTATACGCCGTTAAGCCGAGGATCTGCCCAATGATAGGCCGACAATGTCACAAAAAAGCAAAACAAATTCAACTTAGTAGGAAATAAGCGATAAATAGATAGGTTAAAATGCTTGAGAAAGGCGCGCATATATATCACACACATTTAACAGCCGTAGAGAAATAACTATAATGTACAGTGAGCAATAAAGTTTTGACAATTAAATTCCAAACAGAATTATTGTGAACTGAAAAAATACTTAGATATGCAAATGAACACATTGTTGATCTCTCTGGGGGATTTAATTTCAAGTTTTATACTACTAATAATGCCATGAGGAATGATAAAATATTCAGTGAAAAAAATATATCCTTTCAAACCTACTTCTTCAAAGAATAGAAAACGCCAAAACGTCAGCAAGAAAAGAAATATTTTTGAATTTTGAATACAACAGTACTGCATTCTTAGAATGTAGATATCAGTTCCATTTTTTCCACATTTTTTGGAATCTCTTCCTTTAAATATTCTTGTTACAAACCAGTAAAGTACTCCTTTTAAAGGTTTGAATAGCATTCAACACGAAATGGAAAAATAAAACTTTTTATTTTTTGTAGCAAAATTTTATTCCAGCCAGCATGTCTTTAAGCATATCTCAAATGCTAAAAAAAATAGTAATGAGAGAGGATGAGGCGCATTTTAAATTCATCTTTGAGAGTTTAAATCCTTTCCATTCGCCTCACCGGAATTCCATTTCTGGAGACACAGCTGACTCAAAACGTCGTTCACGAACGCTTCACCACCGACGAAACGATCCCGAATCACTTCTCGAGACGTCCTCACGGGCCCATGAGCTCTTAAAACGCTCATGTTCCGGTTTCCCTTTTACAGTCGAGTAGTCAGCGGTGCAAACGCGTGCTGAACTCGTTTAACACCGGTCCCACCTGAGGACCATTATATTACTTTTTTATCCTCCTCCTCTCTCTCTCTCTCTTCCTTAACGTTTCGCGATGCGCCAAAGAGACTGGATGGTTAGGAAAACCGTTTTCATCCTTCACCGCGTTATTCCAAAGTTTTTGCGATCCGTGGTGCTCTTATTAGTGGTCTCTGCGCGCACATGTGTGTAAGATAGAGCTCCCGGTCGCCAGGAAGAGGTCATTGGTTGGGGTCACGGGAATGGGCACCGGGAAATAGATGGATGAATGAGGAAGGAAGGGATGTTGATTTCCAGATTGGGATGGGCTCTTTTGGAGTTATCACCGTCTCCGCGAGAACGCAAAAAAGAAGGAAACTCGCACGAAGAAAGTATGGAGGCAAGAGTCAAGAGGTGAAAAACAGATCGCAAAGGAATGGAGAGAGATAGGAAGAAGTGGTTACGGGGAAGCGCGGGAAACGGCGAAGGAAAATACGAGAGAAAACTTCAAAGCGAGCAGGGAGATAGAACAGCCGAATGAAGGGAGCAGAGCATGGAACATAGGCGAAAGCAATTACGGCGATAGGCACGGATGATCACGTGGTTGGTTTCCCTGCACTATGAATTCAACAGGAAGTCCATTCTAATACTTTTTGCTAAGATAATACCTTCAAAGTCTCATGGCGTAATTTTAGCTGAAGAACGTCGATTCTAAACATTTTTATTGAAGCAAAGGCCGCTTTCCTCGAATAGTCAATGCCATCAGGTCAGCTCAGGTCACGAGACCTTATAATGTGGACTGTTAGACTAAACGTCGTCACGTTCATTAAAATCTATGAAACCTTAAAAGTTACTTTTTTCTAACATCCAGAGGTTTTACAAAACTTAGGACGAAACTAAAGATTCAGTTCTTTGATTTTTTTTGCACCCACCAATACCGGGATGAGTTTAAAGTGAATAAGTCATGTAAACCAGAGTGAACAAATCCTAATCTACCATTCAATGAATTCCTACTTATTTGCTTTCCTAAGAGGGTGAAAATATAGCAGTTACATATATTGTTAACACAGCGTAGGTGCATATGGTTCGGAATTGACTGGATTATTCCGATAAGGAAGTAAAAATGGAAGTCATGAAAGAAATAAAATAATGTAGACCAGCAGCAAGCGTAAATCGGTATTGAAAGTAGCAGATTTTTATTGCACTCTTTAGCGTTCATGTAAGGGGTAATGGATATGTATTTAAAACGATCAACACGTTCAAGCAAGGCTATACTCTCACGCATATATTCGAAGGCTAAAACTAATTAAATTGCAAAATATTTCTTTTCACCTTTGGATTGAGTTAATAAGTGTTTCGAATATTCACGGTACTTTGCCGAGAATATTTTTCGTTATAAATTTAAAGGAAGAAAACAAGCTTTAAAATACCATGGCGGAGAAATCTCTTACTTTCCTTATGCTGTTTGGACAAACCACATCCAAATTTCAAGAGGGCCCCCACAGAGAAAACATATAGAAGGGAGGCATATGATAGGATATTGGAGACATTTGCAGTGGCCAGACGCCAGAACGAATAGGACTCATTCTTTGAATCAATATCATGAACGGGTTCCAATCCCAGCGGCAGAAGACATTTTACAGTTGCATACCGATTTCTACTTAGGTGTCTTGTGGAGGACACTTCAGCCACTACACGTACTCTATCCGTCGGATGGATTGCTAAACTGTGGTCCCCTTTGCGCCTCTCGTTAAGAGTTGACTTATGTTGACGCCAAGTTTCTCTCCACACATCTCCCACTCCAAAAATAATCCTTCCAGAGCCATCCTACCCATCTAACCTTCACGGCTCAAGTTGTAGTAAGCCGTTCCAAAAAACCAGCCAACCTGTCTCAAGAAAATCAAAGCCCCGGATCGTCACTTCTTGGTTGATGATCAATTAGTATTGCCCTATCCTACTGTGATATCATTAACACAGAAACCGTAACGTACCCCCTGTCATAGAGTATCGCGGCGACCATCCCTCTGCCCACGCGCGTGGGGGCGTGGCGCAAAGTAATTAATGGACGGTCATGGCCAAGGATAGACTTATTTCTCCTTCCATTCCCATCGATGTCCCATCGATTATTCTCGAGTCTATGCCGTCATTGTTTCCATTTTCTAAACCACCTCCCCCTACCTATCGGTCTGGTGTGACTCCCCCATTATAACGTCAATCAGCGAAATTCACGGCATGAAACATTTAGCACGTATACTAATAGCAAGGTACTAAAATGGGGAGACATTCGAGTGGCAAGATTTTTCATAAACAAAGGACAAAAAACTCTATTAATGTCACTGGGAGAGGCATGTCCCTCCAAGCAATGGAAATGTAGTGTTACAGAAGAATGATGAGGATCTATTGAATTGAGAGAATCGGCAATGAAGAAGCCCGAAGACGAGTCAGAAAGAAAAGATGGCTAATGACAACTCCGAAAAGATGAGACAAAATTATTGGACACATTCTGTGACACAAACAGTATTTGAACGAGAAATGAATGGGATTACTTACCGAGGAAGACCAAGGATGGAATAAATCAGCCAACTTATGAAGGATGTCAAAATGATTATGACGAGTATTTAGGAATGAAACAGCTGTATGGATCGAGGAATGGAGAGCTGCAGCTTATCAATCTTCAGACTGGTGACTGCTGATGATGATGTCTCACGTCACTCAATATAGAATGAGGTGAGCATTCTTAAGATTTATGAACGGACGAGAGTAAGGGATAAAATGAAAAGTTTCAAAGTCCAATCAATAGTTTTGCATTTCACTCAATACTGCCTTTATCTTAGCTTGGATGGATGTGATTATGTTACCATAAAGTAATTTCCAAGATTATATGCAATTTTTACGAGTTTCTGGAGTTCACAACTTTCAAGGTTGATAAATCAAAGGTCAAAATAGTATAAATAATAAAAAAATTGCAATACTACCGTAGAGAACGAAAATGATCGTATTATACTTGGTTCATCTAAATTATTGATGGATAAACCAATTTCTGTTATTGTCACTTAAGATATATTAGACCATGTTTAAAAAAAGGGATAGATCCAACTACGAAAACTATTGAGGTAACTCCTTGCTAAACTCTGCTTACAAAATATACTCTAGAATAATAACAAACAGAATAAACAGCAAAGCAGAATGTATACCATTTGAAGAACAAACTGGCTTTAGAAAAAGTAGATCTTATTCTGACAACACATTTGTAAACTAGCAAATCATTGAGAAACAAGGAGAATTCAATAAAGAAACACATTTTATTCATAGACTATAAAAAAGCTTTCGAAAGAGTAGAGAGAAATCTAAAATAGAGTATTTTAATATATAGAATATTTATTTTACATTTAATTTAATTATTAAAAATTATGTACAACCAATAGCAAATCAAAATAGCCGGCAATGAAAAGGAAACAGTTTTAGCTAATTTAGTACTTAGGCAAGGATGAGGTCTGTCGCGTTCACTTTTTAATCTATACAATGACGAATTGTTACGGCAATGGAAGAGAAGAATAAATCACTACAACCTTAATAGCCCAAAATATGTGCTAATGCTCATCTTCGCAGACGACCAAGTGTTCATTGCCAATGACGAAGACGAACTCCAAAAAGCCTATTTTGAAACTCTCAAGATGCCACATGAATACAACTTTAGGATCTCGACCGATAAAACCAAAGAAATGGTTTTCAAAGGCGATGAACCAGTTAAATAAAAAATGATTGTGTAAAAAAAAAATTATAGAAGAAGTCACATCCTTCAATTTTTTCGGAACCACGTTATCTTACTTCAATGAAATACGCATTCACGAGAAAATTGCCAGCTTCAACTACATTAACGGTATAACACAACGAACTTTAAAAAAATACAGTAAGAAAAGACACCTTAATGAAATTTTATAAAACAATGGAAATCCTTGCGTAATATACGTCAGAGAGAACTGACACTTACAAAATAAAATGAACAAAGATTACAAACATCTTAAATAAAACTCTGGCTGAAGAACAACTGGCTATACACGAACAGATAGAAAACGAAAGGCGGATATAAGGCAAGAAATTGGCATAAAGATATCAACGAATCGATACGAGACAACAGAAAAAGATGAAAATAACACTAAGAAAGAATGGATGAAGAGAGATTTACTCACTCAGTGATTCAACCCGAAGGTTGGTTTGGATAGTTGAGGGTAGAGCTCACCCCGGACTAAGCCACAGGCGTGTGAATATCACATATTCAGGGTAGGGGGGCCAGTAAAGAGAGATTACCAAAATTAATTTGGAAATACACAGCGAGAGGCAGAAGATCCCAGGGACGCCCACACAAGATATGGAAAGACTAGGACTAAAGAAGGTTTGTAACAGGCTTAATGCCTTAGACTTGCAGTAAAAAGAATATTTATGCATGCTAAAGCTTCAATGCTATAAATAGCATGCATAAACATGCATTTAGGTTAACCATGAATTATAACAAATTTGGAGGATACCGGGACTATCCACGGTATTACCTTTACGGAGTCATCCAGGCATTGGTGCGAGAATTCCACATAGGAAAAATCATTCGCCTTGACCGGGACTCAAACCCAATCAAAGCGAATAATTTTGCCTCTATAGAATTTTCGCAATGATTTACACTTGCGGGTGATTGAGTCCCAGTCAAGGTGAATGACTTTTCCTCTGTGGAATTTTCGTACAGATATGAATTAAAAGCTATTATGCATATGACATCCGCCACCCATGATGGTAGATACTTCCTTGTAAAATCTCTGCCACTGCCGAGATTCGAACGCGAGCCTTCGGGAATCCAGTGAACACACTACAGTTTGAACTCGGAATCCCTCCGGTGCGTAGCCAAACGCACTACCCACTGGGCTACTCCGCTGCGTAGCCAAAGAGTTATCGAGTCAAGCACGTCAAACAATGTGCACCAACTTTTTCACCAATATATCAAACGGGAGGATGGCACATAATCCCGCAATTTCCAGAAATTTAAAAAGTGGTAGAATGAAAGAGGTAAAGAGGGATTTTCACAATAGAAGCCCAATAAACACGAACGTTGAGGAAGGATACAAAGAGATTACAGGGTAATGAGGAATACTGAGAGTAAAGGAGGTTGAGAGGTGAAAGTTGGTTAATTTCTGAGTAAGAGAAAGAAAGGAGGTGGTCAAGGATTACAAGAGGGAATGCCAGAAAAATACAAAATGGACAAAAAGGTAGGTAGGTAGCATTATGTTTTTTGGAACTTCGAATGTTGAACCACAATCAAACCTCTTTGGTCGTATTCATTTCAGTTAAATAAATTATCCAACAGTAAAATATTTCAAATTAATGCAATATAACTGTAAAAAAATTAGGAAAGCTTGTTTCTCGTTAAAATTCCAAAACGCAATTTACACTCACAGGTTTATCACATAAAATTTGGTTTGGGCTCTCTTTGATGTTCAATATTTCATGTAAAACCCGGTATTTTGTCACTCCAAGGCACTGCAGAGGGATATGTATATAGTGAATGACGGAGAGGGAGTGGTGAAGGTCTTCCTTTTTTACCACGTGACAGATGGAGGTACACAATTGAGGCAAGAGGAAATGTTCGAAAAAGAAAAATATTGAGGAGGGATACAAGGAGATAACAGAGAAATTACGTGAATGGAGGAGAGAGTAAAAGAGAGAGAGAGAGGTAGCTAGCTGAGGAGGGCACGCTGGAGGCGTGAGCGAATCGGCTGTTTGCCCCCGGCGAACAGTTAACCCGACCGCCCAAACCAATAATTTCTCATTGCCTTGAAACGGCTATTTTATTTGTTTTATCCACCGTTATTTTTACAATCCACTCCAAAATCTGAAATCCCAAATAACCACATTGCATAAATGCGAGCGCTTATCGGTTCTCGGCGTGCATTCCGACTTAAACAGAAGGTGAGCCTCACTGTCTTCTAATTCCGTGTGGGACCGACCAGAGTTAAGTTTCCGGTACTATTCCACCTGAATGGGCCGAAAAAAACAAATGAAATGGAGTGCGCAATAAGTATAATGAATAAGCGCAAGAAACCAAAATTGGATATAGGGCCGTCACAAGGGACTATGGTCACATCAGAATGATTTTCGATCACCAGGGATGAATTCCAAGCTTCCAGCTGCACCGATCCACAAAGCGTAGTGAACTAGAGCGCCTCCAAAATAATTGCGCAGTTGACAAAAAATGCTACCCATTTTTAAATACGCCCAATTTCGGTCGGGGAAGGGAATCACGTGACCGAATAATACATGATGGTGGCCTTTGTTTAAAAAGTTGTTTACTTTTCGTTTCTTTCCAAGCCAAATCAGTACATTTCAACTGCTCTATTATCTTAGACAATACGAAGTAAAAACGCAAATGCGAATGGAGTCAGATACTCAGGCTATAATTTTATGTATGTTCACATCAACAGTGCTGTTTAAATCAACAGTGAAAATCGAAAGCAATAAATACCCACAAAATAGAAGGCTTGCTTGGGATTTAACCGGGAAACACAGAATTTGTTCGAAGAAGAATACAAAATTTCGGCAATGACACAGCCGTAAAAAAGGAAATTATATCGAATCCACCGTTCACGTGGCTTATTCTCTGCAGGTAGGTACATATTAACCGTCGATTGCCCAGCGGGATACTTCGATGCAAACTGACATTTAACTTTAATGATTGGCGACACCCCCGACACCGGTTTCTGTCGACGCAGACATTTTTTTGACGCAAGAAAATTTTCCCAGAGTGGGTGAAGCGAAAAATGCAGCTAAAATTAATCTCTCGGCGAAGAGGTGGTAAGGGGTTTTAGGAGGCTGGGTGAGAGGGAGGGTATTGGAGGGGGGGACGAGGAGCAGGGAGAGAAGGGTTGGTGGGTACAAACGCAGAAGGCGGAGAGCGATGTGTAGGAACTTGCGAGAGAGGGATGGGAACGAGCCGAGGGAGGAGGCTGTGAGTGGGGCCGGCGGCCGGGGCAGAATAGAAAGTCTTCAAGCGGGATAGAGGCAAGGGAGGCGAGTCGCGGGGCGTCCGCCTCGCTCGCCCACTCCGCCTCCCGGCGCCACTCCCATTCAAGAGCCTCTTTTTTCGAGGGTCAACGACCTCTTTTTCAAAAAATCTTTTTCATTAACATTCTGAGGCGTGGGGCTCGATCCTCTTGATTATTTGCGGATTGTTTCACGAAAACCGTCTTGAAGGGTTGGCGAATATAGGGTTGCCAACTCCTGACGAGTTGATTTCAGGAGAAGGCGTTCCAGGAGTAAAGGTGACTTTAAACATGGAATTCACTACCACAACACTTATAACTCACTTATAAGTAGTGATTCGTTGTGTAAGCACGGTTTTTCTTGGCAGTAGGGGTCGCAAGGGGTAGCAATCAGTACATGGTCGATCACGGGAAATTGACTGGCTTCTATTTTGCCTGCAAGTAGCATTTCGACTCTGAGATAGAAGGGCATAACATCTAGCAAACTTCTGATCACGTAACTACGAGCAGGCATTAAAAATGTAAACAATTAAAAAATAAGACAGTCGAGGACATTTATCTTTACGGAGGACAATATTTATTTTTACCGGGAACTGTTTTTTGTAGTTGGAAGCTACTTGAAGGTAAAAATTATGACTGGTCTTGCATTGAATATGGACCAAAATAATTCACATACTTAACACACTTTATAGATGTACAATGTCCATACACACACACATACATCAAACTTCTTCACGATTTCCGAAATTGCCACATTCATTTTTTACTTCAGTCATTCATTTTTCGGGAAAAAAACTGAAGTATTAAGGGATAATATCGATGCCCTGCAAGTAGCGTCACGTATCCAGACATCGGTACACTCTGCATTTCCTCTTCTAGTCAACTTCCATGTGTAAACCCGGTTTAATAAATTCCGGGAGCTTCCAGGAGATTAAGTTAAGCGCACGATCGTAACTACCGTTGTATTATATTGTGCCGTTGTAATATGAATACTACAGAAATGAGCAACAGGAAATATAAAGCTTGACCACAACTGCACCAGCCGTACTGACAGTTAACTCAATGGTGACCAAATTTGCAATTGCGACCATGTACCAATCATTTAAATAGCGAATTATAGATATTTATTTACATACTCAGTGATATAAGTAGCAGGTAACACAAGAACAATATTTTCCAACCATTGCGTTTGCACAAATGATGTGGTACGCAGTCACGCGCACGGGTGCGAAGTTATACACCGGAGACGGTGAAATTCGCCTTGAAAAATATAACTTGACTTAACCGGGATTGATAACCGGATCTCCCAATTGCCGGTCAGGTGTGTTAGCCAAGCCATCTTAATTCAAGGCGAATTTCAGCGGGGATTAAATTTCATAGGTTATTTCATAATGAAGAGACCAATATTTTATTAACTATCATTTAACCTTAAAGCAGGACGGAAAACTCTCGATTCCGGGAGATTTTTAAAATCCTTGCCCAATGCCGGGAGCCTTCCTGAGAATCCGTGGGAGTTGGAAGCCCAAATTGCCAATGATGGTGTGGATGGTTCTTTCCACGTGCAATAACACTCAATTCAGAATAATTGCAGAACATTGAGACCGAAAAACATCCCGAATGACATGAATTTCATTTTATCTAATTCCGGTTTCTCATGGCACATCTTGAAACTGAGAATTTACTAAATATGTCAGTTAACAAAATTAAATCTTCAAAAGTTATGACTGACGGGAAACACGATTTAGATTAGTTTAAATAACTTGTAATCTCACACAAAAAGTTCTTTTTAGCATCAGGTCCCCCATTACATATTGACATCCCGAAGGTTACTGAAACTGTTCAACATTTCAAAAAAAACTATCAATTTCTACTGAGCAAAGACAAATATATAATGGGTTACTAAAATGTAGCAAGTGAGATTACCTGCAAAAATCAGAAAACTCCTCGGAACATGCAGCTTTTTCAATCATCTATATTTTTCTGATACGTGGGTTCCCAACCTTTCGAGATGTTCGCAGCCACATCAGGATATTTCAGAAAACTTTTATTTTCAATTTGAAAAAGTATCTGAAAACAAAAATATGTGCATAAAATGAAAGTTCGACTTGAGACCAGATAAATTAATATAAGATTAAGGGAGGCGATTAGGGAAAAATATAGCCAATTACTATATAGAATAGAATAAAACATTGCTTATAAATATTTCTCACTTTTAAATGCCAACTACACGTACAATAGGTTTAACCAGATAAGATTAAGGGAGGCGTTTAGAGAAAAATATAACCAATTACTATATAGAATGGAATAAAACATTGCTTTTAATATTTCTCACATTTAAATGCCAACTACACATACAATAAGTTTAACCAGGTGCAGATTCGTAGATTTTATGGCCAGTTCATGTGATCCGTGAATATTACTTAGTTTCACGGTACTGCGAGGTAACTGCGAGCAGCGTCTGCGAGCCGCGTAACTTCAACGGAGTCAATCGCAAAGGAAATACAAATTTTACAAATTTACCTTGAAAGAGTATCTCTCTGGGATGAGAAACGGAAGTCACAGGACCAATATGAAATCTACAGTGGAATTCAACTGGGCAGCTTCATTGTGACAGAACTCATTTCGGGGAATCTGGATTTGAATCCCATTCGAAGCGAATCATTTTTTCAAATATTAAATTTCACTCATTTCAGCAACCTGTATCGCCTCCTTAGATAAAACCCAAACCAGTGGCCACGAAACCCAAAATGGTCTTCTTGGCTCATAAGAAACTTGAAAAAGTGTCAAAACTTAGGCTAGGTCTCAAATTAATTTTACTTTACCAAGATTTGATTGATATTTTCACCCTTTGATGGATTAAAACTGCTAAGAGTGAAAAGAGAGTGCTACACAACTTTGGAAATGGAAATACTAGATTGGGAGCCACTAGAGAATCCTGAAGCTGCACGCTAGGCTTAGATTGCTTGAAAATTTCAGACCAAGCGAATCTCAGAAAGATAAGGAGGATATTTTTTTACACCGATTTATATCTCCAGCATTGTAATATGAGATAAAATAGGAGAGATACACAACCAAATTGATATGCACAATTCCTCCTTTCCACGCACCATTAGTGAATACAAGAAAAACAGAGAGAGAAAGAGACACACATACTAATATACTCAGTTGACATAAAATTCACCTTCGTCCTTTCCCTCTTCCAATGCCATTTTCCTCCTCCCTACCCTTTTCATGGCTGGTGTCCTGCCACCCCTACCACAAGCCCTCGAAGTGACTTGCAGGGTAGTTTAGAAACTGCGACGAGCGAACAGAAAGTGTTACACAGCTAAAAGGAATGTCTAGCCTGGAATAATTTAGAGCCTCAAAAAGTCAGAGCGGGCGAGTTTCATTACGACACGGAGGTAATTATTTTGACCCCTTGCTATATCTTTAGAACTGATATAACCAATAAAATAAGAGAGATGCTCTGCCGAGCTAATAGGTACAAAAATTCCTTCTTTCCACGCACCATTAGTGATAGTAACAATAACAGCATGACACTAACAAAAGACATATCATTAACATACAGTTCACCTGCCCTCTCCCCCTCCTTTTCCCTCCACTTTCGAGGCTCGTGGCCTAACATTCCCTGCCACACGTTGCTGCGGTGACTCGCAGGGTAATATGTAGATGTAGAAATCCCCCAAAAATATAGTTAGAAGCCGTTCGTTTCGTTTAAAGAGAGAGTAGAGCTGCCGTCCGCCGCGTGCAGATATTTTGCATGCGAGCACACTCCCTCCATTGCGACGCGAAATTAATTCAGCGTTTACGGGCCTGATTTCCCCACCCCCTCCTTACCTCCCTCCGCCCTTCAGATCGCGAAGGGAAACGTTGAATAACTTTAATGTTTTGCCGTGTCTTTGAACCCCACAATCAACCCACCATCTTTTGAGCCCTCGCGGCTCTCCAATACCCCCCCTCTCGCCCCATCTATCTCCACCACCTTTCTCATACTTTCCCTCCCTCCTACCCCCCCCCTCCCGTCTTAAATCTCCCAGCCTCCCCGCTCCGGTCCCAAAAAACTTCCCAGCTCTCGCCGCCAGTCCTGCCCTTGCCCTTCGCCGTCTCCCGGCCCCTATCCGGGAGAGGTTAATAACTCGTGTAAAGTTGTCCATCGCAACGAATAAATCAATCAAAAACCTTTCGAACGTTGCCAAATTATTGGCTTCCTCCTCCTCTTCCCCTCACTTCATACACCAGGCTTCTTCTTCCTCATCCTTCCTACCGTTCCTCCTAATACGCTCGCACAATAACGCATGCATAAGGGTCATCGCGAGGTTATAATAAGTACGAGAGGGAAGGCGTATTTCATTCGGTTCCGGCAGATGGAGCACCGCTAAGTCGTCAATTTGCGCCCACACGAGGAGATGGCTCTCGACCTACAGTGAGGTTTTCGCGGATAATTCAGACTCTTCTGCCAAAGCGGATTTGATGTGAGGTGCAACTTTTCCCGTTGACTTAGCGCCGCATAATATGAGTTTTTTTTACGTTATTTGCTCCATCATCTTCCCACCAATTTATTGTTATAATTTACTCTTTTAATTTCAGCCATATTTCCATCACTGATTCTTAGTGCAACTTGAGTAGCAAATAAATCTCTTCGCTCAATTCCTATTTTTGTACCCGATAGAATTATGGTAGTGCGCATTTTTACCTGACGCCTTTGAGAATTTGGTATTATTATCACACTAATATAAAAAATGTGATTGCTTCTGTGCGTCTGTTTCTCAATAACGCCAAAACTCCCGAAACAAATAAGATGAAATTATTCATGAACATTACTAATACATCTGGTTATATCACAAGCCTTTTGCCGTTTTGAAAATAATTTTCACCATTTCAAGATTACGGTCAATTTTGAGACGTTTTGAATCCCTATTTTAGAAGCAATGAGGAAGGTGACACTTGACACTTTTTAAAGGTCTCTTTAGGAAACATTGGATTGAGATTTTTACTCACATAATTATTTTATTTATAATATTTTCAGCACACAACGAATATGCCTAAGAGAAGACAGAGTGATCTTTATCAAAGAAGAAATTCAAAATGAGCCAGTATCAACATCGGAGCAACTTAAAATCAATACATGAATGTGTGAAAATCTTTAATTGGAGAAGTAACTAATCAACTATGCTTACAACGGATGATCACCTCAAACACCCAGCAGAAAAAAATTGAACTCAGTCGCGATCACCGGAGACTTTTCAAATGCATAAAAATTTTGAAAGCATCTTATAAAACGGTTCGATTACAAGGCTCCGTGAGCTTCACCGAAAATCCTTTACAATTTTCTGTTCGGCTACTTCTACTCTCCGTGCCCTGCTGCCTCCCCTTAATCCTACTTGTGTATCTTAGGTATCTTACCTCGAAAAGCTCAAACCTAAGAGAGGAGGTACCCTGCCGACCCATTCTCTCTGTTGGATGGGCCAAACGCTTTGGCTCCACAGCTCATCTCCAACGCACGAAGATCGTGACCTCGTGGGAATTGATTGTGAGGGCCCTCGCCCCATTCATCTTTCCAACCCTCTCCCACATTTTTCCACTCCCCTCAGCGGTCTTCCTCCTTGTCCCTTTAGATAAATTGTAAGTACTCGAAAATGGCTATATTCTTTTTTTTAAATCTGGGTGGATTTCGTATCCCGGCTCCTGCTGCTCTGATGCTGCCATTTCGAGTATTACAACGAGCAATATTTCACTCGATATCTCAATCACATCGAAAATATTTGGAAAGGGAATTTGGCAAGTTTCGCTGCCGCCATCGATAAATGTTTAAGACAAACTTTAACCGTTATAAGAACCTACTCCTAATCTACTTCGGAGTCATCTATCATGAAGCCAAATTTCCATCCTCAATTTCCAAATGAAAATTTAATACTGTGGGCAAATATGCAACACCATGGAATACAGTAATAAACCATTGTTTACTGCATACATGAGACAATAAAGCACACCACATCGCCCGGTATCTACCTATTCACTCGTAAGTTATGTATTAACCAAGTAGTTTATCAACAAAACTACAGAGTAAAATTATCTTAATTTGTGGATCACTTATCCTATAATAAATATACTCTAGTTAGCATCAGAAATTCAGAATATTTTCAACTGAACAATTAATTCTCTCCGTCCCTGATACATATCTGCAACCGACAAATACAAGGTGCCTGATAAAAATATTTCAGGCTAAACCTGCTTAATTTTGACGACGCCAAAATCCTTTGCCGCTCAAACGGATATTGGGATCGCCTGGTAAATAAGTCTATTGAAAACGGTTAAGAGGAGAAAAACATGAATAAGGACACAGGACATACGGACAGCAAACTTTGGACACCGCAATAGAAAATATCAAAAGCGCGTGAAAACGCATAAATAATCCCGCCCAATCATGAGCCACCAGAATTGATAAACTAAAGAATAAAAACCTGGCCAAAACTAAACTTGGCTCTCAGTTTTTGCCCAGAGGAATATGAGCGAGTTACTCGTCGAAACGTCGGCTATGGAATTCCTATAGGTTATAACCCGGTGTCATACCCGCGAGAAGACTTCTTTCATATCATCCACCGGGAAAGCCCACGGCTTTTAAACCTGCTACAATTTACTTTAGAATTAATAAAAGTTCCCATTAACAAATAAATTCTATAGAGCCGCAAAAATGATGAGATAGGAAATCGCCTAGTTCAACCGATCACATGCTTGACTGTAATATTCGACTTAAGAATGCGTTCATTTACAAGTAAATTTATACGTATGCATATAAACCCACACCCGTGACTAAGTTCTGGCTGAGAAACATGGCAGAAATGTGATTTTGGGGAACCATACATTGCCCTACACCACCTACGCGTGGACTGGTAAGTTCTGTAATGAGGGAGAGAGTTGCGCATTTATAATGAGCAAAAGCTGAATGTATCGAAATATCCGACTTGAGAACGCGTTCATCGACAAGTAAGCATATATGTAACTATTTATCCACGTCCTGAGAGTAAAGAATTTCTGGATGAAAAAACATGAAGTTCCAACACTCGATGCATATTACTCCTACACGAAACGATTTCACTTGAGATGCAAATATTATTCAGCATACGCTCCCCACATGGGATGTGTCTCTCCGGGAGAAGCGCAATCAGTCATCCTAATTTTTCAACCGCTCATCTTCTTACTTCGACCGGCTGGGCTGCCTCCTCTTCCATCCTCGTCTTTCTTCTGACACCCTCCCACTCTCGGCCATCTTTAACCCACTCCATCACCCACGTAGCCTATCAATCCTCAACGCTCACCATCCACCCACCCACCCAACCTCCACCCCTTTCTCCAACAGCCCACCCTTCTCAACACCCTGCCGTTCCCGACCGAAAACATCCCGGGGGCGAATAGGGGGCCGGCCGATCGCGTTCATTTTCGGTCTTCGCCCACTACCTGCCCGTCCAGGTCTCCAGCAGCGTCAAGCATACGCCCTCTTGTATTGCGAACATTCGTTGCTGTCTGTTCGTACCGAATCCAAGCGGATTCGTACCCAAGCGGTTATAAGAGACAGCGAAGGGGCATGGCCTGGGGGAGGGACGGCAAATGCCGGTTCATAGAAAAAAATCAACGCCAAATTAACGTTAGCGTAGGAATGGTGTAAGTTTATATATTGCCGTATCGACGATTGCGGCGTACATAGCTGAACCTAAATAAATGCATTAAATCACGGAAAAATTAGCATAGAACTTAGCCGAATTTAATAGGCGCAGTTTCATAAACGTGATTATTCTACCGCTTTATGCAAGTCATTTTTTTATTTATTAATCACGGTAGGAGAATATGAGAAGAAAGCAATGTGTTGCGTCAAACTACAACCGATTACATAACAACAATTTCCAGAACAACACGGACGATATATACCGACGCCAAGTATTTGACATCAATATATTGAACGGCTATTTGGTGATTTGTGGAGGCCAACGACAACTGAGGTAATGTGCTCTGCAGTAGCGTAGCCAGGGGGAGGCAGGGGGGACGAATGCCCCCCCCGCCCCGTGTTCTGGCGCCCCTAAGTCTGTGTATTTTTCCACTCTTAAGGCCCAAATACGTATAAATAAATTGTATAATAGGTTGCAAATTGTCATATTTTGTACAAACCCATCCACCTATTGCATCACCTAAATTGATTAAGTTTAGTAAACTGGTTAATTTAGGATTCGGCGCCCTCTAAAAACTTTCTGTCCCCCCCCCCTAAACTTTTCTGCCCCCCTAAACCCAAAACTTGGCTACGCCACTGGTGCTCTGTTAAGGATTGGTTGGTAAGGGAGGGATTTATTGGGGATGGAAGCATTGGCGGCTCCGAGGAGCAATTGCTCCTTGGAGCCGCACCCCCCAAAAACCCGGCGTATTTTATTTATTTTTTCATAGACCTAAAACTAAAAGCCGCAATTATTTTATGCTGTGAAGTACGATGGTAGGCATATGTCTTAAGCTTAATGAGAGTTTCTTTTTCATTTTACACATAGTTTGTTACGATTTCACTGAACGAGACCTCCCCCCCCTCCCCGGACTCCCCTTTCCCTGGGAATTATTTCAAAACTCCAGAGCCAGTGGTCCACCCGAAACTCTGGTCTGGATCCACCCCTGGATGGAAGAATAGAGGAGGGAATCCCAGCGTCGGCATAAGCCCACTCTGGCAAGCGAAAGACGCCAAATGGTACCAACAAAATTATTGTCTCACCCGGATGTCGAGGTACTTAACACTTCAGGTGCACATAACACCCGAAGTAGGAATCTAGAATCCTAAATACGAACAGATGACGTAGTCCGAGCAAGTTTATGCTCTTACATTCTTGCGTTACTTTCACGTAAAGTTCATTATTAGATTTTGCGTCAATTTTTTCTGCAAACCCATCTTGAGGCCACTGAAGGAGCAGGCGGCTCTTAAAACACTGGATTGGTCCAAAACAAAGGAATTTATTTCCGAACACGCCTTCTTTCTTATTTTATATTTCTCGGCCTAGATTCTTTCTTCTTTTCTGATTCATCTCCCACAGAGGCGTCGGAACTATTTTCGCTGGGGGGGGCAACCTTGAAAAGGGCCCGGCTCCTAAGAAAAGGGCCCGCATTTTTTTGTGGATAGGAGGGGTCAAGGGCGGATTAAGGGGGGGTGGCCGTCCCCCCCCCCCTCATAATTCCTGGGAAAATAGAAAAGATGGTAATCATTAAGATGGTTCTCCAATGCAAGTTTTTATTTCATTAGCTCAATATACAATGTTTAAAGATAAATGGAAAATATCGAAAAGTCTCTTGTCTAAACAAGCACGGCATCCTCGATGTTCGCAATTGTACTTTTGTAGGCCTCTTGATCAACAAAGTTGTGAAAGCTTTGGTGCCGTAACGGAAAAATTATAAGGTATACTCTATGTATGCAGAGAATCGTGCCGCGTGTTTGGGCAGTTGAGCCGTAGTGCGTCTGAGGGGAATACACTCTCCACGCCCTTCTTCAGCACTGCCTACTATGCCAGACCCTCCCCCATCGTGCTCGTCGCGACATGTCAGTTGCCCGGCTCTAACGAGTGTATTGTTCCAGTTGTAGTGAGGGACAAGTTCAAGAGTTCTTCAAATTTTTAGGACCCTATGTCCTTTTTCCTATATTCTGTGTTATAACTGACGTGAAAATCAACCTTTCGGTATTCAGAAGGTAATTTCCATCTATAAATTACAGCGACATAACTTATTTGCGCTTTCTCGCGATCGCCATTAGGGTCGGACGGCCGACCTCAACCTCGGGCCCACATTAGCCTCTCTTGCTATTTATCTGCTTTTTGATCAATAAATTGAACACCCAACTATTTACAGGACTTTCATTTTCATTGTGTTTCGGTGCATTATCATTGGAAGAGCCGTTGACGAATGACGGTAACTTCTGCTCTACGCCTTCTGAAAAGTTACGTGCGATCAAGATGCGGTGAAAGTCGCTTAAACGGCATTGCTATGTAATACATCCACCGTCATATTCATGTAGACCCCGATAATAATGAATTAAACCGGTTTGCTGAGCAGAAAGAAACAAGAAAGCAAAATTTTCTGTTGTAATTTGTATAGATAAATCTTATACCTAATGTCAAGATCTAGACTATTTGCATTAAAGCTGGAGCTCAAAACATTACAACTAAATAATATTTTCTTAATCTACGTTAGCCCGTATATCTGTATTTATGAGGGTGACTACATTACCTCCAAGCAAAAACCTATACCTAGTTTATTTCATTTATTTTAATATATTAAGTAGGGCCTACTTGTTTTAGCCGTTGTTAAAACTAATATGAATGTATTCTACAGCCTGGCAGTTTTCTTTGAAAGTTATCAATTTGACTTATGCTGGTAAAATAAAAATATTCAAGGAAAATAGTATTTTCGGAATACTTATTTCTTTATTTCATTCCAACCAATTTTCATTTTGTACGGCATTAAAGAAGAAAGGAGTTTGAAATCCTTGTGTAGGCTGCCGCGGGTTGATTGATGTGAAGATGCCGGTTTTCCGCGTTTTACACCGCGTTGGTCTATGTTTCTTTGGACGACAGTTTCGTCGGTGTTGTAGTCAGCTTCTTCTGGTCGGTAGAGTGAAGGTGCAGCCATTGGTCGTTATATATCTCAAGCGTTAGACCTGACTCCAACGGGTGAGATATATAAGACGATGAATGGCTGCACCTTCACTTCATCGACCAGAAGAAGCCGACTGAAACGCCGCCGAAACTGTCGTCCGAGGAAACATTGACCAACCCCTATGAAAAATTTGTATAAAACCCGTATAAAAATTGTATAAAAATTTTGTATACATTCCGTATAAAATTTTATACAGGTTGTATACAGTCTTTATACGGGTTGTATACAAGTTATATACAAAATTGAGTGTATATAAGTATACATTTTATACAACTTTTATACAGGATGTATACAAATTATATACAGCGTGTATGCAACTTTTATACAGGCTGTATACGACTTGTATACAGGCTGTATAAGACTTTTATACAATTTGTATAGAACCTGTATAAAATTTTATACGGAATGTATAAAAAAATTTATACAATTTTATACGGGTTTTATACAATTTTTTCATAGGGGAATATGCTATTGTGCAATGTCATGATATAACATGTCGTATAATACTACCTCGTGTCTACCTAACTATATGGCACTTGTATCGCATGATTACCAAACCTAAGACTCGACGCACCTATTCTCGCACCCATTACTGAATTAACGGTGTTTAGAAATACGTATATGGGTCATTCCACCTCAATTCAACAAACGTTTGTCCCTTAGGGTCTCAGATTTTGATAAAAATTGGTGTACGAGTACAATATTACCTCAAACTGAATACCCTCAAACCGTTTTGGGAAAAAAAATTTTTTTGAGTGAATTATGCATATTTTCATTTTTTCGCATTTTTAGCAAAAATCCGAGCCCAAAATCATATAATCACTTATATCTCCACTTGTAATTGTCATTTAACAATGATTAATAGCTTTTATTAAAGCTAAATCTTTATTGAATGCAAATATATCAATAAAAAATTATTTTTTTCTTTACCCTATTGTTGTAAATTACTAATGTTTAAAAAATTGTTAATAAACTTTTCTCAAATACTCCATCTCAGAATCGGCCGAAACTTTTTTATCGTAATTTAAACATATCCAGCTAACTATTCAAAAAATAAAATTTAGTGGCAATTCATAAATGCGTTTTTTATAAATATTTAAACATTTACAATTTTCTCTCGCGCGGCCCGTGTTTAAAAAATTGATAATAATTGTTTCTCAAATACTCCATCTCAGAATCGACCGAAACATTTTTTCCGTAATCTAAGCATATCCAGCTAACTACTCAAAAAATAAAATTTAGTGGCATTTCATAAATACGTTTTTTATAAATATTTAAACATTTACAATTTTCTCTCGCGCGGCCCGTGTTTAAAAAATTGTCAATAAACTTTTCCCAAATACTCCATCTCAGAATCGGCCGAAACTTTTTTTCCGTAATCTAAAAATATCCAGCCAACTATTAAAAGCATACATACAGCAGACACACAGCAGACACGCGATGCAAGCCTAAACATTTTCCTAATTGCTCAAGGTCGTGGCTTTTTGAGATAAAAATATATTATAAACTATGAATGTTAACAACAATTTTTATTTGTTATGTTAAATGGATGTTTGCAGAGAAATTTACCAGTGAGCCCCACTTTCTCTGCGCGAAAATTTTTCTAACTACTCCGACACAATCGATTGAAAACTAACGAGAAAGCAAAAGCCTTGTATTTATAACAAATGTAAAATGGCTAAGTTAGCATGCTTTCCGTAAACATATGATGTCCTACCTTGTAGGAAGGGGTCCTCTCGGAAATATTTTATTTGAGGATCCTGTTACTCCTGCCTGCAACTACAGCTGAATCCTCGTCCCTTGCTTGGACGAAGAGAGTCTCTTCATTAAAAGCACTCCATTTGATTCGGGTATTGCTGCATGAAACTCCCTAATGCCTGGTATACTAACTGCCTGACGAAATCTTTTCGCAAGTACATCGGAATGTTTTCCAATTTCTTCTTTCTTTGCGTATCCAAAATCCATTCCTAAAATATGTTCTTTTACCCGTTTAAAGAGTTCTATAGGTGTACGCATTTGTTTTTCGTATGGAAGCTGAAGACTTGCTCTTGCTGCTAGTCTTTTCAAAGTTCCTCCCAGTCCGTCACTTCGCCCTTTACCATGCGATGTAGCAAAGAAATGCCATTCTGCAGAGACTGTGAAATCTTTCATGTGAAGAGATAAGTTCTGAATGTTATACTTGTTTTTATAATGAGCAGCTGCACCATCTGAATAATATTTTTCTTTTTGAAGCTTCAGAACTTTCAATTTCAAGAATTTAAGGAGAAGTTTTTGAAAAAAATGTACAGTTGATGTTATATGGCTGTCCTGTAAAACGAAAGCGTAATTTTCTGAAAAATCTGCAATGACGAGAACCTGCCCCACTTGGATGTTATGCTTTACATTTCTAAGAAAATCAGATTGATTTTTAGCAATGTAGTCATGTGGCTAAAGTTTCTGTAACTTTTCAATAAAAGTTTCAAGAAAGTTATCGGTAGATTTTGCAAAACTTTCTAGGGAGCAACGGTTAGCTTGCACTCATTGGTGGTAAGTAATGCTATAAATGAAATTTCCATAAAAGTGTTCTTCTACTGAATTCCGAATTTTGCTCGGCCCAGGACAGTTTTTACATTCTTTCAAATGGCATGCCTCGGTCGTAGGGAAACACATCATTGCTGACAAATAGTCTTTACATGACAACAGCGGCTCGGTGTTATCCCCTAGATTTAGTGGTGACAACCTTGCACCTAAAATCATTAATTTAACATTTTGATGCACCAGACACACGCATACGGTATGAGTTCCTGATGCTCCCGCAAGAACGCACATCTTACGTCTGAGCTCTACAAATTTTGAAAATGAAACAGTATCTTCGGGATATTTTTCCTTAAATTACAAAATATCTCTTTCAAATTTCCTAAAATTAGTCTTCAGTTTATGTGTCCGTTTTCCGTTGTCATTAACGCAGAGAAAGAGTTTTCAATCGATTGTGTCGGAGTTGTTAGAAAAAACTTCGCGCAGAGAAAGTGGAGCTCAACGGTAAATTTATCTGTAAACTTCCATTTAACATAAAAAATAAAAATTGTTGTTAACATTCATAGTTTATAATATATTTTTATCTCATAAAGCCACGACCTTGAGCAATTAGGGAAATGATTAGGCTTGCATCGCGTGTCTGCTGTATGTATTGCAAATGGGGAGCTGACGGGCCGCGCGAGAGAAAATTGTAAATGTTTAAATATTTATAAAAAACGTATTTATGAAATGCCACTAAATTTTATTTTTTGAGTAGTTAGCTGGATATGCTTAGATTACGGAAAAAATGTTTCGGTCGATTCTGAGATGGAGTATTTGAGAAACAATTATTATCAATTTTTTAAACACGGGCCGCGCGAGAGAAAATTGTAAATGTTTAAATATTTATAAAAAACGCATTTATGAATTGCCACTAAATTTTATTTTTTGAATAGTTAGCTGGATATGTTTAGATTACGGTAAAAAAGTTTCGGCCGATTCTGAGATGGAGTATTTGAGAAATGTTTATTAACAATTTTTTAAACATTAGTAATTTACAACAATAGGGTATAAAAGAAAATAATTTTTTATTGATATATTTGCATTCAATAAAGATTTAGCTTTAATAAAAGCTATTAATCATTGTTATATGACAATTACAAGTGGAGATATAAGTGATTATATGATTTTGGGCTCGGATTTTTGCTAAAAATGCGAAAAAATGAAAATATGCATAATTCACTCAAAAATTATTTTTTTCCCAAAACGGTTTGAGGGTATTCAGTTTGAGGTAATATTGTACTCGTACACCAATTTTTATCAAAATCTGAGACCCTAAGGGACAAACGTTTGTTGAATTGAGGTGGAATGACCCATATATGTAGACACTTCCGTGGATAAATGTGACTTCGAGAACTATAATTATTAAATGACAATTCCATGATAGTTTAAGGAAATGCCATAAAATATTGATAAAAGTTATTTGCCATTAATTAATGCCAGATAACTGTTATCCTATTTTGCCACATATTATGAATATTATTGCAATATTACTGCGTAAATTTGTAAAGAAACTGTGTACAAGTTTTATACAGGCTGTATACAAGTTTTATACAGGCTGAATACAAGTTTTATACAGGCTGTATACAAGTTTTATACAGGCTGTATACAAGATTGTATACAGCCTGTACAGAGATTTTGTGCTGTGTGACATTATGCGACATAAATAATTAGGTATGTGACATAATACAGTCCGCAAATATTTACATCATTCGCTACCACCTCATTATCATCTGAAGATGATGACTCTTCTGGAGAAGATGAGGGAGAAAATATACGGAAAAAGCCGTTGCATTCTCATACAGATGTGTTAATATGTGAGGCAGTAATAGATGTCATCACTTTACACGTAAGATATCAACTATTAGTCAATAAATAACAGTCAATATTAGTTTTGCTTCCTAGTATTGGTGGAGTAGAATAAATTTGTTACATAGGTTAATATTTTTCTGTTAAAATTAATTGGTTTGAGCAGGGACACGTGTCCCCTATGCCCCCCTCCTGGCTATGCCACTGGTATTACTGCTATTCCATGTTAATTCTTTAGATCTTTGCTGGAACCTTTTTAAATACTGGGTTACTATAAGAGCTTCACCATACCATCAAGGTAGATTCTCTATTTAAATGATATTAAATAGCTGTCACACTAAAACTCTTGGCATTTAACATGTTATATTCAAACTAAAAGTACATTACCTGACAGAACAGCATATTTCCGTACTATTTACTAAGGTTGAACCTATTATTATCACCAATTGAGTTGTTTAAAAAAACATAATTTTGAATATGTGCAACCACTATTGCATTGTATGCAAATTGTATACACTGTATACAAATTGTATACAATTGTGTACACTGTATACAACTGTATATGCTGTATACAGCACATGACTTTATACAGTTTACACAATTTGTATACAAATTGTATACAACCTGTATAAGTTGTATAGAATTTTTATACGGGTTTTATACAAATTTTTCATAGGGGAACGCGGTGTAAAACCCAGTAGACCTGTATCTTCACAAGAATGGCATTTTTTACATCGTTTACGTTTTTCAAATGTGATTAGAGAGCTTTACTCAATAATTTATCACATCTACTATATAATATAGCCACACCAAAACTACGTTCCAAGCGCTTCATTTCTGTCCACCCAGACCCCCGTTTCGTTGAGAGGCATTGCATACCCCCCAGGCGTCGCGAAAAGTCGTGAACCCAAAACAACGACCTTAATCCGCCCCTCGAGGGGGGTAGAGACTAAAATTTCGCTAAAAGAGCATATGAAGGTGTGAGAATGTTTGCCAGAACGGAAAAAGCAAGCTGGAAACAAGTGAAATTTAAACTTTATTAATTAGGATTTCATTTCTTAGAAGTTTTCATAGAACATAGTTTTTCAACGTGCACGTTGCCACAACGTCCAAGCACAACGTTATCAGTCGACGTTGAATCAACGTGCATGCAACGTTGACGTCAGCTATGATTTAAATTATACTTTATCTATAACTATACCACAGGGGTTGGCAAACTGCGGCTCTTTGCACTCGTGCATGTGAACATTGTCTTCACGTATAAATATATATTTCATTTTGAATAATTTATTTTACTAGTTGGTTGTCTTCTTGTGAACGTGAATGTGAAAAAACATGTTGTAATTTGAAAAAAATCTTGTTTATTCTCAGTAATATTGCATTTACATTCATACTATGTGGCAATATAGGTTTCAATTAATTAATGCCTGGTAACTGTTAGCGTGATTGGATGGTATTTTCTCTATCACATAATCGCAATTTGAAAAAAATTGTTCTCGAAGTCACATTAATCCACAGGAGTGGCGATATATATAGATATAGATATACAATCTTGGGGGCAAGGATGTGCGCTTGGAGCCGTAGGACTTACGATAACTAGATAGATACATAATCGACAGGTAGATACCAGGTAGGATAATACAATGTACTTACACATCTCATCGCATGACAGTAACATGCATAGTATTTAAAAAGTGAATTCCCTTTTTTAACTTTGAGAGGGAAAGGGAGTTTCAAGGGAGAAAGTTTTACCTGAGTAACTGGGAAAGAACCGTCTGTTGACAAATTATCAACATTAATGTTAATTATGGGATAATTTCATTGATGGCTAAAGCTAGGGAAATTTTTTAATGTTGCCTTAAAAATGTTGCACCGATAACGTTGCAGTGATGTTGCACTGATAACGTTGCAGCAACGTGGTTTTTCGGGAAATTCTGATGTTAAGGCAATGTGCATGCAACGTTGCGACAACCAATATCAACGTTGTGTGCACTTGTATCTTTTCCCATTGTAACGTTGTCACAACGTTGTGACAACGTCCTCTGCTACTAGGGAAGCTACTCGGCAGGTTCACAAATCAGAAGCGAAATTTTCAAAGCCATGACCGTTGAAATTTTCCTATTTTCCCCAGATAACCCCGAAGTGAGGCTTCCAAAAGGGCCCACCCCGCCTGAAAAGGCCCGGAGCACATTCTGGGGGGGCCTTCGGCCCCTCCTGCCACCTACTTCCGATGCCGCTGATCTCCCATCACATTCACTTCATTCGTCGAACCTTAGAAGCGTCTTTGCCCTTCTCTCGGCACCCATCTTTTTTTAACAGTGCCCATCTGTTATGGTGTCACGCATGAAGCAAGCAAAAATTCTTCCGTGGGGAATTGGAGAGACCGATGGCTGACAGCTGACATTCCTTTTAGAAGAGGATTGGCAAATGTATAGCATGAGAAGTTTCGCAGTGTCCGATGGGAGATTGATAGCAAATGAATGCACTTAAAGATAGCTGAAATCCTTACAGCTTATTTTAAGGTCCACCACTTTCCACACAGTATTCCTTGAAACTATCACAGCCATTGTCATATCCAAAAGAAAATACCCTATGCATAAAATCCATCACATACACCAAAATTTCAAGACACCTAAACCAGTACTATCTGCGAAAAAAATACATACCATTCCTGAATATCTGGAAAACAACTACCATTGCAGCCAATGCAATGAAGAGAAGTGTGAAGCACTAAATGCTTAGTGATGATATTTTGCCACTATTTCATAAAAATTGTTCTATCTTCTCCGTATTTTCTTTTTTTTTCAAATTTGGGTACAAATAGATCATTTGAAATCTCGTGCGAAAGTTCGCTTTCTGGACATTTTAAAACAAATTGACACATTAGTCAGTGAAAACACATTTCAAAAACCTGGGATAAAGTTTTTGAGCATTACTCGATTTATACTTTCATAAAATGCATTTTTTATGTGAAACTGGCTCATTCTATGACACTACATATCTTCTAGGAATAAATATCACTAAAATGATTAAGACATAAGTTATATTGGCCCGTAAGCCCCTCCTCCATGTCTTCTGTAGTTGGTTGGTTGGTTATTTGGAGGGTTATTTCCACCATTAGGACAGGTGGGTTGGCTGGCAAGGGTAGATTTATATGGACAATGGAGGAAGGTGAGAGATAAACCCAGCATTGGCCTGCCTCCTCTTAACGAAAGATGTAAAACAGTCAACAGTTTCATCCCCCACCTGATGAATCAAGAACCAACTTAAAGTGCTCTCAACATAGCACCCAAATAGGGATTGGAATTCCACTGAAAAACCTCTCCTGCTGCAGGGATTTGAACTCGGACCTCAGGATGGGAAGCATGAGGCACTCTAGCCACCACCATAACTTGATCCCTTTCCATCTCATACAGATAGAGCCAGTAATTCAAAAGGATACACTTGAGATGACCAGACAAGCTGTGGTAATTTTCTGGGATGGGACATCCCCAAAACCAACCTAAATTTGCTTGAATAAAGCCGTTGCAAAAGCTCTTGCTGCTGAGCAATAGATAACTTAAAGAGACTTGGGTG
The DNA here is from genome assembly GCA_963573305.1 of Pyrrhosoma nymphula. Classification (NCBI taxonomy): domain Eukaryota; kingdom Metazoa; phylum Arthropoda; class Insecta; order Odonata; family Coenagrionidae; genus Pyrrhosoma; species Pyrrhosoma nymphula. The sequence goes on from OY754330.1 coordinate 89,944,427, forward strand.
TTGGAATTTCAGAAAAACTGCTGAGTGGAGGAGGTTATCCAACATTGGTTACTTCACTATTATTCCAAAGGCTATTTTCCAATAACTAACACAGGTTAAGGCACTGAGCACAGGGTAATGACTGGCTGACCCACTGTGAAGTGTACCAGACCTTCCAAGTTCATTTCCATTGCCAGTCATTTCCACGTCACTCCTTCCACTGTTCCCCAGTAGAGTTACATTTCAATTATCATCATGGATAATTTTGAACTCTTCACAGATCTCATTCAAGTTCCCCACTGGTTAAGAAAACTAGTACAGTATTGAATATATTATAATTGTGAATTATCCCTCTATGTACAAAGCAATTTCAGATTTTTCAAGTGATGTAGTTGTTTGATTAGCTGAATGCCCCTACCAGATTGGTCAGGAAAGTTAGCCGAGTCATCTCACCTTATAATCAAATTTGATTGAGATCTCAATCCATACTGAACCAGATTGGACTGGAAGGTAAATGGAGGAGGAAGAAGAGCTGCGTTGCACTGTTTGCCTTTGATTAGTGAGCATGGAGTAGTGGAGTTGTGCCATGAATTTTAAAATTGCCAAAAGTAAAAGAACAACAACTGGTCACAGAAGTAGACAGAATGCTTCTTATCCACTTCACTACTGTTTAAAATTTGCAAACATCAATTGCATTGCACAGTGACAATACCACAACATAAAGGATAAAGTAGCTATCATCTTTGAGTTCTTCAGAGAGAACTTGACTAACATTTCATTACACACGATACTTGTACAACAAAAATGTGTTAATATCATACACATATGTACATGTAAACATTAACTATGGTGACTTGCATACCCAACTTTGGCATGACTTGAGGTTGTTAGGCGAAGACTGGTCATGGATAGTAGATTACTGTCGGCAAACACATCAAGCTGAGCCAGTTCAAGTCTCAGATGGGTCTGAGCTGAGTCCAAAATGAAATGAGATCGCTTGTAAAAATGTTAGGATGAAACCACAAGTCTATCCTGCTCACTTACACCCCTCCTGATTACCTATCTCCTCTGAAATCCCAAAAGTTCATCAACAAAATGGGAATTGGATGATTAGACTTTAACTGAAATCTATGATATTTAAAATATAATCTGAACAAATTAGCCATTGATGAATTCTTGACAGATTAAAATAATGTTAATAAAGATGTTATAAGAGAGGTTTTTTGTATTCAAAAAGTTTACCTTTGTAATGCTTCCATGTTTTTTGATACTTTCTTGCAATAAATAATCTTCAATTAATGGAGACCAGTTGCTTCTGAACACTCCTTGACCAATCCTATGTCATAGTCCACTCAACAGCAAGTGAGTTCTTTTTAAGCATTGCTGTACTCCATAATTTAAACGGGAAACCCCAATATATGACCAATTTTCCTAATAAGTGTAGAGAAAATAAATCATGGAAACATTGAAAAGGTCCAAATACAAATGTGTCCATTAAACTAAATCAATAAACCAAAATCTTAGTTTCAATAACACAAAAAACCTAAGAATTAGGTACAAAAATTTTACTACATACTACACATAAGCTCAACTTTACACAGAAATCAAAAAACAATGAAATAATCAATACAAATTATTCAATAAAAATGGAATAAAACCAAAAGTAAAAAATATCTTATCTAATAAGATACAGAATGGATCTATAGTGAAAATATTTTCAATAGCAGTTTTTTTTCAAGACCAAATCATCAACAACTGCTATATCCTCTTCACTTAAACCTTTCAATGCAGTATAGGTTGCTCACAGAGTTTTAAATAGTTCAACCGTGAAGAATAAAATGGCTTTCAATTCAGTAGAAATGCAACTAATTTTGTAACACCAAGGCTCAGCAGTTCTCAAAATCTCTGTTCTCCAAAACAATGTGGCTTTGGCATAATAACCTTTATTATCCAATGATCATGAGTACAAATAAATTACAATGATATAGGATTCGTCAGACAAGAAAATAAATGAATATACACCCAATGTCAGAGGAAAAGTAATTTTAAACATAAAAATGAAATTTTATCCACAGGTCTTTGGGTGAAGGACATAATTAACAAGCCACAACTACCACAGACAATATCAAGCAGGTCATGAATATCCATCGAGTGGTTTACTTATGTCTCAATCTCACTAGAATTAACGTATTTGGAAGTCCTCAAGGATGGAAACTACTAATTTTCCTCATAAAGGGTAGTAGCATAAACTCCCCACTGGAATTAGTTTATGATCAAAGGAAATAACCATTTGGCATTTAAACATTCCCAAACCCAACGTAACCCAAAAAATTCCACTGAGACATATTCCATTGGGTTGATTATGGATAATTTTGTTGCTAACTCAGAACTAATGCAAAAATTTTGGTGACTATTAGTGAAGCTACTCAATAATTGAATAGCAATAGGAAGAAAATAACAAGTGTGTAGTTTGAAAGCATGGCAATAGTTTACATATTCACGAAATCCCAAGGACTTTGGACATTCATTCCAAAAATATTTTATTTTTCTTAACGCCCTCTTTACACAGGGACCTATACTGAAGATAGCTAAGGAGTGCTATAGAGACATCTCCTCATAGCAAATTAAGAAATAAGGATGATATAGAGCCTATAGTGATGTTCCTGTAAAAAGAGCAAAACCATGTAATTTGCAGTCGGCTGCCCCCAAAAACTCAGCAGAGAAGGCCATCAGCTAACATGGTGGGGGCAGAGCTTGAAGAGCTCCACAGAGAAACAAGGAAGATTTTCCACAAGTAAAGAGGACCAAAAACTCAATGAGATTGCTATGTTTAAAGCTGCCCAATGTAAATACCAATCAGTGGTTTAGCATTCAATAAGGAAGTCTTTGAGGAACTACTTTAGCAGCATAAAGGAACCGGAAGTCACACAGCTTAAAGTGGTTTGAGGGAGATAGTTCCCTAGTCATAATTGAGACCATATTCAAGTTTTATTTCAGCGTCTGTAAGAAGTATGAAATAAATATTGTCATATTAATGGTGCAAAGATATAGTTATATATGACCAAAATTCTCAGTAATTAAATAATTAAAGCTACATAAGTCTCTAACTTGATTCATTTTTTCACGCCATACGGCTGAAAACCCTGCAAAACAGGTTTTTTTTGTGATTCTGTAAAAATTACTTGGGTAATAGATTAATTTTAATAAATAGTTGAGAAAACATGCAAACTATTCCCCGTTAGTTTTTTGAAGAAATCTAGGTGCTAGAAGTTCCTAATTTTTTAAATATTCTCCCTATGGAGTGCACAGCTGTAATATATCCCATGTAAAACCGCTAATATTTGTAAGCAAATAGCTCGAAAATTAGTTTGGAGAGGGGTTGATCTTTTGATATAATTGAAAAGATGAGTTTTTCTTTAAAATGAGGCCAATTCATCAAATTCTAGGTTAAGTGATTATTCGCTCAAACTACCTTAATAAGGTCTTATCAAAATATCCAGGGGCTGAGATGGGTTCCTCTTCTGCTTCCTTCGGGTGAATACATGTCATTCGATAAGGAAGCCTCTGCTGCAGACTCACTTTCCAGGCTGCACTTGAGAAGACATGATTCATATAAGGACAACTCTCATCAATCTGATTCAGGCAGAATAGAGGCATCCTCTAGCCCTGCTACATATGATAATACTAGATCAAGAGCGTAACCAGGGGGGGGGGGGGGGCGATTGCCCTCCACCCCTCTCCCAACGATGGAGAAAAAGCTCAATTTTAATATCCTACATTCAAATTTTGATAAATGCAAAACAAGCGCGCATAATCGCTTTTGACGTGTTGTAGGTAAAGTCCTTACTTCTACGATATTTTCCAAGGAACAACTGTGGCGATCTTCACTGGTATTAAGTGTTGCCGAGGGGAGGGGTACAATACTAATCACCCCTCACAAGAGCTTTCCATGGTTACGCCCTTGCAGATAGGCGATCAAAAGTTTCTACCCATGCAAATCAGCAAAGGTAGATAAGGTGTTCCCAGCATTTCTACAACAAGGGCAGGAATAAGTCTTTCAATCACTTATAATCCTTATGCTCTGCATAAAGAACATGCAATACAGTAAAACCTCTATAAACAGACACCTCTAATTTATGGATAGTATGCAAAGCTCATAACGAGTTGCATGCAACTTCGCTTGACTGAACCTTCGCACATATGGATACTAAGACTAAAAGACACGGATACATAAGGAAATATTTTTTTTACAAAAAAGGCACATTTTCTTGGATTTCTTTAAATCTACATCTTTAAACATTTATATCCAAAATTTTACAAAATATTTCTAGACAATTTTCAACTGTGATATCTGTTTTCTATTATAATTCCAAGAAAAAACCTTTTAGACAATTTTAAATTCCATTCAGATTTTGACATACAACCTTATCAGGTATAATTAATGAGTAAGAATGTATGTACATAAAAATGTGCTAGTTAAACATCTAACTTAAGGACACCACTCGCATATGGGTATATTTTTAAGGACATAAGATAAGAGGTTTCTCTGTATTTCGATTTTGCCTATCATTGTTTTACCCCCCAAGCCTGGACGACAACAAACAACAGAAACCAAATTTTTAGAGGAATTAGCCTGATGTCTTTATGAAGATGCTGGAGAACATAGAGGATAGATACATAAGGTATGGTCTCTTAAATAAACATCCCCAACATCCAAATCAGAGAGGAAAATGGTAGAAAAAGCCCATAACCTTATCAGTAGACTAGTAGGTGGAGGGTGGGGGTGTGTGTGGATCAGGACATATGTATATGGGATTGAGGCACTTATTGACATCAAAGGTGACTTTAACATGATGAACTTTAACCAAAACTGCCTAGGGGTGTTAAGGTATACTATCCATGGCCATTTCATGAAATGGATACAAAATATGTCACAACAGCAGACTGCTGTAACCCATCCGAGAAGTGATTGGTGACAAGAGGTGGAGAAGTGGCAGAGTGACAAGAGGCTGTCCATTGGGTGGAGTACCATCACCACTTCTCTGGAACATAGAGATCAATAGAAAAGGTAGTCTTCTTAAAAGGCTAAACAAGAAACAATTGTCGGTGACATAGCTTTGAGGAATCGACACATTACTTATCATGATGATAAAGAAATAGGTATGTGATACCTACCATTGATGATGTGAAACCATTGACACAGCTCAGGTAAAAAAATAGAAGGGTGGAAAATTACCAAGTATTTCTTTAGGTAACCTTGCGATAAGAAAGATTAAACAAGACTAGTGCATATCCACAAGGGTATGAAGATGATGTAGTGATACTCATATCTTGGAAATACAATGATACAGTATGTAATCTCAAGCAGAAGGCACTGAATGAAGTGCAATTCTGGTGCAAAGAGACAGGGCTGTGAATCCAAAGAAAACTATGTAGGTTTTCTTCACCAGCACAAGAAAGAGAGATGGTCTCATAGTTCTTCACCTGAAAAGTAAAGACTGGAGACTCTCAGCTTTTAAGTAGGTGCCTGAGGGTAACCCTGGATTCCAAACTGAACTGGAAGAACATCTGAACAGAGAACAACAAAGTAAGGTATGCTCCACATTGTAAGCATGGAAAAGAGCCTTTAGGAAAACTTGGCAACTTCATCCAAGAGTCATGCTCAGTCTATAGACTGTGATAGTTCAACCCTGTCTACTACACTGTTTAGTATTAAGATAACTCGAACAGCAAGGTCATAAAAATAATTGTGATATTCATCAAATCCTCTTGGAACCAATATTTATTGAATGATACATGTACACTTCACATTCAAAGAGCTTGAAAGATTATAGACATAAAATCCCCAAGAGTGACTATTTTAGTGAAAACAGGGGTAGAACGACACATTTTGCCAAGGCCTAACAAAAAAAAGAATAAAACGTAATAGCATTCCAAAACACTTGTACACAAGCCCATTTCTTACCTTTCACTCCATTCAAAGAATCCTGAAATCATTTTAATTAATACTTAAGACAGTCATATTTAAGTATGAGCAAGAATCTTGAAATCATCCCAATTAATAGCTAGATAACACTCATATGTATGAGCTTTTTATTTACCCATTCACGAAAAAACTTTTCAACGTTAAAAAAGGTACCAGACACCTTGCTTTCCTCAAAATGTTTCACTCACAATAAGCCTTGGCACAAACTATGCACCATGAATGCATTAAGTACAGGTATGTACATCAAAATGTATAAGCTCAACAAACCAACTCAAGGGCCCGCAGTCATAAGAAATACCCTTAAAACCTTTAAACACATGATATCATCACAGCATTACTTGTCTTTCAGCATCCTGTCACCTTATCCAATACATTCCATTCCTTCATACAGTTAACCAAACCTTTTTGTCATTGCATGTCAACAATTTAACAAGTTTCACCATTGAATGCATAAGCCATGGTCCCAATGGCATTGCCATAATTCCTAATTTAAGGAAGATATAATTATCTATACTGAAACAAAACCACTCGGCAAAATAGGGGTGCCAATTAATTATCCAAATCAAAATTATGAATACCACTTAGCATTTCATTACATTCACACCAAGTCACCCCTTCTAATGATGTTTATATTCATTCAGTGTCTTCAAAAAGAAATATCAAATAAGTTATTCAAAGACGCCTTTACATTTAGACTAAGTGCAGGGAGAGTGACCATAAATGCAACATGGATGATGCCCATACCTAATGGAATAGCAGTAAAAATTTGACCAAATATCACCTGCATGATATTAATTTCAATTTAAATAAGGAATTTAAATGATTCAAAGACTAACAAATAACATGATCACATGTGCATACAGTTCCAATTAACATTTTGAAGTAGAAAACTGAAAGTTGCTACTGCCAAGTGATGTGCTTGTAAAGCATTGAATGACATCCCAATTCAGCCCATTTGCCATAAAGCATAAAATTACTATTCCAAAAGAAAACAGGTTGTAATTGTACAATTCCAAAGCATCCTAGATTACTTTAAGACTTGAAAACTCTTGAAAAAAGTAAAAGAGCATTGACATTTTCCATTGAATATATGTATGCTATGTATGTGTATGTTAGCATTGCAAAGCTCCTATTAAATGAAGTACATGGGAGAGTACTGTTACCACTCATCCTTCCACAATGACTTCTATCATATGCAAATATGTATCAGTGGCCAACATACCCTGAAAATGATGCGCTTCATGAAAAATGGCACACTTCACAGTAGAAAAGTGAGAACAATCATCAGATTGGCATTGGAGAATTACTTCCTCTTTAATACAAGTGAGAAGTTTAAATTGAAGCCAACCATGACTCACAATGGCCACTAAATTTGGCCAGTGACCTGGGAGTTACATAGTTTGGTACACAAAACCAAGTATATGATAAACATTTTCTCATCTGATTCCCATTGTATCCTGGGATCTTCAACAAAATATTGAAACTTCTCAATTAAATAAGATTTTCATTTAAAAAATCTTATTTGCTCCCATTACTTGCAGAGCCTACTGCTTATATATGAATTGGATGTCTCTTCTTCAGGGGAGAAATCATTTAATCACTAAGTAAAGATACATAATGCTCCTTAGAGCAGGCCTATTTGATTTGCTTCAAAGGCATCATGCATTAGTTACCCAGCTGGATTAGGATTGCTTAACAAAATACAGCATCCTAAATTAACAATTTACAGTATAATATTATGTACATACTCGCACATCAGTTTTACTGGATAGGGATAGCATGAGAACTGCCCTATCACTGAGTGAAACATTAGATCACAATACTTAAACTTCGTAACAAAAATTATGCATTGGCCTGTGCTTAATCAACCTGCTATGGCCTCTTTTCTTTCCATAACATTATGCAGCTATAAATGTATCAATGAATGTAATACTGATATAATACAACTAGGTATTGCAAATGCTCCTATCCAAGTAAACTGAACATGGCCAATGTACCTGTAAGCTGGTACCCTTCTCAAGACAAAAGTAACATAAAATGTATATAACTTAATACTGGCAGTATCATATCAATTCCCTTTTAAGAATACTGATTATTTCACTAATGAGCTTCATCTGCTGCTCTAGACTACAGTGGGTCAGAGCATGCCACATTTTCACGGAAAAAGTACAAAAATTGATTTCAGGGTTGACAACAAGCACTCATCTTCAATGTATAACAGCACATGAGCTAAAGAATAAATTATGCTACACACTATGAACTGGAATAAAAGCATTTAAAATAAATCCAATATCTTAACCTCAAAACTGCAATAAACACAAGGTAATATACATTGGAAAACATTTTTAAAAAACATTTTTTCAGGAGATTCATTACCTATTTTATCTTCCAGGAATAGTGAATGAATGCACAAAATGTGTATGCTGAAATGGATGATTACACCTGAGGCATAAACTGGGTATATGTAATTCTTTAACCTTGGCTACTTAATTGATCTGATAAGTACCATATTGAAAAGCAAGAGTTACAAAAATATGCTCATATCATAAACATAAAAGCATCTAAACACATTTAATGAAGTTTACCCATTACGGATTAACTTTAAAATAAACCTTCATCAATAAGATATGTTTTTCTTAACATCTCATGCAACATTTACATAAATATGCAGGTTAAAGTGAAGTTACAATACCATTTACCTGTTTACTACAAATTTCTCAAAACAAAGCAAAAATGATTCCAATCAACTTGACGTAACTACTGATGTAAAAAGAATGAAATTATCAGACACTTCAAAGATAACAATCAGTGCCTTCACCTCTCTCCAAAGCTTTATCAATCCACCTAATATGTTTACACATATGTACTTCATGAACCTATAACTAACACATCTCTTATTGGCAGCACTAACGTGCACTGAATTTAATAATGAATGCCTGTTAACATTACATCATCAGAGTCCTAACAATTATAGACAGTGCAACTGATTGAAGCATAGACATGGTTAAAATTGAAATCCAGCTAATTTTAAAAGATATTTGGCATGGTCATGCCTATAATCAGGAGGAGTAATTGCTATACGCATAGTTACTAAGTTTTCTACAACAGTTCAAAAACACAGCTTTTGGTATGCACTGGATAAAATATTTAGTAATTGAATTAACTGTGTACGTACTCTAAAAATAATTAATGAGTCAGTCATTCAACAAACCTGTTGTGGATTATTCAACAGCCAAATTTCACATGCACAATCAGGCAATAACATGAGAGCTTCTGTTTTCATCCAATCAAAATGGTCGATTCCAGTACCAATTCTCTGCCTCATGAGACTTGTATCTGGACTCCAATAGCTTTCCCAATACGTGAAACCACACATAAGCTTGATAAATTCACAGTCTCAAACTTTACAATAACCACAAAAGAGATCACTTAATAAGCGAAATTGGCAAATAAGAAACATTTAAACCAGCTTCAAGTTCCTGGAATGGACTAGATGAGATCACACATTGTACATAGAAATTAAATTCTTGAAAGCATAAAACTATGACTTCAAACAAATAGCAAATGAGAAGTAAAAGATACTTAAATAATGACTCACTTAGGCCAAAATCACAAAATATCCTAAAAAAAGCATTCATTTCTAAATTAGCCGAGAGTAAAATATACCATTTGATGTGTGAACAATATGGCACAACATTAATTTACATTCACAGTAAATAGCTGTCTCCTCAAGGTGCACTGTCTTCCCACACTGTCTCCGTCAAGATTGCGACATTATCCATATTTCTTCCAGGGTAATACTCAAATGACCACATGAAATTAGTGAACACCACTGAAAAGCAAACCAAAGGGGCACATTAATCACATGATAACATTCTCTGTTCAAGACATCCCTGGGGAAAATTCTAATTGAATCTAGGAACTTCTGAACTAGATTTAACCATAACCAGCCCATAGAAAATATAATCAAATAATTACCCTCGTGAGACACATGTGCTTAAGGCTACACGCATAGTTACTTAACTGATGTGCACTAGAACCTACTTTTGTTGGTTTTGATATGCCAGATGAGACCGATTAAGGTGGCCACAAGCAAGTTGAATCGAGTTGGAAACTAATTCAAGCAAAAATAAATCCACTTGAGTTTCCCTAGTTGGCTCCTATTAGGTTCAATTAGATTTTTCCCCATACATAAGTCATCTATATACAAAATAACATGGTGCATGAACACAAGCGATAGCCTCTTCCTTAAATGCAAAGGTTAATATGCACACATCAGTCACTCAGATCGATAAAGCAAGAGCATGGATGTAGAGATCCAAAATAAAGAACGTAGTCTTAATGTGATAATCTGTAAGTGGTTTTCAAAGGAGCAGATAGGATAATATTATAACTACTACATACATAGAAATATACATAAATAGCCAAACAGATAGGCATCAAATGGCATATGAAAAGAAACTTATGTCCTAAAAAAACAGGGATAACTATATCCTGCAGAAAAGGGAGTGGGGAAAATGCAAAGCACAAGTACCTATGCAATGCTGTACATAAGGATTTGGAGTTGGCAAATTTTTAATTACTCTGCCAACTGGAACATCAGTGAATGGTCCAGTGTTGATGGAAATAATATGCATATTTTTTTGAACAAAATACAGAGGACTCAAGCTTTATCATAGGTTTTATATATGATTCATTCAACAGAAAAAACTCAAGACTTTTCTAATGCCTGTATATAAAATTACTACAAGTCTACCATGCCTTTTGGTAATGTTCAGCAAAATTCTACTACCATTAAGCAGAATCCCACAAAATATGAGACAAAGATTCAAATTAAAAAATCCACCCCGATTCATACAACAACTCTTTAAGCATTTCTGCGCAGTTGCTTAAAAAGTCAAGGTCTGCTACACATAAAATGCGATATATTTATCAGTGATAGAGTTAAGATTACAAAGGAAAAATTATAAATCAATATAGTAAAGAACATGGGTGGACAGTAAGAAAAATAAGGGAGCCTCATAAAAATCATGGCTAAAAACCCAAAGCAAGAATGTTAGGGCAGTAGATGGGTGAAAAAAATTCCCAGAATCATGCCTGCAAGCTATTTCCACAAAAAAGAGAGAATTGCATGGTGCTAGATTCATTTTAAATATTGCAATTTCACTGACTTTCAAATTCGTCACCCCAAGAGTACTCACTGTCACACTTACTATTTCAACTAATATACTGAGGAATAATGAAGAATATTTCTCACAACTAACATAGTTCATCCATGGTTCCATAGCAAAAAGCATGGTCCCTAATTTATATCAAAACATGCACTGGTACCCATTCCCTCACACTTGGGCCAGTCACTCTGATCCAAAATTGCTATTTTATTCATGAATTTCCTGAACTGGCTAAAAAAATAAGTTTTGGTAACACTTGTTTCCTTCTGAACTACACACATATGTCATTCCATTCACTTAAAAATAAAAAAGTACCCAAAGGTTACCTCACTTAATGGATTTGCCTAGGTCATCAGGGATCCAGTAATCTGTCTGACTCAAGGAGAATGGTTGATTCAACAAGCAAGTCCTCACAAGAGTACCAATATGATTAGAATATTTACTTATCATTACACTACTCCGCAAAACAAAATATTTTCTAAAATTTTGTTCTTGATTTGTGCAAGACATCACATTGACTTACAGTTAGGTTGTCCTAATTTAATTGAAAATCCACATATGACTTGGAGAACAGCTCATGGTTATGGTAAGATTTATGACAGCAGAAGTTTCACAGCAGTAGCAACAGTTTTAATTAAAAACACAACAAAAAGATGGTGTACCACTAACTCCCACCACACATATTTGTAACAGCTCACAGAGCAGGGCATACCATATATACTCAAGTGCAAGTCAAGAAATATGTTCCTTTTTTCAATCAATGAAAACCTATCTTCGACTTATCATTGAGACACAATATAAGGTAATTTTTACGGGGTCAATATTTTTACATATCGGCGGAATAAAACCGTATGTATCCCTGTTACTGATAAGCCACAGAGAATATTTGCCAAGAAAGTTATATTAATTATGCTGTACAAATATCACCTAACCAACCTGAAATACTAAGATTTCCTGATTATCAAGGAGCGACAATGGGGCAATAAAACTCTGTAAATATACTAATAAATATGATATGCATTATTTTACATGCTGTCGGTGAACGGGTAAGGCAAGGGTGCCCATTGTCACCTTTCCTCTTTAACATCAATGCTGAGGAAATGGTAATAGAGACATGGGAAGTGGCAATCATAGTAGGAGGCCAGCTGATGAAGTTGGTTACATTCGTGGACAACCAGGAATAGGTAGTTGATCTTTGAAGGGATTACAAGCTTCAGCAAATGCATTTGAATTTCAGAGCGGGAAATACATAATGAAGATAAATCATAAGAAAACAAAAGAAATGAGATTCTCTTGGACAAAGAAAGTGAGGTTGGTGATAAAAGTAGGAGGGTACAAACTGGAACACATAAAGCACTTCAATTACCTAAATGTGTAGTACGCTAGAAGAAAATGGGCTGAGTAGCAAATACATTAGAGGGAGAATACTGTTAGTGAAGGAAGTGTTTAGTAATAGAAGGGAGGTGATGATGGGGACCTTGGATAGGGATATAAAGAAGAGGCTGGTGAAGAGTTTGATATGTAGTGTAGCCTTGCATGAAGCAAAAACGTGGACTCGTAAGAAAGGAAGACGAGAATAGGCTGCAGGTGTTCCAATTGTGGGTGGTGGGGGTTCGAGATTTTGGATGGAGAAGGTGCGATGGAGGGAAAGGAAGACATAGGAGTAAGTGCTTGGCACATTTGGTGAGGAGAGGAAACTTCTGGAAGAGATTAGGGGGAGGCAAGGTAGGTGGCTGGAAGCGGTAATGATGGGTGACGGTTTTCTCAAGGGTGTGATAGAGGGAAGGATGTTGGAAAAGGAAGGAAGGGGAAGGAAGAGAATAGGTTTTATGGATGGGATGAAGAAGGGTAGGATTTGTGCAGAGATGAAGAAAAAAACTAGAGGTAGATAGGGACCTGCATGTGTAAAAAACTGGAGGATTTTCTCTGACTTCCAACAAAACCTACCTTTAACGGGTAGATTACTTGAATGAATGAATAAATGTGGGTGAACATAACTTTTAGAAAAATAAAATCAATAATGAGATGAAATGAAAATATGTCTAATCCTCGTCACGAAATCAGAAATCACCCGGCTTCTAAGATTTTCGATTCACCCACTCTCTGACAACTAGCTAAATTAGTTAAGACTCGCTACTAGCTTAATGGATCCTGTAGAATAACTTTCAGCCTGAGCCCTGAATATTTGTAGATATCCTTCTTTTCTGGCAAATATTCACATTCCCATAACCATCCATGCTGATAGTGAATTTTCATTGAGGTCAAAAAGGCAACCCATTGTAGTCTGTGATGCTAAAAAATTGGAAGAACCACTAATATCTTCTCCTTCTAATCTAACTTTGCTTTCTTAATCCTCTTCCGCAGATATTAGTGTATTTGATGGCACACAAAATCACTCTCCAGAGTTAATAATTCATTTAATGGCAACATTTTACACCAAAAGCATGCATCACATCTCTTATCACCGACCTATCGCTATTCCTCAACTGTCACACTGTCAACACGCGGTAGCCATGGCGAAAGGTGCAAGGAGATGATGATGCCTTCAATCAAGATTACAACGATGACGTAACTGCTTCATCACAAATGTTGACAATTGCATCAAAGGATGCTGTAGCTATGTACACTGCCTTTTATGTTGCCATTTAAGATGTTATCAATAAATTTGTTGAAAGTTTTTATTTCTTTTTTTCAACATTTGTCACTCTTGGCTTCCATATTCATCCATGCACCTCCATTTAAAAACCCTTGGATTGTATTTTAAATTGTGAATCGAGGAGATCAAGCGTTTTTTTTACCTCAACTTATTTTTTTCACGTCACAAATTTTATTCAATATTTTTGGCCCAAAAATAAGACTTCCACTTACACTCAAAGATATACGGTAATTGAAGAGATATACATATGTTCTTATAATACATGTAATACTCACGCATTTCTCCTTCCAGTAATTCTCCAACTAATTCTGAGCAAGTTGCATTGCATGGACTGTGCGGCATCAGCCTGAATGATGTGGAACCTCTCAGCTGAGCAAGCATTATCAAACCAGAATCCAATTCAATCTGAAAAAAGAACAAGATTATTATAAGATAGTAAACTTCTCAGGAAAATACGTCAGTAAACCTATATAATAATTGCATGAATTTATTTATCAGTTTTTTTTAGTATGGTGTTTACTTTACCATACTAGGAAAAACAATATTTTAACTGTGTAAAATTACAGATAATTATTAACAATCAATGGAGCCCAGTGACCCAATGATAGGGCTATGAAAAGGCCTAATTTTTGTAGATATGTCCTCATTAATTATACATCATGGGTTGTCCAATAGGACTGGATAACATTTTTAAATGGTCTGGAATTCCGGCTACTACATATATTGTGAAAATCTCCTTATACTCTTCCATCAGTGCATTCAGTCAATGGAACTGCTATAGAGCCACTGCCGTGTTGTAACTGAATTCTTGCACTCGGGAAGAGCAACTGGCCATTTTTCAGGGAAGAATAAATATGATCAGGTATATGAGGCCATATGTAAGACCAACCCCTTCTACATATGAGTGAGGATGGAAACCACGCGAGTCACTACAGCAACACTCGTTAGATTACAGGTGTGGTAACATATAACCCAAATGACTGTAGAACTGTGAGTGAATGGGAAACCTCCACATTATATGTCCAGGGAGACACAGCTCACACCTTTTTGCTTATGTAAATAAAAAAAATTTTTTATGTTTTCACTGCTGGCATACCTCAACTACTGAAAAGAAAAAGTATAACACATATACCATTTCTATTTTGGAATTTCATACTGATGTGCACACAAACAAAAAATTCAATGCCTGGCAACATGTGGTATCTTCCTAACATTGATGCAGCCTAGAATGGTAAAAGCACCTTTTTAAGTTTATCTACGGAATTTACTACCCCACCTTCTAAAATAAGGACCTCCAAACCCCGACTGCCAGCTAACATCTGCATACGTAAATGTACTACACAGCAAGTCATCACATGGGCATATAGCAGGGGATTTAGGGACACCAGCCATAAAAAAGCTGAAGGAATTGAGAAAAGATAGTAGTCATTAACAGAGCATGAGAAGAAGGCATTATTTAAACCTATCTCTTTGGTAATGCATGTATCTTACTTTTTTCTGCTTTTATCAGTTCTGGAGATGCAATGAGAATAAAATTATATTCCCCATGACACCTTGAAAATCAAGTGATTTGAATTTTTCAAGTAATTTTAGCATAACATGTAGCCTCAAAGTCCCTACCAGTTAACAATCTAATCCTTCCATCAGCTGTGGTTCGCTCATAGCAGTTTTTAACAAAGCATTAGGATTTCCTGCATGTTTTTCCTGTTAGCTGGTGGCAGTTTTTAATGAAGCTGTCTATTAAATTTTATCTAGTGAATTAAATCTTTCTATCCTGGGTATCAAACTCCTTTGGCATACTCCAGAGAGTTGCAGTAAGGGTGAGAAGGGCATTATTAAAAGGTGAAAGAGCAAATACAATAGATAATGCAAAAATCGTGCTTTTACTCTTCTTGGCTGCCTCATTGTCATGACAATGTCCAATCTCACCAACCAATGAAATTTAAATTTCATTGAAAAAAAACAAGATTTTGAAACTTCTGAAGTGTGATCTCACATGCTGGTTATCCAAGACATTGACACAATTTGGACAGAATCATTTAGCGATTCTCTGAAGAAGATGACAATGATGTAATTGCCTCATCACAGAGCAAAGCTATGAAAACTGATGTAGGAGTCATCTACATGGCATGAGTTTAAGTATGTAGTGAAGTTTAAAATGATCTTCATGGAAACTATAAACTTGACCTCCAGTGTTTGTCCATGTAATCCATCATTCACAATTTTCTTTTATATTTAATAAAATATACAATCCTGCTAGTTTTTCCCTTAACTGGTACTTCAATCATAGATTTTGCCAATATTTTCAACACGCACAAGCAGTCCACGAGTTACATAATGAATGTGTTCCAATACTCGCTGCACTAGTCAAACTTTACGTAAGTTGAAAACTACTCCGGAGCAGAGTCCGTGCTCCGAAGGATTACAGTTGATGCGGAGAAATTCAGGGCATAATTTTCGGCCAAATTTCAATCAGTTCACTGAAATATTCAAGAACTCTTGTTTTATTTCCCTAACTTATTAATCAAAATGTTAAAATCATCTTAAAGTTGCACCTCATGAATTTCTTATCAAAATGTATAATATCATAACTTCAAATTAAACAATTTACACCCGATTTGTGAAAGAACAGAATCTTAATGCAACTATAAGACTGCTAACCAGGCCAATTCCTTGGTCGTCACACTCTCAAATAGGCCACCTTGACACATGAACTCCTTGAACGTAGGCAACCATTCTTTGTATTCTGTGTGCATATCTCCTCTTTATGGATAAAACTGCCACTTGCGTAAGTACAGATTTACATAAGTCAAGGCTAATGCAACTCGGGGACTGGCTGTAGTTACACACTAATTGACAAGTACTTGAGCATATGTGGCATATTGACCAGATACCCTAAAGTACACAAAACATTTAGATATCATTTTTAATAATTCTAAAAATTCAAAGCCTTACTTTTTTATAGTTCTTCGTGTTATAGTCCGATGACATAAGCACCCAATTGAAATGAGCCGGGGAAACTGAGCTAGATAAAAAATAAGGGCGCTGATAAAACTTCCTCAATGCTTTCACAGCATTTATGTCACAATTTTGCCTGTAAAGGTAAAAAAGAGAAATATTTTTTTAAAAGATCATCAAAATGTAGAAAAACCAAAGCTTAAAAATATAATTGGAAAATTTTGGTTTATGGTTCATGTCTACAAATGACAAAAAGTCACCAGCCTTTGTTTGGTCCATGCCATGCACTACATTCCCAGATAATATTCAGAGCGCAATATGTTCAGTTTTGGCATATTTTCCCAAGCATGCTGCAAGAGTAACTAAAACATGGAAATACTCACATAAAAGTCTGATATTCAACACAAGCTAAGATCCCTACTGAACAAAGCAGAATATCACTCACTAATATGTACTAAAATACATATCCCTCTCCATTCTATGGTTGCCAGCTGTGAAGTCAGCTTTGGTAGACAACAGTTGACTCCATTCCAGTAGCCATTATCAGATCTTCAAGTTGAACTGATCTGTAGATCACTCCAGTAACAAGAGTTGAAACTGTTGCCAAACAAAGCCAACACTGCAGTTGCAGTGCAACAATGCAGCTGGAATGTAAATAAAAAATGGAGAGAGATACTTCACAATGCTGCTGAGGCTTATGCATGAAACTAGAATACATAATTGATGAAATTACACACCAGAAGGTTCCGCATATGGTACTTCATAAACCAATACATACTATTTGTTTTAAATAATTTCAATTTATATCCTTAAATGCTTAAAAGGAACAGAATATTGATGCTAGAGGTAAACTACTGAATAAGGTAGGTTTAGATAGACACATGAGTACTGGCATTTTCTCATCTACTTATTTTAAAGAAGGCAGTTGCTTCATTATATGTAATATCTTACTCTTCAACTCTAGAAATTTCCTGTCTCACTTCATTATTATCAGAAAGTCTATTTTCTTTCTCTCCTTCCCAATCTGCCCCTTATCCTCCTCTCTACCACAGTTTCAGTATCACTTCCCTCCTGATAACTTAGTCCATCTACTTACTCTTCCTTCACCAAATTTCCTCCAGTAGCTTCATCTCCTCGCCCACCATTCCAAGCACCTCTTAATTTGCTCTCTTCTCTGTTCATCACACCTTCTCCAGCCTCCTCCACAACAGTATCTCCAATGCCAGCAGCCTAATCTCATCTCCTATCCTCTCCAGGTTCTTGCACACCACAATGCTACACACACTTTCTATAAGACTCTTCACCAGCCTTTTATTAACTTCTTTATACAAGGTCCCAGTTATTAGTGTCCTTCAAAGCAGTATTATTTCAACACCCATCACCTACTATAGGGACACACAAATGTGCGAAATCCACCATGAAAAAATCATCCCTCCAAACTGAGATTTGAACCACATTCCCCTTAAAATACACAAGAGTGCTTTACTGTAATACTGCTTCGAATTTGTCAAAGGTAAACAACCATGTGATTAAGAGTGGCTTCAACCTTGTGAACTGCAGCACAATGTGCACTAGCATAAGGTCTATGCTTGTGCATATTCCGACCCTGAGTATAGTCCAGAAACAGATTACGGTGCACAAGAGTAGGTAAAATTGTGGTCATAAGTTATTCCAAACCCCTCAGACAGTAGCAATCCATCAACATTAATCCACCCCTGGTATAGTCCAACTCCCTATCTTTCTACAAAAAAATTGAGTTTTTTCATACATCTCGTGTATAGTCTGAAACTAGGTTGAGGACCATTGGGAACACGAAACCTCTTGGTATCCATCAGAATTGATATTTTCACTTTGATATCTCAAAGCTCACAATCAATGTCTATAGAATGAGCTTAGGGTTCAAAATTGCATCCTATTTACGTACGTTCCAGCATATTAGATGCACTGGCATTTATCCTCCATAGTTTTGGCCACAGAACGCCAAAAAATAATAAACCTTAATATCACCCTTTGATATTGTTTATGGTGTCGAGAGAAGTAATATTTTGCAGAATATAAAATAAATATGGCAAAATCGTGTCATTCAAGATATTTTCCTGTTTACTGATGCTTACCTCTCATTTCAATGAGATTGTTGAAATTTATTGTAAGAGAGGACCCTAATGGTCCTAAATACGCTTCATTAAATAAAGACACAATTATTATTATTTCTATATTCATATCACGCAGGTTCCAACAAATTTTCTACGAAAATAAGATTACTGGTATGTACTGCTGCTTTAGATTGTAGCCACTGATAATCAAGAAAAAGATATTTCAACAGATAAATCTATAGTAAAATTGGCACCAACATGATGACTAATTAGAATCCAGTTAAATGGCAACTCATCACCAAAAGTCCATTGCCAGGGGTATTTAGGAAAAATCTGACCTTGAAATTGACTGTATTCCATGCAGGCTGGACTTCTGTGGATTTCCATGAGGAAAAAAGTGCACCTTATAAGCCGGAAAATACAGGATATCAATAGAGTTTATCAATATAATGGTATATGTATTACACGTGACGTACATTCATCTTTTGCCCTGCATATATCTTTGGAAGATTCGGAGATGGGAATATTGCACAGAGGGGAAGCTGCATGTCCTGAGAAAGATATACTAGTTATTTTCATTCTAAGATTTAAACAGCCAAAAATATAGTTCGATCTCCAATATTTTGCCCAAAAATATGGCCTCAAAAAGTCAGAATAAACGCAATTATTTATGGTAAGTACTTCATGGAATTAAAAGCTTGGAACTCAAGAGGGCATCAAGTTCGGACAAAGCCTCCATTAAGTTCACAGTGGAAGAGGATGCACAAGTACCTTAACTAGTTAAGGTGGTGTCCCAAAGATCTGGGTTTGAAACCTAGTCCAGATGAATGCTTTTTTTACATTGAATTGTGTACCCTTCCACTGATATCACTGACCATATAGGAATCACTGACCATTTTCTTTGTTCTGGAAAATCTCATCACTTTTTCTTGATTAATCTTCATTCCATAGTTCTTACACTGATTTTACAGTGCATCTCACAATGATTGGCTGACTGGCTTACAAATGCCTGGTGATCAGTGAACCTAACATACTTAGCACATACTTTTATTCCAACAACTAACTCTTCCCAAATCTCTATTACTATTCCTTTGGAGTAAAAGTCGAAAACCACTAGTGAAATCTGGCAACCCTGTCCCACCTCCAAGCTTTTCTTTCCCACCCTGATTCTTCAATCCCTACTCTTCAGTAGCATACTATTTTCTAATTAATCCTCTATCTCTCCAGTCCACTCCCAGGTTCAGCAATATTTTCATTGATTTTTACTATCTAGTCTTATTAGTCTTAGTCTCTTACATCTCCTTGTGATTGGAAAAAAATAGCTGATTGCATATTTAATAAGGACCAAATATCGTAAAAATTGACGTATTTCAAAATAAGGGGAAAATATAAAAACATGTAATTGGGATGCCAATCAAAATTCCATAAAGTTCAACAGTATAATATCAGAAAATCTGTGCAAGAATAAAATCACAGGATGTAAAAGAAACAGTTGGGAAGATTAGTAGAAGATTAGTGGAAAAGTAGTGGTGTGAGGTTCGAGGTGGTGCATGCAAAAGAATGCATTCAAAGAGGCAAGCATCAGTTAAAGAAACCCAGTACAGCACTCACCAGTGCACAAACCACCGGTCTACTTTGGGATTGTGTATCTTTTTAAGAAAGGCATGAAGATCAGAGGAGCCAGTCCTGATGTTAGTGGTCATTATGCATGGGACAGTGTCTCTCAATTTTTCATCTTGTAAGTACAGCTGAAGAAAGTTTGAAAACAAATTTGATAATAGGCCAAGAACAATAAATATTAAATACATATATACACATCATGCAGGAAAAGTATATATAAAAAAATAGCAAATGTTGCTATTTTATCCACAGTCAATAGCATCACCAGTTCCTCAATCCCATAAAGAGGCCCACATTCCTTGAATAACTTCATCGGTAACCCATCAAGAGATTAAGCATGACCTCAATGGATTAACATCAAATGATCCACATACCCAAGTACATACATACAAGAAAAATCTGGAGAATGCTTGGCAAATACATACACAAATGACAATTAATTAAAGTCATTAAAAAATTAAGGAAATGGTTTAAATTAAAGTACATATACAAAATCTGCCAGCATTAGAATTAGAAATAGGACATTAGGCCAGCCCTTATATTTCAAAAATGATCCCATTTAAGAATTCGTGGTCTCAAAATGTGTGAATCGGTGAGAGCAAAATTATAAAAAAAGCCCCAGGTTCATGCAACGATGGATGGCCGTGCCTGAGGTGCCTAAATGCAGTTATTTTGAATTTTGAGATTTTCGACCCAGATAAAACGTTTTCTAAGGTAAACATGGTATTTTAGAGTTTTTGGACAAAAATTTCAACCGTTTTGTCATATCTCGATTCCTTCATGCCGAAACGCTGCCTCAAATATGTCCGCCGCACGCCCCCTGCCGCCTACCAGCAGCTGGTTTGATGCCGGGTGGCGTGCCACTCATTGCTTGTTACGCTCGACACTCCTCAGTCCCGTGGCACTTCCCTCCTTCCCCTTACATGCAGGCAGAGTGTAGTTAGAGTGAGAAGTAATGACGAGCCGGGGAAAATGTGATTCATTTGAAATTCCATTTATTTTTTAAGTACACTTCAAGCAAAAAGGGGGAGGGAAACTAGGATTTTCAGGGGATCTATGTAAATAAGTTGAAACAACGTAATCTCGTTACTTTTCATGCCTAACAATCAAAGTTGACTTTTTCTCATCGGGAAAGCTTTTGTGGTGGTTCTGTACTGTCAATAATAAATGTTGGTAGGACTCTTCTTTTTGGTCACACTTCTATTATAATCAGTCATAAGTTTCACTGCTCGCTCGGCATGATCATTAACCACCCTCAAACGCTGCACTTTCTTTTCGCCTCTGATGTAGTCTTCCCTCTCTTTCTAAAACTGCACAGTAACATTGACAAATGAAGTATCAATATTGAGGACAGAGAAGAAACGTCCTGTGTTTTTAGTGGCCAAGCTGCTTATGGTCATGCCAGGCACGTCGCACACCTGTATAATCCTCTTCTTTGCCGGTTCTTCAGCGCCCTCCTTACCGAAAATGTTATGCACCAAAGTCTGCCGCTCCACCTCAGAGAGTCCAGTGTTGAATACAGGCGGCGGGCACATTTGAGGAAGCATTTCAGCATGAAGGAATCGAGATACGACAAAAAGGTTGAAATTTTGCCCAAAGACCTCTAAAATACCATGTTTACCTTAGAAACGTTTTATCCGGGTCGAAAATCTCAGCATTCAAAATAACTGCATTTAGGCCTTTTATGCGCCTCAGGCACGGCCATCCATCTTTGCAAGAACCTGGGGCTTTTTTAATAATTTTTTTCTCACTGATTCGCACATTTTGAGATTCTTAAATCAGATCATTTTTTAAATATAAGCACCGGTCTAATGGGACATTCCACATCACAAGCACTCGAATCTTGTGAATCTAGAAATATACTCAAGAATCACAAAATGAATCCTCGTTATTTTTTCCAGTTGAATTTTTCTAGCCTTAGCTTAAAATCCCATTAAATACTGCAACTCAGAACTTTCGAGAGATTATTTTAATTGGTGCTCAATGGAAGGGTTTATTGAAAAAAGCAGAAGTTTAATATACCACATATGGTAAATTTTATTTTGTATCCTCTTGATAAATATGTATTAGGGTATTACTTACCAATATTTTATTCTTGATTATTAGAAAAATAGACACCTAATTTCACTTTTATTAAAACTTACTGCTATGGTAAAGATTTTTCCTTTTTACTTATTACATATTATTATTCCAACACAAAGGTTCAAGATATTCCAGATTTGAGAATCTTGCAGGATTCAAATTCAGATTCAACAAAATTCAGGATTCATCCCACCTCCAGTTAAAATACATAATAACGACTATAGCATTGGTTTATTTTGACTTTTATGTAACAATAATCACCTCATTCCCCACACTCAATCATGGTTCTTTCGTGTGTTGATAAAGTACTTATAGATTATAATGGTTTATCCATGAATTACATCACTTTCATCCATCTAGAGAGATCTACCAAGATTTAGGCAAAGACATTCACATTGAGCAGAATCTTTGTTACAGGGTGAAAAATACTGAAAAACCATTAGATCCTATATTAAAGCTGATGGCTTGTGCAGCAACCAATTTTTTGTCTAGGCAAGTCTATTGAGTCAAATTGCTTCAGCATGGGGGTGTGAGTATCATCAATGTCCCATGGGGTTTGAGAAGGATGAGCTTCCCCACCAAGCAGAAACCCCTCCACTTGCTGCAGTGCTTACTGGGACAGTCCAGTAAGGGACTATGAGCTCTCTCATAAGCTCTACCTATAACGTTTGACTGTGAATTATAGTATTAACGCTGAGTGGATCACAATTCTGTATTTGAAGAAGGCTTTACTTAGTGTGGGATTCTATTTCTTTAGGTGCAACTGCATGTGTCCGTGTTTAGGTGATAACAGTTTTTCCTCCATTACAGGAAGCATCTTCAGGTTGAAGATGCCTCCAGTAATGGGGGAAAAACTGTCGTCACCTAATCTCTGACACATGCAGTGGCACCTGAAGAAATGGGATCCAACATATCAAGCCTCAGCAGAAGCCTTCACTCCAACTTTAATTAGTGATTTACACATATTTTTGGGAATACTGATTTACACCACAAATAGCATGTTGGTTAAGGTAATTATCATTGTTTCAAGTACACTTGAAACAATGTAGTTCAGGGTCCAGCACAAAGGACTGACAGTTTTAAAAAAATCACAAAATCAGTAATTTTTACTCAAAAACAAATTTATTGATGGATTCGGGTTCACAATGAAATAGCATTTGTCACAATGGGCCAATTCGGGCGCACTCGGGCACACTTGGGCCCATTCGGGCAAGAGTGGTGGGGAGAGTGCCGTTCGCCTCGTGCATTCCTAGCATTTTTACCAGTCGACATTATGGAGCCGTGGAGGGTTGAGCACCGCGTTTTCGTGTAAGACAGTTTTGTCCAAAATAATGAGTCTATTACCGCTGTACAGCGTGAGTTTCGTCGCCACTTCAATATTCATCGGAATCGAGGTGTTTCTTCTCGAAACACACCATCCTTCGTTGGGTTCAAGCACTTCGCACACGTGGTGTACTGATCAACAAAGGCCCACCAGGAGCTCCACGAACGGTTCGAACCCCTGAAAATGTGGAACGCGTACGACAAGCCCTCCTTCGCGGTCCGGCTTGATCTGCTTCGCAACATGCTGCTGAACTTCGCCTCAGTGATCGTTCGGTAAGGCGTATTTTGCATATGGAACTCCACTTTCACCCCTACAAATTGGCCATTGTGCAACAGTTACAGCCTGGAGATTACGCACAACGAATGAACTTCGCACGTGAGATGGAAGCACTTATCGAGCAAAATGAGAACCTCATTTTGTTCATGAGTGATGAAGCTCACTTTCATCTTAATGGCATGGTTAACCAGCAGAATTGCCGTTATTGGACTAATGAAAATACGCGATAGTTACATGAAAGACCGCTGCACGCCCCAAAAGTGACGGTTTGGTGCGCTGTATCGCAAACTTGCATCATTGGCCCTTACTTCTTCGAAGACGGTCGTGGTATTGCTGTTACCATGAACTCGGAGCGCTATGTCGAAATGAACACCAACTTCTTTTCACCTGAATTACGACGACGACGTGTTCCATTCCGACGTGTGTGGTTCCAACAGGATGGGGCAACCGCCCACACAGCCAGAGCAACGATGAACGTTATTCGCCCTCTCATCCGTGGTCGCCTTATTTCCAGGTTTGGTGATGTTCATTGGCCTCCTTGGTCCCCAGATTTATCCATCTGTTATTTTTTCCTATGGGGACACCTCAAGGCTCGTGTATACGAGCACAAGCCCCAAACTCTGGACGATTTGAAGGAGGCAATTCGCGTGGAAGTCGCCCAAGTTCAGAGAACGATGTTGGAGAGAGTCTACGCGAACTTTCAAGAACGCCTCCAGCAATGCATCGTCAAAAACGGTCACCACATGACTGATGTGATTTTCCACACTTAATTGTGACAAATGCTATTTCATTGTGAACCCGAATCCATCACTAAATTTGTTTTTGAGTAAAAATTACCGATTTTGTGATTTTTTTTAAAACCGTCCATCCTTTGTGCCGGACCCTGTATATGATATCTTACATTATGGGGACAATGATATCTTATATTATGGGTATAATATAAGATACTAGTGAAGGTGCCCGTTGAATATCAACGGGAATAATATGATCATTTACATTGATTGTAATAAACCATTAATATATTATTTAGTGCAAAGAATCATTGAGTTAATGGATATACACGGAATCTCGACTTCAACAATAAGTATGATCGTTATGGGGACGATGACTCAAAAACACTAAAATATTGCAAAAAATCGTTACGTTATAGCAAATATTTCCAAAATTCGATTGGAATACAAAATTCGATTGAACGAATAAGAATCTTTATTTTATTTTAATTCTATTGGTACCCAATTGGTTCCCAATAAAATAAAACCAATATTTCTAATTTAATTTTGCAAATGAAAAAAGCTCACAAGCCAAATGAAGATTCAGCTTCACATGTATTTCTTATGTGAAAGTTACTGACATATATATATTTGGTGATTATTATAGTAGATCTATCATTGTTTCAAATATACTGTTTTTCTGTTCATATTTTTATGCCTCTTCAATTCCACTTTTGGTTTTGACCATGGAATTAGTAGAACTAATCAATATTGCAAAATGGGGCTTGATCACTGAATAAACCCTTTCTCACAACCCAGAATTATAATATATGTAACACGGTGTTATACAATCATACTCATCTTTAATAATCATAAGGGTGCATATGATTAAGGTGCAATATTTTGTGCAATTTTGATACAAATTTATTTCTACTTTATGCATTTAATAGCCAAATAAACTAGTCATTTATTGAAATTTACTAGAAATTTCAGAACTAATGAGATGTGAGTGCTTCAGTTCTATGGCGTTTATAGTTTAGTAATTCACTTAATAGTTCCCTAAAAACCTCTGACAAACATCCCTTGTAAGATCCTTTGAGTAGAAGTCTTCCTTATTTGACCTGGATGTAAAATATGCATGCATGTTTATAGCTAAATTGTTGCTTGGTTGAGCAAAGATTAGTGTTATGAGAAAAGGTCAAGCTCATACCATGTATACCTTAGGGGTGTACCTATCTGTGAACTCTACATATTGTTTGCGGAGCCAAAGCAAGTCTATAACTGTGACATCTGACACGTTACGATTTTTGGAGTTTGCACGGTGGAGCCCAGGGGCTTCATGCCATCCCTCAGTATAGGAAATGTGGAGCTAATGTAAAACACTGATTTACTGTGCAGTATTTAAGTAATTGCTGACAGAAAATGAAGACAGGTTATCAATTCATACGCATATATTGAGGTGTGCATCTAATGATTGAGTAATTTTTTCCTTCTTTTGGACATGCATACTAAGTTGCAAAAAAAAGTCTAGGACAAAAACTAAATAGCACGATGGATAAAACTTGGACTATTTCTCCACTCCATTTCCATTTCCTATGAATGTATTAATTTATTCGCGCCTTTGAGCGTCATGTTTTCGAATGATTGAGTGTGTGTGTGTGTGTGTGTGTATATATATATATATATATATATATATATATATATATATTTTGAATTGACTTCTCAATTTTCTACAGCTGAAGAAGGGCCTACATGCCCGAAACGTCCAGTAAGTCCTCTCTCTCTTTTTACTTTTCTTTCCCCACCCCCTGTCAAGTGTTTTTATTATATTGTGGCCTATTGGCGAAATTTTCGTTACGTGTATGTTGGCTAATTATATTGGTTGGTTGGTATGTAATTATATATATATATTGGCTGTCTTTCTACATCTGGCATCACACCCTAAAGCCCGTTTGACATAGCCCAATATATTGGCCAATCCATTGGATATTGGATTGTGGCACGCTTGACTCACACCAATTTCCAGCCCAATTTCAATACCACAATCTCCCCGACAATTTCTCACCCAACATTGGCCCTTAGCACAAGTTCTATTTTCCGCAGGCCAATCTCCAATCAGAAGTTAGCTTTGTCGTGTCCTAGTGACTGAAACAAGAAGCTCTTAGCAAAACATCCGGGTATGTCAGCGATCTTTCTGGGTAGTTTGGAATCAAATTGTTTTGACCCAGAATCAAGTGGTGTAAAGATTTTTTAATATTATTAAGGAGGACGAAATTTGGACGAAAGAAGTACCTAGTTTCGTTATTAATCAACGCATACGTATCCCATGAATGCTTGTACAATATGTCTGTAAGTTGTTTATACATAATTGTCCGTGCAGTAATATACATATTATCGCCTCCGCCTTAATATTATGTTTTCCTCTTTGTAACAACCTTGTTTTTTACCAAATATGTTGATTATCTTTGATCTTTTTTTAAGTGTTTAAATCGGTAATCCGTTTGCATTTTACAAAATGTAGGTATACTCACCTAACGTTTAAATTGTAACTATCTATCTTGGCATATTGACTATTGTTATCAATGTTTATAAGTAACCAATTTCTTACTGTTTTTTATTTAATTAGACTTTTGTAAAAGGGTTTACCTGTTTAAGTAAATACATATAAGATTGCCTCAGTACAAGAGTAAAATTGCACATGCAGAAGCAATGAAAGAAATTATTGAATGTTTGAAACAGTTTGTTGCTATGACGAAGGGAAAGGTGAAGACGAAATTGGCGAATTAAAGGACAGTGTTTTTATCTGAACATGGAAAACGTAAGAGATCAGTGAGCAGTGGAGCTGGGGTGGATGAGGTTAGTATTTTTTCCTTCGAAGCCACTCACTGCACCAGGTTTTATGGCGCCAATTACGCATTGTCTAACTTCTTCCTCAGCTATCATGGCCAGAATATTGGCAGCAGCACATATCATTGCTACTTCTTCAGCATTCATTTTAAGGCAGATTTAAACGTCAAATTTATTTAACAGTCACTTCTAATTCTTATAATAATAAATAATACTTTCATCTTCCTCTTCTATCACGAATAAAATACTAGCGCTTCGCGATGTTCTTTCTTTCTATTTTGTGATGCGGCATGATCATGCGGGATTCTGGAGAATTATTTTGGCCAATATTGATGCTTGTCATGTGGAAGGAATCGCCCAATATTCTACCCAATATTGTCCCGCATAATTGTGCCAATTTATTGGCCCATAAATTGGGCAGTGTCAAACGGGCTTAAGGAGTCACAGTGGAGACAATTTTCTCGGCTGAAATCATCTCTAGCCTGTACATTCAAGGGATCAAGTGAAATCAAGTTAAAAGATACAAGAGCTTTATAACACCAAAAAAGAAGGATCTTCAACCACTAGAAGACAACAAATGGAGAATTATGGATATTTCAAGTAAGACCATGAAACCCATTAAAAGTAACTATGTATTCATACATTAATCATATAGCATACACCCACCATGGAACATCTATGGCACATATATCAATGGCATACAATGGGATAACAGATTCAATCCCTCCTCACACCACAATACGCAATACGTTTCCTAATTGAAGTATTCAGTTAAAGTTAAATCATTAGTAGAGAACATAAAATCATTACTCACTTGTGTAATATTTTCAAACCAGAAGTCATTGGTATGCATGATTGGCCATGAGTCCATGGAATCAGTGACAATAACTGGAGCATCTCGCTGCAAGTACCCCTCTAGCAGTTGCTCATAGTTCACATCTCCAAGACGATCCACAGTGTCAAGAGTTTCACATGACTAAAATTGGCAAGGGAATACACTTAGACTCATAAAGTAACATTTATGAGTAAATATACATATTTATAATTTACATAAGCTCTCAAGTGCCTTCTATATTTTTTTACATAGAGGTGGCTCATGGCCTACATGGGGTGACACCTCGAGGGGAGTGTGCTAAATAACGGTAAAAGAATAGAAGGCAATGATTAGAAATGTACATGTACATATTTAAATTATTTAATATATTAATATGTAAGATTTAATGATTTTCATGAATTTCCATTAAAAACTCCTTTGCAAATTATAGTACTGTGAAAGATAAGGAACTAATGCTCATAAGACTTTGTACATGTACTTTGGAGAGTCTTAATATTAGAACTTTGGGTAGGAAGATGAAGTTGGGAGTGTGAGGAATAGTGTCAAAAGTGACCTAGCCCGATAAAAAATTCTTTCCTTGAGCTGCCCCTAGTTTCAGATAACTCAACTTTTTGCTGAATAGAACCCAACATTTCACACACATATTTGAGTTCAATGATACCCTGAAAGTGGCCTCTGTATCGAATAAAAATGCTGCCATTTTACTTCCAGATGCTATAGATTTTACCTTAGCTTTCTATTAATATTATATGTATTCTACTAAAAATATTTACACTCTACAAGATAAATTTAGCACTTTTCACAATGGTTTTTACAGAAACAGATGGAGCAGTCTGTTATGATGATATACAAAACTATAAATAATTTAAATTAGGGTCCAAATAAATATCACTTTGTTCAGTTTGTCGATGAGGTGAGTTTCCAAATATGTTAAAAACTTCAGGTTTCCACACTCCCCCCCCTTTTATATCTTTAGACCTTTCCGAGGGTGGGAGTGATAATATTTTGACCAATACTATCAGGTCACATCATCCAATGTCTACCATATATCATGAGAAGAGCCTTCACAAAGCCATCAATCATAGCCCAGCTCAAAGAAGGGACCTGACTATGTTATCATCATTCAGAGGTCATGTCTCTCTCATTCGGTGGTTGTGAACGGACGTATTTTTTGCTCGCTGAACATGCCGTCTGTATTAAATGCGGTCAGGTGCTTAAGCGCAGCAAGAATCAACACATTATTTCATGTGGAAGTTGTCGTGAACAGTATCACCTTGCCTGCACCACTATGACCGACGATGACCTGAACACTTTGGAGGATTTGCAGCATCCATGGCACTGCCCCCCCTGTTTGGAGCTGAAGCGTTCTACCTGCGATGATAACACCCTGGTGAAGAGCTGTGCCAACTTAACTGCAGAAGAACCGTTAGATATACAGGTGCAATTTATCTTCTATCTAGACACTTTTTGACTGACAGGTGATAAAAATTTGACTGTGATAGACTAATTATACCATGAGCTAGCAATTGTTTCCTTATTCACTGTACTTGAAAAGTGGAACCTTGATGGGACCTTAATGAGCAATTTTCTAATATTTTGACTCCCTTTATCTTGGAAGCTATGCCACATGGAGAGGTAAAACTTTGTATGGCTCATTAACTTGATAATATCAGCAAGTGAAAATATTTTCATGAAAATCTGAGACAGTGGGTGACATGGCCTGGGTAAACTGACATGGAATGATCCTAGTCTCTTTTTGTTTGCACTTCATATTGGCCATAAATAGATTTATTAAATATTGGCAATTTTCCACAGTATAAACTTTACTGCAACCGGTTTCATTACACTGCACCCATGATGCAGTGCATCGAAACCAGACACATTAATGTTGAAGTTATAATGTTAAAATCAAGTTGAATTTCCTAGTTCGTAGTTTGATCCAGAGATGGCGCTGCGACGCCGGTTTTTATAAGATCATTTTTTGTATGTATGTAAGTAAGGGGTTAACAAAGGGAACCTAAAAACAGCATCAGCAGCTAAAAAGACATATCGAAATGTTATTAAATAAATTAAAGACTAAAAAGGATATTTACTTCAATAAGTTATGGGCTCAGACCCCCCTTCTCACACAAGTTGCGTTTTTTAGTAAATACCCTGGTAGCACAGCGGATATTCCTTACAGATATAGAAGAGCAATCATGGGGAAGGCAGGACACTCTTGAACGCTAACGAGTATTTAAAGGAAAACTCTTCCTCGACTTATCCATTTCAGGGGTCTCGAAGTTCAATTGCGTTTATTAGCATTCATCCATCGCATATGGTGCTATAATAAGATAGTGAAGATATAAAGCTTTTCGAATTATAACCGATTGTTCGTTCTCCTGCGCAGAAAACTAATGAAAATATTTATTCAGGCATCAATAATTCGCTAAGTGGGCTCCTGACGTGCTACACAGGTATATGTAGGCATTAAAGGTGATTCTGTTTTATATTTAATCGGAGAAACTACCTTGTCGAAAAACGTATAAATTACTACAGTTTTCAAATTTTATCACAATAATTGTGACAAATTTTATCTCCGCTTTTTGACAACGTTATAAAGTAGACACGGAATTCCTTTTCCCTGTCTGCTTCAACCGGATGCACCCTTGCGGATGCGATCTTCTTTTGTTAAGCCGGGCGGAAGCACACCGAAGGAGGTTGACGAAGTTGGACTCTCGATGTGAAGTGAAGTTATCAATCGAAATCAGTTTCTATTGTGGAAGATTAAATTTGGACCAGAGAATCCGGATTTGAAGTGAGTACTAGTCTTTCTATCGTTATACTTATTTTTTTAATTTTCGCCTATATGAATCCGTGCTGTTTATTTTTACCAGTGTATACGACTCGAAATGAGTTTAATCGCTTTTAATTGTGATTGGAATTAATTCAATGGCAATCATATTGAACAAATACCTATTCATCTGATACTTCTTGGTACATAATGGCTTTAAGTTTCTCAAGCTGTGCACACACGATGCTCGTGCCCGTAATCGCGCGCAATGGTAGGTGGCTGTTTCGTGTACATGCTGGAAATAGCGCGAACTAATGGTTCAAATTAGAACGGGAGCAAATTTTTTGTAATACACAATACTGGGTGTTTCTTCAATGCAATTTTGATGATATAATCCTACATCTCGCACGGGAACGGGTATCGCATGTAAACATGGCTATTCCCTGGCACTTGGCAATCAATTTATGTTTTTAGCTATGAATATGTGAAGATTTTAGATTACAAATGTTGACTTTAAGTTAGTATGGTGTTTAGTGTGCTTTAAGTTTTGCCTTAATTTGTAGATGGGGTTTCGAATGAAAGTTTTGTTTCTGCGGTATCATTGCATATTAAAATTGCAACGTTATCACCTCAAAATTAGCACTCAGCAACTTAGCCTCAACGAAAAACTTTTCCCCTTTGTTTTGGTTATAAATTTGGTTTTCTGTATGTTGTGTGAAATATGTATGTGAAATGCCGGCATTGCATTAAACTAAACATATTAATTTCTCTTAATTCTTTTCTGTATTTGCAGAGGTGCTGAAAAGCAAGAAAGGACATTCTGGACCCCAAATAGATCTTGTAACCATTGGGAGAAGTATGGGGGGATGGTTCTGCCTAGCTCGGTCGAGAGGAGGGGGGGCAACTAAGTCTGCCGTAGAGGAAAAGGACGCGGAATAATTTTTTTTTATTATTTATATGAGACTAGTTTTAGAAAACCATTGTGTAATGTATTCTAGGTGTTTGATGAAAGTTGTGATGTATCAATCCTGTTAGTTTTTAATATTAATTTCACCTTTGTTTTGTTCTCTAGTGTTCTTAAGTTTTTTCTTATGATTCTTTGATTGGACAATTATATCAAAATGTTTTTTAATAAATTGACTCTGCAAGTACTTGTATGTGTTAAACTTATACTGTTGAATATTGTTTTGTTCATTGTTGTCTACATTTTGTTTACTGCTTGTTAATTGTTTTCTTTTTCATTATTAGTCCTCTGTAATTGGCCTTGTGCTGTTTTTGGACTGCATTAAATAAATAAAAATAAATAAATAAATTAAGTTCCTATCCTTGTTATACAACTGTTACGTTGGGGTTACGTGAGGGGTATGGAATACCCCCCATGTTAACTTTGTTATCAATGAGGGGTGGGGGGTTTACAACCCGCAACCCCCCCCCCTCCTGGATACGCCTATGTTCACAGTTGTGATCTAATGCATTCAAACACTCATGAAAGCAATATTTTATGAATTTATAAGGACAAAAGCTTTATTTCATCACAATAGTTTCATTAGGGTCTCTTATACTAATGAAGAACATCACAAAATATTGTGCTCCGGAAGCCATTTCATGAAAGATAAACTAATGTAGCATTAATTTTTAATGAAGGAATGAAAAAGCCAATTTTTTTTTCTTGGGGATGATAGTACATACCTTTATGATGATTATGATAAAAAAATGTTAAGATTAAAAAATACCCTTTTAGTGATAATAGCAGTGGTAGTTTACAGTGTTTTTTGCCGAAAAATTAAGCTAAGACTTCACATAAGAATTTTTTTAAGACTGCAAAAGACAATTTTTGGGCTCATGCTATTTTTTTCCTGAAATCATCGTAGCCTTGAGGTCATAGCTGGAAAATATCTGGAGAATTGATCCACAAATGAGTGAGATAAAAATTTGTGTGTAAAATAGTACACCTTAGGAGGCGAGCCTTCAGAATGGAAGAAATTGAGAACTTGCTTGAAGTATGAGAGGCTGTAACAAAAAAAACCACTGGAGCTAAATAGATAAAATTTGGAGCTTTCTCTTAAATTAGTGAAAGAATATGTACCAAGTTTTGTCAAATTCCGAGTAGGTGGGTGTCATGGTGTGGTTGAACTGACGTGGAATGACCCAATAGAAATTTGAAACTATTTTATGGGGTCCACATTAAAGAACATGCAAGTATACTGTTTCTTACTCACCACGCAATCTTCTTCAGTCAATGAATAATCGCCATAAAAGGGATTAGACACCAAACATGTGCGATAAAACATTGGAGTCCAGTCCCAAAAAGGCAGAATCTGTGGAGTTCAAAAGTTTAAGGTTAGCTATTGACTCATATATTTTCCCCGCTAACATTTAAAAAATTATGCGATAATTACTCATCATACACAAAGGTACGTTTAGGGAACTGATACCTTGATCAATATGATGCGGCTTAACGCCGTCAAGTGCACGTTTACACTTCCCACTTTTGTTGCAGCAAAAATGGAAGTCAAAAACAGCAAAATGATGCAAGTTACTTTTAAAACCTTTTTCAGGTAAGTTTTTCGGATGGTTTCCACCAAAGGTGCACAAATCTTATCCATTTCAGATTCAGAAAACCCAGCTTGTTGACAATACTGGTAGAATGACATTAGCTCCTGATCCAATAACTTCAACTTTTCTTGATATTCCATCTCTTTCTGCTTCTTTGGATTCATGGTGGTAGCAGTTTCCATTCCGGATTGTTATATTGAGGTTAGCTCACTGACTAAATAACAGCAGAACAAATATTACTTTCCGCAGATGACAATTTTCTACCGCTTGTGAGAGATATCCAAATTCTTCTCCTCGATCGATAGCGAATCGGTCCACGGTCCACGTCGTCGTTCACTTCGACCCATCGAATCTACACAGGTGATAATCGATAACAAACGATGATCAGTGTTGTTTTCGTGTGTGGTTTTGGCACTGAATTTGGAAAGGTTTGTTAGGTGACACGTAACATTTCAATTTTGTCGAAAATTAATACATTCGGGGTAGTAATACTTTCAGAGAACGTTTGATATTTTCAAAATCATGTAAGTTTGGAGAATTATTGTGAAATTTTCTGTCTTAACCGGCGTCCGTTGTGCTGCTGTAAGTCAGCATGCTGTTATGAAATCAAATATCAGTTGAAGTTTCTCTTGAGGGAAAATGGCAAATTCCGGGAAACAGTAAGTATATTAAGCTACCTCTTTGCCTGACATACTAATAATGACTTGGGAGAGTTGCCGTTTCTGTGGAGAGTAATTTTTAGGTAGAGATAAACACGCAGATATTTTCTTCATTATTTCCTTAGGTATGGTTTACTCGTCCCTAAAAAGGCTGGTCAAAACTTGCAGCCTCGGCCCTCTATTTTCGGCGATGACAGTGAGTCTGACTCCGGAGAAGGAGGCAATCGGATAGGGAAATCCTTCAAGGTGATTTTTTGTTACTATGGAATTTACTATCGTGAGAAATTTGTTTTGTATACCTTTGCCCGAAAATATTTTACCTTTTTCTAACAGAATGAAAGTGTCCAAAAGAGACAAACAAAGTTGGACATCCAAAAGGCCCTCGAACAAGATCCAACTGTTTACCAATATGATGAAGTATATGATGAAATGGAAGAGAAAAAAATGGAGCAGAAGAAAAAGCTGAAAGATCCCGAGAGAAAGGTTTGTTGAAACAGGAACAAAATTTTCTAATGTAGTTGTTTTTGTTCGTAATAAATAAATATGTATATATATTTTAACTCCTTGAAAACAGCCCAAGTATATCCAGTCACTACTGGCCACTGCAGAAAGGCGTAAAAGAGAACATGAAAGAAGAACGGAACGAAATGTTCAGAAAGAGAGGGAGGCAGAAGGCGAGGAGTTTAAAGACAAGGAATCTTTTGTTACCTCTGCTTACCGGAAAAAACTTGAAGAATTCCAAGCAATGGATGAACAAGAAAGGTTGCAGGATAAAATAGAAGGTATGCTTTCATCAGTGTGAATCGTGATAAAAGGCAGATTTGCAAGAACCTTTGCTGCTGCCTGCGATCAAGTTGACCTATTGGAAAAAAAATGCCCATCTTGTTAGTGGCAGTGGTGTTTTTTTACTTAAGAAAATCATTTTCAACTGGTAATTCATACTGATTCCAATCCTAGGATTAAATTTATTCAATTATTTACTAACCAAGGTAATGTACTGATTATTTTAGGCTTAAATTGAAGAGAGTATAAATCCTTAAGGTTTTTACTGGTTGAGGAGCCCACCTCCTTGTTCAATGCCGGAGTTTATTCTTTATTCCTCCTCCTGCTTAGCCTCCTCTATTTTCCTAATCATTTTTAATGTGATCTTATGCTTCTTAATCCATCCCATTTCAATTGGTCGTGTTGTTTTCTTTGCTTTTTTTACTATCCCTGTTTTTTCCTCTTACCCTTTTTTCTACAATTGTTCCCAATTATTGTGCTTCACCTTTATTCCTTTCTACTAGCTCCTGGTATTCACTCCTTTTCATTCATTCAATGCTTCCACTTTCCATCTTCCTACTTTTACTTTGCCTATAAAATCTGATGTCACATTTTATGAGAACTAAATTATAATTAGTCCACATTTTCCCCAAGAAAAGTGTACTGTTTTTGACACTGTTCCTAAACCTCTGCCTCACCATGATATAATTATTTTGATATCTTCCTGCGTCCACTGGTATTTTTCATGTGTACCTATCTATTCCTGAGATGGTGTTTAAACCAAGGTTTGTTACAACTAATGCATTTCCCTTACAATATTCAACTGTCTTCTCAAGTTGTATTTCTTGTCCCAGGCTCATACTCTTTCTCTTCAATTCCATCCCTCCCGTCCCCTACTACTGCATTCCAGTCACCCATTACTATCAGGTTTTTCTTGCCCGTATGTTCTCTAATTATCTCTTCTAGTTGCTCATATACCCCATCTACCTCTTCCTCCCTGTGGGTACTTCTAGACATGTACACCTGGACTAACACGAAATTTGTCGGGTATGCTTATTTCAACCACTAGTGTCCTGTCGTACACCTGTTCCAATATTGACTACCCTTTTCTTCAATTTTACATTCAGCGCCAGAGCTACCCCACATTGACTCTCATCTCCCTCGCCATAGATTACCATGTAGCTATATCACTCCAATAGACCCCTTTATCTCACCTCACATAGCCCTAAAGCATCTATTTTCCCTTTCTCTATTTCCTGTTTAAAAATTTTTTAGCACCCTGGCCCTCATCATTGTTGTAACATTCCTAATTCCCTGTTTTACAGCTGCTTTCCTCTTCTTTTTCTTATTCCTTTCTCTCTCATAGTCCAATTGTATCCTGTGACGATGTTTTTGCTCAGAGGCTATAAGACGGGGAGGATATCATGATGCTAGGATTTTGTGCCTGTGTGCATTCCAGGAGATTATGATCACAGAGGCCTCATCTCCCCTGTAGTTGCCAAGATTTAATACTCTGTTATGTACTTTCATGTTCAGGGAAATTGATAGTTGAGGTGAATTCCCATTAACCTTCCCATCATTATTTTTAGTGTGATACCATCATATGAACTACGTACCTTTTGTCTGGCTCCCACCCATTATCCTATCTGATCTTGAGAGTGAATTATTGAGGATAATTCCTAATAGCCAATTGAATGTAAAATGAATAGAAATCATTCATGTCCTCTTTTTCTTAAGATTAATACATACTATTTCTCTTCTAAAGAAAGTCATCCACTGTTTTATTTGCAAACTTTCTTGGTCAACCACTTCTCACACCATTCATCAGTTCAATGACTTGATGTCCATGCATTCTCTTTAAGTGATCAGTGAAACAAAGTGTGGTCTTTTCTTACCTGTCCACTCCTGAAACATTCAATACAAGTTATTTTTATGGGGAAATGGTTGTCCATGTTGGAAACACCAGTTCCTGATCAAGATAAGTTAAGTATCGTCAGGCTTGGCTCAAATTTTGAGGGGTGACCCTCCTCTTCTTGTGAGTGCTGTTGTCCCTGTCTGCAAATGGCAGACAGTATGTGCGAAATTACCTCAGCCATCGATGTACATTAAACTAAAATATGTATTGAACATGTTAAATGAAAGACTTTGTACTATTCCACGATATGATGTATATTTTATTCCCAATCATTTTCAACGTCTGAGCTTCATTGTCAAGGTATACATAAATCGATTAAAATCGATTGGGAATAAAATATACATCATATCGTGGAATAGTACAAAGTCTTTCATTTAACATGTTCAGTGCAACAAAATTCCACCAAGTATCGCCTGCCTCCATTGATATTAAAATATGTATGTACTACTAATTTTTATGGGTGTTTCATTCCACATTCTCTCTATTCCTTCAGTCTGTACTTTCACTGCTATGTATTTACTAAAGTGGGGAAGAGTAGGTACATTTATAAGCCTGCTTACATGATGTATGAACCCACTTGGGTTCATGCCTGAATGCATGTTCCTTCAAAAATTCATCAAGTAAACACAGCAAAGTGCACGGATGCATGCCTTCATGTATCACCTATTCTAATTCAGTGAATGTGTTCATGAAAGTTGGACCTCACATGGACCCACGTGGACACAGCATCGTTTAAACAGGGCAT
Organism: Pyrrhosoma nymphula; assembly: GCA_963573305.1. Lineage (NCBI taxonomy): Eukaryota > Metazoa > Arthropoda > Insecta > Odonata > Coenagrionidae > Pyrrhosoma > Pyrrhosoma nymphula. The sequence goes on from OY754330.1 coordinate 89,982,374, forward strand.
AATGTATACAAATTGTGATTAAGATTTCCATTGACCAACATTTATTTGATGATGTTATTGCATTAGTGCATTTAATATTAATGTCCCCCGGAGTTCAAAGTCACCTCATCCACTCTACAGCTTTCCACAAACATGCAGCAAGCTTCATAAATGATGCATAGAAAACAAGGTCGGAAAATTGGACAGCATAGGAGGATTTCAAAGTAACAGGGAATCGGTAAAAAATTGAGGAATTTTATTTTTCCAATCCTGTTAATATAATTCACTTGAATCATCATCATCATGCAAAAGCAGTTTTCTTTACCTTATGGCTCCGTATTTTGTGAAAAATTTCATTGAATACGTAGAAATTGCTACACTAAAAAAAATTTCATTGAAGTTTTGTCTAGCTGTGCCCGGCATACGTTGTAATGCCTTTTTCTTTCTCAGTAGGCACACATATACAAAGCTGACACATTTAAATGAAAAACAATGGTCTTTTGTGATTTAAATTAAAGTTAAATACACTTAATTCAAGTACTTCGGGGTATACAGTATTTTTGATCTTACCACCCTCTGCAAAAACAAAAGAATTTTTCGGCTATCCCACTCGTGAGCATGCAACGTATAATTGACCATGTGAAAACCATGGATTTTCCAGATTTAGTCCTCACTGCAGCGATTGACCTTGTTTGAGAAGGCAAGGCGAACGGGTAACTGTAGTCGTTTGACTACAAGTATCAAATTAGTCACTGAACCTGGCCTTTAAATGCTGCAGGTGGGATAGCCATTCATGTAATCTATATTAAATGGATATTCACACCTGGATGCCCAGAAAATTTCTAGTGCTGAAAAGGAAGAAAATTGATGAATTTAGAGATAAAAACTCAAAATTTGGACAAAAGCGAAGTGTGTAAAAAAATGGAATGAAAGAATTGAATACTGCATTATTTTATGCATTCTTCAATAAAAATTTCCATCCAATATCTTGAGTGCAAGTAATTTAAAAAAGCAACTAAAGAAACACCTGCACCGAAGTCAATGCTTTTCTTTTGGGAGTAAATGTTAACAATATTGGGTTAAAAACAATCCCAAAATTTGCCATTTTTATAATTTAGAAACCTTCATGTATTCAAATGCAACCTTGTGTCAAAATTTCAAGTTAATCAACCATCTACTTTTTGAGTTTTGCATGCACAAACATACACAGGCTGAATTTTTATATGTAAAGATTACATGCCATCCATTTTTTACAGAACTAACAGATGTTGCTAAGCAGAAAGATCTTGGTGGATTTTATCGGCATTTATTCCGCCAGACAGTTGGTGATGATGAAAGTAATAAAGAGATTACAGTGAAGGAAGAGAAAGACATTGAAAGTGGCCATGAAGAGGGAGAACAGAAGGATGAAAAACAAAAAATGCATGGTGATTCAGAAGAAGCAAGTGGACTCAGAAGTTCAGGCAAAGCTGAGGAGCGTAGCTACAGAAAAAGGAAGATGTCTAGTTCATCAGAGTCTGATGGTGGAAAAGATGATGCAGAAAAGAAAGCCAAGGCTGTGAAAGGCTCTGATGGTGACACTGATAGTAGCAGCAGTGACAGTAGCTCCGATAGTAGTGGCGAATCTAGCAGCAGTAGTAGTAGTGAGGATGATGATGATGAAGCAAAGGTGAAGATAGAAACAGAAAAAGACACTGTAGGGAAGGAAATGAAAAAATCTGATGAGACTAGTGAGCCTAGTAAAACTACCAGTGACACTAAAAGTGAAAATTTAAATGGAATTGCTGAGGGTAAGGAAAGTGATAAGGTTAGTGAATCAAGTAATGAGGTTAAAAAAGAGAAATTACCTGAAGAGCCAAAGCAAAGCATTTGGGAAAAGAAGACAGTTGGACCAGAATTTGAAGCTGCCTTGCAGAGGTATTTGTCACGAAAAGCAGTTAGGATGGCTAAATCATAGCCATGAGGAGAATTACTTGTGGAGACATTAAGCTTTTTGCTGCATCAAATTTTGTAATCCAGGGTAATGCTGAACATCCTGGCAATGATGAAATAAGGTGTGTAAAAAGTTTTTTTTAATACAGCTGCAGAATTTGATTTTTTATGTAATGGTAAATTTTTACATAATGCCTTTTTCACACCTATGTGGGGTGGGCTGATCTATAAATTATATGCTATTGGGCAGAAAGAGAATTTGGGTTACTTTTTTTGTAATCAATGTTCAATCATGGATAGTGGAATTCACGGTCCCAGTGGCTCTGTTAATTGCATAAATGCTCATGTTCATTTACTCATGATGCTGAAATAAATGAATTTATAATTGCAATCCTCAAATTTTGTCATTGTCACTATTTGTAAACACCGAAACACAAATTTATCCAGTAACATTCTCTCCTAGTTTTTTTTCCTAAATTGCATTATTATAAAACGCTTTGGATTGGACTTGGATTTGGACGCTATTATTATAAATGGATTTCTTTGGAGATATTATTTGAATGAACCAGAAGTACATGATCCACATCTCGTTACTTACTTATTTTTAAGGTGAAATATGGTATCCTCTCAAGTTAGAGAATCCAGCCTCAACGTTGTGATAGCAGGCAGTGAAAAAACTATCGGATGAATCATGGAAATAAACATGAATGTGTGAAATTCAGCAAAAAAAAAATAATTCATGAACTTGGATACCCAGTCCATGTCAAAAACTTTGGTTTTTGAATTTCATACATTCCCAAAAGCAGAACATCATGCGACGGCACGACATTGTCGCAGAACAAAAATGAGGGCTGCAGAAAGATATTTTATACACTGAAAAAAATACTGGAATGCAGCATTCAATAGTTCATAGTAATGCCATGCTTCAGAGCCATGGTCATGTGTGAATTGCTTATTTATTCTCCTATAAAGCCTTTATGATTAATTTACATATTACTAAAAATGCCCGCACTCGCAGAAAGTTTTTCGTCTTGGCATCCGATGCAGAAAGATAAAACACATTCTGTATTGGGACATTGACTACAATTTAGGGGATCTGGGTTTGTATCCCAGTCCAGGTAAATGATTTGTTCATGGTGGACTTTGCATGCATATCTCCAAGGTGGGTTATGCTAGAGACCTGCAACCGTGCGGAATATATGGTCGACCCTTGCCCGACTTCATTGTTTGGGTGAGCCCATGTTAGCCCCTGCCGAATGACATAGGCACCTGGCCATGCCCGTTCGCCTGGGTACCCAGATCCCTACCGGGCGCTCAGCACACACCCTCGCCCGCCTCTGAAAGAAGGCAGCGAGCAGTGGGGAATGCCCAATTGGGATCCGCAAGGCAGTCGATTTTTAGGCGAAAACGGGTTCATGGAAAGGCTAAGAGAGTACACTCATCTATGCAGCCAATAAATAAAATAATACAACCAGAATTGGAAATATATATGTACTATAAAAGAATTTATTTTTTAGAGCTGGCACTCTTGCAAGGGCCATGTCTTGTATTTCATATATTTGTTTATGAATATAATAAATATCATCCATATTCTCAGAGCCCAAGTTGGTCTGCCGTGATGTTACCACACTTCCTGCATGGCTTAAAGCCCTTTCACTAGCTGAGTTGGTGGCTGGTATTCCCAGAACAGAATGAGCCACCATTGATAGTCTAGAGAAGCGATCAGTCCTAAAGGTTGCATTGTAACAGAAAACACTTTGTAAATATTTCCACACCGATTTTTTTTTATTATTCAACCGACCTAGGTTTCGGCAAACATTGCCATTATCAAGGTGAAGTCACAAATACACGAGCGATATATATATAGGTATGGGATGGAGGAGGGGAGTGGTGGGAGAGTAAAGGCGACTGAATTGGGGAAGGAGGGGGGGGGGGAAGTCGTGACGCAATGGGAGTAAGAGGGGGGGGTTTGTTTACAGGGAGGTTGACGGTTAGGATTTTAGTGGTAGTGACGCAATCGTCAGGAAGGTGACGGATTCAAATTTCGTTCAAGGAGAATGGAGAGTAATGGGGAGGAGTGGGATGGGTACAATTGGTCATTTATACCCATTCAATCATTCATTGGTCAATTGTACCCATCCCACTCCTCCCCATTACTCTCCATTCTCCTTGAACGAAATTTGAATCCGTCACCTTCCTGACGATTGCGTCACTACCACTAAAATCCTAACCGTCAACCTCCCTGTAAACAAACCCCCCCCTCTTACTCCCATTGCGTCACGACTTCCCCCCCCCCCCTCCTTCCCCAATTCAGTCGCCTTTACTCTCCCACCACTCCCCTCCTCCATCCCATACCTATATATATATCGCTCGTGTATTTGTGACTTCACCTTGATAATGGCAATGTTTGCCGAAACCTAGGTCGGTTGAATAATAAAAAAAAATTGGTGTGGAAATATTTACAAAGTGTTTTCTGTTACAATGCAATCTGTGACAATCTTCCACAAACTTTCGCCTGATACTTTAAAATCAGTCCTAAAGGGATAAACAATAAAAATGAAGAAAGAAAATATGCAATGAGTTGGGATTTTGAGTTGAGTTGGGAGTCGCTGAGCAAAATCCTAGCTTCACAGCCTCATGAATCTCAGGGACTATTTCCTCACAGGCATCGTCAGCCCGCTGACGTACAGCACTAGTTATTGTGGTCGGGTCACTAATCAGATTGGCTGAATCAAAACTTCCATGCTTCGCTCCTAAATCAATGGTTGTTTGAATTAGTTGTGTGAAATTTGGCCCTGCGAATGTAGAGAACAGGCAGATATCACCTGTACACATTTCCACGCAAGCATTTTTAAACGACTCTTTCATTTCAGAATTTACACAAACTTTTTTTTAACTTTGATTAACAGTAAATTCACAGCGGTGTGAAATCAGACAACTAGTAGCAGATCCAGGCATAAATATTTTCAGAACTTGGCAACTAAAACATTACACAAGGTTGACATATTTCATTGTCTGCCTATCCTGCACTTCTACGAATTTCACCCTTGCCTCGCTTGTCAAATGACCACACTCACTTGAGAACATGTACTAGACTGAGTGAGATCTATTCTGACTGAGGTTCAGAAATACAATATTGGAAATTCCCATCCCTGCCATCATAAAACAATGCAGAGCCGTATACTTTATTGTTTACCCGCAGCTGCATGTTGTGAAACTCTTTCATAATCTCTTCCTAGGAAGGAAGGCCGGGGCTTCATTGGATTCCTTCCTGAGAGCCAGCTGGTGGCTCGATGGGGCATTCGGCGGCACTTTGGTGGTCATGTCAGTCAGGACACTTTGGAAGTAATCGGCAAACACAGTTCTGTGCATTCCTGTTTCTGTCTCTCTCTATCTCTCGCACATAGCCGGGCGAGGGACGACCATATATTGCGCCCGGTTGCAGTTCTATAGGCTACGCCCATTGAAGTTACACTTCTTTGAATAATGGATATTAAATGTAGGTTATATGTATTTAATAAGCATGATGAAATTAGGCTACTAACTTTATTCCACTGGCAATGAGGACAATTAACTAAAAAAAAGAAGACTATTTAGGATAATTTTCCCTGTACGTAATACCATGATGCAACTACCAACAATTGCCTAATGGCTCTCTCAAATATTTATACCTTGATTAATGGGTTATCAATTTTTAATTACATATATCCTTGACCACAATTATTCTGTAACTAATGTTCTATAAAATGATTATTATGCTAAGAAACTTAAATTTTTGGAATTCAATCCAAGAATTTACATGGATATGGGCATTCGTTAATTATGATTATGAGTGATTCATGCATGGAATGATTGGGATCTCAGGTGATAAATTTTTCCTGAATCTAACCTAAAACAAAAACTGCTGTTTATCCATCTCTATCAAAATATTACACCTCTCAATGAGTTGTATTTTTTTCTCACCACTATCCTAGACCAGATGAGAATGATGACAGTTGATCACATGGCCATTTTTACTATTGTGTATTCAAACAGCAGAAAACCACTATTGTTGGTAAACCATGCTAAATTTATTTGGGAAGAAAAAGTCACCATGGAAGAAGTTATTGGTGTGAGTGAGATATAAGTAAGTATAAATGTCTTATCCCTCTTACTGCCAGCCCATTTTGGGTGGGACGTGCAAAGACTGCCAAGGCTTTTTTCAGGTTTTTAAAGTTGGGCCATTTAATTCTGGTATTTAAAGCTGGGCCGATAAATTAGCCCGTGACAGTTTTTGCCGCTGGCAGTAAAAGGGTTAAAGAAAACACAGGAGTATAATATTATTCCTAAACTTGAAGCTACAAAATATAAATCACATGGTTGTCTTCTGTAATTGTAGACATTACGTTTTCATGTATAATCTGAAGACCTAAAGACACACTCCATCGAGATGGTGACTGGAAAAATTTTGAGTAATATTTTCATTAGGAAGTCGTTGATCCATTCAACAAATTTCAAGCAATCTAGAAGACCTCCTCTCAACATCTTTTTTACCAGATTTTTTATCCCAGAAAATCAATCATCGAGAATCTTTTCCTCTGAAATTTGAAGTATTTCTCCAATAGTACCTAACACAATGCCTCTCATCAGTACATACATACCTGCATCTTTTACAATTAAGATCCTATGCATAGAGGAAAAAACATTCCATCATTCAATTATTTGGGAACTTCACTTAAATATGGCTTGACATTATTTAGCTGGCCTAAAAAATATTTAGTTTTTTCATTGCTATCTATGATAATTGATAAGTGTTCCCAAGGGTTTGGATGAAAGTCTGAGGAAAAACTTTTAACTATATGATACATAATGCATAAACATTTTGAAATTTTTACCTTAGGGTATAGTTGAGACATTACATCATAAGAACAAAATCCTCATTCCATTGTAATATTCCATCATGGTATAATCTTTGCTCTTTGGAGCTTCCTGATCTTCATTTAACTTTTGTGTTGAGCTTATGCCAAAATAATTAGCAAAGGTCTGGTATTTCGTCTACATGAACTTGAACAAACAGCACATGGCTTTAATTAGGCATTCCAACTGCTCTTCAAGCATGGATCATGCCAACTTGTCCTCCCCAAAATTAACACTGGTTCATCACTAGTTCAGAAAAAAGATAATATTAAACTTGTTTTATTTTTATGAGTCGTCACACATATGACAGGAATTTTTGTGAATATATAACCAAATTATAGACCAATCTCTCAAGTAACATTTTTGTTTTGGTTGTAAAGGGACCAGTTCAAAGAGTTACAAGCATTTCTTGAATCCTAAAAAACAGTAACTAGGCAAACATCAGCATAAATCTCATAATATAAGATGTACACTACTAAATTGGCGTCACAAAGCCTTAATAGTTTCATTTAGGAGGTCGGGCAGTTTTATCCAGCAAGCCAATTGGAACAATAGTTCAACTCACATTTAAAAAATCATGCCCCTAAGCAAAACATGGCTGTAAGGCCATAAAGAACAAGAAGTGGTACTCACCAGCAATGCTGGCCCAAGCTATTTTACAAGAGTGGGAAACATTTTTTTTGGCCAACCCTAACAAAGAATTTGTTTTCTGATTGTGACTTAAACTACATGTTAATTTGAGGGATACTATGGGGTTTCAGAATGATCCTCTTAACATTGTTGTTTCCTTCCACACTAGAAACTCATATTTTAACCTATTATAGTTGTGTACAAGCTTTGAGTTTTATGAGGAAAAGTTTTTATAGAGATTATTTAATTAATAACTAACTGTGAGGTGGGTGTAATATAAGCCGTAAATTCTACTGCTATTTCAGCAAGTTACTTTCACTGGGTTGGTTACAATAATGCTACTGAATGTAATTGTTAGCCTTGAGGTTTTGTTGAAGTTAGATTATGATTTTCGGTCACTTACGATGTGCTGAAGAAGGTCATTTTGGATGGAAATACATTCATTCTGGAAGTTAGTAATATGTTTGATTTTCATAATTTGTCCCCTTTTCACATTCATTAATAAATTGCAAACACCACCTGTGGCTTTTGCCCTTGTTGACCACGCCTTGAGTTGGCACTACCCACCAGGTTGGAACAATTTTAGAAAGAAAAGAGGTACACTATAACCATCATCATCATATGGGTTCTACCAGATTTTATAGATTCTAGGACATTCCCCACATAGCTCCCCGCTCAAGAATCATCAGTCCATTCCAATATTTGCCTGTCACATACTACATATATGCCTGTCACTACTTATGTCTTCTATCTTTCCCATTTTAAACTATTTTCCCCTACATCATTCTCTTCAACAGCCCATAACCCCTCATTATACTCCACAACCAATTCTTCCCTGTCCTTCAAATATCCTCCACCAACCTCATATCCTCCTCCATCACATTTAAGTTTAAGCTTCTAGTTACCAAAAAGTTTATTTAAATTTACTGTAAAGTCTCTTTCTAGCAAAACACAATATAGTGAAATGAGCAAGGCATATTCAGCGATCAATATAAGTTTTCACATGAAAAATTTTCATGATAGTGAAGTATTGATAAGGTTCAGTTAACACAAGGACGGCAGGGGTCATTTGACCCATTTTCAGAATTCAAATTAATTTTTCTCTCTGTCAAATGTTTCTAAATTTTTTGAAACTTTTTTACTTTCTTAATTTCTACCTGAAATTTGATAAATTGACATAAATATAACTAATATTTTTTGTTATCTTTTACCAAGAAGTATGGCTGTGGGTCATTTGACCCACAACGTGTTTTCGCGCTGTATAATACCATTACTCTTACCCTTAGGCTCTTAATTTTTTATGAAGGTCCTCTTACTCAGCGGCATGGTAGTCCAGTGGGTACAGTGCTTGGTTGTGAACCAGAGGGTACCCAGTTCAATGCGGGGTGATGCCTCTGGACACCAAAATCAAAACGTAAGCTGAGTGATCATTTTTGGACCCGGTCTTTCAGGAAACCACAAGCGGCAAAAGGAAAGTAAGTGGCACCCATTACTCTGTGTGAATGTCACATGTTAATGGTCTTTTTATATTGGTATTTTTCTTATTTTGTAAATCTTTTTCTTTTATCCTCACCTCAAAAATCACATGCACTTCCATTGATATGTGTATCTTTATCCAGCCATGATTTAGAGGCCTTTGAGAACCGGTGCTAAATATTATTGTCCATCGACCTCACGTCCTCTTTTTCGAATAACTGTTTTCGTCTCTGCCCGAATTGCATTGCCACCCGACCTTGCTCTTTTGACAGATGTCCGGCCCCCCGCCGTGTGCCTGGGACCAACCCTTGCCCCTATTAGGGAGAGCAGAGGAAGGGCATAAGTTGTAAAATTCTATTGTATTTCCTATTCTTGGAATTCCCTCCTTGAATGGGGAAGAAGAAGCGTTAGGGCAAGTTCTTGAAAGAGGAGGATCATCACCTGGGTGGCGGTCTGGGCAACCACCTCTCGTACGGCAATTGGCACTTTGGAAATATTCGTCAAAACCCTTTCGTATGCTTTTGGGATGCTCCGTCTCTCTATCCCTCTCATGCAGCTGGAGAAGAGTTGACCGTATTTCGCTTCATTTTGCAGATGTTTCAAATGCATTCTAGTTGAAGGTCGGAAAGAGAACGAAAAACATCACCATTCAGATGGCTGCTTGCATATGCATAGTGTACATATTTTACTTTATCAGGAAATAGTGTCTCAACATTAAGAATTTATGAAAAAGTTTTTGTTAGTTTATTAATATTTCTTCATGGTGATGCTGTAACAGCATTATAGCACCTCCATAAAGACATTATGCAACCCGCAATACAACGGCGGCATTGTTATTTTCAATCTCGTGAGAACAACTGGGGTATCCATTGAAAACAGACAAACAACTTGGCACATGTATTCAACAAGAGGGCAGAAAGTCCTTCTTCACCCTAAAATACAATTACCTCGATCATGAATATTTTTCTATGGATTTGACTTAAACATACACTGAAGAAAGACAAACAGCATTATTTGATATTTAATGCTGATGAATTTGAAGGAAATCTGTGACATGAGAGGAAATAGAAGTCACTGGCAATATTTTAATAGCATTGATTTAAAATTTAACGTTTCATTTTTGTGTGATGGGTGCATTTGCTTTATGGGACAAAAGTTAAAAAATACATACAAAAAAAGAATGTTTGAAATAAATCAATCATTGGCTGTAAATAAAAAGATTTAGATCTTTAGCATTTATCAATTTACATTAATAAATGCCATCAATATTAGAGCCTGATTCATTTAAGCCATCTTACAGATGGTATGAGAGAGGATATCAGTGTATAATTTCCTTTTGCCAAATTCAATCCCGTAAAACCTCGATTTTAAACAGTTGGAGGGACCAAAAAGAGGCAGTATGTAATATCAAAGGTTGATAAAAATACCTGATGTTATAAAATTTTTAGACATAAATTTGTTTTGGTGAGTGAATTTCATTTGGATTAACGTATTTGACGGCATAAAAGACACACCTTTTTCCCCAAATAGTTGCTTGAAAATCACCCTCAAGTCTTATAAGCGAAGGTGACTCCGCATGCAGGCTAGTCATCCACGACGCTCTCTACTGAAGGCAAATCATACCCCAGATGGTCATTACTACCTAGCCCATCCCTAATTGTAAGTATTATCATTCATCACTGGTATTATTATGATTACGAACAGTGCTATGCTCGATATAGGTATACCATATTTGTCTGAATATAGCTCCCCTTTGAATTTAAGCCTTATCCCAACAACTTTTCATCTCTATTTTTGGAAGTGGATACCTAATTTCTACCCATATTTACTCTCAGATAACTTATTTCCTTCGCATTGATATTTATAAAATTAAAAATAACATTGGTGATTTTTTTCAGCATATCCACAGATCTAATGCAAGGAAAAATATTCAATACACCAATGTATCGCGGGTTGCATATATGGAATTAACTGTGGCGTTGTAGGTCTAGAGCAGTGGTTGGCAACCTATGACCTGCGGGTCACCTAGTGACCCACTGGGAAAATTTTAGTGATCCAGTAAGTTATTCTTAACTACGACGATCAGTAGGTATTCTTGCCAACGAATTAAAGTGGGTACTTTCGATTTACGGCGATGGCCGGCGGTAGACGGCAATCACTGCGCCGTGGTGCTTATGATTTGGTGAAACAGCCGTCGGCAGCTGGCTGTCGGTGACTGTCCTCTTCGAGACGAGCCGAACAAATGAAAAGCAATATGCATAGTTTGAATTGAACGAGATAGATCTCGTTGGTGACCCACCAGCAAACATTTTGTGAAAAAAAATATGAAAAATGACCCACTTTAAAGAAAATATTGCTGACCACTGGTCTAGAGAAAATTCGTTATGATGGAAAATTAATGATGTTTTAAAAATACTTCACACATTCTTAGAAATATTGTTGAGCAAAGTTGCTGGTCTATTTTTGATGGGTACCTCGGATAGAGCGTAAAAATACATACATATTTACAACACCGATGCATTGCAGGTTGCATAAGCTATTTACCAGGTTGCCATGTGGCTGTAACACCATAACAACATTGACATGATGAAAGATTTAAAAAATATAAAACTTTTCTGTAATTACTCAATATATAGTTTGCTTTTTACTTATATGAGTTGTATTAGTGTGTTAATACATATTTTTCTCCATTATTTTGGACCATTAGTCACGGAATTCCTGAGCAACTTTCTCTTTTCATGCTCAAAAATAGCTCCTCTGTTGAGTATCGATATTTGGCCATATATGAGGGGCATATGCGAACATACATGGTCATATGTTCATGTACACGGGATATCGTTTTGATTTCTTCTGCGATATTGAAGACAAATACATATGTATATTGAACGCCATATCGTCATCATATGTGACATCATAATACCATGCCCCTAGCTTAAGTAAAACCAGACAAAACAGTCTCCTAATGTAAGGCATATAATTTCGGCAAGGATTATGGTGTACTCGTAATAACTGCCAAAATAATTTTCAGTATTTGGGATAACCAAGCATTAGTGCCATATTTTAAGTGCATGTTGGAGGAAAATGCAGTACATAGTTAGATATGCTTGTTAACATGTTGGGGTTGGCTGTCGTATTCAATAGCTTTGCTTGCAATTTGTAAACAAGTATTGCAATGCTAAGTAAATATGAGGAAAATTTGACAGTAGGAACCAGAGTATGACTGCGCAAAAACAAAAACTATGTAAAATTGAAAAAACTACAGAAAATTAAGATTTAACCATTGAAGTATCCTTGTCCTGATTCCTGGTCAGACCTTAATGTAGCTATGCTAAATCGAGAGTTGCGTAAATACAAGGTGGGTAAAATCAATCAAGTTTTACCGTATATTGAAATGAAAAATGTTGGGTTTAATCAATTTCACTATGAAGAGACTTCACTGTGTTTATAGCCTGACTCTAAAAACCATGATAATTATTTTATAAAAATCTTTAGCAATGAAAAATATTTTGATTAATTCAAAGAAATTGATACCTGGCCAAATGTATCCCACTCATTCATTTCAGAGCTTTATTTCTTTAGATTTAATCTTCTAATGAACCAATGTAAAGTAAGATGAGAGTATTTCAGTGTTTTCAGGAATATCAACTACTGAAATGAGAGCAATCAGGCGCCTTTTTCTTCTCTGGTTGAAATACTTTGCATCAGAAAAATCTGATGAATAAAAAGCATTGGGGAGGAGAGACAGCATTGGCACAGAGAATGAGGAGCCATCTTCAGGAACATCAACTTCTTGATATGCCACATTACAACTGGCACCTGTAAGAGTTTGCAATGAAGGCATTAATTCATGTCCATGGAATGAGTGCATGTATCATGAGATAAAAGACCAATTCATCTCAATCTAGATAACTTTATACTTTTTGCTTAATTTTGTTTTATTCAGTCTTCAGCATAAAGTAAGGTTACCATAAATTTAATTGTTTCAGGCTTGACTTCGTGGAAGTGATAGATATCCATTTTTAATAAAAAACTTTGTACTTTTCCACACTTTATTTCACAACTGCGACCGGTTTCACCATAATATGGCATCTTCTGGCACATTCTGAAGCTTAGGTCATACAATATATACCCAGAGAAAGTTAAAAATGGTGGGGGTTTGAAATGGGGGAGAGAGGAGCAGGGCGATTGGGGCATGGCAGAGTGAGAAGGGGTAGTGGAAAAAACGAGAGGAAAGGAAGGAAAGTGAATCGGGGGAAGAGAATGGGAGGAGTAGAAGGTCACCAAGTTACACTGTTTTCTATTTTTTAAAAAAGGAAGATTGGTTAAAGCCCCAGCCCAAACATCTGTGACTGAAGGGCAAGGAAAGTAGGCTAAAATATGCCGAAACAATGGTTCAAAAAAGGCCGCAAAGTGAGGAGCTGCAAAGAAAGGACCCCAGAGGAACCATGGGTGGGTTTATGAATGGAAAAAGGACGGAGGGTTGTGAGGGGAGGGAAGGGCTCCTAGAAACCGTAAGTGGGGAGAGGGAGAAGAGGAGTGGAAGGGCCGGAGAGGGAATAGGATGTGGGGGAGTGACAGTTACTTTTGCAAACATGGAAATATTGAAAACAGCGGAGAGGAATGCATAAATACATGGTCATTACATAGATTAACATTTTGGTTTTTCGCTAGCACACAAATTTCTAATTGTTCCAAAGCGTCCATTTTTAGGCCTTTCGGTAACATGTGTAGGATTTCAGGTTTAAAATCACTGCTGTGGTTACACTCTAATAGATGCTGGAAAAATAGGGAATGGCCATCAGCATTTTTGAGGGAGCGTTCATGCTCCTTAATACGGGTGTACACTCCTCTTCCAGTTTGCCCAACATAACAAGACATACATTCATCACACTGTAATTTATAAATACCGGATTTCATATTTCTGTCAACCTTATCCTTCCCACTATACAACATTTTCCCTAAGGTAAGGGGGGAATAAAACGCTGCCCTCAAATTATTTGGCATTAAGTTACTTAATTTATATGAGAGGTTACCCACGAAGGGTAGAGACCTCCATTTTTCCCCGGAAACACAAATAGGGCTAGAGGGAACTATCTCTTTAATCGCCATCTGTTTTTGTTTTGCCCTAACAATTTTGTCCACCAGTTCTATTGAGAGAGATAGCTGTTTTGTAGTAAAGAATCACTGGCTACAAAACAGATGTTTGCTAAATGCATCTCTAACTTCATCTCCGCTGCACACCCAAAGCTGTGGGATCTCACCACGGCAAAGCAACGGAAGGATCTTCGAAGCCTGCGGAAGGTGGTTGAAAAGGAGGACCTTGTCGTACAAAAAGCGGACAAGGGAAATAGTGTGGCCTACTTTCCTTGCCCTTCAGTCACAGATGTTTGGGCTGGGGCTTTAACCAATCTTCCTTTTTTAAAAAATAGAAAACAGTGTAACTTGGTGACCTTCTACTCCTCCCACTCTCTTCCCCCGATTCACTTTCCTTCCTTTCCTCTCGTTTTTTCCACTACCCCTTCTCACTCTGCCATGCCCCAATCACCCTGCTCCTCTCCCCCCCATTTCAAACCCCCACCATTTTTAACTTTCTCTGGGTATATATTGTATGACCTAAGCTTCAGAATGTGCCAGAAGATGCCATATTATGGTGAAACCGGTCGCAGTTGTGAAATAAAGTGTGGAAAAGTACAAAGTTTTTTATTAAAAATGGATAAGGTTACCATATTTTGAAAACCCAAAATGTGGACACCCTCAACCGGATTGATCAACACGCTCTTACGACTGCCAAATGAAACATTATTCGTTCAATTATATACCGTCAAATAGCATATATATTCCACGGCCCACCCCTCCCCCCACCGGCCATCACCCCAACCCCTTCCTTGTGTCTCAGAGTGATCTGGTAGCCAAACTATGAATTATTTTCAACCCAAGGTAGACCAGTAGCGCCATCCATCAACAATTCGTTAAAGTTTTTGTAGAGATAAAATAACACACCACGGAGTGCCATAATTGATGTTAGCCCCTGGATTCAGCTAAATCAAAAGCCCCGAGGCATGGTATTACTAATACAAGGTAAGTCGTTGCGCATCTGTCGACGCGCTCCGATGCGATTTTGTCGAGTGTGCGACGTCACCAGGATAGCAAGCCACAGTTGTTTACATCCATTCTGAGCTTTGAGCGTATTCGAAGTGATTGAATTTGAGAGTTTACACTCGTTCATCATCTCGTGCCCAGAATCCCTTGCAATGTCTTATTGCGCAGTATTTGGGTGCAATAATTCTGTAAGGAATCGGAAGGGGAAGCTGAGTTTTTACGATTTCCTGCCGAATATTCAGTGCTGGCGAAGTGGATAAACTCATGCCGGAGGCGAGACCATTTCAATGCTGACAACGGTAATATCATTTATTTTAATTTTTTACTTATTTTAATTGTTACTTGTTACATATTAAAGTAATATGAAATAATTTTTAGCCATAACTTACGAGAAAATGAAGTTCCATCGACGTGTTTTGCTGTTATATTAGAACTTAAGTTTATTACCCATAAAATAAGGCAATGGTTTATTTTGCTAATGCAAGCTGTTATTTTTTTAGCATGGATTTGATCGGTGCATTTTGACGAGGATGCATTTTAGCAGCAACTTCTAAGGTATTCTCCTAAGAGCCGCAGGAAATTGAAAACAGACGCCGTGCCCTCGCTCCATTTACCGTTGTCAACGGGGGGAAAAGAGGATTCTTGGAAGAGGAAGGAAAGATGTGAAGTTAAGGTGAAGAGAAAGCTAGTTGACTCTTTATTAGAGGATAATAATGCCTTAGAAGAGAATCCGTGAGTACTCGTATTAATGGAAGGGTGAAATATAGTCGGTCAGATTTTGAACATTGTTCTGCAACCAACAGTTTTGGATCTTGAACGGTATGCCATTTTTGGAATTTGCCGGATTTCGTTCATTGCATTGGACCCATTAACTATCACCTTTCCAAGAATGCGTTATTTCAATTTTCCGTCTTATTTTCTGGATTGAGTAAAAGTCTTTTCTAAGGAACTGGTCATTTTGAGAGTTTAGAAACAATGTTTTTTTAGGAGTATTACATTGGGAAGTAATCCTTTTACTGCTAAGAAGTAACTTCAGTATTGCACTTACATTTCCCTCCCGTCTCTTAAGTGTTTAATTGAATAAGTATACCAGAGTGTAACTAATGCAACATCACTTTTTGACTCAATTCGGAATATATCCAGCCATCCCAAACGTAATTTTCGTTTTGTTTCGTGGCTTCTGACCTACTCCTTAAAAATGCTTTCCTCGAAGCATTTAATAAAAATTGTGTTGCCTGCAATGTCTTAACTCAGTATTTGTTGTGTCTCGAGGATAATGTTTTGTTACCTTGCTCAAGTGACATGATTTTGAGAGCTTGTTCAGCGTTAGTTTTTATTTACCACAACATAATTGAACCCTGAGTGGTCAAAGATAAGAGAAATCAAATTTTCATTATCCACCTAACTCAGTAAGTTATAATGAACAAGTTAATTTTATTGAGTAATGGGATTAGTGTTGGAGGCTGTTTATTCTGAGAGAAATGTGATTCTATGCATCTGTGAATAATATCCGCTTGAGGAAGATGAGTTTCCTCTACTACCATTACGAGCTGGCAAATCAAGTGAGGAGCCCCTTAAAAGTAAAATTATTATCCCCCATTTTTGCTGGTTTGTACCCCATCAGAGCTTATTAATGAAGTTGCAAATTAATTTTCTTTCAAGGTATGGTGCCTTTTTATCACCCTACAGTGAAAATGAAGCTGGAGGATGTTCACAGGAGAGTGTGACATATGATGTAGAGTTTGAGGATAATCCTTGGAATATCCTGTGAGTATTGTGGGATAACAAATTGGTTAATATGGTTAGGAGAAGAGGTAGCAATTGCCAATGTATAAATCCACTCAATTAATCTTTTTCAGGGTGACAGCAGACAGGAGTTATGAGTGAAACTATTTTCTAACACCAGACTCGACTGGTCATGTGCAAACCATCTTTGGACATAAGTATCGAGTATTGATGAAAAAGGTGAAAACCATGTTAAGAATTGATTCCTTACATATTAATCCTTGGTTGTTATAGAGTATTATTGTGTTATAAATGTATATATTTACCTTTTTTCTGTGTCTTTCTTTTAGTGTCCTGGTTAGTCTATAGCAAATGTGTGTAGTTGAGGAATTACAACAGGAGACCCTGACCTCATGAGAACCTTAGACACCACTGTGGAATGTTTGGATAAATGACTCAAATGACCTTTGTTGATGTTTTATGCTCAAGCTATCGGAAGTTCATTCTTGTCTGATCCTGAACCATTGTATTTAATTTGTTTTGCTGCTGATAATGTAATAACTCTAAATTAACCATACTGTTTCACGTACCTATGTGAAATAAATGTTTTATCCTGCATCAATAGCAAGCATAAAATTTGGTTGTCATTATGCCTCCTCCAAGTCCCCCTTTAGAAGCTGTTAGCAGTATATGCTTGAGGCCAGCTTGATCTTCATCAACATCGCAACGTTTCACGTGCCTCGGGCTCAACCCACAAGGAAGAAATTAGATGAGAATGCGACTATGTACCAATGATGATGACAAAGACAACAATTTTCCCATTAAATAATCATTGTTCACTACAAATTATGTAGTATTTTTTGTAATGTTACATCTCGCTAGGAAAAATCCCCTTTTAAAGTCTTATTTTTTAGAATTGCATAAAGTTCAATTGTAAAACGTACCAAAATCCAATTGTAAAATTAACAGTAGCAAACTTATTGTAGAATTGTCTTTTGTTTCGGGTGTTAACATGTGACTTAGATAACCTAATACGTTAGCGTAATTTTATGTATAATAATGAAATGACTATTGGGACTAAACAGCCACCGCCTATCCGAGCAGAAATTTGTGGTTTGAAGATTCCATATAAACTGAATCAAAGAATAATAATTTATGGTGCAACAATTTTCTTAAAACTGGATGTTGATCATTGCTAATCCCTGCTGATAACTACGTAAAGATAAGATAAACTGGCTCTATATTGTCAAAAGTTGTTAATTATGACGGTAAGATTTTCTAGAACATTTTTAAGAGTAGAACATTTTACAAGAGTAAGATTTTCTAGTAATAAACATTTTCTAGACGTTCGACGCTTTAACTTGACAAAGCTTAGTTGAGATCGGGGATAAGTTTTTGACGTTTTAATCAATTACTTAAGTGATTGTCAAATATTAGTGCAATGACGAAGAAAAGAGAAATGACATACATTACCATGCCGAGGTACTTTTTTGAGAAGTTTGGCGATTGAACTGCATCACTCCCCGGTATTTCGCTAACTTGCGTTGGGATAAAAACATTTCTATTCGGAAAGGAGGTTGTTACTACTCCCTACTTCTACGCATTATTAAATACCGATAATCCTAGTTCACAATCAGTCGCATTTATATTTACTGCCTCAAGAACGTGGCTTCAATGTTTATCCGGTAGCGTTTACTCATCAATAGTTCACGAACGATGCTTTAATATTAAATCCATGGATTTTCGTCCAAATATAACTAATGTGAGATTAAAGTAGCGTTTAATGTTTTATCCTGACCAACAAATTTACGGTAATGATATTCTTTACTGTCCCTGTTACCTAAGACTAAAGATATAAATCACAGTTTTCATAGCTCCATACATGTAGCGAGTCGTCTGCTGCTATCCGCGTGACGTAGATGCGCAGAACGGTCTCATTTTGGTCACGGGAACGACTTACCTCGTATTAGTAGTACCATGCCCCGAGGCACTGCCTGGCGATCGCCGTCTATAGCCGTAAATCGAAATAACGGTGTAATTCAATAATAGATATAAAAATATATTTAACTAGTTGGTGATACGAGATGAAAATAAAAATCAAAAGATCTTACTTCCTAAAAATAAAAAATGCAGACATTAGCAGAAATCGTAAAAATGTACGTGGACACTACACTAAAAGTCGAAAATATGAACATGTCCGCATAAATGAGGTTGTATGGTAACCCTACCATAAAGTAAATATAAAAACTTAGTTTACCAAAAATATAAGTAAACAAAAACGTAAGAGTACACAAAATGTGGACTCTTACTGTTGAGAATCACTTCAGTCATTTTTTTAACAAGAGAGAGGGAGGATACATTATTTTTCTATTTTTTTTTCATTTAAAGTGTTTTTATTGTCAAAAATGCACAGTGAAGAACAGAGAAAAGCATAAGTGAACTGAAAAAAGAAACAAAATTGAAATTGAGTTTCTAGGGAAAAGAGCAGACTTCTGAGATTCAACAATACTTTCATTGAGGACCTGTTTCTGAAAGCTTCAAGTAAATTCTTAAATCCTCTGATATCAAATAGCCACAGATAGAGTTTAAAAAAAATGAAGAGTAGATAAGGAAAAAAGCACAATACCATGTTACACCATCTCCATATTTTTTAACTTACAGGGGCTTCTAAGTATGAAGATAATCAAGTATTTATGTTAGGCTATTTTGGCTTACCTCACCTTCAAGCAAGACAATATAAAATTTCATGAAACCCCCCATTCCCCAAACAATCTTATGTATGTTCTCGTAGATTTACAAAGATCCTTATGGGTAACAATGAAATCTTACAAAGATGATCTATGACCCCCACATCCCCTACTTAAGGCAGTGTAAGAAAAGTCCAACTCTCCTCCCCACGTCTCACATAATACTTGAATGGCTGTTACGCATGCACGTTAGAGGGCTTCATGGGCCTCTTTTGGTGGACCCACCCCACTAGACCTGGAGCCTAGCTTGCAGCCCATCTCTGATGAAAATTTACCCATGATCAGCTCAAAAAATGATCAGCCCACCTGAGACCTGGGTGACCATTTACAGAGCTGAAAAATGCCTATAGTGCCATTTGATTTATTTCACCTTGATGAACTTCGGACAAATAATGCAAGGCAATATTTAGACAAGCACACTAAGAAGCTAAGCTCCCAAGTGACCCCTTAATTATTAGGGTATTAACTATCCTTGCTGAAATATGGTGTTGTGGATTGGAAAAATACTCTTGGGTTGCTCCTTGCCTCAATACCTAGAGATAACAAATATTCACATGTATTTACTGAAGTTATTCACACTGACCAGAGGCCTAAAGGGTATGATAAGAGCTTTAACACATAAGACTGTTAGGCCAAGTATTTGGTGTGGTTAACTTTGGGCCAAGGCCATCATCACAATCATGGAATATGAAGATTGTGGCCTGAGGCACAGCCCATACAGCTGTCTAATGTACGCACACCTAAGTACATATATCCTGTTACATCCCACTTCTCCGTTTAAAAACTCCCTCCATTATTTCCCTTTCTCACACTGCACATGTAACTGATAAAACCTTCAACCTGCATCTTTCTAGATTCAAGATGGTTTGACATCCATCAACCGGACATATGTGTACTCCAAACTTCTACCTCTAGATACATCTGAATTAATAGTATTGTTGTATTACCTTTACTTTGGTTATTTACATACTGTCCAACATTCAATGGGTTGACACAGTTATCCGTAAGCCAGGACAAATCAGATGTGAGGAATCCACCCAACCTGTCCCTTTGTACACATGACCTGTAAAAAAGAAAAAAATCTAGCTGTTGTGGTATGCCACCATAATCTGAGTGTAGTTAAAGTTAAATAACTTTTTAATTGCCAAAACCAATCAAACCAATTATCAATCTGAGTTGATTTTTTTGATTAATCCAAGAATTATGCCAGACTCAGGAATTTGCCATCCTTAATCCTTTTTCCCTCCCCCATTAACACATGAGCGCTATGGGCCTAATGGTATATCCTCTAATTTTTTCTGAGAAGGATGATGGACGTACTCGTATGTCCATAGATTATCACTAATTAAACCACAGCTGGACGTAAGGATACGGCTGCAGTCTTTCAGGTACACTTACTTATGACCATGAAGTGCCTAAATAATCTGCTAGATGGCATAGAAAGTCCAAAAATGATGATAGTTTTTTCTTAAACCTAGATTGAAGAGTCTTCTTAAAAATATCCTGTAAGTGCGTAAAAATCATCAGTTTTTCTGGGAGTGCCTCCAATTGAAAGCCCAGCACTCAAAGTGTTAACCATCGATCCTTAATCCATCTCCTCGCTGCGACAATCAGCTGTATAAGACACCACTGTCTCCATGGCTTCCTCCCATCCTGTGACCAGGGGTTGTCGCAGACTGAGCATATTTATGCATGATATTGTGCATCACAATAGTTATTGTATTTTTGTCCAAATATAGCTTTGGCTACTCCTCCCCAATTTTCATCCCCTTTTTTTTATATGCACACCTGATTTCTATCATGATCTACCCTTTTCATGCAAAGCACACCTTATAGAAAAATGTGAAAACCTCTAATTCATTGCAATGTAAACTAAAGTTTTGAATGCATGAATAAATGAATGGCACATCCAGTATCCACTTGGCAGGTAAGTACATAGAGCCTTCAAGTTGTTCAATGCATGAGAAAAGTTGTTTGTCTTTTTTGACATGTATCTCAGTTGTTCTCATAAGTGGAAAAATATGTAGTTCAGATCCTTTGCAGGTTGCATAATATCTTTATTGAGTTTCATATACTAATAAACACCACACGATTTTCAAAGGACTTGTGATTTTTCAACAGTAAAAACGGGAACAAAACCATCTAATATCTAGATATATACATGATGAGAAAACCACCTTTGTTATTTCCACACACTTTCTTATGCTGGCACGACGTGCGTTTCACCACACTGTAGCATAATCATATGCATTTAGCGGAAGGTTGCGAGGGCAATATATAGCCTGGGCTTATGTTGAGGAAAGGAGAGGGGGTGGGTGGGGATGGGGGAGGGGAGAGGATTTCCGTTAAGTTTAAAAAAGAGTACCAAAGAGGCTATGAGTTTCTCGGAAGACTGATAGGCGACTCCGATGACTGGGGGGGGGAAGGAGAGGGGTGGAGTGTTTAGAGGGAGTTTTTAGGGGTGTAAAGGGGAGGTACAAGGTGGATGGGGTGAGAAGAGGTGCATGGTGTAGGAGGATTTGGGGACCAAGAGCTTTAAAACCACCGTGACCACCCTCTTAAAGAGAAAAGGTCTAATTATCTCTAACAGAAGATACATAATACACACATTTTTAAAAAATCACCGTCATTAAGGTGTCCGACTAAAACTTTACACAAACAAGTAAAAACTAATTCTTCTCCCAACCAACAAAATTATCTAGAGTTTATGGCCTACTGGTAATTAAACTGTTAACTAAATAAACCACACTCGTCACCGAGTGTGTAATTTTTTTTTTTATGCCTGGATTATGGCTGGAATCCAGCTTGATTCCAGCCTGGAATCAAGCTGGAAACCAGGCTTTCAAACAGCCAGAATCCAGTTGAAATCGTGTAAAAAGACCATCTGGATATAGGCTGGATTTCAGCTTTCCTACTGGATTGATCCAGCTGGATTCTGGCTTGCAGACTGAATTTCACAAGGTGGATTCCAGCAGGAATCCAGCTTGCCTTGCTATGTGGGTCAGTGTTGCACATAGTTTGTATCGTGCCAAAACATACGTGCTTATTTGACGATAGTATTAGAGGACAATTTCCCTTCATCAAATGAAACAGCAAAAGCTTTAATCATTGTATAGAATTATTCTACGGATTTGTCTTGTGTTGACTTTCATGACCAAATATCTAAGGAAAAGAAACTTCTTGATCAGGTTCATTTGTGATTTTGTGATATTTTGTTAAAATGTGAAATTGTGATAAATATTTTATAATGTATCATGTAAACATGAACTTTAATGGGGCATATTTTGAAATTCTTTCTTCTAACAGTTGTAAGTGCGATAGTGATTCATAATACAGGCATGGTGAATTTAATTCAATTTTTCTCATTTCTAGCGTATCCTGCTTCTTTACGAAACGTCCCCGTTTTTTAAATGTGTTAAATGCAAATGTCCCGTTTTTTTCAAAATTACATTATGGGAACCCTATCCTAATAGTCTTTGGAATTTGGAATCCTGGGTATCATAGTGGTATGCCCATTGATCCAGAAAGCCATTAGGTCAGTAGCTCAATTCCTGGTCCAGGAAAAACAATTTTACTCTGAAAATTTTCAATAAATACATGCGAACAAGAAATAAAACTTACCCCTCCATGCTAAAGAATGGTATATCTACAAATATGAAAGCCAAAGATTTTAAACAACTCCATTCATTAAGTAACATCACCTTTTCATCTAGTTTATATGTATTTGTAGAGTTGACAACATGAAATGAATTGCATAGAGAAGTAAATAAAAGTACTCACTTGAATTTGTTAATTAGAGTTGTTAGTAAAGGCATTACAAAAATTCACTTACTTATAAATTGCTTTGGATATGCCTGTATCCTTTCCATCAATGTGAACACCATCAAGGCAACGGAAAATAAAGTGATTCCCTAAAGACTGAAGAAGAATGGGATCATATGGGCGGTATATCGTTCCTGGAAAACAAATCACATATGCAGTTGAGGCAATTCATTAATTACCTCCAGCTCTGCTTCAGAAAAAATTGTAGCAATTAACCTCCACTTTACGCTTCAGAAACATTGTTTTGACAGCTATCTGTCACAGTCTTAGCCCAGTCTTTGTCCCAGCTGGGACAGTTATTTTGACAATGGTAGGTATGATTGACATGAAAAATTAATAGAGTATGATAACAATACCACTGAAAATTTTTATGAAAATTATAGTTAGGTACCAAGAGTCTTGGAGGAAGTGAAAGGATGAAAAAAAGTGAGAGGCAGGTTTAGAGAAAAGATCCTGAACATCCTCTTCCATGCAGCGGTATGCTTCTTAAATGACATTTATAGACGAATAACTCATGAAATATTATAACTACATAACATCAACTAAGTATTAATTTTAAATAATGCGACACTGACAAAGACGTAATATCCCATAACAAAATATAAAAGAAACTTTTTGAGAGAGTGCATTCATAACTTTTTTTAGCGAGAACCACAACCACTAGGGTTTTTATACTACCAGGACAGCTCCATGTTATTTATTAATATTATTCACAATTGGTCTTTGCAGTCATGTCAATGAGTGAAGGTAATACCTTGAGTCTACAACAAGTAAGCAAACTTGAGTGCAGTGCCTTGAGCCATGTGGTTTTGGAGTGAGTTTTATGGGGTTGGAATACCAATGAAAACTATCTGCCAATGCCAGGATTCAAACCTCGGAACTTTTTCTTTTTATCTCCTTACCACGTCAACCTGATCTCCAGTTTTTATTTCTGCTTGTAAAATAAAGTAGCTATTTTCCCATCCAGCACTCCAGGAATGCCCCTCTGGAGCACAGCTCCTGTGCACAGTAGTTCACTCTCCCAAGGTTTTCAAGGAGTTCATGCGGTCTCGGTGGTGTCGAGAGTCTGCATGCCAATCAGTTCCACTGCAAGCACACTCCAACCTCCACTTCCACCCCATCCACTTTGTGTTTGTTCCTCTCCAAACTACACCACTGAAGTGGTTCACAACTTTGAGCCAATTATAATGGGGGTTTATCAGGATTTATGCTTTTTACTTTATCGTGCAGGGGACCATGAAAAATGATCATTTGCAAATCATGTCTTAAAAATTCCAAAAATTGCCAGAGATATAGGAGCCTAAAGTTCAATGGACAGGCAACCTTCCTATAATAGCCATAATGTCATTTTATCCATTGCTTCTTCCCAATACATTCTAAAATATGCCTTAAAAAGGCTTTTGTGAAGACGTCCACTTCTGCTGGAAATACAACAGTATAAAGATTTAGAAAATACTATGAAAAAATATCCATCTTCACCGGGAATCATACCATGCGGGCCTTTGATTGAAGGATGAAATGACATCAGAGGTCATTTTGCGGAAACAGAAAAAAATGCAACTTTCTACGATTAGTTATTTGATTATTAGGCTTTAATGTTTCGAAGAAACTCCGTGAATCTATATGAAAACCTATGCAAATTTGATTTCAATGGTAATATCGAAAAAGCATTTGAATGATAATCCCCCATTAATCCACTGAAAGTTTATTTTTCAACTGCTCAGTTCCAGGTCAATTCTCTGGCTTGCAACCATGTGCAAGAGAAAGATTGTCTTCATCCAATCACTGAGCCATTAATTATCAAATTGGTTAATTATCAAAACCATCAAGGTCTAATACCTACATACTGTTGCAAAAAACAGCCCGAGTCATCCAATACACCCAAATTGCTTAGACCAAGTGGAGTAAATGTAAATACTTGCTGACTCCGATTCATGTTGACTCCTGCATTTGATTGAAGTGCACCAGAATTAGGTACATACATAAGCACTTGCTAGTTGGCCAGCTTGACAGCAGTGCAGCTGCCCATGAGTACAGACAGATACCTTCAGACTTAGCCGAGAATCGCAGGGTCCTAGTAGAGACCACTCTTGAAGGCTGCATACTTTCGAGTGTTTCACCACGTTGTTGTTTTTAGAGACAATCAGTTTTGTCTGCGTTCCAGCAGGCATCTCCGGGTCAAATGATGATTCTGGTAATTGCTGATTGGTTTAGTCATTTTTCCCATTGGCACCAATTTTTTCCTGTTGTTGGTGATTGGCCATGTCGACCATTTCCACACGAAAAAGTCTCTGATACCTGTCTTCCTGGTTGAAATTCTTTGGGTGTTTTGATATCTTGAAAGCTTCCCAAATGATTCTCTGGAAGTATTGGGTTTCCCTGGCGATCACCATGGCGTCCTCCAAGTTAATGGTGTGTCCAGGCTCAGAATAGGCATGCTCCGATGTTGTCTCTAAAAACAATGACGCAGTGAAACACCCGAAAGTATGTAGCCTTTACCTTCAATGCACCGCAGAAGCCTTCGCACCAGATACCACTCTTCATTGTTTCTCCTTCCCTTTGCTTATCCCTTGCAGAAACTGCTTACATCGGGCATCAAATTATGCTTTCATCAGCTCCTCGACAAGCCTTCATGAGACGGTCATCAGCCTGGTCAGATCTGCAACTAGTGTGCATGCTCTGATTTAAGTAAGCACCTGGACAGTCTCTACAGAATTGAGTCCTCTCTTACTGAGGTAGTCGAGAGGTTACGGGTGACCTAACTAGGGTAGAGCAGTTTTAGCACTACACTATCCTAAATTTCTGCCTAACCATGATGCAATCTGATTGGTACCTATTTCCTTGCATTTGCCACGTATGCTATTGCCTGTGGTGGTGTCTGAGTCAATCATTACTAATTTATTTCTCCTTCAAAACTCAACTGCCTTCTCATTACAGATTTTTTACTGATTCTTATCCTATATTCTCAATTTAATTTCCATTTTCACAGCTTCTGCATTCCTATTCTCCATCATCAGGCTTTTCTTATCTGGGGCTTTCAAAAATCTACATTGCCTCCCTCTTTTGGGAAGCATATACCCATGAACTTAACATACACACATATCCAGTGACCTAATTTGTACTAATCCTGGGAATAAAATATTCATGGCACTTGCACTGATTCAATCCAAAGCATTCAATATATGTATTTGCAAATGGATACTCTGTCGATTTCTGTAACAATAATGCCTGTTCGCTGTCAGTTTGTTGGCTGTTGAGTGCCTGTTGGAGATTTAGTGAACAGAATATGAACAGCCTACGAACACACACTCGTGCCACACACAAATGGAAACAGCCTTCCAACAGTTAGCATTCTGTTTGCAGCTTGTTCCTTAACCGGCAGACAACAACCATTTCATTGACAATAGTAAACGGACTCTAACAGGCTGGGGTCGGTTGGTTGTCAGTTTTACTGGACAGAGAACGAACAGACAACAGTAAACAGTCACTCAACAGGCAGGGGTCAGTTGGTTGTCTGTTTCACACAAAAGGGAACGAACAAACAACAGTGAACAGACTCAACAGGTAGTGGCTGGTTAGTAGTCCACTTGTCCCAACTAGAGATGGGAAAATTACCATAATTTTCCTGTATTTTTTAGTTTTAAGTATTAACACATTCAATGCGGGTCGCAAATTTAAGGGAGACGCTAGAAACGGAACCCATTTTTTAAAGGGCCTAAAGTAAAAGGATCACGTCTATTGACATGGTCCCACCGTTCGGCATAGACGGGACCATGTCAATAGACGTGCTCCGCGCTGAATGTGTTAAACAGCAATTTTATGGTTAAATAGTAAAGCCAATAGCAATAGGAAGGGAATAACGATGTTTAAACCATATCTAATACAACGTTAATCTATTAGAAATTTTTAAAATTGTAAAAAGAACTACCACAGCAACACGCAATCTGGCTTTCTTTTGTCAAAGTATGAGAAATTTTCAAGAAGAATATTCTAAAGGGAACGAACAAACAGTTTAATCTTATAATGTTATAATTTAAGTAAAACATTCCAAAAATGAGTTGTACATGCATCAATTTATTATTAAACACACAGAAAATGTGAACTTGGCTTACAAAAACATGTTGGGAATTTATCTGTATGAAAAATTATCTCAAACAGTTGAATAATCAAGAAAATTACGGTAATTTACAAGGGATGCAGTAAATTACGAAAAATACTGTGGTAATTTACGAAAATTACCGAGGTAATTTTCAGAGTGGCCCATCTCTAGTCCCAACCAGGAATGAACAGGCATCAGTGAACACACTCTCAGCAAGCAGGGAGTGGTTGGTTGTCCAACCCGTACGTGGTGGCCCAATGTATCGGTGTCTGTTGTTATCTATTTTTATTTATGTATTGGTGTTAATTAATTTCCTTTATGCTTACATTATATTATTTTTGCGTTTGTTGGTGTACCAGTACATTCACCAATTTTCTCCTTTCATCATTTCAGCAAGTTTGTTACGTCTTGGTTGAAACGTGAACAAACGTGAGGGAATTGGAAAAAATCATATCTATTCTCAGTAATATTGCATTTATATTCATACATATAGGTTTCAATTAAATAATGCCTGATAACTGTTATCGTGATTGGTTGTTATTTCCTCAAACTATCAAGGCATTGCCATTTAAAATTAGTTCTTAAAGTTACATTAATCTTCAGAAATGGCCACATATATAAGACTTTCTTGACACTGGTTCTTTGATTTCAGGTGCGAGAATATGCACATTGAGACATAGGGTAGGTAGAACATGCGAGATAGATACAATGTCATTAGGTGGATACTAGGAAGGGAATAATAAAGCATGCCAGCCTGTAAAGTACTTCCAAAATATAGTCTTTATACGTAAATTTTTATTTTGAGAGGGCAGAGAATCGTTATGTAATGTCTCGAGAAGAGGTTGCAAACAATATACACCAACATCTCTAACAAAGGGTCAACAGAATATAACCAACAAAGTCCAACAACCATCTAATGACAAATTAGCAACAGCGAACAGGCAGCGCACAAGCTCCTACCTGTTTACTGACAGTATTCGAACAGCCAGTGACAGCAAACTGGCAGTACACAGTCCCCTAATTGTTCACTACCCACAGCAGGGAGAGAACAGACAAGTAACCCTTTTCTAACAGACATGAAACAGGCAAGATGTTCCAATTTACATTCTACCAACCATCAGCTGCCTGTTGTCTCTCGGACAAGGAACAGGGAACCAACAGGCTACCGAACAGACAATGAATATGCATTATTGTTACAGAAATCGACAGGGTACTTGGCTCGTAGAATTATTTAAAAAAAATGAAAGACGAGAAAGAAAAATGCCAGTTCAGAGTGCCTGAAAAGATTGAGAAAGCATACTCAACCTACCAGGATAAAGAGCTACCAAAGATCCTTTAGGCACTCTACCATTACGAACAAAGACACCCGTGCCCACTCCTTTTCCAGCAGGTAGGCTGCTAGGTCCTCGCTCCACAGTAAAGCCCATCATTTTTGTCATGGCCTGAAATATGAAATATATGGGACATTAAAGCACAGGAAGACAACCATCATCAATCCTATGAAATAACTATACTAGGAATACTCATGAAAAACAATAAATGGAGTTGGTGACCGACAGCCAAACTCTAATTTAAAATCCTGGTCTTAATCAAATCAACTGAACTTAAAAAAGTTACAGAGATATCAGAAAAATTTATAGGTGTGACTCTATGACAACATCGCCGGACTATTTAGCTGGGTTGAAATCTGAAGATAACCATGAGGAAGTGCCTACACCATTCGGCCAATAAATTTAAAAAATTGTTAACATTTTATTGCACAATCAACTGAGCCATTTCACTACACTACATATGTAGGAGATTACACAACCATTTGACAAATATTTGTTAGCATTTCCACTTGGGTAATATCATGGACCTTAGATCAAGATGAGATAATTTAACAAAATAGATCATTCCAACAGATATTTTGATTAAAACAACAATGTCCATTGAAGTAAATGAGGGCGTCGTGAAAGGAAAACATTATCTTTCAATAAATCGAGGCGGATGCAGCAGAAATTGACTAAGGTTACATTCGGGAGGGTGGAAATGAACCATGGTTGTTGAACCAGTCCACTGTTGTAACAGTGGAATAATGAGTTAACCGATCAACTTGCCTCACAATTCTTTGCAACAATTACTTGACTGTTACCACTTGAAAGATTATTATAAAATTTTGGAAGTAATCGAAGCAAGCACCCCCGAACTTGATTATCTGGGATGATCTTATCTTGGTTTTCTGTGGTCACTATGCGAGTTGTCCTGTAGGAATAAAAAACAAACATTTGCTAGAAAACCTAGTAAAGCACTTCGTGGATATTACAGTAATCAAGCAGTAAATTTCGAGAACACTAGCGTTATACTTAGATAATTCAAGGAGTAATCTCATGGAAGCCAATTAACCTGTTATTAAGGTTCAGCGCAATCCAAGGCACAAATCGGTATTTGTAACTGTTCCATTTTTCGACAATTCTTTTCATATTGGCCAGTATATAGATTTTCTCGCTTCATGGACAATGGAGTACCAAGTACGTAAAAGATTCCCCCCAAAGCTATAAATAATAGGTGACAAAAAACCTAAACCGCTCCACGAATTGACAAGTCGAGGGAGAGAAACGAATCCCATCGAAATCAATTAATGCGTAGTGGTAATAGCCAATTTTCCACTACTTTCTATGCAAAATTTTCAAGATCTTTACATGTCAATACCACAATATCACTCAATAAACACTTTCCAAATTTTCCCTTCCCACAGAGCAGACGACGCCGAAAAAAAAAACATTTGAATACAGTAAATTAAATCGATGGTACTGAATACGAATCGACCGATCGACAGTATCGAATCAGACCATAATCATCTCAAAAGCGAGAACGAATCAGACGCGTGTTTCGTGTGATCGTCTGTTGTGGTTGGTAATTTTCAGTTGTTGTCACTAGTCGTTGGATGTGCAGGACTAGGGAAGCTGTGGAGTGTGATGGGAGTGTGTGAGCAACTTTGCAAGACAGAATTTTTTAAGTGAAAATAGGATTGAAACAAAGCGTTCACCATGGATTCCAAAGGAAGGCAATTTAAAAATCCCTTCGCCCGACCATGGATGACAGAAACAGGCGCGGCGGCTGCTGCATCCAGTTCCATGGGACTGAAAGGAATCGTAGCTGGTAAATCGTGGTTTTGCACTATTTATGTTCCTTATTATCTGTTTGAAAATTATGGAAGAGTGATTATGGTTGCATTCATTATACGTGGATGAAATTCAATTGCTTGGTAAACGTATGGTTAACTTTGGAACTCCTATGGAACTAATATTCTAATGCATTTTTTGTATATGCCTATACACTTTATTTTTTCGTTTGCTATTTTTTCTGACAATTTTTTTTCAATCTTTCAACATGTAGAGTTATAAACCTTGGATACATTTGCCAGTCTTTGTATTTTCGCACTGAAATATCGATAGTTCACACCTTCGTGCCAATGGATGAGATAAAAACCCCACTTTAATTCGTAATAAGCTGTCTTGGACAGCTCCTCGTTCAAAAACGATTGGTGGTTCCCTTAGAATGATTGTATTTCAGAAAGTGTTGTTTTCCTGTTCTTTTATATGATTATCAAACGTTTGAAAAATGGAGAACGAAGTTGTCCCTCGAGAGACGATCGTTGGCTTAAAAAATTTCCATGTTCATGCATATGGGTGGGGTACCTTATCACATCGTGATTACGTCTAGCCATTAGTTTTCAAGAGACCTTACGAAGTTTGTCGCCCAAACGCGATTGTGGTGAATGTTTGGTACACAGCACTGATTTTCTACGTATGATTCATTCTTCGATTTATAATTGAATGCTAGAAAAGGTAAGAGAACCTTGTGTAGCATCTATCAGACTATCGGAAGTCATGCCAGCTGGGTTTCATCGTGTTGGGTTACCCGCGGGTCAGTCAATGCCGAAAATCTTCCTGCATTTGGCAATTATTTCTTACCATAAGTATATACGTTTAGGTGCGATTCATCTCCTGCATGGCTGATTGATGGAGGAATTTCTCAGTATTCTCACCTTAAGTGTCGTTTTTATATATCAGCGTTAATAATGTTGTATTTCAAATTATACATTGAATATGAGCCTACTCTCATCCGAATTTGCAAGTCGTGATTATAAGTATAAGATTGTATTTTTTATATTTACACTTCCGTGCCGTCAGGCATGATGTCATGTAGGTGACTTTCAGATTTACAGCCAGGTAAATCATTTACGCAATGGAATGAAGTACTCCCATGTCTAAAATGGGGCATGGTATAGAACTACCATGCAATGGGGATCCTAATAGCGACCTGTGCACCTCGATTAGAGATAGTGGCTAGCGAGTTCTAAATATCTTTAAAATAAAATAGGTAATAGACCTAATGAGCCACTATGCCCCAATGGTTTGGTTTTCATATCATTCATATCGGACCCATATTATGCTCTATATTCGGTTTTACGTAAGTATTTCCGGCCCACAACACTTGCATCCAAATTCAATTATATTTTTCCAACGAGGGCTACGCCTGAACTTTAAGTAATCCGCGAGCAGCAACAGCTGGTTATGTTTTGGTTACCGCACTGCCAAAATATCAAGGTCATCATCCGGGTCGGTTGAGGGGCGTAGGACATTTGAAAAGTTTTTTTTCCTCCTATATAATTACGGATTACTATTGTCAATTAATTGTTATTTCTTCAATTCCCTACAGTTGAATCGACCACATTTTCAATTATTCTTATAATTGATCGATATCAATTTTGTTCGATAATCGCACATGCCTAGTCAAGGATATGTATGAAGCTAGCTTTGTGTTTAAATTGAAACTGGCTTCATAGTGCTGTGGCGACAGTCAGTGTATTTCGAATATACCTATAGTGGCATTTGCTTAAAATCGTGCTGAAGCCGTTACTCCCTGGATGAATAAAGTAGACAAGTGTCGTCTATTTCAGTCTGGTGATTCATTAGCTCATCGACAAATAAATTAGCAAACCAACCTTTCTAGAAATAATGGGCTGAAGAAGAGTTATTCGGGCGTACGAGTTAGTAGTGGAAAGATTGTTAAATGCATGGTACTACTGTTAAATAAAGGTATTACAGAGATTCGACTGACTAACCTACCGTAGGAACAACCTATGTATCCATTATTAATGACAGCTGTTACGATCTCTAATCGTTCACGGAAAATATGATATTTTTAGCCTGTCCGTTAGGCGATCTAATTCACCGATTTGGTGTGTATGATATAATCAACCGTGGACGTAGATAAAAATGATGATCTACAACTCTACAACTACATCTAACATCTACAACTTCCGTTAAAATTGACGACAATTAGTATTGGGCCTTGAGGCTAACAAACGGTGTAACGATTTTCAGTCTCGTCGTCATTAAATAACTGGGTAATATCATATTACACTAGATATTACCATAAACCTCGACAGGCGCATGCATTACTAATATGGATACCAGAAAAATCTCTCATAAGAGGACAGTTACTCTCAATTGTTTCTGTACTTGACTGACAGTTTTACGCCAGCCATGTTCTATCCTCGCTACAATGATCGTAATTGCATTATGGTATAGAGTGAAAATTTGGGCAACCTTCCCAGCCAAGCTCCGATACAGGCTTCAGTTATTTCATAGCGCGGTGCACCCTATCAAAAGTGGACCCATTCATTGACTGTCTTCCGGTTCCGACGCATTATCACGATTCTCACTAACCTTGAGAACTTTACCGTTACGGGTATTTTCGATGCTGGGGGTAAGGGGAGACCTGTTTTCGAAGCTTCTGGTGAATGCATTTCGTTCTTGGGTGACTGGAAGTCTTTTGAGTATGTTTCTATCGACTGGTGTTGACGGTCGTTTTCGCGCCGTAATCCCGCTCGTTTCTTTAGCGGTAGTGATTTGCGCTTCTTCTCAAGGCTCAGCCACTCGCATAACGCTCATATCTCCACGCATTACCCTTGCACGATTTTCTCTCAAGGACAGCCGCCGTCATTGGCGACAAAATGGGCTGTGCAGCCTTCGGCTTTTCTTGTCGTCCATGATCTTTTTTATTTCTCTTTCCGTTTCTCACAATCAGTGGACTTTTTTTACCTTTTAATTCAACGCTAGGGATAGGTATGAAGTTGCCATGTCATCGCATGCCCGTTTATGTGGAGGAAAAGCGTTGTTATGAGCATATAACATCGTTGTAGGTTTTTTCTTACAAACAGGCGTATCCAGGAGGGTTTTGGGGGTTGTAACCCCCCCCCCCCCCCCGCATTGATACGAAAACGTAAAAATTATGTGTTTAACGCATGCTAATAGTACACCTATTGATCACCTTGCATAACATAATGGAACACCTTCAAAACGACATTTTAATATTCATATTTTTCAAAATTCCACGACTATTCCAGGCTTCATATTCCAGGACGACCCGTTTTACATTTTACATCCCCCCCCCCCTTTCAGACGCTTCTAGATACGCCTGTGCTTACAAAGCACTTCTTTTGTTTACAAATGCGCCTCTTTGGGATAATTTGTATGTCCTTACTTAGAATTTAATATTTGAACTCACTGCGACAGTGTGACCTGACAGCGAAAACATCATGGGATTCGCGCACGGATTCAAAAATTTTATCTTCTGAAAAAATTTAGCTATGGCTATGAGTTTTTTCGGATTTTCGTTTTTTTGGTGATTTCCGGGGAAGTTGAAACATGCATTGCTAATCATTAATGGTAGTTGACACAAGGCTCTTGGAATATAATGACGAAACGCTAACTTTAATTTCTGCTAGAAGCAAATTAGAATATTTTGATAAAAATGCAATAATGGTAACAATTTTCTTTTTGCGAAAATGAAGCTTTGGAAATATTTATAGCGAATCTTATTTTAAAATTTTGGATGCTCACATACATTTTCTTCTATTATGCGTCAAATAGCTCAATAAATTTCGATTATATTTTCAAGAATATCACACGATTTGTTTTTTTTTATGGAGGCAATCGCATCTTAACTACTGAATGTTTTGAGCAAATGAGTATCAAATAACCTGATAATTATTATTAATTCTCCATTTCGTCGTACCCATATCCGAGGAAGATGGTTTAGCACAATAACTTAAATGTTGCATACTTATTGTTAAAGCCCTCCGTCCTCCTTTTTCGCCTCGTCGGTGAAAATCATTGCAGATAAAGTAGTACATATGTTATTCATCTTCTTTATAAGCGCGAATCCGAATATGTTCTGCGCCCAGTGCTTCGGTGTATTATTTACTAAATATATTTTAATTTTTTCTTCCCTCTCATATTATCACCACAGAGTAGGGATATATCTTTACTCTTGTGTTATCACTGAGTGCGGCATGAAGTAGCTGCAACAACTTGTAGGGTGTGTTTTCTTGTGAGGTTTGCTTCGTAGTGAAATGATGTGTTGATAGCGCATACTGTCAAATAACTTATGCACTGCTTTTTCCGCTATGATGTTCTCTGTCTCCTCCTCCTTTACACACTGTAGAGACGTGCTTGTTTTAGCATCAGGGAATTAGCGTGACAATTTGTCATCCCGCATCAGTCTTGTCCTGAGGAAAGATATCAGGATATTAGTGTGGAGGGGAGCAGATAAGCCCGCCGCCTGCTTTGGCCTTCTCTGAACAAGAGACGGTAAGGGGCGATGCGATGCAGGAATCGAATTACCGGTGGAAAATTTCCGCCTCCCCCGCGATTGGAACTCAGGTCCTCCGCGTTGGAAGTCAGTACTCCAGCCACTGTACTGTGAAAATCCGACCACCCTGCATATTACCTTTATTCATTTATCTCCGTCATCGTGTACCCTAAACAGCTACAGCATTACTATGCCGTGATATCTTTCGGGTATGGTTGCCTACGGAGTTAGTTGAGACTTAACCTTTATATTGTCTTCACTCTTAAAGACGCTCGTTGCAACGTAAGTGAGAAGTTCACGCACAGTAATGTTTATTACCAGCTGGTCTCTACCCTCGTCTATCCAATCCATCGTCTTTAAGTCGAAGAATACGGTTAAGGGTGGTTATTTGCGGAGACCACAAGTTTCATGTTTTGATATTATTTTTTTATTTAACCGATGATATATTGGCTTGAATTATTTTACGCGGTATATGTAGTTAGCTAGACCGTTCCATGTCAACTAGAGGAAAATTATTTGGAACTACAGGGTTTAAGCATCGACTTTGGAGAAAGTGATTTGAATGTAGGGCAAGTAAATGGGGTAGATGAAAATGAGGTCGGCCTCCCGCTGAAGTGTGATGACTTGCCTCGGAACTCCTCCTTTGACAATAACGGAGCATTCTACGCGCAACCTAAATAGCCTACAAGTAATGCAGAGGCTAATAACCTAGCGTAAAATACGATGAGAAATTCGAGTATGATACTAGTAGTACTTCAATTCCACGTGCTTCAAAAGCTATGCAGGTATGTCCCACCAACTAGTTGTTTTCCGCAGCTTTGGTGACCATCCTGCTATAATGTGAAACTTCTGAGTTACTCGCTGTGTTGTATTTGTGTGGTGGAGAGATTTTCCGACTTTCAGCTACAAGGTTAATTGTGTGGTGATCGGAAAAATAAATTCATTTGAAGCTTTTTAACGTCCGCGATTATCATGCCTAAAGTTCTATTACGAAAGCTGCAATATTTCCGGGTTTTTGTATCCGGGCTATATTAAAATATAGGACCCCTAGATTTTACTCAGGCATAAGAAAAGCATTGGAATCAGTGTAGAGGTTGTTTTATTTGCTTTTTTAAACTACTTGCACTCATGATATAGGACGGAAATTTTCACTATCGGATGGCTGAAAGAATGAAGTATTTAATTCTTACATTTGATTATGCTTTACGTTTCGTTTTTGCATAGAATTTTGTACACTGCTAGAGATCTACAGACTTATTACACTTATGTATAAAAGAATGATTTTAATATTCATTTCTTTCACACTACTCGCCCAGGCACTCCTTTCAAACTTTCAAAAAATTATGAAGCATGGGTGCCGCATTGTAACATTCTAAGAGTTCTATCGGCAGACGAACTGATTACATCTACTGGACGGTCACACATCATACCATATGAGCTTAGCCTACAAATCAGCACCATGATGAATGCCCATAAGACACTTATCCACAAACCTTTGAATTACTAGTAATATGTCTCTTTGAAACACTGAGATAGTGGTATGAAACTATGGATAAAACTATGACATGTAGCCCCATTTTCCTCAAATTTCAAAAAGCCGTCAAACCTAAACGGCTTTGAGTATCAACTCCCAAGTTTGAAGTCAGTGTAGGTTATTATGATTTGTTAGTACCCTATGAATATCACATTTTTACTAGTCCCTTCTTTGAGATATGTGACCTTGAAAATGTCAATTTTTGAGTTTCCGCCCATTTTTTATTTGTTTTGGGGTGTAAAGGGGACTCAGGATCAATGCAAAATATTTTTTTCTAACACATGTGTACCTGGAGTATTAATCCCAAAGGATTTGTTTTGATACCTGGTCCTCATTGTGAATTATTGGCTTTCAAAGAGTGAAAAAAACAAACATTTTATGCGGAAAGTTGATGCCCTCGTTTATGCCTGAATATTTTTTTTAAATTTATTTTCTCTTGCATATTTTTATAGAACAATATTTTTAGAAAGTATAAATATAAGTATGGTTGCTGTAACTTACAAAAAATGCAAATAGTAGGATTAATCGCAAAAATCAAAAAGTGACATTTTTACTCTGCCGGCACATGCGATAATCCCCGTATTTCGTGAATGGTTTGCTCTAAAAATTTAACGAGAACTGATTTGTAATCTACATGTAAGCACCTATCTATGTTCAAAATAAAAAAAACTAAAAATGGGTTAGTGACCACTTTTATTAAAATTTGTTGATTTATGATGGAATGACCCCTAGGCAATACCCGCATAGCAAATAACACATGTTTTTAGCCGTAAAGTTGTTAGTTTTACTAGGCCAAAGAAGGAGCTGTGTGGCAAATCCCAGTGTAATCTATTTCATCGTGTACGTTCGGTTAGTTCTGGAGATATCGTGATCAGTCAGTGAATGAGTGGGATTTGCCTTTTAAATATAAGTATGAAGGTAGATAAGCTTACTTGAAAAAGTTATCTTGAGAGATAACTTTTTCAAGTAAGTTTGCCGAATTTGAGCGTGGCTAAAATATTTATTTGCAGATAAGTGGCTATAATTGAATAACATTGAAATGGCAACGTATTTTTCTCACCGCACATTTGTTTGACCTGATATGTCAATATCGCACCTCATTAGGGGAATGCACAAGTAAACATTGCAAGCCCTAGCGAGTGAAAGCTATGATCCAGATGTATTCCAAATTCAAAATTAAGGGAAATCGTATGACTTAGCCGATTAGAGCAAGTGTCTTTCTATTTCCAGTCAGTTATGTTAGCCAGTCACACCACCAAGCCTTGTTTGCCTCACCTAACGAGCCTTTGGAAGATCCGGTTTCGAATCATGGACAAGTCAGATGTTTTTATGGCGAAATTTAACTCATTGGTTTTCTGTCAAAATTCTTAGTTTTCTATCAAAACGCAGAAATTCAACGCGGCAAAGGTCACTGAGAATTAATCTCGAAGTGACATGGACACTCAGGGTAAGGGTCCGTTCCTTTTATTGTACTGACAGTAAAAGGTTACATAGGGAGATATACGCTGATAATCACAGAGCTTTGACTGATCCCCTTGGCAAAATGAAGGGTATCGGATCAGTATAATATGGTATCCGATACTACGTATCGCCATGATCTCGCTGTAATCTCGCAAAAAGTATCCATGAGTATCGCCAAGTCCTATAGCCGAGACTCGTTGTAATACTCTTCGAGACTGGTCAGGACTGAAGTATCAGACGGGATACTGGGTATCCGTTGTCGATACTCCGTGGATACTGCCCCGTCGATACTCGATGGATACTGCATCCCTGATACCCTCTGGTACCCCAGTTGCTGCACAGAGGCCTAATTGGCAGGTACGGCTTCAAGGGGGGGCACGGGCCATTCCCCCGCCCCCTAATAGACCTCAGTTGGGAAAAAGGGAAGAGGGTGAAAGGACGGGAGGTGATGGACTTAAATGGATTCCACAATAATTATTATTATGCGAATCAATAATCCTGCGCTAGTGAAGTTTTGTAATCTAACTTAGGTGAATGAATTTTCGGGTCATTACCTATAGAGAAAACCTCAGGTTCATTAAAAAGCTGATAGATTTAATTTTAATTATGTATAAATGGATAATGGATGAATATATGGCTGCATTAAATGTCGTGAATAATCTAAGGAAGATTTTACTTTACCTTAGTAACGCCGCACGTAATCGATACAGGGATTGTTTTTAAAAAATCGGCTAGAGAGTTCATTAGGGAATTAGATGATGGTCAAAGATGATTCTCCCGATTAGAGGAAAAAACACGAGCAAAAGAATAGTCCCTGGTTATTGTATTAACTAGGGTAGCAGTCCTTTTTCGGAGAAATAAAGCTAGCAAGCAAGATCAAGACTTCTAAGATTGTACAAACAAGAGGCCGGAGATTACATCTTATATTGAAATATTCCCCAATAATGACCAAATACACTCATACACAACACGCAACTGTAATAAAATTCATGTCTATTATAATTTTCTCTCACTAGCTCAGAAAGGTCCTCACTATGCTGCATCAGCAATGTACAACAAGATTCCTCTTGATATCAAAGCTATATTATCATTCATATCATTTAAGGTCAATTTAAAGAACTTCTTGAAAAGGAAATCATATTATAGCATTGCTGAATTTTTTGAAAGTATATGTAAATGCTGTCAATAATAAAATGTATTCATGTAATGTATTCAGGTAAAATGTACTCATGTATCTCATCATACTCTTATTTGACGATTTATATGTTACTTATTAACCTTACAGAAATATTGTTAAAAATTAATATATGAAGAGGTTCTTATGCTCCCTTTATGTATCGGTAGATTCGAACTCTCATCATATTATGTACGCCTTCTTCCCTCATACAATTCGCGATAGAACCACGAGAAAATCCTATTATTTAAATTCAATACAATTAAGGTAACCTTAAACGCTATTCTCATTCGCAAATACAAAAAGTGGTTTGCGTCATTACACCGTATAGGTAATACTCGCCCTTGTTGTTGGTCGAAGGTTAAAATGTAGCTCTCGACTACAAATTTGTATTAAAACTTTTACACTAATCACAGACGTACAGAAAAAATGTTATCATGCAATACCACCACGTTTCCTACGAGCAAGTTTTATTATATCTAGATGGATGTAGAGATGTTTTGACAGAGTTCTACTTTCCGTTCCACATTTACGCCAGACGATGATCTCTTGTCCTGTCTTATGTCATGGTACTACTAACTAGTAGTACCTTGGCATAAGTAGTTAGTAGTACCTTGGTCTTATGCTGAGTGTCACGTAGCTGTTAAACCCGGGTTCGTCTGAAGTATTGAATATTAGTTTGACATAGCCTCAAGCGATGAAACAATTGTGTGCCATATGCCTTGAAGTTTAAAAAACTCTGAAAATATATAAGTATGTATACATATATATATATATATATATATATATATATATATATATATATATATATATCTTAGACTACATACTTGATTCCGAAATTGTAGGAATTGGAATATTCCGGTAAGTGGAACAGAGAAACCATGGCCAAAGAAAACAGAAAGGAATGCAATTAGTAAGTAGATACGATACTAAGTGGCGATAGGGGATAGTTACAACTTGTAACAAAAGCAGCTAAGAAAAAGATTTGGATGCGAAATACGAATAAGTTGAAGCCGTGGATCACAGAGGCTATGATTAAAAGGTTTAGTAGAGACGAAAATTGAAAAAAAATAAATATAAATATATATATATATATATACACACAGTCTAGGATACGGTGGAAATTGCCGGAAGAAAAATGTTTTTACTTGACCGCTTTCGACTTTACGGACCAATTCCCAAACTACTACGCCACTCGGGAGCCCCAATCACAGGGGCAATTTTTGGAGTATCTGTTAAGGTGAAGGCACAATAGGAAAAGCAATGTTGGAGCCATAAAGAATAGAGAAAGTTCTTCATTCTTTGTGGTTGGAACTGTGCGCCGGCTGCAAGATTCGTCGGCGGCGGCGTCCACGTGTATTTTTCTCGGCGGCGGCGGCGGAAACGGCGTCATAGTACATTAATCTTCTTGTATTACTGGTAAAACATCAATTGGGAAATTAAAGATAATCATTTGTTAACTTTACTCATTTGCGTATTGCTGGGGGTTTAAAAAATGATAGGGTTAAATTAATCATTACTTCGTTCGTTGTAGAACTGAATTATTATTTAATTGGCAAGAGTTTACTTCAAAATATGCATATATGGTTCTTATAATGATAAAAGGAGTTATTAGTTACAAGCAGTGTCAGTATCACTCTTCAACGCATAAATTTCACTTCACAGAACTAGAATTCCATATC
The DNA here is from genome assembly GCA_963573305.1 of Pyrrhosoma nymphula. Classification (NCBI taxonomy): domain Eukaryota; kingdom Metazoa; phylum Arthropoda; class Insecta; order Odonata; family Coenagrionidae; genus Pyrrhosoma; species Pyrrhosoma nymphula. Next base: position 90,023,274 of record OY754330.1, read on the forward strand.
CAAAAACATAAATTCAGATGATTGAATAGCATATAGAGTTGCTAAAAACTCAATTACTACTAATCCACTACGCCTAAACAATTAAAAAAAAAACAGATGGCTTACATAATCATACATACAAATATCAGTTTCCTTGTATGGAAATGTGTATCATTGAACGCGCCAAATTTACTAATATGTGTTAGTTTTCATCCAATTTTACTGTAGTTTAATTGTCATGTATGACAACTATTTTATCTGCATTGCTGGGGGCCAGTGATGACCGCCTAGATCGAACCATCAATCCCGCAATGGAAAAAACTGTTTCACTAGATGTACTAGTGGCGGGTATGCACAAAATATGACGTGCAATGCCGCAAGCCAGCGGAAGTTAATTTCACTCCTCTTCCAAAAGGCTAACAAGTCTCCACCCACTACCTCCTCCGATGAAATAGAACTTAGATATATCTGGCATTCGCTTTCTATTTAAGATTCTGCTATATGCTGCGGTGCAGAGTGCTTCCTAGCCAAGTTCAACAGTAAGATCCAGATGGAGAATGACTTGCACATTGAAGTACTCCGCTAGTGGATGGGGTTGAAAATGCATTTGAAGAATGACATTGAACGGCCTTTGAAGAGCTAGAATGATTAATAATATCTGTTTCCACTATTGTCACTTTTATAGCTTTTACAAGATACGAAACTTTTGTTTCTATCTTATCTGCTATATACTTTTCAACTTCGCAGAACGAGTGAAAACCAGAAGGGCTCCAAATACAAAAATTTCAGTCACTGTGTAGCAGTATTCAAACTTTTCGCACACACTTCTTTTTACATCAGATAGCAAAACACTGTCCTTTGGATTTCTCTTAAGGATAGATCGGAACTCTGACCTGAATACCATTACAAGATTAATGGAGCCCATCTTTTCCTTTGAAAGTATTTCCACAGCCTGCTTGAATCCAGACAGAAAATCAACTAACTCTTTAAGCAAATCCCATTGCACAGAACTGAAGCGCAGGTCACCTTTACCAATGTTTAGAAGCACGCTATCTACAGGATTTTTGTTTTGACCGCCTAGGCTCTCTAACATAGCTAAAGTACTATGCCATCTGGTTGGTGTCATAGATTTTATTGTCTTCATGCGGGATGGTCGCTCTCATGGAAATATATCACCTACCAATCCATCTGTGTTTTGTTCAGAGGTATCAAGTTCTGTCTCCGCCGTTAAATCACATTCGTCCCCAGAATCTGCGGGCAAGGGTATCTTTCTCTTCTGCTTCGAGAAGACTACCTTCCTCCTCTGAAGCGAAAAAAATATCTCTTGGTATTCTCTAGCGAATTCTGTCTCAAGATCTGAGGTTCTATAACGAATAGCTTTTACAACCTCGCATGCCTGCTTGACCAATGATATGGTCTTCTGTGTTTTACCAATGCCATCAACTGTGACCAAATTGTTTAGTGCATGCACAAGACAGGCAGAGTTCTCGAGATCGGCGAGCCCGCACGCACGCCTTATGTTAGCTCCACGATCAGTAACAGCGTGGAGAGATTTCTCTTTCAGGCCAAATCTTGTTCGGGCATCTATTATTTCATCCCAAATAGCCTCCCCGGTATACCTGCTCATCATCAGTTTAGTTGACAGCGTAAAATTCTGCATCACGAAGGAATCCGGGAAAGAAGATACGTTATTCTTATTTGCGCCTTTAAATTTACAATGAAACAGCGAGAATTCCATTCAATTAATTGTCGAGTCTCAAAGAGTATGCATTTACCTACCTTGATAATGATTGCTGTGCAGTCGAAACCTGGGTCGGCATTAAACCATTTTTAGTGTAGAATATACTGAGATATATTTTTTCATCATGTCTGTGACTATGTTCCACAAAGATACGCCTTCAACCATTAGTATTACAAATATTTCCATTCTTTCTTTTTTAGTCGATCAAGATTTCAATGAGTTTCTATTGAGCTAATAAAATTACTAAGGACGCTTACAGGGATTTCACGTGGGTGGAGAGAGTATGTAAGAGATAGCGATGATTGGACTGCAGGCTTAGACACCAAAAAGTAAAACGACGTAGATAAGGAAACTGGGTCCTAGATGGCGACATGGGAGCAGCGCGGCTAGTGATGACGTGCAAGGCAATATGAAGAGATGCGTTCCATCGAAATAACAGTAGATTCAAGGAAAAGCAGAATGCAGATATTAAATGGGCACTTTCCTTTAGTACATGCGGAGAAAATTTGGGAGACTGTGAATAACCATTTTTGAGCTTTCTCCTAAAAGAGAGAATATATTTATTATGTGAAGATTCCGGGACGATTGATTTAATTTCGATCCCGGGATGCACTTTACAGAATCTTAGGGAATAAATATCTTATGCAAAGATTTATTTGCATAAAGAAAGGTGAGATTAACTAATAATTGCACAAATAATACTTACAACTGTGTCATTATCGAGAAACTGGAGGACTCCGTAATCCTTTCTTGCAATGAACGCGTTACTACACAAGGGCCCACGTTATGGGTAGTGAAAGACACCCATGCGGAATTTGAATCCGCCATCTCATGTTAAGCACGCAGACGCGGGCTTTACCCCGCCGCTACGGAGGCTGATCAAACCTACCACTAGAACATGAATCTTAACTGATCAGAATGTCGTCATTGTTTGCGTTGATTTCGAAAAGGCCTGTCGAAGGAGGGGGACTTTGAGGGATCTATTTCGTTACCAGGTGAGTTCGAGGGCGATGATATTGGTATTTCACCGATTAGAGAAAACGATGCATTTCAATAAAACGCATAAAAGCTGTAGTTTATCTTCAGAATTTAAACGTTGACTCTTGAAATTTGAATGCATTTTATTTTCCACGGGAAGTAACTGTCACCATACTCTGGACGTGTTGATTTTATATGCCGCAGTGGGTACCAAGAGGCGAGCCAATCCCATACCTATCAAACCGACCTTCGGTTTGCTCACTAAGCGTTGGGAGCCAAAGTTCTACTCTATTATGCTGCCCTCATTTAAAGTTTCTTCCGGGAGTAGCGAATATTTCTCCTGGAAATTATCGGAAATTCTAAATTTAGAATTATTGCATCTCTGGCCACGCCTATAGGCACTTGCGAATTGGGTTGGCCGACGGCCCTTGAAATCGCGACAGCCTTGGATGGAAAATCCTTGAGAACTAATTAAATCCATTATATAAAACTGGAATATGGGAGAAATCAATTTTAGCTTCAGAGAAATTATACTAATTTTACCCGCCGCACTCGAATTATAAATAAAAACACTGAGTAGTATTACATTGTAGTGAAAATAAATAAGAGACTGCATCTATGGAGTCTACTCCAAAATGACCACGAGATTTCCGGCCTCTATTCTTAATTTTGATACTAAAAACTTTAAAAATTAAAGAGAATATAAAATTGTGATACATATTAGAAAAATATTTATAAAAAAAGTATTCCATGCATTCCATTCCATTCTACTTTATGGTGCTGTCCTTGAATTCCTTTTTAACGCTCCGTTTTCCTCAGACAATGACTACGCAGTTCTCAGTTTCTTAAGTTAGTTTCATCGGCCAGGAAAGAGCTCGTTATACTCCCTAAGGCGAGTGAAATCCACATATTTTGAGTAGGTAGGTTCCATTCCCCATTTCGACAGCCATGGAAAGATGGCTTTTGTAAGACCACATTTCCTGCTCATTTCTTCACTACCGAGATAAGCACTTTTTGAGTTTTAGGTATATGAATCCAAGGGGCCTGAGTAAACGGGATAAAAGATTATTTTCTGTTTATAAAAGCGATTACGAACATGAAAAAGTTGCAGTAAGTTGTGGGGCTACTAGGACTGTAATATGTAATGTATTAACACAATGTTTCATCCTTTACTAGTGCAATATTGGTTCTTTTTCTGCATAACGCAAATTTCGATTAGTTGGATGGCACAGATGGTACTTATTTACCCAGCCATAAGACTTTATTTGCATGCCATTATATATTAAAGTTCTTTTGAAAGATGCATTGCCTTCGTTCATTTGCTATCAAGGATGCTTCTTTTTGCGCAAGAGGAACGTATTTTTTGCCCGCTTCTAGGTGGCGGTGTCCTGTCGCGCGGGAAGGCAGCTGTCCTATTTGTACCATATGTGTTTTGATAGACGGCTCTGGAATTGCGGTATACTAAGTGTCATCTAAGTCCTAGTGACACTTTTTCCATCTAAATGGCTTTAATGGAGCCATGAATTTGTACTTAGTGAGGGGAAAACGAGTATGAGGAACCTCCTGAAACTGACCTAATGTATCCCACTAACTTCATCCGCCTGATAACCCCAACTCACTTTCTTTCTTTATCAAATGCCATTGGGCGGAGAAAACGTCGCATTTATCACACTCTGTAAAGCTAGAAACCTACTTCGACTTATTGAGTCGTTATGAAGTAGTGTAAAGGTCATAGAAACTTTCCCTAATTTGAAATGATTCGTGTAATGGTTTAATTGAACATGCACTTTATTTTTATATAATTATTATGTTAGTGATATGGAGTGTTACTTGATTATCTGGTAACCAAAATACGGTGCTCTCTAGGATACCTGAAGCCACTTCAGAGTACTCATTGTGAGTAAAATGTTCTTATATCGTAATGTTCGTATTTTTTTGTCTGGTAATTAATGAATTCATTTTAATTGTTCCGTGCTGCGGGTAACAATTTAGTTGTGAGATAGGCACTCTAAATTGCGAGATGGTGGATTTAGTCTTAATGGTGAACACGACCTTGAAGTCTTGGGCCAGAAAAAAAAGTGGCAATGTAGTTCAACTTGGTGAGAAGTTGTGGAGGGAAGAGGGAGTGTGAGTAAAAGAAGGTCAGGGTCGCTCATTCAGTAGAGGGATGGAGTGAACAAGGGGCGTGGATGAAAAAAGGAATGTGAGCGGTCAATAACAGTCTCTTCTCGTGGCTGGCAGTTCCAACTGTCTCCCACGTATTCTACCTTGAGCCTTTGTCACCAGTGTAACTACAGGATCTATGTGGTCAATACAGCGCAAATGCGATGGGTCTCAGTGGCTTGGCCCGTATCGGTGACTCTCCCGTTGCGTAATCTTTTAGCTGTGTTTCATAATTGTGTTTTTTCACTAAAATGTCCCGCTATATCCTACTACGATTATGATACACAGGATAACCTCGGATGGATCTTTAGATCACTGACTGTGTGTCAATTGCTGGAAATCTTTCATTGTGTTAATCGGTACTAGGCTCAACTTTATGAAATCTCATGTAAGATTAAACGATAAACTAAAATTCGCCGTAAAAAATTACGTGCCTACATTATTTATCCGCACTTAATTTTACCTACCGGCCATTTCTGTGACGAGAGAATTACACATACTTATCCCCGAAACTTAAGATCATACAGCCAAAACCATGGTTGGCTGTATTAATTTTATTGTACATAAGTTATAAAAACGAGAGTTTTTCTGAGCTCCATCTTCATACTCCACTGTAAATCTATACAGGTACATTTAAGCGTCCCAACTGAGGATGCCGACTATCCGACGAAACTTGTTTGAACTAAAATAAATTTTCTGTTGAGGATGAAGTTTTATTTTCGACTATTTCAATCCGCAGCTTCTTCCGGGACATTGAAAGCAAAAATAATAAAAATAGCATAAAAACAACGCTACCTAATCGTGCGCCTAGGAATTATAATTTTAATCCTGTCGGTCCTGCAATCTATCTCCCTGATTTTATGCATGTGATCGAGCTGCAATGGTAGCATGGAACTTTTATATATCCTTGACATCTTCAGAGAAGTATTTCACCAATTTTCTTGGATAATTATTAGCCGTAGAAGAGACGATTGGGGAAAATGTAAATGTGTTGTTATCGAAGAATGACGAGGGTGACATTAGCGGGATGGAATCACTATTGAAGTCTTAAGACTAGCCGGTAATAAATGATGTATTACGGCAACTCCAAGAAGTAGAAGTGACAAATTTACGTGACAAAAATGGAACACAAGGTTCTCTTGAAAACGATGATGGAAAGCGAAATGAAGGGAAATTATCACTATCCTCCTTCCTCGCTTACCTAATATCCTCCCCTCGATCACTCCCTTTCTACATTTCGTTTTCTCACCGCACGCCCTCCATTCACTTTTGCTGCCCAAGGATGGCATAGGCATAAAATAGGCATATTATAATGAATCTTACCATAAGAATTTACGAAGCAATAAAGCGGTTAGCTGAAAAAAAAAGAATGGAGGGGAGAACTGCAGCAAACAGATCTTCGGAGTGACGACTGCTGATGTTGGTGATCATTCTTCTTCAGAATTATTTTGGCATTATCACTGTTCATCCTGTTTGCGGAAATGAATGCTGATGAATAGAGGGAAAAATTACAAACCTAAATACATTAAGTAATGACCTACCACGACGGAAACACAGATTCCCTCTAGATCACATAAGTTAAGCATCGTTGGGCTTGTCTCGAATTTGGAGGGGGTGATTGTCCTATTCGCCCCGGGTGCAGCTGCCCTTGTCTGCAAGTGGCACAAAGTGAGTACAAAATGACCTTAGCCGTCGAAGCACTTTGAACTGAAGCCCTGCTATTATATTAACTCTGTGAATTCTGCGAAAACTTTCTAATCGCCGAGTCGTGGATAAAACTTTTTTGTGGAATCTACGAAGTTGTTTTAGTATTTCTTCTCGCCCCTAGTTGCGGATAAATTCCACAAAGTTATGCCGATAACTAAGAACTTTTTCTCGTCCATCTCGTTTCTCGAATTTCATCTCGTCCGATCTCAGCACTCGTGCGGGATCATCGCTGGTCCGCAAGGACGGATGGCCTTACTTATTTTTTATCTCTCGTTGAGAGCGACCCCTATTGCCCTTCGCTCGCCCCCGATCCCCGCCATTCCTTTTTCTCTCCTCAGCCAGCGTATCGGGATCTCAAAGGTCGGTGCGACAGATCGCCCCCGACATGTAAATACCGAACGCAAATAACTCATACGATTGGTCTGGAGAGAGTAAATTTCCTTTTCCGTTTGCGCGAATTTCGATCGTTGCCCCTTAAACGGAGTCGCTGTCGTCTGCCGGTCGAATGGGACCGATCGTCGTTTTTTTTACTCATCTTTCAACCTACGATTTTTCTCGTGAGGGGTTGTGACGTCACTCGTACCGGAGAGAGATATTGATTTGAGACTGCCGCGGGGGACATAAGGGAACATTCTCAAATCTAGTTATATTTACATGGACCGTCTTATTCGATGTGTGATCAGATGAACATCACTTAATTCTCTACTTGCGATATTTGCGACAAGAGTTGAGGTGTTCACCAAGAAAATGCGCTTCTAAGGGTAATCTGAGCGTGGGTGTTTCTGAGCCCGGAGTAAAGCGTCTCAAAATTATCGCTTGCCTTGTACTTTTCAGTACATAAGATATACTTTGATAGTTTATTAGCAACACAACCCACAATACGCTTGGCGAACTACTTGTCAATATGAAAAATTCACATGAGGAGCTTAAAGTTCATTATCGAGGTTGGGTATTGATAACATAAAATAGGCTCTGCACGATCAACCTGTCCCTATCGGAGCCGAGTGGGGAATATCGGAGCATCGCTGCACGGCAGTTAAGAAAGGCGGAATTACTTAACAGCAGTAGTACATGAGGAGGAGGCAAAGGCCCTGGAGCGCATAGCAAATATAATAATGTGAATGATAATGAAAGCCAAAGCTTCATCTATATTATCATTCATCATCACAGGTGTTCCACCAATTTTGTAAGACACATCGAAATCATGGGCCATGCGTAGTCATTACTGTCACAAATCCAAAATCCTATATTATCTTCCGCTTTTATTCTTATCTCCTGTCTTCCCTTAGGGTACGTTTTCCTAGCGACGGGTTTTTCCGTCGCGTGGGACGGAATACGCTTCCCAATTCAGTCGAGCTTCACGTCACGTATCACGTCGCGTAAAAATGTTTTCCTAGATTTGAAAAGGACGACGCGTATGGCGCGTCGACAGTGGCGGAGGTTGTGTAGAGGAATATAAGTTGGGATAAAAATTAATGCAACCACCTCTAACACGCGGCGTGCAGCGTGATATACTTCTTCTGGAGGACGCCGTCTTATCACGCCGACGGTGAACCGTTTAACTTGTTGCTCTTTTTAGGAAAACAGTGTGATACATTTCCTTTTTTTAAGTGGGTAGCAGAGTTCGGTCGGCGTATTTCGTCCCACGCGACGGAAAAAACCCGTCGCTAAGAAAACGTACCTTGATACGCTGCACGCCGCGTGTTAGGGGTGGTTACTTTAATTTTTATCCCAACTTACATTCGTCTATACAACCTCCGCCACGGTCAACACGCCACGCGCGTCGTCCTTTTCAAATCTAGGAAAACATTTTTATGTGACTTGATAGGTGACGTTGAGTTCGACGGGATTGAGAAGCGCATTCCGTCCCACGCGACGTAAAAACTCGTCGCTAGGAAAACGTACCTTTATGTCGTCAAATATCCCTGCTCCCTTCCCCTCTTCCCCAACTTTTTCCCTCGTATCGTTGTCTCAAACAGCCTCTTAACCTCGCTATTTGCCCGCTAACCACTTCCTGTGACCCCTTCGGATTACCCATATCACTTTCTTCTCATCTTCTTTCATCTTTAACATCTCATCGTTCGTATTCCTTTTCGTCCGTTCGTCCCTGCTCTTGTAGCTTGTAACTACACCAATTTCTCCCGCCTTTGGGTAAGGCCGTATCTTTTAAATAAGTTCAGTTCATTAACGAATGCATCTCAGCTTACCGTCTAGGGCTGGTCACGTGGAAACAAGAAGGTTGCTCCCATTAGTCACAAACCAGCGCACTTGGGCTAAGTTTTATGCCTGCCTGACATATTGATGTGAGATTTATTAATTAGAGGGCATGTTCAAGTCTGTTATTATTTCGAGAAAGTATTTGACCAGGCATTATGAAACAGGGCCTCGGTAGTTTTTTCGACGCAAATCTGGTCGAAATGGGAGATAACATTCTTATTGTAAAAGTTTATTCGTTTATTTAACGTTAAAAATTGTGTACACGAGTAAATGTATGGAGAGAAAAGTTTTTATTTTATTACTTTCCCTTTCTCCTTCATTTTTTTTCGTTTAAATACGTTGATGGGGCAATGCATGCCCCGCTAAGTCTACAGAACCTTGTGGCCCCTGCTCACATTCACAGAAGTCCTTACAATTTTTTTTCGCTATGGGCAGTTTTTCGCAGCCAATCGCCTTGTCAAGCAATTTTTATTGAGCACGAGAGACTATTTTTACCTAGCAATGAGTAAATTCTTCATTGTGTAGCTATTCTTCCTTCCTTCCTAAAGAGCTCGGTACAGCCTTAAAGAAACTAGGATTTATCAAGCGGATATTAGGATTGTCCTCGGATGAAAAAGTGCCGAACATTGCCGAACAGAAAGGTACAAAAGTTCGTTCTTACACGCACAATAAGTGACCATAATAAAAACAGATCCACTGAAAGCACTGCCAAAATACACCAGCTTTTCACCTACTCATAACATTCTCCTTTACACGGCTGGTGTCCTGATACCCCCTGCCACACGCCCATGCTGCGGCTCGCAGTGTAGTATGTAGATGTATAATTCTTATGTTAAAATTTCTCTACGAATTACCAAAATATTCGCTTTCTCTGAGCGTGTGAATTCTCTCTACAACCGCTATAATTATATTTGTAAATTGCCTTTTTAATATTATTATACATAGGTATCACTGTTCTTCTTTTCACGTAGGGTCAAGGTGTACCTTTTGACGAACTTGTGCACTTTTTGTTGTTGTTCACTTTTTTATTAAGGACTCATATTACACCAGAGGCTCTTTTTTTTTGTTTTATCACGGTTTCAAGGCGGTTGCTTGCATCACCGACCAAAGCACCCATAAATATGCTAAACCATGTCGCCGCACTGACTCTTACAATCAGTTGCTCGAAGACATGGCAACGTGGTGTTGCTGATCTACCTACGATATAACGTCTCTCGCGTTGATTGACTCACGCCTCCTATCCCTCATGCCGCTCACAGCCGCACTTTAAGTCGACGATTACGCCGTGAACAAGTTTGATTTTCAACTTCACAAATCCAAATCCAAGCACCTTATAGCCACAAGAAGTGCCGTGACATTCGGATGACAACCACATATTCTTGAGGGATAAGAAAGTAAATTTTTACCCAGGCGCTCATTTGTTGCCCTAAAATCCGTTACTGACACAAGAATAATGGATTACGCATTCGCGTAGTCAACCGATTTTCATTAAATCGACTGCGTATGATAGAATGCTCATTTATTGATGCGCGTAGAACATGTTTTATCTCCTTATCGGTACTCATGCTATTGTTTTAATGCATGGTTTTAGGTTCATTGTGCCGACAAAGGCATCGTGAAAACTTTCAGTAAGGAAAAGTAGGTACTTTCCCTACAGTTTTATTCTAAAAAGGATTCGAGTTATGTTGCAACAAATAGCTTTAAGGTGCGAAACAGGTAATTGTAACTTTCAAGCGATATTTCTATGAGTCCTTGAAAATCCCTTCCTTGTAAAAAAAATTTCATGAAAATGACGGTTATCTGTTGAATCCTTGGTCAAATCCTATTTAAAATAAAATGGTGTGGAAATTACGTAGATATTTCTTTATTTTTCTTGATTTCGGGGTTTAAAATACCATTGGTCAACTTAGAACTCCCTTCTCTTACTTAAAAACGTATTAACTTGCGATTCCAAAATTAGCCAGGAATGCTATGAACATTTTAGAGGGAGAAATGTTTTACCTGCAGCTGTTGTAAAAGTTGTAAATGTCCTATTCTTTCTAAACTGGTGTAGGGATTGATATTCGAGTGGTCGTAAGAACGCCATAATTGCAAATACCTGCCGATAGATGTAAAAATTCAAAGGCATCACCAGTAGCGTAGAAGAGGCTATCGCTATCATTGCAGTTAAAATTTAAGAATTTATAAAAAGTAGATTAGACTAATAATACAATGGAACAGTCTGCTATCGGTGGCTCACGTTTCTCTTCTGAATGATATTTGATTCTGAATATGCATGCACGAGAGATGTGTACCTTTTGACTAATGTTAGCCATTATTGATTATACGGCATTATTGATAACTTTACCTTTTTCTGGACTTGCATGAGTGGCCTAGTTGTTAAATGTTATAAAATTAAGGGGAGTCGAGTGGGACGAAAATATCGAATATCACGTCGGTTGAAACATATTTTGTAAATTATATATCCCAATCAGTATGAATAATCAAAGCAAAATGTATTCTGACGCATTCTGAAATGCGAAATCTCTTGAAAACAACAATGTAAAGAGAATTGAGTGGACACAATATCTGAGGAAAGACAAGGATGGAATTCTTCAGGAGAATTATTAGTGGTGTTAAAAAGAAAACTTATAAGGAATAAAATAACGCGGTTAGCTGATGAGATAAAGGAGTAGAGGGTTGCAGCACATCAATATTTGAGTTGATTAGTGCTGGTTAGCCACATCGCTCATTAGCATCATTCAAAATTATTATCATTAATTTGTATCCATTGCTCCATGTCATCCCTGTAATCGTTGTTTCCCACATCCACCTTGTTTCAGTGCACACTGTCAGAACTCACGACGCAAGAGGTTTCATGCTCAAATGCTGAAATTGTTTAAAGTGGAAGTGAAATAGGGGCTGATATTTAATTCTGATACTGATGAGGTTATTCAGATCCCTAATTTCAATGGCTGTTTAGACCACTCAGATAAAATGAGAGAGGAAAAACCTAGGATGAATAATCCTTTAACACGTTCACTGCGGCACCTCTATGTTTTATATTTTGACGAGGAGAGGAGTATTTTTTTCGTTATTTTGTGTGTTATTCTTGGACCCTTTGCAGAAATGCTATTTTTAAGGTTCTACAAACTTCCGTTTGATTTTCAGTCAATTTGTAATTATTGACGCCAATTGGCGTACTTCCGCACTACGCCATAATTTATGTCGGCAACCCGAATTACACGTGCTTAAGTTTTCCGTAACTGGTGAACCAAAAGTTTTCCTTGAGTCCATAGCTCCATAAAATTTGTCAAACAGCAGGGTTATAATTCTTAACTATAAATTTCTTCAATATTTATTAAATTTGGCTCTGTAAGTAGCTTGGTAGTATCTTGGCTATAATAATCAGCAAACCTTGGGCGTAAGTTGAAGCTATACTTTAGGATTGGAGATGATATGACAAGTATTTTTATATTTTCCTCTATTTATGGAAAATGAGGCATCGGAGTCAGGTAAGAACTGCCAAACACTTAATCGCACAGAAATTCTCTGCTTTCAGCTGCTGCGTGGGTGGCCTAACAATTTTTTCTATACCCGTTTAAGTCCACGTTATGCTCCTTTCTTATCCATACCTGCAGTTAGTCACTGATGAACTGAAATGCCGCATACCATATCGATTTCCAGATTTTATTAATTAAAAACTGATGATGAACTTCTGTAATTATAAAAATTATAGTGGTCTTCAAAACCAAAGTTACACTTGGACATAAGTAAATGTAAACAGATGTATAGCTTACTTTTAAAACCATTGCACATGAATGCATTCTTTATGTAACAAGCAGATAATTGAAATGCAAACATATTTAAATGAGTTACGTGCATAAATAAGGTCTCAGTGCCAAATTATGACATAAGCATAGGTAAGTACTTTTTCATAAACCATAAATTTTAAAAAATAAAAGTATTTCATAAGTCAGTTGAAAGTTGGAAAAATATTGGTACAATATTTCTTCAAGATTCATTACTTCACCTTTCAAAGCTGAAAAATTATAGTACCATGAATGTATTCAAGTCAGTATTTATTGAAAAAATCACACAAATATTCACAAATAAAGTATGATTTTCATTGAATGTTCTAAAGCCACAGATACTTATTCACTAGTTGTGGTGTAATCGGAAACCTGGATAAATGCTTAGTGCTGGCTGTCCACAATCGGGACAGAAAAAAGAAACATCGTTCCTCAAACCTTGCCTAATGCACTGGATACACCCTTTTCTCTTCGCTGTTTTGGTGGCCCTCTCCTCCATACCTGAACTATAAGTAGGGATAGGAATTTTTCGGTTGTTGGAGAGGGAGAAAAGCGGTACTTTGAAATTAGGAATTCGGTACTTTCAACAAGACATTTCGGTGTTTTCACAGTGACCACAAATTTATATATATACACATCAAATACCGATTATTTCAAAGTCTAGAAAAGGGTCACTTATACTATAGTTTAACCCAATATGATCTGGGTTATTATGCCACACTTCCCCTTCTAGCCATGTTATGACTGAAGACAACCACCTCGTTGGCGGAACCTGGAAAAGTGGCACTAAATTTAAAAATAAAATTTAATACATTTTGTGTATTGACATGTAACTTTAGAGATTTTCCATCCTTGTGAAAGTTTGCTGCAGTTATTTGCTTCGAAGATTTTAAATTTTTCCAGTTGAGTCTTTCCCAAGCAACCTGACAGTTGTAGAATATGTACATGACTGTACGTTTATCGATACATTAAAATCCATCTTTTTGATACTGGAAAGCCCGGTCTCTTGCGCTTAATTTTGCATTCGGCATAACTCATCAAAATCACTTGAAAGCACAGAAACCAGGAATAAAACTAGGATACTTAACAGTTGTCACTGGAAAACAAACAGTCATTTGACGGAAATGGCCAAAAACTAGAGATTCAAACAATAAAATCAATCTTGGTGCCACGCAATAAATAAATATATCGACAATTATATTGGTCGTTGTTGGCCTTGATTGGTGCTTTAAAGCTAGCTATGCAACCATTGCAATGGAACAATCCCATTGCAATAAGGTCGTTCACTATGATGCGAAATTGCAATTTAATTCACGAATTCGGTAGATGGATTGGAAATTGGATTTTCGGTGGAGACAAAATTCTTCTATATTCACCCACTCACTCTTAAATCAAAAACAAAAATTCGCGAAACTTGCCGCCCACTCAAAAAGTTCGTGACAACATCAGAGATTCGGTTCAGTTTGTAATTCGCTCGCTGGAAAGCGAGGGAAGGGGAATGCTGCATAGCGCCCAGCGTAATTGGACGGAGCAGCAAGTGACTTCAAAACTTTTCATGTTGGTTCTTTTACGTGAAAGGATTTTTCGCCGCCGATAATTCGAAAAGCAGGCGACGGATCAAAACACGGAAAAATACGTCTCTCTTTATTTTTCAAACTCTATCAGAATTGGCATTTAAAAAAACTCTTGGCGAACAAGCCCATTGAAATGAAACAACTCAAAGCGGCTATTCACGCATGCACAGTCCGTCTCGTCTTCAAATCCGTAGTATAGTCTAATGAACAAATCAGAACAAAATAAAATAATCGGAAAAATACGTGTCTCTTCAGTTTCAAAATTATAATTAGCATTTAAAATCTCTTGGTGAACGATCCAATTGAAATGAAACAACTCAAAGCGGCTATTCACGCATGCGCAGTCAGTCTCATCTTCAAATCCGTAGTAGTGTTATGAACAAATCAGACCAAAATAAAAAATCGGAAAAATACGTGTCTCTTTAGTTTTCAAACTATAATTGGCATTAAAAATCTCTTTGTGAACGATCCCATTGAAATGAAACAACTTAAAGTGGCTATTCACGCATGCGCAGTCCGTCTCATATTCAAATCCGTAGTAGACTGTTATGAACAAAGCAGACCCAAAATAAAAAATCGGAAAAATACGTGTCTCTTTGGTTTTCAAACTATAATTGGCATAAAAAATCTCTTTGTGAACGATCCCATTGAAATGAAACAGCTCAAAGCGGCTATTCACACATGCGCAGTCCGTCTCGTCTTCAAATCTGTAGCACAGGAATTCCCAAACTATGTTCCGCGGAAGGCTGGGTGTTCAGAGTAACCTATAATGGCTTTATATGCTGCTACCTAAACGCAATGGTTTAATATATGTGAAGTCCACAAGGCGTTCTGTTAAAATTTCAGGATTTACGAAGTGTTTCATCGCAGGAAAAGTTTGAGAAACCCTGCTGTAGCAGATTACTTAGAATAAATGCGCATATCGCTTTTCCTTTGTTCGACTCACCTCGGAGCGGAGAGCCACCGATCATAGATGCAGATAGATGGTTATTCCACTAATTATAAATAGAAAGCACCGTGGCGTGACGAGCTGTGTATTGCCGGTTAGCGCCGTAAATCGAAAGCACCCGATGTCATCCTCCCGCGATTGTTATCATAACACCGGTTATGCTACGATGAACTGCAAACTTCCGCATACCTCAGGAATATTTCACGTGAGTTCGTTCTAATCGAATTGAGAACATTTTCTTGCAATTTTAATGTTTTTCTTGCGTTTGAAATGTACTTCCAACCATTTTCTCATAAAAAAATGAAAATTCGCGTTTTGAGGCACAATTCGCGACATTTCGCGAGTTCAAAAGTCATTTCCCCAGTCAGTATGGAGTATGTTGTAACTAACTACCACTCCTTGGACATTTTTGCCGAAATTCGCGATCGCGAAATTTTCCTATCCCTAACTATAAGGCTTTGGCCAATTGATAATTTGGAGGACTGTGACTTTTCTATTGGAACACCTTTTTACAGCAGCTTTTTAATTACTACTTCCCTAATTTTTTTAGTAGAGCCAGTCTTGAATAAAATCGCAAAGTTATCGTTTCGAGTGAATAAAAGCCAACATTTGGTCAGCTTAGTCCACACCACCTATATTTTTATTATATTCCTCTTCTATTCGTGGTTTTGTAGCAATTTGACCCCTCTTGTTTGGCATAGCAATAATTTCTCCATCAAACTCCGAAGAAATCATAAGCACATTAATGTGCTTATGATTGATTACAATTGTGCTTGTCCTTCCATTTGGCAACACTCAGGCCCTCTTTTGTATATTTTGTCCTGCTCTCTCCTTTTTTTAAGTTTTCTCTTCAAAATATCTGGAATATTTTCTTTTCTTGAAGTCCTCAAAGTACCAGTAGAATATAAAATCCGAATATTCTCACAAAATGGAGTGGAATTTGTGAATACTGACGAAATAACGTGAGCAATTTTCCACAAAGTTATAATTTATTTTCAACCCATGTTTCAATGTAGTTATATCATCTTCAGGTAACTTTCTTCTTCATATTACATCTTCATCATGACATGAAGATGATGTATCTACATTGTTCCCTGGGTTGAAAATAAATTTTAATTTTGTGTAAAATTGTTTGTGTTATTCCTTCATTACCAGAAGAATAAATCTTACAATTAAGAAGTTCAAATGATAACATTGGACTGTTTAAGATGTAATCCATTTAAACAGCGTGTACTACATTTTTGTAGTTTCAAAAAAATCTATGAACAACTTTTCCAGTATGTCCAGCTCTCCCAACTTCCTGGTCTTTTGATACAGGGTACACTAATGTTTCCAAAACATCCATTTGGCTCGCATAAAATTTACAATTTTATTCCATACTTATGCTTTTTTATATTTTATGTACTGGCGAAATGCTAGTCGCCTTCTCCACATCACCACTGTTATCTATACATAATTTGTTGCAAGGATAATTAATTTGTTTGATAGTGGACAGGAATAAATTTAAAATGGGGTGAATTTCATTTAGAGTATTTGAAGGCTCAAGTTCCCCTTTGGCAAGATTTCGTTCAAAATGAAGTGATCTCATAATAATAGAAATGCAGTTGAGTTAATAATAATAGAATTGCAGTCTTGAAATGATTTTTGAAAAGATGGGGAAATTGTAGAGCTCATCTTTGTGCCAAAAGTATTGACAATAGTCAATTGTTATGTTTCACACGTGATATAATAAACTACATATAAAGACTTTAAAATTCCGACCTGGTTACCTCACGCCAAAGTCTGGCTCGCCTTTGGCGATTTCGGTTCGACATAGGACGTCACCGTGCTGAAGCGTGCGGTACTACTCCCAACTAACTCCCTCTGTGGAGAACGAAGTCTAGTGAGCTGGTAGTATATAATTAGACAATATATGCACTTATGCACTTAATTTGTATGGGTAAATATAGAATAAAATGTATGTAAAAAGAACCGAAAGCCTAAAATAATGCAAGCCATAATGTAGACAAAATATCACTAACGCCGACATAATATTCCTAAAACGGATTGTAATGGTATCTGGTGTCAAACCTGTTACATAGCAGGGTGCTATTCAATCATTACAAGGTCTAACTCTGAAAGCGTGAAAACGATATGTATAATTTGTGGTGTATTACACCAATTGGCATGAGGTAGCTCTGTGAGCGAGATCAGCCTGATGCCAATTGGCGTCTGCTGCAGTGAATGTGTTAAGAGTGGATAATTGATCTAATAAAATAGATCCATGAAAGATTCAATGGAATATGTGTACAAAAAGTACAATGGAAGACTGTGTTCTGGAGACTGAGGTGCAACTTGAAGCATGAAGTGAAGACTTATGGTATTATTTGGTTTTCTAATTCTTACAGGTGGCATCACTGGTGGAATAGAAATATGTATAACATTCCCTACGGAATATGTTAAAACCCAGTTGCAGTTAGACGAAAAGGGGGGTTTAAAAGGTGGTGAGAAGAAGTATAGTGGAATTATTGACTGTGTCAAGAAGACGGTACGGCAACATGGCTTTTTTGGTCTGTACCGTGGTCTCAGTGTATTGCTGTATGGATCCATCCCAAAATCAGCAGTCAGGTAATTATTCTCTCTCTTGCTTATTCTTAAATTTATTTATAGGAATATATACCTAGTTAGAGATATCATTTTGATGTTTTACCTATTGAGAAAACTCATGTTTTGACAATAAGAATGAGTTTTGTGAGTGTGTAAAGACAACTATTTATGTACATACTTAATTTTATCAATATCGTAATCATTGAGTTTGACCTAATTTTATCCTCAATTTTATGTGTTGCTTTAATGCAGCATTTTAGGTTTCCTAAAGAAGCACCATGTTGATGCAATGAAGTTGGCATTTAGTTGGAAAAGGAAATATTCGTGATAAATTTTATCAACTAAGGTAGTTTGAGATAAGACTTTTTTTCTTAGAATCTGGTTTATAGCTTTTGAGCCAATTTTGTGATTTTTATTCTATCATGCAGTGGATGCCATCATGGAATCAATATAATTATGTTGCTGTTTTGACCAAGATTTAGCTGCTATTTTTTCCAAATGTCTTGAAACAAAATAATTTAAGTAGAGGTCTGATTTTTGGCCTTAAAGTGACTTTTGGTTGTTGATAATATGTACATATTCAAGTTTAAAAAAGGAGAAATATTTCTGGTTACTCTCTATTCTTCAAATGCTAATGCAGTCAACACGTTGTGCGTTTGAGAAAATTTATTTACATGTGATCATGTGGTCTTAGCATAGTTAGAATTACCAAAGCAGATTGTATGGAAGTTAATGAATATAAAAGGGACGTTTAAGTCTTAGACTAATTTATTAATACATAGCAAGTTATTCTTGGGTCAATTCAGTGATTCACTGCAATCATCATTTTTCCTTTTAACTCAATCAACACTGAATGTTTTGCATGGTTTGTATGAGTTTTAAATGCTTGTTTTTGTTGTGCAAAGAATTTTATCATGCATTGGTGTGGTTATTTTGAGGTATATACCTAACACAAATCATCATGTGATTATTTTGAGGCATCTTCATGTCCTCTTTGATTTTTAAAAAATCCCAAATTGATGTCATGTTCTCAACAAGGGAAGCATGAAACATATATGTATTTATAAAACCTGATGATACAACATATTCCTAGGAATGTATTATGTAATTCATTCATTCAAGTATTCTACTAGCTGATTGGTAGGTTCTTGGACAGTCCCCATTCTGCATCCCAATTTCATAGACATTGTCTCGCTTTCCCTCCTAAGGATGTCCCGCCATTACACCTTTCTTAAATCCCTCATATCTTCTACCTCCTCTTATTTCGTCCAGAATTCCTATCCTCTTCCTTCCACTTCCACGCTTCCCCAGTGTTCTCCCCTCTGTCATTCTCTTCAACATGCCCTCTCTTCTCAAAATCTCCTCCATCCATCTCTTCTGCCTTCTCCGAACCTCCGCCACAAGCTTCCTCACCTATCCAATAATCACCATAATATCTATTCTTCATGTATCATATGAGAATATTGCGCATCTTTATATTTTTTTGTCTCCATTAAGCCAGAATTATTTTTATAGTATTAAAATTATTACATAGATTTGAATCTAAACTTCATGACCTTACTGAGTTAGATTGAAAAATCAATAAATCAAATCAGTGTCACACATTAAAAACTGTGGCTAATACAACAAGGGAGCCATTGTTTTTAACTCTGAGGGTAAATCCAATCAAGGGTGAATTTTGATTATTTGATGGGGCAATCAGAGCTGCTCACCTTGGCATTAACTGATTAAAATTTTTTGTGGACCATGACACTGGTTAAAATACTTTCGGGATATTTTCTTTGTAAATAATTGGATTGGAACTCCCTGAATGCTCTGCCATCGCTGAACATGCCACTGAAGGGCACAGAATATGACACAGAAAACATAAGGATCCTGGCAAAAGAAAGATTATTCAGAAATCAGCTTATCAGAGAGGCCATCATTGAAATAAACTAGCACCTGAATAATTTCAACCATGACCAAGGATAGAAGATCAGTGAGACATGGAACCCAGTCATTTCTAGAAGAATTCAAACCACCCCACCCACTCCCATCCCTCCTCTCTCCTCCCATGCTGCCATAAGGATATAAAAGGACCCCACTAGAATCAAATCATCACACCTTTGAAGAAGCCTTCATCATTGGGGGGGAAACATCGGTTTTTTATCAATCATTGATGTTGAAAATATCTGGAAAATATTATTTTAATCACCTTGGCATTTTTTCTAAAAGTTGCGAAACAAGCAAAAGTCCATGTATGTATGTATCTAGTTTAAAATATGAGGGTGGTTTAATATAGACTTAGCCTGCCTCATGAACACGGCAACAAATACATCGTGCCCACTCTCCTGGCAGTCTGTAGAAGTACAGCGGACTCTCATTAGCACGTTCTTGAAGGGACCCGGGATTTTGAATGTGGTAAACAGGAAAACATGCAAAACAGAGTAGGCATTTCATGGAAAGTCAAATTCGTGTTAGTTGGTTTCATAACTTTCAGGGGACTGTTATCCTGGCGCTCATTTTAGCTAATGCCATAGATAACGTGATCATTTAGTGTAAAAATAGTTTCTCTTCCACCTATTCCACCTCCCAAGAAAATACATACGATATTTAACATTGATGTATACTAGATTATTAATGATGACGACAATGATGTACAGATGCTGCTTTCATAAAGTTCAGCGGCAAAGGTAGCAAAGCCACCTGGTGATATTTTTCTCTTCGCATGTCCAATGATATAATTACGTCGGAGGACAGATAAAATCCGCGGCGCAAATGTAAGGTTCATGTTTGTGGAAATTGATGACACAAAAATAAAATTGCTTGTGGTAAATTACAATGATTGCACGGAAAATGCTATATTTGTATTTAACATGATGAACATTTTCGTGAACAAATATTATAGTAATGTAAGGATTGTCATAACTCTAAAAATATACAAATTGACCTCCTTGCCCAAAACATCCTCTTTCCCATGTGTAATGGCATGCACTTTATTGCTTATAATAAAACAAAAAAAGAACTTCCCGCGTGTTCTCTACAAACATTGAAAACAAAAATACATAATTTAACGGAAATACATATAAACTTATGGGGGCTGGAAGAATCTGTCCAAGGTACTTTGTTTGTTAGTTTTGAGCCCTAATTCATTGATGGTACAGTCCATTTTTATTAAAACATTCATCACACGTTCATCGACCTTGTGACTGGTGACAAACTGTTCGACTGTCTCCATCGCTTTCACTGCTTTTGCGAATGTTGGAAGTGATTCGGGCTCTGCTTAGTCTTCCCATTGTCTTCTTCTTCTTTTCTTACTTTCTGCTCATAGACTTCATCTATTGACATCAATCTACTCAGGTAAAAATATCTCATTTTCAACTGTTTTAAATCTGATTTTCAACTAATTTTCTCCACTCATTTGGAATTCATTTGCAATTCCTTTGCAATTTGAAGCACGGGAAAATCAGTTAAAAATGAGTTCCAGAAACTGTTGAAAATGAGATTCACAAGAGTTGAAAATGAGATTCAACGGAGTAGAAAATGAGATTTGAAAGATTTGAAAATTGGTTTAAAAGCATTGAAAATGACTTCTAAAAGTACTGTAAAAGCAAATACATAGCCCAAATATTGTTTAATTGAAGCACAAATTTCACTAACACCAGCAAAAGTAGATATCACTAGCACCAGCAAAAGTTGACATGAAACTCCACTGTGACTAAAATTAACAAACTTGGCATCTTAGTTGGCAATGTTTCTAGTCGACCACCATATTTTCCAATGTATCAGAAAGCAGAATCGGTTCTGTTGCTGAGGCAATGGCTAGCCATCCTTGAGAATGCAGAGACTGCATTGGTGAACTTAAAAGAACTGTAAAACTTAATTCAAAATTTACAACTTTTATTGCTCTTATCGCTAGAATAGCATACATAAAAATCACAAATGTAAAATACTTAAAAAGTTAAATAAAATTTGACTCATATAATGCCTCCTTAAAAAGCTGCCAGTCAACAACTGCCTCAATTACCATGCCTTTCCCTGATTTTCCAGTATTAGGTTTTTGCTGGAAGGAAATTAGGATCAGTAGACTGCAGCACCAAAGTCCTAAGGCCAGAAATATAGGAGTACAAACGTACACCATGCGAATGAGAACAGTTAATTTTGCTGATTTCACAGGGTTATTTTTTTTACACTATTACATCTTGAAATGAAGTTGTAATAGGTTTTTATGGTAGTGCGAGTTCTCTATTTTCGTCTCCCAAGTTATAAAAAGGGTTCCTAGTGCGGTCCCATCCTCATGTCCTCAGTCGTGAGCCTCGCTTCAACACTTATGAAAAGTAGGAGTGATGAAGATGCAACAATTTCATACACATATAATTGAAGTAGCACAATGAATTACATACACATATAATTCATAAACATTTTTTTTAACCATGATATGCCTCTCTAAATGTTATTGTAAGCAATACTGGTCGTTTTTAATGAGAGAAGTAAACCTCTTGAGATTTATCCATCATCTGATTAACCTATGTGGCGGTTATTTTCCTAGGACAAATTTGGTTTGGTCCTCCTCCAAACGTGCTAAAGAGGTTACCAAAACGTGCAAACCATAGTTATTTACATGCGCTGTGACCCAGGCCTGAGGAAATGAAAGTCCAAATGAGGAAAACGAGCTATCAAGGAACGTCCTAACGAGAGTCTGCTGTGCATAGCAAGATTGTGTTACACTTCAAAGTTCATAGATGACATGGCATTAGTTTGTTCTGAGCAGCATGACAAAGTGAGTGCGTTAAATTTTTGCCTCTAAAATTTACGACCCAAAAGGAGATGGTTACTATCTTTTCTGATTACAAAGTTATGGTGTACTCCCATATGATGAATAAGGGCTCTACAGTCACCACAGGGTATTCCCTGAACATTTGTCTCAATTGTTGAAGAACCAAATCCTTAAAAAGTGTCCTCAATTGAAAGTAAATTGGAAGCTGCATCATGATAGTGCACGGCCCCACGTCGCTACTTCCATCATCAAGTTTTTTGAAAAAAAAAACATCGCAACTGTACCCCACCACCCATATAGCCCAGACCTCACATCCTGTGTCTTTTTTCTTTATCCTACAGTCAAAAGGGAACTGAATGGATGGCATTTTGAGACTGAAATTCAAGCAGGTAAAGCTTTTAGGTGATTCTAAAGCTTATATCATAAGATGGTTTCACGATGTTCTCTGAAGAATGGTAGAGGTATTGGGACAAGGCCATAGTGCTTGGAGGAGACTATATTGAATGTGAAAAAATTGTCAAAGAATAAGATTAATAATTTAGGTTTTATAGCATCATTCTGAGTCTTTACTGAACCCCCCTCAAATATCTGGTGTTAAATTGAAAAGGAGTGCTTCAGAAGAAGCAGGTATAGATTATATAGATATTGTCTACAAAAAAGGTAGGAAGTCGTTTGACCTTCTATTGAACTTATGCATTCTATTTAAAAGCTGTTATAGGCAAAATTTTGCTATTTGTAACAGCTTTTGTTCACAAATTGATTAACATCACCTTCCTAGAAAGTATCTAAATATTAGTTTCTAAAAAGAGAAAAAATTTCTATGAGAATAGAAAAGTAGTGTGCCTCTCAAATTCATTAGCAGCAAAGAAAAATATATGGGAACTATGGGTATATGTATAAGCTGAAGCCAAAATTTTGAGAATCCATAAATTTTCTATTTTCAAACATTTACAGGGTGTCTACCAGTCGGGAAAAGTCTGGAATCTGGGAAAAAGTCGGGCATTTAGTAATGTCAGGAAAAATCTGGAAAAAGTTGTGAATTCGCTGAAATATAATCAAAATTGGAGAAAAGGATAAGTGATGGTTGCTAGCAAAAATTTTCACGATAAAAAATTGGAACAGCAGGCATAGCATTACGAAAATAGGTCTTCTGTCTCCCTTTTTGTCCATCTGTCAGTATCAAGGAGGTGCTCTTTTAAACCTCTGTGGTCAGTATGTGTGAGTTTGCGACTTCCGTCGTTCCGTTGCACTAGACGTGGCCACTGTTTCCTGCATGCCACCGCATGACAAATTGGCTTGGCCGGTTACAGGCTGAAGATGGTATACTTCCCTCCTGCTCATGAATGATTATTTCGAAACAATGATGTTTACCGTGGTTATTACAACGCTACCAAATATTCAAGCGATCTATGGATTGTACTATTGTACGATAGTGACATTTTCCATTTTGCGTTTTGCCATGTCTCTGAGGGTGCAACTCTGTTGAATTCCGCTAGATATATTATTCTTGCGTATATATTATTATTAAACCATCGCATTCTAAGTTTCTATGCTGCGAATCATCCTCGGGTGGAATTATTTTAACTTACTGTGGCATTTCAGGGTTTTCCTTCACCTTCATCATGAAGGAATCCCATTCAGTAAAGCTTAATGTTAGCCACTTTGTTATTTGCATTTGCCATTGAATTCTGTTACTTCATTACACCATAATGCAGGCATTACATCTTCATGAAAGAACAGAAATCCGCGCATGGAAAGTAAAAAATTTGTATTACGTCATCGCCGATGACGTCGTATGTGCCGCTGCCGCACCGGGTTGGAATAGGTCAGTTTTGTTGGTATGTGTAATAAATGTTTTTTTTGTCAGTGAATCATTTTTATAAGGGATGATTTTGAAGTAAGTCAATTGTTTGTGAACAGTACAGACAGTTTGATGTAAAATTATGAAAAAATACAAATATATTTTTAAGCCATTGTATGAATCGTGTTTTGTTAGTTTGCTAGTCTATCTAATTTTTTTTAACAGCTGCAATTTTTTAAAGTTGATTTTTAATGTTGTTAAGTAATGTGACTAACATTGGACATGTAAATAAGTAGAGACATACATATTTATATAATATTTCGTATTCAGAAGATTAAAGAAAAGGATAGGTATCGCATAGTGCTGGACCATCACAACGGTGGTGTGGAGCCAATCCAAGTGAAAAAGTAGACAGGACTGTGAATCGAATTATTGACCTTCACAATAACGCAAAAAGAAATTAGCCTATTTGGTCTGGAATTTTAAAATTTTTGTCTTGAAGAGTCTTGAATTTCTTTTTCATGTATTATTAGACACCATGATTTAGTTTTTAAATTCTGGGGGTATGGAAAAGTAGCCATGGCATTATTACCTTTATGTTTTCACTTGTGAGTGTGCAGAAGGTCAAAGTTTCAAAGAGCAAAAAATCTTCTATCTTGACCGGGACTTAAACTGGAATCCTGCTGGGAGGGACGCCTTGGTAGCTCAACTGGCTGAAGCACTCTGTGGAATATCGAGGGATCCAGGTTTATATCCTGATCTAGGTGGATGATTTTTTCCGAAGTGGAATTTTGAAACTTGTAAGATGTGAGCATTTGTGATCAGTGATTTAAATTTATTTAGGTAACTTTAAAGTTAAAAATTGTCAATATGTAATTTCTTGGCAGTAGTGAGGGAGGCTAGTTCATGTCCCTGTCACTCAGCAGAATTCACATTCTATCAGTAATCTCATTCCATTTTTTTGAAAAATTTTGTTGCCTCTTTGCTGTGTGTACTTTTAGTTTAATTTGTTGATACATATATGTACCTATATCTGAGGATAAGTATGAATGGATGTTTAAATGCTTACTGTAGCTGTAAAATCATATTTATGCATCAAAAGCATAGAGTTGGAAATGTCCAAATATCCAGAAGGAATGCATATCAATAAATATGTAAATAAATAAATATATATATATATATATATATATACTCAATCATACGAAAATGACGCTCAAAGGCGCGAATAAATTCAAACATTCATAGGAAAATGGAAATGGATAGGTACACATAAAAGGACGAACACAGGGTTTGGTGGGGAAGATGAAAATGAGTCAAATCCAGACAGAAAAAATTTCACCTTAGCCGGGATTCGAACCCGGATCTCCCAATTGCCGGTCAGGTGTGCTCCCAGTTACACCACCAAGGCTACTCAATTAACATCTGAATTTGACGGGGTTTTATGTCACACCCCATGCCCAATTTGAACGGCCCAGAGATGGCGCGCAAGGGCGATTTCACCCACCATATAGGGGACAAACACAATTGGAAGGTTGAAAGGAAAGAGGAATACAGACATACAACATATAAAGAGGTGAACAGTACGTTTAAAGGCACGCATAGCCGTAGAAGAAGAAAAGAGCCAACATGGCCAAATATACTCAATCATACGAAAATGACGCTCAAAGGCGCGAATAAATTCAAACATTCATAGGAAAATGGAAATGGATAGGTACACATAAAAGGACGAACACAGGGTTTGGTGGGGAAGATGAAAATGAGTCAAATCCAGACAGAAAAAATTGGCATGGGGTGTGACATAAAACCCCGTCAAATTCAGATGTTAATTGAGTAGCCTTGGTAGTGTAACTGGGAGCACACCTGACCGGCAATTGGGAGATCCGGGTTCGAATCCCGGCTAAGGTGAAATTTTTTCTGTCTGGATTTGACTCATTTTCATCTTCCCCACCAAACCCTGTGTTCGTCCTTTTATGTGTACCTATCCATTTCCATTTTCCTATGAATGTTTGAATTTATATATATATATATATATATATATATATATTATATATTCATTGGAAATTTTCTCCAAATGGCCACAAATATATATAATAAAACTTACAGGAGGTAGGAGAAAGAGATAAAGAATCCGTTCCCATTGAACGCCCCGGACCGGTTGATGTATATATATGTATATATATATATATATATATATATATATATATATATATATATATATATTTATTTATTTATTTATTTATCAATTTATTTATTTATATGCATATATCATAACTGTATTTTGACTGAAAGCTGGTTCTAGGCCAGTCTTATTTTTAAGTAACACAATGGATTTCCTATTGTCACACTCCACACTGCCCAATTCCATTATTACTGGTGCAGTGCATTTGTACAGACTTGGAGCAATGTATTGCATAATGGCACATAAAGTTGTCATCACATGCCTGCTATGCATTAAGTTCCCAGTTAGTTTTCCTACCTGTTAACACACTCACTTTTGAAATATGTAATTCTAAATTACTCAAACAAAATGAAAAGGCTCAAGTATGTTCTCCAGGTGATAATGATCTTTTGACTGAGACGATACAAAAATATGGGAAAACAACTCTTTTCCTCTGAACGCATCCATTGAAAAGTTTTCCCATCACATAGCTGGCTTGAAGTGGTAGGCTCGTTAATCTTTTTGAGATTATTTTCAGATCATAAGTGATACATTTTATGCATGCATGTAAATTTTACAGCCATGTCAGAAATATGACATTTCCCCTACAGCATGAAATGGAAAACTTGTCTCTGAAGATATAATTCATTAAATTGCCAAATTTACAAAATTTAACTTCTTTTGAAACATTCTTGAAATTTTTGTTTTTGAAGATGTCTTGTGAAAGAAGGATGTGCTTTTGCTGCTGAAATTTGCTGAGAAAATTTAGCATTAGGAAAGTACAATTTAAAAAAATTGCTTTAAAATCCATCGATGAATGCTGGATATTAATTAGATTTTTTAAGTGCAGTCACAAAGTGAAAATTGAAAAATTGCAGACATAAAGGCAAGATGAGAGGAATGAGAGAGGGATTTGAGGAATGCAAAGAGTTGGCTGAACTGCCTGTATTTGTACTCTCTTTTTACTCAATATTAGAAACCAAAGTGCTATAATTGCAGTGTAGAATGCATTTATTGGAGCAGCTTTCGGGCGCTCCTCCGCGTGATGTCTATTGTTGACAACAGTTTCTCCAGCCATCCTGCTGGCATCTTCAGGTCTGAAGTAGCGATGCCCATTTTTGTCTGTATTATATACCCTGGTCTCTTTGGTGGGAATTTTGTTCATTGGCTCAATGCTGGATTCCTTTTTTAAATATCCTCTTCCAGGTACTTGGGAGATTGTATCCGTCCTCCCGATTGAAGTTTTCGGGATTTTTGGTGATTTCAATTGTCTCCCGGATGATTCTGGGGTAGTAATAGTTTTCCCTCGAGAGAACACTTGGTTTACCGAAGTCCACCTTGTGTCTGGGTTCTGACCATACATGTTCTGCGACGGCAGAGTGTTGAAATTGCTTCTTCTGTGTCACTCTTTCATGCTCTCTCATCCTGCACTTGATGGCTCTTTTGGTCTGTCCAATGAAGGAATTTCCACAGGAGCACTCCAGTTGGTACACTCATTCAGAGAGCACGCCCGGGAGTTAGTCCTTAGGTTTAGGCAGGTGGTCTCCTGTCTTTCTGCAGCATTTGAATCCCATGCGGATGTTGGCCTTCGAGAGAATCCTCACTATTTTCCCCGTTGTTCCCGCTATGCAAGGTAGAGTTGCGTAACGGTTGGCTTTTCTTCTCTAGCTTGTCCTTCATCATTTCTCCAAAAGTCCCTTTTCAGGACCATCTCTTTTCGGTTGCCGTGTTTTTGTAATGCTGTCACCAGATTTTTCTTTTCTTTCTTGAGGGAGTCTTCATCCGAGATATTGATTGCCCGATGGATGAGGGTCCTCGGTACTCCAGCCTTTTGCAATGGATGGTGGTAGGAGGAGGCATTCAGATATCGGTCAGTATGGTTCTTTTTTATGTACACTGAGTGTCCCCAGCTACCATCTTGCCTCTTCATGACTAAGACATCTAGGAATGGTAGCTGGCCGTCTTCTTCTATTTCCATAGTAAATTGTATGCTGGCATGTTGTGAATTTTGAAAACAACACCTGAATTCACAATATGCCAGCATACAATTTACTATGGAGATAGAAGAAGATGGCAGGCTACCATTCCTAGATGTCTTAGTCATGAAGAGGCAAGATGGTAGCTGGGGACACTCAGTGTACATGAAAAAGACCCATACTGACCAATATCTGAACACCTCCTTCCACCACCATCCATTGCAAAAGGCTGGAGTACTGAGGACCCTCATCCATTGGGCGATCAATATCTCGGATGAAGACTCCCTCAAGAAAGAAAAGAAACACCTGGTGACAGCATTACTAGCAAATGCTGCAGAAAGACAGGAGACCACCTGCCTAAACCTAAGGACTAACTCCCGGATGTGCTCTCTGAAGGAGTGTACCAACTGGAGTGCTCCTGTGGAAATTCCTTCATTGGACAAACCAAAAGAGCCATCAAATGCAGGATAAGAGAGCATGAAAAAGCGACAGAGAAGAAGCAATTTCAACACTCCGCCATCGCAGAACATGTATGGTCAGAACCCAGACACACGGTGGACTTCAGTAAACCTAGTGTCCTCTCGAGGGAAAACTATTACTACCCCAGAATCATCCAGGAGACAATTGAAATCACATAAAATCCAGAAAACTTCAACTGGGAGGACAGTTACAATCTCCCAAGTAACTGGAAGAGCCAATGGAATTTAAAAAAGGAAACCAGCAATGAGCCAATGAACAAAATTCCTGCCAAAGAGACCAGGGTATATAATATGAACAAAAACGGACATTCAGACCTGAAGATGCCACCAGGATGGCTGGAGAAACTGTTGTCAACAATAAACATCACGCGTTGGAAGGACCAAAAGTTGCTCCAATATTCAAACCCCGCGGAAAACTTTGTACCAGTAGGAAGCATTTGATGGTCTAACCACTTTTGTTTTCTCGGAGGAGCTGTCTTCAATAGCATCAAGCATTTGTGAGGTTTATGATATCTTGTTAAGGAAGTAATTTAACCATTTTGAATTACTAGAAGGATTAAAGAGCTTCCATTGTTGTGGTGAATTAAGTCGCTATTGCATGCGGTATGTTGATTCAGCCTTATCTAGGCTAGGTTTTGCATGGGAAGATGCTTGGAATAAGTTAAATTTATTTCTCCGTAGTTTAAAACATGTTTAAATTTTGAATGCAGGCCATGTGATGTAAAGAATTGACAGGAAAGATGTACAGAATTGATTCTTTCCTATTTGCATTATTGCTTGGTTAAAATCACTTCATTGTTAACATCAGGTTAGGTTTCATAGCAAACATTTTCTGCATAGAATTATTCTTCAGCCTCCAAGGTTTGAATTTATTCCTTTCATTTTAATATGTGTTATAAGTTCTGTAGAGTTATGCCTGAAACAAAAGAGTTCTCTCAGGTTTTAATCATTGAAACCAGTTTCATGATTGTTTTTGCTTGAGTTATGCATATTCCTGCTATTAATGCACATTGTATCTCATTTTTTAACTTTGGCACTCTGGATGACTTCAAATTAATCGTCTTTTAATTTCTCAGGGTTATTATTTCACCTTGAAATTTATAATTATAGGTACCATTAAATGTACATACAGTAGCTATGAAAATTAAAGGTTTACTATTTATCGTACCTTGTCATTGTTAATGATAAATGCTGAGAGTTTTTCTATATGGTATTCGAATGCATCAATAACTATTATAAATATATGCTAATATGTTGTCATATCACACCTGCCTTTATAGCTACCACACCTTTTAGTGGACTTTTTTAATCATGGCACATGAGGTCATTCTTTGCCGGTTTCACTGTACATATGTATGTATTATGCTTCACTTTCTTTGTGTTATCTACATATACTATTTTATGGGAAACTTAAAAATGAATTCTCAGTTTATTTTGGGTACAAATAAAGCTCAGAGCTCAGTAAGTAATTAGTCTTCTCAAGGAAGTATCTCTCCTAAAATTGAAATCTATTGCTGGCATAAATTGGGTTTAAGTGGTAAATGTTAATGGAGGTAAAGTTTGAAGGCTCTAAACTCACCAGTGGTCTGAGGTTTAACATGATTTGCTTGAGTTGGTACTTATTTAAGTGTCTGAAGGTTAGTTGTATTATGTTACATTTCCTTTTGAAACTAATGTAATTTTGTAATTTAAATAACTATGACAAATTGCTGGTGGGTAATCATAATTCATGGACAGAAATAGGATAAAGGTGTTTATCAGGGAAGTCAGTGAAGCATGTGTAGGTGTTGAGAGAAACATCTAGAATCATTGTGGAGAATGCCAGAATAAAAATGGGGGTGTTTACCATTTTTTTATTATTGCCGAATCTGGTAGAGTTTCTCTTCCTTGAACTACGACCTTGACGTGGTGGAAGGGCTTATGTGTTCCAATGACCCCTAGAGCTGGACTGGCTGGCAGTAGCAAGTACTATTGCTCCTGGTAGGGCCACCCATGCCAGATAGGTCAAAGGGTCGGAGCCAGACAAAAGGTAGTTCCGTGATGGTGGCACGTTAAAAATACCATTGAGTGGCGTGGGAATACCTCTCAACTATCACTTCCTAGAATATGAAAGTCATTCACAGAGAATTGATTTCTGGCAACTACGGAATGCCGGGTAAGGGTGGGAGTCGTGCCCAGCAGCGGGGGAGGCAAGGCCTCCGCGGTCGTCATCACACGAAATCCTTGAACAGCATCATCATCGGCGGAAACAAGGGATAGGAGGGAGAAGAAAAAGAGGAAGAGGAAAACAGTGGTAAAAATAGGAACTTGAAACGTAAAGACCATGATGAGGGCCAGGAAGCTTGAAAATATTAAGCAAGAAATAAAAAAAGGAAAAATAGATGCTTTGGGATTGTGCGAGGTGAGATGGAAGGATAGCGGGGACTATTTGAGTGGTAGCTACAGGGTAATCTATAGTTGGGAGAAGAGAGTCAACATGGGGTAGGCATGGTACTGGACACAAAATTGGGGCTGAGGGTGGTAAACATTGAACAGGTGAGCGACAGGATACTAGTGGTAGAAATAAAAGCACGCCCGATGAATTTCGTACTGGTCCAGGTATACATGCCTACGAGCAACCATGGGGAGGAAGAGGTGTACGAGCAAGTAGAGGAAATAACTAGAGAAGTGCCGAGAAAGAAAAACCTAATAGTGATGGGTGACTGGAATGCAGTGGTGGGGGAAGGGAGGGATGGATTAGAAGTGGGAGGGTTTGGGCTAGGAAGAAGAAATGATCGCAGTGAAAAGGCAGTTGAGTTTTGTAGAAGAAATAAATTAGTAGTGACAAATACTTGGTTTAAACATCACCCCAAGCATAGGTACACATGGAAAATGCTGGGAGATACCAAATTGATTATATAATGATAAGGCAGAGATTTAGGAACAGTGTAAAAAACTCTCGTGGCTATCCAGGGGCGGATGCGGACTCAGATCATAACTTGGTAATGAAGAAGTGTGAAGTTAGATTCAAAAGGCTTTGTAAAGGTAGGAAGATAAAGAGGTGGAACATTGAAGCATTGAAAGGGTTGAAAAGGAGGGAATACCAAGAGTTGGTAAAAAAGAACATAGGTGAAGCAAAGCGGATGGGAACAATAGAGAGAAGATGGGAGGTAATAAAAAACAGGCATCGCAGGAGCGGCAGAGAAAACAATAGGAACGATGGAAAAGAAGAGGGTTAAGAAGCAGTGGGTTACAGAAGAAATGATAAAGAAAATGGAGGAGAGAAGGATATGGAAAAACGTGAACACCAACGTAGGCAAGAGAAAGTACAAGGAATTGAGTAATAGACTCAGGCGAGTGACCAATCGAGCAAAAGAAAACTGGTGGAAGGGACAATGCGAGGAAATGGAAAAGATGCAGGAGGAAGGAGAAGTGAGCACTTTGTATGCTAAAGTGAATATGTTATTGGGTGGTAAGAGAGGTCAAACGATACCAAAGGTTATGGACAAAAGAGAGAAGATATTAATCGAGCAGGAAGATATCCAGGAAAGATGGAGAGAATACATAGGATGAGATATATAACAGTGAGAATAGACCCTTTAGCCTAGATCTAGAGGATGAAGGAACAATAGATAAGGATAACCTCGGACCAGAGTTACTTGACAGCGAAATAGAGAGGGCATTAAGAGAGATGAAGGGTAGAAAAGCCGTGGGAACCAATAACCTACCTTCGGAGCTACTGAAGAATCTAGGTAGTAAGGGGAGATAATCATTTTTCGAACTTATTTGCAGGATCTACAAGGAAGGAGTATGGCCAGAGGATTTCATGAAAACGGTATTAATACCTATCCCGAAGAAGAAGAAAGTGTCAGAATGCGAGGAGTATGGAACAATCAGTTTAATTTTACACGCGGCAAAAGTCTTGTTTAGAATACTAAATAGAAAGTTGGAGAGCAGAGCAAACTGCTATTTAGGCGATGACCAATTTGGGTTCAGGAAGAGGAAGGCAACCAGAGACGCGATTGGGGTAATGAGGATAGAAACTTATAGATAGAAACATAGAGCATAATCAGGATGTTTTTGCTTGCTTTGTAGATTTCGAAAAGGCGTTTGACAGAGTAAACTGGGAGAAACTAATGCAGATACTGGGGAAAATAGGAATAGATTGGCGTGATAGGAGACTCATTCGAAACTTATATATGGGGCAGAGGGCTAAAGTAAGGGTAGCTGATGGTGAATCAGGGTGGGCAGTTATAGGTCAGGGGGTGCGGCAAGGGTGCCCGTTTTCACCTTTACTTTTTAACATCTAAGGTGAGGAAATGGTAAGAGAGGCATGGGATGAGCTAGATGTGGGAATAAAAGTAGGAGGCCAGCAGATAGTCAGTTAGATTCGCAGATACCAGGCGTTGGTCAGTCGGTCATCGAAAGGATTGCAAATTTTAGTAGATGCATTGGAAATGCAGTGCGAGAAATACGGGTTGAAGATTAATAATAAGAAAACAAAAGTAATGAGATTCTCTGGGACAAAGAAAGCGAGGCTGGTGATAAGAGTAGGAAGTCACAAACTGGAGCAAGTGGAACAATTTAATTACTTGGGTAGTACGCTAGAAGAAACAGGTAATATTAGCAAAGACATTAGGAGGAGAATAGCGCTAGCGAAGGAAGCGTTCAATAATAGAAGGGAGCTGATGATGGGGGCCTTAAGTAAGGATGTAAAAAAGAGGCTGGTGAAGAGCTTGATATGGAATGTGGCGTTGTATGGGGCAGAAACGTGGACCTTGAGATAGGAAGACGAAAATAGGCTGAAGGCTTTCGAGATGTGGGTGTGGAGGAGGATGGAGAAGGTGTGTTGGACGGAAAGGGAGACAAATGAGGAAGTGCTTGACATGGTGGGCGAGGAGAGGAAACTTATAGATGAGATTAGGGGAAGACAGGGTAGGTGGCTGAAGGGGTGATGAGGGGCGATGATTTTCTGAAGGCCGTGATAGAGGGTAGGATGTTGGGTAAGCAGGGAAGGGGAAGGAAGAGAATAGGTTTTATGGACGGGATGAAGAAAGGTAGGACTTATGTTGAGATGAAGAAAGAAATACTAGAGGTAGAAAGGGCATGGCATGTGTAAAAGTTGGTTGGATATTCTCCGACTTTCATCACTACCTACCTCTAACCGGTAGATTACTGTGATGAAATGAATGATAGAGTTTGTAAAATAAAAAGACCCGTATTTTCAACTTTTTGATCCATCACCTAGTTCTCAAGTTATAAGCGACGAAAAACTGATGTTCTTTACCCTTTCACTGGAATGGGCGTGTTGAGGCAATATTGGTTCCGAGTAAACGCCCCCATTCTGACGAGCCTTGGCAATCGCCATTGGTTATATTTCGTAGTGTGTCTGGTCATTATTTTTGACAGATTAAGTCATAAAGAAGTACATATTTTGTTGTTGAACATAATTTATTACTGATAAAATTTTGTGCACAAATCTTATCTGATGAATGTTCATGCTTTCTATAGAGGCAGCAACTATATTATCCCTTGTTCACAACTCAATGGTAACATATAAACTGTCTTAATAGTGTGCCATTACTAACTTAGAGAAATGCTTGAATATCATGATTGGCTTCAAGCCTCACTGTATTTTCATTAACAGTGCTATTGCATTAATATGTGCACTCTTTTAAGCTGAAATGTATTACATGCATACTAATTTGTGGTAACTTACCTATTTATCAGTGAATCTATTCTGCTGCATGTGTTAGTTCTTTTCACTCACAGTGTGAAAAATCAGATTTTTTTGGTTGTGTAACGTTATACATATTTTTGCTAGTTTGACTAACTGTATATATAAATTAAATAATGATGAATCAGAGATTGATGGATAATTGAACTTTCCTCAAGCTCAGATTTGGAGCTTTTGAAGAATTAAAGAAGCGCAGTGTTGATAGTAGTGGCGTTTTGGCTCCTCATCAGCGACTGCTCTGTGGTCTTGGTGCTGGTGTAAGTGAGGCTATCCTAGCTGTCACTCCTATGGAAACAGTCAAGGTTAAATTTATCAACGATCAACGCTCAGCAAATCCTCGGTTTCGTGGGTTCTTTCATGGGGTGACCTTGATAGTCAAAGAGCAAGGTAAGTTGAATTATAATGTTTATTGTTTTAATTTCATGTTGATTTCTTCTGGCTAAACCAAACATCTGTACAATCATTTATGTGTAACTCACTGTTAAAATATGTGCATTGGTGAAGCATTTCTTTGATGAAATGTAATGCATCAGAATAATTATGGTTGTAGTCACAGGCTTAGGTCATATGGGGATCAGTGGCAGCAATGCTGTTTTATTAATAAACCACATATTGTTGACTTCTATCTCAGAGGACTAGGAATTAAATGGACAAAGCAATGGCTAAATAAGACAATAGTCTAAAGACTTACTAAAATGGATTTTGTTCTTTCAACTTAGTTTAACTTTCTTGTTTAACCTTCAAAAATTTATTTTGGCTGAAATACAAATGTGACTCAGATTTAGGGATGGGTAAAAGCGTGTATTGCAGTAAACGTGTACACGTCTTACTTGTCCCGATGCGTACAATATTTAGTCTCTGGCTCCACATTCCGTTCTGCGGTAGGCCTACAGGTATTATGTATGCCTAGAGTGCTGGAGTCCAACACCAATGCAGAGCGGCAGCCTGCTAA
Organism: Pyrrhosoma nymphula; assembly: GCA_963573305.1. Classification (NCBI taxonomy): domain Eukaryota; kingdom Metazoa; phylum Arthropoda; class Insecta; order Odonata; family Coenagrionidae; genus Pyrrhosoma; species Pyrrhosoma nymphula. The sequence continues at coordinate 90,058,797 of OY754330.1, forward strand.
GGTCAACCTGTGTCACAGGGAGTAAGATGTGACTGCAGGCGGTGACAGTAGTCACCTACTGCGATCCAGATTCCAGGATGTACCATACACACTGATTCATATCGATTCACCCTGACTCAAGTCATATTAAGTGACCGGGGGAGGGGGGGGGATGTGGTGTCAATGTGGTGGCAATTCGTGATCAAAGATGGAGATGTTAACGTGTATTGTTTTGCAAAAAAAAATAGAAAATGTGTACCCGTCTCCAGACTTGTACACGTTTACAAGTCCCATCCCAACTCAGATTATGTCATTTGGTGCTAACAATTCATTGAATTTTTTAAATGCCTGTTGGAAATCAGTTCTATGTATAAAAGTATTACGTTCAAATTAGCTTCTATAATTTTCACATTTGCTAAGAATATTAAACCCAAAGAACCCTGATTAGTTTCAATACCGCCAAGTAAGCTAGAGAAGACCATTACAAAACTCCTTTTCTAGCTTTGGCATGAGCATCTTTTGTTGTAATATGTACCAATCAAATGACTCAATGATTCATTAGGGAGGAAATCTTGCCATTTTGCCATCATATTTTATGCATACCATCTTAGAATGTGTGGATTTGAAAGGCCACGTTACATACATACTAGTACATATGTATGAACATGAGGAGAGGAGGACATAATGGGCTTTGTACTACATAATATATACTTAGTGACAAAATCTTAACGCAATATGTATGTGAAAGTTTAAACAAAAACTTTGGTTTATTAAAAGTACTGGTTTTGGATTACCTATAATTTAATCAGAAAATAAATTTGTTTTGCAATGAAGTTGGGTAGCTATGTAGTGTCCCAAGTGTTCTGTGCACGACAGATAGCCTGCATAGTCCGAGTGGTTAGACAATGCATAAAGGGTGTGTAGGCACTAAAGAGTTGAAACTCAAACATCACGGTAGATAAAAAATACTTTTATTCACAATCAATACGGATACATGTAGAGCCTTCAGCTGCTTTGAAGTATCTCCCCCCGAGTAGAGAAATTCTAGGGTTTAAATACCATTTTCAGGCAGCTTATTTTAGGAGGGAAGAGGCAGGGAAGAACGGGGTTGGGAGGCAACTGAAGCACTCCCCCCCACGTGGCAAAGGGTTGGTTTCAAGTAAAACCATAACCATTGGAGGAGGTCCCTCAAGTGGTGTTTCCACACCCCTGAAGTGAAACATTTATGTTCTCACACCATTTTGAGGGGACATGACGTGAACGCGAGTGCGATCATCTCATAAACAAGTTGTCCTCTGGACCCCACCTAGACACAAGGGGGAGGGGGATAATGCATGATGTCCTCCCACACATCTCTCCCAAAAGGGAAGGGTAATGGATTCTCGTTCCCAGATGTCTTGACACTGGGGATGGACCACCTCCGTGTTCCGAGTACCTTACAGCTGTTGTACCATGTGCTTCATTAAGGAAATTCAATAAAAATCATTGACAAACCAATGATGGTACACTTGTATTGAGTGAGTCTCTTTAAACCATAGATAACCATGTTTTCATTAAATTGATGGTAGGTACTTTCCACAAAACGAACAATGTCAGGGGTAACTTTGTGAAATTTCTCCATGATGCTAAAAGAACAAACTTTGCTAAGTTTGTTCTTTTTCCATGGTAGGTTCATATTTCTCTTTGGCTTTGTGATAGTCAAAACAATGACTGAGAAAATCTAATATTAGTTAATCATGGTATTACTCTGTACATATATGTATTGTACATATTCATATAAGGTATAATTTTCAAAAATTTTGTGTTGCATAAACTATTAATCAGCTGTACTTTATTTAGATCTTATTTTCTACATATTTAAATCTGTTTAAATACAAGAAAATTGTTCAACCCTCAACTTTGGCATGGCTCCATTTGAGACGAGATTTTTAATGCTGATGCATTTTTGCTGTTGCCATATTATTTATATATTTCAACTTTTTAAACTCAATGTATGACCCTTTTTCAAGCCAAGCTGGCTTGAACATTAAAAGATGTTAAATGGGTTCATGCTGATGTATCTTGATGAACTTGATCGCATTTAACTGTGTTTATTTTAGCCATATGCCCCCTTCATTGGAATGTTTAAAATTTTATATTATGGAAAAATATATACTCAACGTACCTATAGCATAAGAATACTTCTATAATTACCTAATCATTCTTGATTGGAACAGGAATTCGTGGTGTATACCAAGGATTAAGTGCCACTATAATGAAACAAGGGAGCAACCAGGCAATCCGATTTTATGTAATGGAATCTCTCAAAGATTGGTGGCGAGGAGGAGATCCTCAAAAATCAGTGCCCAAGCCAGTTGTTGGAGCATTTGGTGCTTTTGCCGGTGCAGCATCAGTATTTGGAAACACTCCAATTGATGTCGTCAAAACTAGGATGCAGGTAAAGCTCAAAAACCCTTTTTTGTATGTAATTAACCGTCAATGAGCTGACTTTGTGAATATTATCCATACAAGGAAGGTAATAGAAGTGCAAAGAAAGGTAATGAACTACTAGGTGAATTACAAAGGAATGTTGTAAGAAGTAGTGACTTCGTTATTTTTAACACCATTTCTTTTTACCTCAACTTGATGTTTCAATGCTTACAAGTCATTTTCAAGAGGCTACTAAGATGAGGAGCAGTCAGTCTCTTATATAATGGACCTCCAAATGGACCCCCCCCTCTCCAAATTCCTCCTCCCGTTCATTGTATAAATAAGGGACTGATTGCTCCTCGGTTTAGTAGCCTTTGGAAAGTGATGTGTAAACATTGAAACCGGTTGAGGTAAAGGCAAATGGTGTGGAAAATTACTAAATGCCACTACTTATCACCTTCCTTCATAGTTCTTCAAATCTAATAGTGGCCAAGAATTATTAGATAGGAAGGGACGGAGGAATTTTTATTATTTTCATTGAATTTGTTATATGAATCAGAAGGGATGATTTTGATGACATTATTTGAAATTTTTAACATAAAAATGTTTAATAAAAAGCATGTAGCGCTGTGTGGACTACCTTTCATCTGATTGCTGCTCTTGGGAATCTTTGAGAACAAATGGAATGAATCCTTTATAATTTTGAGAGGGGAATGAACAATGAATACATGTGAAAAAAGCTTAATTGACTGAAGAGGGGATGATAATAAAAGTTGATAGCTCTTTTGCAAATGATGGAGAACAATAAAAAAAAACTGATGGAGGTGTTTCAACATGCAATCTTGGCTCGTGTAGTCATCTTACAATTAGTTGATCTAGTGTTTTGAGCCCTATCTGGTGAAATTTGCCATGGTATGGTAAGGGTGAGACTGTTCCTTACCAACAATGCTGAAGTATTTGTTTTGTCATGAATAAACATCCAACTTTTCAATAACAAATGTTCAGCCTTTACGAAAATTGAATTAGCAGTCCTTCCTCTGGGTTTAATCTCCTGTGGTCTGGAATGATTCTTTCACGTAATTAACATTTTTGAATCACATCACCCATTTGTGATGATTGTTAGTGATTTCTGATCAATATCTCTATCTCTTATTGTACTTACAGGGATTGGAAGCTTCAAAGTACAAGAATACTGCCGACTGCTTTATGAAAATTTGGAAGAATGAAGGACCAATGGCGTAAGTCATGCACATTTGATAATCATACTTTTATATCTTGTAATCTTATTCAAAGATAGCGAAGCTTTGGTAGCATATTTACCTGATTATAAGCTCATAGTTTTTGTAAAAATAGTACTGATCACCTTGAATTCAAGGTATAAATATATGTATTTTTAACAGGGTGTATTCAAATTTACATTCAAAGATTCTCATTTTGCTATGTTTGAATCATGGTTACATTACTTTTCATATTTTTTTTACTAGACAGACAACTTGAGTTTCTAAAATACACATTATTCTGCAGAACATAATTGAGTATTACCTGAATTTCTTCTGCAAATATGTAATAAATTAATTTTTATCTCAAACTCATATTTTTCCTGGGTTAATTTCAGTAAATATGGTATTCATGGAAGTACTCTAAAACAACTTTTGAATTCAGTAATTATTTGGTAGATTGGTTCATCATTTCAATTATTGAACCTCTATTTGTCTCTCTCATTAATTAAATCAGTGCCCACCCAGCCCCCTGCATGGGAGCAAGACAGAATTTAATGTGAATACTGCGATCACTATGGTATTCCTAGGGATTAATTAGCTCAATTAAAAATACATGAAATTCCGTCATTTTGCTAGTCCATTTCACATGGTTTTTTATTCATACTAATGTGTTTAAATTCATTTATAATTATCCTGATAATATGGTTTGTATATGTACTAATCACTGTTATTTCTTTTCTTCAGTTTCTATAAAGGAACGGTTCCACGCCTCAGCCGGGTGTGCCTTGATGTCGCTATCACTTTCATGATTTATGACTCTTTCATGGAGCTTTTCAACAAGTTTTGGAAGTGATGAGCTCAAGGATTGCTCCATCAGTTACCTAGCTGCAGTTCTCAGTTGTGCACACCATAACATAGTCTCATGCAACCCTTGCCCATTATTAATTGTTGTGGAGGGTTCAGAAGAAAGAAGGGTGTAAGGGATAGTGGGAATGTATGAGTTAGTGTATTCATACCCATACCAATCACATTTTGAAGTCATTAGCTTTTTTTTAATTCTTCATTAGTATTTCACAAATGAAATTTTTGTGATTCCAATAGCATTTGGAATTCCTATTCCCATGAAAATGAACTGGTTTTGGTTTAAAATGTTGTGGATCATGTTTATCAATGCAGTAGTGCTCTTTCAATGATGGCGACTCTCCAGTTGTTTCATGGGAACCTTTTGCTCGACCTGCATTTAATATATTTAGGAGAATTATGCCTTGGTTTCCATGACCTAAGCATTTAATTTAAACTCAGTATCATGAGTGCTCAATCGGATTTTATGAAATGAACCTCTCTTTTCATAGCTGTGGTTTCGTTAATATTTTTGCCATTAAGTTTTGAACTCAACATTCCTATAATTATTCATTGTTTCATAATGTTGTTGATAGTAATGGTCAAGGTGAAAAGATTGTTAGATATTTTAAGTTTATTGTTGTTGTGTTTGCCTATTTTATTTTGGTAGAAAATGATTTTATGACTGAAGGGTGATAGTACCCTATTGATTTTAGCACATTACCATAAGTGATGGTACTAATTTTTATACTCATCAAATTTATTAAAAGAAGTGTTTATTGATGCTTTGCCTTTTATACTGAAAATGGAAATAACTTCACTATGACATTCACGAGAAAAAAATTATTTAAATTGAAGGAAATTTTAAGACTGTTCTTTGTGGATTGTCTGGTTTTATAATTCGTTATCTAATTGAAATCTATACAAACAGTGCTACACCTGTAACGCAACATATCATTACCTTTATAGTGTAGTGTGTGTTATTACCATATTGTATACCACCAAAAGCACAGTAAATAGTTAAGTCAAATATTTGTACATTTGCTAAAGATTACCAATGTTCCTGTGTTACTTAAAATAAATATAACTTTTTAGAATGATCATCAGAATTTTATTGCAAGAACATGGGGTCTTAAATTAATATTATCAGTGTGATCCACCAGTCAAAGTAGTAGCCCAGGAAAAATAAACAAAATTTGACCCAAACCTGTAAATAATTAATAACAAAGCCGGACATTTTGAGATGTATTCAGGACCCCATTGAGATGAACATAAGCTCTCCCAGGTGGTATAACCAAATTATCTTGGAAATACTGGAGTTTTCCTGGAATTTGCGCTGTTCGGTAATTAGAAGAGCGAGAGAGGCGTTCTTTTTTTTCGGCACACCTGTTTTTAGTGCTCTAAATTGTAAAAGGTGTCCGGTACAAGGTCCACTCATTGATGTGTAAGTACCCCTTTGCAATTTTTTCTTGTATTTTCGTTTCATTCTCAGTCCAGTAATGTTTCACCGGTGATTTTCCGCAGTATTTTCTTCTCACCAGTCTCCAAGAGTCTTCTTGTTCTTGCTGTCTGGCCGGGTCTCCACCATTCATGTCATCAGTGATCTTATACTAGCGTTATAAACTCTACATTTTGCATATAAATTGCTTCAGGAAAAAATCAACTTGCCCCAGGGATCGAACCTTTGGCTTACTGGGCCAAAGCGCAGACCACCATGATACCCAGGCATCCTGATTCTCAAGGCAATTTCTACGTAGTAATTCCATCACCGGTTTTTGGCAGACCTGAGATGTCTTCATACATAGCCAATCACGGAATAAGTTATGTTACAGGATTTATCCCTGTGGTTAGTGGCTTCTTAGAGGTCCATATTTCCCTTACCAGTGTGATTCTTGGATCGATTTAGGGGCTGAAATTCTCCCTTAAAAGTCCCTTAAATCCTCTCAACATGTATGGAATTTGTTTCTCCCGTTACTGTATCCCACAATATAGAGAATTTTCTCACGAATCCGAATATGTAAGCCAAAGCTGTCTCCGTCAATTACAAATGCTATAAAATGCTAATTAAAAGTTAGCAAAAATCGACGAAAGTCACGTGACTCGAAACGCTTTCTCATTGGCTTGACGTCACCGAACGGTACTGAAGTCCTCGCAGCTGCAGAGATAGGCGCCTCGTTGAAGTTATCGGAGCAAATTCGCTATTAAAATTATTCTGGGAATTTGTCAATAGAAGAAATGACTGAATTGGGATTCAAGAAGGCACAGTCGGATAATTTACCGATGATTGACTCACTTATGGTGGCCGCCTTCCTGAAAAACAGCGATTGTTTCGTCGCTGCCGATATGCGTGGAGTAAAAGCGAGCAGGAAGCAAACTATTATATGCATAAGAAAAACTTTAAGTTTTAATATATAAATATATAAATTAATAAATGTTTATTTTTAGAATATAATAAACTATCCACCTACTGCGGTAAATTATCATCTGCCCATAATTTTATTAATACCTAACTTTTCATGCGACACATTATGCGGTTCTCTTATAACAGCTGCTTTGTTGTTAAAATACAACTATGGAAAAAATAAACTGATGTACAAACAGCTTTCAAGTATGATTAATGTCTAAATAATCGCAACGGCTTCAGTCGCCAAAAATACGAGTCGGCATGTTAGTTTTGCATTAATATGTAGCAAACTCAATGTGTCTCATAATTGATTGAAATAATATATATTGATTTTCAAATTTCCTTATTACCGAAACTTAACCCTTGCAGTCGTAATGTTTCCCCCACTATTGAATAGATATAAATCTTTATTCGTATTACCTACATTTTTATTGAAGACTATATTATAGGGAAGTCCATGGCAAAGCAGTATATTTGCTGTATTGTAGATTTCGGCTTTCAGTCTGTAGTTATTAAAGTATGAAACGGATTTCCAATGTTTGGCATTCCTCTATTAGCTATTGAAATGGCGTAAGTTTTGATGTATTTTTCGTTTTGCTACCCCAAAGTCCGGATTTTTCGTCCGCTGGGACGCGCAAGCCTGCGGTTAGTCGTCAATTACTCCTAAACGGTTAGTATCCGTCCTTTTTCAACTATTTCATTGTGTAGCCATTAAAATTTCCTAAAGATTAATACCTTTCGCTTCTTCATAGACCTCACGATAACCATAAAACAATCATCTGAAATAGAAAATTATGATAGGCAGATATAGGAAAGGCAGAATATAAGCCAAATTTTCCACATTTTCTCATAAGGAATCGGTGGCCTAAGGCTGTGGGTTTAGGAGTGGAAGTTCGGGAGCACGAATCCATTATGGGGAAATTATTTTTCTTCTTTTTTTCATAGCAAGTTTCACTAGCATCTTCGGAAATTTTAGGTTCATCATCGCAATACCTTTTAAAACTTTTTTTTGCTTTATTTTACACCCTAAACTTTCATTAATGACGGCGAATTCCCAACTCCGAAGACCCGGTTTCTCGGCGAAACCTTCTAAAATAACATTCTCACCTCCAATCTGTTGACGGCGTTTTATAGATCTCATCGAGCCCTACAACCTTACGCCTACCCTTACTCTCAATCAATTATAGTTCGCAAACTAATGGTAAAAACTTGTAACAGACAAATCATGAACTAATAGTGAGATATAATAGGTATTTCATGAGTTATCTAACGATTTTCAAAGCCATAAATGTTACTGTTCGCATATAAATAACGTTCAATAGCTTGGAAATTTTACTTTCCCTGTGACTTTAGAGACGTAAGTTGTTTTAAATATATTATGGTAGGTTTACATTCAGCGTACATTCTTCCCTTTTCAATTCATATAAGGTTTATTCCCTTTCATTCTGAATGGGATGGATCGAAAAAGGGAAGTATGCAAGGTCCATGTAAACGTACCTTCGGCGGTAGAATACTTAAATAATAATAATACTTTTGTTGAAATCAAGTCATAACTTTCCGTTCATAAATAATATTGTGCCTTTGATGTGATAGTTTTTCACTTTCTAATTTATATTACGTGGCAATAACATAATTTGACTCAATTATAACATTTTTTACCTCACAAAAATAAAGTTTGCAATACGTTGTACCGGCACTTAAGTTGAAATGATCCCCGCAGCAATAAGCCGTCGAAAATTTAGAGAGAGAATTTCCGTCTCTTCTGCAGGCTATCAAGCATTTTCTCCTCTTCTTCGAGTCTTTCGGGACGTAAATAAAAACCTTTTCCGGCGTGGAAGTTGAGGTATTTGAGCAAAAAGGCTCGATGCAGGATTTATATACCTTTCCCGGTTTTTTCTCGTTTAGATACATTCTGCTCACATGAAATGATCAAGTAAGATTAGTGAATATCAGTAAATATGAAATAAATGCAATCATTTACGCCAAATGCTCGTTCCATCAATAACATCCGCCTACTTTCTCGTCTGAAGGTAAACAACAATCTCTAGCGTTACCGTTCCGTGACGTCACGCGTCCATTCCCCGATGACGTAGTGTTTTCAAGCTGGCGAGAAAGAATTATTTTTAAAGACTGATATCTCAGTAAAAAACCGCTTGCCATCTGTGAAATTTTCGCTACATCCATTTTAGATAGTGTCCTTCGGATATAAGTGGTTATAAAAAATAGTGCATGTTCCCAAGCATGGTGGTCTGTGAATTGGCCCGGCAAGGCAAAGGTCCGTGGTTTCTACTTCATTTAATCACCAGTTTTTGGAAGACCTGAAATACCTTCACCTAGATTTTTCTTCTATCCCTATACGTTGGTTCTTCCATATTCTTTCGTTCAAGCATCCAGTCACCCTTAAGTCTTTTGTTATTTGTTGTCTGAATTAGGATTCCACATTTCAATATCAACTCAGTTTTATGCCAAGGTATTTAAACTTTATTTTCTGCTGTATAATTTTGCCGTGTACTGCAAGCATGCATCCAACAGGCGTTTTAGGGATTGTTATCGTAGAGACTGTAAATACAATCTACTAATCTTTTGAAAGTCTTATGTTTTGTGACGAATAGTTACAATGAAGAGTTCTCGGGTTTCCCACCAGATGGTGGTAACACTGACGTTTTGATAGCGTAGTTTACTATTTTCTTCATGGTGAAAAGTTGCGCTGAAAACGATGGGAGACTACGCTATCGATACTTCAGTGCCAATCAACACTATTATTCGGTGGTCAACCCGAGGCCCGAACACTATGGGCCCTAGTCAAGGTTTCTGCTAAAGGAACACAAGTAAACAAATTCTCAATGTCGAATGAAACAATTTTGGCGTTTAAATTTAAGGGACTGACTTTTCTTTTAACTCATTCGCCACAACAATTGAATTGTTTCAAGAAACACCTATGTGATCTTACCTCACTCACAAACATCATATCCCTTTCATTCCCAAAATTAATCACTCTCGTAAACCAAATATTTTCTTCTGCGCTACGAAACCTTGCTCGCAGACGCACTATCCTTTAAAAAAAACTTTCCTCACTCTCCACATCCTTCAAATTGGTCTTCTTTTACCCTTCACGGAGCTCACACCCCCACCCCCTTCCGAGCCCCCCCCTTTTTCTTTACAAACCTGACCTTGCTTCCCTTCTTAACCTCCCTCGCCCACCATGCGACCGCCCGATTTTCCCACAGCGTCTCCCTCCGACGCGAAAAGCCCAGCCCCGTTTCACTCCCACCATCGACCGCTAGGTAATAAACTTCTCGTCCGTTTCACTGGACGAGGATGAACTTGCGGTTCTAAAGAAAGGCCTCTCTTTCTCATCCACCCCAAGAGTTAATTCCTCTAAATATCCTCACTGATGCCCTGAAATTTTGCCGGAATCTGCGGTGGCGTGCATTCTGGGAAACTCAACCTAATCCTTCAACCCCCAACTCCGTCCGCATCCCCTTGCAAAATTCGTCCCACCGTCCCAAGGTGAACCCAAACCACTTCCCTCAAACCATCCTGTAGAAATCTTCTTCCTCATAAAAATATCTGACAATTCAATCCTTGAATCCACCCAGAAATCTCTCGCGTCCCGAATCCCTTGCCTTAAAAATTAATTAATAATAATGAGATCATCATCACCAAGGCAGATAAGGGATCTACAGTTGTCGTTCTCGACAAGCAAAGCTATATAGCTGAAGGTCTACGGCAATGGGGAACATGCGCAATTTTTTATAACCACTTATATCCGAAGGACACTATCTAAAATGGATGTAGCGAAAATTTCACAGATGGCAAGCGGTTTTTTACTGAGATATCAGTCTTTAAAAATAATTCTTTCTCGCCAGCTTGAAAACACTACGTCATCGGGGAATGGACGCGTGACGTCACGGAACGGTATCGCTAGAGATTGTTTACCTTCTGACGAGAAAGTAGGCGGATGTTATTGATATGGAGCAAGCATTTGGCGTAAATGATTGCATTTATTTCATATTAACTGATATTCACTAATCTTACTTGATCATTTCATTTGAGCAGAATGTATCTAAACGAGAAAAAACCGGGAAAGTTATATAAACCCTGCATCGTGCCTTGTTGCTCAAATACCTCAACTTCCACGCCGGAAAAGGTTTTTATTTACGTCCCGAAAGACTCGAAGAAGAGGAGAAAATGGTTGATAGCCTGCAGAAGAGACGGAAATTCTCTCTCTAAATTTTCGACGGCTTATTGCTGCGAAGATCATTTCAACGTAAGTGCCGGTCCCACGTATTGCAAACCTTATTTTTGTGAGGTAAAAAATGTTATAATTGAGCCAAATTATGTTATTGCCACGTAATATAAATTAGAAAGTGAAAAACTATCACATAAAAGGCACAATATTATTTATGAACGGAAAGTTATGACGTGATTTCAACAAAAGTATTATTATTTAAGTATTCTACCGCCTAAGGTACGTTTACATGGACCTTGCATACTTCCCTTTTTCAATTCATCCATATACATCCATAAGTAGAATGAAAGGGAATAAACCTTATATGAATTGAAAAGGGAAGTATATAAGCTGAATGTAAGCCTACCTTAATATATTTAATACAACTTACGTCTCTAAAGTCACAGGGAAAGTAAATTTCCAAGCTTTGAACGTTATTTATATGCGAGCAGTAACATTTATGGCTTTGAAAATCGTTAGATAACTCATGAAATACCTATTATATCTCACTATTAGTTCATGATTTGTCTGTTACACGTTTTTACCATTAGTTTGCGAACTATAATTGATAGAGAGTAAGGGTATACGTAAGGTTGTAGGCCTCGATGAGATCTATAAAACGCCGTCAACAGATTGGAGGTGAGAATGTTAGTTTAGAAGGTTTCGCCGAGAAACCGGGTCTTCGGAGTTGGGCATTCGCCGTCATTAATGAAAATTAAGGGAGAAAAATAAAGCAAAAAAAGTTTTAAAACGTATTGCGATGGAGAACCTAAAATTTCCAAAGATGTTAGCGAAACTTGCTATGAAAAAAAGAAGAAAAATTAATTCCCAATACTGGATTCGAACTTCCGACCTTCAACCCCACAACCCACAACCTTACCCCTACGCCACCGGCTATTTGGAAGTAACGATGGAAAATTTGCGTTATATTATGCATTTCTTGTATCTGCCTATCATAATTTTCTATTTCAGATGATTGTTTAATGGTTATCGTGAGGTATCATACTTGAAAGGTGTTTGTACATCAGTTTATTTTTCCATAGTTGTATTTTAACAACAAAGCAGCTGATATAAGAGAACCGCATAATGTGTCGCATGAAAAGTTAGGTATTAATAAAATTATGGGCAGATGATAATTTACCGCAGTCACGCATCTCGGCAGCGACGAAACAATCGCTGTTTTTCAGGAAGGCGGCTACCATAAGTGAGTCAATCATCGGTAAATTATCCGACTGTGCCTTCTTGAATCCCACTTCAGTCATTTCTTCTATCGAGAAATTACCAGAATAATTTTAATAGCGAATTTGCTCCGATAACTTCAACAAGGCGCCTATCTCTGCAGCTGCGAGGACTTCAGTCCCGTTCGGTGACGTCAAGCCAATGAGAAAGCGTTTCGAGTCACGTGACTTTCGTCGACTTTTGCTAACTTTTAATTAGCTTTTTACAGCATTTGTAATTGACGGAGACAGCTTTGGCTTACATATTCGGATTCGTGAGAAAATTCTCTACATAGTGGGCTTCAGTAACGGGAGAAACAAATTCCATGCATGTTCCCCATTAAAAGATTCTTCCTCCTATACCCCTCTTCCTCTTGATCCAAATCCTGATTTTCAAAAAGAAATCAGCTCATTCCTCCAGGAATTCGGCCAAAATACAGGCCTGTCCCCCTCTGACATCGCCATACTCTCACCCCCTCATTTCAAAACTCCGCATTTTTACTTGCTCCCGGAAGTGCACAAAATCAACAATCCCGGTCGCCCAATAGTTTCCAGCATCAATTCCCCTACAGAGTGCATCTCAGCACTAGTTGACCATTACCTCAAACCCCTAGTCATATCTCTTCCCTCCTTCATCAAAGATTCTTACCACTTCCTCGACCTTCTCCACGCCATCTCTATCCCCTTAGTTAGCTTCCAGAAGGTAGCATTGGAGAGGAAATTTGAAGCTCGTCAAACAATTCAACTCCATTTATGTCACATTCTTCTCCATCACTAAACTGTACACTATAACTTTCCACTTAAAACACTGTAAATATGCGAACAGGCATCCGTTAATTCATTTCTTTCCCACGTCAGTAGATGGCCAATGTCATATAGAAATATGAAATTCTTGCTGTTATTCTTCATGAGTTCAAATCTCTCATTAAGCAAGGATATTGCAGGATAAAGAACAACGTAGAAGAAATTAACGTTGAACGATATTTTCCCAGCTTGCCATGGGTTCATCTTCACTCACGTGGGAAAATTGCTTTTTTATTTTCCGTTTACGGACTTGGGTTTCTTTTTCAAACTCAGAAGCAACACCGATTTGTCCTGCAAGTTCTTTTGCATCAGTGATTGAGGCCTTCAACGGATCTCATCTTTTCTAGAAAAACCTGCACACTTCTAATAAGATCCATTGAGCATTGGAGGTCGGATGTGACTTTTTGCAAGGCCTTACCCCCATGTTTATTTTAAAGACGATCTCATGCCAAGTTACCGCACAACACAGATACTTGAAACTTTGAAGTTTTTTTTGCGATTCCTAAAGCAGTGTTCCTTCCAAATACATCATGTTTATGATCTTGAGAGGCATAATCGCATATTTCCCCAATGTGATATCTTAAAGACAATAAGGCCTCAATCCTATTCTACCATCGAGTATTGCTGAGAGGTTTCACTGTAAGTTTTGGCGCGTGCTTCATGAAAATACTCCATCGATGAGTTGAACTTGAGAAGAAGTTAAAGATTTCTTGAATAATGCTTAGACATTCAACTGCAACAGGGCAAGGTAGCAAGGCATCGTTAACCACTAGATTAAGCGAATGATTTTCACATGGCACAAAAAAGGCACTGCAATTCAAGCCCACTATTCTTTTCTGAACTCAAACGTGCTTTAATTTCATATTGGAGCCATTATCATATCCTTGTGCTCTTATGTTCTTGCCGATAGTGGAGAAGGGTACATTTGATTGTCTAATGCTACTCTGTCGCACTCGGAGCCCAATGATGTTCTCACATATATAGTCGATGCTACATTGTGTGTAAACAATAGAATACTAGGTAATTCAATGAATGGTTTTGCAGGTCGTTTCCACTGAAATTGCCCACGTGTTTTTAGACATGCAATTTGTGAGTGAAGGAGTCTAGGTTTAGCGTTATTATGAAATTTCAGGCAGTACTAGGTGGAATTTCAGCTTTCCACTCGCGTCGAACGTGGTTTCGGCAGCTATTTCGCGGCTTATTTTTTCAAGACCACATTGTTCAAATGATTCTGCTTTGTATATGTATGCTTACTTAAAAATAAAAAGAGGCATAGCAACGCATTTCGGGCATTTTGAGGGCATGTGCTATTTGGGCAGATTTTCATGAAAGCGAAAATTACGAAAACGTAGACCTACGCCTACCTGAGCGGCGCACATTTTTGTAGAAAATCGTTCATCGTGTAAAACGGCCTTAATGAAAAAAAGACTTATCCAGTCGCTCTCGCACTACCTCGCTGCTCGTACGCTCCCAGCGTGTCCACGCACGCAGAGGCTCGACTTATTTTTACTACTTCATTCGTCCTCCAATAGGTGTCACCATGTGAAGTTCACGCGCACGACGACGTTGCCTACGCGTGAATGTGGACCTTTCGTGCGTTTCGCTCGTAAACCGTGCGCGCGCGACGCGTAAAACGCTTGAATGTGAACCCGGCTTAAGGTGGTTTGAGCGAGATAGTTCCCTAGTCATAATGGAGACCATATTCAAATTTTTTTTATTTCAGCGTCTGTAAGAAGTATGAAATAAATATTGTAATATTAATGGCCCAAAGATATAGTTATACATGACCAAAATTCTTAGTAATTAAATAAATAAAGCTACATAAGTCTCAAACTTGACTCATTTTTCCCGCCATACGGCTGAAAATCCTTCAAAACAGCAGGTTTTTTTTGCGATTCTGTAAACAATAGGTACTGTGGTGAGTCATAGATTATTTTTTATAAATGTTTGAGAAAATATGCAATCTACACCGTTAGTTTTTTGACGAAATCTAGGCGCTAGAAGTTACTAATTCATTCAATATTCTCCTTCAGGAGCGCACAACCATAATCTATCCCGTGTAAATCAGCTCATATTTTCAGGCAAATTGCTCGAAAAGTAGTTGGGAAAGGGGTTGATATTTCGATATCATTGGAAAGATGAGAGTTTTTTCTTTGAAATGAGGCCAAATTCATCAATTTCTAGGTAAAGTGATTTTTCGCTCAAACTACATTAAGGATTAAAATAAACCACAAAGAAGAAAATCGCCCCGCGGCAGTGCACAGGCACACTACCATTTTGCGCAGTTGGTAATGGTGAAACTCCTGGCCGCGCGCTTTAATTTAGAAATAAATTGTACATTTTGGACATATACTCTCATATGGGTTGTAAGTTTCTTATATCTGATGGTTGTGTATTCCATTATCTGGCATTGCAAGGTACAGAAACGTGTCCTCTGAGAGAAGAGGACCAGAATATACTGCAGGCTTTTGAGATGTGGGTTTGGAGGAGAATGGAGAAATTGAAGTTGACGGAAAGGAAGACGAACGAGGAAGTGCTTGATATGGTGGACGAGGAGAGGAGACTTCTGGAGTTAGTTGGGAAAGCGAATAAGGGGAATAAAGAGCTCTATAGTCGGGATGAAGACAGGTAAGACGCTGAAATGAAGAAAGAAATTGTGTAAGGAGATATAGGCCTGCGCCTGAAAAAAATCTATAATCTCAACCATTTAAACCTACCTTAACCGATAGATTGTCCTAATAATAATAGCTGTAATGATGCCAGCTCATATATGCTAGGTGATTGGGAAGCACCCAGGTTCTTCCAGGCGAATGGACGACTGCACGCAGTCAAATGGGTCTCCTCCGAGTCGACTTCCTCCTTCAATCGACGCTCCCTTTCGAGAAGCCTCACCATCTTCTGCGTTATTATTGTAAAAATCTTAAAAGTACTCCTTCCAACATTGTCTTAACGTGGCAATGCGTCGTGGCATTCATCCCCCACAGGCACCTGCAGCCTATTCTCATCCTTTTCCCGCAAGGTCAATCTTTCTGCTCCATACAACGTTACTCTCCGCCAGGCACGTAGCCAGGGGGAGGGCTTGAAGGGCTTCAACACCCCCCGAAATTTTTTCCCCGTGCGGCGACTGCCTTTCGCTGAGGGGACCAATAGCTCACGATAAAAGTACCTAGCAGGTTGTCCCCGGACTGTCGGCCGTAGAAGTTTAAGAGGTTAAATAATTTAATTTTTTACCTTTAACCTGGTTTTTTAACAGCTAATATTCTTTAATTTTTTTATTAATTTAATTAGTGGGTAGATCGCTTGACTACTGATCGAAGGGACCCGGGATCAAATCCGGGTGAAGCCTTTGGACGCCCCGAACTAAAAATTCTCGGAGTGCGAGGTGGCCCAGTGAAAGAAACTGGCCCCCCTACCCCGAATATGTGAAATTCACACGCCTGTGGCTTACAATTAGTCCGGGGTGAGCTCTACCCTCAACTATACTAACCAACCATCGGGTTGAATCACAGAGTGAGTGAATATTATATTACCCTTCAATCTGGTTTTTTAATAGCTAATATTTTTCTGTGGGACGTTTTATCCCGAAATTGACAAAACCATAAATTTACATGCAATTTCACTTAGGTATAAATTATGATTTTGTAACGGAATGAACGAAAATCAACGGAATTCTAACATAGCCTAAAAATACTGTACTCACTTTTAGTAAGTATACACATGCAGAAGAGCACCGATTATCCGTGGTAATGGACGAGGAAGCCCAATCGGATAATCGATAGTGGCAGATAATCCGTTCATGTCTAGTGGTTTTGACCTTGGTTTCAGTCCCATGCTTTCTCCGAGTCTTGCGCATATTCCATTGAAATACATTTAGCATTTAGCCAATCATTCAATTCTGTTTACTACTTCAAAGCATTTCACCAATTAAAAAATTATGTCTGTCGAATACGTGCGTTGAATACGCGCCATCAATTCGTGGAACATTCAGTTGTGAACCTTCTTGTCATATGCACAAAGCGTCCCTTTTGTAAATCATTACTTACCTACGTTATTTGCCCGGCAGCAAGCGTAAAAATTCATAATCGCAACGTACAACGCTCATCCCGAGGAATCTGAGGCTATGTCGATCGGGCAATTTTACCTCGTCTTTTTTATCTTCTGAGACTCGGCTCAAGGTAGCTGACGCGCACTTGAAAAAAGTACTCATAGCACTTCTAAAACTACGAGACGAAGATTATTAAAACCGTAATACAAGCACGATCTAACAAATAAACAAAATTTAATGTAAGGTTATCTCATGCCCCCCCCCCTTTCGTAAGACAATGTAAGAATGAAGAACGGAACAACAGAAGAAATATATCTACATCTAAAAAATACCCTACAAGCCACCTCAAGGGTGTGTGGCAGGGGGTGAGTAGTGCCCAACATGCATTACACTATACCCTAAAGTTACATGCGCTCATTCGTCCGGGTCGCCCCAACGCTGAGCAGTGATTCAGGGAAATCACCATAATGCAACGCTGTTATGTGCATAACTGAATAACTTTCTGTAGGAAAACCATGTGTGTGGGCGAAATATTGCAATTTTTTAAACTTTAACACGATCGCTGCGACGGAATGGTGGGGGGAGGAGGGCCGCGGATGTATAGAAAGGATTATTTTTACAGGATTTATGAAAGTTGGGGACAGATAGTCACGCAATCCAAAGGTCGGAATGTGGGATAGTCGGCGCTTTCCTGTACATTTGTACTCATATCTATTTAAAAGAGATCCAATTTTCGGCGTCTAAATCAATTCACTAAATTAGCTAGCATTTTGCGGGAGGTTTTTTGCTTAATCTATGCATGCAGTAATGTGTTGTTCACAGTGTTTTTCACTTTAATAGTTTGTTTTTAAAAAATGAATTAAAGAATTCAATCCAGTAGAAGGGTTTGAAGGTGCTTTAGATCCTTATTTTTTTGGTAGAAAATTTAAAAACTGAATTTGTAATACTGAATACTTTTCTGCAATGACTTCATCGATTTTTATAAGAATTTACTAGTAGCCTAGTTGTTTTGTCTACAGAGTTACCTGCTGCCATTCCTTCTATGAGTATCACATCTACCATTGAAGTATGCTCGGAGATAATCAACAATTCAGCTGATGAAGCAGGTGCTTATTTCAAAACTGAATTGCTATGGAACGCCACTATTTTTGACATAGCAGATGCTAGGAGAGAAAATTTTAATAATAACACAAAGAAAAACATTTTGTAGTCAGAAATAATCCCGAAACAGCCGCATGTATTTCCTTCGAGCGAAGGCAAAAGTCAAAGAAGATTCCAAGAAAAATGGGTTACCGATCCTACATCGTGGCTTCATTTCCTGGCGTAATTTAAAAAAATCAGATTGCTTCTCTATATTGGCTGATGAAACAATGGATGTTTCAGGAACGGTGCCGCTCTCATGTATGTATTCGCTATGTAGATATGATAAATAATATAACAGTCATCCGAGAATATTTTGTAGGATATAGGTATGTACCAATATACAGTCAAAAGGCAGAGAATGTGTAGAAAGCTATTTTTTTTAATGCGGTAGTCTGGGCATAGATATGAACAAGTTAATAGGGCAAGGTTATGATGTAGTTTCAACTATGGATGGCTACATAAGTGGGGTTCAAATTAGGATTAAAGAAAAATTCCCCAAAGCTAGGTTCTACCACTGTGCTAGCAACAGACTCAATCTTGCATTGAGTGACGCGTTTTCAAACAGATCAGTAAGAAATTACCTTGGTACAATAAAATAAATTATTTTATTCAGAAATAATGCAAATGCTGGCAATGTTTTAAAGATTAATATAAGCATTTATGTATGTACCAAAAACCAATAAAAAAGGCTGACTCAACTATGTAAGACACGATTCATAGAGAGACATCACTGTGTATTGACTTTTGTTGAGTGTGGCTTTATAGTTAGTTTATTTGTGCGTCAACTGCTATTTGGCCTCACTATTCCACTGTCAATTTTTCTGCAAGAAAAACGTTTTCACATGGTGTTAGCTATGAACCGTACAAAATCATGAAGATTTTAAGGGAAGATGCGAAATACTCATTATCGGAAATATTTAGCTCCGCTAATTCCAAAAGTCAAGAAATATTTCACTCTCAATTATCAACTCCTAGGCTCTCTTCAAGACAGGTGCAACAGGCTAATCCAATAATATATCCATATTTAAGCCCTGTGAAATTCCACAACTTTCATTGGAAATTGGGAATGAATCAGCTAGGGATTGGGAGCAGATAATTTGGGGTGGATAGCAACCCGGCGTCGGCATTAGCCTACGCTTAACGAATAGCGCCAAGGGGACCACGGTTTAATGTCCCATCCGACGGACGGTGCACTGCACCATTGGTGTAATCCACATTACACCCAAGGATCAGATTGAATTTCGGAATGCTCTGAAATTCGTACCCGAAAATAGGATGTGGAAGACTATTACACTACCTAACCACTCCTCACGCGTTCTCCATTATCTCGTGGTGCCGCCATTCATTCTGCTTTGCCTGCTTCTAACATTTTTCATTCATGCCTTTTCACGATTTTTAAATGCTTTTTTTCTCAAAAAATTACGGGAGGTGCGTCGTCTCGTTTCAGCATATTGAAATATATTTATCATGAACTACCGAACCAGGAAATTTTAGCTCGATTGGCCTCCCGACGGTCGTGTACTCCCCTTGTAAGCTAAGCATTTGGAAAATTTATCAAAATATTTCAAAGATACTGCAACACTTGCTGCTGTGAAAGCTAAGTATTCATTTTGGTGCAGCACAACATCAACGACGGAGAAGGAAAACGAGGTTCTAAAGGTCCAAGAGCTATGTGACAAAACCTACTTCAGATCCATCAATTTCCTCCTGACAATTTTGGCTACTCTCCCAGTATCTACATGGAGCGTGGAAAGGTCCATCTCAACCATGAATTACACGAAATTTAATGACCGAAACTAAGTTCTCTTTCTATGCTCTCAATACACCGGGACATTAATATAAATTCTGAACAAGTGATCGACAGAATGTGTGCAGACCTGATGATGACGCCGTAAGGAGCGTTGAAACACGTGTTGTGTAATTCACATTAAATTTAAGTGGACAGTACACTTACTGTAGTTTTTATTTAAAATTTCGGAAATATTTAGCTCCGCTTTTTTCGGAAATATTTAGCTCCGCTCCGCTCCGCTATTTAGCTCCGCACCATATATCGCCCGACACTGTCGAATTTATTGAGCTTTAGAGACGAAAAAAACTAGTCTGAACATTTGGCAATATACCAAAAGACCAAATTAGGGAACACCATAGTCACATTTTCAATCATAGGTCACATTTCAATAACCGACCAATCACATTCATCACAAAGCCAAACCGGCCTACCACGTAATGTAGGACGCGGCTTGTATGCGTAGAACTTCTGTTCTGGGGCCGGGCAAATTCACTGCTTCATAACAATGTAAGCAGTAAACCTTACCAGTGAGAATAGATAGGAATGGGCACTGTGAAAGTAAATACCAAGCACTGAAAATTTAAGGAAGAGATTTGTGACATGTCGGCACCGAACGGGAAAGGCTGATTTGTTTTAAGTTACGCCACGCTAGACTTAACCCCCCCCCCCACCTCCCCCCGAAGCAAATTTCTGGCTACGTGCCTGCTCTCCAGATTAAACTCTTGGCGTTCTTACACAAGGTCCCCATCAGAATTCTCACCTATCTAATTAACACTATTTTCCTCCGGCATTCTACCCAGGCCATTAAATTATTCTGCCAGCTCTAATTTATGCCCTCCTATTTTTTTTCTTCAGCCTCGCTTTCTTTGTCCAAGGAAATATTATTAATTTAGTTTCCAAATGATTTATATTCATTCCGTATTTTCCGTTCTGATTTTCTAATGCATCTACCAATTCTTGCAATCCTCTTCACATAATCTCTGTCTGATACTGCCAGGTCTTCTGCAAATCTAACTTTCTAATCTAATCTTTATCAGCTATGTTCCTACCATTATTCCTACATCTAGCTCTTCACATGCCCCTCTTGCCATTTTCTTGGCGTAAATGTCATGAAGTAGAGGCCACCGCAGGCAACCTTGTCTTACCCCGCGACTTATGACTGGCTACCCTGATTCTCCGTCAGCCACTCTCACCTGTGCCATTTGGGCCATGAGTTTCAAATGAGTCTCCTACCCCTCCCATACACTCCTGTTAATAAAGGAGCTTCTTTTATTTTCCCCATTCACACTGAAAAAATCCATAAAACAAGCAAATACGTTTTCATTATACTTTCGGATGAATTTCGACTTCATATTTTCAATTAGCCACCCAAATAAACCCTGGATACCAAATTTCGTGGGAATCTAATATTTTTTCTAATGTTACTCAAATGTATCCCTTCTCGGATCAATGAGTGACGATTTTTCCGTAGTAATTTGGAGGATCTACGAGTAGGGAGTATGGCGGGACGACTTCGTGAAAACAATTTCATCCGCATCCCGATCAAGGAAAAAGCGTTCTGATGCGAAGAGTATATGAACATAACCTTGATTTCATACACGTCGAAGGTTGTACTTAGAATCATTAACAGTATGTTGGAGACAGGAGATAATATGACTACTTAGCTAATGGCCATTTTAAATATAGGAATGGAAGGGCCATACAGGATTATTTCGTAGAAATTTCACTCGCAGATACAGATTCCTATACTCGAGAGACTGGACGTAATGAGAGTGGGGCAAGATGGGGAACTTAATGTTTAAAGTTTAATAAAATAAAAAATATGCAAAGAAATTTTAAAAAGTTATAAAAATGTAATTGTGCATTATTAGGATTTAGATTTAATTAGAAACTAATTAATTAAAATAATGTTTATTATTTATAAAAAAGTCTTTTTTGATTAACAAACAAAACTTCATCTTGCCCCACCTAGTGAGGCAAGATGTGGTTACTAGTGGGGCATGATGGGGTCAGTCTTTACACAGCCCACAAACGTGCACTGCTTCATCGTCTTCTCCTGCACATGAGCATGGACCCATCGTTTGCTCATCCAGAATTGAATCCATCCCTCACTAGACTTCAGGTATCCATAGTAAAGACATTCAGCGTCTGAAGCTTCGGATGATGATGAGCTACTCCTCTTTTCTTGCAATTTGTTTTATTTGTAACTTTGCTTTTCTTTTTTTTACTTATTCTTATAATTTGACGCTTCTTGCAAAGTCTGTTCAATGGTGGCATTTTTATGCACCCCCTTTTTCTCTCTAAATTCCTCTCTTTGGACTTGTTTCCCCTCTGTGGTCTGTTTACCCTGCGGACTTACAAAGGACTTAGCGCGCATGACGGGACATGGCGCCAACGACGGCCAAAATGCCTGTGACTTATTCAAAATACAGCGACTTCTGCCACGACTTCCACCACGCCTTTCCCTCACCAGGTCTTCCATCGTTTATATAGCCCCTGAAGTGAGGAAATATTCCATAAATATGGTCATTCTGACCAAGGCACAAAGGCTGTGTTCCTGTATTCTGCGGCCGGAGTTAGAAAAACAGTTCCTGTTGATCCAATTGAAAACTTCCACCGCATCTATTACCCATCCAATTATTTCTTCACCTCCAAGGCTACCAATCGCCTATATCCTAAGCTAACCCGTTCCATGTCGACCTTTCCAACAAATCCCCTCCTTAGCTGATTCACCCCTGAGAACTCCCTGTTGCAGTCGAGCGGGATACATCGTTGTGTGAACATGTTGCATTCCAGTCAATTGTACTTAGAGAGAAGACCAACCTCTCGTACTTGTATAACTTTTTCATTTCTGAGTAGAAGCTCGCATAACGGTCGCCTGGCCCTCGACCTGATGGTAACTTGTTCGTAATTTGGTTGGTTTTGTGTGAAGTATATTGCTGGTTCAGTTATTGATTGATAATATTTGTGTTGCGTTCAATTTCTTTATTTTTCTCACCCAAGCTTGGAAAGAGTTTGTTTTATGCGGGTGTTATCAGTGAGAAAACTAATTTTCTTCTCCCAAAAGCGCTTCACAATGTTATCTCCACTCTTTATCTTTCTATCAGGACGTAAGTCCAAACAGCCTCTCCTCAATTTTTAATAAATATTCGACCAATACATTTTTCTCCTCTGCTGTAAAATGCTGTGATTGGCCCAAGACAATTCTCAAAAATTGGATTGGTTTTGTTTGGATAAATAATCCCACTAGTTCCTACAGTCAATAGGTCATCAGTTTTTTCACCTTGTTTTCGAGCTAGTTTAACTCATCTTTCAGGAGTAGATTGTGGCACTTGAAAAGAGTCAGATGCTCTTTTGGAACCCATTTCACCCCTCATAACAGCTTCAACCGTATTTTTCATAGATTAGGGGTTTCACTCTCACCGATAAGTCTTCCTTTTGTAGGTCCGAACCATCTTAGATAGGTAGCCATAACTTGCAAAAATAAAAGAACAAGTTAGGGGAACAGTGGGGTAGGATGGGGTATACCCCAAATCCCCGTCTTGCCCCACTCATGCCTTGCTGGGTTTTCACTACTAATTTTAGGTTATGTTTAGACTCAGAGTTTTTAGAACCTATGCAAATTAATCACTAGAAAGTACAGTTTTCAGCAATATATAGTGTTGAAATGAGTGAGTGTATCTTACCTATAATCAGCAACAATCTGCAAACGCACAAATATACTTTTTCGTGAGAAACCACGCCACAAGTCAGAATAACCTTTTTACGTGCTAAACTAATCACTCAAGATGACTGCCGCTTACAGAGAAGCTTCTTCACTACCCCCCTAGTACTCAGTTGCAGGACTAACTGAGTCAGCAGCTTAGTTACCCCATCTTACCCCGCTTCCCGTCTTGCCACACTCTCTCTACGTCCAGTCTCTCGAGTATAGCAAACTGTATCTGCGAGTGACGTAAACCCATTTCTACGAAATAATCCTGTATGGTCTTTCCATTCCTAGGTTGAAAATGGTCATTAGCTAAGTAGTCATATTATCTCCTGTCTCCAACATACTGTTAATGATTCTAAGTACAACCTTCGACGTGTATGAAATCAAAGTTATGTTCATATAGGTACTCTTCGCATCAGAACGCTTTTTCCTTGATCGGGATGCGGATGAAATTGTTTTCACTAATGTGGATTGTCAAAGCTTGGGATTCCTAATTCCATTGAGTGGCAACGCCAAAAATATGTTGTAATCATTGAACAGAAACAAATAAAATTTAAGAGCAATCGGAGATCATCGAATAAAATATTCGAACTATTATCAAATGTAGAAATATTAAAAATCATTGAATCAATCCGTAACGAGTCACCTACGGAAATTCGAAGAGTTCCGGGTAAATTAATATTCAGATAAATTTAATTTACATGTGGATGTTAGGGAGAGTTGTTGAGCAGTGTTGAGGTAAATAAAGGCAAGATTTGAGGTTTTCGTTTTGTCACCAAGTTGTGTTTTATTTCCCGTACTTATCCCAAATTCGTAACAAATTGGTGTCAGAAGTGGGATTTTACGATTGCTCGTACTTAAGAGGATTTGGGACACCCCTATTTTGCCGACTCTTCTGCGTTCCGTTCTCAATCAGTCAATTTTGCTTATTTCAACTTAAGCTTTTTGAGTTATTAAAGTCAAGGAGTGATATAAGAGGGCTACCTTTTTCAAATTTTTCTTAATCCAATATTGGAAGGCAGGTTTTATAACAAATATAGGCCTTTTGCACGAAATGTTGCGGAATGCCGATTCAAGGAACGCCATTTATGGCTAGGTAGCCCCCAAGAGTTACTTGTCTGTAGTTGATACGCCGACTGCCGATGCGAAATTTTATCAAATAAATGTATAATTTAGGAAAAGCGAACGTGAGTTTTGATGAATTGCAGCGCAGTAATGGGCGTTTATGATAGCTCCCACTGCCATCGCAGTTCTCCATTTTCTCGCCGCGAGCGCTCCATCAGAAATTGAACACACTATCTCAGATATGGTGTTTTCTCTGCTCGTTTGCGGGACGAGAGGGGAACAATGCGTGAGGGGAGCATGGTTGTCGCTCAAGAGCAGCAGCTATCGGGTTATTTTCTCTCGCATTCAGTTTTCCCTAACGCGCGCATTGGCCGCTTTAGGAGAAACTTTTCTACATTGAGGATTTCATTGCCTCCTACAGCATTGTTAGCTTACTACACTTGTATCTTCTATCATTTAAATGCCTCCTGATAAGCAGCGTATAAATAAGAGGCATAGTAGCATTAAATTGAATTTGTCTGCCGCGAGTAAAATATGGAAGGGAGAAAACTTAGCGCGATGGCGAGAGGAGCAAAGGTAAAAGCACATCCGTCATACTTTTCAAAAACATATAACCATACATACACAAAATACCGCCATACATAAAATTATTCGCCGATAACATTTTACGCTTAAGAATGGCGGTCATAAAAGCTGTCGAGTTTATGAAATGCCAAAATGTAGCACTAGCGAAAAAAAATTTAACTACTGCAACAGGATATCCTCAATAGGCCCAGCCATGTTTTTGGAGAAAATGAGCGATGTGTAGATTTAGGATATTTATATCATGGAAAAAACGCCCCGGGAAGAAAAAACAACGTATGTACTAGCACTAAAAGAATGTCGGGTGCATGAAAAGTTGAAAACCTAGCACAAAACAATATTCGCCACAGCCGAAGCCTTATTCACGATAACAATCCTTTAGAGCATTATAACACTATCATAGCTAAATTTATCGGCGGGAAATGAGTTAATTTTGCTCTTACCCGCTCTTTAAGAGGAAGATGTGCCGGATCTGTGGTCAGCATTGACTCGGGAAATCCTTTGCATTCACTTTACAAAAATTTTTGTAATTTGAGTCCCGGGTACTACTACAAAAGGTCACTCCAAAGAAGACAGCTGAAGGCAATTGCTACTTCCAACCGAAGGAAAAAACACCGAGATCGAAGAGTAATATCTAAAATGATATATTAATCCTAAATTCCCCCACCAGGTGATATTTAATTCTTCTTATGAATACAGTACTTAAGGGCGCAGGTTCCTCCTTAATCAACTGATTGGGACAGAGCCTGATTTCGATTACGGTCCCAATTCTGAAAGGCCTGATATACCTATTGAGGAATTTAACATTGACTGTCAACTACTTAAGGAATCCCTACAAATGAATGAGGAAGAAATTAAAGAAATAGAGAGGAAAACGATACGACAGAGGGAAAGCGTGGAATGGGTTGCGATGCGTCAGAATATGCTCACTGCCTCTAATTTTGGCCAGGTCTGTAAAATTCGTCCACACACAGGCTGCGAAAAATTAATCATGTACCGTTATTTCGATTCTCTTCACCTAGAGTACGGAAGGGTAAATGAGGACAAAGCTCGCGTGGCATTGGAAACAGCATAGTAGAAGTTTTTACCCTTTCCAAGGAGCAACTTCCGATGGAATAGTGGGGGATCGGAGCATTGTGGAAATAAAATGCCCATCATCGGCTGCAGAGATGAGTGTAGATGAGGCGATCGGAAATGGAAAAGTAGATTTTTGGATGAAGAATCACGGAATGAGAATAAACCGGAAGCATCATTACCACTCTCAGATACAAGGCCAGCTCCATATTTCTCAGCGAGACTTCTGCATCTTTGCTGTGTGGACGAAGAAGGGGTTGAAAGTGGAGAGAATCCTCAGGAACAATGGGTTCTGGGAATATCCATGGTGGACAAATTATAACAATTCTATTTTGAATGCATGCTTCCGGAGTTAGGCGATGCGATATTTTCCCGGTCAATGCCGACTCGGAATTCCCCTAGTATTTTGGCAGCCCAAGATAAGTCTTTCAAACGTAAAGATGGGGAGAGGGATCAGAAAGGAAATTTGAAATGCAAAAAGCAAAAGAAATAAAACAATTATAACCAGCACGATGTGTTCTTTCAATAGCTCTTTCTGTATCCCATCATTGAGTAGAGCTCTGCTTAGGTTGCACCACAGATGTTAGAGCCGAGGTGGTTCTAAGTTCTCGCTAGGAAGCTTGCTGACATCAATGCACGGACGGCTGTGGTTCCGGAATAATGTTTATATCGACTATTTAGCGCTTATTACCAATTTAACTAACCATTAACGTAAGACAAATCAAAATTTCATACTACAGAATATTATGTTGGATATTTCGTAAGTAGCTTTTTATGCTGTAGACTTTTCTGTGAGGTTAATGCCGTGGGGCAATATTTTCCTTATAACTGTGCTGACTTACACTATAATAGTTAGTGCGGTCAACCCCTTCTGTAGTATTCTCCCTAGCTATTGTATGCAGCAATATTTTATGTTCATTGGGTTTATTTCATCGCAACTAATTGTCTATGGCCATGATCATTGAGTCGAGTTGGGAAAGTCCCCTCGTGAAAATAAATTATTTTCTTGTCCTATTCCTCTAAAAACTAAACTTTCATGAAACTAAATCGAATTTCGAATGCTATAAAGACATTCCTATTATTAGTTAACCGAAGGCTAGTGCAAAGGGCGAAGTATTCATAAAGTGAGGATCAGTAAGAGGGCCAAATTTGTTTAGGATAGGGATGAGCGCGCGATACTGTATCCTGGATTGGATGAAGTAAAAGACGTAATACGCATTCAGATATGTTCAAGTTATGAAGGTATATGGAGGTGTGCACCATGAAAAATCTAGAGGACTTTTACTCTCTTCCATTTATGCATACCGTAACCGTTAGATTACCGTAATTATACTTATATGCTATTGAACCGCGCTATCCCTTATCCACAGGTAAGCGCGTCATTCGGCATGCCATCATTTCGGCATCGTACTACTACCGAGCTGCAAAAATGACTGGTCCGCTGTTGCCATGCGGCCATCGGCCAAGTTAGTATCCATGAGCCAAGTCAAACTCACCCGCGCTGAAGTCACAACAGCGTGTCCGTTTAGACGTCCCAAAGAACGTGGTGAAAAAACATTCCGAAGGAAGAGAGGGCTCGTGGTTTTCCCCTCCCCTACACGCAAAGTAAATGTACGTAGAGGCTACACTCGCGACAAATGCGGCGACTAGGTAGGCACTGATTTCGGTAGCTCTACCGGTCAATAAGAAAACTAACCTCACCCTCGGAGGAGGAAAAAAATTATGTACTGCGTCCTCTTAAGAAAGTAATCGTGTGAAAGAAGTATGGAGACGAAATTGGTGAAAATAGGAGATCTAAAAGTCACGGATTTGAAGAAAGAGTTGGAAGAACTGGACGAAGGTACCGTCGCGCAGTGTTCGGAAATCGGAAAAAGCTGGCCAAAACTCCAAAATGGCATTTTTTGAGATATGAATTTGAAACTTCGCATGAAAACTCAAACACGATTCATGTATCTGGAATAGTACTTCATTTGGCATAGTCCTTACCCGTTTCTGAGATACAGAGGCTCAAACATGAGCAAATTTCCCGAAAAATGCCCGTCTTCAGTTTTCTCGGAAAATCTTCCAACTTAAGTTGATGGTAATGTTTAAGGAGGATTTTCATGGAATAAAAAAAGATTTTTTCTATTAGCATGGTAGTTTTTCTTTACAATTCCGTAGTTTTAAAGAAAAGCTTTGATATAATCTTGCTGTGCCGTTACAAAATGGCGGACGCTGTTTTTAGGCCAAATTTCACATTATGTAGGAGATTAAAATGGGATTTTGGCAAAGTCACGCGAAGTGACTTATATCAGAGCATTACTCAAAGACTTCTTAAGGTTTATATGCAGTTAACGTTTAAAAAAGTTTGCGACGCCGGAAATAAATTTGATTTTTCAATCGCGCGTCGGGGTTCGGCTCCGCGCGCCGGGAGCTGGATTTGCCGCGACGCGGTAAGGTTATTTAAGTGGTATGGCTTTAACGCTCAGAATTCACCGTTTTTTAAGCTGTACTTGTGGGCACCGATCCCCAAGGAGTCTATAATGGAAACACGGGAGGATTTTTAGTCGAGGTAAGTGCACGCGTACTCGAAGTAAAGTTAGTTTTCTTTGGATACGTTCGGGAACCATGCCTTATAAGTAGTAGGGTTTTGGGGATCCTGGGCCACTTCCGGTCGCCGCCATCTTGGTCACGTGACCGCCGCCATCTTGGTCACGTGACTTCCGGTCTGACCGCCATCTTGTGACGCAATAAGGACGCCATTTTGTTAAATCCGCCATTTTGAATCGATTGCGCATGCGCCATTCGCCCCTCCCCCAACCCAAGCCCCTCCCCCAACCCAAGCTCCTCCCCCAATCCAAGTCCCTCCCCCAACCCAAGTCCCTCCCCCAACCCAAGCCCCTCCCCCAACCCAAGCCCCTCCCCCAACCCAAACCCCTCCCCCAACCCAAGCCCCTCCCCCAATCCAAGCTCCTCCCCCAATCCAAGCCCCTCCCCCAACCCAAGCTCCTCCCGGACGGAGACCCCTCTCAAGAATCTCACAACTCTGTTTTGGCTGGGTAAGGGATGTAAGAAATAAAGAAAGGGTATAAAATATTTCAGACACAAAGTTTTATTTCCCCATTTCATTACAATCAAGTGTATATTAGCTTTTTTTTACAATTTTTGTATGACACTGCCGCTACACGAATTTTCACAGTCTGTAACAGTTGGTCCAATTCTCCATCACCAACATTTTCCAGGATCCATCTCCGTAGTTTTCCACAGTTTTTCACCGCACAGGCAAATTTTTCCGTGTGATGGATACCGAGGCCACACTCTATCTCGTCTGCTTTAGGAAGCGTTTTAAGACTTGGGATGCTTAAAAACGTCTCGAGCTCTATGACGGGGCGATTAATAAGTGTGGATATGACAATAGATTTTTCTAGACCTTTGACAAAGATGAAATCATATGTCCGCGTTTCATTCGTGAGAATGTTTTTTAATTGATGGTATGGTATATTCCCCATTGTGTAGTCGATTCCATGATGGTGATCAATAAGCCACTTATTTTCCCAACTTTTCATGTCGATTGGAGGAATGTGAAAGACCCATGATTTTCGTCGGCCAGAATCCAAATCTTCCATTGCCAATTCTCTTATTACAAACAAGTTTTTTCCTTGTAAACACGCTTGGAAGTCGATAATAACTTTCCCCATCCTTCCACATGCAGCGGATCTAGGGGGAAATAGGTTGTCGCGATGACTGACTGCTCCACCCCGAATATGATTTTTATCTCTTCCATCCCTAATCTCCGTGCTGCGTGTTCGAAGGATAGGAAGAATTCTTCCAACTGCGTCTGATTTTGATTGACTAAATCCACTGCAATTTGGACATTCTCTAGAATAGCTGCGAGAGCTTGCCATCGTTCCTTGTTAAAGATAACTTTTCTGTCCCGGACAGAAAAGACAACGTAATTATTGCCGCAATACTTCTTGAACGACACGGAAAAATTTGGATTGGCCACTCCGTTTGGGATGTTCGGGTTGGGTAAACCGTAATTCATATAATCACTGATGTGATGTTCGTTATGTTTGAGCAGGTGGAGGTCGCTGGAAAAGAGATCGATTACACTCCATTCATGCGTTATTCTCGCAAAGGCCCGTTCTCCAGTCGAAGATCGCAGCTCTAAACCGATGCGAAGTGTTTTATTGTCAACCAGCGAAGCACCAAGGCAGTATAGTACTTTAAAATCTTCCAAAGGGGAGGGATAAGCAGAAATTTGGTTGGAGATTGTGGAATGGATTTTATTAGTGGAAGATGAAGTCGTGTTGTGGGACGAATTTCTTTTCTTACTTGAGGATTTTGTGGGTTGTAAGCGGTTAGGTTTTTTCTCTTTATTTGTTTTCTGTTTACAGATTTCCTTAGGAATTTTGCTTCTCTTCTCCCGGCTTATCACAGACACTCCGGGTGATGAAAGCACTTGTTCTCTGGTGGACTCCTGCATGCAGACTGATTCATCGAGTGGTATTCCTTCTTTCACCTTCTTCACCCCTCGATTCCTTTTTCGTTTACACGTTTGGTTTTCCGCTGCATTTCCGTTCTTCCGCTTCCTTGGCGAGGGCTTGCACGGCTTCACCTCAGTGGTTTCTTCAGGTTGCGACACTGCGTCCACAGATTCTATTCCGATGGAGGAAAGCATGACATCTTCGTTGGACGACTCCATCATGACTAATCGCTTTCAAAATTTACGAAGCCTATTTCTCCAAGTACTGGTTTCTGCTAATGCGCAGCAAGCTTGAGACCTTGGATGACATCGGCGCTTCAGTCGTCCACGTGCAAAGATACGTGAAAAAATCAAGGCTACTTTGCAATCGTTGAGGTCAGGATGGGGAAATACTCTGGTGAATTGCGTCAGCGTGCGTCGGATTGACTTGGCATATGCATACAAGCAGCAGTACTCTCCACATAAATCAGATTTAAAATTTTGCAATCGCTTGGAATTTTTTTTCACTGACGCAAAACGGCGGAGGAAAGCGAGTATCTTGGGTACGAAAGGAGGTATAGCGTATGAATCGAAATATTCTGCATGCTTGAGATCGATCACATGCACCGCAACCCAGTGAATTCCAGGGCGCGTGGAAGGATCAAAATTGATGACATATAATCCAGGTTTAATGTTTCTCCTCGGTAATGTATCGGAAGCGAAAACTCCTCGAAAAAGGTCTCGTGTATATCGATTGCCCCTGAGAACTTCCACAATGTCATGAGTATCCATGCTTGAAGTGCTAAGTTGATTATGCCCAATTTAATGTGACTTCCCTGTTTTTATTTATTAAAATTTCGGAATCATATTCTGCATATGTAAGAACCGTGACGGCGTGGGGAAGAGGTTTTTTAAATTTACCATGTAAGCGTAAATTTCCCATACGTGATGGAGAAACATGGTTTTCGCTCACGGAAGCATCACGCGTGAGATTCCACGCTAAAACAAAGTACCCATGCTGAAACATATCCAACGTAATTTGGTTTCCCCCATCGGCATGATGCAATCCTAACGTGGAAAACAGCTGCCGATAAGCCCGCGTGCAAAACTTTTTGCCTTCCGTATCAAAATCTGCTTCAATTCCTCCACATGGATATTCTTGATCATCAACAAAAACTGAACAGTAATATAAACTATAGTGTCGGAATTTGAATGGATTTTTTGTTCTTTTTCCGAGAAATGCATTATCCTCTATCATAACGGCAAGAAGTAAATTTGGAATCCGACCTAATATTAAGTTATCATTGTTAAACATGCTGCTATTTGCAGGAATAGTGAATGATTTCATTTCAACGCGTTTGTAAGGTAAAATACTAGTCATTCCGTCTGATAGAATTTTTGCATGTGCAACAAGAACGGAATGATCAAGCTCGTAGTGAGTCGCGTACAGTGTTGCTTCTTCAATTCTCAAAGCTCCTTCTCCATCTTCTTTATCCATTAAAAAGAATGTAGGTTTTGCGAAAGATAATTCAATGTCCACGTCAACGTTGTTTAGGAGCAGTCTGGATTGATGTAGAACATCTGCATGTAGCTTCCCCTCCAGCTCTATAAGAGTGCTATTTTCAAACCATTTTTTCCTAGTAATAAATCCCTTATTTGTTTGAACATTGTCCAAATCTTCTCCATCATCGAGGGCCCATCCGATACATTGCAAGTGCGTGCGTGCCGCATCTGACCCATAATTCAGCAAGTTTTCCAAATAACTTCGGTAAGCATAATATTCCGAAGTTGTAACTCTCCGTCCATTTAGATAAACGTTACAATTGTCAAACAAAGAATGGAGTATGTTATTTATAATTCCTGGTTGATCTTCACCACTCGTGAACGGTTTATTTCCATTCAAGAGTCTGAGTTTAATATTCAGGGAAATATCATTCAAGTCAATGTATCTATCACCGTTTCCCTTGATAGAAAATTTCAATTCAGAGTAGGTATCGATGGCTGTTACTGGTTTGTATGCAATAATCCGGTTACCTAGGATACTAGCTCGAATGGGACGACGAGTGAAAATATCCAAAGACGATGGAATAACCTGCGTCATCTTTTTGATGTACTCTCCACCAGCACAGCCGAAAGACTAATAACATATTTCCTCGAACTTACATTATAATGAAAATATATCCCTTAACCCACCACCTCGCTGTTTTCCTTTTCCACGCCTCTTCCTGCTACTTGTTGATTTAGCATTTTTCCTATTCTTCGAGACATGATTTCGGGTTCGTTTTTTTCCTCCCCTCTTCTTCGACTTCTTTTTAGCTGAAACTTTTTTCTTCACAATATTTTTAAGAATTGGAACTGGATTTAGCGCCAATTTTTTACGAGGTCTCTTTGCCGCACGCAAACCGGCTCCGACCATTCTGTTCATTTTGTCTTCAGCCCGTCTCTTTAAATTTCCCCCCGCCTCCTTAAGACGAGTTTTTAATATTTCTTTTCCAGGTTTTGTACCAATATCTGAGAGGGCTCCGATTCCCGCTTTTACGGCCTCCTCCCCAACCGCTTTCAAACCACTAGTGAAAAGAGGTCTCACGTATCGCCAAAGTCCACTAAAAAAACTTCCCAATCCGTTTCCTTTCTGCCTATATTGACTGGCTCGGTAAATGGGGCCAATATCTCCACCTCTTTGACGTGAAATATAATATTTCACGTATCGATCCACATCTGTGGACATCTTGATGAATACTAACCTCTATATATAATGTTACTTTTTTTTAAAGTGAAGAATCAATGCTGAAGGATCTATGCTCGATACAAATGGAAACGGGTGGCCCATTTTATCTGCAAGAAATATCTCTATACTATCAAATTCTTTTCGCTCAACAGGTACATAATACGGTTGCTGGAAAATTTGATGTCTACCTCTTCCCGTGTTGATAACTCTCAGACACCTACTCAATGTATCACCTATGAATTGTGGCTTCACGAGATCGTTATAAACAAAAACAATTCCAACATATTCCTCTTCTATCTTTTGTGTTGTTTTTTTTTTGGTCCCCAAAGAGGGGGATTTTATTGGTAATCCTTGATTGGAATCTATTCCCGCTACTTCAGAAATATCATTACTTTTATTTAAATTTGCAATTTCAATATCATATTCTAATCGTCTATCTTCGGGTACGGATTCTCGAATTGTGCCAATCAATGAACTCAATGTATAGGTAGGTTTTGTTAACGTAATTTCATGATCGTTGATCGTTCGAATTGATATCCCACTAGTCACTGGTGCACGTGCACGTGGTAAAGATATTTCCACCAAACCTACAACCCATTCTTCATCCTCATTGAAGGAAATTCGCCGGGGAAGTTTTGTGCGAAAGCGAGCTATTGTATTGTCCGGGTAATATTTAGCGGAACTATCGCTTAGGAGTGTGATATGAAAATCGTTCATGTTAATTCAATTATTAATTAATCTTTTCACCGTAGAAGCTAATATCCAACTGTTGAAATTGTCTCCGTATCCCTTCCATTTAACGAGATATTCTTGGCTAGCACCTTTTCCTCTCCGTCTAAGGATTCTTTCAATTTTAAATTCTGTATTATCTGCTATTCGACTCCGTACTAATTCTTTTCCGTAAAAGGAACCCTGTATTTCTTCACCATTCAAATCCTCCAATTTATAGGTAGGTATGAGAAAACCTTTTGAAATTGATTTCACTTTAAATATTTCTGTAGAATAATTTGGTGTGTAACCTTTAGAGAATGGTAACTTTTCCTTGCTAATACGAACATGATCACCAACCTCAAATTTCCTTCCGCTACTCCCATCGCGGTTAAGTCGTCTTCTCAACTGATACACAGCAGTAGAAAATGCATTTGATTCATTTACTTGAGAAGGAGCTATTCCAATGCTGGAATGCGTGCGATCGTTGTATCCTTTGAGGAGCTTAGGCAGCACACTTACGTAATTGAAAGTGTTGTTTTTTGTAAAATATTTGTACATTTTACTTTTCAAGGTTCTATTAAACCTTTCTACGACAGCTGCCTTAACATCTGGATTGTTGGTGGTGTAAAATTTTATTCCTCGTTCAGCGAGAAATTTTTTAAATTTAATATTAGCAAATTCACCACCTTTATCGCTTTGAATTTTCAAAGGTTTCCGTTTGTTAAAAATCGAGCGAAAAGCATCGATGACACTTTCAGGTTTTTTATTTTTCAATGGTTTGGCAAATCCCCACCTTGAAAAAAGGTCTATTACTGTAAGAAGATATTGATAGCCATTGTTGTATTTTTTCAGAGATCTCATATCATTAAGATCGCATTGCCAAGTTTCATCAATGTACGATACATCGTAGTGATTCCTAGGAAATCTTTTTCTGATTGGTTTATGTAGGGTATAGGTATCCTGAGAATCTAACCACTTTTGAACGTTTTCCTTTGAAATTTTTTTTCCCAAGGCAGTCCACAATGCATCTCTAGTCGAAAAACTGGCTGGATGGGAAGGGTCAAAATAAATTTTACTCAAGGATGTTTCAACCATTGAATCTCTTTTTCCGTTATTGTTTTCTTTCTTTTTTTCCTTGGAGTTGAGGGAGGTGTGTTTTTCTTCTCCTTTCGTTTTCGATTTCCTTTGCCTGGTATTGAAAATGAAGTCTTTTTCTTCTTCCGTGGAGTGAGAGGAGAGTACGGCATCTTTTTGACTCGTTTTCGGCTTCCTCTCCTTGGGATTGTTGGTGTCGTTTCCCAAAATGATGCGTCCGAATCCACGTCCATTTGATCCTCTTTGAGTCTTTCGCCCACTTTGTCTTTCATTTCCACATCTCCTTCTCCTTGAAGCTGTCGCTCTAGATCGTTCAATAGCTCCTCCATCTTCTCCACTCCTTCTTCCTGACTTTTTCGCCATTCTTTTTCAAGTTTTATGTTACTTGTTAGTATGTTTTTCCCT
This sequence comes from Pyrrhosoma nymphula, assembly GCA_963573305.1. Classification (NCBI taxonomy): domain Eukaryota; kingdom Metazoa; phylum Arthropoda; class Insecta; order Odonata; family Coenagrionidae; genus Pyrrhosoma; species Pyrrhosoma nymphula. The sequence continues at coordinate 90,094,691 of OY754330.1, forward strand.
CTATTCTTTAGTTCATTTATTCTGTCAACTTTGGGTGTATTACTTCGTTTTTTTTCTGGCGATCTATGCGTGTTAAGCTTTGGGGACAGAATGCTATCCTTGGATTTTGAAATGTTTTCTAAATATGAGTTCAGTATTCTCTTATAGTATTGCCATTTAAGAGAGTCTGGGAGGTCTTTGCGGTCCAAAATTCCTCGCATTTCATCGTCCAAAAGAGAAGACATACTCTTTTTCTTTCCTACGCCCGATTTACCAATAATTCCATCACTAGGAATATTGAATACTTGTTTTCCTCTTTGCGGTAAACTCACCGTTTTATTTTTCCTTCGCTTCAATCCTTCGTTTAAATTGGTGCTATCGGAAGGAGTGAGAACGTTCACCAAATCAAGTGGAGGTATAATGTCGTCTCGTTTACTCTCTGATACTGTTTCTAAATACGTATCCAAGATTCTTCTGTAATGATGCCATTTTTGTGAATCCTCAAGGTCTGTTCTTTGTAAAACATTATGCATTTCCTTATCCAATTTGGACATTCGGTCATTTAAATATTGAGATTTTTCAATATAATCAGGATTCACCAGCAGTAACTTTTGAAAACTCATTTTTTTTATCTAAATTCTATTTGATGAAACTTCCTATTAAACCACTTAAAAGAGAACCTAGAAGAACTGGTAAAAATCCTCCTTTTTGACTTAATAATCGCCGTTTCTTTTTCAGAGAAACTTTGTAGCAAGCTATTTCCCGGATAGCTTTTTTAAATCTGCCCAACTTCTTCTTAACCTTTGAGCTTATATTAACATTTCCGTTAATAATATTTTTACAACACTCACTCAATGTTTTGATAAGATCAGAATTTCCTGTTTCGATTATCGATCGTCTTTTTCGAGGGCTTGCACGCGTTAATTGCTTTAAGACACTTTGGTTTCGCTTTAACCTTTCCAATTTATTTTTTTTCATATTCCTACTTTTTTGCGTCCATCAGTTTCACTGGGGCAAAGACTTCCGTAATCTCGTCGGGGAAAATATGAGTCCGGAATCTCAACCGATCGTCTGTCTCCTGAGCAAAGTCCAAGAGCAAATAAGTGTACGGCTTTGACGTCACCTGCATATATACCTCACTGAGACCCCTCGAATCTTGGGGATATACTTGACTCGCTAAATATCTAAATTGTGAGCGATCTCGAACATTTCTAAAACATACAATATATTTTGCGTTAAGGGATATCGTGCGAGAAAAGGGGGAATGGTAGAAAACATTTTGGGTTATAAGAATAATTGAAATGTTTGAATGGTGTGATCCCTTTGTGAATAACTCGCTGACTTGGTTATTATTAAAACAGTCATGCATCAAGTCATCAATCACATAGAGAGTGGGAGTCAACTGTGGATTGGCAAAACTTTCAGGGAGTTCATTTAAAAAAGATATTCCTTTGAGTACCGGTCTGCTTTCTGGACTGCAGCACCATATGATCTTGGATATATTTCCCTCAACTAAGTGGGGTAAATTTTTCAGGAATCGTAAAACAAAATTCGTTTTACCACACCCAGAAGGACCTGCTAAGATGCAGGTGAATGGATGCTTCCACTTCAAAGACATCGGCTCACACTCGTCACATAGACAGAGAGAAAACACAAATGTCTTTGTAGGTCTTGACTCCCAACATTATATATAATACGAAATGAATCGTCTTTGACTGATTGCTCGTTAATCATTCCATCGTTATAATCATTTTAAATAAAATTCTATCGAATTTAAATTATGATGGTATAATTGTAGAAAATTTTAAATTCTATATAATCTATAGATTATATAGAATTTAAAATTTTCTACAATTATACCATCATAATTTAAATTCGATAGAATTTTATTTAAAATGATTATAACGATGGAATGATTAACGAGCAATCAGTCAAAGCGTGTTCAACTATGTGCATTCAACAATAAAACACTTTATTTTGCTGATAAATTTCATTTAATAGATTCTTGAAATTAAATAAGAATACAGGTATTCACACTTCAGTTAATGATTTAATTCCTTATGAGGCCTTAAATTTTCTTGATCCCTAACACCATTAAAAATCACATTCAAACAATTTACAAATATTTACACTTCAAGATATAAAGTTAGTTTTTTTATGATTCTAATGAACATCACAAAAGAAAAAAAAATCACATTTTTATAAAATGTTCTTTTTTTAATTCAAGGTTTAAAGTACACTTTATAACTCACTTTTGATATTTATCACTAATAAATTATTTTTTTCACTAAACCCCAGTTTAGAATTCACACTTTCAACAGTCCTTAAATTTATATTGAAAAATCACTTTGTAACGTAATCACAACAATTATTTTCTTTTAAAATCAATCTTCGTCACTGTCGTAATAGTCCCACTTTCTTTTTAAAGGCAATTTAGATTTAAAATAATAATCGTAATTAAAGCTTTCTGAACTTTCTGAACAAATTATTTTATCTTGATCTCTAGTTAAAACATCTTTTTCAAGTCCCGTATTGCAAAAAGTCGAACAATATTCAACTTGGTGGATGTTCGCAATAAGAGTATTTGTAAAGCATTTAGCACACCAGTTGTATCTGCTAGTAACATTTTCCACGACGTTTTTTGTCAACACACTTTGCTCTATAGTCGTAAATGTAGTATTATTATACTTTGAATAATACCCTTTTACATTTTTACATTCATCCAATATTTTATAAAAACAAAACGGGCATATTCTTTCGAACCGTCCATCGGATCTTCTTCGCAATATATATCGAAACTGGAAATGAAAAGGGTACATACCTCGTATCGTCGAAACAACGTTTCCATCGTACATCGAAAGATCTCGCAAATTGAAATATTCACTGTAGCTGAAAAATTTTCGAAAGAGCACTCTCGTATGCGTCTTTCCCCTTGCAATTAAATATGCGAAATCATTGAGTGCTTCTGGGTTAATAAATTCTGGACCCATAAGCATCAACTGCTCGTATAGATGGGGAAAAAACTCCTTTAATATCTCAGCGACTCGAAATAATTCTTTACGATTCTCGGTGCCGTTAAAATTTCTGATTTTTCGAAGGCACAGTGTCTGGAGATTATCCATTCCGCGTTAAGTAGAATTCCGCAGAGTGGATTGAATGAGGAGAAGAAGGAACCCGTGGGATTATATGTAGAGACCATTCCTCCTCCTCCTCCCCCCTTTCTTTCCTCTTACATCATTCCTCTTTAGGAGGAAGTAGGAGGTGGGATGGGTGAACAGTCATTGGAATGACAAGGCTCGACGTCAGCTTTCAAGAGATTATATTGCATCCATTGAGCGAGAGAATGAGCTTCTCTTAAAGCACAAGTACTATTACGTAATTTATGACATGGGTTTAAACACGAAAACGATTGGAAAGAGCAATTTTGTGGAGCAGGACAATGAAGTTCTTTTTTCAGAGAAATGAATGTCCGTTTAGTCAATTCAGATAAGAAATCACATTCGGCTTCGCCATATGCGTACAAAGCCGTCGCTCCGTCAAGGACAGCCTCCAATGCTGGCTGCATTTCCGCGTGGGAGATGAAGCCATGCTCGTATGTTGTCACGTCGCATGTGAGTGGATTGTGAAATTGAAGTTTCTTTCCTCCAGCCGTGAACTTCGCATGTCTTTGAAAGCTCCCCCAGAAGAATCTGTTGTTGTCGACATCAACAGCTGCAACTTCCACCACACCTGTTTTGCTGAACACCGCAGACACTACGATCCTCATTTTACCGAGTCTATCTCTCGAGTGAAGACGTCTCGTCCGAACTCTTCCTTTTATCTTCTTCATATATCCTCCTAAGATTCTGAAATGGCTCCCCTGGATTTCCCGAGGATTCCCGTGGAGATTCCCGAAGCTAATCAGGAGCTTTTGGAGGATTTGGAGGAGATATTGGAACCACTCGACCTAGACTCGCTGATGGAGACAGATGAGGAGGAAGGGGAAGGAGGTGAAGAATTGTTCGGCGAATTCAATGTACTTATCATGTTATCTGTATCGGAAGATATGCCGCCCATGACTCTCGATGAAGTGTTCTACACTAGTGAGTTAGTTGGTTTATCCGCGAGCGCATTTTATGATGCGTCGGGGATAGGACGTTCGTGGGTGGTGGTATGGAGATGCAGTGATATGATAAGTGCATTGGCTTTGTATATGGCTGCGCCGCAAGTGTTCGGTTTTGGTGTGACGGTGATTTGTGACCTGAATTACCAACCAATTTTTTTTTAATTTTTTTTTTCGTGTGTGTGTGTGTGTGTGTGTGAATAGGGAGTTCGGTGATTGATAGAAATTTATTTTTTCAATTTTAACTCATTCCACTTGATCCAAATCCATTCGATCCTCTTTCAGTTTCACTCATATTATTCACTATTTCCACCGTAGGATAGACAATCACTTCACAAATAAGCTGTGCGACCCGATCACCTTTCTTAATGTGAAACTCATTGCAACCATTGTTAAATATTATAATTCCAACGTTCCCGCGGTAATCGGTATCAATTACACCACCTCCAACATCGATTCCGTACTTTAAAGCCAATCCAGATCTCGGCGCCACTCTTCCATAACATCCTTTCGGTACCTCAATCTGTAGATCTGTTTTCACTAATTCTCGACTTCTTGGTAGAATAGTGTAGTCGTATGCACTTCTCAGATCTAACCCGGCTGCATCTTTAGATCCTTTGTATAAATCATATGCATTTTCACTTAACTTCTTGTATCGAAGTGTGTTATGATTCAATTCATTCATTTTTGTTAACGTTTAACGCGTAGGATTGAAAGAAAAGGGAAACGAATGCAAATGCCTCGCTGGCTTTCCTCCTTCTCACATCGGCGTGTTTGCACCGCAAAGGACTTCATGAGCCATCACTAGCCCGTGACTGCCCACGCCGTCACTAGCCCGTGACTGCCCACGCCGTCACTAGCCCGTGTCCGCTCGCGCCGTCACTAGCGCATGACCGCAACGACCGCCAGAGCCGTCAGCGGCGCGTGACCGCCAGAGCCGTCAGCGGCGCGTGACCGCCGGAGCGCTCACCAGCGAGTGACCGCATGACCGCCCAAGCGAGCGAGTGCTGGCGAACGATCATGGAAGAGGGGATGGGGAACGCTTAAAGGATTTCTCTGCAAAGCTTCTCTCATCTTTCATGGTGTGAATGTTTTGCGTCAGCCGGACGAGTGAATGATAAAACTATTCACGTGCTACGGGCTGCGCGTCTTTTTTTCCAATTTGAATGTCACCTCTGCTGCTGTGGGTGGGGGCGGTGATGAAAGGACTTCTCTGAGAAACTTCTTGCATCTTTCTTTCATGGTGTGAGTGTTTTGCGTCAGCCGGAAAAGTGAGTGTTGAAACTAGTCAAGTGCTTCAGGCTGCGCGTCTTTTTTTCCAATTTGAATGTCACCTCTGCTGCTGTGGGTGGGGGCGGTGATGAAAGGACTTCTCTGCGAAACTTCTTGCATCAGCCGGATGAGTGAGTGAGTCTCTATTTTCCAAGTGCGGCGTAGGAATTACGCACATGGTGTTGCATGATCTCAACTTTTCATAATCCTTACACGTGGCCGAGGAAACTATTCATGTGCTTCGGGCTGCACGTCTTTTTTTCCATCTTGATGGTCACCTCTACCACATGGAGTTGGGACGATGATGAAGGACAAACCACACGTGCACCCCCATTCCTTCTAGATATTTCCCCTGTGATGCACTACCCCTCCTTTTAGTATTAAAGACCAGTCATCTTTCGCAGCATTCACCAGTTGGATTAGAACACCAGCAGCACACACAACATTCTCTCCCCGCAAAAGTAAGTGAGGCTTATGTTATATTTCTCTTGGCTTTTTTAATATGTAAGATGTATAAATATTTACCTTAACTTTGTATTTTTTCAGATGGAAGATTTGCGTAATAAATTGAAACTTTTCAACGAGGCACTGCCTCCCTTCCTTAAAAAGGAAAATTTAAATATAAATTTTAAATACAGAATTAAAAATATTTCTGTGGTCAACACTAAATATGGGGAGGCGCTGGCGGTGCTGATTGAAGGTGGAGATACGAAGGGGAAGATATTCCTCCCCAAGCGTTATCGCAATTTCTTCCGAGCGGAAGAAATTGCGATGGTTAATGAGGGGGATGGGGACCCCCTCTTCCTAACTTGGGATGGTGAGAGGCTCACCGTCGTCGACTAAAAGTAAGTTTCATAATTTTAATTTTTAATATTACTTTTATTATTGTGTAATGTACTTTATACATATTTATTTTTTTTCTTCTTCTATAATTGCAGATTACTCCAAGAAAAAAAAAGAAAATCAATAATTTAAAAAAAAAAAACTTGCTGTACTTTAAAGTAAATAAAAAAATATTCAAGGAGCAAATGTGTGTTTTTTCTTAAGTGAATATTAGAAAAAAAAACATTTATCCTGATGAAATCTAGCTGCTGGAGCGGAGTTTTATATAGAGGTGAGTGTCTTTTTTATGGCATAGAATAAGAGGAGTGGGTCGTTAAAAGGAGAAGTGAGATATATACAGTGGGGTTGATGATATATACATGCTCTAGAAATCATTCGTAGCATTTTCCTCGGCAACTCTGACTGCAATGGAGACCCTTTGTGATATTTGCTGTACGTATTTTCGAAATAGAGTTTCTCATGAAGCGAGTGAAGTCCATCGAAGACATATTTTACAACAAGTCGGTGGTGGTGGTGATACGAGAGGAATAGTCGAAATACAATCGGCTGCCAAAGATAGATTAAAAACGTACTGGGTTAGTGGTTTAGATGAGGGTAGTGATTTGGTGACTTTTCTAAACAATATTAAACCACTAATATTAGAAAAAATTAAAAGGGAGTTAGAATATTCCCCTCTTAAAACTAACGTTTTGGTTAAGTGCAAATTTTCGAAAGGTGATAACTTCGATGAAAGATGGTTTAAGACGGAAAATGTACGAATATTTGAGACGGATGATATTGATGAAATTCTTTTGCTCTTTTTTGCGAAAATACTTAAAGAAAAATCCGAACATGCAGCAAGAGGTTCGGGATGGAGTTTGTCCGAAATTTTAGGATTAGAATTACGAATTAATAAATATCGTCCTTTGGGAGGATCAACTTTTATCGAACTACCGAAAAAAATTTATAATAAGAAAGCAGTGATTAATGTGAAAAACAATGATACATTTTGCTTTAAATATTCCATCTATTCCAAATTTATTGACAAAAAAGCGTCTAGAGTTGCGATGTATATAAAGGATAAAAATTTTGGAACAAAGTACGATTGGGATTGTATTAATTATCCAGTCCTTTTGTCGGATATACCAAAATTTGAAAGAAAGAATAATATTTCAATCAATGTTTTCGGAGTTGATGAGAAAAAGAACGTGTATCCCTTAAAGGTAGTGGATGAGGAATTATCTGATCATCGAGATTTACTCTACCTAGTTGATGATGATAAATCTCATTACTGTTGGATTAAAAACTTTGATAAATTGGTTCGATCACAAATAACGAAGCATAAGGCAGCTTTTTACGTTTGCAAACGCTGTCTCTCCCATTTTCCAAAGAAGGAAAACTTAAATATTCATCGTTTGGATTGCGTGATGAATGCACCGTGTAAAATAATCATGCCGAATGAGGATGAAAAATGGTTGAAATTTAAAAATTTTGGTCGTGCAATGCGTGTCCCAGCAATAGTTGTGGCTGACTTTGAGGCGATTCTCTCGAAGGTGGATCACTGCCTACCAAGTAGCGAACATTCGTATATGTGTCCGACGCAAAAGCATGAAATAATGTCATTCTGCTTTTTACTAATTTGTACAAATGATTTATCATTCGAACCGATTTCTTATCGTGGGAAAGATGCTGCGAAGGTGTTCATTAGTTGGATCAAGGAAGTTGCTGAACGGGTAGAAAAAATGTATCGACATGAAACACCGATGATTGATTTGACACCGACAGAAAAAATGGCATTTGAAACAGCTACCCATTGTGCTCTTTGTGGACAAGAATTGGGAACTGATCGTGTACGAGATCATTGTCATTTGACGGGGAAGTTCCGATTTGCTTTACATTCACGATGTAATTTAAGTTATAAAATGCCTAATTTTCTCCCGGTGTTTTTTCACAATCTTAGCGGATACGATGCTCACTTCATTGTGTTGGCATTAGATTACGATCAAAAGAATATTCATTGTATTCCAAATTCTGAGGAAAAATATATATCTTTTAGCAAAAGTATAGGTAACAATTTCAGCATTCGATTTGTGGATACCTATCGATTTATGGCATCATCTTTGTCAAAATTAGCCGAAAATCTTCCCCGAGAGAAATTCGCTCATACGAAACGGATTTTTGGGGATAAAGTGGACCTTGTTACGAGAAAAGGCATTTTTCCTTACGAATACCTTGACAGTTGGGAGAAGTTAGAGGATAAATGTTTGCCTCCGAAGATTGATTTTTACAGTCATATTAGTGGAGAATCAGTAAGCGATGACGATTACAAGTTTGCTAATAAAATTTGGTCCGATTTTAATTGTAAGTCCCTCGGTGAATATTCCGATTTATACCTTAAAACTGATGTAATGATTTTATCCGATGTTTTCGAAAATTTTAGGGATGTATGCATGGAAACTTATAAACTTGATCCTGCTTGGTATTATACATCACCGGGTTTAGCATTTGATGCTATGTTAAAGCATACAGGAGTAACTCTTGATTTAATGACAGATTACGATATGATACTCATGACTGAAAATGGCATACGTGGTGGTATTAGCCAATGCTGTAAGAGGTACAGCAAGGCAAATAATAAGTACATGAAGCAATACGATAACTCAATTCCGAATAGATATCTTTTATATTTGGATGCGAATAATCTTTATGGATGGGCAATGTCTCAACTTCTTCCGCGGGGAGGTTTTAGATGGTTAAGTGAAGAGGAGATTCAAAATTTTAATTTGAATATTTCCGATGATAATCCTAAAGGGTATCTTCTTGAGGTTGATTTAGATTATCCTGAAAGTCTTCATGAGTCTCACTCCGATCTTCCGTTTTGCCCGGAAAATAAAGTTCCTCCAACAGGCAAGCATAAAAAATTATTGACGACGCTCGAGACTAAAGAAAAGTATGTAATTCATTACGTGAATTTGAAACAGGCCCTAAGGTATGGCTTAGAGCTTAGAAAAATTCGACGAGTGATTGAATTTGATCAGTCGAGGTGGTTGGAGCCATACATAAACATAAATACTGAAAAAAGGAAATTGGCAAAAAATGATTTTGACAAGGATTTTTTCAAGTTAATGGTGAACAGTTGCTTCGGAAAACTGATGGAAAATTTAAGGAAAAGAATCAACCTTGAATTAGTATGCAATGAAAAAAGACTGAATAAATTAATTTCCAGTTCAAAATTTTTAGATCGGACAATATTTTCGGAAAATTTAGTGGCTGTTCACAGTCGAAAATCAATGATAAAGATGGAAAAACCAATTTATGCAGGGCAAGCAGTTTTAGATTTGAGTAAAACATTGATGTATGATTTTTTTTACGGACACCTTAAAGTGAAATATGGTAATAGGATGTCACTAAATCAAATGGATACGGATGGGATGATTATTGATGTGGTGACTGATGATATATACGAAGACATGAAAGGGGACTTAGATTTGTACGATACATCTGGATATCCGACCGATCATGTTTGTTTCTCAAACGCTAATAAGAAAGTGGTTGGAAAGATGAAAGATGAAAGTAATGGTGATATCATGACGCATTTTATTGGTTTGAGAAGCAAACTTTATTCATACAGAATGGAAGATGAAAAGGAAGTAAAAAAAGCTAAAGGTATAGCCAAACCTGTCATTCGAAAATCAATTAATTTTGAACATTTTGAAAAATGTTTGTTTGAAAATTCCATCGCCTATCGACAAATGTATATTTTACGATCTATTAAGCATGAAATTTTTACCATAAAAATAAATAAAATAGCTTTGAGTGCAGACGATGATAAGCGATACATTTGTGATGATGGTATATCCACACTAGCGTGGGGTGATTACAGGATTAAAGAAGAATCTCGAAAACGAACTTACGATGAGGCCTTCCCTTCTTCATAATATTCATCTGTTTTTTTATTTATGATTTTTTTCACTAGTGAAGTGCCTATAAATTCAGTTCGAAGTAAGATAACAAGCTCATTTCCTTCTTTTGCGTGCTACGTTACGCATGAAATGATTGCAATATATATCTTTCTGCTCTTAACTGAGCTTGGGGTGCAAAAAGTTTTATCTAGTGAAAGAAACAATACTAGTCAAACGTTTTGTGTTGCTGAATATCTACGAGAGTATGGATATTTGAATGTAAGCGAAAATGATATTAGTAACATTGACCAGACGGAATTCGAAGAGGCTTTGAAAATTTTTCAAGAATACTATAACATAACCAAAGATGGGGAATTAAACGAAATGACCCTCAATTTAACCAAGAGACCTCGTTGCGGAGTTGCTGATGATCCTGCGTTTTCACTTTCTCTTCATAAATGGAATAAAGATAGAATAAAATGGCACTATGGATTAGTGAACAAGACATACACCGAAGTGGCTCGGAAGGCGTTTGAAATATGGGGTCAGGCAACGAATTTAAAGTTTGAACATGATTCTCAAAATCCAGATATCTACATAATGAACACACGGTATAATCATAAAAATTTTCTGAGGGAATATTGCTCTTCTCCTTTGGATGGGGCTGGAGGTAAATTAGCGCATGCAGAATTTCCGTCAAGTCGAGATGTTCCACTGGAAATTCACATCGATCAAGATGAAATGTGGTACTTGGGAATGGATTATGTTGAATATCCTGAAACACAAGTTAGTTTGCTCTCTGTGCTTTTACATGAAATTGGGCACACACTTGGGATTTCACATTCAAATCATGAGAAAGCTTTGATGTATGCATATTATGACCATTATCATAACCGCCTAACATTACATGAAGATGATATACTAGCAGTTCAATTCCTCTATGGGCCACCATCGGAACGCAAGAAGGAAGACGATCCAGTGCAGGGGAATGATGGTGCAGAAAATGGTAAAGGTGAGGAAGCACCCAAGAGGCCGAAAGATGGAGGCGGTGGTAAACCACTTCAACCGAATGAGACAGAAAGTAATCCACCCCATCAGCTCCCAAATTTGTGTGAAATTGAAAGTGTTAACCAGTTACTCATTATCAATAACTTGCTATATTTTTTTCATACAAAATGGTTTTGGTATGTGGACATGGAAGTGACTGAGAGAACAGACATAGTCGGTCCTCAGCTCATTACGGATTGGTTACCATTTTTACCTGAGAGAAATTTTCATGGTTTCGATGCTGTTTATCGCAGACCTAGTGGAGAAATTGTAATATTTATTGATAACATGATATACATGGTAAATTATCCAATTATGGGATTAGTTGAAGGTTATCCTGTAAATATTATGACTGCTGGTTTTCCTAGAAACGCTAGAGTGCAAGCCGTTGTTAATACGTACTCTGGTCGTACGTTGATATTTCACAGTGGAGAATTCATCATTGAAATGGATGAGTGCAGTTTTAGACCGAAGAGTCAAGCTCGTCAAATGAAAATCTTGCCACAGATACCTACAGGCATACAGTCAGCATTTAGACACACTAATGGGATCCTGTACTTCTTCAATGAGAAAAGTGTTTATGAATACAGTGAATATAATAATACTCTAGTCAAGGCTGGTAAAAATGATCTCAGTTTATTTGGCATACCTTGTCCTAAGAAATATCCCTCGGATTTATCCATAATAGTGAATGAGTTAAAAACTATAGTTTCCCGGATGGAAGATGTTCTCGACAAGTAAAATAATGTAACCATGCCTGTACACAGAAAATAAACTGAAAAAAATGAGTGCTTGTAATCAAATGGGTGAAATAAAATTTGTCTAAAAAAAATATTCATGCCTTTTTTTACTGCCCTCATCGGGCGGGGCTTGGGTTGGGGAGGGAGCTTGGATTGGGGGAGGAGCTTGGATTGGGGGAGGGACTTGGGTTGGGGGAGGGACTTGGATTGGGGGAGGAGCTTGGGTTGGGGGAGGGGCGAATGGCGCATGCGCAATCGATTCAAAATGGTGGATTTAACAAAATGGCGTCCTTATTGCGTCACAAGATGGCGGTCAGACCGGAAGTCACGTGACCAAGATGGCGGCGGTCACGTGACCAAGATGGCGGCGACCGGAAGTGGCCCAGGATCCCCAAAACCCTACTACTCTTATATTCAAAGCGTTCGAACCTTGAAGAAGTGAGCAGTGTTCCTGAGACCCATATAGAAAGACCTTCCAGAAAGTTCAAGTTCAAAAAGTGCTTTATTCCAACATTTGCCAACAATACATAGGAAGTAGAAGAAAATAACAAAACAAAATAACAAGACAGATATAACAACGCAAATGTGGACCCTGGTGTAGGCTTTCGCCTCTTCAGGGCAGGTAATACCTTTCACTGGAGTTCTTATAATAATAATAATAATAATAAAACGTCTTTATTGGGCGAGATTGGGACTAGAAAGTCCCATCTTCCATCTAACCCCTCGTCAAACATAAAATTATTGCAGTTAAATACATTGTCAAGTTGCTCTTGGAATTACATTCAACAATCAAAATTATAAGTTAGCAAAGTGTAAAAAGATGTGAGCAAACGTGGGAAAAACCTAAGGATATTGACTGTCGTCCTTATTGGAAAAAAACCCACTGCAGGAAAACGCCCACACAAGAAGGGGGGCGTGAAAAACCTGCGAAAACCTACTGAGAAAGAGCTAATGTAAACATGGATGTATACAAATACAAGAAAATATCACCCAGTACCTGGAAAGAAAAAGAATATTAGATGAGGCAGGAGGAGATTAGTGTTGAATCTTTCCTACTGTTCCCATGGTGTTTTATGTGTCTCGTTGTTGTTCTCGGAGAAGTTTTTCGTATAGTGCCCTTTTGAAGGATGCGAGTGATGATGATTTACGTAGCGGTAAGTCAATGTTGTTCCACTCGCGACATGCGGTCACAATGAATGATTTATTGAATCTGACTGTCCGGTGGTGAGGAATAACGAGTTTATCATTTCCCCTCGTATTTGAGTCGTGTACTCTACTAAGTGTTTGAAACTCGTCTCTTAGGTACGCTGGTGTATTTGTTTGTAAAATTTGATAGAGAAGACCAAGGATATGCAGCCGGCGTCGTGAACTAGGTTTTAACCAATTGAGATTGTTAATATAATTGGTAGTATGATCTGATATATGTAAATTAAATATGAACCTAATGCAGGCGATCACTGGATGGTTGTGCGGGAAAAGCTTGACCTGGCATTTGCCCTATGGACGACGGGAAACCCGCAAAAACCGTCGTCAGGTCGTAACAAGTAACAATGAAAACAAACAAAATAAATAAGTAAAGATAACAGTTATAGACTCTGAAAATTAACAATAATAATGTGTAACTTTATATATATGAATTTAGTTAAATAGTCTCTGATTGCCTTTGGCTATAAATCATTGTGGTAGAGATCACTGGGATAACAATGGATAAATATATATATTTGAATTTAGGTAAATAGTATCTGATTGTCTTTGGCTAAAAATCACTGGGATAACACTGGGGAATCACTTGGTAAGGAGGGGGGTTACTGGAGAGGTTGCATTTCGGACTTCTTCTTCTTTGGTAGAAGCGGTATGCCCGGCATGATGGTTAAATGTGGTGGTGCAGGAACGCTGGGCCGGATGTCAGTCAGCGGGAGGTTGATGTCTGGGAAGTACAGGTGCATGTGGTCGTTGATGAATCGCGGAGTAGAGTACAGCTTGTTTTTCCAGAAAGACACCAGCTAGGATACTTATACCTTCCCTCCTCCCCCATCCTGAACCCCCAGGATTCTAGTGCGAAAATGGTCGTTTTATGACACCACGGATTCGACGGATGTTCATCACTACTACTCTTTGAATGGAAGTTGTTTTTCGTCCACTTTTAATAAGTCTCTCAATTCTTTTGACATTCTCATTTTCTGCTGCGTTAAATGCGTAGAGGAGGAAAGTGAAGGATCGGGTGTAAGTAATAGCTTCTTGAAAAGGTCCTCGTTGGTGGCCACCCTGAAGTGCTTCCTAGTAAATCGCTCGCAGAATTTTCCAGTGTCTTTATTTCTGGCCTCCAGTGCCTCTTCCGAAAGCTCACCTAACGGAAGTATCACATCTTTTGAAATTTCACTTCCATGCAGGAGGACCTTATGAACCGTGGGAGGCATATATTAATAGTATCAGGGATACAGCTCCACGTATAATTCGGTAGTCCTCATTGTAGGCCGTTAGATATTGCTTTCAAGATAATTGAGAATCTTTTTATGAGATTGTCGTTAATTCCTATATTGCAAAATCAAATTAATTAAATTAACAAGATACAGGCGTGAGTTTTCTATATTCTATAATCTCAATATTTTTTATTGGTTTCGAGTCCAGATGGCATTTTGTTTTTTAATGGGTTTAAATGGGAAAAACGAATAATTTACGTGTAGAGTAATTTTCTTTCATTCATTAATATATGAAATTATTAATATACAAGTTTCATTCTTCCACCAAAATGAGGTCAAAGCATGAAAGTATTTAATTTTTTCAACCGATTTTTCTCTATCGATCGATAAACTGAACAATTTAAAGTTTAATCGCAAATTTCATGCAAATTTTGATCTTTTTTTATTTTCGTTGCTAAGCAATTTTACTATTGTTCCCGAAACTTCCAGTACCTTAAGGCCGCCACACACCGAATGCTATGCTAAGCGCGCTACCAGATTTCGCGACGTGTCTTAAGATCCCGTAAAGCGATTTCCCACTGCCCGCACACACCAAATGCGAGCCACGCGAACCGATGCGAACTTCCCTAGCGCTATATCGCAGGGGATCGCTCGGCCGGCGATTTCCTCTTCGCATAGCTTCCGTGGCGCATGCGCAGTATCTATTGCGGTAAATGAGCAATTTCGTCCCGCCAGCCCAAATTAATTTTTAACCTACTTACAACAGAGCTATTTCAACTATATTACGTACATTAGTTCTGCACACTATGCGCATTGTATAAAATTATTCATCATTGCAATTAAGTCAATATTAACGGAATAGTCAAGTGTCAAATCTGAGAAGTGCGTTTTACGCCGTCCGCCATCTTGCTACATAGCACGGCATGGTTAGCTTCTGGTGTGTGCGCGCACATAGCGGACGTCCGTTGCGAGAATAGTTCTCACGCTTAGCATAGCATTCGGTGTGTGGCGGCCTTTATACACGGCTATAAAGGCTGCATTTAAGAGAATTGAACCTTCTCTGGGCGTGTTTCAATAGCTTTTAACGATATTATGCCTTCAACCTATACGATTTACAATGTTTTATAATGATATATATAAACTGTTTCGTAGCTTTGACACTTCTCCATTTGCTCATGTCTACAGAATTCGTTGGGATCGCACCAGATTCCTCCATTTTACTTCTGACACAATCTTTACACTTTATTCCGGGTTTTACTCTGTCTTTTTTTCAAGGAAACATTAATCCTTGCACCTCCTTTCTGAAATGTACCTCGAAATGCAGTGTTGGTAAAAGTACTGAGAAAAAGTAACTGGGCTCAATTACAGTTACTTCGTCAAAAAAGTAATCAATTACGAGTACAAATTACTGATTTTAAAAAGTAATCAGTAAAATTACAGTTACAATTACTTCTTGTAAGATTGTCCACTCTAGAGACCATCTGGCAACTGTCAAATAGTGCAGTAAAATTAGTGCAGTATGTGGAATAATTGAGTCATAGAAATTGCTAAAGTTGCAATTTCACTTGCGATATTTACAATTATAACTGCTGTAACAACACAAGGGGTGTTATATTTTGTACACATCATAAGTAGGCTACAAAATTAGGGTGGCTGAACCTAAACAAGCAAATTATGGTACTCAGGGATTTGAAGTTATCTGTAGACCTAGGTAAATCAGTGAATAAGTAAATACGATGAAGTAAATTATGCAACTTTAATATGCACAACATAAGAAATACATGACAAAGAGAAAATAATTGTTAACTAGAAACAAACCTAAAAATTATGAAATTATATTCTTAATCTAACACATCTTTGTTTACCTTACAAAATAGTTGCATATTAAAATTTTCATCGCTCAGTCTTGATCTCTTTGGTGATAGCACCTCCTTGCACACACTAAAAATTCTTTCAACTGGAGCACTTGATGTTACCTGTGGAATACCTGTGTTATATTTCACAAATAGAGACTCCAGAGAAGGAAATTTCAATAGCAATGACAGATCGGTATTAACGCAAGACAAATAGGAAAGTGTCTCCTCCATGGCTGGAGACACCAAATTCTCCTGTGAGGGAAGATTGAAAAATAACGCTTCCTCATCGCTGCCTGCCTCTGCACTCAAATTCTCGACGGAAGCTTCACCAATTACTGGCAGGCTGGAGTTGCAAACAACTTCCTTAAATACAGCTACTGCTTCGTTCTTCGCATTCCCAACAAGCCATGAAAACTTAAGTGAAGGTATAAGGCCTGCCGCAATCATAAGTTTTTTTTCTTCCAGTGTACTTTTGAACCTCTTTTCTACACCTTCCATTAATGCCTTGGCTAAGGGTCTGCAAAAGCTCAGGCTAGTGTCATTAGCTTTCTTTAAAAGCTCTCTCTGTAGGCAGCTGACAGTTGGCAGTAAATACCCAAGGTACATGTTCTTCTCCGCCTGCAGGATGTTCAGAGCCACAGCAACAGGTTTCATCACCTGTAATGAGATTATCACAATGTTTAGGTATGAGTCCACAAAACACCACAGACTGGTTATTTTTATGGTCTCATGAAGAAATGGAGCTTGGATTAAATTGTATTGTTTTTAAAAGTATTAATACACACATTTTTACTCATGTATTTATATTTACCATACGTATTTTTATGTTTAAAATATATAAGGTCTGATTCTAAGTAATGACTTAAAGTAAAAAGTCATTTCACATGACTGTTTCCTCACCCCAGCGTATTCATTCAAAAATAACAGCTCTGCTGGTCGAAAGCATTGCAGACCAATCAAATCCATCAGTCTATCCAGTGCATCAACTCCGCAGCTTTCGATAGCAGACAGCAGACACTTGATACTGTCGAACGTGCTGTTCCACCTTGTTGCACTGGGTGTCACAAGTAACCTTTTGAACTTTTCTCTAATCTGATCAGCTGCAATAGTGCTTCTCTGCTTGTTCCACAGAGCCTGGCAGCGGGAAAACGAACACCTTGCTACTTTCTTGAAGGTGACATCACCTTCTGCAGTCTGGCTATCCTGTAACATGCACAAGCGAGAAGACTATTTTCAAATGTAAAAACGATGAAAAAGTTTAGAAGCAAATTACACAGGCATATTCATGAAAGTTTGTCTCCTTAACCAGAAGACACAGGCGAATAAGATTTACCTTCACTGCCACGAGATTGAGTGTGTGCGCAGCACACCGCTGATGAGGAGGCAAGTTGTACTGGAGCTCTTCCCCTTCATCTAGGATGGTTCCTACATCAACAAAGATTAGCTCTTCTTCTGACTCTGATTCATTTCTTACTTCGTTCAATTCCACCCCAAAAGTCCTGAAGATATTATTAATACGCTCAGTATTATATATATCTAAGCATTATGCATCAATAGCATAAGAACATTCTTATGCAACCGTACTCACGAGAAAGCTTTGACAAAGTTGCTGCCATTGTCTGTGACACAGCGCGTCACTTTGTTGTGGATGCCAAACTCCTGGTGTACTTTCTCAATGGCGGCAGCTAAGACATCGTATGTATGATGTCCCTCCAGCCTCTGTACTGCCAACATAGCTGTCTTCCTCTCCAAATTCTCTGTACAAATCCAGTGAACAGTGACACCCAAATACGATCTATGGAAGTGTGTCCAGCAGTCTGCAGTGGTGGCAACAGCACTAACCTCAGCCAGCTCCTTCACCAGTTTTCTCTTCATATCCTCAAACCTCTCTCGTAACCGTACAACAACGGTTCTCCTGCACATAACTACCTTAGTGGGAGCCAATGTCTTGACCAGATTGACGAATGACTCTTCTTCTACAACCGAAAATGGCTGGATAGAGTAACACACAAAGTCTAGCACGAGCCTGTCAAGAGTAGATTGTCTAACAGGAGTCGCCACACCGAACGAAAAAGTTGCCTGCTTTTTCTTTCCTTCTTGGTCCTCACTGCCATCACAGTGAGCCTTCCGCTTCCGTGTCTGACTCTGAAGCTGCTCCATTTCAAAGACTTTCGCAGGATGGATTCTCTAAAATAAAGCATTATCTCTTTATAGATTTGAGCATTTTATAGGAGGTATTTTAGGCGGTAGATTTCGGCTAGAAATTTACTAGGGAAGTAGGTTTCTGCTTTCGGTTCCTAACGCTCCGGTGCCGCTCCCACTACATTTACTGCCATGTTTTATAACTCATATTGAAGCTCAAAGATTCGCCTTTCCCAGCATATGTTTCAATGCCTGGACGTGTAAACGTTTCGGGGGAGGGGGGGGGGTGGGGGGGGGAGGTGGCTGAAGCCCCGTAGGGCAAGCGCCTGGCCACGTGTCTGTCTTGTGGGTGAAAACAAATGTCAGCAAAAGGCACAGAAAGCAGAAATTTAGCATTAACTTTTTCCCCAGTATCCTGCCATGCCTCATCTTCGCTAATAGCCCTCTACATCCCACATGATCGAGCCATCTATCATCTTTTTTCCAAGGTGACTTCAGGTACTTCTTCCCCGGACACAGACACACACTTGACGGACATGTTTTGATCCGTCTGTTCACCTTCAAGCTCAAAATATCTCCCCAAATAAGGAAATGGAAATTCCTTCGAATTGACTGGCATGCGATCGTCATCCATCCCAAACCACAAGTAAAATACGCAGAACTAAACGGATACAAGGACCTTCGTTTACTCGTCGACTACGGCAACATGCACCACACACGACATAACACCGATCACACCAAACTAGAAAGTTGAAACACTGAAGCAGCGTTTCCAACTCGAACACTAAACAGTAAAGGCGACCCCACAAGCGGCCGCGGTACGCGTTCAGACAACAATGTAGCATGCTCTCACACACACGAGAGCGGCCTGGCAGGCGCAGTGGCGGCCGTACGCGACCTTGAACACTTCCCTGTTCAAGCTTGTATACCGGCCAGCGAAGCTGCCTGAAAGTAATTCAATTTTACGTGGGAGCGAGTAAAGTAATCGTCGATTACGAGCAAGTAACGATTACAACGAAAGTAACGATTCCTCTTTCATCGTAAGGAGTAAATTACAAATTCAAATAACATTTCGTAAAAAGTAATCGTTACAAGTACAAATTACTGCAAAAGTAATCGTTACAAGTAATCCGATTACTTTTACTCGATTACTTACCAACACTGTCGAAATGCCATTCTACAAGTCAAAACCATGTAAAATGATAATGTTCTCTGCTGCATTCTCTCTTGGATTTTGTAATTATGAATTCAAGTACTACACCATGTGTTTAATATGTAAATTATAATAATTGAGATCAGCAAAAATAAAATGAAATGTGAAAATCCATTGTATTTCGTTAGGCTGATATTGATTGAATTTCAAACTGCCAAATAACTGTAATCATGTTTAATTACAAATATTTTACTTCAAAATTGATCAACGGCATGAAAATAAAAGGAAAAATATAGCAATTACTAATAAGAATAAAGTACATATGTCATACAGCCATTCGTTTTATGCTATTTTCTCATTATTATATTCTTAGGTCAGAAATGGACCCAGCTAAAATCATTTCCATAAAAAGTAAGACCTTATTGCATTCGTTTTTAATGATTTACAATGTTCTTTCATGCACTTTACCCCTTCCGCTTGCAAACTGCAAGCACCCATTTACTGTATAGTTAGTAATATATAAAGCTACAAAACTGACTCACTGACTCACCGACTGACTGACTCACTCACTCACTCATTGATACGAATTCCTGCGTATTTATAATCGAGCTTAAAGGTTGAAATTTTTAAGGGAGGGTTGGAATTAAGTGACGAGTCAGGAAAAAATCGAAAATTCCAATATTTTTCATTCAATTTGAGCCCAGATAGTATTTTGTTTTTTAATTGGATTAAATGGGAAAAACGAATTAATTCCGTGTAGAGTAATTTTCTTTCATTAATTAAAATATGAAATAATTGAGATATAAGTTTCATTATTCGACCAAAATGAGGCCAATGCATTAAAGAATTTAATTTTTGTAACCGATTTTTGTCTATCAATCGATAAACTGAGTAACATGAAGTTTAAACGCAAGATTAATGCAAATTTTGATCTTTTTTCATTTTCGTTGCTAAGCATTTTTTCCATTGTTTCCGAGACTTGCAGTACCTTATTAACTGGCTATAAAGGATACATTTAAAGGAATTTAACATTCTCGGTGCGTATTTCAATTGCTCTTAGCTATAGAATCTCTTCGAACTACACGATTTACAATGTTTTATGATGATATAAATAACTTATGGTCGTTTATAACCCTGTATTCTTGCAACCTATCGTAGCTTTGATACTCTCCTCCACTCGCTCATGCCTACGGCATCCGTTGGGATCGCACAGCATTCATTCATTGTATTTCTGAAACAAACCCTTCCACCTTATCCTGGGTTTCCATCTCTCTGTTTTTCCAGGGAATTTAAATCCTTACTCCTCCTTTCCCAGTGGGGAATTTATTGTCCAAAATATGGTCAAAGAACGTTCAGTGAACACTATTAAAACAATCAAAGGTTATTATCGAAAGACATTAAACGTTCAAATGGAACTCATAGATCGTACAAAGAATATTCAATGGAATACTTCATGAATTGTTCGAAGAATGTTCAGCGAAAATTATTCTCTAAATGTAAAAAATAGTTTCACCTCCGTAGGCTACTATCATAGAACCACAATGTATACTTATACCGTAGAATCATCATTACTCCTCTCCTCTCCTACAAATCTAATCATTCTAAATCTCCTCATAACTATCGGAATTATACTGTTAACACATGCCAATATGATATGCTAATACATACCCATACTCGCAAATGATTTGAATTACGAAACTAGAAGTAGGTGTTATATACCTGGCCACTCCCATGCGTTAATGTAACTATGAGAAGTAATTTTTAAATGTTAATAACGTGATAGTATGAGAAAATACCATCCATTCATGATAATAGTTCTCTGTCGTTAATTAATTTAAACTTGTTTGCATTAATTGAAATTAGTTGCTACACAGGATGAATATAAAGTCAATATTGAACTCGAAACCTTGCAATGCGTAAATATGGAAATAAGACCACTGGACCAAATGCAACACGCGCACACACCATGCTTATTTCAGGATCACATACAGTACAACTAGTCAAAGGCCGGCAATACAAGTCAAAATAAATCTATGAAAATATTTCGTCACTACCATTTGCGTTTTGTGTAAACTAAACACCAGGAATATTCCAATGACGTAGAATAAACATTGTCGTTAGACAATTCAAATATAGGTAAATCTTTAGGTAACCTAAATAAATAGGTAACCTAAGATCTTTTAATTCAAATATACCTGTTTTAAAGTAGTTCTTTAAATGTTCATCCGGGGAGCATTATATAATAAAACTTTGTGGACAGAAAACGAACGATCAATGAACAATCTCAAATGAACAGTTGGCACTTGAACACACAATGAACGTTCTGAGGTTGCATGCTCAGGATAAGTCGGTCGTGGACTATTTATGAATTAGTTCATCAATGTCTTCTGCATGCACACAAAACAAAGCATATATGTCATGAACCAAATCCTTTATTGCTAGATTCTCAATAGTATATTCTTAGGTCACCAATGCACCTCAATAATTTAATTTCCATGAATAGTAGGACTAAACTGCTTTCGTTTTTAATGACTTACAATGTACTATCATACGCTTTACGCCTTCCACTTGAAAACTACAAGCACCCATTTACTAGTTAGTCATCATACTAATATATAAAAATTGAATGGTGTCTGTCTGTCTGTCCGTCTGTCTATCACGCAGAAACTACTGAACCGATTGAGCTGAAATTTTGCATGTTGAGATAAAATGTGTATGGGTTGAACATAGGCTATATTAAAAAGGCCTCAGAGCCCCCAAAGGCCCCCCTGGGGGTCCATGCTAAGCATTGGGTTCGGTGCAGTTGTTTCATTTTTTTCTTTTTAAAAGTACCCTCAAGATAGAGGGTTGGAATTTTTTTTATCAGATGTCTGAATAAATGAAGTTTCTAATTCTTTCAATCGACTTTCTTTTACGCTTCTTAATTGTCTGAAATTCATGTTTATAGCTGAAAAATCTCACATTTTTCTCTGGAATCAACAATAGCATATTTCCTTGACAACCAGAGATTTGAATTTCAAAGTTTAAGTTTTCCTGCCGGCCCATGATAGCACGTAGAAATAAAATTTGTATAAGAAGGGCCCAGACTCTGGGCCCCAGAGTCCCTTGGGCCCCATGATAGATTGCTTCGGGGGGTAATCGATAAATTCAATGCATATTTGCAAGTTTACCCTTCAATGCCTATTCTCAAAGTAGCTATCATAGGGGAACTGCATACGAGAGAACACTTATGTAGTAAACGATACACATAAATGAATTAAACATGGAAGAATATTTACGTTCAGCGAATAATAATGTTAATAACGCCTCTGTTGCTACAACAAACACGGCGTCGTTTATTATAGTTTAATACACAGATGCATTACACGTAGAACCGTCTGCCTCTCATTACGATTGCGAACTGTTTTTTAGACCAATTCCCATATAAACTTTACGAGTTATTTATATATACTTTAACGTATTAAAATGCAGTTAACTTACTTTCACTCAATCATCGAGTTGCCTATTCGAGTCTCTCACTTGCCGCTGTGTTTCCCCTCCTTGGACTTAAAAATATAGCCATCAACATCCATAATAGAAAAAAGAGTAACCTTTCTAATAAATCTTCTTGAGAAAGAGGAATGTCTTCTTTGCAAGAAAATGAGTTTTTGCATGAATATCGACAAAGGTTAAACTTAGATGCTCAAAGACATGTCTCCCAGCGATACAATGAGCGTATCCCCGTGGTGTTTCTCGGGCTAAGAACCGCACAAATATCGTCCTAACCTAACCTACGGACGGGTAGCAACCTTTAAACTGGTTCAAATATAGATCCATCTGTTTCGAAACTTTACTCTGTTTTAAGATGGAGAAAAATATCATGATGTCACTACATATGTAGTGACATCATTACTGTATGGCTGTATTACGGTATTAAATTATGGCTGTATTACGGCCATATTACTTTCCCATACATGATGTATTATTGAGGTAATTCAGTTGAATTTCATTTGTATTACATAGTGTGTGCTGTCTGGGATGATTCTCACCCGAAAGAAGAGCAGAAATTCTACGCAATGAACGACATCCGTCCATGAAAATCGACAAGTGCACTAAAAATCACCATAGAATTTTTATTTTACAACTAAAACCAATGATTATGGCTACCCTTTATCCGAAGGCGCAGTCCGGGTGATGTAGGATTCATAGGTCAAATAAACATGGCAGCGGCTGGAAATTCTCCTTTCGACGTTGTCCACCTATGGATTGGACCCTACTCTCCAATCCTCATTAAGATACTCAACGAACATATGGACGTTGAATTGCGTACTAAATTTAGTCTGAAAATATATTTCTGTTCACAAGGGAAGCGATCAAGCTGTTAATCACTCAGAAGACAGCTCAAGAGAACCGGAGGGACGATGTGACCATCTATCAAATTAGGTGCTATTTATTTAGTAGTAATGAGTCTTTGTGGCCCATTTTTGGGTTTCCCGTGCATGAAAGAGGACGTATAGGTGTAGCGAAACTTGGTGGCACTCGCTTGTGAAGATCATGACGCAAAGGAGAGGAAAGTATACATGAGATGTTGGTTGAAGCGACCGAGAATTTTTCCAGAGGACCCTGCGGGAGTCCTTCGACAACTTTGCCCGCTCATCAACGCTTGGTTTACGGTCAGTGACCTCTAATCCTCCACTGGTGAGTGCCACCAAGTTTCGCATTACCTTTTTTTACACAGGTCAGGCATCACTGGAGATAGACAAATGTTTTTTCTTTAATATCAATACCATTAAACTGTCTCGACAGCTTAATAGTATTGATATTCAAGAAAAATTGATATTGATATACCTCTTAAAAGCTACTTTTCGAATATAGAAATCTACTTAAAATCAAAACTTGTGCAAGCAAGGAAAACAGCAACTAAAGGATGCCCGCAAGGGTCTGTGTTGGGACCTCTTGTATGGAATCTGGTAGGTAATGAATCTATTATTCAGATAGGAATGTCCGAAAAACTGCGAATTGATTGCGTATGCTGATGACACGGCTATCCTCACCAGAGCCAACTCCCGTCAAGACATGAAAGGGAAGGCCAGAGGTTGCATGGAAAAGGTGGAGTAATGGGTACATAGTGCAAACTAAAACTTTCAACAAGCAAAAGTGAATTCGTCGTCTTCGGCGGAAAACTCAGCCGAAATCCGAGTATAAGAATGAAAGGAAAACAACTAAAACGGGCAAGCAGTTTTAAATATTAAGGAGACTATATTGATGAGAAACTTAGTTTCCAAGTACCTACACGACAACTTCTTGGCAGCAAAGATAAAGAAAATCTTCCATGCGGTACGAAGATACTACCGTTCCAAGTACGGTAATAAATCAATGCACCAAGTGTACAATGGCGTGGTAAAACCCATAGCGATGTATGGAAGTACAGTTTGGGGGGATAGGGCACCTCTCAGCAGAATGAATAGAAAACTACTGGTAGCCCAAAGATCCTGCCTGATTCCGGTAACCCAATGCTACTCAACCGTAAGTTCAGACGTATTGGCAGTAACAGCACTTGAACCGCCACTAAAATGCATAGTGATGGAAAAGAAGGCACGCGTAGAATATCAAACAACCAATGAAACAACTTATTTAGGAATAAAAATCACCACCAACGAATGCCCGAGGATCAGCACCTTCAAAAAGAAAATACGGGAAATTACGGAATTGAAATGGGATGAAGAGTGGAAAGCCTCTACCAAAGGACGGCACACCTTTGAAATCTTCCCAAGTATTCTGGAAGGAAGAAATTAAAGGTTACAAAAGCTGTGGCTCAAGTAATATCTGGCCACGGAGAATGCAAAGAATATATGAAGAAGATTGGAAATTGCCAGGATGGAAAATGCAATGAATGTGATGAAGAAGATTCCTTTAGGCATCGCATTGAGAGGTGCATCCGCTTTGAAACATGGCGAGCTAAACTGAGTTTAGAAATGGAAGTCAGATCCGAAACCTGCAAGGATCTAATAACCTTCTGCCTGAAAAATGGAAGGTTCAAAGAACTGGAGAGACTCGGCATTTCGCCCCAAGACGACCACTGATCACAGTGGTAATAAAAAGGACAGAGGATGAAGAGGGAGAAGAAATGAATTAAGAGACAAAAGAAGACCTCGGCGAAAGGAGGAGACAAGGACCGAAGAAAGAAGAAGCAGTCCCAAAAGAAGAATTAAGACCACGGAAAAAGGAGAAGAGCAGGGTCGGAGAAAGAAAGGAGAAGAAGACGACGAACGAAAGAAGAGAACGCGTTGGCCTCATGTGGTATCTATCCGCGTAAAATCAGATCTATGCACAATTTAAATCTAAATCGCAAATGCATAGTCTCATGAATATAAAAAGTTATTTTAAAATATGTATTAAAATCCAGATTCAAATGTATTGATAATAACACAGATTAAAGAGGGGTAAACGAGAGTACATACCCTCAGAAATAATGTAAAAAAAAGTACTTATAAGCTGAGGCGGCGTGGCCAGGGCGGGAAGGCGGGCCTGTCCCACCCGGGCCCCGATGTTAACGTAAATAAAATAAGACATTTATCGCATCGAAAGTTTTTATGTCGTTCACAAATTATTTGCAAACCTTTTGCCTTGAATGCCCTGAAACGCGTTATTAACGCACAAATGTTTTCAGAAGGGGGGGTCACAAAAACCGGGCCCATCTGGACGTGCAGCGACCCGGGCCCATGAGCACCCACGCCGCCCCTGCATATAATCACTAAAGTATTTGCAAAAAAATCTTGTGTCAGGAGTTATCTGGTCTCAAGTGGACTCGCAATTTACTATTTATAGTAAATAGTTGTAAGTGAACAATTTCAAAGGGTGGGTTACCAATACCCGTAATTTGTGTCCAATAAACTTAAATTATTTTGAAGATACTTGCATGTATTCGCGAGACAAGGCTATATTTCGGTGATACTATCGGTTTAAGGAATTCAATTTTGGTCTCCCAAGCAGGCCTGTCTCGCTTAGGATGGCCCAATTATTATGTTAGTTCTTTATCCAGAATATGATGAAATTTCCATTTATGTTCGGCAGCGAGGAATTCGATTTGAATTCGTGTCTGCTCGAAGAGTGGAGATTAGTCACAAGCCTGCTACAAATATTTAAATGTGTACCTAGTTGAATAACAGCCAAGAAAATAAATAACGTTAGCAGACCTGGAAAGAGCTTTGTCCTGTAGCAGCCGGAATTCTTGTCATGAAACTACCTTCCTTCTTCTTAAACATGTGATAGGGAACAGGCATCGAACCACCGTCCGATATCGCTCACATCTATCTCTTGCAGAGTCCTTGAACATATAACTGTAAATAATTGTAAAAATGCATAATTGTGACGATAAAGTTAGGGAAATAAGTTACCTCTTAACAGGCTGCAGAACGGATGGATTTATAATGTCATTTTCCCGCGAACGAAATGAGACCATAACAGCTGCCAATGAGATATTTAACTAGGTTCATCGATAGGTCATGTAGCTGTAGGTAGTTGTAGTACTCCCTAATACTTGTATCCTTATCTGCTACCAAGCACTTAAACCTGCCGCGCATGTTTTCAACGCAATTTCTGAATGTGTCCGTTTATGTAGTAGAAAAATACATAAATAATAACGGTCCCTCTACCATAGGTAGCATATCTGTAGTGTAGTTCATGCTTGTGAGCCTTGAGCCTTCGCCTCGTGACAAGCATTACCGGAGAACAACCGATTTATGCTAATGCATCAATATTCGTAGTTACCATAACTTTAGGTTTTAGTGGAATGCATGTTGGTGACTACTCGCCTGCCATACACCCTTGAAGGGGCTTTCAGGATACTTTGTAGATGTAGATATTTTGTACATTTGATAAATTATTATTTTGGGGTTTAGACAACGACGTAATTTTTTGGATGAGGAAATTCTTATGCGATCGCGGACAAAGTGTTGATTTACCAATAAAAATGGGCGACAGGTAATGTTGGTAATATTCACTCGATAACAACTCGGTAAACACAGCGTTAAATATCATTAATCGACGTCAATAACACCACAAACAAAACTACACTCAATAGACGTACGTACAAACAATGAGGAAAGCGTCAGAAAACACCCTAGACGTATTCAAACTTCGCGAAACCGCCTCCAATTCACTGCGATCGCGGACAAAGTGTTGATTTACCAATAAAAATGGGCGACAGGTAATGTTGGAAACATTCCCTCGATAACAACTCGGTAAACACAGCATTAAATATCATTAATCGACGTCAATAACACCACAAACAAAACTACACTCAATAGACGTACGAACAAACAATGAGGAAAGCGTCAGAAAATACCCTAGACCAGGGGTCGGCAACCTGCGGCTCGCGAGCCGCATGCGGCTCTTTTGATGTCAAGATGCGGCTCTCCAGTTCCATGCGCAAATATTAATAATTATATTATTTTATTTTCAAAACTCATAAAAAATGTTATACTGCAAAAAAACTTTAAACAGGATAAAAACACTCAACAGAGATCAGTGAGAAAAGGTGGAGTAGAGAGTATACGGACAGCTGACATTTTTTAAATGTGGCAACACTGTTCTGTTTGTTTAGTTATTGGTGCACTGTGTCGTCAACGGTCGCAGTCAGAACTTTTTTCGATCAAAAAGTAAATAATTTCATAGTTATACTGTAATATATATTCTGTTTGTTTCATGTTGGCATGATACGTATTATATATGAATATGAAATATACGTGTTGAGCTTTCTAAATCTGTTTTGAACATTCATAAACTCAAATTATTTTACACGTGAACGTTTCTGAAAATACCCTTTGTTGTACCTCCGGACATTCATGTTGTTGTACCTTCGAACGTCCAAAGTTACATAACATTTTATTTATTTCGTATACCTATTTATTTTGTTACAGTGACGCGAATAAACACATTCGCTGCGGCCGCCGCCGATAGGTTAGGAAGTAGAACCTTATTTACGAACGGCCGCCGCCTTTCGGCGTCATCTTTCGCCGACGAATCAAATGGTTTTTTTTTCGCCTCCGCTCCACACAGCAGTCTCGCGACTTTTGTCCGGTCTTTACAATGTTGTAGCTTCCCAACTTAGTGCTTCGTTTTCAAAAATCATCATTCCATGCTTGTGAAATAAATTTTTATTTTGTTTCTTTTTCACGCTCACTCATGCTAGATCCCACCATTTATTTTCGTGCTCATAAACCTGTTCCTTGTATTATATTTCCTTAATTGTTTTGTACAAAGTACCTAATCGAAATTTTTTTCATACAGCTGAAGAGGTAGCTTATTCCGAAGCAAACAAATATTTTGCGCCTCGGTGTATTCGTTTCGTTTGTGTCTAAGCTTAGTAGTATATTGTCGGCACTTTCTGCAAAACGTAAACTGTATCGTTTAATGTGCCTGTTTTGAGTGCAGCTGTGCTATAATTTCATCGAAGGCATTTATATATAAAGGAAACAGCAAGTTTACCTGTATTACTACTCGTCGTCTTCGAGGGCCCTGCCATTGACATTGCTGCTGCTACTAGTGTACACGCATTGAAGCTGTTTTTAATCTATCTGTGTAATTGGACTTCAGTTTGTGGATTTTTGGAGCGCACACCATACAACATTATCGGGAAGACATTATATACATTACGTGAGTACAATTTTAAATATAATATCTTTATTTTTCATTTCTATACGGCTACTGATTAAGGTCCTGTTGTTTGAATTGTCCTCACAGGGTACAGAAATATTTCCTTGTAATAAGATCACTCAAGTATCGAAATTAACACAATTAGGCATAGAATAAAACTAGGATTCAGCCTTATAGGTATGTGAGATTTTTCTGCCAAATTTTCTCTCAATCACTTGCTTACTGAAAGTACGAGAAATGATGTAAGTTTTTACCTTATTTCTCTGAATGTAGAAATCACGGAAACGAATTCAAATCCATTAAGTAAGCGCAGAAGGATCGCACTTCACACTACGTTTCGTATCACCGATGAGGACATTGCTCGGTTTGTTGAAGGAGAAGAAGAAATTCCGGATGACAGCGTAACAGATTCGGATTTTGAAATCTCTTCTGCAGATGAAGAAAATAAATTAATGCCCAGCGATTGCAAAATAAATTGCTAGTTGAGAAATAAAGAATGAAAGCATGACAATATTTAACTAGAGAAGAATTTGAAATATTTCTATCAGAATGAATAAAATGCAATACTATTGGCGGAAAGATAAGCTGTACGAATTTCCTACTTTTTCGAAGTCAATGGCCAGAGAAAGGTTCATAACATTTTGTGATGTCTACATATTGGCCGAAATGCTTCTGATGGCGACCCTGAGCCTTGTGATACCCTTTACAAAATCCGTCCTCTTTTGAATCTTATACAGATGAATATGACTAAGGTGTATTATCCTCAAAAACAGCTTAGCTAAGACGAATCTATGGTCCTTTGGAGGGGTTGACAATACTTCCGGCAATATATAAAAAGCAAGAGGCATAAATATGGAATTAAATTGTACATGCTTACGGAACCAAATGGACTTGTTTCGAATTGCTTGGTTATACAGGTTCAAAGGAACCAGATGTTGGGGGAGTTGGTCACCCGGAAAAAGTGGTCCATTCACTTGTATCAGGCTACACGGAAGTTGGACATGCTGTGTATATGGACAACTTCTATAATAGCCATAAATTGTCGCAACAACTGTGGGAAAAGAAAATATATTCCACGGGAACTCTCCGGAATTCTAGGAAAGGCAATCCTCTTGAGGTTTTAAATAAAAAAATAATAAAAGGAGAAATTGTGGCACAATACACGAAAGATGGAATATGTATATTCAAATGGAAGGATAAAAGAGAAGTCTTAACGATTTCCTCGGAGCATAACGGAGATATTATAGAAGTAGCCAACAGAAGAGGAAAGATTGCAAAAAACTAGGATGGTAGCTGAATACAACAAATTTATGGGAGGAATTGACAGGGACGACCAGATTTTGTCTTATTATCCAGTGGAGAGAAGAAGTTTGAGGTGGTATCTGAAATTGGGGATACAAATGTTTCAAATACTTCTAAACAACTCGAAAATACTGCATAACAAATTTAGTGGCCAACGTATTAATCTTCAGAAGTTTCGTGAGAGTGTAATAGCGGGTCTCGTTTTCAGAAATAAACTAGCCGAAATGACAGCTTAAGTCCTGAGAAAGGAAAAAGTCCATTTGCCGGTTCAAATTCATGCGGAAAAGGGTTTCAGAGCGCAAAGAAAAAGAACCTGCAACTGCTCAACGAAAGGGATACGGAAAGACGTCGTCACGTATTGCCCGATGTGTGATGGTGAACCGGGACTATGTCTAGATCCATGTTTTAGAGTGCATCATAATTACTAATCTGGACACACACTGTATAATTTTTAATTCAAAAATTTTGTGCATCATACTCAAAGGTAAAATATCTTTTTTTGTTGAAGTTCAGGTACATATGAATAAATATGAAGGTTTATAACTCATATTTGTGTAATTATTCTGAAATAACTTATCCCTTCATTTTATTTAAAAATAGATTTTTAAATTTAAGAAATATTTACTCTATTGTGTAGTACTCAGAATAATAATTTAGATGGCTACACGAAAGTTTCCCAATGTTTGCTGAGTTGCATGCGTATGAAACATCAAACAGAGCAGATCGCCTCCGATAGGCGATCTAATAACGAACTAAAAAATGTAGGTAATATTGCCAAAATATTAGGTAATACATCATATGAAGTATTTAAGAAATGAGAAATATTATAATATAAAAAAGATGAAGATTTGTCGATATTTGCTTATTTGACTCATTGTAAAATATCAATCGGATCGGGCAGCCGCCGATAGGCGGCGGAGAAAAAGTTAAAAAAAACTATAATAAAACAATGACGTAAAGTAACGTTTTTGGTATAAAATTGGTTTGAATAACATAATAATTGATAAACAAATGAAAAAAATAACCGATGCTAAAGAAAATCTCGGCATGCATAACCGAATGTGGTTTAAAAAGAAAAAAATACTTCTATGGATAATTAAAAAAAATGATTTTGTCCGGAGGTGTACACTACTTGTCCATACGCTGACTTTTTTTACAGATTAGCAATTAACGAAATAAACTATTTAATTTAATTAACTATTTTATTTAGATAGCTAAATAAAATTTTAAAAATCTTTATTTCAGCTCCGCCCCCAGAATGGCATCTGATAAAAAGAAGAGACGAACTGAAGAAGAAAATCGAGAATTTTAATCAGGATTGGACGGAGTCGTTTGCGTTCATATGCAACACAGATGGCCTTCCAAATTGTCTCATTTGCCAAGAAAAACTTGCACACAATAAGAAGTCAAATTTGGAGAGACACTTCACCACAAAACATACCCGAGTCGCTACTAAATATCCGACCGGTGACGCAAGGAAAAAAGCTGTTAAAGAGCTTCAAAAACAAAACCAACAAGCGAGTTCTATGCTGAGTAACTGGGCACAATCTTCAAATAATGTAAATCTGGCAAGCTTCGCAATATCACTACAAATTGCAAAAAGAGGGAAACCATTCACAGATGGTGAGTATGTCAAAGATTGTTTCATACGTGGAGCTGAAGAACCGTTTCGTGATTTCAAAAACAAAACCGAAATCATGAAGAAAATCAAAGATTTGCCACTATCTGCTAAAACAGTACAAGATAGAACTTCTAAAATATCTTCAAATGTAACACACATGCAAGTGAAAGACATTCAACTGGCCTCTGCTTTATCACTTGCTATGGATGAGTCTTGCGACATAAAAGACACGGCACAAGTTACCCTTTTCGTCAGGTATATGTCGTCCCAAGGTCCAAAAGAAGAACTGCTAGGATTGCTGCCGCTCTCAGGGCAAACTCGTGGAATAGATATAGCAAATGCTGTGCAAAAATGCCTGGAAGACTATGAAATCGATATGAATAAAATCGTTTCCATAGCAACTGATGGAGCCAGAAGTATGACAGGAATACATAAAGGGGTAACAACGATTCTTCAGCAAAAAATAAACCACGAAATTTTAACGTTTCACTGCATAATTCATCAAGAGGCGCTTTGTGCCCAAACATTTCCGACCGAAATGGTTTCGGTCATGAACTTGGTTATTAATATCATTAACAGCATTTTGGCAAAAGCACTCTACCATCGCCAGTTTAAGGAATTTCTTGAAGAAATAGAAAGCCAGTATTCTGACCTACTTCAGCATAATAAAGTGCGATGGCTTTCCAGGGGTAACGTGTTGAAACGTTTTGCTTCTTGCTTGAGTGAAATAAAAACATTCTTCAATGAAAAAGGCATTGTCCATCCCGAATTGAAAGAAGACAAATGGCTGCAAAAATTCAACTTCATGGTGGATATCACAAAGAAACTAAATGAGCTAAATGTAAAACTGCAAGGAAAGGGAAACCCAGCCTATGCCTTGCTTGAAGAAATGGTTTGTTTCGAAAATAAATTACTTCTTTTTGTCGAAGACATGGAGAGCGGTACATTACTTCATTTCGAAAATCTGAAGCAATATCGCGATGAAACCAATGCAACTATTGACACGAATTACTTCAGCATTACTATTAACAAAATGAAGGATGGATTCGCTGAGAGATTTGAGCAATTCAAAACAAACGCAAGTACTCTGGCGTTCATAATAAATCCTCTCAACACAAATACAAATGAGATCAACATTGAGCCATTTGGAATTGATGCTGGTTCGCTTCAAATGCAATTGCTGGATTTGAAAACCAAAACTTTGTGGAGTGCTAAGTTCACAGAACTCAAGAGCAAGTTAGAAGAGTTGGAGGTCCAGAAAAGCATGCACGTTATGCTGCACAAGTGGACAGCTCTAAAAGAAATGCCGCGAGTTGAGGCACTCATATTTGACGCATGGAATAGTCTTCCAGAATGCTACAGTGAGGTGAAGAAGTTGGCATTTGGAGTGCTGACGATCTTCGGGTCAACATATTCGTGCGAGCAAGCGTTCTCTTGCATGAATATAATAAAAAGTAAAGTAAGAAGCCAACTAACAAATAAAAATCTAGAGGCGTGCTTGAAACTGAAAACAACAAGTTATGTGCCAGATTTAACCAAACTTTCAAAAGGCATGCAAGGCCAATGCTCCCATTGATGTAACTATTGTAAATATTATCAACAATTATAGTTATATTATTTGATTACTAATTTTATTATATTAGCAGAGCTAGCTAAAATACTTTAACATGTTTTGTGCGAAACATTTGTATGTTTTTATATGAATAAATATTATTTCATATTTAAAGCTATTATTTTAAATCAAAAATCAAATTTATATACATTATCCTAATTAAATACTATAATATTGAAATGAAAATGTTAGTGGCTCTTTATAAACTGGGAAATTTAGTAAATTGAAACTTTTGGCTCTTCCGTCTCAAAAGGTTGCCGACCCCTGCCCTAGACGTATTCAAACTTCGCGAAACCTCCTCCAATTCACTGCGACGTTGCCATTTTTCAACCAAAATCTTTAACATTTTTACGAAAATCTATAAAACGGTTATTTTTCATCGTAGAACAACGATAAAAAGACGTGCGTACTTGCACGATTATCAGAAGTACGATGAAAAATAGCATTTGTTACAATATGGCGTAGTTGTTAAAGTTTAAATTATACTGGGTAGGGTCAGTTTTTATTGCGGTAGCACCCCACCGCGTGGGTCGGGGAGAGAGGCCAGCGTTGGGCCGAGTGCTCGGGAAAGGGTTTCGGATTTAGACCCTTCGCGAGGTGCACCACACCCAACTAGCGTATACCTGGGACATGGTCCCAGAAGATTACCACTAACCCAAAAATGAATTCATCCCCTTGAATGGGTTCCTTTCACAACCCATCTTAATGGCGCTAATGACATCAGTTTCTGTTCGCCTCCCCTAATCAACTAACCTTTTCATCTCGTCTCTCCTCAGACCCACTCACCCTTTTTTTAAAGCCGGGTTACACGAGGCACTTTAATCCAGCCCATCCAAGCTTTAATCCAAGGTCTGATGAATGGGTGGATGCGCAGTGAAAATTGCGTCGTGTGAAGCGGGGACTTGCTAGAATGGCTGCGGGAATGCATGAACGAAAGAAAGAAAGGAAAAGAGCTCCTGTTATAGTTCCTGCCAGCGTCCTCACAATTTCTTTGCAACAAACTGCTCAATTAATGCCTCGTGTAAATCAGTATTAAGAAAAGGCTTCCTTTCTCAGGGAAATTCTAAATCGGATGTTCCTATCACTGAACCTAAAATACTTCCCGTTGGTACTAAATAACTGTATTTATTTTCATCCCATACATTTCCTACTGCACCTCTAGAGCACTCATCATTGGCTGCAACACATTGGCTGACTGGGTGACTAATGCTTGGTTATATGTGAATCTGAATGACTTTATCACCTCCCTTTTCACCTTTATTTCCACCTCCGTCACATCTCATGTTTCTCTATTTTTTCCGAATAAGCGTTTAAAAGAGTCTAAGATAGTGGGAATCTGCATCATTCTCCATCTTATCGTGGCCTGTTCCAAATATTCATCGGCTACCCTTAACGTTCGTGCAGACATTGCTAATAAGTCATGTCTCTTCAATTTAACGACTATTCTTTAGCTCTTCCTTTAATTTCGTCCAATCCAGTCTATCAAACTCTCTCTCGAACTCTATGAAGCAATTTAAAACATCTTGGACGTATTCTAGGGATCTTTTTATTAGCATCTTATTCAGTGGTGCACATTCACCCAGGCTCAATAGATCATCTCCATTACAATATTTGTTCATCCCTACCCTCCAAAAATCGTGAAATCACGGGTTCCCCCTTCCCAATTATTTTTTATGACGCATTTTGGGTCATTGCCCCCTTTTGTGGGCACCACTGACTCTATTCTATATTTTTCACATCTTGAAATCATAGACACTTAATGTTTCTGTTTTAGAAGCCCGTTAAATATCTGTCAATGTGTTCTATCAAGTGTTCATTTTTCTACTCCCCTTGGGAAATACATCGTGTAGTAGGTATACAGGCCTTTATGAAGAGCAGTCATCTGCTCAGGACGGATGCAGTGAATGTGGAGCTTCGTAACAACGCAGTGGAGAAAATACTCAAACTTTTCTTTTCCACAATTTCCCGCGTGCACCTAGCCTAGCTTTTCGCGTTTTCAGTGGTGCCAGAATCCTCTTGATTAGTTTTGGGTGCAGGATGTTTTCAGGATTGTTTTGAAAAACGCGGGTAATCAGAGGTGGTTCGGGGTGGTGGCGCTGTCTACCCATTGGCCAAGGAAGTGACAAGCGGCATCCGTTCCCGGGGTTCCCGGCTCAGCTGCTGTGAGAATGTATTGTAGTTCTCTTGCCACTGGCCAAATAAAGTTTTTTATTATCAGCAACCTGCATTTATACTGAACATAAAACTGGTCCTTCGGGTCGGATTCGTCGTATGTATCGTATTGATAGAATTCATCGAATTGTCAGATCGCTTCCGGAAAATTCGCGATACTTCAAGGCGTCGAGGAAGAGAAGAGAGATTGTGAGTGAGATTGAGCATAAGGACTGATCTTCATCTTCATTTATTTGCTGCTAAAAGATAAGTTCCTTTCCACTTTTCATAGTTAATTGTGAATTGAATATACAAAATTTGCTTAAATGGAAATATAGTTCACGTGCTGCATGTAACCGCTTGCTGTCGGTAATTTACTTAGACTGTGTTGCAAACGTACTCTTCATGGTCGGAGTGACTTATTAATAGTGTCGATAGTTACTTGCTTGGGTGAAAGCTAAATAGCCTAGCCTGCTTTTTTGCTTCATTCTTTGTGCATGAACTTGGACGCTTGTTAAATGCCTGCTTCTGAGCCATTCAGTATCGACGCTATATGCTAACCGTTAGTGTGCATGCTATTCAACGGACGTGGTGTTTGATGTGCTTATTTCTCTAATTGCTAGGCATATTGATAGAACATTTGCTTAAACTAAGGTCAGTACTTAAGGCTTTCCATAGAGATGGAGAATTTCAAGAAGGAACAAGAAAATCTCGCGAGAAAAATCGCTAACTCCTTTGTAAACTTAAAGAAAGAGGGGCAATCAAAAATGACGAAGTTGCGTGCGAAGTTCGACTCGAAAATCTCAACGAATGCTGAGGAAAATTTAATCGTGAGCACTATGATTAGATCGAAGGAGGTTGACTTCAGTGACGATTACTTTAAAAGTGAGTTTTTGGAACATGCCGGAGACGAGTATTTGACTCACAATCAGAAGGGAGAGTTATCAGAGGATTTAAACAATTTGCTATACGCTTCGGCACCGAAAGTAGCGTGTGATACTTCACAGCCGGGATAAATCGGAAATGGGACTCAACTCCCCAATCATCCCCGAGTAGATTTACATAAATGTTCTGGTTCATATAACGACTGGTCGCCTTTCAAGGAATTATTTGATTAAATGATTATTAAAGATCAGACTATGGCCGAAATTACGAAGCTGAATTATCTTAGAAGCTGTGTTACCGGTGAAGCAATGGATTACATTCGCTCTATAATAATAATATTTTATTTACGGACTCAAAGCCCCCTTACAAGAATACATTTCGAAATGATATGCACAGTATTCACCATGTATCATAAAATAAGAGAAATAAAATTATAATCTTATTTTTTTAATCGTAAAAAAAAAAACATTTAAAAAAAATACACAAATTTCTGTCTATTCCAATTACTGACGATAATTTTCACTTAGCCTGGCAAACGCTGCTTAAAACTTAAGAAAAAATCATCGTCAACTGAATTATCTAATTGATAGTTTGTTGGCAATTCCTCCAGCTAAAAACGAAGCTTCTACGGAGTTAAAAAGGATTTAGACCTCCACATTAAATTGCATACGACAGTTGGAGATTCTGCGGCTGCCTGCTGAGCAAAGAGATGATTTTCTAGTTCATCTTACTGTAAACAAGTTAAATCAGCAAACCTGTAGAGATTGGGAAAATCATTTGGGAAGTTGCATCTCTCAGAGAACCCCCGACTTTTGAGACCCTATTACCGTACCATCAAGAAAGTGAACCAGCTCATGGTTCACTTTCTTGATGGTGCGGTAACCAGTTTGAAAGCCTATGAGAGGGGTAACAAGGATGCCAGTGGCTCACCTAAAATAAAATACCAGAAAGGAAGAACTGGTTCAAATTCTTTGAAAGTATCGAGCTAAAGATAAATACGCTTCGTGCAAACAATCTCATTTTATTATGAATTGCAACAAATTTCGAGAAAAAACTCCTCCTTAACGCCGAGAGATTGTCGAATCTAGTCTATATTTCAACTGTCTCTCTCGTCATATGCTGAAACTATGCAGGTCTCAAAAAGATGCAGATTTTGCCATGATAAACATAAATCGTTGCTGCACGAAGAACAAAATGTTTCCAACAATATTGTAGCTCTTGAAAAAGATGTGTTGAAACAACGTTCGGATCGTTCGGATACCTCTTCAACAGGGTTTGCCTGAATTCCGTCTGTAAGCGCACCAGGTACTTCGACATCAGTGCATTTAGCAAATCCCACGTCTTATCAATAGACTGTTCTTCTTGCCACCGTGCTCGTCAAAGTAATTGTACCGACAGGAAATCACATACTAGCACGAGCATTAGTGGATCAATGCACTCAGTCGTAATTTATTTCTGAATCACTTTGTCAACGTTTAAGACTGAAGGGAAGAAGTACTGTTCAGAAAGTAATGGGCCTTGATGGATGCAGACAAACTGTTAGCAAAAAGGTTGTTTCTTTTATTCTTAAGACTCATTTTGAATCAACATTTTCCTCTCCTGTGAATGCCTACGTAACAAGGAAAGTTTCTTCTTTTATTCCTGCTAATTATATAGTCTCTTCTGAGTGGGAGCATATTCATGGGCTTACTCTAGCAGATCCAGAATACCACTAGGCAAAGGAGATAGATTTGCTTCTCAGCACTGCAATTCATGCCAGGATCATGGAGGGCCAAATTAAGAAAGGAAAATCAGGTGATCCAATTGCCATGCTGGCGTCCCTGGGTTGGATCCTTTCCGAAGATGCAAAAACTCGGCCGCATATCGATGCTACCTTAACTGTTCATCATTACCAAGATGAGGACAACCTGAACAACTTTTTGAGTAGATTTTGGAAGCAAGATAATCTTCAAGATTCGAGGAACATACTCTCTCCAGATGAACAGAAAAGGAAGTAATATTTTCTTTCTACTTACAGAAGGCATATTTCAGGTCGCCTCATCGTTTGACTACCGTTGAAGGATGGTGAGACTGCAGAAACTGCCCAGCTTGACAGTGGCATCCCAGCCTTAAGGATGCAGCAACAAATGGAAAGGAAATTTCTATATGATCTGAGATTTAAAGAGAAATACGTGTATATTCCTTCCTTCACGTGTATATTGATTTAGGTCACATGAAGGAATTGGAGGGGAAGACCTAGGAAATGGAATCCAGTACAACCACTAAGCTATGGGTGGTCTTCAATGGATCCCAACAAACAACAGAGGAGTATCATTAAATTCTAATCTGCATGTAGGTGCTAATTTGTCGCCAGATTTAGCTAACATTCTACGCTGAAGAAGTTACAGTTTTTCCTTTACAGTGGACATTGAGAAAATGGTCTGTCAAATTGTAGCAGATGAAAGAGACCAGCATTTGCAAAATATACTTGGGAATTTGATTTTAATGACCCTGTACTCTCCTACAGACTTGTGACTGTATGTTGTGTATGGTTTGGTGAGTTCCCCATATTTGGCTATTCCCTGAGTTATGCAACTAGCCAAGGAAGAAGCCCATGCCTTTCCTCTTGCTCTTCCTTTGCTGCTTGAAGAGATTTTTATGGGCAATGTGCTGACTGGAGCCCAATACCTTGCCTGACGCTCTGTGCAAACAATCAGGATTTGATCAACTTGCTCAAGGTGGTCGGCTTCCCTCTGCGGAAGTGGGCCTTCAATGCCGGAGAACTTCTTGAGTGGCTGCATCGAGAGGATGTTGCGGTTTCTTGCTGCCAGTCCTTGCCTGAGTCTAGTTCCATGGTTGTGCTTGGGTTATCCTGGCTGCTGCAAGAAGACTCCTTTTACTACTGGATAAGTATGGAATCATCTTCCTCTGACCTGACGAAGAGGAGTGTTCTGTCAAATGTTTCAAAATTATTTGACACACTTGGCTGGTTATATCCGGTTATAGTAACAGCAAAAATCTTCATGCAATCGCTGTGGTTATGAAAATAGAATGGGACACAGAACTTCCTGCTATTGAATCTGCCGTTTGGAATAACAGGTATTCTTCTCTGCCTGAACTTTCACAATTGCGAATTCCTAGATGGA
This sequence comes from Pyrrhosoma nymphula, assembly GCA_963573305.1. Classification (NCBI taxonomy): domain Eukaryota; kingdom Metazoa; phylum Arthropoda; class Insecta; order Odonata; family Coenagrionidae; genus Pyrrhosoma; species Pyrrhosoma nymphula. Next base: position 90,134,458 of record OY754330.1, read on the forward strand.
TTAACTTTTCCCCAGAAGCTAGATTTTCAGAAATCCATGTATTTGCAGATGCTTCCAAAAGAGCATTTGGTGCTGTAGTATATGAACATAAGTGTTGTCACTTCACAAAGTTGTATTTCAAGGCTGATTTCTTCAAAAAGTAAAGTTGCTCCAATCAAAACCATAAGCATTCCAAGATTAGAGCTTTGTGCAGCATTGCTAGCTGCTCATTTAACTAAACATTTCTCGAATATTCTCAATTTGACCCATGTTATTGTGCACATTTGATCAGATTCGTTAGATGTTTTGTACTGGTTGTAAAGTCATCCCTCTAAATGGCGAACATTTGTCGCCAACCATTTATCAGAAATATTAAATATCTTGCCCGATGTGATTTGGCATCACATTCCATCTGCAGAAAACCCTGCAGATGAAATTTCAAGAGGCATTTCTCCCTCTGAATTAGTAAAATCAGAGCTGTGGTGGAAAGGTCCTCCACAATTGTCAGCCTCAAATCAACCTTGGCCGGCTTCAGAGCTAAACGTACAAGTACCAGCAGAGTAGTTTGAGATACAAATATTTGCTCATATCACTACTGTGACTAAGCCGACAGTGTGGGAATTACTTGAAAAGTATTCATCACTACCTAATCTTTTACGCTTATGTTTTTTGTTTTAGATTTCTTAGAATAAAATTTTCTAGTCTTATTATGGACGGGAATATTCTAAATTTCCTGAGAGAGTTTTCTATGTCTAATTCCTCTTACACAACAGCTGATAAAATTGATTATTCGTGCTTGGTTTGGGTTCATTTAGTTTAACTAGTTTATTTTTCTAAAGACTTTTCCCTAATTTTAGCCAACAAGCCTTTGTCAAGCATAAGTCCACTGCAAAAATGTAGTCTGGTTTTTGATGGAATTTGTCTACGTGTAAGAGGTAGACTAAAACATTCTCTTGAGTGATGATGAGAAACACCCTTTAATTTTACCTCAGTATTCAAGACTCGCAACATTAATTATTGAGCATGTTCATCGGGTTACCTTTCATGGGGGTATTCAGTTGACCCTTTCTTCCATCAGAAGAATGTATTGGGTATTGGGAGGTTGCAAGGCTGTCGAAAGAGTTATACATAATTGCTTAACTTGCCGTCGTTATTCAGACACTAATATATACTAGAAATTGTGACATTTGCCTGAGGCTCGAGTTAGAATAAATCGACCCTTACTGAACTCGGGTGTAGACTATGCGGGACCTTTCCCAATAAGAGTATCTCCAGGACAAGGACACATCATACAAGGGATACGTGGCATTATTTATATGCTTAACAATAAAAGCCGTGCACCTCAATGTATTATCAAGCTATGATTCTACTTCCTTTATTGCTGCATTAAAAGAATTTAGTTTGCATAGAGGTCACTGTGCAACTTTGTACAGTGATCAAGGTTCAAATTTTGTTGGTGCAGATTTACAATTGAGGAGACTGTTTGTAAAATCATCATATCATTGCAAGGAAATAGCCCAAAGCCTAGCCAAAGAAGGTGCTTCATGGCATTTCAATCCACCTTTAGCCCCACATTTTGGTGGTATTTGGGAATCTGTGGTAAAATCTACCAAACATCATTTGTGTCGATTTCTAGGACTGCTTTTTAACTTTTAAAGAGTTTTCCACACTATTATGCCAAAATCCTGTCTTAATTCTTGCCCATTGATTCCACTGGCAGATGATATAGTGGATTTGCAGCCATTAACACCAGCCCACTTTTGAATCGGGTCATCATCAATCCATCATCATCCATCCTGCTATTAGAACCTAGAATCACAGAGGAACGGCTGCCTCCTCAGAAACGTTTGGCTGCTGGTCACCCAAATGCTGCAACATTCTGGGATTGCTGGTCGGCCAAATACCTGCAGTCTCCAACAACGTTCAAAGTGAGCGAAAGAGACTTCACCCTTGGCCGTTGGAGACATCGTGCTGATGAAAAATGAACTTAGTGCACCAACGAAATGGCCCCTTGCACGAGTGATTCGGCTCCACTAAGGAATGGATGGCTTGACTAGAGTAGTCACATTACGTACGGCTACCACGAAAATCAAACGACCTATTGTCAAACTTATTATTCTTTTTCATGATTACAATTGTTAATTTTTTCATAATTGTTAAACTTGCTTTAATTTTTGTATTTTCTTAGTGCTTACTCTTTTGTACAGTTATCATTTACATATGTATCTTGGGAGAACTTGGGTGAAATGCCGTTAGTTGTTCATGTTCATTCATTGCTACATTCTTTGGAAATACTATTTACAAAACATAATCGCTTTAAAAACTTTTAATAGTAAATTTTTGGAATTTCTAAATTAGAAAATCAATTTTTTGATACTTCACCATTTGCCTTATTTTTCTTAGTGCTTGCTCATTTGTTGTAAATTGTTCGTTGAACAAGGTGGGTGGTATTTTTATGATTATTTTGTAAAACGTGGGTAGTCAGGTGGTTTGGGGTGGTGGCACTGTCTACCGAATGGCGATGGAAGTGACAAGCACGACTTCGCCACCACTCCGTTCCTGGCTCAGCTGCTGTGCAATTGTATTGAATTGCTCTTGCCACTGGGCAAATAGTTTATTGTTATCAGCAATCTGCATTTCTACTGAGCAGCAAAAATTTTATCTTGTAAAATTTTCTTCCTTCCTCCCATCTTATTTTATTGTTTCATTTGATTTTCAGATCTTCCATCAAAAGCAGGCGTCAAAGGCTCCAATTCTTCTGATTATTATATGTGCCATAAATCTTATCCCTTGGAATCCATGTACCAGAAATGGTAATATAGATAGTTATCTACCACACTGTTGAATTTGCTTGATACCGAGTGATTTTGGAAAGTAAATGGTAGTCTACTGTTATGTGGTGGAAATTCTTTCAGACCTGGTCCAGAGATGAGAGGAGCAGCAGAATCGTCGGTGGAAGACAAACCATCACCAACTGGTGGTGATATGCTGTGAGGCATCGTTGAAATAGCTCTGGGAAAGAATGGACTGTGCGAGTGGGAGTGAATGCCTCAAGCATTGCGGTCATTTACCATTTTCCCCTGCTTGATTCCTGATGGAGCCTCTAGTTGTATTCTTTTAAAGACACCAGAACCTTGGAGAGGAAGGTACAGTAGCCTTTAAACGAAGGCTTGAAGATGCTACACTATTGATGCAATTGTATAAGTTGGTGGCATTATGATCAGAACTTCATGTTCAGGGAGAAATTGGTGCTTTAAATGGAATTCTCTTGGGTGTTGTACTGGGTCAGGCTGCCTGAGGCTGATGGTTGAGTGGCTCGTCAAAACTTCGGCAATGGTAATTGCCTGACCCTGTGTCATGCCCGTGATAACACCCATGTGCATCCACCAGGAAAGTGGGGCAAAATTCCTTGCAAAGTCTATGTAATTTTCAGAGGAGAGGTCATGGATTTAGTTTATTTTACTGAAGTCTGTATCCACTCAATATCACCTCAGGGTTTGGATTTTTTTCTGTTGAGTTATTTGGCTCAAGTCCTGACTAAATAAGTTGGTAACTGAATTTCATTTTGGCATATGTGCACAGTGACAAGGAGATAAATTTCTTCTAAAAGTAACTTTTATGGCCTCTCCCCCCACCCCAAGCCTAAACTTAGTTAATACTAAGGCCGTGCATCATAAAATTATTAATTTTGCCTCCCATAAGAATTACAGTTATCATTTACATATGTCTCTTGGGAGAACTTGGGTGAAATGCCGTTAGTTGTCCATGTTCATTCATTGCTACATTCTTTGGAAATACTATTTACAAAACATAATCGCTTTAAAAACTTTTAATAGTAAGAAAATTTTTAGTTTCAGGGAGAATTGTGAAATTTTTCCATGTTAGGAATGATAAAAAATTATGCTTATAAACTAACTTTTGTGAAATTCGCATAATTTTTTATCATTCCTTTTAATAGTAAATTTTTGGAATTTCTAAATTAGAAAATCAATTTTTTGATACTTCACCATTTGCCTTATTTTTCTTCATAACGTGTTGTTTTCATGTTTTATTTTTTTGCTCATTTAAGAGAAGACACATTTACGTGTCATTGGGAACTACAGAACTACACGTTTCTGATCTGCTGAGATATTAATGCATTCCCTTGATTTTTATTTTATCATAAAGCTATGCATGTGAATATCTGAAACATTTTGAGCAGATAATAGTAGCAAACACAATGGATATTTTTCCTATAAACTACAGAGGTCCGTAGTCATCGTGCTCGGGTGCCTCATTTGATATACATAGTTAATTGATACCATGAGTAATACTTCTCCCATCAAATATTCAGCACCTGCACACAGTAAAATCTACCTGGGGGCTTATTCTCTATCTCGAAGCTACCGATGCCGTGGCTTCGAATAAGCTACCAGAATTGGCTTCCAACCGTATTCTCTAACTCGCGGGAGCTTTCTCAAGAACGTAATAGGAAGTGGAGAGAGGTTTGGCGAAAGGCGGGTATGAGAATCTTTTTAAACCAAATCCGCGGAAACTTCATTTCTGGTGACGTCATTCTTAGAACCAATGGGAAAGCTCGTCTCAATGTTTTTCCGTGGATAAAACTGGTGAAACCTGTTTTAAGGCCGACTTAGGCGGTGAAGATGTATGTGCATCGTTTTTAGCGAAAATTACCACGCATTAAAAATTATGCGAGCAAAATTCTAAAAATGTTTATTTTTGCTAACATAATCTCGTGAATAGGAACGCACAACGTCCATCTTGGCTGTTTTGATCACTTGAAATAAGATTGTTCGTAAATATATTCGGGAATTAGGGTTCATGTCGATGATATGGTTCAATATCATTCGTGCTATTTGCTTTCGTCGATTACTCGTTGCTTCAAATCATTTAAATAATATACGAAGATGAAACTTTCAAAAGAAATGCGAAGGTGATACTCGCTACCACGGCCCAATAAGTATCCCATTATGGGCTGGAATCACGTAACTCAACGAAGGTAAATATGGCTTTCCGTCACTCCAGTTAATATCTTTTTTGTGAAAAATCCCGCTAATGGCGAAAATGACAAAGTAACCCAGTGAAAGTGCAAGGAATACGCATTTAATAAATGTAAGAAACATACCCGTGCGTTGGATCATTATACCGTATAAACGCGTGTAAGAGGCGCACCCCTCTTTTTATGCGTCGAAGTTGAAGAAAAATTTTTTAGTGTTTTTTTCTTCTATTGCGAGGTTTTGCGGGCCTAACTGCGAACTTTCGGCCATTTTCAAAGCCTTCCGCTTGCGATATGCTCTTATAATTTACGCGGCATTTTTCATAGGCATATATAGACCCCGGAGGTAAGTATTCACTTGGATCTGAGGTTTCCGCGGCGTTTCTCCATATTGGTAACGGCTTTCGGACGTTCCTCTACAAGACAACGCGGAGGAACGCCCGCGTGCCGCGTGCCCGAACGCCGCGTCACCCTTTATGCCACTATTTACCGAGTGCAAATGACTCATGCACAGAGAAAAGACAACTGGTTTTCCTCCGCAGGTAATGCTTGTAGTAGACTCCCTCGCGCGCCTTACGGATAGCCCTCTGACTGGGCAACAGCGCGCGCCTCTCCCTTTCTCTTCCGTGAATGCTCCTGGCAGTTGAACGCGCTCTTTTTCCAAAATAAATGTTAATCGATATTGATTAACCAACAAATTCCTTTAAGATTTTATAAGTTTTCATCATGATGATGTACTCGAGAGCTTGAAGAAGGTCTAAACGGCGGTATTCAGGGATGCGCGGAACGGAAAATAACGGATCCGTGCATTTGCATCTATAACTAAAATACTAATGCATTAAATAATATGAAACTTCGTATAGCTGTTAGTAAAGATCTTTGCTACAACATTTGTAAAGGGAATTTCGATATATTGATCCGTTTTGTTATTACGAAGCCGTAAATGCGATGCATCCGTCCGATACCCGGGAAAATGCGTTAAATTCTGTTTTTAAGCACACACTGAAATCGATATAAACGGTAAAATGTTTTGTACACCATCAATAAACGCAGAAATAAACAAGCTTTAATTTGATGTACTTCATTTTAAAATCGATTGAGTCATCTCTGAGATATTAGCCTTCAAACTCGGGTGACGGAATTTTGCAACGGACAGATTCGTGTAAGAGGCGCACCCTCATTTTCGGCTGCGATTTCTGGGAAAAAAGGTGCGCCTCTTACACGAGTTTATACGGTAGATAGATAAGCGTAATAAAATGACCAATATTTAAGCAGGGTATTCGGAGGCAGCGCTTCGTGAGGCTACCGTGGGAGCTTATTGGGGCTACGGAAGTAGCTTCTTGACATTTACAGAATATGGGTGGGAGCCTAATATGCTACCGGTAGCTTCTGCTTGCACTTTCTCCGGTAGCTTCCATGATAGAGAATACCGATGGGAGCAAGTAGCTTATTGAAGCATCTTTTCGCCAGAAAGCTCCGATGCTTCGAGTTAGAGAATAAGCCCCCTGGTCCAATTTTGATAAAACCTATGTTGACGTATCAAGAATTCCACTTTAACTGTGTTTAATCTTACAAAAAATTTGGTAAAACATGTAAATATGTAAAAGCTTAACGTTATGATCTTGGCATTGGAATTCCAATTCAGCTCGAGACTGAAGTAAATGAATGTACCGTAAACATACTTAAGATGTTGTTTTTATTCCTAAGTCACCAAGAAAGATTAGTTTCTTTGTCGTAACGTGACTAATTTCCTGATTTATCAGTTTGCATTTATTCTTCGAGGACTGGTTTTAATATTCTTATATTTTACTTAATTATAGGTTTTATCAGCACTATTCCCTTCTATGCATACTTCATTCATGTTGAGTGTTAAACCAAAATAAAGATTATCTTCCTACTTATCCACTTTTCGACTGTCATTTGGTTAATAGCATTGGGGCTTATGTCTCGAGTCATTCAATTGCCTTTGAACTGCCAATCACAGTACATGGCTAGAGAGAAGATAGAGATATGGAAAGGTAAGCTATCAGACGAGTGTCATAATTTAGTATTCAGTTTAAATATTTTGAGTTGAAGAGGTATGTAGGTAAGTTGTGATCAGTACGTTTATTTTAAACTCATCAGTTGTTACCTTTCATTCTAGGATTTAGTTACATTTAATTCTAAATTTGTCATGCTAGCTTCCATCAGTGATTCGTATTTTGTTGGAAATAAAATGAAAGGTAGCTCACTGTGGGATAGTGCAGGAGTAGCAGAAGTGGCGAATAAATTATTTAACAAATTAATTTTTAATTCTCATAGGGGTCTTTTCAAAGCTTTCGCAGTCGAGATATGCGAGGAATCAGTTGTATGAATTAATCAAGGGTGTCCCATTGCTACTCATAATCCCGAGTATTGGTTTATCTGCGCGATGATAGATATTTGGTCATTGCCGTGTTCTCAATTACTAGGGGGAATTTCTTCCGGCAGCTTATTTATTAAGGGCTTCAGTAGACTTGCGAAATGATTTCTCCTATTATATCTCAAATGACACTTGAACATTGGGATTGTTTGCATCTCTTTTGCATTGCATTAAATTGGCATATAAGGCACCAGAAAGTTTCAAAACCACTGCAGCTGAACAAATGCGCGCAAGAGAACTAAGAGATAATGAACGAAAAGGGTTTTGGTGGCTCGCATGTGACAACGTTGCATGACTAGGCGCGAGGGTGTGGGGTGCATTTGGCTGCGAACCAGGGTTTTCCGCCCCTCCCAACTTTCTCGATGTCATCGGACAACTTTCGCCGGCTGGACTGTAGTGAGGTCCTGTATTGTTTGTATTTTATCCATTTTTTATGATCCCGCTGCCGGACTGTTCATCCGTTTGAGACAGGAAACTAACAATATTAATGAATTAAAATTAGGTGGATACGAGAAGGGACGAAATTTGATTCGCGGAGACTTGAGGAATAGGACTGCTATCAAAAGTTAAATTTCATCCGGCCATAAGGATCAGTTAATGTGGTAAATCATGATTTGAAATTAGAACGAGAAATCATAAACTCAATTATGGAACTATATCTTTCATCTTAATCCTGTTAAAAGATACTTTCCTGCTATTTCTTCACAAGTGGCGCTACGTCACGGAATTACGTAATGGATGAAGCATAGATGTGGGTTCCCCAACATTGAACATCGACATGAAATTGAATGAAACTGTGTGCATCATTGTATAATCCATAACAAATGACTGATTTTCGCGTTGTGTACAAACTGATTTAATAAAAAAAATATTAAGGAAGAGTTGTGTGACTTCATTCACGGCTGGGTTGGTGTTTCCGAGGGAGAACGCAGTAATGTGAGAGTGATCTTCAGCTGTCTTTGGCTCTCCGCGTTACGAAGGAAGGAGAGAATTGAAACAAGTTCTCGCTGGTTGTAATGTAACTATATTCACTCGTTAGCTAATCATTTTAAAAATCTTCTTAAAACTAAGATTATATTTGGATAATCACAAAGTCCTTCAAATAGCGTAATTCTGCAAGGACCTCAGTAATCAGCCAAAATCGAATGGAATTATGATAGTGTTTTGTTTGTCTCTTTCAACTGCCGGAAGCGGCTCAGTAAAAGGGGTCGTTAAATTTGGAAAATCGTATTTCCCGCGTTCGTCATCTGGTGGGCCAAATTTTTGTAATGACTTCGCGAAAAGTGAAGTCACTCGCCATCTGTTAATCAAGTTTAAAACTAGTGGTCTCCGGGAAGTGCTTTTGCGAATTATTAAATGCGGACGCCATCTATTGATCAAATTTTGACCTAGGGTTCTCCCCGAGAATCCCCCCCACCCTGCATTTTTATAATTAATGCATTTCCAGGTTTTAATATTATGTTCAGGACAACATGGGAAGTCCAGAAAACCTTTAATTGTTGACCATTTTTTGTAAAAACGCCGAATTTTTTCCGGGCGCCCGGCCGGCCCGCCGGGAAAAAATCGGCGGCTTTACAAAAAATGGTCAACTAATTAAGGTTTTCTGGACGTCTCACGTCGTCCTGAACACATTGTAAAAACCCCAGGGGAATGTTTTCTAAAAATTGCTAATTAAAAAAAAAATTCGAGAAATAAAAAAATTTGCCGGCAAAAGGATTCGTTGTAACAAGCGCTATACTCTCACCAACTGCTCCCGCCTCTTATCCCCCAGGCTACCGGGGTTCTTGTTAAAAATTGACTCAAAACTTGTACTTAAATTCAAAAATTGGGGACTTAATCATTTTTCTGAAAATTTTGGTCGTGGTGAGCCGACATGCGGTCCGAGGGTTTCGAGGCAGGGCAATCCCTTGATAATCCTTCTCTGTGTGTTAGGGAGGCTCTGGACTTAGAATAATTTTGTGCTCCGGCGATTTCGCTAATCGTTTGCTTTGCAATGACAGCCGGAAGAGAGGCTCTTCTTTCTGAAGAGACACCGATCTCGTGGCTGGACGCTTGGATCGTTCAATGGCTGCCAAGGCGGGTGGACTGGCCGCGAAGGAGAGCCATTTAACTGATTAATTTAACCACGAGACGTAAGAAGTATTAATAAGGAAGGAGGCATACGACGGAGAACGTCGAGTATCATTTATTTCTAGACCAGACTTGGCGAGATACAGCCTCCGACCAAGGTTTAGGGAAGTATTAATTAATCGCAATACTTGGTGGCACTCGACGGTAGTCCCCATGTTCCTCCGCTCTCAATTTTCTCTCACTGGCGAGTGACACAGTCCTGTGACATGCGTATATCTGCTCAGTCTCACTGATTCTTAAGAAACCAGTGGCATTATCGCAGAACTTGGTGGCACAAGCCTGGTTTTTACCACTCTTATTTCGGACAGAGTGGCCATCCGTAGAATATTATGCTTGAATTGGTGGCAGTTCGAAGATCAATTTTAGACTGTTGGAAATTTTTAATGGGGATTCAAGTGAAATTTAGAATTTTCCTTCGAAAAACTTTCCCTGCCCAATATTGACAACCACAGTAATTATCGCAAGTTGGTTAAAAATTTGAAAAAGATTTCCCTAAATCAATCTTTGAATGAATATGGTGTTCAAGAGAATGCACAGTGCAACCAAAGACTACTTAATTTTATGAATATTAACTGGTCAATTAACCTTCGTAATGGCAAATTAAATTTAAAGGAAATTATCACAAATGTTGAAATGGCCAAAATGATATCTGCATTCTTTTTGCTCTTCACCATTCGTAACACTGAGGAAAAACTACATTATCCAGGAGTTAATTAAAATTCAGATAATTTCTTTTTAGTTCATTTTTAATGGTTGAAGAGAACATTTATACATTGAGTAAGGAGTCCCTTAAGGATCCTGGTAGTTCTTCACAATTGAATATATTTTTACTTCATATTCTGAGATATCCAAAAATTGGGTAAGCCAGTTGCCCAAATGCGATGCCCTCCAGCATCAGTGAGCAGCTGTCCAGCAATCACAGGAATCACCCTTGGCGCCATTTTTCCTATTCCCAAAAGAGGATTTGGGTAAACCTGATCTAAAAATCAAATGAAAATAAATTTGTCAGTGTATCAAGAAATAAGTCTCCTCTTAACGAGGAATTTATAGGATGACAATGCTACTATTCAATTTCACTCCGATAATATATTCAGAAAATTTGAAAGTTAAAAAAAATGTCTAGAACATTATTTATTATTATTTGCAGAATATAATATCAAAACCTCAGGGTGGAAACAGAATTGGGAATCATATGAAATTCTAAAAACTAGCACAATCCGGAATCTAAAAGAATTTCTAAAAAAATCATCTAGCTGAAAGAAATTTCATGGAAGGGAACAAACTGACAGGAATAACATTGAGAACAGACCTGATCACCAGTGCATCAAAGTTCCCCGAATCCATTTTACCTATTTTTAAAATGTGAGAAATAGGTAATTATGTAGTTAAAATAAAAGCACACCTGACTATTTATATTGTAGATCTGGTATCCCTGGTGAAAATGAACCCTTCATTGAGGTGTTCTGGAGCAGTGCACGAGTTGTGCACAAGCTGTGCACTGTGTCTGAACTTTTCAGGAGACTTACAGGAACTGTGCACTGAATTTCAGTTAGGAGCCCATGAACGGCTAATGAACTGCTGCTGAACGGAACACTTCAAGCACACATTCTGCATGGCTCGCATGAACACTTCATGAAAAGCTGCTGAACAGAACACTGAATAAACATCAAGCAGAGTTACTTAACAGTTTACATAAACAGTTCATGAACAGCTGCTAAACTGACAAGTTCACCCTAACATCCACCACTGCTGCTACACAGTTTACGTAAACACTTTTAAGCAGCCGTCCAACAGGGCTTAACACTCTTCCAAAATGCCCTCAATTAAATACTTAGGACAAGTGAAATTAGTACAAATTCAATGATAAACCTAAGATAATGAATCTATATACCTACATACTGACAACTACCCACAACGTGCAAGATATGGCAACTACAAGATACAATAAGGAAAGATCCAGGTAAGAAAAACCCAACAATGATGTGCCATTGGCCTTGGGTAGTTGGGGAAACAAGGTTTAAGGACAAATGAAGTGGGAGAATATGGCCTAGACACAGGAAATTTCCGTGGGTAGAATATATAGTGAAATTTTGCAGGAGAAATAACATACATAATAACGAGCATTATAGTATTGTAAAAATAGAATGAAAATTGTTATGACATCAGCAGAGGCATAGGTTGCAAGGCAAGCCCATGAAACTTGACGTCACGAGTGAATTGACTGCAAAATTGTGGGCGTAATGAGAGAAAAAATGAAAACAACCTTAGCTAGTTTGAATAACTTCAATAACAGCATTTATATAATTACAATTATTACAGTAAGAAGCAAGCCCGTAGGCTAAATACAGTGTCTATACAAGACGATCACAAGTGGCAACAAGTCAATACGTCCTCCTCCAGCTGCGGTCAGTTTCAAAGAGGTCTGGTATGTTTGCGGTGCACTTTGTCAGCGCAGGAGGGGAAACAGCTGGCCAGTGGAGGAGTAGGGAGAGGAGGGGAGGTGCTTAAACACTTTGGATTGGTGGGAATGTTCACAGGTCGGCTTGCAAGTAGAAAAAGATGTCAGCACCAGCACGGACCGAATAAAAGGAGTGTACTTGCTGGAATCGCAATGACCTGAGCGTTCGCGTTGACCAGAGCAGAACGTGGCACTTGTCTCATCCCTCTCTGGCACTTAGCGAGATGCGAAGTCTCCTGCAGTTTAGAGTGAGGATTTTAGAGTCTCGAGGTTTCGTGGCGCAGGGGGGGGGGGGGAATTGGCACATCCACTGGGGGAAATTTTTTGGAAATGGAAACTGGAGAAGGGGGGTAGAATTGCATAGCACTGATACAATCATAGAAAGGTTCATGGCTTGCTTCCCTCTATGAGTGAATAACACACTTGAGGTTTAAATAACCAGAATAAGAACAATATATTAACTGACCAGAACACAAATGAACATGTCTTGGATGCTTGTATCTCTGCCCAGAGAAAATTATTTGTGTAGTCACCAAAGGGGTGACAGACCAAACCAAGCTAAGAACTAAAGGTAGATTGACAACAAATTTATAAGCTACAATATAAAACTTAATGATTATACATATAAACACCATAGAAATAGGCAAGAGTGGGCCTTAAATATTTTTTTTGTCCAAATTCAATTTTTCTTTAAAAAAAATTTTTTTTAGTTTCAGTAATTTTTTTGTGAATGTATTCTTAAGATATTAATAATTTTTTTTGTATTCATTCTTTTTTTTGGAATCTATTCATGGCCCCAATTTTACCACCAAAAATTAATATTGCTAAACCATATATGGCTTTTCACAGGGAAATATTAAACCACTAGATTAATTACATAAGACCCACAGAAAGTGATCATTTAAAATTTTAGCTAGAGATCACAGTTTTAGGCATTTTAAAGACCTAAAAAAACAAAACAACTGCCCATGAAAATATGTAATCAAACTCAACGTTACTTGAAGACAGTGAGAGAACATTTCATGGGCTGCATCATAATAAAAAATCAACATCCAATATGAGAGAAAAAAATGTAATAACAGTCAAACATTTACCAATAAATGGGCAGAGATATAAGAAAAGCATAAAAAAACAGAATTCCTGTCCACAGCAGCATAAACACTATGTAAACCAACTGCATGTCTCCAGTTTGATACTACACAAAGCCAAGTGGCACAGAAATTGATTAGAATTTGCCCATTGTTGGCTTAATTGTGGAAAATTGAAAACTTTTGCATAATCATGAATAACAAGAATTTAGAATTAACGAGTGAGATGCGCCCGCTCCAAGCGGGCTTCCCCCGCTCTTTTCAATGCAGGTCCACAGAGGGATAGGCGCGTTTCTAATTTTAAAATGTAGAAAAAAAAGGCAGGGTCTTATGTAAAAATTTAATTGGAATGTTCATGTACAAATTGAGGTCAGAGGACCTCTTTAAACACAACATTGGAAGTAATTACACTATCCTCTGTTAATACTTGTTTAGCGTTTTCCTTAATATTTACAAAAATATTTTGAAAAGATCTTACCCTAGAGAATGCTACATAAAGTTGGCCATGAGAGAATACAGGGTCAGGAAGGAATAAGCCAGCTCTTTGCAAAGTCTGACCCTGAGCCTTGTTAATAGTCATCGCATAGGAAACCTTAATGGGAAATTGTCTGCGAGTCAAATGAAAAGGCATGGTGGGATCCCACGGCGTTAACTGTATTCTTGGGATGAGGACAATCTTGCCGGAATCGATTATTTTCGCGGTAATTGTAAAGTCTCCCAATTTTGTTATGACCATTCTGGTGCCGTTAAGAAGTCCAGCTTTACGATTTAATTTCTGATAAGCATAACGGTTGTATTTTCCTTAAGCACTAATTTGTGAGGGGGTAGGCCGGAATGAGTAATACTGTGGAGAAATTCATCTGGGTACAGACTGGGGTCGCTGTTATCACTCTGAATAGAATCATGACTGAAATAAGTTTTACACGCTCCGTGAACAACCTTTTCGACAACATGGTTGTTAATGGCATCACAATCATCATTTTTCGGGCACAAAATTGCTCGATCTAAGTAATTGTTAACATTTTCCTCGTTAATTACATCAGTCTGGAAAACCTCACGGACAAAATCGGACTCAGGGACATAGCATCGCTTTGGGAATTTGATAGCATCACATGAAATGTCGATTTGGTTTTGCAGCGTTCCGTTCCCTAATCTTATGAGCCAAGCACTGAATTGTGGATCTTCATGAGCTCTCATATTTTTAGTTAATTTTCTGGTTTGAATATGAGACCACAAAGGCGATCTCTTCACGTTACTCTCTACAATAGTCATTTTGATAAAAGTTATTTAAAGAATGCGAGATATTGTTGCAAATGAACAAATGTATCAGTTTGTGCGCCGTTAACGTCAGGAATATTTACCGGTTTACCTCTTGAACATTCCACCATAACCAAGACACAAAAACAAAGAAAAGAGGGTGCCAGAGAAAGAGAGACAGAAAATGGTTCACCATAGACTGAGTACATGTTGAGTCCAAGACCTTTCTGTGTTAACTTGAAATAATATGTTGAAAGCGCTTTATATTGCAAAAAATATAATGTTGAAAGCGCGTTATACTGCAAAAAATATAATAATATGTATCCGAAACTAAATTGGTATCAATTAAATATCCTGAAATAAAGGTTTGCTCTGCACCATGGAGCAAGTGCGTGACGTCAAGATGGCGGATCGCCTCATCCCCTAAGAGAAATATCAAGGGCCATTTTTTAAAACCAATTTTAGGAAACAATAGCAATATTTAGGAAGTAAGATATGCCATCGCATGTTCTCTGATAAATTCTGTGCGTTTTGGTACCTCATTTGTAGAGTTTAGTTGCGTATAAGTTGAGAAAAAGGTATCTATACAGTAGAAATAATATAGAAGATAATAATACAATAGGAAATATGGTGTGAGATATTGGTGTAACAAATATAGAAAAATCCCCAAATACTTAAATCCTTAAACCTAGTTAAATTTTTTTAATGCAAGTGACTGCATGGTTAAGCCATTGGAATTTCAATGGAAAAGTTTCATATAATAAATTGACCTCTAAACAGAGGGTCAATTGGGTCCCGGGCCTGTTAATGCCAAATGCGTTAAAGAAAGCTAGAATGGGAGAACTAATTTTGATGGCCACACAGACTTTTTTATCCATAGAATACATTTAGTATTTGGGGGACAACCCCCGAAACAGCTATTAAAGCTGGGTGCTGTCTGTGGCAATTGCTGGGCGATAGGATCGCACCCCTACGCCAGAAGGTGGATTGAAAAAATCAATCCACAAATCCCGTGAGAAAAACAGTTTCATTACAGGGTGACTCCCACTGAAGGGATATCACAAGAGTTCAGGCTATCAGCACAGAACAACATTTTCATTTTCCCCAAGCTATCAGCTGACTTGGGTTGGACCTCTTGGGTTCATGTTTGCCTTGGGTTTAAGCACTCAGGCTCAAATTAGGACCCAAAAAATTCAAAAATCAACAGTTGGGTTCATAGGCTGCTTGGGTTTAAGCACTCAGGCTCAAATTAGGACCCAATAAATTCACAAATCAACAGAGTTGGGTTCATTGGCTGCTTGGGTTAAGCCTCTCAGTCAAATTAGAGCCCCTCAAATTAGGAAAACCCACAGAATGGGTCCAGAATTTCCAGTCAAAAATATTGATGACAGCATCATCAGATCAAATCTGCCAAACCAGAACAGAGTTTACAGACCCCAAGATGCAACATATTCCACTTTCCACAATTATATGTAGACAATTATTTAAAAACAATTAGTGTCTGGAGACCCATGCAGTGGCAGAATAACATTATACAGTAAATAGTGATTAATATTGAAATAATGATGTAGATAGTATGTATTCAATTATTTAACATGAAATATCACTTGAAACAATGTGTCATTAATCATCAACAATTATTATGAAGGTAGATATTGGCATAATCCAATAATTGATCATAGCATAGCTTATTATCACCCTTTTAAATCTATACAACTTTACATGGAAAATATTTTTGTTCTCAAGAGACAATACCATTATTCATAGTATTCCTTTAGATGAAAGACATGAGCTATTCTCTCCCTTTTAGGTGATACCTTCCACACTACAGTAACAGGAGTAAGCATTTTAACAATGGCATAAGGCCCTTCCCATTTGGGGAACAATTTAGCAGTTTGCTTTCTGTATTTACAGTTCAAGGTGTGTGTTTTCTCAAGTACCAATTGTCTCCAACTTTAAATTTGACTTCAGAATGGAGCTTATTATATTTTAGAGATTGTCTCTGGTGTGCAGTTTTTAAGTTAATTAAAACATCAGACCACAAGGAGGACATGTCATTGTTATTGAAATCATCACTAAACAAGTTATTTGGGATTTCCCAGACATTGTTAAGTGGGTGTGGGAGTTAACGTCCCAGAAAAAATCTTGGCCGGTGAATGGCCAATGCTAGAGTGCATTGTGGAATTGGAGGCAAAACACAGATCAGGAATGAAATCTTCCCACTTGTTGTGAGCAGTGCCACAAAGTGCAGACAATGCACATTTCAGATTTATGAGGACACGCTCTGCTTGATTTACCTTACGATAGTATGGAGAAGTGAACAAATGACTAATACCAAGCTTAAAATTCATATCATGAAAGGCTTTGGCTTAAAATGCAGGGCCATTGTATGACACAAGGAATTTAGTATAACCAAATTTAGGGAAAATCGTCCTTGACAACAGACTTATCAACAAAGAGGCACCTGCGTTTCTGATTAGTTCAATAAGTGTGAATTTGGAAAACCCATCTATGATGGTTAGTGCATATTCATTTCCATTACTACTTCGAGGCATAGGGCCCACATAATCGACATAAATTCTCTCCCAAGGATAAGTAGAGGGAACAGAAGACATATTTCCTTGATGGAGACTGTTTAATGGCTTTGACACCCGACAAATCACACCGTTTAACCAAATCAGAGACTTCTCTCTTCCAATTCTCCCACCAGAATTGACGCCCGATTTTTTCACATGTTTTGGCAATACCCATGTGACCGGCCGAAGGGAGAGTTTGGAAATATTTAAATATCATAGGCCTCACTGCAGGAGGGACAACAATTTTTGGCTTAGTAGCCCTACCAATGACATGGCATAGAAGGTGATCTCTTAAGATCCAGCCTGGGTGTGATAAGGGTTCTCTACGCAAATCCTCAATAATAGATTTTAGTTTATGATCTGAGAATTGATGCTCGCGAATGTTTACAAAAGAAAGGGGGACTAAATTGAGAAGCAGTGAGCACTGAGGGCTAATTGCCTCAGAATCATTTGGGCGAGATAAACAATCAGCAACACGATTTTGCTGGCCTTTAACGTGATGAATGACAAAACGGAAAGTAGATAGATAATTTTAATACCATTCGCCCAATCTTACCTAATTGCTCAGGGTGCTTGAATAACCACGTCAAAGCGTTATTATCCGTATATAAATGAAACGATTTGAACTGCAAATAAGGGCGGAATTTCTCAACAACAGCTTAAACATTCTAGTTCATAAGAGGGCAAACTCTTTTCATGTTCATTGAGTACTCGACTAGCGTAAGCAACTGGCTTCATCTGACCATCACAGGACTGATTCAAGACTGCTCCCAAGGCAATCTGGCTAGCATCAACATAGAGGTGAAATTCCTTATCAAAATCCGGAAGGAGGACTGGTGGATTAGTTAAGCACTATGCTTTAATTTTATAAATGAATTCTGGAGCTCGGAGGACCAATTGAAAACGGCACCCTTGCATTTTAAGCGATTTAAAGGAGCACCCAGTTCAGCAAAATTCGGAATAAATTTAGAATAAAATTACACATACCCAGAAATCTAGCACCTTCTTTTACCGACCTCGGAGTGGAAAAGTTTTTTACTGTCGAAATCCTTTCCTCATCGACCATCAGCGTCCCATGTGAAATTCTGTGGCCCAAGAAAGCGATTGAGTTTTGCGCCAGGTTCAGTTTTTCAGGATGCACCGTTAGCCCGGCGTCTCTCAATCTGGAAAGTACAGCCTCGACGTCCAACAGATGTTGCTCAAAATCCCTCGAATAAACACAGAGATCATCAATGTATGGAAAGACAAGAATACTTCAAATCACCATGTACAAGATCCATTAGCCTGCAAAAAACCTGGGGAGAGGTAGTCAGACCGAAAGGAAGCCTAGTGAATTGATAAGAGGCCGACGGGGGTGACGAACGCTGTATACTGCTTCGCCTTGTCGGTTAGAGGAATTTGATGAAAAGCGGAATTCACATCAAGGATAGAGAAAAACTTAGCATTTCACAGATATTGGAAAGCATTTTCGATATTTGGAGTGGGAAAATTGTCCGCCTTTACCTTTTGATTGAGTCTGCGATAGTCAACCACTAGTCTGTCGGATCAGTTTCGTTTAGGAATTAAACATGCCGGACTAGCCCATTGAGATATTTCAAGGCTCGATAACCTTAGTATCGAGGAGTTTCGTCAGCTGAATTTTCATAGCTTGGAGTTTTGGAGGGGACAGGGAATACGGGGCAGAGCGAACAGGTATGTCGTCTGCTAACTCAAGTTCGTATTTCAACAGGTGGGTGACACCGTGCACGGAGCTAATAACATCCGGGAACCTAGACAATACGTTAATCATTTTTTCCTGTAGGACTGACGAAGGAGGAGTGGGAGACACGCGGGTGATTGAATGTTGGTTAGGCGATGACAAATTACTTTCGTCGTTCAAAATCATAGACTTAGCAATGCAAGTTTGAAAAAAATATTCGCTGTCCGTAGAAACGTGGTCAGTTAAGTCAAGAGCAATTAGAATCATTCTCGCATGAGTCGTTTTCGTGGCAGAATGAATAAACTCAATTCGGACAAGAAGCAAAAGAAAAACCATTGGGGTGAATGGAGATTGAGGCTTTCTTCAAGAAATCTTGTCCCAACAGTCAGGGGATCGGAATAGAAGAGATAATGAGAGATAATGCTGCCACGACGAAGCCTTAATTTTAATGCGAACCCATAGCACAGTCTAAACTACTGTGCCCATGCCACAGTCTAAACTTTGTTTAGACTGTGCCCATACCCTGGTAGAAAAAAACAATATTTTCCCCGGTGATCGAACGCAAGGCTATCCAACATCTCTCCTTCCTGCTGATTCTCGGCTTGTAAGCGAGGTTATACCAAAAGTTTTCGTCAATTAAGGAGAGTGAAGACCCTGAATCTAGCAATGCAAAGCCAGGGGTACCATGTATTTGGACAGGAATTTGTGGAAGTCGAGAAAGCGCGTCTTGAAGGGCAAAAGTCAATTGTGGGCGGTTAGGTCTGCCTCGGCCGTTCATATCACGAATACGCTTGCGACATACACCAGCTAACCGGGTGACCGGGTTTATTAAGGCCGTTTTACACGGTACATTTTTTTGTACAAACTCTTCCGTGAACTCTTGCATGAGGCAAAATGTATCGTGTAAAGCGGCAAATTGTATGAACGCTTGTGCGAATGTCTCAATGCCTGCACGGGAAATAGAACCTGTTCTAATTTCGTTGAGACAAACGTACAATCTCACGTACATACGTTTGTACAAAATCTTTCATCGTGTAAAACGGCCTTTACAATAAATACAGATACGGGAAACTCAGCGGTCGCGAGGCTCTTCTACTGAGGGAGGTTGAGAGAAGGAGTTCGAATATTCGGCGCGAGTCATTAACTTCTTGGTGGCTTGGGTTAACATTTTATCTAACTCGGCGAGAGTCTAAGGTCTGTGACAGAAAACCAGCCCGGACTCTTGAGGATTTAAGCCATCAAAAATCAATTCCATTAGTTCGCGATACGGTACGAACGTGTCCCAAATTTCTGAAATTATACTCTCCCAGGAAATATTTCTACGAATAACGCCCAGCCAGAAGGAACGACAATTGGCCGGTAATTTACGCAACAGAAGAACGAACAAATGAGACTGTGTGGTCAGAGATAAATCTATCAGTTCTGAGGTTTTAGAAATGAAGAGAAACCAGTCACTAGAGGAAGAACATGAAAAGGCGGATAGGTCATCGATCATTTGACGAACAACACGTAAACCGTCTGCGTTGGCCAAGTCAACGAGGCCAGCGTCTTGTGCCGGTAGAACAGCTACGTCGGGATTTGACTCGGAAGACTACGAGGAAGGTGGTTCCACGTTCTCGCGAACATTTTCGTGTGCACGCCTGTCCTCGGACTTGGTATTAAAGACGATAGCATACGGGTTAACTGAAGGGGCAGCCATGCCTATAAATTAAATGAAAGAAACAGGTCAGCCAGGAGTATGGAAGAGGAATTTGCGAGAGAGAGAGAACAAACCTAATATCACACCTTGAGCGGGGCTTTGCACCGCGAAAACTTAATGATTGTGGGAGAAAAGGACACCAATTATTCACACCAGGGACCGATATATTCCGACATCAAGAAAATAATGTACACTCGGAAAGTTATTCGTCTAGCAAGGCTTAAACAACAAGAATTACACTTCAGAACCAAATAAAGAACAGACAATTCGACCAGAATCCTGGTCACGGCACCATTTTGCAACGCAAGCCCGTGAAAATTGACGTCGTGAGTGAATTGACTGCGAAATGGTGGGCGTAACGAGAGGAAAAATGAAAACAACCTTAGCTAGTTTGAATAACTTCAATAACAGCATTTATATAATTACAATTATTACAGTAAGAAGCAAGCCCGTAGGCTAAATACCGTTAACTTTGTCTATACAAGACGATCACAAGTAGCACCAAGCCGATACGTCCTTCTCCAGCCGTGGTCAGTTTCTAAAAGGACTGTTAAGGTCGCGATGCACTTTGTCAGCGCAGGAGGGGAAACAGCTGGCCAGTGGAGGAGTGGGGAGATGAGGGGAGGTACTATCACACTTTGGATTGGTGGGAATCGTGGGAATGTTCACAGGTCGGCTTGCAAGTAGAAAAAGATGTCAGCACCAGCGCGGACCGAATAAAAGGAGTGTACTTATAATATGTTCGGGCAGTTAAGGTATGCAACAGATTCAAAACTTAATGCATCTTGTTAAGAGAAGATATAAGCTCAGTTCATAATATAGGGAATACTTATGAAATACGATGTTAGATCCCAAATTTCAAGTAAAAATTAAGTGGGACATGGTAGCTGCAATCTTTATCTCTTGGATTAAAATGCCTTCAGCAGGCACTGCCAGCCAGATTAAAAAAAAATGGTTAGCAACATAAAATTATCATATGTAGTAGCAAAGATTTTAGGAGGAGGACTGGAAGGAGAATTGAGATAGCAAATAAGGCATACACTAATGGGAGAATATTAACAATTGGTACCTACCTTGTGTTACAATGTGAAGAAAAAACTGGCGAAGAACATAACATTAAGTGTAGCATTGCAAGGAGCAATAAACTGAACTCTTGGGAAAGAGGAGATTAGGCTGCAGGCTTTCAAGATGTGGATGAGGAGGTGGATGGAGCAGGTGTGGTGGACAGAAAGGAAGATAAACGAGGAAGTGCTCAGCATGGTGGGTGAGAAAAAGGAAACTGCTGGAAGAGATTAGGAGGCAGAGTAGGTGGTTTTATCAGTTAATGAGGGACTAGGGGGTGCTGAAAGCCATGAAATCATCTTACAATTATGTAGTTTTAACCATTACCTACAGAAATGATTTTACTAATATGTTAATATGTGTATAGGCCACATGGATGCATTAACCACAATTTCTGAAACTATAATATTCAGTTCAGAGAATCCACTCACCACACAAGAAATGTAGACAATAAGCCTGGCTTTTGGAACCTGAAGTAAAGAAATACTATTGCTGTAAATGTCAAAGCACCATACTTGGCAAGGAACAAAGAAAAAGAGAAAATCTTTCCACAAAAAAATGCATTCAATCATTCGTACAAGAAAGCAATGTGGAAATGTTTTTACAAAGAAAGATTTTTCTGTCTACCTTGTTCCTCACTGCATTGGGAACTTAAACTACAGCTATTTGAGTTTTTATGTACTTCTGGCGACATAATACAGCTGTAGAACAGATCAAATTAAGGAAGGGAGCAGTTGAAGCATTTTGTCAGGCACCTTCCCTATTCCAAAACATTCCACTTTCCAATTCCACCGAGGTCAATTATTGATGTCTTTATAAAATGTGGTCAGGTTCAAATGAAGACACTGATTACAGTTTTTTTAGTTCTTTAGAATGCAATGTAACCCAGTGTAAAAGAGGGCACCATGTACACACAAATATGGTTGGCAGAGCTGGCTTCACTACCTAGTTTCTCAGCTATCTAGGATAATTTTCATATTTGACTCGCAAGAATTATTATCTGTACTTGCTTCTAAATTTAGAATAACTTCAGTTTTGGAATATAACAGGGGCTCAAAACGAAAGATTTAAAATTGGTTGTCAAGTGACCTTTCTCTGAAGAGCAACTTCCATCAACCTAAAGTTTATTGGCTTATTCTTTGAAATAATTTCTCACTTAGTACATTTTGAACTTTTTTACTCCTACCAACAGGTGTTTGGTTTATTCACTGATGCATATATATAGGCACATAAACACTCACCACTAAAATGTTGCAGAGAGTCCCAAAATGTATCAAGAAGGGGGTGCAGAAGGCAGCCCCAGTCCTAAGAAATGTAGCAGCGGCTCTAGCGACAGCTGAAAAACTGAAAACATCAATTCAAGAGTTTCAAAATACATTTTAAAATTTAAGAAGGATTTTTTTAGGGCTCAAAAAAATTGCAGGAGAAAGGGAACATCATATGGCCTTGGGGTACCAAAATGCTTGCACCCCTTAAATCCACAATGGTGTTATGCCGCTGTTCACGGAGGATGGTACTAACCATACACCAAGACTTGAGATGCTTGAAAAATGTAGATAGTCTCCCAGAATATAAAGTGAAGGATGCCATAAGCAGATGAAGTGTTTGAAAAAAAGATGAAATTGATGAGGGTAAACCTGTGTAAAACAAACAGACTTCAAGCATTCAACTGACAACCATAACATTTGTACAACAACAACAAAGCTTTGTATAGTTCAGAAACTTGGCCACTGTGGAAGGAGGATGAGCATGTGTGTATTGAAGGCTTATGAGTTTTGGTGAGTGTTACGTATTTTACCCGCAGTACTACTCTCCAATTAATACTCAGATGTCTCTGGATTTAACTATTTATTATACATCACGATACACTCATACCTCTGGCCCATGTGACCACACATACACTTCCCATCACTCCCACTAGGGGATGCCACCTGACTTCCTGGACAAAAGACTGTCGAAAAACATATACACCACATCTCCTCCCCTACTAGATTCCAAGACTTCACTGGTATCACAAGTCAAGCCGCTGAGGTGCCTTGGATGGTCTGTTGGAACGACGAAGCTCTGGACCTGTATTGCTTGAGGATTGGTTAGCAGTGGGTATCACCATTTCAGCAGCTGGGACAGAGGCAGGATAGGATGGGCTGGATCGAGGGGTAATAGGCAAGGGAGTCTGCACTGCTGACCATAGAGGTGCTGCATCCACAGCCGAGTTATCCGGATCTGCTAGCAAGTGGAAAGGGTAAACATGCGGTTTAGGAATGATTTTTGTAGGTGGCAAGCGTTTCAATTGGTTCATGTGCACATACCGACATTGGCTTCCAATGTACACCCTGTAAGTAACCATACTGACCCTCTCCTTAATAACACCTTTTATAGGAACACTACCTGGTCTGATTTTAACCAACACAGCTTCACCCACCCTGTATTCTGGGTATCTAGAGCTTGGAAGGGCGAGACAATTTGAAGGTGGTTTAACTAATGACAAGAGGGTGCGAGGTTTATACTTGAGTAGCTTTTCAGAGGGGCTTATCTCACCTGTTGTCAAAGGTGTAGTACGATAGGCAAGTAAAATTTTGTCAAGTACTG
Organism: Pyrrhosoma nymphula; assembly: GCA_963573305.1. Classification (NCBI taxonomy): domain Eukaryota; kingdom Metazoa; phylum Arthropoda; class Insecta; order Odonata; family Coenagrionidae; genus Pyrrhosoma; species Pyrrhosoma nymphula. The sequence continues at coordinate 90,158,392 of OY754330.1, forward strand.
AGTGAATGTTCTTGTCACTGAGGGCACCTGGGTTTGTACTCAACTCCTTGGCAAGTAACCTTTTAATGGTTTGAACAGCTCTCTCCGCAATACCATTGGATTGGGGATGGTATGCTGGGGACTTTAATACCTCAATGCCTCTACAGGAGCAGAAATCAACAAACAGCTTCGAGTTGAATGGAGGGCCATTATCAGAGACTATCTGTGATGGATAACCAAAATTACTAAACAATCCACTCAAGTTTTCACATACTTTCCTTGCATCAGTTCCATTTGCCATATGGTACACTTCAATCCACTTACTCTCACTATCAACAATAACAAGGAAATATTTTTTTTGCATAACAAAAAAATCAACATGCAGCCTGCCCCAAATATCAACCCTAGGCCATGATGCCTTTTGTGAACAGTCTGGTTGAAAGTTTACAATTTGGCATGCTTCACAATTTTTCACCTTCTCTTCAATATCTCTGTTCATATTTGGCCACCAGCATAATGAACGAGCAAGAGACTTCATTCTTACCATTCCTGGGTGTGACCCATGCAATAAATTCAGCATGTCATTTTGCAATATGAGAGGTATGATCACCCTTGAACCCATTAACAAACATCCATTTTCAATGGAGATATCATACCTTTGTCTGAAAAATGGAACAATTGCTGGCTCTTTGACAAAATTTGGCCATCCGTGCTTTGCAAAATCCATTACCTTTGACAATACCACATCCTTTTCAGTTTCAGTGGACACATCCACATAAGTCAGGGGAAACTTTACAGGCAAAACACTAAATACATATTCCACTACATTCTCCTCAGGTACTGGTAATCGAGATAAGGCATCCGCAGGACAGAGCAAGGCTGACTTTCGATATTCAATTTTGTACATATATGCTGATAGTACAATGGACCATCTCTGCAACCTAGCAGCAGCAACAGTAGGCACCCCTTTGTCTGGTGCAAAAATGTGCCGTAGGGGTTGGTGGTCACTCACTAAGGTGAAGTGTTGCCCATACAAATACTTATGGAAACGCTTCACGGCAAAAATCAATGCCAATGCCTCTCTGTCTAACTGGGAGTAATTTTGTTGAGCACTAGATAGTGTACTGGATGCAAAAATCACAGGTTTCTCAACACCATCAATCAAGTGACTCAGCACGGCACCCACACCATATGGTGATGCATCCGCTGACACCACAAGGGGGTAGTTAGGGTTGTAATGCACCAACAATGGATGGCCCAATAAAAGTTTCTTACATTTACTAAAAGCTTGGTTGCATTCAAAAGTCCATTCCCAAGGTGCATTTTTCTTCACAAGATCATACAGGGGTTTTAGTAGACTTGAAATGTTCGGCAGGAAGCGGTGATAAAAATTTAACATTCCAACAAAGGATCTCACTTGTGAAACATCTTGGGGAACTTTAGCCTCCAGTATGGCCTTCATTTTGTGTGCTATTGGGCACACTCCTTTTGAATTTATGGTATGGCCTAAATAGTCCACTGACTCACAAAACCATTTACATTTATTCATGTTCACTCTCACATTGTAATCATTTAGCCTGTTCAGCACCATTTCCACCCTTTGTTGGCAATCTTTTAAATCCTTCCCTGAAATTAATAAGTCATCCAAATAACATGTAACCATGGGTAAACCCTTGACAATTTCTTGCATAACCGACTGAAAAATACCTGGAGCACTAGAAATGCCAAAGGGTAAGCGGGTAAATTGATAAAGTCCATCCTCAGTGTTGATGGTAAGGTACTTCTGTGATTCCAGTCCGACACCCAACTGCAAATATGCATTTTGAAGGTCCAGCGTACAAAACACAGTTCCCCCAGCCAATGAGCCAAACACATCATCTAATTTGGGCAAGGGATAGAAATCTGTAACCAAAACCCTATTTAAGGTTACCTTAAAATCAACGCAAATCCTAACACCTCCGTCTACTTTCGGAACACACACTATTGGGGAGGCCCATTCTGAATGTCTCACAGGTCTTAGAACCCCACTGGTTACCATTTCTTCCAATTGCTTATGAACTTCCCCTTTTAAGGCAAAAGGTACTGAGTATGGCCTGTGAAAAATTGGGATAGCATTCTCCCTAACCACCAGATTTGCCTTAAACTGCTTTATCATGTTTGATTTTTCCCCACTGAAAACATTTGGATATTTGCATGCATAACTTGATAACAATTTGCTGTCCTTCAACAGCGATTTACAACAATTTCCTTCCAACATTGGACTCGACTCAAACTTAAAAATATTGATATCATCCGCATCAAAATACCCCTCATTTGAGACACAACAAGAAAGTAGCCTCTTCCTCCATTGTGGAGACAAAATATCAAGCCAGGGACGACCCATGAGAGGTTTTACTCGCCCAGTGGAAGAAACAACAACTAATTCTAATGTGTGGCTCTTACTAGCATTTCCACTGGCCCAAGATACGCTAACTTCAATTTTTCCTTTGACATTTATTTGGTCACCTGTGACTGATTTCAAGGATAGGAGACACTTTTGGAGTTTTGCACCGTTGAGATAACGGTGATATGTCTCTTCAGATACCAAGGACACACTAGCTCCGCTATCTACCTCAAAAGCTAATAAAACTCTATTCACATACAAATTTACAAACAGGGGTGAAGTACCCGATACCGATTTTACAGCAGGCAAGTAAATGCAGTGCGACTCTGACCTTGGTTCGGCGGGATGGGTGTTTTGCGAGTGGCAAATGTCGTCTGACAGACCGATTTCCCAATCCTCAGAGTACACCTCACGAACCTCCTTGGTTCGACACATTTTGGCGGCGTGCCCCCTTCCATGGCACCTGAAGCACTCCCAATCCCGGGCGGGGCAGGAATCCTCTTTGTGGACTCTTCCACATCGTTGACACACAGCATTCCTCTGATACCAATGTGTCCGTCGCCCGTTCTCTTGACGTGGTCCCGGTGGTGCTGGAATGTCTTCTCTCCTGCGGCTCGAAACAGCATCTGGTTGGCGGCGGAAGGTCTGCTTAGCGTTAGGGGCTCTCCTATAAACTGCTCCCACTTCCAGATTCGAGAACTTGTTAGCACCGTCAAACGCTGAATTCCTCTGTGCCAGCTCCAAATCGGTGGCGATGATACATGCCTGTTCAAAAGTTAATTTACTCTCCAGAAGTAATCTCTGTCTGATAACCGCTGATTCCAACCCACAAACAAGCCTATCCCTCAACGCATCGTTCAAAAAATCTCCGAAATCACAAAACTCTGCAAGTTTCTTGAGGGCAATGATGAACTCCTTTACGTTTTCCCCAGTCTGTTGTGAACGGGTATGGAAATTGTACCGTTCCGCAATAGTCAATCGTTTAGGCGCATAATGAGCCGTAAGAACAGACACTAGTTCCTCAAATGACTGTTCCGTTGGCTTTTTTGGGAACAGCATGTTTTTCAACAGCGTGTATGTTGATGCCCCACAAAATGTAATAAACATCGGAACCTTCACTTCTTTTTCCGTTATCCCGTTAAGTAAAAAATACTGCTCAAAACGTTCGGCATAGGATACAAAATCTTCCTCGTCCGGGCTAAAAGGGTCCATGCGCCCGATTAGGGCAGTTTTTACCAGAGGGGTCGCCATGGTATCTGATCACCAGTTAAGTACTCCGCAACACACGCAATGGATACTTACTGAATCATCGCTCGTCGCCACTTGTTACGTATTTTACCCGCAGTACTACTCTCCAATTAATACTCAGATGTCTCTGGATTTAACTATTTATTATACATCACGATACACTCATACCTCTGGCCCATGTGACCACACATACACTTCCCATCACTCCCACTAGGGGATGCCACCTGACTTCCTGGACAAAAGACTGTCGAAAAACATATACACCACAGTGAGAAGGAAATAGTGAGCTGGTATGAGAGGAGAAAAATGAGGAAATGTTAGATATGGTTGGAGAGGAAATGAGGCTTGTGGGAGAAATTCAAAGAAGTGCTCAGAGGTGGCTGGAGGAAGTGTGGAGGGATACAACAACATGCTGAAGAGGGTGAAAGAGCAAAGAAAGCTGGGTAACCTTGGGAGAGTAGGAGTATTAAGAATAGGACAGCGTATATGAAGCAAGTTATGAGTGTAAGAAAAGCAAAAGTCTTAGATTTTCTCAGGATTCACACCAGGCAAGGTAATTAGTTATGCCAACAAGGTTTGAAAAAATATCACTTTTTTATCCTTCATTTGTCCGGTCCACGGACATCATTTGAACATTGGGAAACGATATCCATTAAATGTCACTTTAACATCAGTTCGACGATATCACTTTTAAATCAGGGAAATATATCACACATATGTCAGTTTTATATCAGCAATATCACCCGATGTGAAAACGACAGTGATATCAAAATGGCATTGAGCAGATATAAAACTGGCAGATGATGCTGCTTGGGAATCGGAGACTTTGAGCATTCAACTGACAACCCTAACATAGAGAGGAGCTTTGTATAGTTCAGAAACTTGGCCACTGTGGAAGGAGGATGGGCATATGTGTTCTGAAGGCTTTTGAGTTTTGGTGAGGAGAAGGAAATATAAGTGGAAGGATGAATAGTTCTTGGGTTTCCAGCAGGGTAATGGTGTTGAACTGCACCGATGATTCAATGGCGTAGTCAGCCATCGTCTTAAGGGTGAAATATAAGTGAGCTGGTATGAGAGGAGAAAAATGAGGAAGTGTTAGATATGGTTGGAGAGGAAATGAGGCTTGTGGAAGAAATTCAAGGCAGTGCTCATAGGTGGCTGGAGGAAGTGTGGAGGGATAAAACAACATGCTGAAGAGGGCGAAAGAGCAAAGAAAGTTGGGTAAGCTTGGGAGATGGATGAGAAGAATCTGAGTTCTGATGATATCAAAGGGGACAAAAGATATGAAGTGTTGAATAAGGATTCCATAAAGTAATTAATAGCTTTACATAAAATATGTTATAGAACGATCCCAGAGGTGAGGGAAATAAATAGCAAGACTTAGTTTGGTAGTTTACCGGTGAGGTCTTATTTTAACTAGCCCAAGAGATCCTTGATACAGTGAAATCGCTTACGGCTACATGTGAATGGTAAATACTTCACGAGGTAATTGAGGGATAATCAATCTTAGTCTACCCAAGATAATAGCACAGTTGACACAAATGTAACCAAATATTAAACATGTTCAATGCTTTCTGGGAAGTGAATTACGTGACCAAAGAATCCAAGCTGTTGGCTTTTGCTTTATCATATGATGATGAATCAAGTGATTTCTTTTCATTACTTTCTAATCCAAATCAGAATAAATCATTAAATTATAGTAGGTATTTTAAATATTGCTCAGTGTTGTCATTAAGTTATTAGGTATAATTTTGAAACCATGATGATAGCGCTTTAATGTTTTATTTTACGGTAAACATTGGTGGAACTGGGATTTTAACTCGTAACTGCAAATTTCCATAAAGTTTTCATAATCTAGTTTGGAGAGTTTCTAAATGTTCAATCATGAAATGATTGACATTTAACATCAAATAACATGATATTGAAAAGTTTAATTGAAAATTGTGTCGATGCTACTCATCAATAATGGTGTTGTGACTAGGTCACGTCTTTATCACTTATAGGCCTTTGCATGCTGGTACCCATTTGGTCGTAGGTTTGAATGCTCAACTGAGCTATTATCTTGGACAGACTTCAAATGCAGTGGGAGATTGTCACAAAGGTTTCATGAATCTCTGAAGGCAAGCAAGGCAAGAGATGGTCCTAAATGCCTTCAGAAATAGCATAACACAAATTGAACAATGAAATATTGATACACAAACTACACAAATATCACACTGGCACAATGGATCAATAGGTCTAAGTGCCTCAGGGACTCCTTGGGAGGAACCCCACCATAAGTTGCACAAATATGTATCATATGCCAAAATAACCAATCACCAGCTTAAAAAAAACTTGAAAGTAAAATTGCTATTTTTGGTCCACTGATTTCCATGAATATCAGCTCTACAATCCATTTTACCTTCACAGGTGAAGAAATCAGAACCAATATGGCCACATTGCATTCCATATGATAACACCCCCTGCAACTGACTTCTGCAGACAGGTCCTGACACTGGGAGGACCTCCACTGAACAGCAGCCCAGCACCAAAACCCCTGAAAGTACTAAACAAATCACGATCAGAAGGATGCATGAAATACCTATCTATGCCTTAACTTCAAAATAATTTGCTGCCAGATTGCAGGCGTTCACTCTTTCATTAATATAATGTGACATACCAAGTATGACTGACTGACAGCAATGTATGAAGCATTCACACACCAAGGACCTCAAAAATTCAATTAAAACAATCAAAAAATCTTTATACCCAAACCATCAAGGAAAATCAGAGTCATTATCACCAAGGGGGCTTAAAAAGACGACCAGACCTAGGCCTAACAGTCTGGGGTGTGTTAATTATATCTTGTTCCTCACTCTGTCCTTCCCATATGCTATCGTTGCAACTTTCCCACAGTGCCTTAGGAATTGAGGTTTCAACCAAATATGTATACATACTTAGTACACATACTATAGAATTAGGCATCCAAAGAGAATTTTGAAAAATATCACCCATAGGCTCCCATAAAGATTACGATTTCTACAACAGACTTCCTGCCACAGTCTTAAGGTAACATGACTAGAGTGTCCATAACAGCTTTTGTTTTGGCTGGTTGACCACTCAGAGATTTTTAAATTAACATTATCCCCAAACTTTAATGCTGCCAATTCTTTTGTTCTCCTACTTGCATACATATCTTCATACATATTTTTTTAAACTATCCCTTTGTATTCTTTAAATCTGACAATCGATAGCTGCAAAAGTTTTACAAAAATTGCATAATTATATGTTAATGGATGGCCCAAAAATGTTGACAATGACTTGACACAGTGGTTGTTAAGTTTTTACAGAAATTGGAAAATTAAATCTTAGGTGATGGTCCATAAATATTGACAATGAAGGCAGTTAAGTTAGGTATAGTAGGGGCTCAATGATCATATAGATGCAAGAAGGGGGTATGCACTTTCTTCTCGACCCTATGTAGAATGTTTTGATGATGATACTCTTAAAATTAAAAAAAAAATATTTTTAATTGTTTAACCACAAAAAAATAGGAATTTACTTAAATCTATTCCCTTTGAGATGAGAATGTATGATAATCATTGGTTTATGAAGTTCATTGCATTGAAACTTGCTCAAAATTTATATAGACTAAACTTTACTTTTGCAGGCTTCACTTTGTAGAACTTCTGAATGTTTTTATTCTTTTAATGTGAAAAACTAAGTAGGTACCTAACTTTCTACAATCTTTAAAAAGCATGATGCATTATTGATTACTAAATTAGATTTTAGAAAAGTAATGAGTATGTACTTTACTAAATTATGAATACAAACATTTACATAAGACTATTTTAATTTTGCACAAGTTTATTTTTGGTTACTATGGACAATTTTTTTAAATCAATGAACCCCTGATGACTTTTGGCAACCTTGAGTACCATTTATATCTTCATGCAAAGCATCAGGCACAATCATACTAGAACTTCTAAAAACCAAGTTCCCTGCTATGTATATTTCTGACTGCATATTCCCATTAAGTTTAGCACATGCTTTCAATTAATTCCTTGAACATGACCAGTCTTATTCAAATTCATAGTTTTAGAACTGAATGATGGATAATAACATATTTGCCTGCAGTGAATTCTTTGCTTCTCTCCTCAGACATGGAAAAATTAGTGAATGAGAAAGTAATATGAACTTCAGTTACATGTTTTAAGTCTTTGACTTCAGTGTCAGGAAGAGCTCTGGAGAGTGCATCTGATGTATAGGTACTAACATAATTTTCCCATGAACATAACTGGCATTCAATGATAGGACTTGAGAGCTAACATAGTTCTTTTTATGCCAACCGGAACATCTGCTAATGACCCAGTAAACACACATGGCTGCAGCAGCGCTTCACAAGGATGTCAGCGCTGCAAGTGCAGCACATGTCAACTGAATCGCGTCAGCAGCGTCTCAGCAGCGCTCTCATAGAGCGAATTATCGAGAAACGCATCAAACGCATGCGCATTCGCTGCTCGTGTTTGAAGTGCAGCAGCCGCAAGTTGCGGACGCACTGCCACAGCGCTGCAGGTAGCCTTTTGAATAAGGGGAGATGTTGAAAGTCTCAATCGAAAGAGGAAGATATGAATACTCATTCTTTAAACATTTACTATGTGTATCCTTTGTTTTTTTATTTAATGAAATATATCCTTGATATATAGTAACATGTTTAGCCTGTGCTTCAATCTTAGACCGAAAATTTGGCATAAATTGGAAAGCTTTGACACGAATCGGAGAGACTTGGGTTCTGCCAGTAACAACACTTCATTGATAGCTTTGTGTAATTAATTTCCGTTGTACACTAAATTATTGTTATGCTTTTATTGGTACATTCATCAGTTTTCTCATTTCCACATTCGTAACATTGAGTATGGGCCAATCCATATTAAGTGGTCCAGAAAAAGTTAAATTTGTTGCTTGGTGATTTTTAATATTTTTACCATACAATTGTATGTTCATTATAAAGTAAACATTTTGTATATAGTTATGGAATGACCAATTTTAATATATGGGTAAGTTTCTTTGAATTCCCAAATATTCTTTGTATTCTAAGGCCTGCATTTACATTTTAGCTTAAGTTTACTATACCAAATGTTTACTTTACCAAATGTTTACTTTACCAAATGTTTACTTTACCAAATGTTTACTTTACCAAATGTTTACTTTATAATGAATAACTTGTAAAATGAGGTGAAAAACTGATTTTTGAGTTATGAAAATGATTTTAAAGGCATCAAGCATTACTTAAGAGCAGGGGCGGTTAAGGTCGTTTTTTGGGGGGGGGCGGTTCACTACTTCACGCGGCGCCTGGGGGGTATGCAATACATCTCAACAAAATAGAGGTCCGTTTGGACTTCCCTCGGAAAATTAAAAGAAATGTAGCGCTTGGAACGTAATTTTGGTGTGGCTGTATTATATACAAGAGATGTGATAAATTATTGAGTAAATCTATCTGATCAAATTTGAAAAACGTAAAAAAACAATGTAAAGAATGCCATTCTTGTGAAGAAGTGAAGTGTCTTCCGGGTTTTACACCGTGTTTCCTCGGACGACAGTTTCGGCGGCGTTTCAGTCGGCTTCTTCAGGTCGGTGGAGTGAAGGTGCAGCCATTTGTCGTATTATATATCTCACCCGTCGGAGTCAGGTCTAACGCTTGAGATATATAAGACGACAAATAGCTGAAGAAGCCGACTGCAACGCTGACGAAACTGTTGTCCAAGGAAACATAGACCAACGCGGTGCAAAAGGCCGAAGACCTTCATCTTCCTATACATCAACCCGCGGCAGCCTACACAAGGATTTCGAACTCCTTGAAATAAATCTTTTTTAATGCCGTACAAAATGAAAATTAGTTGTATGAAATAAAAATATAAGTACATTTTCAGAAAATACTATTTTCTTTAATATTTTTATAATTTTTTATAATACCTAGCTACGAAAACGCAGTAATGCTAGGAAGTTACCGTCATTCGTCAAGGGCTCCTCCAATGATAATGCACCGTCGCGTCGTCCCGATGACCTCTGAATGGTATGTTCTGACGGCCAAGAAAAATCACATTTTTAAGTATCAGCGTCAGATTTTCTCCATTTTCCTTGATTTTCTCCCTTCTGTAGCCGTCCAGTTGGCTTGTGTTTTTTTTTATTTTCAGGTTTTTTGTATTTTCCAGAAAATTCAGGGCTGCACCTTTGTGATAGACTGTGTGTTGGTGGTTTTACAGATCATATAGTTTCCCTAGCAGTTTTGAAAACTTTAACGGCTCTGTTTCGAGGGATTTTAACTGCAAATTTGTACCGCAAACTGCCGTTGATTGGGAAAAAAGGGCAATACCTACAAAAAAGTCCATTCATTGAGGGAGAAACCACAAGCCAAGGGTACTTTTCATAATGTTCTATCCTCACGTAACGACGCTCTTCCGCGGTTCCCTTCCTATGAGTTGAAAAGGGATACTTGTAGTCGCTTGTGGATGTCCAAGCGCCTTCCAAAAGTTCTGCTTTTTTCCTATCATCAGGTCTTTCCTTTCCTGGTACAATGAAGAGACCTAGTATGTCACAGTTGAAATTTTTTTTAGCCAAAGGAAGTGAATAAATTGAAGCTTCAGTCGATTTTTCGTGGCTATGTGGATGGGATTGTAAAAGGACCATTGACTCAGCTTGAGTCTTATTGTCAGTTGTGCAGCATGAAGGCTCATATATTAACAAATTATGCATTTCCTCTTGCTGCTTCTGGCGTCTTTTGTTTTTGGACGCGAGAGAAAAAGCTTCGAAGGTCCGCGGAGGCACTATTACTTTTCCGCTTTGTACCAGGCGTACTAGAAGAAGACGCCTGTAAACAAAAGTAAAGCTTAACTATTCCTTCTGCGACGAGTTGCAAAAAACATTATAAGCATCTTTTTCTCACCCTGTAGCTTAATACTTGAAAATTATTTTGCTTAGAGAGTCCTCAGTTTTACTGCTATCAAAAGGAGAGGGGACAAAACTACGGTGGGTGGACCTCTGACAGCATTTCTATGATAACACAATGAAGATGAAAGTCCAATAGGTGGGTGTTCAATTCCTTGATCAAAAAGCAGATAAATAGCAATGGAGGCTAATGTGGGCCTGAGCTTGAAGCCGGACTTCCGACCCTAATGGCGAGCGCGAGAAAGCGCAAATAAGTTATGTCTTTGTAATTAACCGACTGAAATTACCATCTCTGGCAGAAAGGTTGATCTGCACGTCAGGTATATCACAGAATAAATGAAAAAGGACGCAGGGTCCTAAATATGTGAAGAACTCTTGAACTTGTAACTCACTACAACTGAAACAATACACTCGCTAGAGCCGGGCAACTGACATGTCGCGACGAGCACGAGAGCAGAGGGTGTCGCATAATAATAGGCAATGCTGTAGGAGGGCGTGGAAACTGTATTCCCCTCTCGCAGACGCACTACGGCTCAACTGCCCAAACTCGCGGCACTGTTCTCTGCATACATATTAAAAAGGTGTATATAGGTCTGCATACATAGTATAATAACTTATAACTATTCCGTTACGACACCAAAGCTTTCACAACACTGTTCATCAAAAGGCCTACTAAAGTACAATTGCGAACAACGAGGATACTGTGTCTGTTCAGACAAGTGGCTTTTAGATATTTTCCAATTATCTTTAAACATTGTGTATTGAGCTGGTGAAATAAAAACTTGCATCGGAGAACCACCTTGATGATTACCATTTTTCTATTTTCCAGGGAATTACGGGGGTAGCCCCCCCGCCCCCCCCCCTTAATCCACCCCTGCAGAGGGTAATAAATGGTGCCGTGTTGATGTCGACTTCGTCGATATTTTGGTACTTTTCAATGTTTAATATCTTTATAAATAGTTGAGTCAACTAAACAAAATTTTTACTGGTTATTCCTCATCTAAAGGACTGTAAATGGGCCAAATTTTTATTTGTATGCCCAACAAAGATAATGGGCATTAAACTTTGGAAAATTTGAAAAATCAAGAAATTTTAAAAAAATTAATAAAAAAACCACTGAAGTCCACAGCTTAAAATTCTGCAAACTTAAAGCATGGCTTTATACCTTTCAAATAAAAAAATTACAAACATTAAGTATCCTGCCTTCCAATGTAAAAAATTGTAAAAATTGATTTTTTAGTTGAGTGATAAAAACTTTGAAGCAATATTTGGACCCTAGACTTAATTTTAGGTCGATACATCACCCGACCTTTATTTAGTTCATTATTTTTTGAATCGATTGGTTTTTGTTTGATTGTTCTAGGATACACAGAATTGGAGATATTTCCTTTTTCTGCAGAACACTGAAATCGCCTAAAATCGGTGTTTCGTTAGCATAAAAATGGCCACTATCAGGAAAAAAAATTAAAAAAATAAAATAATGACATATTTGTATTCACAATAAATGGTAATTTGTATGGTAAAAATATTAAAAAATATTAAAAATCATGAAGCAACCATCTCTGGACCACTATATATGGATTGACCCGTATACATGCATATTCACGTTCGTAACATTTGCGCGAGTAAGTTACGTCTTCATTGAAATGTAAACAAACGTGTGCATTTGGAAAACATCTTGTTTATTATTATTAATATTGGCTTTATTTTCATTTAATGTTGCAACATAGGTTTCAGTTAATTAATGCCTGAAAACTGATATCGCGATTGGATGGTACGTTTCCATAAACTATCACGGCATTGATATTTAAAAGTTAGTTCTCGCAAACACATTTACGCACGGGAATGGCCGTATATATACAACTTTCAAGAAACATATCTAGTAGATGATAGTTGGATATGGCGTAGGTAGTTGCGTGATAGGCTTAACTTAGATAGATGTAGATAGACCGTAGGTAGCTGCGAAAATGAAGTTGAGTCTATGCAGTCCGGAGATACCACTTACTTTCGGTCCTTGAGTAAACCATTTTTTGCAGGTTGAAGCGATCGTGACACGCTTGTGCAGCGCTTATGCAGCGCTCCTGACACCCGTTAGCAGCGCATTCGACATTCAAAAAAGGGAAGTTTAGGAGTGCTAGGCGCGCTGCAGAAGCGCCTTCGTGATAGCTGCAGCGCTACCGCGCAGCGCATCAGATGCGCATCTGCAGCATTTTGTGTTTACTGGGTGACTTTCAAAATTAAGTTAAGGTCAATGATCTGCTATCGCATTGACCACATGCCTGTGGACAAATTGATGGAACTCAAGACAAACTCACAAAATAGAGAGTTTATTAACTGGGCGTACCACTGCCGAATTTCCGTTAGACTAAGGTACCTGGACATGACGGTATTACTGAAAATAAAAAGACGGATAAGCTAGGAAAAAGAGGAGAATTCACAGTTATCACTTTGGCACAGAGCCAATGGTAACAATATACCTTCAATCATCATACCAAGATCAAGGGGTGGCCATAGCCTATTGCCTAACAACTTGCTATTATATTGCTAGTTTTTTTAGCAAGATATGGCTCTCAATTCAATACTTGATGCATGCAAGGAGACTGATTGATGAACCAAAATTTGGTCATTTGAAAAACCTCTGATCATTAGATAGAAGCAAATTAAGAACAATAGTGGAACTGTTATCCAGCCCCTACCGTGCAAAGAACCATCTTCACAAAGAAGAAGTTGAAGACAGAGTTTTAGATGGCACAAAGAGAATGAAGAAACCCCACCCCATCTATTCTGTGAATGCCTATATATCAATCACTAGACCTCTGGAATCTGTACATCGAGTATGCCCATTGCAGAACCTAAGGGCGTAGTAATTACCCATTGAAGACTTCCTAGCCTTTGGCAAGGCTAAGGGTCTCCATGGTTAAAACTCAATAAGGTAGATGGCACAATTGACCAAGAGATTTGAGTGACCTAGGACCTAGGTAAGGAAATACTTTGGTATGCACCTCCCATGTAAATCAAAGGACATTATGGATTTTCCCATAGGAAATATTTAGGCCTCAAGCATATAGCTGTAGGCCTTCAGAGGTAAAAAATGCCAAATGGATGACACAATGGCCCAAAAGGTCTATGTGCCTTGGGACTCAGATGAGAGAACTCCACCAGCTAACTTTTGATAGAATCCATATTCATGTACGTATGCTTAAGCTACCCATTTGCTCTTCGTTAACTTTGCAGATACCAAGTTGATCAAATGAGATGGATGAAACAAATTGTCACATGGACAGCTATAAAGCACTAAACTATTATTCTAAACCTCACAATTGTTTTAGGCTCGAAAGCTATAAACAAAATAAGTAGTAATACCTGTCACACACACGCATTCACTAAGGAAAGGCTTCGAGACAGATGCTCGGGTAAGGGGGTCATGACGAAAAGTGCGTCATAACTATACCTAATTTAATGTAAAGGGAGGGGGAAACCCAGGATTAGAGGAAATTAGGGGGGAGGGGGCAGATGTAAAAAAATACTGTGTATGGGGGTGGAATCATCAGTGGCGTAGCTAGATTTTGGTTCCGGGGGGCAGAAAACTTTTAGGGGGCGCCGGCTCTTAAATTAACGACTTTACTAAACTTTTAAAATTTTGGTGATGCAATAGGCGGATGGGTTTGTACAAAATATGACGGTAAATGAGCGATAGGGTCTAGTCTGGGAGAAAATTTTTTGTGAGAAACGTAGAAAAGTGAGGGGTATAAGAGAAATGGGAAAGGAAAGTGAAAGGAATGCGCATTTAATAAATGTAAGAAAATAAGTCGTGAGATACTTAGTTTGAAAATGACCAAATTCGCGTATTTTTGGTGATATTTTGACGCCATATTACGAGATTTTCGGAAGTCCCGGTAGAGGGATACGGACTAATTTCATCTCTGAAATATGGCATACCCAACAACGTTGCGGGTCAGTGGAGTGAAACAGGGGTGCTAGGGTGGGACGGTACACGGCCTCGAAAAGGCCATTTCCGAACGGAAAAATAGGTTATTTGGCGGATAGTTACGTTTTATTGTCACGAATACCCTTTTAAACCAACGGCTTTTTGATATGAAAAGTAATCTAAGCCTAGCGTGTAGCCTCCGAGTCTCTAACGGTTCCCAACCAAGTCCTTCCATCAACTGTGTAACGCTTCTTTTCGCAGTTTTTAACGAAGCGTGCCACTTTCCTTTGTATTTTATTTCCTGTGAGAACAAAATCTTTCGGTGCATTTGATTCTGCCGCTCTCTCAATTCATTTTTTTAGACACCCCTATTCATTTTCCACTGGTCTCACCCACCAGTGACGTCGACAGGGCAAAGGGGGTATGTTCCATGGGGTCCAGACTTCCCTCCAACAAATGTGGAATATATGTAAATAAGGAGTAATAAAAGAAAAAGTTAAATTTATTTTTTGAACGGAATATGTTGCTTTCATTTTGTTATCTAACCAAATGATTCGATTAATTTGTTTGTTATTTTCAAACGTAAAACTATTGTTCTTAACTTCTAGAAATTTTCATGGCAAAAATGTTTTCAAAAATCGGCTGTTACACTGCAGTTGCATTGCACTCTCACTTGGTTAAACAAACAATTTTGCTACTGAGTTTAAAAAAATTTTAACCCCTCCTCCCCCTGATTATACTCATTATATGGACTCCCCCCAAAGAAAAATCCAGGAGCAAAGTCATTGATCCCCACCCTAGACTTTATCTGCTAGCTCCTAATATTTCTTCTTAATGCCACAGTTAATACTTCTGTTTTCTACTTTCGCATACTCATGTCCCTCATCTTCTTGAATTTAGCGATCGAAGCATTCCATGACTAAAAAGTTTAATAATAAGAGAATGCATTAGCCTCTGGATACAAATGTAAGTTTTAACATTATTCTTCAACGTGTGTATGACCTCATATAGAAAGATATAGATAATATATAAAAGAGCTGACAATGTCGAAAAAAATAAAGGAATGCAAATTTTGCAGATGGTATTGCGGAAGAAATAATATTGTTTCAAAATCTGCATGCCACTCAGTTTTGCGTACAATGCAGCTCTGAACGCATTAAGTGTAAGAGATTCACAGGCAGTAAAAACCCTCTTCCTGCATCAACCAAGCCAGAGCTTGCAGAGATTGATTGAGGAAGGCTTTTGCGCGGTGTTAAGTGGGACTGTTAAACCATCATCACATTTTACGGCAGTGTTGATTTCTTACAGAGAGTAAGACCAGTTCTAGATGCAAGGGATTCTATTCATAAAAATATAAGCCAGCCCGAGAGTTTAGAGTTGACGAGGCAATGGTTGCTTTCAATGTGCATTACTTCATGAAACAGCATATTCAACAGAAACCGATGAAGTAGGGAAGTTAGTAACCATGGCTAATTTCTTATAAAAAAATTTATGGTGGTGATTTAATTTTATACTACATACTTACTATGTATGTACCAACATCAGTAACAGTTTCTTCATAGAAATGATTGTACTCATTTCTAAAATAAGTAATATTTTTTTGAATCCCTTCAATCTTACCCCGGAAAAAATAAATTCCATCGTATAAGACTGACTGAAGAATGCCAAACAACACATCAGTGTGTGAAATATTTTATCAAATACTCTCAGGAAGAAACAAAGAGAAAATTCCTCTAAATACGAAATAAACCCATTTACTGGAACCAGAATATCTTGCTCAATCTCTCTTGCACACTCTGTCGGGTTGTTCACCACTTCCAGCAACTGCACTCTATTTCTGTAAATAATGTTCACCAACATTGATGAGAAATTCAATCTTGTAGGAGAAACACTTGGAAAAGTTTGCATTTCAAAAATACGTCCAAATATTTTGCACTCTGAGGTGACCGAGAGAAAAAAGCAGCTAGTCTACCGAGAGTGCTAAAAAGACTTTGCATTCAGCAATAGCACTTACGCTTTGACAGCACCAGGTTGAGGACATTGTACATAACAACGCACATAGAGTGCTTCTGGATTGGTTACTTTCATCAGGGCTTGAGCCCCATTTACAGTCCCAGCCATTACCGCCACTCCATCATTACCTTGGGCTATTAGCTTCTCCCTGCATCCCATAGCAGAGAGATATTGCCGAATAACTTTAGGTATTGTAGGATGGTTTTCGCTGATGTGGCATAATCCTACAGATAATTTTTGCCTCACGTACATATCTTATAGCTATTGAGAACTGCACCTTATTGGACAGATCAGTGCTTTCGTCCACCAATACAGCGTTACCAACATACCAATACACCAATACAAAACTCAAACGTTTCTGTACACTGGTGACTACTTATTAATTAAGTGATTAAATCGTTCTGGATTCTGTTAGAAACACCTTTGAACACTGCAGCCGTTTTGCCAAGAGAGCTTCTAAGAGGGGGTCATATTCCGTGGTGTATTAAAGAAGTTCTATGTAATTTCCTCTATTTACAGAAGATTCCGTCTCATCATGACTTCTGAAGGCTAATTCTTGCTTCCCCAGAAAGCACACCGCACTTATAAGGCGCTTAAGTAAATCTCCGTTATGCTATACTTTATGATTCTGCGCTGATATTTCACTTCTAAGCTGATGGTCAAAATTAATTTCTATTCTTATCTCACCAATTGATTCAAGGTAGTTGAGCTGTACGGCCTCGATCTATAGATTAACCAGATAAGAAATTTCTCCAATGGCCGTAAAATGGCCTGGGTGAACTTAATCAAACTACTTTACGGCCATTGGAGAAATTTCTTATCTGGTTAATCACCAATTGATGCCAATGGTAGTGAAGATCTCATTGTCAGATGGCCGACTGTGGTTTCATGCCCTGCTAGTGATTTGGCTAAATTCTTCAAGTGAGAAAATCATGATTTTGTCCAGCTTGCGTATTCCTGTATTTCCCAAAAAAACACATACTTCCAAAAAACAAAAGCACTCAACTACCAGCGAGCCAACTGTATTTTTCATTGCAATTAATTTGAACAATCGGGTAACATTACCACATTTTTGCAAGAGGTTGGGAAGTACATGGATTGCCCTAATAACTATGTGCGTTGTTATGTACAATGCCCTTAACCTGGTGCAGTCAAAGCGTAAGTGCTATCCTTGAATGCAAAGTCTTTTTTAGCACTCTCAGTAGACTAGCAGCTTTGTTCTCTCGGTCACCTCAGAGTGCAAAATATTTGGACGTATTTTTGAAATGCAAACTTTTCCAAGTGTTTCTCCTACAAGATTGCCAAGATTGGTGGTGCCACAATTCGTCAATACCGAAGACCCGTTAACTGAGGTATTCACAGCTGCAAGTAGAGAGAGACCTCTGATCACAATGTATCAAATATGCCTCGAAAGTGACGTTGATGTAATTAGTTACTGAGAAAAAGAGGATAAATTTGTAGCCTCACCTAATAGATGCTGGGCTGAAACAAAAATTTCACGTTGTAGAGAAAAGCTCAGGTTATTTCGATTTCAAAGCGAGTAGTCTCACGTCTCTACTTGAACACTTTGAGTCGCGCTTCATGTTCATTCTGCAAGTGAAGTGATTTCATTGTATGATATTTGAATGTGACTTTGCCCTATCTGGATGGTTCGGTAGTTATATCTCTTTTTATCTTTCGTAATTCCCGTGTAATACTATCTTGCTCACCTCTTTGCTTCCGTTGGTGTGTATGGTTCAGTAGTTACATCTTGCCATCTTGAGGTAAGCCCTTTGCAGTATTTTCTCATTTTGATCTTTGCTTCCGATGATTTATCTTTAACACGAAGAGACGTGATTGGGGCATACCTTATTCTTTTCCCTGTCAGGTGTTGGGTAGACATAATATGCCTAAAAATAAGGTCCTGGTGTTTGCAGCGACTACGTCTTTGGGAAATGAAACTGAGCTCCCGTTTGATTGGCATCTTTGCCGCCTTTGTCAAATTGACGAAGGAAAATTAAGTAATCCTCCAGCCAATCCAGTTCAATCAAAAAAGAATTTATAATATGCAAGATTAGCCTTTAACCTGGAGAAATTAAAGATTCTTCAATTTAAGCTACCATGCGACAAAACCGTTTTGAATTTTTTGATGAAGGTATTAGCACCGAAGCTAGCTTTCTCAAGAACATCGCAAGGTGGCACAAAGCCCGCAGCGTGACGTTTTTCGGTAAAACATATTTTAGACTTTATTATAGTCTCTGGTTAAAAAGTACAGAAAATACTGTTTTCCAGAGTAATTGTTCAGGAAAAGATGGGGGAAATAACAGCAGTGTTTGCCCCGCGATACGGTCTTGCAAAACCTCTATTGGCATGAAGGACTTCACCTGTTTTATTTTTACTGGACTCGAGACTAGAACATCCGTTTCGACAGTGCGAAACCAAAGAAATCACTGAGAGAGTGAAAGTATGTGCCACTGCGAAGGAACGAGACAAGGATAACGGGTATGATAGAAACTGGAGAAGATTTAGTGGCACTAGAAGCGCATATAATCTTTGCTATAAGTCAAGTCCCATAGTAATTGTTTAGCCCAACTGTGCAATAGATACAGAAAACTGTCCAAAGATCAAACATCAAAGTGTGGCATCAAAGAGGTTGAAAAATTGTGGGAGAGAATTGTGTTTGCTGATTTAATTTTGTGCATAGAAGGAAAACTGGCATCTGATGTTAAATATGTGTTTGAAATGGGCAGATTGATGAAAATGTACAACAATCGCATTTCAGAATTATACAGGGTGTTTCAGGAGGAAGTGGCAATACTTCTGGAGGAGGTTGAGGACGTGATTTTAAGCATTTTTTGTCCTATGAACATGGGGTCGCAACTCCTTAGTTACCGAGCTATGACAACGCAAACATTTTGTCACAAGCATTCTGCAGTTACCATGAAAACCCCCAAAAGCAGTGGCATCCAGCCATACTTTCAAATAAAAACTGGTCTAAATTGTCCTAAAAGTCTGTATCTTTCTTTTTCTGCAAAAAATTAAGCATGTTGCTCACATATTCTGAAGTGGTAACTGAAATTGTCAGTATTTTTCTTCTCCAAAAAATTATTTTTTAGAATAACTTTTTTATTTTGAGATATACGAAGGGGTTAATAGACACTTAAAAATTGGAAAATTTTATTTTATTTCCATAACTGGTAAAACTATGTTCATAACTTTATTTTTAGCGAAGATATGGCATCTTAAACGGTACCGTTACATGAGCACATTTTTCGACGGCTCTCTGTCATGCATGGAACTAATATTGATTTACCGATAAAGACAATTACCTTCACCAATCTAAGCTTGAGTACTTATTTTTGAACGTTGTGAAAAGAATAACCAACCAATGAAACCCAAATTTAGGTGTTTTTGTGAACCAAATGAAGTAAACAATCAAGCGGCAACAAATATCTCAAGTGGAGATAATCTCCATGGATTAATTGTCGATCACTGGCGCTGAGATTCATTGTTTAAGAAGTTTTTTCAACTTATAAGATCTTCTAAGGATACTTAATCAATTGCATCATTAATTCTTGGATATGTTGTCAATGTAATGAGAGTGAAAATGGAGGCAAGTTTGAACAGGTTCATGGTATTTCGGTACGTTTCGGCGAGACCTTCACAATGACTCATGACTTTATTAGTACTGAATATGAATATACCCTTCACTTCTTTGCGTTTGAAAAGCTGTCGCCAAGTACCTATTATCGTTTATGACACGAAAAATCCCGAGCAGACAAGTAATTTTTAGGGTTTTCAACACCATGGTGATACAGGCTCATTTCCCTGCGCTCGCATGTCTTACTAGCATTTGGTCCCCTAGAGCAGAACGAGAAGTGGGAAATCTCCGTAGTCATAGCGTAGTCCTATAGCAAGTTCAAGAAGAATAAGCATGTTTCTAAGGATTCACGGACAAAAGTATAAAGAATGTAGCATAATGAAGGCATACAGCCATTTCATGTGCGGCGATTCCAACTTCCACCATGGAGACATCTTGCCAGACAGCTGAATCGCTTCGTGAATGGTCGTATGGAAATGTCCATTTTTGCAGATACATCTCATTTATCGACGGAGCTCGGTTCCAAAGAGACGGTGGGAATACAGATTGTATTCTTATTTTGGTCAATAGAAAACCCCCGTGGCACTATCGAAAGCAGCTTTTAACAGTGGTTCTAAATAAACGTTTTATTTGGAATACTCAGGTTGCAGGTACTCTGTACAATTATTTTATGATGATGTCTAACAAAAGAGTTGTACCTTCCATTTTTTTAAACAGTTTGACTTTACTGAAAGGGAATGTGTCGTTAGGTACGAGACAGCAGATGTACCTACTGACAAAGTTAAAGTCATCGTTCCCTCGTCGTAGTCAACTAACAAAATTAAGGGTTACCTGGGCGTTTAATTGGTCTTAGTTCTGTTTATAACTAGTCTACGAGTTTTGCCGGCATAAAAACTTTAAGATTTTTACTCCTACGGTTGAATTAAAGGCCTTGGGTACACCAGTAAAGTTTAAACATGGTATGCATATCTACTTTGCATACTGAACGCACTAATCCCATAAAAGAAAACCGCAATAACCTAGATGAGCAACGCAAGGGGAAGACTATCAAATAAAAAATTACATCGATGTTGTTGGAGTAACTATGTTCTAACTTTATTACAAATGTACAATAGGTGACTCTCTAACATTTTTCCTTTTTTTCTAAACCCTTTTTCCCAAATAACATGTAAGGCACATGATACTAATTTACATTTATTAATACTAAAAACATTTTAATTGATTCTGATGTGATGCCTATTGTCTTAATCTCATATCACATCGATAGTTTACCTAGGCATAAGACATGCAATTAATTAAATATCCTTATAAGATCTTATAAGTTGAAAAAGCTTCTTAAACAATGAATCTCAGCGCCAGTGATCGACAATTAATCCATGGAGATAATCTCCACTTGAGATCTTTGTTGCCGCTTGATTGTTTACTTCATTTGGTTCACAAAAACACCTAAATTTGGGTTTCATTGGTTGGTTATTCTTTTCACAACGTTCAAAAATAAGTACTCAAGCTTAGATTGGTGAAGGTAATTGTCTTTATCGGTAAATCAATATTAGTTCCATGCATGACAGAGAGCCGTCGAAAAATGTGCTCATGTAACGGTACCGTTTAAGATGCCATATCTTCGCTAAAAATAAAGTTATGAACATAGTTTTACCAGTTATGGAAATAAAATAAAATTTTCCAATTTTTAAGTGTCTATTAACCCCTTCGTATATCTCAAAATAAAAAAGTTATTCTAAAAAATAATTTTTTGGAGAAGAAAAATACTGACAATTTCAGTTACCACTTCAGAATATGTGAGCAACATGCTTAATTTTTTAAAGAAAAAGAAAGATACAGACTTTTAGTACAATTTAGACCAGTTTTTATTTGAAAGTATTGCTGGATGCCACTGCTTTTGGGGGTTTTCATGGTAACTGCAGAATGCTTGTGACAAAATGTTTGCGTTGCCATAGCTCGGTAACTAAGGAGTTGCGACCCCATGTTCATAGGACAAAAAAATGCTTAAAATCACGTCCTCAACCTCCTCCAGAAGTATTGCCACTTCCTCCTGAAACACCCTGTATAAAATAGAAGCAACTAAAGTAATTTGTGAAGATTCTACACGGATGTGTGATAGGTTGCTGGCGTATTTCCCAATTCTAAGAGCTGAGAATTGGGGTAAAGGGTACGTACTAGTCAATCGCACTGCTAATTGTATGCACAACGTCTCTGGAGAAGACCAGGGTCAGTGATATCCTCTACAAAGTCCTCAGTTACGTGAAGCATGTTAGGGGAAGCATGGCCAGATTCAACCACCTTGATTTGATTGATTTGCGACTCATGATTTTATTGTAAATCTCATATCTCTTTTCATCATATGATATGATACAGGGCGGATAAGAATGTTTCACAGGCTTTTGCTATTTCATATTGTGACGTATTCGGTGAGTTGAAAACTCCAACAACGCTTTGCAGTGAACTACTGCTTCTTAATTTTTTAAAAGGAGCCTCCGTGTCTACATTATAAATAGAAGATATTGTGTCACAACCGCTAACAGCGTGAATAAACAATACATGACTCACCATCATGCCCAGCTCTTTTTGACAAGAAGTACTTCTGTTTACTTTGAGGGACTTTGCCTTGATCCCTGAGATCAACAGCTTCACTACCAGCTCTGGTGGTGTCATGTAAATCATCAAAACAGTTAAATCTGTATCATCCCCAACAATATAGGTTGTCATTCCTTATAAAGCTTGTTAAATTAAACAGCAGTCTGAACTATCAACCTGTCAGCATCCGTCTTTGTTTCAACAACATCAATTCCATTTTCGTTGAAACGCCGAACCAACAATTGAATAAGACTTGGCTTATTACGACCGTTAGTGAATAAATCGTCATTTTGCTATTTATAACATATGGACAGTAACATAGGAACAGTGAGTATACCTTTAGGTAATCATACCTAAATTTTTCCAAATTTTTTTTCTATAAGGCAAAATGCTTTCGGATTTTTTTATTGATACAGGTACAGGAATGGAAAGGAAACGCCTTATCTCCAACCAGTTAGGGATGGAATGTAGAGCAGACTCAACTGACGCATATTACGAGCACAAAACCAGCAGCCCCGTTGAACATCCTGCATCTAGTGTCGTGCAACTGTTTAGCGGGGTTGAAAAACGAATAACTGCACCTGCCACAAAAGCCAAATGCTGTGTGACAAGATGTGTGGCCACTGCTTAGAGCATGGCTGCAGCAACCGCTCCGCTACCCCAATCTGTGAAGATGATGACGATCCTGACGGCGATTTGGAGCAGCTAACCTCGGATGGGGAAGGTAATGTCATACTTAACGCTTGGGTGAACTCAACCAAACTATTCAAAGATGGTTTTATTTTATTTATTTTTTTTTCAAAATCACAGATGCGAATGACGCTGAGAATGACATGCCAAATACTCGTCGCAAGTTCTGTGACGTCTAATAGTGTTCATAAAATCATAGAAATATTAGTTTTGTTAATTTTTATTAAAAAAAGGGACTTTAAACAAATTTTAATGGACAAAACCTTGCATTCAGTTTGAAAATAATTCAAAACAGATTCAATATTGAGAACTTTTATTCGTTTTATCTTTAGCACTGGAACTGAAATTCATTTACCACTGTTTTTTAGACGATCGGGCATTTTTCGCACCTTGTAGGCGGGCAGGATCGGGTTGCTGTTGTAAGTATTGGTGCTGAGAAAGGTTATACATGAGTCAGACACTGAAAAAAGTTCTAGTAATGCCGTTTCGCAGCTTAGTAGTCCGGCAAATATCGGTTAAAAGAGAGTTTAGTACATGGTGCGGCACTTCATGACCTTCTAGTGAACCAGGATCAGAACGGGAGCCTTGGGAGGCTACCGAACACCTTTCAACAATGTAGAGCACTAAAAGCAGGTGTGCTGAAAAAAAATAACGCCTCTCTAGCTCTTCTAGTTACCGAACAGCGCGAATTCCAGGAAAACTCCAGTATTTCCAGGTTTTTCCAGGATATTTTCGTTATCCCACCTGTGAGCGCTTGGGACTTTTGATATGTTCATCTCAAAGGGGTCCTCAATACATCTAAAAAGGTCCGGCTTTGTTATTAATTTTTTCCGGGTTCGGGACAAATTTTGTCTATTTTTCCTGGGCTAAAGGCATTTACCGTGTCGTAATAGGGCTCTAACAACATCATTATGAAGAAAAATTGATGAGATTATAGCAAATTCATAAAAATCATGATTAATACATGATCCAAGTTGTCCTTTTTTAATGTTAACCACGGTTCTTCATGATCAGAAAAATATTTACGACATAGTTGTGTTGCGGGTTGCATAATGTCCTTGCCGATGCCTTGCAATAATGACTTCGTCATGAAGAAACATTACTGAGATAATAAAAATTTTTCTCAAATTCTTCATCTATTCGACCATCTACCAAAATGAATAATATTTGTGAATGATTATCGATTTTTACCCGCGATTTTGGGCCATTAGCCACGGAATTTCTGATTGGTTTTATTTCTTCATGCTCAAAAATAGCAGCCCCCCAATTTTCACGGCCAAAATTTGGTAAAAATAAAATGGGGCTTGTATTCGGACGTAAACTATAAATATTGGTAGATATATTTTGGGGCAGTGAACTAAAAGGTTTGTCATTTGAATCAACCATCTACATCTACTTACTACCATCTTAGCTGCCGCGCCGCAGAGGCGAGTGGCAGGGGGTGTTAAGACACCAGCCATGACAGGGAAGGAAATAGGGAAAAGAAAGAGGGAGAGGACACATGTGTATTGCATATTAACGGTGTGTATTATATAAATACCACGCCCTCTTTTTGTAATAATCACTAATGGCGCGTGGAAAGAAGGAACCCGTGTACTTATCAGTTCACCAGTGTATCTATCTTGTTTTTTCGTATTCTTATTTTTTCGATTGAGGACTGTAGTTGACAGGGTCATTGTATAAGATTAAAAGGGGTATGAAGGAAGGATGGAGAGAAACCCACTATTGGAATTAGCTTACTCTTCATGAATGGTTCCAAGGGGTTCAAAGTTTAAAGCCTCCTTTGTTAGATGGAGAGCTACACTTGAATTGCTCTCAACATAGCACCCAAGTAGGAATTACAATTCCACAAAAAAATCTCTTCTGGAACCTAAATTCAGAGCTGGGCTCATAAAATGGGAAGCCAGAACTCTAGTCTCCACAGAAACCTAATATCATAGAAATGATTTAAATTTAAAAAAATTGACTCGCATCTATGGTTTATTTGTGCTTTTTATTATAAATAAACATACCTAAAATTAGGACAACAAGAAGGAGTATGTCAAATACTTGTGAATTACCAGACTGTTCTAACTTTATTGAATGATTGAGAGGGAAGAGGAATGGAAGAGTACGTATAACGGGGATACAAAGAGTGATATGGTGTTGACAGCCTTAGGGATAGGTGACCAAATATTTCATCAGCCGATAAAGATTTCACAAAAGTACCCAAGAAACACGTAAGTTGGCTTCCCAACAGATTTAGCCGGCCAAAATCATTTCAATATCACATTGGACTTCGAAAATTCTAATTATCCGCCTCAAACTACATCACTGCCAAGAGGAAAATTAATTTGTTGGAGACCCACCTATAACACTGTAACCCAATGAAAACATTATTTTAAGGTACCCACGATCAAATATCTTCGTTTTAAATTAAATAATCCTATGAGGTCCTAAACATTTCCCCACTCCTCATGGTTCTCTTATTCTCCTCCTCCCATTTTAATTTTCATCTACCCACCAATCCAAGGACCTCCGATTTCCACCCGAAGTGCCGCCCCTTTTCTCTTTGTTCCTTCTCAACTTGTGGCATTTAATACAAGGCATCTTAACACAAGACTTCGTATTATACGTAGATGCTAAGTTCGAAACGCAGCATTTACCGTTCTTTTAAAGGGGAAAGGTGGGCATCATTTACTGAAGAAGAATCCCTTTAGATACTTTCATTCCCTACCAGGCGATGGGCAGCGGGTGTCTTACGACGAATGCGAAACTTAGCGCTTGAAAATGCCTTCAGCGATCCATAGACGCTCCGGACGATCTTTTACCGGGGCCTGAGGGGAGCGAGCTATTTCGCGGCTTGTTTTGACAACACCAGCTGGCTTTACCGCTCCCCCGCGACGCCGGCGCCCTCGCGAAACGAGCAGCGCCAGCTTTCCCTACTCCCGCGCACCACCCCCGAACTCTTTCCCGGCCTTAGTTGGGCCCCTCGTTGTCGGAGGGCGCGCAGGTGGCCGGCCGGCCCGGAAGAGGAAGTGACGGCGTGCAGCGACAGGAGGTACGAGTCTTCGCGTGCTCGGCGCGCGAGTTGGGAGGGCTGTTGCTCCATTTCGAACCTTGTGTCAGCGGATTGGCCACGCGCAACCTCGGAAGCCCTCGGGTGTCAGGGGCCGGCGTTTGGTAGTGGGCCGCCATCAAAGGTAGGTGGGATTTTATTTCGACTCGGCGAGTCTCATTGGTTCGTCGTCCCGGTGGATGCAAGTGGTTGGAAGAGCGTGTGTTTTCCCACACTCTTATTTGTTCTCACCTGAGGATGCCCTTCGTGTTTACGTGTTCGACTGTGAATAATTCAGTTTATTTATCGTGATTCGGGGGACGCTTTAAATGTGCAACCGAAAGGAGACTCCTAAAGACGAAACAACACCCCCAGTTCCATATAGTCCCTTTTCAGAGCTGTTACAACTGTTGTCATCAGGGGCCGCAGAGAACAAAGCTATCTCTAGGCAGAAACTGTGAAAACTTAGGTACAAAAGTTCCTCAGTGGAGAGTGATTGTGAAACCCTGATGGTTTCCTAGCGATCTGCCGCACGATAAGTCAATAATGACAATGATATTCGGATGCATGTGAAATATAATGTCACTGATCTAGGCTAGGTAATTTTGTTTATCCCAACTGATTCAGGCGGAGGGCTATTGCTGTGCTGTAGATGTGAATTAGAATTAATTATTTTTGTTGCAGAGAAAGAAAAAAATTGCGTAATAACAAAATGATAGACCTCGATTACGCAGCAATGTTTTCTCGAAAACGGAGTCGTATAGAAAACGATCCCGCGTGCAAATTAAGAATTTTATGTGCCATTTGGAGCTTCAATTTTCCTGATTCAGAGTTCAGATTTTACTTCAACGAAAATCGGAAAGGAAAAAGAACAGAAACGAGAAAAAAGTATTTTGAGTACGACTGCGAATATGCCACATAGTATTGGAATTTTATCACTACAGCGACGAGGTAAGTTACCTAGGTGTGACCACCCAAAAATGTTCTCATGCCGCAGTTTTTACCCGAGGAGGACGTTCGACACGATGATTGCTTTACGCACGAAGTAGCCAAACCACAGGGAGAGGGAGGTGACAGCGAATCGATTTGTAAGACTCCATAGGGTGCGACATTCGTTCAACAGATAATTTCTATGCGAGAATCCTTTCATCGATCTCCTATTAAGGATGCTTAAATCTCTCGGTTTACCTCTGGACGCCCAGAAGGTGGTATCGGCGCCCTCGA
The DNA here is from genome assembly GCA_963573305.1 of Pyrrhosoma nymphula. Lineage (NCBI taxonomy): Eukaryota > Metazoa > Arthropoda > Insecta > Odonata > Coenagrionidae > Pyrrhosoma > Pyrrhosoma nymphula. The sequence continues at coordinate 90,185,990 of OY754330.1, forward strand.
CGGCAGGTTCAAAGGAGCCGCCCTCTGCCACCTGGTTTGCACCCCGCACGCGCAGTTCGTTCGCCAAGCCGCACGGGGACGCACGCTTCGACACCGCCACGTGACATTGGCGTGTCAATCGTCGCGCGCCCGAATAGGAGAGTTAAACCCCATGAGTTAACGAGTTACCGTCAGCAGAATGACCCATACGCTCGTCCACATATTTTTTTGTGGTGGCTAGAGTAATTTAAGTCTAAGGGCCCGAGGGCCCGGATCCGAATCCCAGCGGTGGCGTTATTTTTTCGTTGGAATCCCGATCCCCACTCGAGAAATATGTGGAAATAACTTCATGGTGCAACACTCCACCAGTTGGATGGCATATTCTGATACTGATTCGGCGTTTCTGTACAATCTTACTCCATTCCTCATTCAATACTCACCTTACCATTCTATCCATCAATCCCTCATGGTGAAAAGAACCACTCTTTTCGGTCGCCTAGACCAATAATCAGCTAATGAATCGTCCCCGTGTATTACACCTTTAGTAGTTTTACCCCGTTGCCAAAAGGATTAGCAGTAGATAGGGAAAGCGAGCGACGGCTAACGTAATTTGCATCATCAACGACAGATTTTTTGGTGGGTAACTGTAGGATCACTAGGAGATTGGAAGAGGGGCGGAAAGAAATCCGGTGCCAAATGTAAAAGCCACAAGTCCACAGGCAACAATGTCTTATCCGACGGACACGTTGCACTAAAAGTGCTCCTGACATTGAACCTCAGGACGTGTCGGATTCCAATGAATATTCTCCATCACCGCTGGGATTCAAACCCGAACCCTTGGATTTGGAAACCATTACTCCACTCACCACTCTAATCCGTCCTCCGAGACTCCCAGTACTCATGCGTTAACCTGCTGTGGTTTTGATTCGTGCATATGCATGTGTGCATACGGGAGCGAACTCGGCACACGACGCACTTTGGCCGCCAACCGACCGACTGCCGCCGGTTGAGGGGTTTCTTCGGCCTAATCCGATGCCGCCGTGTGGAGTGTGTCGATCCGGCGGTGACGTCACACCTTGTGCACTTGTGAGACTTGTGAGAGCGACCCACCGACCACCTGCTTCCCCCACCTCTGGGCACAAGGTCATTCTTCTTCTTCCTTTTGTCGAAACCCGATCGCACCCCGATCTTTCCCACTCTCTAACCCTGCCAGAACGGAAGGTGCAAGCCTGGAGTTGTGGAGTAAACGCACTCACGTGGTCCAACACTTTGTGGCTTTGAGGCCATAATAGCCGTAAAACGAAAGATTTAGGATATTTTCTCACCATCCACATTGAGGTGGTTTCTCTTCGAGCATTGAGTTACACCTATCGGGTACAAGGGAATAAATTTTAGTCACACCATCTCATCAATTTTCGTACATACTTGTAATTGTCATAGTAAAACCGCACCCAGAGCTTTCTATTGCCGTTTTGCACTCATTGGATTTTGAATTGGCATAGTGCAGGCATTGGATTTTTTAAACCTCACTGTCGTACTCTTTAACTAGAGATCTGCGGTTTTTAATGAAGCGATCAGGCTACATGATATTTTTTGTGGTGGAAAAGGTAGGAATTTCCGGTTCATGCGTAAAAATTTGAAACATCTTTCTCAATACGTGGCTACAGAACAAACGAAATACTTTTACGATACAACGGAAGTTGAAATTAGGTATTATTCTAAAGAAAAATGAAACGTAAATAACCTTGAAAATAGCCAAAAATCCCTTTAATGCCTTTGAAAATCTTGATGGGTAGGAGGGTGATATCTTATGTACATAACCAACTATTTTTATTAATGGGGTATTAATTAATTTAAACCAAAATCCGGACTACAAAGGCCGTTTTGTACTTTGTACAAAATAAGGAAAATAACGAAGAATAAATGGGAGACCTTCACCTGAGCAGCATACTATGTAAGAAAGAGAGACAATCTCAATAAGGATCCCTCAAATGTAAAGCAGACGTAATGTTCACAGAATTAACTTACAGACGTTTAATTTCCAAAAGCAATAATTGAGCTGGTGTTTCATGAATCTTTTTCAAAAACTTCTCGGGGACTTAGCCATTGAAGTTTACATTTCCGTTGGAAACATGATTTTTCTCTTCAGCACCCTTCGATACCCTTTATTCTGCATGCATCCATTCAGACTCCATTTATGTTACGTAGGCATAGTAAATTATAACCATCTTTCACTTTGATGGATAATTCATTTCCTTTCTTTAAGCATCATAGTAATTTCAGAACTACTGCAAATTAAACATCTTTTTATAATACACTACCTCAATTGGATAGATTATCTGAAGAAAACTGACCTGGATTTGAATCCAGGTGATGCATCTGGTCAATAAAAATAAATTCAAGCCGTGGTGTTTTTGAACACCAGAATCCAGTCGGAAACTGCAAGTGGCCCAGAAAAAAATCCCCTCCTACCCTGACAGAATTTAGCTCCACATCATCTGCTTAAGTCAAACTTCAGGTTGAACACAGTGAGAGAGAAGCGTGAGAACTACGCGTAACACGCCACGCAGTACACATTATAAGAATAATATATTAAATAACACAGCATGAATAACAAATTAGGAAGAATATTTGTTGTAAATATATCTTTAACTTCTGGGGAAATGTAACCGGTGAGGAGAAGTGTGAACCTAGCACAGCGTGTGAGACGCAATGTTGTTTGGTAGATCGTAAAGACTTGATACGATGTGGGTCTTGGAAAAAAATCTCAATTGAAAATTAAAAAGGAAAAAAGAAATATTGACTGCGACCGAACCTAGAAGAATTCTTTATGATAAGAAAAACATAGGCCCTTAACATGAATTCACTTTATATCAAAGTTATTTATAGTTATAGCCGACTCCATGAAAAGTAAATGTCACAAAGAAGTAATTTAAACTTTAAGTATTCCTAGCAGACAAAATACTAGAAGTTTTCCTCTAGTAATATATTATTAGTGGAAAACTTCGAGTGATTTGTTCCTGCCATTATGAAACGGTTCCACCACATCACACAATCCTTATTTTATATTCCTCTGAGGTAGCTCAGACTAATTGACGATATAATACCTCAGCGATAGATGACATCATCCATGGCAACCTTCCCATGCGATGCACGGGGTTGTTAACTTCTCCTTAAACAGTCTTGATTGTATTCACATGGGGAATGCCAAAACGTCTGTTACACACACACAAAACCCGGTTCTAGTTCTCCATGGGCGTAGGTATAGTGGGTATATAGATATAGGTATCAGATGAAGTAAAATACCTTAAAATCTCCATAACTTCAGACTTAACGTGGGGGAAATGTATACGAAACATTAACGGCGCTCCATCAAGAAGTCTAGGATTTACTAAGTGAATATTTGGAAAGTTCTCGGTTGAAAAACTGTAAGAGAGAGTGCACTTTGTTCTGGCAAAATTTTATGCCCTATCTTAGAAACATATAACCGAACTGATAGGTGCAAATATTCTTCTTCCCATGCACAATTAGCGACCATAACAAAAGAAGAGCGAGACACTAATATTCATTTTACATACAGTTCAATACCGCCATTTCCCTCTTTCTATTCCTTTTTCCTGCTCCTCCTTTTTCATGGCTGATATCCTGAAACCCTAACCGTGTAGGTGTAAATGATATTAACTGCAAAAGTCCTACGAACTGTGGGGAAGAGACGATATTTAATGAAAACTTACTTGAGAAGAAGATTATAACTCAAATCGCGCAGTATGGGACATAATAGCCTATAAAAACAATAATGGAAGGAAAAATGAATTTTAAGAATTTACGAGCAAGACAAAGGGTGGAAAGTATCTGATAAATTACGAGGGAAGTTAAAACGAACACATATAAATGAAGGGAGCGGTTTAATTAAAAGAATAGAGTAAAAAGCGGCAGCAAACCCATGTTCGGATTGGCTGCTGACGAGCATAACAGCAAAAAACAAAGATTATGTATTATCCAGCTACAGGACGTAGCGTGAACAACATTATGTTTAAACGAAAATTGAGAGGATTGTTTGACAGGAAATACGTCAATCTAATGATTCCTACCTGCTCTGATGTTAATTAAACTCACAGTAACGTATTAAGAGGCTTAACTTTCTCAAACTATGCTGTCATTTAAACTCAAACAAATACATCCGTGGACAAACTTTCAAAAAACTGCAACGTCAGAATAAAAACTACGAACCAAGTTTCGATGAGCCTCCGATTTACTGATGAACCATTTACGCCTTGATATCTACAAAAAAGAGGCAGTCCGTGAAAATTTCCCTTGATGATCATCATGATGATCGAAACTCACCAAAACCAGTATCAAGATCAAATTCTTACCGCATGTTTACGTATAAGTTTGCCACTGAATAAATTTCAAGATGAACAATGTCCACTTTGTACCATTTTCACACTTATTTTATTTGCCGACCAAGGATTTTACACATTAAATGACACTAATGTGTTGAATTCTTGGTCGGCAAATAAAGTAAGTGTAGAAATAGTAAAGAGTTATAATTGTTTATCATGAATGCTAAAAAATTTCACAAAATGACAAGTTAAGTTCTCAAGTTAATTCTTATACTGAATTAATTCGTGCACAACGAAATTCCAGAAAGCAACTCAGGCAAGAGTTTTATTCAGTTTAATTTAATGGGCTCTCGTAAAAGAGGCGATTTTCAGCCAGCAACTTCCGAGATGGGTAGGTATATATTAAAGCTACGGGTGCTTTTACAATGAGAGTCACTTTGCACTACCTTGCAGCCGTTAACCAATCTCTCTATATATAATGTCCTGATTCCATAAAACAAAAAATATATTTTGAATGCGTGGGCTTTAGACACTCGGACTTTTTTTAAATGTTGGTTTATTTTTGGAATATCAATTTATATATAATTTTAATACATTGCCAAATATTATGGGCACTTAACCCACGATGTTTCTTGGATGTTCCAGTATATTGTTGAATCTTTCGCGTGCAAAACCTTACTTGTCACTATACGCCTCACCATAAGGGGAAGTCGCATTTCTCACATTAAAGGCGGAATCATATGTTCAGTACAATTCCGATCCATGGGAACTGGTATATTCACCCTTCTGCCAAGCGCCAAGGCCTTTGGGAGGCCTTTTATATCACTAATTTTGGTGCTAAAAGCCGTGTGAAGCTCGTAAACATTGCAAACTAGTATTTCTTAACGCTGCCAACTAACCAAGCATGATAAACGCTGGTAAAGGAAGGCAGGGGAAAATGAAGAACGATAATAAAAGAAGGCAAGAAAAATGGAGAAGGGTGGAGCATTATTTTGATGAATAAGCAAAGAGGAGAGTTCATGAGAAAAACCGTGTCGAAAGTTTCAACACGTCACTGCAATTCGAGAATTCTATTTTTTCGAAATCAGCCTTTGATTTTCATTTATTCGTGGTAATTGCTGGAGAGGGCAGCACAGAGTTAAGATGGTAACTCAAAGAGTAGTGCAAATGCATGTTGGTAGGTAAAATTGGTAGGTACAAAGATCGTTTGCGAACCATGCTACCGGAATAGTAGTCTCCGACTAATAGAAGGGGGTTGTCGAAACGCAAGCGTCGTCTGTCTGCCAGCTTTAACTGCCATCCGCACACACACACACACACACACACCCCCACCCTTCTCTCTCTGGGCTATCTGGGAGGGCACTTACCTACCCTTGGCACGAAAGGGGGTTCATTCTTTGCTTTCCCTAAAAACTCTGTCCCACTCACCACCATCACCATCACGGGAATATGTCGGTCGGGGCAAAAACAACGGGGAGGAGAAGAAGACAGAAGATGCGGTGTGGTACGGCCTTGCCAACGGCGCATAAAAACCGGATCGGTGAGCTAGACACCCTATCGATCATCCAACCAATTCAAAAACCTTCTTCTCCTCTCCTCCAAACCCGCTTCCTTCCTCCAACCCCTCCTTGTCCTCCCCCCCTTGAACAACCCTTCCCGTCGTCCTCCCCCCTCTTCATCATACACCCTCAGCAACGACATCGCCCTTTTCTTTCCCTCACTCATGGTCCTTGTGTCCCAGCTAGTCTCTCTTTATCATTCTCCTCTTTCCTTCATAGCCGCCGCATATATATATACATCACGGACCCCCACGTGTTCCCCACAATCACTGGAGTCGAGCGCCGGCTCTCAAAAGCGCGTCAGCATTTTAAGCCATTAGCGCCCGAGGCACGGTTAAAGGCCCAGCGGTTTGTCAGCGACCCAGCAGGCGAGTAGTCGTAAAACTTTTCAAAGTTGGCTGCCTATGGGGTATTCACATCTATACACGACTCCGCGATACGCTGCAGGGGTGTGTGGCAGGGGATGTGAGGACACCAGCGTCGATGAAGGGGAGGGACAGGAAAAAGGAATTAGAAGAAGGAGAAGATGAAAGTGAATTGTATGCTAATGGAGTGTCTTAGTATCTTGCTCTTTTTTGTAGTCACTACTGGTGCGTAGGAAGAAAGAATGGTTGTACCAACCAGTTCGGCATGCTATCTCTCCTATTTTTTCGTTCATATTTTAGTTCTAGAGATATAGGTGTGGTAATTCTTGGTTAAAACTTGATACCGCATCGAAATCAATTCTTCAAAAAGGACTTAATTTCGCCTTGACGCCGACAAGGATTCCGGTGGAAGAAATTATTAGCGGAGTTGAAAGCGCCATCGGACACCTATCCCGGGACGACGCGGAAGTGATACGACAGGATACTTGCAGAATCCTAAGAACAGCTGACATTAAGAAACAAAAACAGAACGTCACCAAGCAAGAGAAAGCGGCCCTAAAGAATCTCAGAAATAATGACGACATCGTCATCTTACCAGCGGACAAAGGGAACTCAACAGTTATATTAGATAAGGAGGAATACGAAAAGAAGATGCAGGAACTCCTGAAAAATGGTCCTTACCGCAAGATTGAGAAAGATCCGACCACCCGTTACAAAAGAAAAGTAACCAAATTCGTCAAAAAATGGGTCGAAGATCCAGAACTTAAGAAGAGATTGACCCCACAGGACCCAAAAACTCCTTGCATATATGGCCTCCCAAAAATCCATAAAGAAGGCATACCCCTGAGGCCCATTGTTAGCGCTATCGATGCACCTGCATACAAGCTAGCTAAACATTTAGCCGGTGAATTGCAGCCTAAGGTGGAAGAGGCCAGCTCATACGTGAGAGACTCCCAGCATTTTTTGAAGATCATCGAAAACATCCGGGTTACTCCTAGTGATATCCTCGTCAGTTTTGAAGTGGTATCGCTTTTTACCAGCATTCCCTGTGACGAGGCGATCGGCATAATCGAAGAAGAATTCGGTGAAAACATCGCCAAGTTGACAGAGATATGTTTGACCAGCACCTTTTTCCGGTGGAGGAACAACTTTTACGAGCAGACGTCCGGAGCAGCTATGGGATCGCCTATCTCACCAGCGGTAGCGAATATTTACATGGCAAACTTCGAGATGAGAGCACTTCAAAACGCGGTTAATAAACCTGAGATCTGGTTGAGATACATCGACGACACTTTTATTATATGGACGCATGGCCGAGAGAAGCTTGATGAATTTTATTATTACTTAAATAGTATAAATGACAATATTGTTTTTACAATGGAAGTAGAAAAAGATGGTAAAATTCCATTTTTGGACGTATTGGTGCAAAGGAGAAATGATGGAACTCTGGGACACGCGGTGTATAGGAAACCCTCTGCCACCAATCGGTACCTCCAGGCAAATTCACACCATCATCCCGCACAGATAAATGCGGTACTCAATACTGTAATTCAGCGTTCCTGCAGAATTAGTGACGAGACCAACTTCCCGGCCGAAAGACAGAAAGTGGAAGCCATTCTACAAAAGAACGGATATAGCAAGAGAGCCATCTCCAAATCATTTTACAAAATCATGACCAAGGATGAGGACGGCCCGAAAAAAGAAGAAATTGGGACTCCGGACGCAAACAACCTGGCACCCAAGAGAGCATTCCTTCCTTACGTCCGGGGCGTAACGGATAGAATAGGGAACATCCTCCGCAAACAAGATATCAAAGCTGTGTTCAATCCACATTTAAAAATTAGAAACTGTCTGAGGAGTGTGAAGGACGCAACACCATTTCAAGTGGAAGGAGTGTATGAGATACCATGCCAAACTTGTAAGAAGAAATATATCGGCGAAACCGGACGCTCCGTCAAAACCCGCTTAGAAGAACACGAGCGGGCGATTCGACTGAAACAACCCTTAAAATCAGCAGTAGCGGAACATTCAGCCTCGGGACACGCGATCGACCTCAGACAAACAAAGATAATCGCCAAAGTGAAAAACTTCAAGCCCCGGCTGATCCGAGAAGCTTTGGAGATAAGAAAATGCCATCTAAATTTCAATAGGGACTGTGGCCTCCAACTCAGCCACACGTGGGACCCTGCTTTGAAGCGGAATAAAGATGCAATGACTACTCCTTCCACTCCTCCCCTTCCTATCCTTTGCCCTCCTTGAAACCCCTATATAAACTCCACCAACTCATCAGATACCTCATTCCCTTTGATAAAGTGGCCAGCAACGGCCACGAAACGTCAGGTTTCACACCTGGTCATAGTACGCGGGGTACACCCGAAAAAACAAACATACAGATATAGGTGTGGGTTCAAATAATATCCTCCAAATTACCCTGAAAATGGCGTGATCTGAATTCTTCAAGTAATCTTAGCCTAGAGTGTAGTATCTTGTGTTGGGTGTCTTAGTTTCACGCTGCTTGTCGTGGTAATTAATTAATTAAGAGCGAGGAAAGAAGCAACTTCCGTACCCACCAGTTCGGCAATATACCTCTGCTATTTTGTTCACGGTTAGTTTCCTATTTGGGGAAGCGGCTGAAAACTGAGGCAATTTAAATAATTGAGAATAGATGCGTAGGTAGGTTAGGTATCTGAGGTGGGGATTATTTTAACATAGAAGGATGGTGGGGAAAAATGCAGCATCGGTATTAGCATATTCATTACAAAAGGGACCAATTCTTCCACAGTTTATTATCCCACACAGACGAAGCAGTGCACTTGAAGCACTCCTCATTCTGCATACAAGCGAGGATCGGATAACCAATGAAAAATCTCCGCCACAGGCAAGATTCAAACCATGGAAAATGGAATGCAAAGCCAGTATTCTAGCCACCGCATCAACATCTGGCCAATGGAATTTATTGGAGATTGATTGTTTTGGGCGAATACATCCTCCAGTGCTGCTTTAGTGGTAGTTAGTGTAGAGTTATCTTGTTGTTTATTAATCCCTCTTGGTTTAAATGTACTTTAAATGCATTTCATCATGTCTTCAATCTTGCAAAAACATTTTACTTCTTCGAGCAAGATCTGAGACAGAGAAACACATAGAGAAAGAGAGTACGGAATGTTATGATGCTGGGGTTAAAGAACCTAGGATCACTTTATAGGGGCAGACCTTAGGTTTCTTTGTCCGTTCATACATAATTACTTCACCCTCCCACTCTTCAAACTCTTCATTAGAAAATGCATCCGAGTGTTACACTAATTATGTCACACAGTCAACAGTAATACCTGAACATGAGGAAAGACGAAGCTTTTCCTGGGAACGCTTTAGTTGAACTTATCTCGTCTTCCACTGGATTACATTATCTAACAAACAAGTTTTGACGGCTGACTACGACATCACCGTGACGGGTGATGAGCTTCATCACCCATGTCAACTATGGCGAAGTCAGCCATCAAACATTGTCACTGAAACGTCAACGGTGGGGGTGGAAAAAAAGAGCATTAGGATAATGTGAAAGTTATGAGGGAAGGATATAGTGCAGAGAATTTGAAGGATTAACTATGTATACTATAGGACATGAAGGGTTAAATGATGAGGTTCAAAAGACCTAAGAGGGGTGACCGTTGACGGCTGCCAAAGCCACACACAGTCTATGCGGGGAAAATATTGTCATGCTGGAGAATGTAAAAACGAGATGTGACGTGTTCTGCTATTGACAGCTTCATAATTGATCTTGTTATCACCCTTTCGGTTAAGTATGAAATATTTATCGGAAAATAAATCACAATGTGGCTTAAATTGAGACTTGAGCCAAAAACAACGAAGACATTCTTTCGGCTGCCATTTGATATACCTACATATTTTCCTATTCCTATCCATTAAACTATGTTTTGATAATATCTTGACGTTCCTAGAGATATTTCTGAATAACGTTTACCAAAATTTTGTAAAATGATGACTTCTTCAGCATGAGGTGATTGATGTTAAATTAAATCTAGCATTTTGCACTGAGTTGATTTAAAAAATGTATTTTGAACTAAATCATCAAGATTCGTGTGAGGGACACAATGGAAAAAATTAATTGTAGTCGATTTCCTCAAGTATCAATAAATGTAGGCCCAGAATTTGTTTCAGAGACATCTTCTTGATTATGCTTTTCTTCAGCAGATATTCGAGAACTTATTAGAGACAAGCAGCTTTAACGAGACGCATTCTATAATGTCAGAGTGGCTCCTTCAGCCCGAAAACGATTCTCTCAGTCGTTTTGACTTTCCATCCTCTCGTCTTCTGAAAAAAAGTCTTAGGTGTTGAAAAATGAGATCAGCAAGTTTGGCGGGTGCTAGACACTCTAATGGGGATCGATATATGTGTCTGATTCTCCCAAGATCCTCGATATATATCTCAACGAGAAGTAGCGTCGGCACAATATCTTCTTTCCTTCTTTCTCATTAGATTGCTGCCATACGCTACCATACATACGACAAGTAGGAGCCCTTTCACCGTCATTCAAAAAGACCAATTTTTAGTAATGTCTCCTCCGCAGGAAAAAGGACCAAATAATTTGGTGGATCCTCTTTCATAAATCCTCAAATATTTCAAATGGCTGAGCTCAGTTATTTTTCCGCACAAGGGGGAACACTCGAGGGAAAAAATGTTTACAAGAAAATCTGGGACAAATACTTTTCAACATTCGCAACATCAATGGTTACGAAAGGAAACGCCGTAGCGAGAGGTGATCATATTGAGACGTAAAGAAATACGTCTGGTGGTGAGGTACTGCAAGTATACAGTTGGCTTCACTGCCTTCTCTCATCTTCTTTACGTACGCGTATCCTGTTTGTTATGCAACACCCAGAACTTGTGTGTACACCAGATTGCATGCATAAGCCATCATCGGTGGGACCCTGGCTAAAGAAATGAAGTTTGGTTGGTTATTTTTAGAGACTACCGACAACTGACGCCATGTATACCATTAACGATAGGCGGCTTGGATAAAGAGGGTAAGAATATTTGGGGAATGGAGGAAGAGAGGAGAGAAACCCATCTTTAACTTTACTAAAGGCGCAAAGTGGTCACAGTTTAGCAACTCACCCGACGGACGGAGTGCACTTGATATGCTCTCCACATACGTAAGTAGCACCCAAGAAGGGATTAAAATATCACAGAACATCTCCACCACAGTCGGATTTTAATCCTGGGCCTTCGGTTTGGGGAGCCAGTGCTAAAGCCACTACAGGAACTCGATCCCCAAAGAAGAAAATTGATTTCGCATTTGCGCAATAAAGTGAAGCATATCTCATTGTGACCAATGAATCACGCAACATGATTATCGCGAGAAAATTTTCTAGTTATGCTGCATTTAATGCGATGCCTTTGTTAATTTTCTCCAATTTGGTAGTGGTCAGATAATTCATCATGTTACGGTTATATTCCGCTAAATACACAACTGCAACCGTTTTCGTCATGAATACTGCAGAAAAGACCTTTTCAATTTGGCTGATTGTACATTTTAATGGCTTCAATTGTTCTCTGAGCTATCGTGTCGCATGGCTCCATCAACTCTCTTCTCTAATCCATGGAATATATATACGTGGGCAAACGGGATGCAAAAAGGGGATTTAAGGGCAAGGAAAAATTGCCCGTAAATTTCAGCGCCTGACGCCCAGTTTGGAGTGGATTCAATCGCAGGAAAAATATAATATCCCGATAGGTTCAAGGTGGAATTATATCAGAAGCTGAGCCGTTCCCGGCCAAAACTATTCCCTTTTTGCCTCCTGCTTACGCTATTGCCCTGAGATACGAGTTCGGGTGTGTTTTTATATAAGTCTCTGGATATTTACCGACACTTTCCACAATCCCCCTACTTCAATCACAAGGAAAACCCTATTTCCTCTGGGATACAATATTCCCCCTACCAACATCTACATCTTCACCTACAGCCATGAATATTGGAAGGATTAGGAAGAATGATTTGAAAGAGGGGAAGGACGAAACATAATAATAATGCGTAATTTTTTGGGGCGAGATTGAGATTGGGGGTAATTCATCGATCTAACCCCTCGTCAAATACATGCATGAAATAATTACGTGACTGAACGGATTGCGGCCTCACCCTGTTTTATCTATAGTCATTAAAGGTGTGTGAGAAGAAGGAATTATTGTATCTATCTGTTCGAAAGTTCACCTTTCTCTCTTATTTCGCCGCTTTTCCCTGTATTCTGTGGATGTAGATCGGGGTTAAAATAATATCCTCCGCGTTACCACGAAGCTTGCGTTACCTAAATGTTTAAGTAAATTTACCCCAGAATGTAACATCAGAGTCTCTAGCGGCTCCCAACCTACCTCTTTCGTCTGCTGTGTTAGACTCTCTCTTCACTCGAAGTATTTTTAACATCGCCAGAGGATTTTTTGGGTGTTTTTATTTCGCGTACTAAATCCCGTTTATACGACCGGGAAAAACGTATAAGATAGTGGGAAGATGCAAAATGGAGCAAATGGGCGATGTACAGCCGGAAAAATCACACAAATCTGAAACAAAGGCCTATGTTTCGAGTCTCTTATGGAGAGAAAACCACTTTATACTACATCCAATAACCTACGGGGGGGAAAATTCTGGTGGCCATAACGTTACTATATGCATAACGCTAATTGTGAAAGTCAACTGGGAGTTCACTATTCTAAGCGAAACTATCATTCTGGTATCAAATTAGGACAAATGATCTAAGAGTGGGTCTATAATAAAGTGGTAAATAATTTAGTAACTACGAGGCTAATTAATCTACGAATCTTTGTGAGATAAATTATGTGTTTGGACAAGATTGGGGTCGTGCTGTTTAGTTCCATCGTATTAATTTAAACTCATAGTGACTTTACCCCAATAGAATCAAAGGCTTTCAGAATATCCAAAAAGTTAATTTTTAGAATCAGAAGTCTCAAAAATGGTGAAACAATATGTTAACTGCAAAAATTACACGAAAGGTTGTACCGTACACCAGAAATAATTTTTACTGCGATATCCTTAGAGATTTGGCACTCCTGCCTTTAGGCATTGGTTTTAATGAAAAACATTTAGGGACATTACCACATTTCGTGCAATGCCACATGTAGTGCGCACACTTTTGTAAATTAAGTGAATAAAGGCAGTGGTAACTGGCAAGTACGAGTAATTTTCGAGTAATCATTATTTGGTGTTTTCTCACATTTAAAACGTTTATTATCCTTGGGCTAATAGATCATATTTTTGCACATATGTGTTGAACAAACATATAAGTATCCTATTACCCTACTCACGTCAATAATTGCACCATGACCCTTCCTCCGATTAAATATGCGGAATAAAAAAATCAAAGGATGTCCGCTAAAAACTAAACACTTCGCTAAAAACTATTACGAGTGAATGGAGAGTGCCACACAGCTGATCGAAGGACTGAGTCGAATGCCAATATAGGCTCGGAGATGACAAAATAGGTTGAGATTACGTAAAAATTCAGATCACGCGAGTTTCAGGGTGACACAAAGGGTATTACTTTAACCCTGCATCACATTTCTTGAACTGACAGAATCGAAAAAATCAGGTAGATACACTATCCAAGAGATGGACACAAAAGTTCCTTTTCTCTATACGCTCAATTAATGACAATAGTAAAAAATTATCAAGACACCAATTTGATTAAACAGATATCACTTTTACACTTCCAATTCCACTTCCCTATGCTAACCCTTCTTCAAGGCTGGTGTCCTAAGATCCCCTTCCACACGTCCTTGAGACGACTGGCAGGGTAATATGTGGACGCACAGATTTACTGCTAGATATCTCCAAAAAAAGTCAGCAATAACGTCACAGAAAATGTTTATTGCATACAATTTTTCCGTGCGAAGCAGCATCAACAAGGGAAGTGTTGAACGTAGTGACACGCATGCCACAGGTGGTTATACCCACGCGTGACGCCGCACCACTTCATTGCAGACGATCCCACTGAGTATACTCCCCAAAATGGTTAAAGCGAAAAGTCGTGGGTGCGAGAGTGTGTGAATCGATACTGACACTTGAAGATAAACGGTCCCGCGATGCAAGACGCGGCGAGCATATGCTCTCGAAACGTATATCGCTTCAGGAGTGAAAGACAAAGAAAACTAGTTGGTGGTTTGAGGAGGTGATAAAAAACTAAGGTCGTTTATTCCATTAAGGAGGGAAGAAGACACTATGAGGGACAGGTGAGTGATTTGGAAAAGGTAGGGTGTTAAGGGAATGGATGAAGCATGGAAAGAAACCCGGCGTCCGCATAGGTGTACTGGTAACCGAGCCAAATGAGTCCACGGTTTAATATCACATCATATGGATGGAGTACTAAACTTGCATTTATCTCAACTTAAGAGCCCAAGCAGAGGTCGGGAAACCATCGAAAAATCTAAAACACTACGGGGACTCGAGTCCCGGACTTTTAGATGGGATTCCAGCATTCTATCCACCGCACCAACCCGATCCCCCAAGAAGAGAATAGGTAACGTCCAGACGAAAAAAACATAACCCTATTTTTTGCTAAAAATAATCCATCCAACATCGTTATTCTTCAGATAAATTAACATGAAATACTACTTATACATGCTACATCTAATATTAATTTTATTTCTGAAATGCTCTTCCACCACGTAACGCCACATACGGTCGAATTTAATACGAAATACTATGCTTTCCGTTAATTATTTTCGGTTTACATACGCTTCGAGGTATCATCACAGTGCTGTGATAGTCATTAAATTGAGGCCACTGCTTTTACTGCATTTATCTGCGTCACTGATGCATCTAATCTGGCTGATTGCGCATTTTAATGGCATCAATATATCTCTGTACTCTCCTATCTCATGTCACTTTCCACCCTATCCTTTAAACTGTGGATAAGACAAAAAATATACATGCGGGTGAAAGGGATGCGGAAAAGGGAAAAAATACAGAAATCACAAATAACTTTAAAGTGAAGCCCAGCGTTGTGGTGATTCAATCGCAGGAAAATGAGAATACCTGATTGACTTGATGAGCCCTCAGGATGATAGACAAGTACTATATCCACCACTCCTCCGGAAAAATTTCCACCACCGCCGGGAACCAAAGCCTGATCTTTGCGATGGAATTCCAGCACTCCAGCCACCACACCAACCCGATTCTCTTAAACGAAGGAGAAAGAATTAAAGAAAGGTAGGGACGAATGTCACTTAACAAGGAACGAGGAGGAGAAGCTGTACCTCGGGAAAGCAATGGCCTGGAAGGGAAGAGGATCCGACATTGGGTCGGGATAACGGATGAGTTGTAGAGGCACTATGGGGGGGTTAGACGTCCGCGCCAAGTGGAAATACGGAGGAGTGTACCTTTTCCGCAGGATTCTTTGGGCTCCCCACGAGGAATGAATTCTCTCCCCGGGGAAGCTCGACTTGGCCGAATGTCCTTATAAGGTGGGATTCTCTCTTTTTTTCTCTTTCGGCCGTGGAATTTTCCAGCTTGTTACAACAGAATTCGCTCTCCGATTTACGAGGGTAATACACGGAAGGAGACATTAGACAACGTTGAATCACGGATGGTGGAGGTTCCGTCCCGGCAGCATTAAAAGGCGGGAACGAAATTAAAGTAGCGGTGGTTTGCGATGTTGTTGCTACGATTTCAGGAATTGTTCCCCACGAGAATTCTATAAATAGCTCTACCGTGATGAATGAAGGAAAATAAATGTGCGACATGTTGGAATTGAAAAGAATGAGCTAAGCACATCATATACTTCTTTTTTTTAGCATTATTATTATCAAGCAACGTAATCTTTTCAAGCAACGTAATCTTTTCACTGCATAGCCACAAGATTGCAAGATGGAACCAAATGAAGCTCAAGTGTCCAGGTAGGACTTCAAATCGGCGGTAGAATCAGAGATAAATATGAACCCAGAAGCAGAAAACAAAATTACATAACGTGTATCACCACAAGAGTACAATTGCGATATTACATACTTTGATATTCATGTGAATATCCATCATGACTTGCTTATTGATAATGAAATGATAGAGAATGGAAACGTTCATCGAGGCATATCATAAAGACCGCTAAACAGGCTGCCTGAAATGTATACAGTAAAACGAGATTATTGCAACGTACCATTCCAAACAATCATGAATATTACTGCATGGTAATTATAGAAGTGAATTTTTGCATGCCCAACACGAGAGACATTAACTCATAACGGAGAGTAAAAAATTTAACTTGGCATGAACGTAATATTCTTTGTGCTTTCACATCACATTCTGTCCTCGAAAATACATGAATGTGGTGTTAGGAAGAGGGCAGGGTGCTTCCTACTTCTTCTAGCTATTTTAATATACATGCGGTGAGCAACACACGCGTCCTGCACTGCATTGATTTTCCAGTGAATGTCACGAGCACATTCTCTTAGGGGAGAGCTTGGGGAAAATTCGAGCACATCACCGGATCCCATCACCGCACGGCTGGATCGCGCCTTGATTCCGTGTTCGTTTTACCCCCAACGTCGCGAAGTATTTTGCCCCCGTTGCGTTGGTCCTTCGCGTTTGTAAGCTCTCCCTTCGTGGCTCCACCACAATACATGCGAATATGTTAGAATTTAGAGAGGGAAGTAAAATAAAGAGAGGAGGACCAAGACGGAGGTAGGTTGATGAGGTCAAGAAGGAAATTGAGAAGGAGTTTCCTGGGACGATGTCATAAGAGAGTTGCCATTGAATGTTCGTCGCCGCTGGCCTAGACCCCTTTCTGCGCAGAATGGATAAGTATATAAACTTAAATAAAACATTTGATCTGTCCAATGACATCTTTTGCAGTCTGAAAGTGAGGGTGACGCTAATACGTCGATACGCGTAGTAAAATAAACCATTCAGTATATAGAACTAAGATTTTAATTATTTAAGTTCATAAGTAACGGTATCGTTTAGGATGCCATATCTCCGCCAAACGTAAATATAGGAAAATAAAGACACCTAGTTTTGAAATAAAATTTAATTGGATGATAACTTTGTACCAGAAAAGTTTTTCGTATCTTTTGAATAAAAAAGTGATTACAAAAGTATATTTTTTGAGAAGAAAATTTTGACAATTTCAATTACCATCCTGAAATTTTGACGCAATTGCCATAAATTTCGTCAGGAAAAGAAAGGTCGTCATCATTGGTCGTTCAATCCAAAGATTATTTGACTGCAGCACTCCATCATTCTCTCATATGAATTCGAAGGCTGCATCTTATGGAGATTAATATGGTGCTTTCCTGTTCCTTTCAAAAGAAAGGTACAAGTCTACAAAACCACTGAGAAAAGTTTTACTTCTTTTCCATTAGCGCACGTCACTGCTTTCTGGTGTTTACATGGTAACTGCAGAATGCTTCTGACAAAATATTTGCATTGCCATATCTCAATAACTAAGGAGTTGCAACCTCATGTTTTGCGGACAAAAATGCTTGAAATGACCTCCCCTACCTCCCAGAAGTTACGCAGATTCCTCGTGAAATACCTTGCATACTCACATAGTTACTATGGCTATTCTTGAAGATTCAAGGTGATTCTTGTAATAGCAACGAGAGACTTACTAATGAATGTTTACGTTAGTTCAAACCATAGGAGGGAGCAAAAAGAGTGACTATATCTAGTCTGATCACATGCTCAACAACCGGATGCTTTGGACTAAATCAGTGATGTCACCTGGAGTCTAAAGGCTTGGATTCACGTGTTGCTACTCCGTGCCCCTCGCTCATATATAACTACTCCTCCTGCTCCCGAGTATCCCTCGTCCCAACAACGGTCACTCCTTCCAATCAACTGCACTCCTGCAACGAAGGGGATTACGCTGAGGTCGAAGGCATTTAAATGGCAGCATTATTTTTCAATATAATTACTAAAAAGTGCATTACATTCGGCTCGCTTCTCAGCGTCCTCCTTTTTACAGGAACATCCATCCATTTCCATTCGAAGCAAGTGAAATATCAACGAGGCCATGCTTAAGCGGAGGAAGCGCAAGGGAATGCCTGAGAAATATTTAAGGAGCTACTATGGTTTAAGGACGTATTGTAATCAGGAACTTTGGAAACAAATGACGACGGCCAAAATAAACGACATTAGTCAAAAAAGTAAAATTTGTATGAGCATTCAGTGCCACAGGCTTTGGTCTGTCGATGCCCAGTCTTTCACATTCACAGGAAATTAATTATAATAGTATATAATTATCACTTACAGCACTTATTGGCAGCATAGTAGGTAATTATTTCAGCAAGTGGTTTTTGGTTTCCTTTTCAAACAGTAAGGTAAATACACAAAAAAATAATTTAGCAGATGAGTCTCGGGAGCAAAAAAAAATAATTTTCAAATTTTAACTAAGTTCTTACGTTATGGGGCAAGGGCCTAGCCACGTTGAAACACCGGTTCCCATCAGAACACCGAAGTTAAGCAACGTTGGGCCCGGACGGTGGTTGGATGGGTGACCCTCCTCCATACCTCAACCAGGCATGGATGGAGAGATGATACTCCCTCCATACCTATACCGGTAGGCCTGAGAGGCCAGTAGGGGTTTTCTGTAACTCGATAGCGTATTGTCGATAGCGCGTTGCTAACGAAAGTCCTCTCTTGTATCGAATCCTCTTATCGAGATTGCGTTTCTGTAACTCCCCCTAACGACAATTCGTAGATGCAAAACATGACCACCGCTTGTCGATAACAAACAATTAAACGAGAGGCGCCTGCGGGTGAGGCTAAAATTTTGGACCAATCACAGTGCAGAGATTTTTCATGCTGTAGGTGACTCTGAGCTGAATCATGAGACAGTAACCAAAACAAACAAATGAGATGCCATATAACGAGTACACCGGTGGACATCGAGTTTGTAAAGTTATTAAAATTATTAATGATTACAAAATTATCGTACATTGTGACCTGTTATGCATCCTAATGTTGAAAAAGGAGCAAAACAACGTAAATAAAAACTTCTCGGGTACTAAAATGAAAAAAGCTGTGATTGAAATATTTATTTTAATCTCCATTCTCTAAATAAAGATACATTCGTAACATTAGTTGCTGTTGCACGTGAACAGGGATAGCTCTTGGGCCGTCATTACAATTAACCTGGTTCTATTGAACAATATATTTTGGTGCACTGCAATATCTTCCATTACTTCTTCATTTACAGGAAGGCGATGGTGAATACGCATGTTGTGAATCACCGTTCATGCATTGATGATCGTTCCTGCAAAAGCCGTACATCAAAATTCGTTGTTCGGACAGGCATCGCCACATTCCTTTAAAAACTCCATAGAAGCGTTCAACGATGTTCCGTGTTTTGATGATGTACATGATAGTTGTTGACATCACGTAAGATCCACCGTTGCACACGCCGATTAACTTGCACAACCCTTTCCTCCAGCACCACCATCTCCCAAGCAAGAAATTTGAGAGCCATCCTAATGAATATATGGTTGATCATGTGTATGAATTACGAAGATAGTCGTAAACAATTCCATAAATATCCAAATAAGTTATTCAATGCAGGGATTTTTCCATCACCACTAATATTTTACGGCATATTTTTAATAGTTAGGTATTATTAAATCCACTAAATTAAGAACCAATTGAGGATAATGAGAGAAGTGTGGAAGATAAGGAAGGAACTAAGAAAGAACTGAGTCATAATTTTATCGTGATCCAAGAGAGTCTATACGCAACAAATAATAGTAATATTAAATAGACTTCAATCGCTGTACTTATCGATAAAACATGCAAACAATCAATAGTAATTCATTTACCTTAAGGACATATTGAAAATTCTCGTCGTGCCGTGTTTGTGGCTTTCAAACGTAAACAAATCCGTATCCACAAAAATATTCGGGCGAGGGTGAGCTTATCGGCGGGGTTTGAATGCCCCGATATCTTACCGACAGTTTTCGTTAATTCTATCGACAAACTTCGATAAAAATTGCTTAGAGAAAACCAATTATCGTTAGTTTGGCTTTTCGGTAAGTTATCGACGTAGCAACGTCGATAAGACTCACTATCGAGTTACAGAAAACCCCTACAGGCCAGGCCAAACCGGGCCGGTTGGAGGGAGGACATCCTCTATACCTAGTACTGGGGTGAGGCAGGGGGAGGCCAATCCTCCATACCTCTACCGAGGTGCTCTTGTCCCCTGTCTGCAAGTGGCAGACAGGCATGGGGTTCGCACAATGGACCAAGAAAGGTCTAAGTGTCCGGGCTCCTGACGAAGGCCCCCCAACAACAATCTATCTAAGTCCTTACGTTTAGAAGTAGTAGTGTTTTAGATTTACTTGCTTTCACTGCAAATGTCATTTTACGCAAACTGTCTGCCGCTTGCAACAGCTTCCGAACGAACCTTAGGTATAGAAGTATGTGATTTTCCTATAAAAAGGCGTGGTGAAGGTGGTAATTTATACATACGTTGAAGTACTTAACGCTGATATTAATCCCTTTTGAAAGGAAAGCTTGGACCGCACGAAATAAATGACAATTTTAGGTTTCATCAAATGGAAAAATTTTCTCTTACATTAGCAAAACTGTGTATATTAGAGATTTGAGAAAAAAACATGATTGATATCTCTCTCATGATCTCTGTCTCTCATGATCTCATTGAAACATGATCTCTGTCGGCAAAATAAATCAAATATGAACACCAATTTCTGTGTGTTTAGAGGAGCATTTTCCGATATAATATTATGAATATCTTAGGGAAGTCGAAAATTATTGAAAATGCTTAAGTTTATGTTTTTCTTGTTGCCATTCGTAATTTTAAACACGAAGAAAAACTCCCTTAAACCAACATCATTTTGGACGGAAATCAGCCAAAACAAATACAGAGTAAAAATGATTGTAAATATTCAAACATCCGTCGTACAAGTTTTGACGTGATGGAAAGAATACAACTTGGGAATAGTCTCTCAGTTGGTAGGAATGCGACTTTTTGGGTTGAGGGTTGATGAATGCGTCGTCTACAACTGAGAAGGGGAGGAAATCAACCAAGTGTAGACATGAATTTGAAGTTCGAAGAGAAGAATGCCCAAGGGAGAATAATATACACATCATATGGCCAATTGTCTGAACTAATTGGGTTATACATGACCTTTGTGCTGCTTGAAGGTCTACGCTTTTGGGAGATAGTAATGCCAAATAAAATTCATCAGGATCAAAAGAGCCGAACGTGTCGAGTTGCTGCCAGGGCGAAGGGGCCGGGGGTCTAGCTTGTAACGAGAAATGGGAATTAACTTCCATCTCCGACAATGTGAAGCTCTCCATTTCCTTAGGGAGAATTATTTGAAGTCTGCGAAGTTCGGTCCAAAGTATTCTTTAGTTGGAAATGTTATTAAGGCTACTCACCAGGTTTTTTTCTTTTCCTTTCCCTCGTTTCTTTTTACCCCTAAGCAAAACTTAATTGTTCTTTAGAATTTATGAAGGGCAAAAATTATAGGTATGGATGTCTCGACTACTCAATCGATTCCTACCTCATATTAAGGTTATTTTAAGGTTATTATGTCACTGAAAATCCTTAGGGAGAAAGATGTCTCAGGTGACATTAGGCAATTCCATGGAGCACGACTTCTCGACTCCACGACTACTAATCACTATCTAATCTAGATTGGCATTTTCTTATGACCGGAAAACAAGCTGAATTAACCACGCAGACGATCTTGTATAACAGGGGAGGTAAAAATAATTATTATGGCCGGATACCTATGCAGAACTTGCTCTTGATGTTGAGTCAACAAATAATATCAAAGTTAAATTAGGCAAGGCAAGACAGAATATGGAAATAAAACTGGTCCTGCCTTAACATTATTGCGTAATTTCGACCAGAGGGTATACCTGGACTCACTTTTCGATGGCTGATATTAATTGGCTTTCATTGGTTTAAAATTTACGACTGATACAAGAGGTTAAGCTAAATGACTAAATGGGAAGGTGGATCCAAAGGTAGAGTTGAGGTCAGCATAAAAATTAACGCTGGTAATAGCATTGTAATACTACGTACTACAATTACTGATGAATTCACACCACTGGTAATTTGGTTTTGAATTTCTTTCCTTTACTAATTAGAGATAATTCGGCCAGCTATATTTCAAATGTGACAATCACGCCGCAATAGTTTTTTGAGAGAAATGTTAATGAGTTGTACATCGGCAGACCTTAATTTGCATAAAAAATAATGAAATCATATATAACTTCCTTTATTTCGCACGCGCTATCAACTTTTCAAGAAAAAGACATCGGAATATCAAATTTTCAAGGGAAACTAACATTTTTATAAATACGGTATAACAAATACTACTGGACCAAAGAGTGTGATTGCGGAAAGATAGGTATTCAATGATAGTACGATTTCAATGATGTAAATAGCTTCGTAGTTATCATTTCGTTCCCAAATTACAAAAGCAAAAAATTGCTAAGGATTCCAAAGGAATACGTTCAAATGAAAATAAACCGTTTTATATTAGCTGGAAAGGCTAAAATAGTAAATACAAGGTTTATGGGATTCAATTAGTTTTGAACCTTATATGTTACATGCAATTATTTGGACATGAAACGGAAATGGGGTAAATCACATGGGTTTATTCAAAGAATGTTAAAAAGAACAAAATACGACGATGTGCATGAAATATGCATGCATTGGATAAAATCGAAGGAATGATAACCAGCTGAAACTCGGGGGACAACGATAATAAATACTTAAATTGAGTAAATATTTAAAGGCAGAAGACATAAAAAGTGTTAAAAAATATTTTTTCTATACTCTTGCTTTTCAGGTACGTGAGGGAATATAAAAATTCCTGCAGCCCGATTATGTAAATGTGAAAGCGATGACGGAAGGTGATATTTATCACAGCCTGCGATGACGGTCGGCGTGATAAAGCGATCATGTAAGGCACCGTCATCGCATGTACGACGGTCATGGGCTGACATCACACGCTTATATTCGAATCGCGTTTCAAAACATTGTTTGTATCAATGGAGAATCTGAAGAACCAATGGAAATCGGCGACAAATTCTTAAATAGGTACAATTATAAATATAATACTTTTAATCTTTATTTTTTTAATGTATTATATTATTATACGTTATGTATATGACTCTTATGAATAATTAGCTATAACATGTCGCTTACATGCTCGAATCAATGTATTCCACATAATCTATAAAATGACTTACGATAATATTATGGCGGAGCGGTGAGTCTTCTGCTGTAATAAGATTTGAGCATTACATTTTTATAGTTATCCAAGTTAATAATGTATGCAATCCCAAGCATTAAATAATGTATGGAGTTTCCTCTTTCCCCGTACCAATGTTGTGATAGTAATGAAGCTTATGAGCTATCGGCGAGTCGTTTATCTCATGTCGACATATGCAGATTTGTACGACTCTTTGACATGCAAGTACCACAGATAGTCCTTCGGTCGAGAACTATCATTAAATTGTAATCCACGTTATTCTACTTTGTGATTTTATATTCAACTGGCAGTAATGGACTGGGTGCTCTCATTGACTGTTCTAAAGCTCGTAGTGGCATGGCATGACCACTTAAGGTAAATGTAAGCGAGAGATGGGCGTAGAAAAATGTTAATATTGGTCTCAGTTGAAAAGATACAGAAACAATTTTACTGCGTTTATAATTGTTGGAAATTAGCTATTAAATAAACACCTGAGGTTTTTGTGGGTAATGAAAATTTATGAATTATTTTCCCCGTAGAAGAACCCGTTAACGTGGTTTTAGAAATTTAACGGGGCGAAATTGAACTTGTTTGCGTTGATTTTTACTTAATTTTACCATTACGATACACGAAAGTGTTGTGCTCTTTTTAATTTAGCCTTTGTATGCTTGCGCGTACATATGTTTGGGAAATTCTAAGGAAGTGTTTGTTTTTCCTATTGAAGGAATAAGCGATGGTGAACATGCCTTTGTGCTGGCAAATCGCATTACGGTGTATGAAATTATTCTATCGTATATTATAATTATAGGTAAAGGTGAGTTAAGGTCATATTGCGGCCAGTAGCAATTACATATTATGTTCAATCCATTACGGGAAATAATCCGCGACTGAATGGCAGATAGACGATAGTTCTAACATATAAATTTTAAAAAACTTTTCACGCTGCGAATTAACCCATTTCTCTTGAAATAGTTTTGTGCCAAGCCGGATAAGTCCGCTTTTCCCTCTTTTTTCCCCGGTCGCAAAGTCATTTAGAATAGCACTCTAAGACATTTTCTTATTCTGTATATTACTTGAGGTCTTCATGAAAGTCTTTCATAAACGAAAAGTTAGTTAATTGGGCATGAACATTTGTAATTAAAATTTATTCAACGAATTCGCACATATTCAATACCTTATCACGCTCATCACCATCAGTTTCGAGCGTCATCGCTATTCGGGGCGACTACGTCGCTATCACCCTCATCACAGTTACATGATCGCTGTTATCACCCTTATCACAGTTACATAATCGAGGTGCTTGTCCTCTCTCTCTCACCCGATTAACGAAAATAGTGAGAGGCAAAGCTATTACTGCAGAAATATCAATTTTCGCCCAGCGTGATGACTTCTTTTTGAAAGTAGAGCATATTTTGATTTAAGGGAAATGAGTTCAAGATTTTTCAGATTATCCTAAATAATTGTTGCCTTTTTTGGCATAAAATATGAATAAATTTGTTTAGTTAACAGCCAATTTGATCACTGGTCTAGAAATCACAGCGTTCAAGATAAAAAAGAAGCAGGCGTACAAAGAGTAATTTGAAAAGAGTAATAAATCAGATTGGTGAACAGGATTCAGGATGATTAAATCAATAGTGGGGCTGAATCGATAGCTTTAGTTTGAAGTGTATGCCACATTAGTACGATATTTCTCAAGTCCTAAGGCATCCCTGAAATACGCATATTATTATAACCGTTCCTGGATGCTCCAAAGTGTATTCCGTAACCGTGAGAAATAACAATATTTTAGGTGTGAAGAACAGAAGCTTTTTTAAGGCTAATGTAAGGATGTAAGTACTCTCTTGTATTTTTCACGTAACCGTTTACCAAGGCATGGTCGATGCTGATGATTACCAATGTATCCATGGCAGACCTCTTATTATTTTGACAGATTTTGGCTTTTCTTCTCTATGTGATGTAAATTTCTTTGATGTGATCATAAAATGTATGTACTACCGAATTCAAGTATCTACTCGTGAATTACGCTCATTACCCATACCGATGCTAATGATTTTGTTTTATAGTTGTGATTGTTCTAACATTTCGTTGTTAATAGCTTATCTATTAGACATTGTTAACTTTTAGGCTATTGATACCTTGATAGGCTATTGAAGGGGTTTGCTGTGATTATATCGATATCAGATTTAGTTAACATGGTTACATCTGACGGATAGAACAATAAGTTGCTTCCTAACTAGCCGTAATTTCCCTCAATTTGAAGTGGAAAAAAGCTAAACTACGGGATATTTGGAATTGATAATAATGATTATCCCTCAAATAGTTGCCAGGATAAACAAAAAATAAATGGGTTAGTTTAGATTAAAAATAAATCGAGGCTGGGTCGTGAGGCAAGAAGTCTCTACGTGTAGAATTTCATGCGAATTTTGTAGTGTTAATACTAAGGAATATTTTAATTTCATGATATCATCCCCTTTTCTGGTACCAACGATTATAATTTGTGTGGTTCAATCTCTGTAATATTTTTCACTATTTTATTTTCGTACAAATAGGCACGTAATCAAAAGCAATCAAATAATAAGCGAAAAATCTGCAATCATTCACAAAATATTCCTCACTGACATTTCTTTCCATATACGACCCAGCTTTTTATGCTCAATAATCTCGCTAAAGTCTTTATTTATTTATCCCAACAGCCAACATCCTAACAACAGTCGCGCAAAATTTTACATATTGCGCTCTTCTTACCTCTCTGTTTCTGAAATCAATTGTAATTCTCTTTCTCTGAAAACTTTGTTGAGTTTCGGAAATGGCAGAGATGGAGAACATTCATCGGGAAGTAACATTTTCAGGTAGCAGAAATCCCGGTCCACTTACACAGCACTGTGCAACACAGCAAGAACACTAGATGATATTCAGAGGAAGGAATTTCTACCAGAAGAATGAGGTTCACCAGGGAGTTCTCAGTTAGCGTTCCCAACGGTTATTTTTCCAGCAAAAAATTCAGCGCAAAATCGAGAAGTTTGGCTTCCTCGTTCTCTTACTTCTCTTTTGCTCGAGGCCAACATACTTCACAAAACCTATTTAAGATAGGAAGTTTCTGGACTTTACATTTTATGATTTTTTCTCCACGGCTTCACATGCGTAGAGCCTGTATGGGCAAAAAAAACGTGCCTATTCTTATCTTACCTCCTGATGTAACGAAATCGCCGCTCAGACGTTTATCTTATTGAAGAAGACCTTTTCCCTGCTAATGAGCGACTTATCTCTATAACGCAGCTCACAAAAACTCAAGAAAGACCGTGGAAATCCTAGTGCTGAAGCTTTGGATATTAATTCCGCAGGGAGCAGCTCAAAGGCTCCGGTCGGGAGGATCAAATAGTGACCTTCACGGATATAAAGGTGGGATTGGCGAACCTCCAAATGTGCTCTTACATCTGGTTTAAAGATAATATTGGATGTGTATATAAATCAATATTTCATTCCACAGAAAAAATGGAGAGGACCCAGTAGGCAGTCAACCCAGGCTACCATTTTTTTATTTATTTCCCGGGAAACTAACTTCTACGGAAGAGTTTCCTAAAAATGAATCGCTCTGCAGCAACAGACTCTGCTAGTTTTATGGAGGCCTGGGGAGTATACTCTTCAAATTTTGGAGTCATTTATGGACGGTTCCTATATTGAATCCAATGACAAATGGTTTCAAATAGCCTAGAGCCCGAGAAGCTTAGCAAATAATTAATTAAATATTAGATTTAGAGTTCAAAACACCATGAAGCAAATAATTTTACTCTTTTCAGAGCTAATGAAAAGCATTTCCCAGATTCCTAAAACTAGCCTACTTATTTTTCGTGAATCACGTAGAAACCCCAACAGCTGGTAATGAAAACAAATTTTTTACAATAACAACAACATAATCCATAGGTATTTCTACCATGTATGTACTACATATACTATTTGTACTAGCCCCCCCTTATCAATTTCCTTATCACAGGGGTTCTAATAATTATTCTTTCACGCGGTCCTAAACACGCGACGTTATATACTTGTATCAGCCCGACACACAAAAGGTACCCTTCACTTTATCACTTCTTACCTTGAGAGAGATCCTTTCCTTTCGGTAGTCCTTGGCGGCAAAGGTTAATGGATTAGTTCATGCACTAAAATGATACACTTGAACAGTACATATATTTATAAAAACCCTTTTATTCTTTACTTATGAAACAAATTCACTTTAGTTACTCAATTAATCAATATATGTTCCCTTCTCAAATATATTCGTATTAATTTATAATGTTTGTTCTACTTAACCGGATATTGTACAAAGTGAATTCCCGATACTCTATGCCCCAGTATCTCTTTATCGGATTCCTGGATCCTTCCTTAACACAGGACACTGGCGTTGGTAATTGCTGTCCAAAGCTGCTTACTCCCGGCAAATTATCACTGCAAAAACTCTCGTATGACTTTCACTCGATAAACGTCTCTTGTGGCTCCCTTGTTAAGAAGAAGCAGAAGAAGAAAGCCGCCTCGTTCCTTGTTTGACAATCCCTTTTATACTATCTCATCTCCCCTCCTGTATGTTCTAGAACATTCCAGGTTTTCTCCCCTTCTCTCGTATCTGATAGGCTATTCCCCTTTCATTATTATAAGTTTGTTTACGTAAACAGAAAATGGTATTGTTTAAAGTTGTTTTCATAACATAGACGGCATTGTTACAGTTTGTTTACGTAAACAGAAAATGGTATTGTTTAAAGTTGTTTTCATAACATAGACGATATTGTTGCCTCGCGGTAGCACGTGTTCCCAAAATATACACAATGGCGTCCTTAATCGTATACTTATGCCAACACGGCCAAAATGGCGTGTTACATTAGCCCCATTAAAATAATGACTTGGAAATATAAGAAAGGAATTATTTTAAAGCCTTCAAATGTAAACTAACGCGGCCCCAACGCCTTCAAACTTTAGCCTCCCTCTAAATAATGTCTGTGCCCAAGTATATTGTGTTACAGCAGAAATCACACATGAATACATTTATATCAATAAACACAATTACAAACAGCGTCTCCTCCTTTAACTCAAGACATATGATACACCATATAACAATATGGTCTCTTCCCTTTCTTCCTTGCTTGAAATAGGCAAATAACCAATGAAAATCTTATTCACGTAATTTAAAATCAAGAACATATTATATAAATCGACGTTATTAACTGATACATTGAACGTGAATATAACGTGCAAATAATAAAACTGTCCATCTTCTTCTCAACATTCATTCTCACTTTTAACCCCTTAAAAACACTGGGTTATCAAAAGGCCATAATTCACATTACACATATACACTTCACAGCACTTAAAGTTCCTTCAGGTGATATACTCTCCCTCCTTCCGGCTCAATCTACGTCCACGAGCCCATTCATACATAAGAAAACACGAATCAAATAATGGCAACATGACACTGAATATACACACATTGAGAAAAGATATCACGAAACATACATATTGTGCTAATCCACCTGCCGCCAAGTTCAACCTCTCTCTCTCTCGTTCGTAAGCTCCCCTCGCATGTCGGGCCCTGATACAATGTATATTATCGGTAAACAGTTCTCCCTTGCTTGAACGGATCAAATTATAATGTTGCGGCGCTGGTTTCCTCAGTTTAATGACTGCGTGCTATGGTCAGTTGGACTACGGTCTTCTTCTCGTGTGCTCGTGTGATGTGAGTGATACCAAGTGCTGTGCTATTGTTCCCTATATGGTTTAATATTGCTGAAGTGGAAAGTGCCTCGTATTTCGTTCTTTTGTGGATTAAATACTACACACGTGGCTGGCCCTCGGAATTCTGAAATCTCATATGGACCTTCGTATAATGCCAGGAAGCTGTGATAAATCCCCCTTTGCTCATCGGATACCGGATTGGTACGTACTAAAACCTTATCACCTATTTTAAATTTCGCTCTCTTCCTTTTATCTTTCTTCCTTCTTCTCTCCGCCCGTTTTTCGCCTTTTTTTATGATATTTTCACGTATCCTAAATATATCATTTGCGATCTTCTCGGAGTCACTTTCTTCTAAGCTTTGCTCTCGTGGTTCTTCCTCGCCATCCGTCTTCCCATATTCCTCGCTGGTTTCTATGTGCATGTTGTCATATTGTGCGTCCATGCGCATTTCCCTAAACTTACATGCGATCTCCTTTTTTCCTTCACTTAGGGTTATAATCCTGCGATCGTACTCAATCTTCGCGGATAGTTGAGCTAATGTGTCCGTCCCGATTATGAATGGTTTGATCAGCTCCGGCACCACCGTGCAGGCCATATTTGTGGTGAATCCGTCTATCTCTATACTCGGACAGATCTGCCTCCTTATAATTCCACTTCTCCTTCCGACGGCTCCAGCTATCCGGATTCCTTTGACTGGTACCTCCAAAGCGTTTCGCAGTGCATTCTGATTCTCCCGATAAAACTCCTCGCTAATGCACGTTAGCTCCGATCCCGTGTCTATCAGTGCATTCACAGCCACTCCTTCCATTTGAACCCTAATCTCCGGGCATTTAATTACTTCCGGCCTATCCGCTTCTTTCTCCGTCAAGAAATCTCGAGGTGACTCAAAAACATTGCATATCGTTTCCTCCTCCGTGTGGGGTTCTATCTTCTCCTCTTGTGGTGGTGTCCGTTTTATTCTCACTTTCCGTATATTTGCCCGTTGCTCCTTCGGTATGTCCCAGAATCCCTCTTCGTCTTCCGGCCTCGGCATGTTGGGACCTTCGTCATGCTTTGCCGCTAATAGTTTTCCTGCTCCGGCTTCCCTGCGGCGTTGCTTTCTTCCGCCATCATGGAATTGACAGGGCGCTCTCTCATCGGTGGGCGCGCCTCCGCCATATTGTTTTGTCCTCGGCGTCGATCAGCTGGTCTCTCGCCCGGCCGTTGAGAGTATCCCTCGCCGCGAAAGTTATCGTCTCTCCGTCCGTCTCTCTGCTGGCTCGACGCTTGCCACTCTCGTGGTTGTGACCTCTTCGAGTCCCATCTGTACTGCTGGTTGTGTTGGGATGTGTCTTCCGGTGTCCTCCACGTACGGTCTCCATGGGTCCTTGGGTATTGGTCTCCCCATCTTTGGTGTCCAGTCGCCTCGGAGTTTCCGTCCTCTCGCGGTATGTTATCATAGCGGGCCAATAACGTCAAGAATTGCGGGATTGTATTTACATTATTTGAAATCATGCCGACGCTCACTTCCATGCCAAAGTGTTTCTTGAGAATTAGAATGATCATTCCGTCCTCCATTGGCGGCGTCAACTCCCTCGCTACGCTAATTTTGGCCGTCGCATATTCTACTCGCGTGAGCCCTCCGTTCTCCTTGTATTTTCCCGTGTCGAAACTCCGTTTTATCAGCATTTGACGTTCATCTCCCCAAAACTGCTCCGTGAAAATAGCTTGGAAAGCGTTCACATCTTCATACAGGTGTCGGGTCGCAGAGAACCATTCCTCTGCTCTCCCAACCATTCCTTGTCTGATGACCTGGAGCATCATCTGGTCAGGTAACCGATATATCTCTTGGTATTCGCACAGCTCCTGTAGGTATTTCATGGGTCTTGATGTATGCCTCCCGTCGAACGTTGGGACCTTTAATTGTACCATTCCCGCGGGTGCCGTTGTGACGTTAGGTCTCCTGCTTTCCTCACGCACGATGCGTCGGACTGCCTCTTCATCTAGCCCAGCTGCTTTTGTGGTGGATTGTTGTCCCAGCTCGTCCGCCATCTTCTTGAACCTTTCCTCCACGTTCTCATGCAAATTCACGTAACTCGCTTCTAACTTTCGGACCTTGAGATCGCTCGCCTCCAGCCTCGCTCCTACTCCGTTAATTTCTTTCGCGACATCTTCGCATAACTCTGCTAACGCCCCGTCTGTTTTGGCAAACCTTTCATCATAGCCATGTTCGAATGATGCAATAAGTTCCTGCGTCTGTCTATGTTCTCCTGCTATTTTTGCCATTTCTTCCAAAAGCTTTCTCTCTCTTTCGTCTGCTTCTTCCCTAATTTGCCCCAACAATTCTGCATGTCTTCTCTCTTGCCTCTCAGCCATCTCCTCTAAGATCGTTCTATTTCTCTCTTGCCCTTCAGCCATCTCCTCTAAGATCGTTCTGCTTCTCTCTCGTTCTTCTTTTGCTTCTTCTGCCCTCTCTCTATCTCTTCTATCTTGTTCTTCTTTTAATTGCCTAAATAGCGCTTGCATCTCAGTTTCCACCGGTTCCTCACTATCGACCCTAAATTCATACGTGCTTATATCTATTCCCTCCTTTTCTAGCGTGTGTAATAATCGCTGCTGCAATTCTGGCTTGGTTCCCCCTACTAACAAGTCCCTCTCTCGTAATAATTGCCGTAGCTCTGCCGACTTCAGCTCCGGAAATTTCTTCATGTTGGCCGCCATCTTCTTTCTTCACTCCTTCGGGATGATCCTCCTTCTCTCCGGTTCTCGTGGTCTCACCTAATGAGTAGTCAGGCCCTACACGCTGGGCGCCAATTAATGTACTAGCCCCCCCTTATCAATTTCCTTATCACAGGGGTTCTAATAATTATTCTTTCACGCGGTCCTAAACACGCGACGTTATATACTTGTATCAGCCCGACACACAAAAGGTACCCTTCACTTTATCACTTCTTACCTTGAGAGAGATCCTTTCCTTTCGGTAGTCCTTGGCGGCAAAGGTTAATGGATTAGTTCATGCACTAAAATGATACACTTGAACAGTACATATATTTATAAAAACCCTTTTATTCTTTACTTATGAAACAAATTCACTTTAGTTACTCAATTAATCAATATATGTTCCCTTCTCAAATATATTCGTATTAATTTATAATGTTTGTTCTACTTAACCGGATATTGTACAAAGTGAATTCCCGATACTCTATGCCCCAGTATCTCTTTATCGGATTCCTGGATCCTTCCTTAACACAGGACACTGGCGTTGGTAATTGCTGTCCAAAGCTGCTTACTCCCGGCAAATTATCACTGCAAAAACTCTCGTATGACTTTCACTCGATAAACGTCTCTTGTGGCTCCCTTGTTAAGAAGAAGCAGAAGAAGAAAGCCGCCTCGTTCCTTGTTTGACAATCCCTTTTATACTATCTCATCTCCCCTCCTGTATGTTCTAGAACATTCCAGGTTTTCTCCCCTTCTCTCGTATCTGATAGGCTATTCCCCTTTCATTATTATAAGTTTGTTTACGTAAACAGAAAATGGTATTGTTTAAAGTTGTTTTCATAACATAGACGGCATTGTTACAGTTTGTTTACGTAAACAGAAAATGGTATTGTTTAAAGTTGTTTTCATAACATAGACGATATTGTTGCCTCGCGGTAGCACGTGTTCCCAAAATATACACAATGGCGTCCTTAATCGTATACTTATGCCAACACGGCCAAAATGGCGTGTTACATATTTGTTACCAAATAACTATGAATTTGTCTCTCTAGGGAAATAGTTGTCTGAGTATGAAAACAAATTTCGAAGATTTGTTGACACCAGACTGACTCTACTCCCGTATATGACCCAAATAGCGCATGTGTGGAGAACCGATGGAAAATCCGGTGGCTATGGGGCAGGGAGTACGACAGGGTTGCCTGTAGTCGCTAACGCAATTTAACATATACGTGGAGAACGAATTATCCTTATTGAAATATTTAGGCTAAACTTGAATATGTTATATAAGTGTGAATGCATTGTAACTACTAGGAAGTAACTAGATTGCACTGAAATAGGCGATGGATAAAATTGCAAAAAACAAATATAAGTTTGCGTCAGCGAAATTGGTTCTTGGTATAAGAAGAAAACTAATTGGTAGAACCTTCAATAAGAATGGAAAGCCAAGATGGAGGAAGTGTTTTGATCAAAAAATGCGTCGCATGACTCAGAAATCTGGCTCTTAAGGAGAGAGAATTAAAAAAACGTTTTAAATCTGGGTTTGAAGAAGGATGTAGAAATTATATTTGACCAAAAGGAAGACTTGCCTGTAATCGCTAACGCAATTTAAGATGACGTTCTTTGCTAAATAGCGAGCAAGGAAAGAGGCGTTGTAGGTGGAATATCAGAGCAGTAATGGCCCATCAAAACAATCCCTAACTAGCAGAAAGCCCAGAGTAACGATAAACAATGGATAAGCGGTCTTCCGCGCAGGGACCACCTTCTCCTCGGGTCTTCAAACCTTCGCTTATAACCTGATTCGAAGAAGGGTGCGGGAATAGGAAGGAAAGAAGGATAGGTGAAAGGGTTTGGGGAGGGGCAGCTTTCGACCCCATTGCCATAAAATAGGCAAAGGGGCTTAAACCAAAACAACCATTTTTTCTTTTGCGTTGGTTATGATTCATTCTATGAATAAGAAAGAATCAGAGTCACCACCCGTCGTCCAGTCAATAGTCCAGCCAATAGTCCAGCAAATAGTCCAGCAAATAGTAAAGACAAACAGTTATTAGTAGAAACTAATCCATTACAATATTCACAAGCTGCGTTTTGATTTTTTCATCGAAAGTAATTCGATTTGATATCACGGCCAGGAAGTTTGACGCTAGAAAGGATATAAATGTACTTTTTAAACCTCAAAAACAGAAAATATTCACCTATGTAAACCATTAATGTGATTCTACAGAGAGAAATCGTCCAGCCATTCCTCTTCAACGGGGTTTTATATTTACCTAATGTTTTCACTTCTGTTTCAAACATGAAATGGAATAATGCCATAGGAACACCAAAACATTTACACCTAACTTTTATTCAATCCAGACACAAAAAGCATTTTTAAAACTAGGTAGCAAAAAACGCAGTTATTCTTTATTTCCAAAGCTGCTCAATGAGCATTCAGGGAATGTGAGAAGCAGTAGATCTCTAGCAACGTAGCTAATGGATTCATTGTAATATAAAAGCCACTCGTTGGAATTCAGACGAAAATTTTCAACAGAATTGGCTTAACGACAGCAAAAATGCTAGGCTAAATAAAATATTGCGGTGCGGCGGTCTTGATCGCTACTGTACACTTGCAATGCATTTTACAAAACTAACATGATTTTAAATGCATACTTATTCTACTAATCATATCGCATTGTACATATCTGTATGAGGTGTTACTCAACACAGATGATTCAGTACTCAGCACTGAGATTTATAACGAAATGAAAGAAATTAAGGGTACATGTCGAAAGAGCGCCGAAATGACCAAATATAAGACATACTGAGCATGAATTCCCGATATCCCCTTTTACGTAGGACTTCTAACCTTCTCTTCTCATCATTCTTAATAAAGTTTTAGACTTTTTGAAGTGACACATAACGTGGTAGCTTTAAACTGGAAATTTACAAGCTCTCCAGAAACATATTTCAGAGAGAGAACTTTGAATGGAACGAACATAGCACCCCAATTGCGGACATGAAATGTATATTTTCCTTCCCACAGCAAGGGGGCATCTAGCGAGCTCAAGAGGACGAGGCTGCCTAGAATTCCACTCCACCCTCACCCGTTAAATCGGCTCCCAGCTCTCTCTCTCTCTCTCCAAAGGGTTGGTCGGTCTTCCCTTTAACTCACCACCCCCATCTTCCCGCGGGGAGACCGAGTAGTTCTCCCGCTGCCTACAACCATCCCGAGCAGCTCCGCCCACCTTCCCTTCGTCAGCCCCGTCCCTTAATTCGTCCGGACGCTGCATTCCACGGAGGAAGAGCCTCCACAACTCCCCTCCTCGCCATCCCACTCCCCATTATCCATTCCCACCCGCGGATTAAAGGAGAGAATAGATGGCGGCTTGACGCGGACTAGTGAAGCCTTTCTTCCCCTGAGAATATGATCCATCCAACATGGTCATCGCCCGAAAATTTTCCCTAATAACGTAAATAGATGTGCCATATATGTTCATAACCAATATATGTTTGGAAATACGTCAATTATTCGTCACCAACTCACTTTAACAGCATAAGAACCCAGGTTTCCCAAATAACTTACCAAAAATACTTGGTTTCTTTTATGACATCTATAGGTTGAAGTTCACCATGAAAAAATAAAATAAGTTAACCAGGATACGAATGCGAATTGCCGGACAGATGCGTTAGTCAGTCACTCAACCAAGTCATCTTAACGCAAACGAATATTTGAGGTGGCATTAGCGAACTAAATGTTATCTTTCGTTGTCTACAATAGTGCAGTTCGTGCTCACTAATACAAGCCACGGTCGAGCGTGACCGTGTTCATAAGCGAATATTGGAAATGAATTACTGCTGAGTACGTTTCCCATTAATTACTTTTGGTTTGCCTCTGATTAAACAATTCATCAAGGTACCACTTTATTTATTCAACTTATACCATTTGTTTTATTTCATTAACTGCGTATATGATCCACTCCACATGGCTGATTCCGCGTCAATATTTCCATTTGACAGGGAGTTTTCCATTTTAATATGTTCTTCTCTTTTTTGCTCTGAGTGTCAATCAAACCGAACACCGAGTTGAATGCTTTAGTTGGTCTCTTGGTTCCAAATTAACGTGCCCTGGCTCCAAAATAATGCTCTTCACAAATTGCAGGAATTTAAGAAGTGATATTTTTGGTGCTTTCCTTCTATAACACAAAACATTTAGATTTTCCTTATTCAGGTGTTACTAAGACCTATATGTTTTTCGGTTGGATTGAGTCCTTATCACAGCTAGAGAACTGGCTTCCCATCCAGAAGACCAAGGTTCAAATTCCAGCAAAGGTGGAGATTTTTCAGGGGAATTCCGATCCCTTATTGAGTGCTATGTTGAGACCACTTCAAGAATAGTACTCCCTCCGTCGCCTTGGATGTTAAACCGTGAACTGCTTGGCGCTTTTCGTTAAGAGTAGGCTGATACTGACCCCGAAATTCTCTCAATCATCATTCCATATCCAAAGTAATTCTTTCCTCACCAGCCTACCAACTTGTCCTTAAAGGAGACAATGTTCTCAACGGTCGGTTACCTCCCCAATCACCCAACCAATATTTACTTTTGTCCGGCATCATTATAGTTTAGCCTATCTTTTTACATCAGTATTACCACGGCATAAACTATGAATGTTTATATAATAGGGGAACAGCATGAATGAGATAAAAGGAGTGCATAATAATTATCCGAGTAGTCGGTAATCTACCGAAATAACCAATAAATTGACCCAGTTTTTCCTTAATCTACGATTCCGCCCAACTCACTCCCATGTATTAGGACAAACCCCTCTCAATCCCTTTCAAGAACGAGAGAGTTGTTCAACCCTCTGCCTCTTCACACACCTTCTCACGTTCCAAAATTCACGATTCTTAAATTTTATTTCTGGCACTGACAAACATTTTCTCTCGACTCCGTCCGCTATTTACCATCTCTAGCGCTCTCCCAATCCAGCTCGGCTCCCGCCATCCATTCCAATTTCGCGCCTGCTCCCAGCTACCTCCTGCCGCGTAAACTCACATATACGATTGAACTCGCCTGAATTCGCGAAACGAAACTTCATCCCAAAGGGTTTAACGATCTGCGGCATGGCGTGAGTCTCCAATTTAAAGTAAAAGCAAGACGTACCTATACATACACGCGCTCAGATTTCAGGTGCAGTTAAAAACGTCAGCGAAGCAAAAACATCGCACTTTCGCTCCCTCCATTAAAAAGAAGCAATTTTGTTCTCCGAAGCCGCGATTCGAGTGAAAATTTAAACAAAAAATATTCTAAGAAATCTCTTGACGTAGTTATGCAGGAATCGCATAACGGTAGCGTTATGGCGGCAACGCCGGTCCACGATGGAGATTAAATGAGGGTTTTCCTCCGAGGAAATAACAGACGTAATAAAAAACTCGCATGAGAGGAAAATGTAATAATTTTGGAAACTGGACCACAGGCGTTGGAAATGGCCAAAGGAGGGAGAGAGAAACGAAGGAAATATAAAGATTAGGTTGAAGAAATGGATGTAAGAGTTGGTTTTTATTTTGATCCGAATCTTTGTAAAGACCGACAGATATCTTGAAAACCGTCGCCAAGATAGATCACAAGGTAGACCATACGAAGGAAAAAAATCCAAATTTACCATAGTTAAGTCAATAAACATTAATTTTAAAAGCATATGTAAACACTGCAGTTATATATATAGTAAAATATATTGTTTCGTTTAACCATATACATAAGCCAAATGGAGTTAACTTGTTCCTAATTCAGTGTCGTTCTTAGGCTGGGTATTTTAATTGGCAGGTGGCGTAATTTTAAGAAAAGTATGAGTTTCTTTAATCAATAATTCGTCCCGATTCCCTAATACGAGAGGTGAAACTAAAGAAAAAAAGGTAAATAGTGGTGGGCACAAACCATAAATAGTAATCATTTCTTGTTTTGAAAGACTAAATTGCTGGTGCATTAAAATATCCAAAGTCATCTTAAATACGAACGTCAATTCGCATCAATACCCACGAAATATATGTTGTTTCTTAGAAGAATGGACAAATAACAATGTTTCACTCGCAAGTAAATACGGTGGGATAAGAAATAAAGCTAGGAAATAGAAATAATTATCTCAATTTGCCCTGACATATGACTTTGATTAAGAGATGAATTATTTGCGTGGAGTTATGCAAGAAGTACTCGGGGGAAAAACAAAATACTAATTAATCCCTATGGCTTATGTAGATAGGTTGAGGGAAGAATCATGAACAAAAGGTAAAATACCTATGATAAGCAATGTAGTACGTAATTCACAGGATGAAAAAACTGTCAGAAGCTGAGTTGCACTTTCAAGGGCCAATATGGAGCGAAAAACTGGAGTAAAAGTTGGAAGCACATTGAAGTTTATGGTTGGAAGAAGACGTGACTTATAAATCGTTAGGAGAAAGGAACTTCACTTGCATAGCAGTTTTGCTGAGGAGGAATATCTTTCCACTGGCATATGCCATCTTTTAGAGCAGGTCTCTATTCTCTCTCCATAGCTGAAAAATATGAAATGATAGTAAATGAAAGACATACCAATTTTTAAGATACCGAAATAAAATGAAAATAAACTAACAATACATATACAGGATGGTGCATGATTCATTTTGAGAAATAGCTCTCCAGCAACTGAGAAAATCGCCAACTCGCATTTTAAAAATAATTAGAAAGATTTCAATTAGCCATGAAGACTTTGTTCAAATAATTCTATTGATTTTTGGTTGATAATTCATTACACATTACTTGGATACTCACAGCCACGATCTGCTTACTAACGCTGCGATCTGTGAAAGCAAGATTGTAATGACTTGATAAAACATTTTTATGTTCATGAAAAAAATCTCAAATTTGAATACTTTATGATGTTTATACCTCACACACCAAAGATTTATAGGCAATAATTTACTATTATTTTTTCAACGCCAAAAATATGATTTTAAGATTTTAAGTCACTTTAGACATTGTCCCGCATTATATAGTCCAATAAGAATATGATTATCTTTCATCAAAGCTTTAATTGATAGAAAAAATAAAGGTTGGATATGCGATAGCATCGTTGAGCGATATGGAAAATCTAAATAATCAATAGATGGATGACGGGATAATCTGCCAGCACGGCAACGTCCTTCTTCTCCTCGCCTCCTTTATTCCTTATCTTCTCCAAACTGTGACCCCGTTTCCAGCAAGTTCCTAACATTCATGACTGGATGAGACGTCCGTACCCTTTTTTGTCCATAAAGCCACTGGAAAATGCCCTCACGCGTTTACAGAAATATTTTTATAATTTTTGCTGATTGATCTTTAACGGCTACTTAATACGGAGTTCATCGAAGCTTGCTTGCATATTAATGAATTCAATTATCATGTGGATAAAAAAATTGAAAGAAGATAATATCGGTTTCAGAGAACGCAACCTTTAGTAAGGTATTAGATTTTGACAGATTGGTGCGTCGACAGTTATAGTAATTTGCACCGTGCTCTACCACTTTGTAACATTACAAAGAAAATTAAACATTTACACATTGACTGAAAAAAGAACGAGAAAAATAATTGAACATGTATGATATTGCTGTAATATTTATTTTATCATAAAAACTATATCCGATGTGTTTAAATGACGCTAGTATTCGGCTTACGCCAGCAGCGTTGACACTTAAAGATTCCTAGGCTTTCCTTGATGCTCATTGTCTGTCGCACACCACGATATTTTACGACCTCTCCGTGAAGAGGTGATTGGCATTAAGAAGAGCGTGTCGCAGTTATCACGCCGTGGTGGGATCTTATCAATAATGAATAAAAAAGAGTGAGTATAAGCCCGGTGTTCTTTGGAGCCTTTAATTTATCAGCTACGTGCGTACTGTTGTTGAGTGGTTTGGTTGGAAAGTATGGATTAATAGAGGTTGCAAATTAGGGTGGAGAGAAACCCGGTGTCGGCATTATCCGGCTCTTAACGAAAGGCGCCATAGTTTAACGACCCGTTCCACGAACGGAGTACTCCACGGGAAGTGCTCTCTACTGAAAATGCTCTTCACATAGCACCCTAGCAGGGATCAGGATTCCACTGAAAATTGTCAGCCACAGACTGGGTTTGAATCCAGACTCTTGTGAAGCCAGTGCTTTAGCCCCCACTACAACGACTTCATCCACTTTTTTAGATCTCACAATTTCATTTATCATCTTTGTCCATAGCTTATTAGATCAATTATTTCCGGAGAAGAAAGTTGGAATACCAACTTAGCTCACAACGGCAACGGAAAAATCTGTCTGCTGAGTAATTGACCTAAATGTTCTCGGTGTTAGACT
This sequence comes from Pyrrhosoma nymphula, assembly GCA_963573305.1. NCBI lineage: Eukaryota > Metazoa > Arthropoda > Insecta > Odonata > Coenagrionidae > Pyrrhosoma > Pyrrhosoma nymphula. Next base: position 90,226,225 of record OY754330.1, read on the forward strand.
CAGGTATACCCTGCGAAAATTCCACGGAAAAATCATACGCCTTGATTGGGACTAGAACCCGGATTCCTCGATATCGTACCAAGTATTTCAGCCAGCCCGGGTTCAAAATTTATCAAAGGTACGCTCTTCTGCTGAGCGCTTACGGTTCTTTATTTTCCTCGAATAACATATAGCTCATAATAATTTACCTAACGGGTATCTATGGACAATAGCCTTATAACAAGTCATTAAAATTTCATTTTCTCCGGCAAACGCCGGCGTAATGATTTCCAAATATATTCAACAGATTCAGGTAAATTCAACAGATTCAGGCAATTCAATTGCAATTGTTTCTCTTACATTATTTCCAAATGTGTTGCTTTGCGAGTTTTACGGCACATTACCATTATTGTATTTTGTGCACACACACACTACGCTTGACTACACCGATATAAAACCATCTTCACAGGCTCATGGGCTAATTTTTATTTTATTTCATTATATTTTCGACTGGATTAATACATAAGATGCTAGAACCGCAGTCGGACTCCCTCCAGATTTTTCACCAAGAATAAAAACTAAGGCAGTCATATTGCACTAACAATCTGGTCATTCCAAGGACTGTGAGCTTTCAAGCAGGTGAAATTTACATGGTTAACACGTTCGCAACTCCAGATTTTGTCTTTTTGACACGTTAGACCGTGATATATAGCCTTGGACATTAATTCTGAGGGAACCAAAACGTTGGAGCTCCATGAGTGACTTGAACCCACGAACTTGATTGGCGGCTAGGTATGTGAGTTGCGACCGTGGCTACAGTTGCCAGCTTATAGTCAATCTTATTCACATTATCAGTCATATTTTAATACATTATCGTACGTCATACTCCGAGAATCTGCTTTTAAAATGCCCTTTTAAACATAAATACATCATTTAAAAATACTATATCTAAAAATAAATTCAAGTATCATGGTTACGGAAGAGTCTCCACTATCTTACATGCATATTACACGTCTCATTATTTTCCATTCTCACAATGACGTAATTTTTTGAGCCATTTTCCATCATTAATACATGAATAATTATTTTTCATTCTAACTACTGAGCACAATTTATAATTTTGTTTTTAAATCCGCCACATCTTTTTATTATTAAAAGAGGAGGAACTGGGAAACGTGTGAATTAAAAATTCAGGTACAATCATTCAAGTATTTGCTAGATTTGGAAAGTGAATCCTGATGTCACAATTGATAGGAGTGTTAAGAGCTGGATTAAATATAATATACTTATTTATTTTAAGCTATAATAATTAAAATTAATAATTAATTAGCAAATTTGAACAGGGAACGAGACTTAAGACTATCAGTTGCTGGCCGAAATAAAAGAAGTACTCTTCCTCAATTTTTATGCCTACATATTAACAAGGTCGAGTGCCTTTGACTGCGTGCGATGCTCATTTGAGGAAGATTTTGCTTGTGCTAAACATCCATTGAGAAAACAGTATGATAAATGAAATGATAGTAAAAGCTCAGACTGCTATGTAGCTTCTCACTCGCTGGAGAATAGCATCGGCCTTGGTAAATTATTATTTAAAGCATCACGTCTTTGATCAATGAATTATGATACTTAGGGTAAAGTATGTTTTATAGAAATGTTAAACAGAGGTAAATAGCGGAAAGAGGCGATTTTATATAATTTTAATCATTGGAAGTTGCATTCAATTATATTATGAAAATAATGCAGGAAAAATAATTAATTAGCAAATTTGAACAGGGAACGAGACTTGCAAACTCTTCGAGCACCATAGACATAGGAGTTCGACTTTCACCGCAAAACTTAAAGACCGTAGTGAAGGAAGCGAGGAAGATGAAGGAGCATTTTCTCCCTCCCATCTCTTGGGAGTAGCACGTACGTGTGAAGCTGTGTGAAGGCCCCTTTCGAGGGGAAGGTGCAAAGGTGTGTGTGCTGTATCTCTCTCCTCGGTCCCGGTTCGCCGAGCGTGGTGGAGTGCCTGTGACCCGACGGGAAGTTGGGAAATTTCCGACGTCGGGGATCGATTGTCGGCGGAGGAAGAAGGATGCGGCTGACCAAGTAAACTATACACCCTGTCACGACTGCCCCCCGCAAGAGATAGAGAGAGAAATATTCGGATTTCAACGAAACTTGAGCATGATAAATCGACGGGGGTGAGCGATCGGCTTAAAGATGGGCCGAGTAAAATTAATGAAATGCGAAATTTGGGCCACATACAATATATAGTAATTTATTTTTATTTATTTATATCAATAACCTGAATACAGCCTCGAGGACCATTTTACATCAGGCGTTGTAACAAAGGACAACACATACAGCCATGTCCTGGGAGGAGAAAAATCCTCCCCTGGCGGGATTCGAACCCGCGACCTTGGGTTGGCAGTCATATGAAGTGCTCCAGGATGCGATTACACTCATTCTCTGATAACTGGAGCTTTAGTTTTGAATGATATACTCTTTCTACCCTCTTGTGAATCCGGAAACCAAAACAGTTCGGTAGCTTAAATTGCTAATAGCTTCCATGATTTATTCATGAAGCATGGAAAGTAGGGCGAGAGTCAGGTAGAGTTTTCAAGTTGTCATCTACTTATTACCACTAATGTTACCGAAAAGTGAACGTCACATGGCCAAAAGGTAGTAGTCTCTCCCGCGGCAACTCCTCAAAGATTCCTCACCCTCGGAAATACCGCACTACCCTGAGTTCCCCGTGCCCCCGGAGGAACCCGTGACGTCCAGTGTACAAATTAGCTCTTGCTTATAGTAATATTATTTTCCTATCTCAAAAGGTTCACTAGCTAATATGCTATTTATACATACGTGTACTGAACAAACAAGGGTTCCCCAATTACTATAAATATTGATTCAAAACGTTTTTGCATGCAAATTCACGCAAAAGGATTTCATGCAAACTCGGCGGAGTTATCTTACCGGAAACACTTTTTCAGGTCCCGATTCAATTTATCTGATCCCCCAGCAACTTCTAACGACTCAAAAAATGTTGGAAGAGTTCCCCATTCATCTCGGCAGCTCTCATAAGCCAAGGATATTGAGGGTTAGGAATTGCTTGTCAGGACAATGAGCCACATTTTCAACTCTGTAGTCTACTAAACGTATTTATCCAAACTGTGACTCCAGTGGCGAGGGGTGTGGTCATATATGGATGCGCCGATGACTACGCCAGAATTTAAAGATTAAGAACTTTCAAGTTTTAAAGAAGAACAGGAAACAACCAGAGCAGTAGAAAAGCAGAGTAGTAGTGCTCTGGTAGAAAAAAATGTAATATACACTGGTACTTGTATCATAATTTGTCGAAGAACTTACGTAAAAACACCAGCTTCGAGCAATAGATTCTCTCTGCTCAGAGAATCCGATCCGGCGGCAGTACCGTTTCCCGCACCCATCCCCTCCTCCGGCGACGGCTATCCTGTTAAGCACGGCAAGTCATCTCTAGCTCTGTCGCATCGGTTGTTCGTTCGGCTACCATCGGTTACGCTCGGCAACTCTCGCGGAATCGCGCGGAGGGTTTGAAGTCAATGCATGCTCGGGAGGCGCATCCTTCCTGGCCCCAAGGCATGTGGTAAAGGCAACCGTGGTAATTAATTTCCTTATCTGTTGGTCCTCTTGATAGGAAAAGGACCACCCCAAAGATAGTGGAATGACAGAGCGGGGCCCAGAATGACCTCACAGCTACGCAAATGAACGAGAGATGGCGTTGGAGGTAGCGCTGGTTTTAAATGAAGTTACAAATGTAATTTATTTAAAAACGATTCTAAATAAACGATTAAACACTCCAGCATTCAAATTGTCGGGAACCCGTAAAATTATTTCGAAATCTTTAATAAATGCTGTGAAATGTGTTTGCAGAATGTCATTTCCGATTACTCCCGTTAGTGTGATTTCTAACCAGTGCTGCGGGAGCTGTGCATTACGCTCTGTATATTAAACCCAAAGTTTGTCGCGTAATTTGCTGTGTCAACCTACGTGACTAGTGTATGGTGTCTTTTTGACGATCCATTGTTGTTAATACACTGCGCTGTGGTTGAACTTAACTTTGTGTCGTCTTGGAATGGAGTTTTGAAACTTGTGACGCGTGTGCCTTTGTTTTGGTGCCGTAGGTTGAGTCTTCGTGTTGTGATATTATTTTACCTTTATAATTGTTTGTGCCGATTCATATTCGATATGGATATCAGTAATACACGTTGTGAAATGGCTTATGCTGAAGAAAATTGTGATTTGATTGTGAAACTTAAACAAAAACCATTCAGCTCACTCCCATTTGAGCAGAAGCTGGCTATTATTCAGAGCGGCCGTCCGTGTCCCCCGCTGATGAACTTGAAATGTCAAGTCACAGAAAAGACTAGATCTTATAACAGGCACTTCACAATTTCTAACTATGAGTATCACAATTGGCTCTGCGGGAGTGAAACTCTATCAAAATTATTTTGCTGGCCTCGTCTTTTATTTTCAAAATCTTCTAACAATAATGTCTGGATTTCAACTGGTTTTCGTAATTTAAGTGGGCTCACTAAATCAGCTGAAAGTCATGAAAAATCGGAAAGTCATCTCCAAAGTGTAATGGATCTCTATAATTTCGGAAAACAAAGAGTTGACGAAGGTTTGAGCAACACTCTAAAAATTAATAATACTTTGCACAATCAAAAAGTAAAGAAGAATCGGGAAAGTTTGAAACGTTTAATTGATGTTACGTGCTTTTTAGCGAAACAAGACCTTCCGTTTCGTGGTCATAACGAAAAGAGTGAATCTTTGAACAAAGGAAATTACATAGAAACCTTAAATCTATTAAAAAGGTGGGATCCAGTGTTAAATGAGCATTTAGAATCGGCTACAGTATTTAAAGGAACGTCCAGCGATATACAAAATGAACTAATTAGTGTGATCAGTAATATTGTTAGTGAAACAATTGTTAAGGAAACGGAAAAATCTGATTTTGTTTCTATCATGTTGGATGAGACTTCTGATGTAAGGAGCAGGTCACAGCTGTCAACTGTATTGAGGTATGTTAATGATGAAGGGGTTGTAAAAGAAAGGTTTATAGGGTTTTCAGACGTTAGTGCTGATCGAACAGCAGACGGTTTATTTAAGCATTTAAAAAATGTTGTAAAAATGTATAAAATGGAAACAAAATTTATGGCTCAGACTTATGATGGAGCAGCAGTAATGTCGGGACATTTGTCAGGGTTACAAACAAAGGTACAGGAGGAGTATCCAATGGCTTTGTTTACGCACTGCTACGCACACGTCCTAAACTTAGTCTTGTCTCAGGGAATGGTTGAAATCTCTGAATGTAATCAATTTTTTTCAACTCTAAATGGAATTTCGACTTTTTCGTCCCACTCTAGCAAGAGAAATTTTCTATTCAGGAGTACTTAAAAAAGTCGATCCCATCGTTTGCTCCCACTAGGTGGTGCTTTACATCTCGGCTTGTTAACACCGTAGAAAAATATCGGGAACAAATTATACAATTTTTTTCAAATATTCATGAAAATACTGATGCGTGGAAAGCAGCTGACAGGTGTGCAGCTTACGGCTTCATGAAGTTTTTGGAAATGTTCCAAAATGTATTTCTCCTGAACACTTTTTCCCCCTTGTTTGTGCAAACTGATGTTATTTATAACATATTGCAAAGTGAACACGTTGACATTATGACTTGTTTGAATGTTATTCGGGACTTTGAAAACCAGCTGAAAATTAACAGAAAAGGTTTCGTTCATTGTACTGACTGCAAACAAAAGTTAGCCACAAAAAAAATCACTGAAGATGACAATTGTAGTAAGTGTGAGATTACTGGTTTCAAGCCAGTTTGGGAAAAAACCGTTTCTATGGTAGGGCCCCCCGCTTATTCTAGAAAACGAACTATTAATGAAATTGACAAAGGTCTGACTCCTGAAGAAAGATACAGAAAGCTTTTCTTTTCAATTATTGATAACCTTTTGGGTCACTTGAACGAGCGATTCTCATCTTTGGAAAAATTGCAGTTTTTTGAACTTTTAAATCCGAGAAAATTTAAAGCTTTTTCTGAAGCAAAAAAGTTTCCTGAAAAACTGTTATGTGACCTCGAAAAAATTTATCCCAACATTCTTGACCAACAAGGACTTAAAAATCAACTGACTGTGCTGTACAGAACAGCCAAATTCCAAGACAAGAGCCCACGAATGTTAATACAATTTTTGAAAAATGAGCATTTAGAAAACGCTTTTAATGAAGTGTTCCGCTTGGCTAAGCTTATCTGCACGATACCGGCTACAACTGCCTCAGTGGAGAGGAGTTTTTCTGCTCTTAAAAGAATACATACTTTCAAGAGATCTACCCAAGGAGAAGAGCGGATGAGTAGCTTGGATTTGCTGTCAATTGAGAAAGAACTCTTGGTTACCATCAGAGGTAGAGAAGACTTCTACGGATCAGTTATAGAAAAATTCACTTCAAAAACACGAAGAGTCGAGTTCATGTATAAATAAGTTAGGAATTTTTTTTATTATAAACTAGCATATTTTATTCATATTTATGTATTTTATACAGAAAATTTGACAGATTGACTGCCAAGGGCTATTTAAAAAAATTTCTCCTTCAGCCAAACTGATATTCAAGTGTGAGTATTCTGGCTAATAGTGTTGAAAATTAGCAGATTTGATAACTAATTTTTTATGCTAATAATGATTTCAATTTTACGCCAGTTTGTTGTAGTGCTTTAATGTACGCTCGATGCAAAAGTAATTACTAATTTTTTACTGAATGTACTAAATGTCTGTCACATTGTTAACGCGAGTCCCACTTTTTACTAGCCGCAGCGCTATTCTGTGTACGAAAGAAAACTCTTCTATTCGACCAAAGTAAAGCAGTGTATGGAACTTCAATATCATCATTTAAACACATTGTATCCATTTCTGATTTTTTAATAGCGGACCTCCAAATGAGGTTAAAGGTGACAAAGTACGAAAACAGCGGTCACTCGGCGCACGGATGCGAACTTTTCTCCACGATCACCGGTGTCTGCCGCGGCATTCAACCTGGATTACATTTAAATATTAGTTAGTATTTAATTATAACTTTAAAAAAATTATTTGCGAGAGTATCACTAGGCGGAATACTAAGCCTTTAATTTGAAGGCTAAAAATAGCCCTTGATATGTGTTTTTCGGAGGGGGGGGAGACGTTGCCTGGCGTCAGCCGGCCCACCCTAGGTCTGCGATGACTAGGCTAAAAGATCACTCTTCGCCACTGTGTGACTCATATTTTTGCGGCTCTGCATTTACAATATCATATCATATCTTCCTTCGTAGGACATCTCTCATTCTTCCTGCTCAATTTAATTCCTCCCCATTGTTTCCTTCACTAATCTTCAACGTTTCCACACTTTGTTCTAATTTCGTGGGACATGCGCCTTTAGCTAACAAATCATTACCTACCCTTGGAATTATTAATTTGGTGAAAGATTGTGCAAATCTCATTGAAATAAATTTTTTTGATGTGATGAATTCACACAAGAGACTCATGTCACCTCAGTTGTTGAAATTATACCGGAGTAGCATCGGAACTCTGAGGCTGAGTGTAATAAATAAATGACTTAAAGTTAATCCTGCCTTAACACACATCTAAACCATAGTTCATCCAAACTCTAGTCTACCACTCACCAAATGGAAGGCATGAATTACGTTATTTCCACCTTTTAACATATTAATTTAAGATTTTTTACGATAAAGGGAAATTTGAGTCCAGAAATGGCGGATATGAAAACAAGAATTGAAAAGGAATCTGAAAAAGGAAGTTCTACGATAGAAGTTACGGATCCATCAATGAATTAAGCTAATAAATCTCGAACTTCTATGATAAAATATGGATTTTTTTCTTTTAATTGTGCCAACTAACTTTTAGTTGATCTAGTTTTGAATGCAAGTGGTGAGGAAGCCATCGACCCAAATAGGTGAAGGTCATTGCGTTGATCTCTAGCCGTCGGTCACAGGGTGATCACGTAAGCGTCATTTCATAGTGCCTTTTAAGATCAATCAGATTATAGTTTAGAGGGAGGACGGCATGGCACTAATATAACTGGAATATTACGAAAATCTCACTTCTGCACCAAGATGAAAAGACGATAATATTCCAAATTTTGCTGTTCTACTCTAAAATACGCCAATGTGCCTAGAAACCCATCTGGCCATTGTCTGAGAAAGAATCACGCTCCTTTATAACAACATTCTTACAGATACTTTAATTTTTATGCCTTAAAAGAATTTTAATCTTTTACCAGACATTTTCTGATTTGAAAAAAAAAACAGGACTGATTGTTGCCACTACATGGTTTTTAATCAAGTCAAAAACGTGAAACGAGAACCAAAAAAGACAATATAAGAGTATACACGTTACATTATTATTTGTAAAAATGCCTCTCTTTCCGCAGTTTTTACCATACTAATATCTGATTTTGGCTTTTCATATTTTTCAAATATATTTTCCACCAGCGTCCCTGAAAACATTCTTTCAGACCTTTTACATCATGTGCAAAACAATTAAATTGGGAACAACACTCTAACACCCATATCTTAGATGATAAAACACCTAACCCAGGCGGTACTCGAACCCGCGACCCCATGTTAGGCATTTCAGGATTTCAAACCCACCACCACCGAGGCCGAAAAGTATTACCAACCCGAGCATGTACGGAACAGTCATGACTATTTTCAGAACGTGCCACACATGGACCATGAAGAAATGATATGGCTTAAATAATGATATATACAGTAACTCATGGAAGCAATACGGCCAAGTGCAGAGACTGTGCTTAGTCTTAAAACAAGGTAAGTACGTGGAATAGCTATTAGTTACTTTCCGTTTTTCCATGATAAATAATTATGTTCAAGAAACGTAGGCACTTAGTAGCAGTAGTATTTAAGTTTTACACGTATAGATGGCTAAGGCTATTTTGCACCTATTTTCTATCTCTTGAAACAATATTCGCGTGAAAAGGAGGATCACCCCACCGATTTCTAGCCGGGCCCGAGGATGCCTTTCTTAGGTGATCGAGTAGAAACCGGTGTTTCTATAGAAACTGACCGTCGCCCTGTAGGCAGTGAGTTACAAAGAGAGGATAAAGGGTTTGTGAGGGTTTGCGGTTGGACCTTTGTGCTTCCTTTGTGTTTGTGACAAGGAGTACAAAGAAAACATGAAAGCTATAAACAGGTCATTTCTTATGGATGTTTCCACTGTCATTCAAAGTGAGGTTTTAGTGGCGAGCCGGCTTGACTGACATTGAAAAATGACCTATTGAAAGGAACTCACTTACCATCAATATCCCATCAAAAACTCATTGTCAGCGTCTAAATATTGATTTCTAAAGGTCTAAAGAAATTATAAATGCATTCTGGTAATTTCAGGTTTTTAAACATCACCCTTAACCTCCAAAAGAAACTCTTTGGTTTCTATTTCAAACAATTATTCTTCAAATGATTGCATACAATCATCACAAAAATACTGGCTCAAGGTCAATACCAGCATGAGTTCAATAAATTGAATTACAAGGGGCTGTAGTTGATGAAGTACCTATTGCGGTATAAGTATTGCGGACTGCTTTCAAGGCAGAGATCAAAATCAATTCAAGCAGAGGACAGTATTTGTATGAATCTCAGCTTGTTTTCCCGAGTCACATAGAAGTATTCTAAGCCTAATGATTCACCACTGCAACATAATTTGGATATTAAAAGTAAATACTCACAAGTTAAAACTCCATGTGTAGACTCTGCAGTGCTAAAAGCTGTTGTATGTGCAATAAAAATTTCCCAATATGACTCCAAATGCCTTTAATCGTATAATTAATGGTCCAAATTTTTTATGGCAAAGAGGCTCCAGACAAAAATAATCGGAATTAATTTTCATCATAAAAGGAACTTAGTCATTTTCAGCGCTAATTAAAGTTGACCTGGTTAAGAAGTTGAGTTGGTACCAAACTGATTTTAAAATAATTTTTCTGCCTGCATTTTATCGTGAAAAATAAATTCAGGGTACATATATTAACAATGGGATATGATAATGGTGATCAAAATTGAAAGCAAGTAAATATTTAATGAAGCCAATCGGATGCATACGTGTTTTCGAAGTTTTTTCGAATTTCTGATCCACCTAAGTTCACCAAAATGGCACTAAGAACGCACAGGTGATCAAAATCAAATTATGTATACGAAGAAACATGGAGCAAATTTAATCATTTTAAATTCTTGCTCACGTGATAATTTACGCTCTTTTAAGATATGCATCTATTGTTTTCGCAATGAACGACTTTAATACGCAACAATAAGCTGTTTATAGGAAATCTACAATGACAATGATGAACAATGGGGAAAAATATAAATTGAACTCTTCTGGACCATATACATTTTACTCCTAGTTATTTGAATTCATACATGAGGGGAGTACATATATATAAAGAAACTCTGTTCATTGAGTTTTTTTTTGGAATATTTTCGGTGATATTCTGACCGATAATTTAGCGCGTTCACAGACACCTTTTCCCCTTTTGTTAAAAAATGCAATCTTCTTATATATAAAAAAGAATGTTTTTCTGTTCGTGTTTTATGCACTCCAATACCATTCATCCGATTGCGATGAAACTTTGGTGAGCTGTTGTGCACACGCCCATAAAGGTTTCTGAATTATAAAAATGGCAATTTTTGGGGTTGTTTTTACCCCAATATTGTTAATATTTACTCCCATAAGAAAAGCATTGTATTTGGTGCAGTTTTTTAAAATTGATTTTTTAAATTACTTGCACTCAAGACATTGGATGAAAATTTGTATCATAGAACTAATGAAAGGACGCAGTATTTAATTCTTTCATTCAATTTTCTTAAACGATTAGTTTTTGTCCAAGCATTGCGTTTTTATCTCGAAATTCATCAATTTTTCTTCCATTTCAACAACACAAAATTTCCTTGGTAACCAGGCGTGAATATCCGTTTAATAGCGATTTCATGAATGGCCATTCACTCCTGCAGCATTTAAAGGCCAGGTTCAGTGACTAATTTGATAGCTGTAGCCAAACAACTACAGTTCGCCTTGCCTTCTCAATGATCATCAACAAGGCAAAAGGTCAATCGTTTCAAGTGTGTGGAATAATTTGGAAAATCCATGCTTTTCACGTGGTCAATTATATGTTGCATGCTCACGTGTGAGACAGACCAGTAATAACAAATTCAACACCAGCTGATGAACTCAACGCTTGCCTCAAAGCGTCGCATCTTTGGAGGCATGTGCAGAAACTCACGTTAACGACCAATATGCGCGTAAATCTGCAGCGTAATGTATCAACCATATTTTCAAAATAGCTATTGAACATTGGTAATAGATAATTACCAGTTGCTGCCGACACAAAATATATTTCAATTCCATTGCACTTTTGTGTCATTGTTCCATCGATCGAACAATTAATTCAGAAAGTTTTTCCACAAATTGTCATAAATTACAAAAACCACCAATGGCTTTGCGAACGTGCTTTTTTGGCAGCAAAAAACACCGACGTCCATGCAATCAATTACGCCATCCACGAACAGATTTCGGGCGAGTCTGTCATCTACAAATCGATTGACAGCGTCATGAATGCGGACGAGATTTTTAATTATCCAATTGAGTTTTTAAATTCGTTGTATCTTTCTGGTGTACCACCGCACAAATTGTCACTCAAACTCGGTGCACCAATAATTCTTTTGCGCAACATTAATACAACACGATTGTGCAATGGAACCAGGCTCACTGACAAACAACTGATGCCAAACGTCATCTAAGCGACAATTCTGAATGGCAAGTCAAAAAGTGAAGATGTGCTTATTCCACGTATCCCCATCATTCCCACCGACATGCCATTTGATTTCAAACGACTACAGTTCCCGTTCGCCATGCATTCTTAATAACAATCAACAAGTCACAAGGTCAATCGCTTCAAGTGTGTGGATTCAATCTGGAAAATCCATGCTTTTCACACGGTCAGTTATATGTTGCATGCTCATGAGTGGACAGCCGAAAAATGTATTTGTTTTTGCAGATGATGCATGATGATTTATGCAGTAGGACCAAAAATATTGTATATCCGAAAGCAATCGAATAAAATTTTCAACTCTATTTTAACACACAAAATATTATTTTCTTTCATTAATTTCGAACATGCAAATGTGTCTGCTTTGTATATGTGTGCCTATTTAAAAAGAAAAAGAAGCATTGCAACGAATGCCGGGCACATCTAGTCAGTTTATAAATACTCTTTGTAATACTTTAACTTACGTTTTCCCGACTGCCTACCTATATTTTTTAACTATGACCTATATATTGGTTACTGCTTATCTAGTTAACATAGGAAACTGACCAAAACATTAAGGTTGCAAAATATGTGGATAAACTAATTGTAAGTGTAATTTAAGGTAGGTATGCACAATAGCTTTAACTCTTATAGTTGACGCAAACAGAGGCCAAAACATTGGTACCTGTGAAGTCAGACATCCGAAAAGGAACCAAATCAGAAAAACTACAAGTATTTTAGATTACGTAATATGGCTAAATGTATAAAGCAAGAATACAACAGAGCAAAGTGGAAAAGTGAAAGATATAGTGAGATGCAGGAGAGAGAGAGAGAGAGAGAGAGAGATACAGAGAGAGATAAAGAGAGAGTGAGCGAGAACTCAAAGAGTACTTTGACATGGAAAAGCTATGAAGAAAACCTGGTTGGCACGGACAGGAGACGTAGAAGAAAGTTTAGATTATGGCTAATAATGCCGCGAAGTAGTGAGTTCTGTTGCCTTTAACACGTAAACTCTTTGCGAAGAAACAGTGAGTGTCTTTCCCCATTGAGAGGGGAGCGTTACTCAAAGGGAACGGATGTGTTATTGCTAAATATTTACCTGAGAAGTCGAAGGATTTGAAGGCGGCCTCAAATGCTCTTAAGAAGGATAAATAAAACAAAGAAAAACGAAGAAATATGGGACCAAAAGAAGTATCGTGCAATTAATTAATATTTGAGCCAACGCATATCAATAGTCGACTCTGCAGTAGCGACTGAGTAACATTTATCAAACAAAGTTGCACATGAATTGGGAGGCGAACAACGTAATAAAAATATAGCCAAACGCACCAATACAAAATACTATCATCTGCCACGATACAAGGCAAAAAAGGGCTGAAAATTGCCAGGGGAAAAAGGATTTCCTGGAATAAGAATCTAAGCAACCTTTAAAGCGTATCACGTATAATGATATTTATTATCAATACAAGAATAGTCAAAAGCCTTACCTTTGCCTTTTATTTATAATTAAAACACTTCCACGAACATATAAATATCTACAAATGTAACAATAGTCCTCCTCCGAAAAATTTATTGGTTATTTACATTTTTAATTCCCGCTCGGAATCATGTGATCAGGATGTCACAATAAGATGCGATTTTATCGCAGCATCGAAATGCTACTTGCAGAAATTATAGAAGCCACTCTATTTTCCATACAAGTGCAAACCGCGGCCGATTACAACTATTATCGATCTCTAGTACCACATAAGCTCGTGTTTACACATCGTAGTACTATTTTCAAGCAACTTCTAAGGCTATTGTCATTGAAGCAACTTCCATGTATTAAGTCACCTTTAAAACTATGAAGGACATTGATTGTCGCATTAAAAGTTAAGTTTTACCGATTATGTGACGTCAAAACCTCGAATTTGTCACATTCCGATAATTTTGAGTCCATTCTGAATAATGCCACAAGAAGGGATCGGGATTCTGATGAAAAATTTCCGCCTCTTCCGGGATTCAAATCCAGTCATCTAGCAAGCGCATCAGCTCAAAACCCGTCAAAGTTATTTTTCAGTAAAAGGTTTTCAAAACTTGAATCAATTTTTCACTTCAGCAACATTCATTTATTTAAAGTTACGCATATTATGCTGCTTTACCATAGAATTTGAAGCCAATCTTTGTGACCAGTGGCTCCGTTAAGAGTTCGCTTAGTTAACTAACCTTGATTGTATTTAAACCCTCATTTAAGTCCCAAATTCCAACTCAAATCAACAAAGAGGAGTTTTGTGGTGGTTTGTGCACGAGCATGTTTAGCCTAAAGGTTAGTATCCCGGAAAGTTATGACTGCGTATGAAACGCGCCAAAAATTTAGAATCACAAGTCATTTTACCTGATTGTAAAATTACCTGTCACATGAAGGCCATTGCTGCATCAAACGGATTTAATACTCATTAAGTGATTATTTATATTAGTGCGTAGGTTTCCGCGGCGTCGATCAGTTGGCGTATACATAGCTTCCGGGATTTCATTTCATTTGTTGGCTTGTCTGGACAACAGTTTCGCTGAAATTCCAGTCAGCCACTTCAGGTCGAAGGTGAGGGACAGATTTTTTTCCCGAACTAGGACACGCAATTGACTTCCAAAGAGCGGAAATAATAACCAAGGAGAACTGGTACTACCCTAGGTTAGTATGGGAAGCAAATGAGATGTTCCATACGCCACAAAATGTCAAGAGACGACGGCTATTTTCTACACGGCACTTGGAAAAGTGCGCCAATTAAAAATGGCCAATCACAGAGCAGCAACAAGACGGGCTGCTTACATAAGGCACCCAAAAACCAACGTGAACACATCCTACAAACGACTGTCCCTAACGACTCGGAAGAAGGAGAAACCGAGTACCAGGAAGAAGTCATAAGAGATTATTATAAGGACAGAGATAACAGAAATATAGAAATTACGAAGGAGGATGCAGTCACGGCAATACTACAAATTAAGCCAAAAAAGGCACCTAGCCTCGACAATATTAATGGCACACTCATCGTTGTGGCGGAACCTATAATTGCTGATTATCTTACTAGAATTCTACAAGACAGCATCAAGCTAAAATATTTCCCGAATACCTGAAAAAAGGGACTACTGTGTACAATTCTGAAGGAAAAGGATCCCAGAGACCCTAAGTCGTCCAGGCCAATAACTCTTCTTTCAGAATTAGAAAAGTCCATGAAAGATTTTTAAAAGAAAAAGTAGAGGAAAATTCCAACGAAAATTAACTAATTCACCCATCCCAATGTGGGTTCAAATAGAGAGGTTCGACGATTGACGCTGCTTCCAAACTCATCAGCGAGATTCAGACTAGTAATTACGAATAAACCTTAGAAATATGTTTTGATGGAGTTGGAGATGACCGGAAGAACCACCACAATTCAACTGAAAAACCTGGCCACAACGAAGAAAATAACTAAAGGAGCACCACAGGGGTCAATCCTGGGGGCTCTATTATGGAATATAAGCATCAACGAGCTATTAAAACAAGACCTACCAGAGGAATACAGATGGACGGCCTACGCGGATGAGATCGCGATCATCATTCCAGGAGACTTAAGAAGAGAGATAGAAAAGAAGGCCAGTGAATGTAGCAAAGTTCTAGAAAAATGTACTAAAAATACAAGATTAAAAGTCTCAATTAAAAAGACAGTGTACATGGTCTTTGGCGGAAATCTGCAATGAGATCCTACGGTAAAGATCTATGGAAAACATGTAGCAAAGTTCTAGAAAAATGGACTGAAAATACAAGATTAAAAGTCTCAATTAAAAAGACAGTGTACATGGTCTTTGGCGGAAATCTGCAATGAGATCCTACGGTAAAGATCTATGGGAAAACATGTAGCAAAGTTCTAGAAAAATGGACTGAAAATACAAGATTAAGAGTCTCAATTAAAAAGACAGTGTATGTGGTCTTTGGCGGAAATCTGCAATGAGATCCTACGGTAAAGATCTATGGAAAACATTAAAAGGGTCTCAGAATTTAAATATCTGGGAATCAAATTTGACGAGAAGCTACAATATATCCTCCATGTCAATCAATCCTCAGTAAGAATAAAAACGGATAGTCTTCGAATCATTTATCAATCAGTAGCAATACCCAATGCTTCCTATGGTATAGAGGTGTGAAGACATAGAATCAATCATAGCTAAGTTAAAAGAAAGTTATACGAAGCACAAAAGAGCTGCCTTCTACTTATCGCGAGAGGTAACCGTACAGTAAGCAAAGAAGCATCAAATGTAATGACTGGAATAAAGCCAATAAATTTAGAATTAGCAATGGAATACAAACAAGAAGATTATCAAGGAAATAACAAACAGAACCTGGCAAGAAGAATGGAATCCAACAGAAAAAGGAAGACTAACGTTTAAGTTCTTCCCCAACATTGAAATTCGACTAAAATGTAAACTCCAAATGGACAGATACGTAACCGAAATCCTAATGGGACATGGAGGACTCCATACCTGTCTTAAGAAAATAGGAAAAGAAGAAAATGAAGAATGCGACTGCAACTTAGGACCAGACGATGTACAGCATAGGCTGTACGATTGTCCAAAATACACCGAAGGAAGAACTGAACTAAAGAAGATCTTCAAAAATTGGCCAGTCACACTGGAAAAGTTTGGAAAAGGACTGGGGAATAAAAAAAGCAGCCGAAGCAGTTTCAAAATTCACAAGACCGCAAGAAGGAGAAGGGACGTAGAAGAAATCAAGAAAAGAAGAGGAGGAGTGGAAGGAATGCTGAGAAAAGGAAGAAAAAAGAAGGCAACTATGTAATAGAAATACTAAGAAGAAAATTCCAATTGTAAATCAAGCAAAGAGGATCGCAAAACACCCGATGAAGAAACCGAAGGATAAAATAAAATTTGTAAATAATAATACACATTGTAAAATTAAATGCAATGGAAAACATTAAAACTTGAACTAAAATAGAAATATATTAACCAATTGCGAAAAAAGTAAAATGTAGAAAATTGGGGGTTAAATAATAGGTACCCCAAATATTATGGTAATTGAGAACAATAAAGAGGAACTCCGCCCTATTCTTATGAGGGAAGACGGATTGGGAGAGATATGGAACACAGCGTGAAATGTGGAGCGCGGGGGCGCCTTGGAGAAGGCGTCCAACTACCACCAGTGTTCCAATTATCTCCCTTTTATTATATTATTATTTATTATATATGTCCCTCACCTACGACCTAAACACGCTGACTGGAATTTCAGCAAAACTGTTGTCCAGACAAGCCAACGAACGCGGTGAAATCCCGGAAGCCATGCAGACCCCAATTATTAATATTCTTAACAAACTCTCGACATCTACACAAGGGACTCCAATTATTAATTTAGGTAATTTTACATTATTAAGTTAAAGTTTCCTGTTATATTTGTATTATTAAAGAAGCATTCCATGGAAACTACGGCACAGAAAAATAAAACAAAACAGATAATGCAGACAGCAGAAATGACTGTACTGAAAAAAATAGTGAACAAGACAATATTATATAGGATTTCTAACGAAAATGTCAGAGACCTATGTAATATACCTCCAATAACATAATGGATACGTATGGACGACTCAAGAATCGTTAAGATGGCAAGGGGACCGAATACCATTAGAAAAGAGGGGCATAGGTCGACCACGCAAGAGATGGTTCGACAACCTCAGTTAATAAAGGCAAAAGAACAGGCAAAAATGCCTTCGAAGAAGGAGAAGAAGTTAAAGTTGTTAAAATTAATACGATGAAAGTTCAGAATATTTACTTTTACAGTCGTTTCTTGTTTGCCTTTCAAGCCTGAGGCAAAGGGGAACAGACTATAATAGATTAGGCAAAGCATTTTCAAAACAAACATTCCACTATCAATCAGATATTTGAGAGAATTAACGGTGAATAAGGTTAACATTAATGCAAGTCCAACACATTTACACACGTCCTTCTTCAATTATATTGATAAAATGAGAAATTACGCATCCATAAAAATTATAAAAATCCTTTTATGTTAATCATACTTGAATACATTCACATGAACATGGAAATATCGTTATCAAATAGAAAACCCACAAGACGTATTTTTCACAGCCATTATTTTGAAGAATCTTACCTTTCTAGTATGGAGCGAATTTAAACATCCTAGAAGTTGATCTTAACGTTCTGCATACATATATTAAACTATAAACCAAAATATTTAAAAAATATAGTGGTCAATGAGGTTTGCCATGGGCAAACGTGGATGCAAGATTATGGTCTCACTCCTAAATCAATTACATGCACTTCATTAGAAACAGTGAAAACGACTGATGTATCCACTAACACATTTTTTATTCACGGTAAGCAGCGGTGGATAGCGAGCCATTTTATTCCTTTTAAGAGCACCATCATCGGTATCACTGTTAAGAAAACACCTGGGCTTTACAACGCAACTCGACAGTCCCAAGGATTCTCATTACCAACCTCCCTATGCTTCTCTCGGGCCGCTAATGGTTGATTACGTTCTCACGCCCTCCAAAGAACAAGGCAGAAGGATGGAGCGAGAGAGTTAAGACGTGGGTGGTGGTATGGTGGGAGGATGAGCGACGATATCGGTCCACCTTTATGAATTGGGCACGTCATTTCGGGACGGCCCGACTCGGAGATTATGGCCTCACGAAATTACGCTTCGGTATCGGAGATGAGTCCCCGCCCACGTCTCCCCTTCTGATTACTCTCCTCTCGCCAGAATTCCAGGGCGCTCGCTTCACGTCCGTGTGACGTACCCACACATTTGGCAGCGGTATTCGAGCGATCCACAAACCCCTTTCATGAAGGGTTCCGGTGCCCTCCCGGATAAGCAACCTCTCACCGCGTTCACCGAAAGGAATTATGGGATGGTTCTGCACTAGCACGAATTCACCTACGCGCAATAATCGTAATTTCTGCTTCATAACTAATTTCAGACTAACAACATTAACCGGGGCTAACGACTGTTATCCTTAGTTGGAAATATAATTATATTATGTCTTAAATTGTTAAATATTTGATTGTTTTTAACAAATGTAAAATGCTACCTATCAATGAATATAGTGACAAAAATCATCTTTTACTTGCATTCGCAAAATCTAGCAGAGATAACAAATAAAGAATCACGCTCATAATAATAATTTAAAGACTCTGTGTCAGCATCGCTCTAGCTGCATCAATATTCATCAGCTCTAAAGATGTTTTCTTCCTATACAGTGAAAAATGTTATATATTCTTGTTGACGTTGATATTAATATGTATATCTACCTACTTTGTGAAGTTTGGAAATACACACAATTAGTATTTTTAGTAATAAAATCTGGAGAAAGAGCAATTTAGCAGGCCTGACAGAGCAGTGGTCCATCTAATTTAGTTTATCTGATACTGATCAATGGAAGAATTCTACAATGCACAATCAAATGAATGATGAGAGCACAATAAAAGCAAAATATTTTTCACAAGACCTTATATTGAAAATATTTTTGTGTCAAAACCAACTCATTTCCAAGATATATTTTCGGAAGAGCTTCTTAGAGAAGGGATGAATAACTTTTATTTAAAAAAATTAAAAGATTCCCATTGTGAAAATTTTCAAATCACTTTTTTTAAACATCGTGATTGTCCAAGGGGTTAATTTTCATTAACCCCAATTTGCATTAACCTTTATGGCAAATCTTGTACACACGTCAAATCTCTTCTTCGTTTATAGTTTGCTCCGCAAGTAAGAATCTAGGCATTTTGTCGATTTGTAATGGACCTTCAACAGAGGATGATAAAAAGTATTTTTACGAGACTTTTTTAACATTTGCAGCCAAAGTTCATGAAAATCAAAGGTCAGGTTAAGAGTGAGAAATGATCTGATATGAAGTGGCCCATTTATCAGGTTAATGAAATCGTAAATGAAGAACACCGCTAGCAATAAAATTGAATTTCATCGATTGCGTAACAACAGAAAGTATCCACATTTTGGAAACTCTGGTGGTTGACCGATGTTCTCATGTTTACATTTCATTAATTAACAATGCCGGAAAATTGAGAGTTAAACCTGATTCAAGCAAAAACACGACAACCTTTTGACACATTCATGGCCATTACATATAACACTCACTCTATCTGATCAGTCAATATTTACTACTATTGGCTACCAGCTGACAAGGCCCAAAAGATCTACAAGCAATAAAAGTTTCTGTTTCGATGTATTGAGGGAAATGTAATAATTGTAGTTGATGAACGGCGTGGTTGCTGACACTCCTATAAGTATAATCAATCTGATTTTTTTCTTCGAAGAACATGTTAAGAATCACCAAAAATAGATCGCTATAACGATCAAATCCATAAACAGAGCTATTTCCATTGCTACCACAGGAAGGTTCTTAAAAATATCGTTACTCCAATTTTATTGGCGTACGATACATTTGAAACTTAGAAGCACTACTTAATGCTGGGGTATTATTTGATGAATAGGCAGAGAAGATTAAATTTTTTTGGGAACATCGGCAAATAGGGCCACATTGAACAATTTTCAATCTATTTTCCATTCAATTTAACAGATCTGTAAAAGGTGAGCATCATGTCACGGCTAAAATAATGAAATGAAATCATACTTTGTTAAAAAGACCACAGCTGCGTTAAATTCTAAAACTCGGCTGACTACCACGAAGTTATCATCTAGGACAAATTTTTTAGAGCAGTTCCACATGTTAATTTGGACACTTTTCACGAACTGAAATCACTAAAACTGAATTTTACAGAGCAGCAATTTTACTTTCAAAATAAATTTTTTACTTCTTCACCGAGATATGAACGAGTTTAATTGCATGAAAAACTACTATTTTCCGACTGAAGTCAAACCAAAATTTGCTTAGGCACCGCACAGCGTGAGTGTGTTAATTTTCTCGGCTGACGATTTTTCCTGGCCTTCCTTTTAGCTGCGCGATGGACGCATCTATTCACTTGGCCGATTCCCCCAAGCAGCATACACAAAAGTGTCCTTCCCCGGGAAAAAGCACCTTGAGAACCCATTTTTGGACACCGTATTTGTGAAGAGGAGGAGCAGGGTGAAAGAGAAGAGGGTGGTTTTTTTCCTTGGAGTCTGAAGGAATAGGGAGCAGGAGGGAGAAGGGTGAAGAGAATTTGGGACAACCAAGCGAAGGTAGAAGAGGTGGAAGACCCCACAAGGGGCGGCATGGTCGGGGAGGGAGGGAAAGCTGAGGGAGATCGATGTGTGAGAAGCGTGGAGGACCGATGGAGAGCAGGGAGAGCACTGGAGAGAGTGAGCAGGGGTGGCTGTCTCGACACCAAATGCGGGTTGACCGATGTCCTTTTCGAGTTCTATTTAGAACGCAGGCAATACGAAATATCAGATATCATACACTGATAGAAATATATTGCCTACACATGGCGTTGCCTATTAGGACGACAGGTTCTCCAGCAATAAAGATGGTGTCTTCTGGGCAAAATTAACTATGCAGGTCCCCCCTATATAATACGGACGAGAAACCTGCATCCTCACTTCTACCCTGAATACACCAGTAAGATGGCTAGAGAAACTTTCGTCTCTAATTGACAACGCCTCCTTGATGAATTCCTAAAAGCAGTACCTCAAGGCGCAGGTGAAACCTTAGAACCACTGTATGAGATGTTGACATGAAATATTTGCATGATATTTAAACCTTCCAGTCTCACCTAGAGGTGTGGGGCATTGGACCTCACCTTGAGGGAAATAAGGGTTACTTTCCGACATTTTTTCATTTTATGGACCCATGAGGTAATGGGAAAACCAAAAGAGGTAGGGTACTGCTATTTTGGAGAGATAATGAGCAGGCTTAGGGAATACCAATTCCTTTTCATATACTATTGGCTTGATACAGTGACCAGAGGTGCCGTGTTCAAATACTGGCAGATGTAGAAATTTTTCAGTGGAATCTCGATCCCTTCTAGGGAGCAAAGTGAAGAGTTAGTACTCCGTCCATCAGATGGGGGGTTAAACTATTGGCTCCTTGACGCCATCCCTTAAGAGGTGCCGACTGCTGAGAGAGCTAATGACGGCAACGATGTCTCTCCACCATTCCTCCGTTCCATATATATCCCTTCCAAAATAGGCTACCCACCCTTCTATATGGAGAAAATGACCTCAGTTGTTGGTTGCCTCCCCTAGGTCTGACCAAATCCTCTCTCTGTCCTTCTCCGTGTAGTTTATAAAAATAAAGAGGAAATCCGTCGACGGGAAACGGCGAGTCTGTGCGCTCACGAAGGAAAGGGAAACAGATGTCGATAAGGAACAGCATGAAGCACAAAAGGGAAGGTTGCCTTAAAAAATTCAAGGGGTCGTATTACCTCGGACCTTTTGTGCCAACGACCTTTTCATTCGGTTACCGAAAACGGAGACTTCCTCCAAGTTATGGATACAAACAGAGAGTTATCGAGAGGTTTATGGGGAGACAAGTGAACTACCGACTCTAGTAGCCGATCCCCATTATACCTACATCGGCCCGATAATTCAATCATTTAGAGAATAAACGATCCGAATCGTACGCCGGTCAAAAGATTTAATAATTTATTGTAATAAATCACCTAAGTAAAAGCCGTCACACTCAGATTGCCAACAACGCTTAAACCTAACGTAACAGAATTCAAACAAAAAAACACCATGTTTCCACTCCTGTACTTTAATATAATTTACGCTACCCTCTATGGTTTAAAACTTCTGCAATGGTAATGCATGTAAAAACGTTTTCTTTTCCTTTTTCAAGAAATGATTGAACAGATACACCGTGATAGTCCAGAAGTTTTAGAGAGCTAGGTTGACAAAGGGAATATTTTTTCAACCCCTCAACATACTCCAATCCCTCAACCCCTCCAGAGCTGAGGAGAAATACAGAACGGAAATAAACTACTGAACTGGTAGGTGAAACTCCTCCTTTCAACAATCATTAGTAAATAAAACAAAAACAGATTGAGACACTAGTCATTCCGTTGGTATAAAATTCACTTTTGCCCTTCCTCTCTTAAAATTCCGTTCCTAATCCGTTCGCTTTATGGCTGGTGTAGTATAAATTATAGAAGAAGTATAAATTATAAATATAGAAAATTATAGAAAAGTATAAATTATAGGAAAGGCTTCTATAATTTATAATTTTTATTGATATGTATTCACTGTATACATTTCATTTAATTGCTTTTTCATATTATAATTATGATAGCTATTGATAATTTTTCTAAATACGGCGTGGCGAGTTTGACTTAAATAAGCTCTACTGAAACTGTGCTCCCTGAAACCCAAAGGGTGCTCTAATAATCATCTCCATGAAATGAAACTTTATTAGAGATATTAATCACTTTCGATGCATTGGATATTTTTTAAATTATGGATATCAATTGGATATTAAACTTGAGAATGGCACAGTCGTAACGATGGAATTATTGCCCATTTGCTCTAATTTGGACCGTACAAACTTCATCAGATAGTGCTAAACTATGAGCATACTTAGGTTATATTGAGAGTAAGCGTAATTAACTACAGTAACGTTCACTACCAGTATGGTTCACATTAACTTGTAACAACAAATATGTATTTGGCATTTAGCTTACTTTATTCTAAATCACTAGTTAGAGTATTAATCTTTCAGTTAGAAGCACGCATTAGCCTCCATATGATATTCAAATTACCGCGTTCTTTTGTGATTCAAATTGGCGGATTAGCCAGCTTGTTGTTATGCAGGGCTCTCGGACCTAACTGTGTAACTCTGCATTCTCTTGATCAATGTGCATACCGGTTTTTCCCCGGCTTCACTATTTCATCAAAACCATTTCAAGACATATTCTCTAGCCAGTGGTTCAGTTTGATACATGAGTACAGAGCCCACCAAGAAGGTGCAAAGCAGGACGCGTCTGGCACGGCGCGTGGAAGTTATACAGCAGAGTAGAGGGGGCACCTGTGGTTTCTGGTGTCCTGCGGTTCCGCTACATAGGTTAAGCTGGATGGACCCAGAGGCCTCACTTGTTTAAAATCCTGAATCTCTTGTCAGTAGCCTCACTCTGACCTACTGACTACACTCTGACTACACTCTACCTATGATCTACATCCACATACTAGTGCGAGCAGCCGCGCCGTAGGGGCGTGTTACTGGGGATATTATAACACACAGTCAGTCTCTTATTATTTTAGCATATTTAGTTTTAATCTATGAAGATAAAAAACACCGCAAATTATAGAATTCAGGAAGAGATTTGAAAAAGGAAGTCAGAGTAAAGATTTTATGTTTCCTATCTAAGGGTAAATATCCTCCTTATAAAGAAAAGTTGGTCCTTATAGTTATATATATATAGACTTTTAATAGACTTAATGGATATATATATATATATATATAATGTCTTGGTAGAAAATCGCTCTCGGTGACGATGCACATGCATAAATAAAACAGTGATACACTAAACAAACACAGAAACACGCAAAAAGGACACTCACAAAAGAAAACTTGTACGTTTCGACGTCAGGACGCCATCGTCAGCGGTAGAGGAATCATTCCTCTACCGCTGACGATGGCGTCCTGACGTCGAAACGTACAAGTTTTCTTTTGTGAGTGTCCTTTTTGCGTGTTTCTGTGTTTGTTTAGTGTATCACTGTTTTATTTATGCATGTATATATATATATATATATATATATATATATATATATATATATATATATATATATATATATATTAGAACGATAAATTAATCAGCGAATGATCATTATTACCATGGAAATTTTAAGAGATAGCTGACTGTAGTAATCCTACCAAAAAGTATTGTTAAGACGAAAATAAAAAAACAATTGTTTGATATTGTTACTAGTACAACTTTTCAACAGCAGAAAAATGGTTTTGCTAAAATTTTAAAAGGCAAATAACAATTTTACTGACACCATCATCCATTGACTTGGCGCTAAAAAAAACAGAAATTCAAAATTGAGCTTACAATATTCTGCTACATTCTACCATAGTGATACTACACTATACTGAGTCCATTAAGTCTATTAAAAGTCCATGGTTTCAACGACTGGTAAAATACTCATTCCTCAGAGAGATGGCTCTCGAATAAGGGGATTTCTGGGGAGAGGATCACTAAGGGATTTCTGGTAGGAATAATCGACACTCATTCCTCATTAATTTGAAATTACTGCGGGGAATTAGATCGTTGGACGAAACCATTGTCAGTTATGGGAGGGGAAGGGCGGAAAGCATTGGGAAAATAGAAAGTGGGAAAAAAGAAAGAGGATGTGGATTGGGGCATTCGTGGAAAATTTCTGGTGAGGACAAGAGAACTGAATAGGACGCGGGCACAAAGACGGGAGTGATAGATTTAATGGACGGGAAAAATCTGTGCGAAACACACCAGAGGAGATATTTTATAAAATATCATGCGTAAAAGTCCTGAAACGTATCCCTATTAAAACGATAAATTTTTAAAATTTTCTCGATAATGTGACAATCATGAATCAGCAATGTCCAGCAGCAAAATATTAGCATTTGGATATGAAGTTATGACATCCATTAATTTATGGAAGGTATTACTAAATTCGAGATGAAGGAACTACTATCGCTTTCGTAATTTATCCCCCAATAGATATTTCTTCGTCATATAAAAGTTAACTCTCCTGCCGCTGGATACATTTGATGTTTGTTTAGTATTAAAGTAAAATTATTTACGAACAAGAAATATAGTTAGAATTAATAAATACAAAGAGAAAATAGAGTTTAGAGTAACAGCAAACAAACCTTCGGATGGATGATTGCTGATTATGAACAAAAAACTCATCGTTCCTCACATATTAGACTTTTTATAAAGTAATTACGCCTCCTAGTGGTTGCTTACATATCCACCATCTCGGTTTTTCACGGAAAAATCTTTAACATCATTTATTAGACCCAACAAGATCTGAGTTCATTTATGGAACCATTAAAGTCATTGAATGTTTGTTCAATGCTAATGAAATGAATAACTTGACTTCTCGATCACATAACTTCAATAATGCAAAGGATATTTATGCATATATTTCGGCAATTGGCCAAACTAGTTTTAAAAATATGAGGGATAACATTTCAAATTACGTAAAAGAAGAACATGGAATATGGGATTTTCGATCATCTGATAAAATTTGGAAGAACTTTTTCATTAAGTAGATGTGAAAATACACGTCTCTCGGAGTAGAAAAACGATCCAAGTAACTCAAATAGGAAATTGTCTCAATCACAATCATGATCCATGGCGTACAAATAACTAGAAATTAAAACATCTTGATCCACTCTGTCGATTGTGATATTCCTCTGGAGATAGATTTTTAAAAGCGAGAAAAGCCAGTTGCAAACTATAGTGAGCTAATGTAAACTATATAATCAAACTTAAAAGGAAGCGTTGCGGAATATTAACTCTATTAATGAAACACTTCATTTTTTTACCTTCAATGCTTTAAATTTATATCCTTTCAAAAAGCGAAATGACCTTAGCCGTCGAAGCACGTTAAATAAAAATACTTCCACTAGCTTTCAAAAACCTAAATTTTCAGGAATGTGGTTGACATTGTGCAACCGGTCCTAAGTAGCTACCGCACTCACCACAATTTACCATTAGACGTTTTCTTGTGCATCTACAAAATATTAGAAATGTAACTCTTAGCGCACTTGCTGCCCAATGAACAAATTAATGTAGACTAAACATCTTTCGTCACATACAACCGCGACAAATATTTATTTCATTAATGACAAACTAAGTTAATTCCTATTGTTACTCCAGAATTAAATGCTGGTTCTGGATTTATTTTAAGCTGTACGTATATTTTTAATAATTATAAACGCTTATTATACGCTTTTTGAATTTAGGCATTTTAAACAATTTGTACCAAGGTTTTCATCGGTTTAAATCATCGGTTTTCTATCGACTCCACGGTTTTAGATGAAATTTATGATACGAGAAATTATATTGGACAAAATATTTTATTTCTGTGGGAAAGGTAATGAACTTGCCACTTATCAACATAAAAGATACCGAATAACACTCAAATTTCGTAAGCATAGTCTTTCAATTTCAAAAATCAATAAAGTTAATTTTTGATCAACTTTGCTCAAATTTTATGAGAGGGAAACCTTTAATTACGAGCAACATATTTCTCTCTGCAGCTGGCATGCATGGAAGGTCATGAACTGATGACCTTCACATTCGCCACAGGCGTGGTCAAATCGACTTCGAATGAAAACCGCTCTAATGGAGCGCCCAGTTCGTTCCTATGCTCTCATATTTTATGGTGGGAAGTGGTATTCCAAAATTGTAACGTTTAAAAAGAAAAAAAGTACTTAGACATTTAGGAATATATAACCGTCGCCAATTTCGAGAACTATTGTAATTAAAGAAATGGCTCCAAAGTAATACTTCCTAGAAACAATGACCAAGGTGATTATTTATGAAAATTATAACATAAAAATATAGGTAAAATAATTGGTAATGGTAATAATTGCCCCGTAGCGTTTTGCTTGTTTCTTGTTTTGGCGTGGATGGCTAATCAGTCCCAGATTTTGAAAGGCATTATGTAAAGCCTTTATTTTAATGTATCACACTATTCAATTCCTGAATTGCAAGCCAGCTATTTCAAAATATGGATTCTATGGGCTACGATAAGAATTTTAAATATCCTCCAGTCCGTATAAGGATTTAGTTGTTTCCCGGCGTCAGATATAAGAGGTCCGTCGCCGATGATATGCCGGTTACCTAAATATGCAAAATTCTCTTCCTTTTCAAAGAAATATTCTCTCTTTTTCAAAGAGATATTCTTTCTCTTTCAAAGAGAAATTCTTCCTCTTCCAAAGACATGAAAATCTTCTGGGTTTTGCGTTTTCGCAAGAGTATCTAAAATAAGACATTTTGTTTACTAAAATTCCTCTCAAGAGTTTTCCTCATCGATTTTTGCGCCGCCCCTTCACATTTGGTGCTAAAGATAAGATGACACTTGCAGGGAGCGTCGAGAAAGCGAAAGCACCCTTCCGACGGAAGGTATAAAAGAGCGCATCCTCTTATAACTCTCTGACTTTCCCTCTGGCACGAAGCAAACACGATAACCTGACTTCACAGGAACCAATTAACACATAATTACGAGGAGACGAAAAACAAGGTGGCATTTTTTGTTCCTGCCCCTCGCTCGCCCCTCTACCTTCGCTAGCTTCTCGGAGAATATCCTTATTTTCAAGCCGCGAATGATGAAGTGGCGTACCACCATTTTGGGGGAAGTTGGAGCATGAGACGAGAGAACTAGGAGGATGAGTTGTGGCGGGAGTCGATGAGATAAGACGCGAGGAAAAGTGAAGGAGAAGAGCGGGAGAAGGAAGGAGTGGCGACGGAGAGCTCTTGGACATTTTCATTTCGTTATCGCATAGCGATGTCAATTTTCCGAGGCGAAATTCACGATGCAACGCATAGTGATAATTTCTATAGATTTTATGCGCACAATTATAACTCTCACTCAGGTAGACATGGTTATGCACTCCTGAATAATATCTTAACATGATAAGTGGGTAAAAAACTGAAAAGATAGTAGTTTTTCATATCATACGCAAGCCAACTTTTGCGACCAATTGACCTACTGGATTGAAAAAACTTCCAGGAAATTTAATAGCCGTAAAATGAAAGAACCACGCTAATTCTGGATTCGAATTAGAAGCAAAAGACTGCATTTATTGAATAAAAAAGCGTTAATAATTTTTTAAATGGCGCTAATTTGGGATCCTCAGCCTAGAGTAGATGACCAATACCAACTATCGCTTTTTTTCTAATACCTTGGGTGTGTCGTAATTGAAAAAAGCCATTTTACCGAAAGTAAAACATTAAAATGTAAAATTCCTCATTTTTTCCCACTAACGCAGTCTTGAGATAACCTCCGCAAGTGTGAGCGGGCGAGACGGCGACCGGGGAACCATGCGGGAGATGGGAATGGAAAGTGGCAGCTGAGGTGGAGGGAGGATGGCGAAGGGAGCAGTGAAAGCTATTTCCACGGAAGGGATGGGAAATTAATTTTTTCAAGAAGTAGAGAAAGAGAGAGAGGAAGAACCATACAAGCGGGGGGTGGAGGGAGTAAAGGGAAATGCGAAGTGAAGGGGAGAGGGAGAGAGAAGACGACGCTGTCTCCGGTTCTAGTCGATTTACGACCTATTGCGCCCGGTCGCACTCTGCATTCGATTACACGAACGATAGAGACGGTGCGGATATGGAGTGGTGTGCGTGTTCGTGGGGGATAACCGATTTCTTTCGCCGAATATGAAAGAGGGCTGGGCGAGAACCTTGTCGGACTCGAGATTAATTTTTCTATCCCGCGACGGCGAACGGCTATGCTGCTCTGGGAGATTTCGCTCCACCGTAGACCTCGGTGCTTAGGTGCTCCAGGTGCTTTAGCCGGCTTCACATGGGACGTCTTTCCCGTCGTTTTTCCGGTGTTAAACCTTGCGTTACCTTCGGATGCACAGCGTGTTCCATCGCAAAGAAATTTTTCATTTTTCCAAGATAGAATCAGTGCCATTTTTTTGCGTCAGGAGAAGCGTGGCCCAACCAGGAGTCTATATTCTCTTTAAGTGATTAGGAAATTCCAGACTGCAGACAGCGGAAGTTTAGCCACGTTCAACCCTATTAAGAGAAAAACGCTTCAACCGATATCTTAAACTTTTACGGCTACGTGACTAAAAGCGCTAGGAGTATAGCAGCTAATACATTTTTCCTCCAAGTGAACACATTTTCAAGAGCAGAAGGTGATAGCAAGCTTTAAAGGAGAACGAGTATATACACCCAGTATTACACGCTAAAGAACTCCTGCTCAACCATAGGAGGAAACATCGTCTGAGACAGTTCACCCTAAGTGGAAAGCAGGACCGATTAAGATTCTACAATACAGGGTTCAACGCAAATAATAGTGCAGGAAAAAAACGTCCAATGAGAAGCCGAATTAAGGTTATGTCGCACCGTCTAGAATAGGAACTCAATCCTAAAACAGACTCAACATCTACATCCAACGTGGGATTTGTACCCGCGGCCTGTAAAGTGCCAAGTCGAAGCGTGACCAACCTGACGATCGCGGTTAGCTTCACTCCACCGTTACCATTTACTGACACCTCCCATTTCAGTTTCTGCACAGGACTTCCAGCGGACGGTGGTGAGGTAAAATTCTGCGACGCTATTTGCTGGAGGGTGGATAGCTCGGGGTTTTAAATCAACTAAGAGGAGCACAAAAGCAAGAATCCCACATTAAAAATATCTCAGCTCAGGCGAGTATATGTTTCTCAAAATTACTTTCCAGGGGAAGACTCAACTAAAAAAGATTTCGTTGGCTAGCTCAGCAGTGCCTTGAATTTGTTCCATCTCATGGACTGTATTGTATGTTTGTTGAGCTCATTTCAAGATTTAGATATTATAGTTGCATTAGAACTAGACTGTTGTTGTGAAGGCCTCCGCAGAACTGTTTAGATAATATAGATTTTTCAGGGCTTCTTCCGCACTGATCCATATCCATGGAACACAATTTCGTCAGCATTCCGGCTAGCTTCCTCAGGTCAAAAATGTCTATGCAGTATATTGTCCGCCTTGTATGCTATGTTTCTGTCAGACGGGCGCGCTATGATTTTTTGGCTTTTCCTTTTTCGTGAAAAATACTTCATTTTAGTCCAAGCAATGGAAATGGGGTTGAAAGGTTTGGTGTTTTCCCGGAGAACAAGGCTGATGAGATTTTCTCGGGTTTCCCACCGGGTCTGGAAAACGGTTGTTTCCAACGTTTTGTTGGCTAAGACAGCCATCGGAACGTTGGCAACAACCACCCCCCCTGACCCGTTGGGCAATGGAACTATCTATTGTGGGGAGGGGGGGCCGGGGGTGCTTTAATTAAGATGGCTTGGTGGTGTAACTGGCTAACACACCTGACCGGCAATTGGGAGATCCGGGTTCGAATCCCGGTCAAGTCAAATGATTTTTTCATGGCGAATTTCACCGTCATTGGTGTATAACTTCGCACCCGTGTGCGTGACTGCGTACCATATAATTTGTGCATACGCAATGATTGGAAATAAAAATAATTTTGCGTTAAATATAAACTCCGACAAACATGTGGAGAATCTTGACGACAAGTATAATGAGAAAGAGTGATAACAATTATAAAGCAATGGAAATAAGAGAGAAAGAAGGTGATGGAATATGATACGAAACATGACTTTAAACAGGCGAGGAGAAAGGAAATAATAGTGAGAGGACTTTGTGAAGTAAAAGAGAATATCTGTCCATGAGATCGAAGGACACATCATTTGGGTCGAAGGCGATTCAGTTTTTGGTTATTCTTTCATTATAAATTGGGAAGGGAATTGGAGTAGAGTCCTATCAAGTGGAAACATTCTGAGTGAGTGAACAAATGAAAACGAAGCTGAAAAAGAGGAGACCGAAGAAAAAGGTATGACAGATATCGCATGGGAGAGAGGAAGAAATCGGCAGAAAATATTGGAGGCATGTAATAATATCGGTAAGCCATGCAAGATTCTATAAACAGTAAAAATATTCTTACATCATCACACATTATCATATATTATTGCCACACAGCGATTTATTCAAGACTGAAAAAGAGCAATATATACGGCAACCACATTGGATATACTTTTATCATCATCATTAATCAAGCAATGCCAAGGCCTGTATTCTACAACCCTCCGTACACACCTCCATGCCCTCCGCACACACCTCCATGCTAAATAAAACAAGAATAACACATTTTCAACCTGATCATACCCGATGCACGTTTAATTTGGGATACAATATTAGAAAATACTGCTTTTTTATTTCTAAACGAGTAGAGTGCTGAAAGATAGAGTAGATGTAGGCACACTACACCTAAGAGATGCCATCTACCACCAAGATGCAATTCAGTAGAAGAATGTATAAAAAAGAATCAAATAAAGAAAAATAAGTACAAGAGAAACAAGGCAGTTTTTATCACGAGCGTAAGCTTATCAATAAGATTTGGGGCTATATTTAATAATATGTTTTAACCTTGAGCCATAAAAACTGAAAAAATAATCCTCATTTTTTTGGGCGCTCCAAGTTTCTTCGATTCAATGAACTCCTCATTTGGATCGTTGATGATATTAAGTACGCAAGCGTTCGTTTCATCCAGACATTTTCCACCCAGTGAGCAAAACAGGTTTCTAAATTTGGCAGTGGATAGCACTCGGTCACTTAAAAGTTTTTTCAGGCATATGGCTTTGAGAAGGTAGTTAACCGGCATTTTTAGGCTAAAGATTATGCTAAAGAACTCTTGCAGCCCATGTTTATAGGGAAGGTTTAACATGGGTTCCCGATAATTATTCTCTGAAGCACACCTACAGATGAGAAAGGCTGAGGATAAATAACAAAAACCTGATGAAGTGACTGAATATAAGGCCTGTCACATTCATGGGGGTATCTCAGTAGTAATTTTACACAGATATCATTCTTTTCGTTATTGTAATTTGAACTCCGGCACACTTTAAAGTTATCTCAGGATAACTGTGGCTCTAAATAACAAATTATTCTGAGAAAAGTGTTATGAGCTTGTTTTCTTGATTGAAAGTCTCCAGTTTTATCAATATTCCGAGTGAAATATACTTCGTTTTAGCGTGGTCACCCTAAATTTGCGAATTAAAGGTGCATCTTCAGTAATTTTCATTGGGCTAGGAGAAAACTCTTAATCGCAAGAACTTAAAATATTTCGAATGTTGTTATTGACGTGGAATATACGCGTATTGCACTTCTCACTTCATTAATACCAGGAGCGGTATAAAAAACTCCAGGAATTGCCAATACTGTTAACTCAGCGCTTGTTATGTGGGTTTTTCCCAAACCGCACTAGCAGAAAACCCTAACTCATGCGAGAGGAATATTTTAAAGCTAATGATTCGACCTTAAACTCGAAAGAATCCTTAGGCCAGCAGAAAACACCTAAGAGGTGAAAGGAGACGCAATCTTCAATGGCTCAGCTCATAAAAGCATGAAGCTGTCGGAAGAATTTCGATCGAATATAATCGAATTCTGAGGAAACAAATACTCACGGACTTAAATTCCATCGATTCGAAATTTCGGTGAGCGAAAACTCAAAGAAAACAACTAGGTCGGGCCAGTGATTATCAAAGTGATGATCAGCAAGAACTTGGATTTATTGAGCCTCGAAAGTTCTTCATTTTTGACATCACAGCATCGAAAAACCTTGACTTTCGCATTAAAAAATTGAGTTTAGATGATGATTTATTCTTCGTTGTTTGTAGCAAATATAGTCATCACTGTGTCACAGCTACGTTAATGAGAATATTATATGTATTTAAGCTTCAATACCTGTTTTTTATTTGCTTTGAGATCTTCCAAGTGTGTAATACTTTTTAGTTAAACCGTAGGTAGAGTCAAGGAAAGGATATAGACTCGGGAGGGAATTTTGAACAAGTTATAACCTTTAGCAGTATTTAAATAATAATTCACATGATAGAAGTCATAGCAACCAGGTTCACAAAACACCATTTAAGTTCATTACATACTCCGCTTATGACACCTATGACAGGCGACATATTTAAATTAGAATGTATGTAATGTACACAATTCTGGATATTTCATGAGCCAAGACGAAATTGCTATGTACATATTTCATGACAGAAGGACCTCGTAGCCACAGACAGGGCAATCAGCATACGCTTCCCCGCCTCATGTTCTACCACATTTTATGTGTCATTGCCGACATACTAATTGGCACCCTCACTGTATCAGGTTGCATTAATATCGGGAATAACCAGTGGAATAAATCATACACACGAGGTTCTTGAACTGGAGGAGTCATATGCTGTAACAGCTTTTTTAGTGACAATGCTTGTCATATGTGCTAGCTTAAAAAAATATCAATGTTGATTTACCTTTGCAAAGTTGCTTTCGACGAGTGATACAGACGAGATCATCAACGATCTCTAGCTCCTTTCCTCGAGCACAAAAACTCCAGAGCCAGAAAACCAATATTCTCTCTCCCATCTCTCCCTCAGATTCGCACACATCTTCTTCCATCACAGGGCACCTTTCCATACCCCGCCAGGACAGTTCCTCTGCTTTCCACTTGGTTATCACCTGTTATGTATAGGTTTCACAAAGCAACAAAATTCGAATGACGGAAGAATATTTTTGGAAAAATGTTGACTGTAGGTAGGCGATTTGGCCGATATAACGCGATGGATAGGCAATGTCAAGACTACTTTATATGCGACAAATGGAACGGAAGCATCAAAAGTGTCCATTTTTCATATTAGATGCACACATTTTCATATTTTTCTCCGCGATGTACCAAAAATACTACTCCAATGGGTAAGGACTGTCATTTCACTTAATATTATTTTTGTGCGTAGGCCTGGCGACGTTCAAGAATGCGGTCACTTAAATTTCCCACCAAGGTGAATTGACTTTAAAAAAAGAAAAAGGCGTAGAAAAGTCATAGAATATCAATAGTCAATATGCAAGTTTGTTAACCTACTTTTCTATCTGGAAAGCTGATTTGGCATGCTATATACCCTTAAATCCTTCATCAAGCGATAATTTTGTCGTTCAAATTTCGTGGCCCATGCATGCATGTATCCTAAAAACTATGCAATCATATTAAAAATAATAATTTGCCTACCCTTTAGGATGTCTTCATGGAAAAAATTACCACTTGATTGCGTTTTATGGAGCATACAAGGCCAGGCCTACTCCGTTTCATTATACAAGTCGAATTCTCACAAAATAATCAAAGGGACTTTCAAATTAGGCCCAATCATCAATTTGAAACCCTCACTACAAGTTTTTTAACGCAAGATATAACTTACCTTTGTGAAAATGGAGCCACTCGTTCGTTAAAGAGTTATAATGCTCATGCTACTGGGGAAAATAATATCATATGAAAGTGGCCATGGAGAAAGAACGTCAAGCTCATAACATCTAAAAAAATAACAGGGATCCGTGAGAGGGATTGAGGTCGTATCAACATGGAACATTGAGATTATTTTTAGAAGTCTATCCATAGGCAATAAGCGCGAAAATGTGAGAAGGAGCTGAGAGCAAACTTGGAATATTGCGGAAGAAACTTTTATATTAACGTAGATTGCCCATCGAAGGGTTGCTCACGGAGAAGACGGTTGACGGCTTTGTAAATAAAAATATTTCTATTTTTTTGAGCACGTTTACCGCAAATCCTATAGGTTTTGTGAGCACCACTTCTCGTTCAGCGTCCACACCCAACTCGGAGATAGGATTCAGACGTGTTAAAGGCCTCTTTGGATACTTGAGCCGAGCATCTGCCAACAGTTTACTCAACAGGTCTCTAGGAGGTTATATTCTCAGCTGATTTGGCTTGAAACCCTAAAAGGAATATATGGCGGCAAAAATCCCTTTCTCAGCAAAGCTTGCAATCCTGAGGCAAATAAAAAATAGTAAGAAACTTCGTCAATATTCAACCATTACATTGAAAAAATGGTTGCTAAAAAAATAAAAACAGAAAAAACCGTGCACGGGGAAACATCATAACTTGGTAATGATAGCGGTGAGGAAAGAAGATTTTCGGAGAATGCGTAACTACATGGGAATAACTATGATGAAGTATAACTTGACTATTAGAATAAAAACAAAACATGATTAATGGAAGTAATCAGGAAGGGAAATTAATCATGATACTTAAACAGAAAATACTGGAACAATGGGATGAATTTTGTTTTCTGGGAAGGAAGGTCACGAGTAATCGAAAAAGCAGGAAAGGCAGTGATCAGGATAACCCAAGAAAAGAGTGAATTTCATCAGAGGATGAATATACAAGCAGCACGAAACTAACAAGGAATCATGCTTGAAAGCACACTAAAGCACTTCATTCAAACATCCGTGCATAATATGAAGTAAGCTTTGTATAGTCCACAAAACGTTTTCAAATTTCACTCGCCAATCCATGTTTCGACATATGAAGACTTTGTTGTTGATTTATGAAGCTATTCTGCCTTTATCACGATTTCATAAGTGCAACCTTGGTCTGCAAGTGAAATAAAAAAATGTATTGTGGACTATACAAAGTTTACTTCGTATGAACAATAGAGTACCACAAGGTTACGCACAAAAAAATGAAGCCCCAAAACACGCATAAAGCATGCTCTTATTTGGGAGTGAAGCTTGGATGATATCAGCAGGAAAGATTGAAAACGATGGGAAAGTAGAAAAAAGGAAGAATTATGAAGATCAAATCAACGGAGAGAATCACTTATAAAGAATTACTACAATTAGAAGAAGAGAAAAGACTTTACGAAAACACAGCTAAGCAGAAGAGAAAAACCTACGGTATACTTAAGAAATATAGAAGCGTCATGAAGTCATAATGGAAGAAGAAACAAAACAAAAAAATTACCGAAGAAGACCATCGGTGGAATACATCAAATAAGTTATGAGAATAAGGAATAATGACAAAACTAATTGGTTATCTGAATATAAAATGGAGTGGAGAGCTGCAGCAAAAAATAACTTTCGGAATCATAACCGCTAATGATAATGAAAGTTTAGCTTACAATAGTTAAAGAGCAGCAAAATGGCTACGAGTTTAAAATTTTTCAAAAAGTGAATTTGCTCAATTTTTAAAGCAGTATCGATGAGACATTTAATACCTGTTTTTGCATGCACCTCATTATCTGGGAGCGCTATACTCTGGCAGGTGGATCTTTTGGCTACAGTATGAAGGAAGCTAAATACAAAATCTGCTGTTCTCTCAGGATGCACCAGAATATATAACTGTCGGTGCCGTTCAGCTGTCCATCAGAACTCTATGGGAAACCGCAGGTGACATAGAAGGAAATTTTTCAGTGAATGAGTAAATTTAATCTGCAATAGATTTTGGTTCGATGTGAGCTCCTGCCTAACTGATAAAAAATCCAACCCCAGATTTTAATACAACGCAAATATAGGATAATTGCAACGATCTTATACCCATTGGGAAGTAATTTTAAGTAAATGATAGTTACATATCTAGTCTTATAAAATAATTTATATACTTATGTATTAAGAAACGGTAGTATAAAATCTGTTTAAATATTTTCACAGTATTATGATGGATTGAGCTAGGCTCTCCCATAAACGGCACTCACGTTGAAAAACTAGTGTGATGCATAATTCAAAAGCCCACTTTGCCCACTGTTACAAAAACATTCACTTAAACCTAAAAATACACCATCTAATTTAAAAGCTCACCATGCACAATGAAACCAGGCATACAGACTTATAGAAAATATCATACCGTTACTATAAAATCTAAAATTGAGAGTTTGTAGCGGCATGCATCGGTACATTCTGCTAAGCCCGTTTTACACGGGGCACGAAATTGCACAACTTCAAACTGAATGTTTTTCTCAATCGGGCGTACAATCATTTTTTGAATTAGAGCAGGGGCTATTTTACCATTTCGCGTTCATGCACGTTTGTACGTACATCAGATTGTGCAATTACGTGCCCCGTGGAAAACGGGCTTTATTCCCGACTGTCTGATTTATATGTATATTTGATATTATAGAATCGACCGTATACGGCTGGAGAGGCCCAAAAACCTAAAAAGGACATTCGGTAATAGTGATTAGCAGATTTTGCATTAAGTTAGTCTGAAAATCTGCCGATACCGGTCCCGTTAGTGCCACTAGTTGAGACCAAAGTCTCAAACAGTTGGATATATCCCTTTTTAACCGAAGAGTTGCAATTATGATTCGATGAGAAGGGTGAATTTATATTACGCACTTAGAGAGCGGTTCAGGTGAAGCACGTAAAAGGCTTTTAGCATATAAAGTTACAAATAAAAACTCTGACACGCATAAGGATGAAGACCTGCATCATAAGTTTATTTATAGTTTTTCATACGCTCATATGTTATTTTTATTGAGTAACTAAATGAGTTTCACCAAATGAAAAGTGCGTCGTCAAGAGCAGCTTCCTAATCGTGAAAACAATAGTCATAATGAGAGAGGAAGAGAGAGAAATAAAGATTTCCATTTCTAATGAGATAGCTTATTCATGACTTCCCATGACCACGTTATTTATTATGAAAAGAAATTAAATAATCATTCGCGGTAAAATTAATCTCTTAAATGTACATTCCCAATTTCTATTCTTGTAAGCCTCGTAATAAGGGCTTTTAATTGACGATTTAAAAATAAATCCTCCAATTTAGATACCTATAGTTAAAACCGTAAGTCAGTTACGTTAGTAGCATTAACTATTCCAACGACGATGGTGGATAAACCTATTAATTATTGCAGAAGAAAAATAGCCTCAAGCATTTTGAATTGATTTATATTCATGAGAAAACTCATTTGGGGCTCTGCCAAAAGTTTCCTTGCTGAATTCCGTGCAAACCATTCACGCTTCCATAATTTCTCAAGTATTTGTGAAGTTAGGGGACTGAAAAGGCCGAGAATCTAAGACCAACTATTCCTTAAAGGATTCCCTTTGCAGCACTGTCATCTCCAATAATTAAACCAGATTCTCAGCGTTAGGTGCTATGATAATCTAAAAAATTGTGTGGTCATAATTTGCTATTGTATATTTGTAAAATATTTACGTTGAAATGTGCCAACATCAATTTTGATGGAAATATTTAGCTTAAAAGCGACTAATTTACCTTTAACCTTTATGATTAAAAACAGATGAATTTTTAGAAAGTAAAATGGGATTAAAAAGCCCTCTTACACATCATATTTGCACATAAACAAAGGGTCTGGTAATTTTACAGAAATATTATTTATAAAAACAAAGGGTCTGGTCAAGTTTTTTAATGGAAAATAGGAGTTTTATTTAGAATGGGGCGATAATGCGTAACATTCTTTTAATTTCAACATTAAAGTAAGTTATCATCCCATAATCACATTTTGAAAATCAGTGCAATTTTAGAGGGAGCTTAGTCTCCATCGGAGAAACCAATAACCTGTCCATGAAATCACCTGTCCAGGAAGAGGGCGACAACATATACGAAATACCTTTTACGCAACACATTTATGAATGCATTGGTCCCAAAAAATTGATATATGAGTCATTTAGAGTACAATCTTTACTCAGTTAATATTGTGCCAGGAACCAAAGTTCTTGAATTATGAGCCGGAGCCTAAGGAAGAACATAAATAGAACTTGGCCACCTGACCGATCGATACGCTCGCAATTTATTTCCGTCACATTTTGGATTCAATGGGGCGATTTACATATTCTACATCAGGTGAGAGAAACCCGACCTCTCTACCTTGAACCTCGAAAGACAATATGACGTACCAACCTCGAGTTTCCAATTTTTTTATGAATAACAAATGTGACAAGTCTCCAACTCGGGGAAAAGTTGGTAAAGTATGTCTTGGATGAGAACGTTGATGTTAGAGGGATGAGAGATGGACCAGGAGTTCTACCAGGGGGTTGATAGAAGGCAAGGTATTCGGCAGAAGACGTGTCCATTGGGGGTGATGGAATATTTCCAGTGGAGGTGGCGCTTTCCGTTTCGAAAGTATGAATGGGCGCTGGGGTGGGAGAGGGAAAGAGTAGGGTTGAAGTGGTGCACGGGGAGGAGGGAAGACGGACGAGGGGGGTGTCAGGGGTGGTGTGGGTCTTCGTCTTATGGATGGCGGATCGAAGATTCAATATTTTCGCTCCTCTGCTGCGGTCGTCGTGCAAAGTAAAGGATAGAGTTCGCCTTCAGATCTCGAGAACGCTATCCGGAAAAGAGGACCCAGGGGTTACGGGTCTCTCTCTCTTACTCTCTCTCCATTATTCATCTCTCATTCCTCACCGAAATATCTTTGACAACATTCACAATCAGCATTGCTTTGTAAATGACCTTCTCCTTCTGCGCCCTCTGATTACAAAAAAACTATTTTGCTTGAGGGCGCAAATATTGCTTTGTACCATCGATAACATAAGAATATGGGTGAAATAATAAGGCTCGACAGCACGGGGTAATGTTGAAGCAAACAAATGGTGGAATAGGCTATAATGAATGGGTCCCATTTGTAGTTCACCAGCACCCAAAACAAGGTTATTAGCGGAAGAATTATTATGATGATTTATACATATATGCGTCCACCGAGATTTATAAAAACATAACATTCCAAAGAACGCTATAGAACTATCTTTTCACGGTAGCGAGTACGCTCAGTGGACCACCAAAATAATAACTTCAGTTTGGTGCACCACAACGTCATCATTTTTTTCTTTAGGATACGCTCTGTGCAAAGCAAATATATCTTCCCAACTAATGAGTTCTTCTCGGTATTCCTACCGGGTTTGGCTCTCCATGATCGCCGACGTTTCGCCAGAAGACTTTCCTGCCATTATCATGAGCCTTGATAGAGACAGGAAAGACTTCTGCCGAAACGTCGGCTATCATGGAGAGTCTAACCCGGTGGGTAACCCGAGAAGAGCTCAACAGTATCATTCGCAGGGAAAGCCGGAAATCATATATCTTCGCAACATTTAATTCACGTCTTTAAAGAGCAGAATATTAGATGGAATTCATTCACACGTATGACGTATGGGAATGATTTCAACGATGATAGCTGGTCTTTAAAAGGGTATTTTATTCTGATGTTGGCCGGGCTATAAATTTTTGAAAACAGTTTTTTCAACACCAAATATTAACATTACCAACAGTCATTAATCGTAAGGAATAGTTTGCAGCATCATTCGAACCTGTTTCTCAGCCAACCACTTTTTCAATGGCGCCGCAGTATTTGTACATCAAAGTATAATGGTCATCTTTAGCAGTCAATCAAAAACTTTATTAAAAAACTGCCATTAGGAGATATATTTTTTAAACTCCCTGATGATTATTAACATTGGTCCAAGCGGAATATACGTCTTATTCCTTATAAATATCTAAAGACTCCGCTTTATTACCGGCGCACTATCAACGATGAACTTTGCACACTTAGGTCCCCACCGATAGTCGTGTATTGAAACTACCGTGTCTTCAGGTCATTGAGCTATAGAAGCGGGTCTTGTGGGCCTGACCGCAGATCGTAATTCTCATCATTCTTGTTGAACACCAAATTTCAATCAAACTTTCCAACTGGCTCTTGGTAACGATCTTTCACAACTATTTACTGCCTTATACTTATTTTTTTCACTACACCCAAAATAGCAAGACCACACAATTACCGAAGTTAAAATAAATGATGTATAAGATTCAAGCTACTTTAGGCAAGAAAAGAACACTAAGTAGTTTTAAATCAAAACGATTGGCCCAGCTGGTATGAGAGAGAGCGATCTCTTGCTCTACAGAGCTGCTTGTAAATTTAAAAAAGACAACGTTTAAATTTGATGACGAAGTGGACCTTGGAAAACACTCCTTGTTATCAATGAACGTTTTCAATTAAGCATTCACTCTTTCTCAATGCTCGTACATGAGTAACACGTGTGGAGAATGGTCTTACACGGCTATGGCTCCCTGTGAAAGTATCCAACACATTTGTCAGACGCTAACGCAAGTATACATTAATCTGCCTAGGTGACATTTAAATAGCCATGTCCTAACCAATGGATGCCCTAACCCTAGATAAAAATTCTGAGTCCTCTTTGACCACCAAAGTTAAGCATTGTTGCGCTTAGCTTATTATTGAATAGATGACCGTTCAACACATTGCAAGGGCCCCTGCCTACACGTGGCAGGTATAAAGTGTATGTGAGTGTTGCGAGCCCATAGGTGTCAAAGGAAAAACTGAAATTATTCTATGTACTGTCCTTTCGGTCTGGCATTAACTGACTCCTCTATGCTGAGCACCTCACTGCCTGGAAAATCTGTCTCCATCTCCCCCAACGATATTGGAAGGTTCCGACTTATGAAGAGTGCTGTAAATAAAAGTGTGATAGTCATCTTTAGCATTGACGGATCATACTTTGGAACTCCTGGAGGAACCCTGAAGCTGTACACCCTGCTGCGACAACAGCTGTCTGAGGCGCCTTGAGGATTTCGATTTGCGCTCCCTGAGTCAGATATAAAAGATAATAATGAGCGAATGTAGCTGAGTGGAAAGAAATGAACGCTCGATTGCACAAGTGGTCCCTCCGATTCGGTTGCCGCATATTCCGAGCCTCGATTGAACGACGGCGACGCGCAGAAGAGATATGGGTCGTCGATAAAGTGCTCGAAGACACTTCCCTTTTTAAACTCGAAGGAGAGACGAGGAAAAGAAAAGGTCAAGGTAGGCATCCTTTCAAATTATTGATGTCGGTCGAGGGAGGAAAACGAAGTGAATATATTTGCTTGCCCACTGAACGCAAGGATCGTGAATAATGCGTGTGCCTTCATAAATTCATGATTTCTGCGTGAGGGAAGGAGAATTTACGGACGGCACTGTAGAGTACTTACGATATAACGGCTTCATTAGATCAATAATTAATGCATTAAGGTAAATAAAGGCGAGTAATATTATATGCATGATTAAAAATTTAGAGTATAACGGTGCTTTGGAAATTAATCTAAAGAAAATATATTAAAATAGAAAAAGTTGTGAAAAAACCGAATTAGAATAATTTTCAAAGTCCTAATAACAATTTATCAGGGGTTTTAAAGGCAGGAAATAGTATGAAATGATAGTTTATAATAAATTTTGCGAACAATTTAAAGAGTGAGGCGTATACAACCGAAGCTAATTTTCAATTTTAAATCTCTGAATTCCAGAAGCATTAGGTGATAGAAAAGTTTCTTTTTCCAACCACGAATATATTTATAAAAGTTTCTTTAATATAAAGTATGCTCTTGCGTCTTTGTAAATTTCGTTCGATTAATAGATAGTATAATTTTCACGTTAACAAGATAGTTGAATTATGTAATACAATTATTAACTTCTATTGATGTCTCCACGAACGATATAGCTTTAACATTTATTAAATTTCAAGCATGAAATGGGACACAGAAAAAATATGCTCACGTGGACAATAAAACATTATTTTGACAGTTTGGGAAAAATATAGCTCGGTGGTTAGTTCCGATTTTGTTGGTAACACAAATGTAATGTACATAATGTATTCTAAATTTATCTATTTTCCTAATGTTCTTAAAGTTATTTTACGTATTATGGAACGACTTTTACGGTCAAAGCATGAAATAAAAGAAGTGTGAATACAGATATTTCAAATTGGTATGATATAATCAGCATTTAATAGGCATTACTAATAACAACTTTTTTTTTCAAGTCATATAGTAAAAAATGTAACTCGCTGATATGAAGTAAGAACTTACTAAACAGAAAGCTTATTAAAGTTTACTTGTTTGCGTGTTTGCAAACTTTACGTGATTACTAAATTACGTAACAACTATAGTATCCAGTACGAAATGGCGAAGGGTAATTGATTATAGACAGAAATCCTATGATTGAAAGAAAATCTAATTACTAAGCGCCTGATTCGAATTCTAGCATGAATAAGATTTGTCAGTGTGTAGAGATATTTGACGGAGACCAGACAATTCCCAACCGGTAAATAAGCAGCGAATTGAATCAGATGCGCAATTTCTCGGATGAAATTACATACGCGTAGGAAGCATGAATCAATTAGAGGGTAATTAGAGTAAGGGAAATTGGAAAAAATGAAAGTTCTCTTGCCTAAACATTTACCACATGCGTGAGGAAAATCAACCAGTCTATTTTTGAGCTGAATCACAATCGTTTACCAATCAAAATGCCCTTGTTGAAGAAACGAATTGGTATACTCATCCATAAAGAGAGGAAAATATATCAGGAGTCAATTTACGGAACGTATCAATAATTCAAAGCTTAATGACTTTGCTTAATGACTTCAGTAAGCACGTTTCAGATAAACCCCTGTTAAATGAGCTACTAAATGCGTCAAGGAATTCATAATTACTGAATGTGATCGTTTCAATCCTATTTTCCGGGTAAGGTTTACAAAATTCTGAATGATGAGGGGAACAATTACTTTTATACAAAACTATTACCGAGGGTCGTTAATCAAAGAAATCAATTTCCAATAAGGATTAGAATAACGAATATTTTTTATAAATTCGGTATGGGTACCAGGAAAATCCCCTATGCTAGAGGCTACGGTATGGGTAATGACTAATTTAAAAAGGGGGAGAATGA
Organism: Pyrrhosoma nymphula; assembly: GCA_963573305.1. Taxonomy (NCBI): domain Eukaryota; kingdom Metazoa; phylum Arthropoda; class Insecta; order Odonata; family Coenagrionidae; genus Pyrrhosoma; species Pyrrhosoma nymphula. The sequence goes on from OY754330.1 coordinate 90,270,186, forward strand.
AAATTTAAAAAAATTGATTTTCCAAATTCGCTTATATTCATCTTAAATAACTTAGTAACTTAAAGAAAACTATACATTATTAAGATGACCACTTTCTTATATGCTCTTTTTGGAGCAGGTTAAGCATTAATTTTTCCATGAAGTACTTGATTTAGAATAAACATTATCCATTATTAGTGCCAAAATATTCTCACAAAATGTATTATCCATAAAAACATTAATACTTTAAATTTTTATTTCTAGTTGAGCGAGAAAAAATTAATATTAGAGTAATGTAATGATAGCAGTGATAAATACAACTAGGGAATTTATTCCTTCTCAACTGTCCTTCACCAAACTATGAGAGAAATAAAAATGGCGCTGCATTCAAATACTCCTCGGTGCTGTAGGAACACCCAATGAGCCTCAAGATGAGGAAAATAATTATGATCGCAAAAATCATCGATGGGAAAGTGAATGGTACGAATGACTTCGAAAAAGAAGCTGACTTGAAGTTAATGAGTGCAAGAAATCTAATAAGAAAGTGACATACAGGTCACTACATTTCACCCACAAAATCTACCATAAGCGGAGTCCATAAAAATGATTTTTTTTAAATTTGTCGATAGATCTTAAATGCGAAAGTCAGGCCTTGAGATCGATCACACAACTGGAGGAGTATGCGTATTCGCCCTTTTAAATTAACCAGTTTCAAAACCTGTTTCAGTGAAATTTTCTGTGCGAGATGTGAAAGAGCCAAAAATGAATCCCAGGCAGAGAGAAATTATTAGTGCGGCTCCCATGCCGTTCCTCTGCTTGTCATATGGAAAGACTTGACATCCATGACGAAATAAGCGAAAACAAATAGTTTCCCCGTCTTCCTTTTTCCCTCGGCACCAGCCATTTACCGACGTGGAATCCATCTCATTTCACGACGAGGGATGTATACATCCTCCTCCATCCGTCGCATTAGCATAATCCACTCTTCCTAACTCCTATCTCCCTCCACCCTGCGTAACCTCCATCCCTCCACAACAGGCAGAGACAAGTGAGTTCACATGCCCCTCAGCAGGAAATGTTTCCCTTTTCTCTATCAACACATTGCGTTATTCCCAACCATATCTCTTAGTCCTTGCTACAATCCCGCCGCTGTAAACTGGAGGGTAACGAACTGGCCCAGAAACCCGAAGTTTCAGGGTTCAAACCCAATTCTCTGGGTTGGTTTCATTGTTATTTTGGGAGGCAACCCACAACTGACGTAATTTGTACTCTTAAATGGGAATTACAAGGCAGCTGCGATTGGAGGAGTAGAGAGAAACCTGGTGACGACATTAACCGATCTTGACGAAAGGATCCAAAGTATAGCACTCTATCCGGAGTAGGTACTCCAGGACATATGTAGGAAACTTAAAAAAAAAGTCTACGCAATTGACCGTGTTTGGACCTGGGTAATCTCTCTATCTCTGGTCCCAACGCAATAGGCACAAATGTGTTACCTAACGTGGTTTCAGCATGTCGAGGAATGAAATAAGTCACTTCGCACTGTCAATTGAAAACTTTTATTTCGACAATTCTTCCGATGTATCTAAAAATGATGCATATACTTTGAAAGGAATCGTAATAAAAGCTTTCACTGGAGAGTACTAAGTGATCCAGTTTATTTTAGTGCCTAGAATAGCTTCCTTTCTTCCTTGCCACTGTTATTCTCATAGCCGCGTTTTGACGCTCCGCGAAGATTCTGCCCCCTCTCTATCGGACGCCCACGACAACTCAGACTAACCGCTCCACAGTGGTCGGAAATCAGAAAAGCTGGCCAAAAGTCCAAAATGACGTGTTTTGAGATATGAACTTGAAACTTCGCATGAAAACTCAAATTCAATTCATGTATTTGAAATAGCACTTTATTTGGCTTAGTTATTACCCGTTTCTGAGATACAGAGGCTCAAACATGAGCAAATTTCCAGAAAAATGCCCGCCTTCAGTTTTCTCGGAAAAACTTCCAACTTAAGTTGACCGTGAAGTTTAAGGAGGATTTTCATGGAATAAAAAACGATATTATCTGTTAGCATGGTATTTTTTCTTTACAATTCCGTAGTTTTAAAGAATAGCTTCGATACAGTCTTGCTGTGTCGTTACAAAATGGCGGACGCTGTTTTTAGACCAAATTTTACATTATGTAGGAGATTCAAATGGGTTTTTGGCAAAGTCACGCGAAGTGACTTACATCAGAGCATTATTTGAAGACTTTTTAAGGTTTATATGGAGTTAACTTTGAAAAATGTTTGCGACGCCGGAAATAAATTTAATTTTTCGATCGCGCGTCGAGGTTCGGCTCCGCGCGCCGGGAGCTGGATTTGCCGCGACGCGGTAAGGTTATTGAAGTTGTATGGATTTTAACGCTCAGCATTCACCGTATTTTAAGCTGTGCTTGTGGTCACCGATCCCCAAGGAGTCTATAATGAAAACATGGGAGGATTTTCAGTCCAGGTAAGTGCACGCGTAATCGAAGTTAAGTTAGTTTTCTTTGGATACGTTCGGGAACCATGCCTTATTATCAAAGTGTTCGAACCTTGAAAAAGTGAGTAGTGTTCCTGGGACCCATACAGAAAAAACTTCCAGAATGATACCAGCTGAGATACTTATATCCTACCTCCTCCCCCATCCTGAACCCCCAGGATTCTAGTGCGAAAATGGTCAATTTATGAAATCACGGAGCCGACGAATGTTCATCACTACAACTCTTTGAAGCGAATTGTTCTTTTTATTTTTCGTCCACTTTTAATAAGTCTTCCAATTCTTTTGACGTTCTCATTTTCTTCAGCGTTAAATGCGTATAGGGGGAAAGTAAAGGTTCGGATGTATGTTATAGCCTCTTGAAAAGGTCCTCTTTGGTGGCCACCCTGAAGTGCTTCCTAGTAAATCGTTCGCGGAATTTTCTACTGTTGTTTATTTCTGGCCTCCAGTGCCTCTTCCGAAAGCTCACCTAACGGAAGTATCACATCGTTTGAAATCTCACTTCCATGCAGGAGGACCTTATGCACCGTGGGAGGTATATGTTTAGTACCAGGAATACAGATCCGCGTAGAGTTCGGCAGTCCTCAGGCAATACTGAACAAATGCCTCATCGTTGAAGGTTAGGCCGCTAGATATATTGCTTTCAAGATAATTGAGAATCTATTTTTGAGATTTTCGTTAATTCCTAGAATGCAAATTCAAAACAATTAAATTAACTACGATACAGTCGTTATTTATCTAATGAACCAAGTCCTTATCGAGTTTTGAAAAATGTTCGTATGACGCAACTCACGGGAAATACATTCTAACACTGCTTCCACTGCGCTGATAATGCGAAATGGAACATTTACCTGTAAGACTTGCTGCCGATTTGCTAATCGAAAAACTGCGGAGTCGTATTTCCATCATTGGTATAACCCGAGCCAGGCCGGGGAACTTCAACAATTAAGCCCATCTTTTCTCTTAATAATTTCTGCACCAATGTCTTTTTTTTATAAAGTAGTGATTTTAAACTTCAACGTGCCTGTGATGTTTTTGTACATTTTACTGAAAATCATTTTCAAAATAATAAATGTCTTAACTTAAATTATGATTATTTCTCACCTGCCACTGTTTAAATCCAGCCGATACGAAAAAGGTAATATCATATATTAATAAGAATGTATCTTTACTCTTTGGTAATATACATTTTAAAAATCTTATTTGGCAGTGCAGCGTAGACAAACCAAAAGAATATGTATGTACATCAGCTGTACGAGCTTTCACATCCCTTAAATGTAGACGACGGCCGTGGATTTTCCCAGATAATGTCACCAAAAATTAAAGACCCTAGATATGAAAAGTGCCAAAGAGACATATTAAATTCTTTAACAATAGGTTAGAGATAAATCTAAATAACCAAGAGAAAACTAGAAAAACTTGAGTCTTTACCTGCAGCGACATTAATCAAACGAATAGGTACCAGGGAGCTCTTCAATTAGAATTCGTCCGATGCATTCACTTGTTGCCACAGTTGTTTGTATTGAGAGTGGCCCAAACTTCCGTCAAAGCCGAACCTACATATTTAGTTCATTTTATTGCATCTTTGAGTACTTTAGTGGTGGAAACGCAGGCCAGGATTCGCAATGCAGTGTGATTCAAAAGAGCTTTAAAGTTGACTTCGCACACAGTTTCAGTTCTTGTTACTCCTTCAGGGTAAGCCCCTATCTTTGCTTGCACTATTTTTTCATAGCTGGGATATAATTCGTGGCCATGTCTCAGAGCTGTGCTACGGAGAGATCTATGTTGACTCTTAATCAACTAAGAGAAAATTATCAATGACAGTGCCTCCTCAAATGTCATCTCAGTTTGGACATTTTAACTTTTCCTCCACTTGGAAAGAGCTCTCTTCGCCTGAATAGGTGTCCTTGTTGCTATTTCCGTAACTAGATTATCTGCTGCAGAATCTCCCTCCTTCCTCCAACTCATAGATGCTTTGATAACAAGCTCAGCAGTAGTGAAAGAAGTTTTTAAGGTTTGAATTTTTCTTCTTCGTGATCTATCACTTGAAGTGTGAAATTCTTTTTCTGGCCGCCCGGGAGTGCCTGGTAAATTAATTATGAAATTTTGTCACACAAGGCAAAAGGTTGGACAATTATTGAGGTAAACTATTGGGAAAGGATTCATTTATACAAAAATAAAAACTTGTGCTTGTAGAAGTACCGGCCAAGTGCTAAATAAAAAATTCTGGAAAATTAATAGATTCCGTGGGTCACTAATTTTCTCCCCGATTCCATTATTATTTTACGGATGTCTAGTCTTTTAACCTCGTGGGGAGGCAATTCCCATTGAATGACGGAAGAAGTCTCCGCAAAAGTTCGAAAAATAGATTATACATTGATAGAACCAGAGGTTAGCCGATTAGTACTCCTAATTCGTTCACAAGGACGAACGCGTGGTAAATGCATCAAATACATGAGAAATGTAAGGAAAATATTTCAAAACACGTAATGAAGTATTAAATAAATATAGCGGACGATTTATTTAAAGTATTCGAGGCTTAACAAAAGAAAAAACACATAACATACATGAAATAAAGGAAAGATGTATAAACTAAAAACACCACTGACGGTTACCAGGCAATGAAGGCAAAAGTGATTATATTCTTCACAAACTAACTCAAACCACAATCACAAAGTCTGGGCACTCACGAGAACTCAACTTTCCTTCACCACAATCAGACTAGAACTGAGTGTGGGATGCATATCTTAAAAAAGTTAGGGTAAGTTTTCCTGGAAATGCCCGGTTAAGACCTTTAAAGGATCTGTGATGTCAAAAAATGACCATTTACGTACTAGAATCCTGAGGTTCAGGATGGGGGAGGAGGTAGGATATAAGTATCTCAGCTGGTATCATTCTGGAAGTTTTTTCTGTATGGGTCCCAGGAACACTACTCACTTTTTCAAGGTTCGAACACTTTGATAATAAGGCATGGTTCCCGAACGTATCCAAAGAAAACTAACTTAACTTCGATTACGCGTGCACTTACCTGGACTGAAAATCCTCCCATGTTTTCATTATAGACTCCTTGGGGATCGGTGACCACAAGCACAGCTTAAAATACGGTGAATGCTGAGCGTTAAAATCCATACAACTTCAATAACCTTACCGCGTCGCGGCAAATCCAGCTCCCGGCGCGCGGAGCCGAACCTCGACGCGCGATCGAAAAATTAAATTTATTTCCGGCGTCGCAAACATTTTTCAAAGTTAACTCCATATAAACCTTAAAAAGTCTTCAAATAATGCTCTGATGTAAGTCACTTCGCGTGACTTTGCCAAAAACCCATTTGAATCTCCTACATAATGTAAAATTTGGTCTAAAAACAGCGTCCGCCATTTTGTAACGACACAGCAAGACTGTATCGAAGCTATTCTTTAAAACTACGGAATTGTAAAGAAAAAATACCATGCTAACAGATAATATCGTTTTTTATTCCATGAAAATCCTCCTTAAACTTCACGGTCAACTTAAGTTGGAAGTTTTTCCGAGAAAACTGAAGGCGGGCATTTTTCTGGAAATTTGCTCATGTTTGAGCCTCTGTATCTCAGAAACGGGTAATAACTAAGCCAAATAAAGTGCTATTTCAAATACATGAATTGATTTTGAGTTTTCATGCGAAGTTTCAAGTTCATATCTCAAAACACGTCATTTTGGACTTTTGGCCAGCTTTTCTGATTTCCGACCACTGTGCGCTCGGACTAAATGAGAAGAATTCGGTGCGGATCAGAGGTCAAGAAAATGAGATAGCGTAGGAAGGGCTAGTGACTCATCTTTTAAAGGGGCGCTGGCGGACGCAGATTACGTCCTCGGAAGACAGGAAATATGGGAATCCGAGGAAAGTCACCGGCCGGGGCGAGTAAGCAGGGGGCAGAGTGGAGCCGAAAGGAGGAGGGAAGAGATCATTTACTCCGGAAGAGTCGAGGAAGACGCAGAGTTAAAGCACGGATATATGTCTGTTGTGGCCGTGGAGGAATAACAATCCACAGAAAGAAGTAAATCAGTGGAGTGGTCCGCATGAGCCACGCGAGAGCAGATATCCCACAAGTCCGAAGAATCAGAAAAGGCTTTATCCATTGGAACCAGGATTCACTGCCTAAGAATTTTGCCACTCGGATGAAAATGAAATCGTCTAATGAATTTAATTCTGATTCCTGCAGTAATGGCGGCCAATGGCTATCATTTTAATGTCCGTAAAGTAACGACGCTGAGAATCGTAAGTAATGTTTTAAAAATAAAAAATGCATGCAAATTTGTCATTTTTTTGTCACAGAATGTATTAGCTACTTTTCATTAGCTGGTTATCGGATATACCTGAAGAAATACTAGCGACCTAGGGATCTATGAATTTCGTTTAAAGACATGGCCTAGACAAATATGAAGGTTGCCTTTACAAGTCCTGATTTTGCTTTAAAGCCCAGTTTCTCAATTGTTCTAGTTTAAATTTTCTAAGCAGAATATATGACCCGGAGTCGAAGAAAAAGTTTATATTGAATAACCTGCAACCAATTCTACTGAATAGGTACCTACAAAGTAAAATAAATTGTTAAGAAGCCAGAGACACACCCGCTTGTGTACACGTCACATGTATTCGCAGTTGAGGAAACTTGTTCCCATATGCTCTATAGAGAGCAAGATAACATGACATTCAAGAGAAGATTGAATTCACCCCGCGTAGCATTCAGTCTCCCGGTCTGTTTTTACAGCCCAGAATTAGCTTTGGAGGACTAAGTTCGCTTCGGGTTTATTCGAAGAAATAACAACCCGAGAACGTGCGCTCCAAGAGGCTGGTTCAAGTCTCGTTGAATTTTACGTCTGGGAATCAGAAGAATTCTATGGTTTATTTTCTTTTATTACAGAAAGAGTCAAAAATGGGTATGCAAAATACATAAAAATCAAATGGGGGTAGAAAAAAGTGCTTAGAGTTGATTGAAGCGTAATATCACAAAGTTAATGGACCTATATCAGGGATCTTTCGGGGTTTGCACCGGATAGTTAGGTCCATGGCGGCCGACGTTTCGATGCTCGAGTCGAGCATCGTCCTCAGGGCAGAGGTGAGTGCCTTGACTGGAAGTGGTCATCAATATATACCCTATGGGTAGGTAAGGTCCGAAATTTTGGCGGGAAAATTATGTATCATCCGGTGGTCTTGACTCTCCCATAATCTTGATGATAGGTTTCCACGTGCGACTCAGGTTGTAACCGGCGTCACGGTTAAAGTTTCGTCTTTCTCTCCGGATCTCGATGGCCTCCTTGATGAGCCGGTCCCAATAGCCAGATGAGCGGGCAATTATTTTTGTCTTCTCAAAATGGATGGACCTGTTTTACGTATCCATCTTAGAAATTAATAGCTGCATTTTCTAAATCTATAATAGTCTACCAGGACTGAATTAACTTCATTAAAACCCTGTTATAGTAAATACACACAGGTACACTCTGGTGCATGTTTAATATATCCAGAATGGATCATTTTAAGCAGGAAAAAGCAGCTGAAAAATGAAAAAAAACTGCGAGGCAATCTTAAAGAATATTGGAGGTACAAGTCAAGTATCCAATTTTATGAATATGGAAGTGACTTGCGGATTTCTAAATACCAAAGTTGAGCTTCATAGGGCTACAAGTTATACTTAAGGCTCAAGTCACCGAAATTTACCACGTCCGAAAAATAGAGTGGTTTAGTGGGGCAGAACAGAGGCGGTCATTTCGGTAAGGGGGTGAGGAAAAGACAGGTTTCCGAAGTGATAACTTGGCGAGGTCAAGAGGTTAGGTGTCGGGTCGAGAGAGTTGGGTGATAAAGGAAGTTGGAATGAGTTGAGGTGGGAGCGGAGAGATGGCTTTCTAATGGAATTCTAATGGTATCTATCGCATTATCTTAGTTGCAAAAGGAACTTTTAATTTAACTAGAGGGGAAGCCCGCGATAAGGATATTACTTGGAACAACTATCTAGTTCTAACCTGCCCATTTGTTCTTCCTAAAAGAAATATTGAATGACCTATTAAAGTGTCATAACATTATAAACGAGGCTTACGGCGAATAATGAAATAAAAGGCAACGCAAAATAGTTTCATTGGATCAAAACATTCATGTCTGACATTATTTTCACCAATAACCACCAAAGAAGAGGACGTATGGAGAGAGAACCCAGTTTCATTGAAGAGAATTATATTTTTCGTAACTAACATGTTGCCTTAAAATTACACGTAAGAGGAAATGAACACACATTGACTTCATAAAAACAAAAAAACACAGGATATGCGTAGCGACTCCAATAAACATAATCGTTACAACAATAACTGAACAGTTATTCAACTTTATCATGTATCCACTCAGCCATCTTGTTTCCATAAACATACTTCTGGCAACTGATTGTCGATCAGCCCTAAAATAGTGAGATGTTTTTCGAAGACTGTATTGCACTGATTCATTTGTCCTTCCTCCTGGCAGAAGGTCACTTCTCCAACGTGACATAAACATGAGCATTGATTTCCTGCATAAATGATATTGTTATTCCACAGCCATCAACAACTTTATACACAGGGTGTGAATAAAAGGCACACAGATGCATGGAAATCTGCAGACTTGAGTGGACTTGTGGTACAACTTGTAACAAACGTATAGTAAATAATACATATATTGCATAAAATAAATGCATTAACTTCAATTTAAATTGTCTAGTCTTGGGTTCATTCTTTCATTAGGGAAACTTAAAATGTTACGCTACCGAGTAGTACACAGGTAATTTAAATCGTGAAAAGCTTACATGAAAATTTAATGAAAAAGAATACGCATGAAAAGAATAACTCGAAATACACATCTTATTTACTAAGAAGCTGTTTTTAAATCCTGATGTATTCCAATACAAAAATAACGAGTCGACACGATGTGCATGAGCCTGCAAGCTATGATAATTTTCCTTATGTCAATATATAAATATGTCGATTTCTTACTCCAAATTCTTTTGAAATCGTGGAAGGTAAAAAATAACCAGGTGGTTATCTTTTTTGGAAATGATGTACTGAATCAGTTAACGCTTCATATAAACCAAATATTTATTTCATTTGAAAAAAATGCCATATTTAGCTCATAAATATTTTTGCCATTTTGTTTAACTCATAATGACTACATTACAATTCTCAAAGATTTTTGCAGTAATATGTCCTTTAATACATCATATACTAACACAAACCTTTGTCCTAAAACGCTTGCAAATTAAGGCATCAACGTAGAAAGGTATTTTTAGACAAAAAAATTTAGTAGCATTTGCTATGCAAAGTATAAATCATTTTTATGGGTGCACCCGCATCTGAAGGAACGGTCACAACCACTGTGCCCCATGATCAATACATCGGTCGTAAAGCCCAACGGTGCAGCTGATTATTCTTTCAAAGATGAAACTATTAATATCCCAAAATCTTGCATGCAATTGGAGAAATTTATTTATCTCCATAGCGGAGGGCCAACTCCCTCCAGTGCAATATAAACTGAAATAGATGTTTAACGTTTATGGAAGTATGTAAATCATTCTTACATGAGTTTCTCATCAATATTAAATATAATTATTGCTCCTTTGCTTTAAAGCTCTAATCCAAATTTTCAAATTAATTTACCTAAAACCTTAAACTACATGAGTCAATTGACATTGAAAATAAAAGATAAATACATGGGAGTGGCTTGTCGTAAGTGGAATGTTGCGTCTTCAGCCTAATTACTGCATCATATCTGTAATTTTTAAAACTATTCACTTTATAATCATGAGAGTATCATTGCAGTGGAGAAATGCTAATTGAAGAAACATTCAAGTGAAATCTCAAACAGCGGATATTTTTCTCATCTAATGACATTTCTGATAGTATTTCGATAAATTCTTATTTCTTCCATTCACCTCGTTTTTTTCAGTATTTGAAAATAAAAAGAATAACAAGCACATATAGTTTCACAGGCCACGGAAAATTGTGGTGAATAGATCCAGTGGGGAATAGATCCACGAAACGACGATCCAGAATAAAACACCAGGTGACTCTTGAACAATTTCCACATTCCTGATTCACCTGACTTCGTTGCCTTTAGATATATAGCACTATTGTCATCCTGGAAATGAAACTTCCCCAAGAGAGACATCACTCCCTTGTACGGAGAAAACGGACATCACTCCCTTGAGAATCGTCGTCGTTTGATTCCATCTGCTATCAGTAGTTTCGCTGACCGCTCTATCTGCGGAATGTGTGACATTAATGGAAGAGATGGGAAATACAGTTAGGAAAAGTGAACGTAGGACGAAAGAAAACAGGGATCGGTAGGAAAACAGCTCCAAACTAGGGGCGGATAAGGTTGAGGGGGAAAGGAGACGGAAGAAGGGAAATATGAGGCGAAGGTAGCGAGTAAAGAGAAGAAAACTTGGCGAAGCACCGAACACAGGAAGAGGAGCAAGATAGTAAATGTGAATACGGGGAAAATTGAAGTGAGAGGTGCAATGCGGCATGAGGATGGGAAACTGAAATTACTCCTTACTCCAAAAGTATCTAAACTTCTCTATAATTAAAACTGAAACTTGATCGGTTGGTCATTTGTGGAGTGAACAGACAACTGAGAAAATTTGCGCCATAATGATATGAGGCTAAGTTGGTGAGACGAGTGATACTAAGATATGGACGAACGGAGGAGAGAAACCCGGCGTCGGCATTGACCTATTATAGACGACAGGCGCCAAGGGGATAACTGTCCCATCCGACGGGCGGAGTAATGCACGTGAAGTTCTCTCTACATATTCCCCATGCAGAGATCGTGGTTTCACTGAGATAACTACATAACTTCCGGGATTCGAATCCACGCCCTCAGGATGGAAGACCAGTAGTCTCTCCACCACACCAACCCGATCCATTCTAAAAATTGGTGATTGATCATTAGACTGCATGCCGTATGCTCACGCATAGTGTATCGATCCTCAGATAATATTGTTGAGTTATTTAAAAATGAAAAACTGACGAATAATTACTTACACGATGACATGGGATAGATTGGAATGCATTATGCATTTTGTCATGAAACGATGTTTTTGAATCCAAGGTGCAGGTTCGTACCTTCGTACTAATATCTGCCAACAGTTATCTAGCGGGATAAAAAAAATTGCGCCTCATGGCATATTTTGCCAAACAAAGATATAAAAGCTGGAAATGAAAAAATGATGCCACCCATTAGTTTTATATTACAGGTGAAAACATTAGGAAATAAGACTAAACTTTGGCTGTGTAACTTAAAGAGAACCGATGCGAGGAGACTGCTTTGGCTTGATGCTTTAAATTATACCTACTAAAGATAATTTAATGAAAGTTATTAATGTATTTTAAATGTTTTACGTATGTTACTTACAGACGAATTAAATGTATTGAACAACGGATCATATACACACGTAAAATATTGTGAAAAATGATGAAGACCTTTTGCTTTTGAAATTATCAGGCACGATTGATTAGCTTTGAGCCATAACCTTCACATATAAATAGAACTTGGATATATAAAGATATCAGCCGTAATCCAACACAAAGAAGGCATCTACTTGAAGACTACATGGAAACCACATTCAACTGTATATTTTTGCAGTATTAAGACAATATATTTTTAAATGGGCAGAATAACCACTGATATTTTCAGCACCATCCCAATGCCAATATATGGTTATTAAGACTGATTATTACGTTTCCAACGAAAGCGACACAATTCATCATTGTTGAATGAAGGGATGTATGTATTTGACCGCTAAATGAAATTCACTGCGCAGAGTAAAAAACGCCTCTTTCGTCCAAATTAACTCAATAGTGAATGCAGATGTTTACATTTGACATTTAGTGGATTTAGAGACAACTGTTAATTCAAATATGCTGAAACTGATGGACAGTATTCTAAAGTTTAGGTGGAGAAGAGAACCTTTGAGTATTAAAATTTTCTATATTTCCTGGCTGTAAGAGCAGTAAAAAAACCACTCCGGTTAACCTTTCTCGGTTAATTGTACAGGCGCTCAGTGGATGCCGAAAGGAGTTGAGAGAAGTTATAGGACGTCTCAACTCACTTTCCGACTTCGACGAGTTAGAATTTCACCGCCTTCTCTCACATTTTACCCTCAATCCTTGATTTAATTTTCTCCTTCCCTTTCCATTTCATTCTATGCTTTCTCAAAGCCCTCTCTTGGCAATTGTTTCTTCCCGTTTTCCTTTCTTCCTATCCTTTTGTTTCCGCATTCTGTTTCTTTCCTTCCCGAGCCATTACGGGAGCACCTGTTTGGGGAGCTTTATCTTATCCATTAAATATGAAACAGGAAAGAGAATAGTACCGCCATTTGCTGAGATTTGTGCTGCCAAACATTTGTATTCTTTCGAATTCGCGGAGAGGATAAAAGATTTTTATGCATTTAAGTAAATCAATTATACTTGTTATCTTTCCGTAAGCATCGTCAAATTTCAAAGATTAACTTCAAGTTCTAAGGCAGCCTTCAAGTACTGATGGACAGTAAGTACTCATTCCACTATTCTCATGTAATAGAAAATAATCTGTTTTTAGTGTATTAATATAATGTATTTCACAGTTCATCTGCAGTTTAATTCATCCTACGCAATCTTTATCATTGCCAGATACAGCAAAAGCCAGGTACATCCAGCCAATAAACTAAGAAAAATAAGATTGATGGAGTTAGGCGTCACTTGGTGTAAATTTACAACGCTAAGTATATTTGAAGAAAAATCAGTATGATTCCATACGATAGGTGTTTTTTCTTAAGAAAAATAAGGTTTAAAAAATATATAACTAAGAAAATACTGCTTTTTAATCATGCAAACCGTCCATTACTTTAATTATTCTTGTCATGTTAGCAAATAGCATTCCCCTGATAATGAATGTAGAAATCTCCTTCCATTTACGTATCTTATTAGTTTAAATTTTAATCAAAATTTCTAAAAAATAAAACTACTTGGGAAAATTCGTTATAAAGATAATTTTTTATTAGTAAGATTAAGCCATCTCTCACCCCAATATACTTTTTCAAAACTCCTTAACGAAAAACTCTCCACTCTCAAAGGATCGACTACCTCAAAATCCTCTCAGATCAATTCCTCTCATAACACCCTTATGATCTTTTCCGTCACAATCTCCTTTTACCCTTTCACCTTTGCCGTTCTTATTTTTCCTCTATCCAATCCACCGTGGAATCTTTTGACCTTTGCTAGAGCGGTAGATGGATATTTTTTTCAGCCTCTAATTAACGGTTTAAAGCGTAAACACCCTTGCTGCTCCGTCCCTAAGGGGGGGGGGTGTGTGTTTCCTATTGTCGACCCTTCGGTAGCAGTGTGGTCGAGCAAGCATTCGCCTGTTTTTCTCTCTACCTCTTTCAATGTGGGAAGCCGGCGCTGTCTCCTCACCTTTCATCCGGGAAATTCCCAACTGTTTCAAACCAATAAACCGATGCCCGAGTGCCAATCACTGGAGAATTTTCGTATCCCACCTCTGCAAAAGGGTAGCTACTACGTTGCCCCTCCCCTTCAATCGCATTGAAACCGTCTGCTACCGTACTCCCTACCCTCAGACTGGTTGGTCGGTTGGTAATTAGAGGAGGTGACAGACAACTGTGAGTATTTGCACCGTGAGCATTTAGGATGTGTAAGTAAAGCAAGAGGAAACCGCTTGTCATGATGGAAACGCCGGTTACCGCTTGAATATGGATATTAGGCATCGTTTGGCTAGGCTTAAATGTGGCTGCTAGAAAACACGTGGGACGAGTGCTGTTGCCATGTCTAAGGTTGAAATGACCTAAGCTGTCAAAGCATGTAGAAATACAGTATCACTACAGTTAAGTATCTACTGGCATTAACAAGTACACATCGGAAATATTTGGAGTAAAACGTTTCCTGGACCGGAAAAGAACCAAGAACCTTCGTCTTTCCGGACCAATGTATAAACTACTACACAACCTTAATTAAGCCCAAAGGTAATATTAATTAGCCGTTAAGAGCATAAGCGGTGTACGTCAGTTTTTCACCATATTATCGAATAGGCGTGCAGTAGCTGTTTACTTATTTGAGCTCTATTTGTATTATGTTTTGTGCATATGTAGCGTGTCTAGCTTATTTGTTTTTCCACTAGAAAGCAGAATGTCAGGCTTTAACTCATGACTTATTTTATTTTAATCCTTATTAAGAAACATTTTTAAAATTCTTGCTCTCAACGGGACATTTTGGAGGAAATTAGGGAAATTTCTGCCACATGCAAGGAGTCCACAGATTCACACCCGACGGTACGAGTAAAACACTTGAATGCACTCCTGGGACAAGATAGGTGGGCAGGCTGGCTAGGAAAGAATTTCTAGGGAAATGGAAAAGAGTGTAGAGGAACACAAAGTTGGCATCAACCTACTCTATACGAAAGGCACCGAGGTTCAGCGTCCTATCCGATGGACGAAGTACAGCACTTGAAGAGCTCTTCACATGGCTTAAGCGTGGCCAGACTTCCGAAACTCGAACGCGCTACGAAAAGTGACGTGCGCTACATCGCAATACAGTCTTCTAATACACACGTATGAAAAATGGTAGCTCTGCAACAAGCTCCAACAACTTTTAAGGTTATTTCTTTTTCTGTATTGATTTTATGTAGGATCACGTTTTATGTTGTGTAAACATAAAGTTGCATTTGAACTTCAGTAGTCTATATAACTTTGTAGGAATTCCGGGGTTTTATGTAATGTGTTTGGAATTCCGGAACTATAATGACTTACTCATACATTTCCCTTAGTTTTTGTTATACCATCAGTTGACGCGCCCGTGCTCTTTCAAGTTCAAAATGAGCTACTTCTCTGCGCCTAGGCTTAATTTGACCACACATCATAGCATCAAAGGTAGTCTGAGCGAGATATCGCACCGATAAACATAAAAGTCAATGAAATGGGCCGAAGTATAACAAAAAACGTATTTTTGCTACGATGCGAAAATGTTTTATACTCATCATACTAATTTTCGAGATATTAGCTAAAAAATAGAAATATTTTCCCATGGTACACGTTACGGCCGTACGCACACGCCAGAGAGACATACATTTTTAAAAATCGTTAATTTCTATCGCAGAGGTTGCGTGAGGTAATTAACGATTAGTTCACTTCTTCTTTCACTTATTTTTAAAAGCAAAAAATATTATTAATCGTATTGCTTCTTATAAAATGCAAAAACCATCTTAGTTTTTGAAGGTATTTTCAGTGTATTGCGTGGAAAAAATACGCCCAATTAAAGTCTCAAATATGAACAATCAGTAATAATAAAAACTTCAGTCATGAATACAATTATTTTTCTCCATCAAGATGACTATTTATTTCAGCTACAGCTTCTTAAATGCCAAAATAAAATTCAAAAATAGTCTCTATTATAAATAGATAAAAATCTCTCCCAAATTAACTTAAGTTGGTGTCCTGCGGGCCGCCGAGTAGGAGAATGGCATGGGCTGCTAGGAAAACAGCCAATAAAAGAGGAAAGAATAGGGAAAAGGTTTAGGAAGAGGATTAGACGAAAATGAATTAACGCAGTTAACGGAGTGTTTTAATGTTCTGCTCTGTTTTTGCTGTAGCCAATTCTGGTTCGTAAGTATAAGGAGTGTTTGTACCTCATTATTATTATTGCAGTTTACTTCTACTCTTTTATTTTGTCGCTTCAATCAGTTCTTGCTATATATTGCGGAGTTCAAGTAATATCCTTCGTGTCATCCTGAAAGTCACCTGAACTGACTTTTTCTAAAGTAATCTAAGCCAAGCGTGTTGCCTCCGAGTCTCTATGAAGCACCCAACCGAGTCCTTGCGTCAGCTTTGTTGCATGCTCTGTTCCCTCGTACGAGTTTTAAACGAAGCTTGTGGCTTTCCTTTGTATTTTGGTTATTTTGCGAATGAAACCTTTCAATTCAAGGTCCCAAATGCTCGCGGCGTGATCGAGATATGGTCCTAATCAGAGCCAATTAGTACCTCCATTTCACCTTTTCATTCGAGGGCCTTCCTACTATTCCCTTAATAAATCGTACTTTTTTATTACTGCCGCGCATATGTTTCCCCCACGCTTGGTCTGAAGTTACGGTAATTCCCACATATTGGAATTCATAGGCTACCCTTATATTTACTCCCTCTATTTGATAAATATGGTGTTGGAGTTATTTCTTCCATAAAAAAAGCATTTCAGTGCACTTACCAACATAAAGCCCAACACCTCATTCAAGACAACACCTCTAAATGTTGTAAAGAGCCGGAGAGAGAACCTCTAAGTACGCTTTCAAGGCAATTTCTCAGTAGATGACGACAGCGTCTGTATAGAAAAATATTATGCGGCTAACTCAAGAATTACTGTCTTTTTTTGAAATAAGTAATAACAGGGGTCCTATCACGCTTCCTTGCGGAACACCGAATATCCGGGATCGGGACTACACTGAAAAGTCTGCTGCCGCCGGGATTCGACGCTCGGGATGGAAAGCAGCAATACTGTAGCAACTGCACTAACCCGATCCCTTCCCGGCATTCATCCCTCCTCCTTTCCTTCCCATCCCGTGACCTCCCCCTCTCCAAATTCATCCATCACTTCCCATCCACACTCATTCCACCCCTTCCCGACGCAATGGGAACAACAAACACGGGGGCGAACTTCGATCCAGCGTCCTCTCTCTCTCCCACCACCCGTTGGGTCGTTCTTTTTTATTTCCTCTCCTCCCGTCTCTCTACGTCTAACCCCTTCACCCGTTAGACTCTCCCTCCCTCTCTGTCCCTGCATCTCTCCATCCCGTTCCGTTCCCTTTCTAGGCATGGGTGCACGTTTGGGGGAGGTTTGGTTGAAGGGGACCCACTCAAGCCTCGCGGTGGTTGAGTCCCCCCCAGCAATAGATGGATGGGGAAGGGGTTCCGTCAACCACCCCTCACCTTACCCTTTCGCACGCTCGCGCCCCTCGAAAGACTAAAAACCCTAGTCGATCCTCCCACGCAGCCACTCTCTCCTGACTCCCTCTATCCGATATTCGACTTTCACCATTCCACCCGCCTCGCATATACCCTGCTCAAACTCCATCGTTTTTTGTATTCATTGTTGTGAGAAGAAGCCCAGCAGGACCGAGAATCGAACCATGGATCTTCACCTTGCCAGGCATATGAGCAGACCATCACGCTAGCCAGGCTTATCAATTCTCATGCGATGGGTTTTGAGCTGTTTTTTTATTTTTGTAATAGAAATTTCCTGTTCGAAAAGAAATACCGTAAAATAATAAAGAAAAGGAAATCTTAAAATGTTAAATGCCATAAAGCGCTTCAAAAGTACATGTTTTGAAGCTTGTATGAAAAAAAGAAGTGCGGCCATATTTACAATGACAGTAACGTCGCTTTGAAGTAAACATTGTAGTGCATGAATTGTTAAATTATCTAATTTGGATAAACTCCAATAACATGCATCTTAATCTGGAATACCATAACAATTGTCCTTTCCCCAACCATACTTCACTTTTCTTGAAACCATTGCACGGATATCTTGTGAAATTATTTGCTTTTGCGCGTGTGCCTGGCAGCTCCACATAAACGCGATCCTGCCTAGTGACATAACGGTGTTTTTCGCACGTGAAACTTCAGTAAAGTTCTGCTTTTTTTCTGGAGAAAGAAATGCTACATGCATTTAAAATTAGGCTTCACTTAGTGTTTAGATGGTAAATGTCGGTTTACAGTCTTAATAACTGGAAAATCAGTAACTCGTTCCTGATCCTCTTCCCCACCAAATCACGGAGATAAGAAAACGTAGCAGTTGTGAAGACATGAAATCGACCTGGATCGTAAAGCGAGCCACAGACCTTTGACCAGTATGTTTTAATCCTCCAACGGTTTTGGCTTCTTGGAAGCCCTCTTTTCCCTTGAGTGCCCATTCTTGATGGACCAAAATAACGAAGCATCTAGTTGAATTACATGAATTGTTCTTGTCATGCCCTTGAATCCTACAAAAAAACAGCAAAAATTAGGGAGCCTAGATTGAGCAGTGGTAAGCGTATTTGTACAGTAGACCAGCCAAAGATACGCGATTCCGTTTCCGGTCAATATGAATTTTTTCTTCAGTCAATTTATGCATTCTTTTGCGTGATTTATGGTAACTTAAAGTTCCATTCTCCGTTCCAAGGCCAGATAAACTCCTCCACAACTCAACACTTCCTCCTCCAATAGTTAATTCCTATCCTACATAGAAATACCTCGGAAACCAACACAGAAATATTCAATTCGGGAACTCAGCAAAATAAAAAGGAAAGCCAAGCGTTTAAAAAAAAATGGACGCTCACTGGGCACTCTTCGGTAAAGCATTGTATACAGACGAATTAAAACAGATGCAATAAAATTGAAAATAATGTCGACAGTTGTCGATCTGATAGGTATAACAATTCGTTTTTCACAGATCTTAAGAATTCGTTTTTGCAGCGCAAACGTCTACATGACTACTACACCAAAAACGGATCGAGATCCACCTGATCTCCGGAGATCCACAAGATCTCATTTTTCTCCTCATATTTGTCTTGATTCCTTTCTTTATACCATTCGTTTTAATCTGGTATCTTAACACCCCCAGACAAAAAACCATACTGCTGCTCATACGGCAGTGCACAGCTGCAGATTGGTAAACTACGCGACTTTCTCCATTGTACCCGAAACAGCTCGAGATCCATCGCTCCTAAACCGAATTTAAAAATTATATTTTCCAGATCTTTGAAAGAGCAGTGCAACGAAAATGCTCGATATTTTGGGATTGTAGTCATTGGGGGCAAAAACTAGCATAAGCAGGCTCGTAGAAATGTATAGAACATATAAGAGGAGGGAATCACGGAGAGAGTTAGATAATAGAGAGGAAATACCCAATTTTGCAAGTAAAAATGACAATGCTCTTAAAATAAACGACAGGCTACTTCAAACTAACTACACCAAACATTCAATTTTAAATTTGGGCTTAAGGAATGGAACACACCGTCTTGAGAGGTCATTACCCCTTTACCTCCTATCGTGAGCTTGTTTAAAAAGACTCCAATGAAAAAACAGAGGATAATACAAAATATTTAGTACATCACTCATTCTTACACACGATTTCAGTTATGATATTGGGTCCATTTTTTAAGGAGAGATATTTATACAACTTTGAAAATACGTTTTATCCGTCTGATTAGAAAACTGATTGCATGTTCTTGAATTATATGAAAAATTTTAGGCATAAGAAATATTTCCTTCTCATGCCGTTCACATATACTATGCAAAAAGAACCATCATACCTTATATGGCGTTTAGCCCTAAACGTCTTACGATTCCTCTTTCCTTTTCATGATGGCCGGTGTCCTAACACCCTCCTGCCTCATGGCTAACAGGGAATTGCGACGACAAAAATTTATATACTCTTTCCATTCTACCCTCGTTCCAAGCCTACTGGAACTCCATCGTTCCTCCGCAGGATTCCATCCCCTACAACTCAACACCTCCTCCCCCACATCCAGCCCCTCCTCCCCCACATCCAGCCCCTCCTCCCACTCCCGTCGCTTCACCCCCTCCCCCAAACCTTCCCTCCCCAACACTCCCTCCCCAGTTGCCGCCTCCCAGGTGCCTACAGATGCGAGTGTGTTGCCATAGAGACACAGGCGCCCTCTCTCCTCCCTGCAATCTCTTTCTGACCCCGCCTACTTGCTTTCCACCCTGTCTCCCTGAACCTCCGCAGGGTACCATTCTCACCCCCCTGCTCCTCCCACTGCCTCCTCACGCTGCCCCCACTTTCGCTCGACCCGGGTTCCGACGGCCTCCTAAGGAACCGGTCGAGGGACCTTCTCTGCCCAGGAAAACGAGACAGTGAAGTGCCGCCGATGTGCCCTCAAGATCCCGCCGTGCCCGCAGGAGACCTTGGGCTGCGTCCCACTGCGACGGTCCCTCCGCCGGATGACAGGTTGTAAACCGGAAGGTTTATCGTCTCTAGAGACCCAGGTTCTCGTCCCGAACTTGTGGTGGGAGTCGGTTGATGGCAACTTCCCGCCGACTTGGAAGCATTGCGGTACGTCAACCTGTCATAGGGGGTTCCCGAACAGCTCCCTTATTTCCCTTGGTTTCGCAGGTGTAGTACTTCAGTTTAACGTGATTTGACAGCAAAGGTCATTTCGCATTTATGATACTATCTGACAGGGGCAACAGGAGTCAATAGAATGCAATGATTACTCAAAATTTGTCTCAGAAAGATAGCTGAACGTCATTCTGTTCTTGGTTTTCCAGAACATCTCCCTATGTTAGAAGTTTTTCGCGCAGTAGTACTTCCGCCAAACGTGCTTTGATATCTAAGGTTATTTTGTACTAACTGTCTTTACGGAAAGGTAACAGTACTGGGGATGAATTGAAGAATCACTCATTCAAATTATAACCGAGCCCAACTACGCTAACCAGCGGTAATTTAAAGGGAATTTATAATTTTCAATTATAGTTCAGTTTCTGTAGCATTACTTGGAAGGAATGGAATTGACCATGAATTCGGAATTCAAGGGATTGTAAAACGGTTAAAATTAAAAAAGCCTACTTATTTTCATATATTGGAGTAAACACGTTTTCGCCCATCATTCACGGATTCCAACCAAGTGATAGCATGCGATTTATGCCACCGGATAGATCAGAAAGTCGCTGCTTTCCTCTTCATAAGCGATAAATGACCCGTTTGGAAAAGAATTGCATAATAATCGATGCATGGGTTTAGGGGCACTGTCTAAAATAAGTATCTACGTTACCGAAAACTATAATAAAAGTTCACTCTATTCCATGCGAAGAGAGCGTAAATCTAGGCATCATAAATGATCAAAATCTCAGATGGGAATCACAGTGCCTAAACATACGAAAAAAATGTCTTTAGTTCTCTTTACCCATTACATCTAAGAAATGGCCTTTCTTAGCATCCACACTACGGGTTCTGCGCAAGGAGAAGAGAAGAATAAGGAGTTTGTGCTACCATCGGCATTGTTCTGCACTATTCCTTCCCACTTACAAAAAGCTCGTGCACTCACTGATACTACCTCACTTGGATAAATGCTGCCCAATTTACGTCAGTTACCTATTACAGATCTTAATAACATGCTCCAGGTGGCGCTACATGGAGCTATAAGTTTTATATATGACCTTAAAAAATTGAATCATATAAACGAGGTCACCCCGAACTAAAATGGCTTAAGTATAAGCCACGCCGATTATACCGTACTCTAATCTTAACATTTATAATCATTAACTAACGATGTCCGCAATATCTTTAGAAGCAATAACGTCTCAAATCTTATATACAATCCTGAATCGATCCCACCTCCTTGATCTACAGACTCCTCTCCATCGCACCACAGCCAGCAATAGATTTCTTGTCACATCAAATCGGGCTTGGAATTCCCTCCCATTACAACTTAAATCATCAAAATCACTAAATGTGTTAAAAACAGCTCTACTCACTGCTATTTTTTATTGTAAGATACGGTTCCCAGATCTGTTGAACTCGCAAACATAACCATGTTGTGAGGCTAGCCATTGTAAATTATATCACTTGTATTTGTATTAACATGTCTGAGCTACGTGGCACAGGATAATGTATTTCTTTTTCTTCTGAATTCTTTATAAAACTTCATTATATTGTACTGAGTTACTTCATTGATCAAGTCATTTACTTTGTGCCAAATCATATCCCCAGGATGTACTATTTTCCTTTCTATTTTTGTTACTTATTTATTTAATTATGTATTTATTTATTATACTTTGTATTGAACCTGGAATTTATGGGATTTTTTATTGTATATTTTGAAATGTTTGTATTTGTGATTTTGCAATTTTTATTTATACTGTATTATTTATATTTTGCATTTGTTATTTTCAACTTTGTATTAAACCATCTATAGTTCTTAATGTTCTTAAAGGCCACAAGTGCCTACTAGAATAAGCATTAATACTCCTACTATTACTAACCCGAAATACACCGCAGAAAATCGTAAATGGGTAAGATTAATTGCAGGAGGTATTTCATATAACGCAAGCAAATATTTACCATGAAACAAAAATAAATAGGGATTATACGGAACAAGTAAGTTGGAAAACATACACCAAAAATAAACAAGGTGAAAATATGTAGTTTCTACTATGTTATGTTAAACAATGTGCTTGACTCTGAGAAGACATTTTGAACCAAGGGTGAAAGAATACAGAACGTGTGCTTTCTTCTTCCACCAGTGAAAACCTTCAATAAAGTAGCCACGAGAATATTATTTCCAAATCACAAACCTTCACAGTGATAGTATGACCATGAGACTCGGTGCATTCAAACATTAGAAAAAGAGGAAACTATGGAGCAAATCACTTGAACGTAATGTATTTGAATGCTTCTCCTTCATCCTCTTTCCAAAAAGCAGTGCTAACATAGTGACTCACCTTCACCAAAATACGCCCATTGAAACAGGCAACCTAATATTCCTTCCCACGCCTTAAAAATAGTGCACACACACACACACACACACACACACACACACACACACATATATATATATATATATATATATATATATATATAAACATGAAATAGTTTTGAGTACGTCTAAATAATAATAATAGGCTTCGAACTTAAAATAAATTAGTAGAGAGTACATGGATGCCATGCATTTAGTATCAGAATATTGTTTCATCTCATTACGCCAGATACTATGCTCAAAGAACTCAAACATGCATAATTACTGACCGCTAGGTAACTGGCACTACTACCTAAAAATTTCCACGTTTTTCAATAATCGAGTTTTTTAGTTATATTTAAAAAAATAATATTTTTAATAATTTTCTCTTCTGCCACATTTTGAATAAAAAGATGAAACTTTTACCTTTTTATTCAAAATGTTAAGCAAGTTCCACAAAGTTACGCCGGGAACCAAGAACTTCTTCTGCCACATTTAAACATGCTTCTTATATAATCTCCAACTCCATATAAACGTAAGAATCTCTTCCACCACAAGTTTTTCTCTGTCAACCTCTGCATCTGCAACCTCTGAACTGCCTTCCTGCTTTTACCGCAAACGCTTCTAAGGTTTCCCGTACCCATCTTATTCATCCGACATATTCAAAGCATCGCTACTTTCACGGTAGTAAACTAGCAACCAAATGAAGAGAAACACGTGTGTGTGTGTGTGAACTTTGCAATGAACAAATTATTCACCTGGATTAGGATTTAAAGAGTCCAAATCCTACGAATAAGCTTTAATGCTTCAACCAAATAATCTACACAAGCTTCCTATTACACATTGTATTTCATTGAGGCTTCTATTACACAAGATGTTCACAAGAATCGCATACATGCAACGCCACGAAGTACCCTTTTTACGAAGTACCGTGCGTATGACGCCTTAATACACATATTTTTGGTATTCAGGTTGATATTAGTCCTGGCGAGTGATTTTTTTCCGTGTGAATTTTGCTCACTTCTTCAGCCGACACATGATTTTTCTTGTTCATATAATTTCACTTCCGAATGAAAATATGGATGGGTGCCCATTATTAATCCCACAATAATTGTTTCCCAGGGCAGAAATTCTACTCTTTATGTGCCTCCAGTACCACCAGTGCCTCCAGTCCTTCATAGTTGTGGTTTGTTTCATTACATACCCTTATTTTGCATCCATCGCTCCCATTCATTCTGTAGAATATTTAGTTTACGAAGAACGTAACCTGATTTATATTCATGATGAGACCAGTGTGCCAGCGTAAGAAAGTTTGTGGAATTAACAAAGGTGGTTTTCTCATCATGGATATCCATAATTTCCACGAGGTCAGGCCTGAGATCATCAGTTTTACTGATTTATATTGTTCCTATGGCTTATCGACTCTCAGCCAGCAACATCACCAAAAACAGATTTTCAGAGAGTTTTGGAGGAGCATCGTAAATAGGGGCCTCCAAAGGAGTAGAAGGTTTAACTCTAGAAATTAATCTACAAGAGAGATTCAAATTACCAAAACTTAAAACTTTCATGAATGATATTGATCTAGTCTCAAACTATTCGTGTATATCAGACAAAGGAGGCAATAAAAGAGAGGTATGGACCGTCATACGGTTTGGTACGAGAATTTTCTTATCTTACGAACCTGACTGCAACACAAAAAGAGCAAATAGCATTATAAAGAACTATCATTAACACCTATTCCTCCTGATCCCTGATCTCATCCCCCTATTTTAATGGTAGTTGACCAATCACGCCGTGCCGTAAGCCAATGTGGAGGTAGCATAATACATTCTCAACGTGAAGAATTCGCCCGTTTACACCTCAAACCATTATGGTATTTCTGACACTGCATCTCTCTCTTTAAAAAAATTAAATAGGTATCTACGGTGAAATAACGCATTCTTCATTCACGCCAGGTTGCATTTAAAACTAGTCACTCGATGTCATTTTTGTCAGAAACTGTTTCGTCACGGTACTATGATAAGATGCTGATGAATAGTGCATTCATTCTTTTTTCCTCGCCTAGAACAAAAAGACGTCAATCCGCACGAGATAACTTCATAGCAACCGGGCTCACTAGTTTCGGTGAAATATCCATTTACTAGGGCTTACCCCTTAATATTTCTCACATGAGAGACCATCGGATTGCGCAAGCTCGTGCGTCACGACATAGTCAAATAACTAAGGGCGTGCGAATAACATTGCTGAAACTAGTTACTTTGTAAATGATGACAGCATATGCTTGAAAATAAAGTAATATCTCTATCAAAAAGTTAAGAGGGTGAGATGAATGAATGTGGTGGAAGAGAAGTAGCTGGAATTATGGATTTACATATTGTAAAAGATTAGGCAGACTTTGTATGTAAGGTTGAGTAGTCAGGTTCGGTAATGTTATCTTGGATGTAAAAGCAAAGACAAATGGTTTCTGAGATGATGACACCATGGGAAATTTATCGTTGAGATAAATAAATAACTAACAAGGCTTTATGGAAATGGTGGGAGATGAAGTAAAGCTTTTGCGGGAGAGCTTAAGACGAGCAAAAGTATTTGACTGGGAAAACCAATTTCCATTTAAAAGACCAATGTGATAAAAGATAAATATGATAAATGACAAACGCATGAATACGATCGAGAAATATGCAATTCCACGAGCATTAAGAAAGCGACGGTAGGAGAAGAAAAAAGTACTCAGCGATAAATAATGACGGACAATGATGGGTATTTTTTCTTTGCTCAAATTGCTTTCAAAGTTCGTGGTCCTTGGCAAGAATTTTAAGGGGCCATTAAATTATACTTCAACCAAAAGCACTGCAACAACAGCTTGCTTCAAAAGGTGAGGATTTCTAAAATGCTAACATCTTTTATCGTTTAAAGTTCACAAATGCCTAAAAATATAAAACTAAGCTGAAAATAATTTCTCATTTATTTTCACTATTTCTCCTATATTTTTAAATGGATTAAAATATATTAAGAATATATATCGACATTTTTGCATGAATATTTGCACTGCGTTCAGTTTTTTTGCTCTTACATAATGCTATACCTCCTCAACCAAGATATTCAACAACGCAAGTAAAAGAGGACAAAAGTAAATATTGACGGCTACGTGTATGAAAGAGTAAAATCATTAAGAAATAGTGGCTAAAGTCACCATGAGTTACCCTTTGAGCCCGTCGCTATGAATATAAATTCAGATTCAGGAACTAAAAAGCGCCCTAGTTATTTACCGCGGGCTATTCCTTATCTGGACCATCGCTTAAATAACAGGAATCATTTCCTCAAACGCACCATAAAATTTTTGAATTTCGAGGACCCGGGAAAAGGAAAGGCAGTAGGAAATATTTAGGAAGGGGGAGTATCGTTGAAACATTCATTTTTCCCTCCATAATGTCTCCAGGGGGTCCAAAGAATTCCTCCTGAGATAATCCAATTTTCGGGGGTGAAAGTAAAAAATAAATCTGGACTTTAAATTGACAATTTCCGCAGAGAAAATGTGCCAACCCATCCCTTATTCCTTCCTTCCTATGACTCCAATTCCGTTACATTGAGCATACCTTGTCGGGCCCGAGAGAGGTCGCGGAGACGACGAAAGACGAAAATAATCGCTATAGTTTCCACACATTTTTATTTTTTCCTCCCCGTTAAAGGGAAACGAGGTAAGATGCGTCGAGGGGAGGGATTTTTCGGGCAATTGTGAGCCTGCGTCTTGGTAATCGATATCCTCTTCTCCTTAGGAATCTGATGAGATGGTTGGGAGAAGAGGGTGAGACGGCAAGGGTGTGAAGAAAACGAGGAGAATTCAGGAAAGGTGGAAGGAATAGAAGATGATGAAATGAGGGAAAGAGGGTTCCTAATTCCAGCGTCACCTGGGATGTTTTCCCCTGGGTTGGGTTTTTCTCTGAGTTTATGGGAATCACTATCAGACAGCGGGAAAAAATCTTTAAAGCAACATTCATCACCACTGGGTATTCTATCAACTGATTGGTAACGTCTCTCAGACAGTAAGGTCTCTCAGTAAGGACAGTCTCTACCATCAGTACTATATCCCTCTTTTGGGGCCATCTTTATACTTTAACACATCACTTGTCCGACATCATAAATATCTTACGCTACTCATATCATCCTGTCTTTGCACATGATGACTAAACTTCCTACACTTCTTTTTCCTCTTACGTGCTAGCCAAGTATTATCGCCTTCGTCACCCTATTCAACGTGCCCTCAACTCTTAAAACGTAATTCAACCACTTTATCTGCCTTCTCTGGATCTTACGCCACGAGTTTCTTTCTCTACCCCACCTTAGAGAGCAATTTCTCGTCCGTTTTACTCCCTACCCAGCTCTATATCCCCATTCTTCGCCACGCCAACAACTCAGCTGATATACACAGCTCCACGAATATGAGCCACTTTGGCACGTTTTGTTAAGGACGCAATAGAGGCCCTGACCCTGCCCAGGTAAGAAAAGTATTGTCTCACGCTGTTCACGCTGAGTGAAACGCAGCACGAACAAAGTTACCACAACGCCGAGGCACGGAGGGGCGCGGAGGCGCAGGATTAGAGTGGGAAAAAAACGTCCCGCTTCAGGGAGAGAAACTGAGGAGAAAATACCGAGAATGAGAGATGGATAAAAATTGAGACGGAGCAGATGGAGCGGGAGGGTTTAATGGGAACGGGTAATAGGGGCGAGAGAAGTTCGAGGTTCATATTTTTCGGATTCTGCTTCGAGTAGTCGGAGGATGTCTAGGGAAATTTCACGGTTCAGCTCCGACAATCAACATGCTTCAGCCGAACGAACTTCACGAGGAAGGAAGGCATGAAATATACTATGAGGAAGCATATGTAAATGTGTACGGTACAGCACTACGAGAGATATTCTAGAAATATGTTTAGGAATTAATAATTCATTCACCCGATTTTTAGGATGTTTTTTCATCTTCATCGTTCAGGAAGGTTAACATTTTGATTTTGAAAGATTTAACCCCTGTATTTTAGGATAATGATACTGATTAAAAAGAGATATTCACTGCAGGTTGCATATTAGTTCTAAATAACGTGAATATAATGGAAAAGTACTGATAAAACTAAATGGGACGTTACTAAATGGGGCATAACCCTCCTAGAACAGGTGAGCAGATGAGTAGCTATCCGCATCTTAAGTTCTGATTATATAGTCGAAATCACATTAAAATCATGATACGAAACCAACAGATATTGAAATCACAGAATCAATGCACTATTCCCAGGCTATAATATTAGAGGCTCGGTCGGCTTTGCATTGATTAACTTCATGACAACTAGAGACCAAAATTCCGGCAATTTCACTAGCATTAGCAAAGAGTAAGTACCTACCTATCATTGCGAACGGAGTCATGGATTGCTATTTGGAAAAGCGGTCATCACACGATCATCTTAAATCATTTAAACTATCCTATAAGAGGTCTATACAAAACAACAAATATTTTTATCACATTTTTCTCTGGTGCGCAACTGTTTATCCTAGTTGACATCATTACTGTTATTATTTTCAGCAGACATCAATTAATAGCTAGTTCTGCCGCAACTCTCCACTCAATACTCTTATTAGCTAGCCACATAATTCGTTCAAAAGACTTCATTTTAACGTCTCTCATAATTTGGCTGATGTATTCCTTGGCCTTATACTTCCATTCATCACAGTCATTGTTCCTTCCATAAGTGTTTTCACACGTATTTCATGGATATATATACATATATATATTTTAATAATTGACGTGAATTATACAAAGTGAGTAACTGATAGAAACCTGTTTACACAAGATAAGTCAAGATAAGTCGCCATCTAGATGAAATCTATCGTATTTTTACGACCTTAGTCATTAAGTTTGTAATTTCGACTGAAAACAGAGGGAAGTATGACTTGAAAGTAAAACTGGAGGTTTCATCAGTTTATACAGCTCTCGCGCAAGCATATGGCGTTCGGATGCGCGGCGTTTGTGTTGTCCGCGTCATACAAATTCCATTTTTTGAAATGCACGCATGAATGACGCAAATGCCATGTCTTCTTCGCTTTCCCCTACGTCCATTTTCCCTACCACTTCCACCAAACTTTACCCCTCCACGACGTCTTCTTCTGCGCATCCGAACACCATAAGCTTTCGCGAGAGCTGTACATCTTAAATTGATTCCAGAATACTTCAATGGATATAATTCAGGGTTATTAAAATAAAAAGAATAGTGAGCGTGAGGCACGTTCCAGTGCGTGTCGTCGTTCGAATCCCGCGATTAATTGATGTAGAGTTGCTTCCGGGTCGTTAATACGCGACGACGCGAAAGTTTTTCCAACTTTTTGTAATCCTTCCAGCGCACGTAATCTCTTCATTTCGAATTAGGAAGCTTACCAAGAGCCCAAAAAGTTGTAATCCCATTCCATCGGAAGCTTCTAAGATACACTTCTTTAAGTTGAAAGGTGCGTTTTAGTGGACAAGATTGAGAGCTATGAGCCCTTCCTATCATGGTTCAAACCTTCGCTAACTTCCAACGCCATTCCCTTCATGGATATTTTAAAATTTGATTTCTATATTGACTTAATTCCAAATTTTTACGAGGAAGACATAAATTGTAAAACTTACCGAACTAGCTCCAATACGCATCACAACATACACTACCAAGAAATTTCAGTTAGTGTGTCCTAAGACAGTCTAAGTAATTTACGTGTAGTTTTTACTGTTTTAGTCATTAATTGTGTTTTACTAAAATATCCATATATTCTGCCAGAGTTTATTTTTTTAAAGACTAGGCATACATTTGGGAACTAAATGGTGAAAAATAATACATCTAGGTTGCATTTTAAAGCTAATTAAGATTAAAAACTTAAAATTCATATTTACAGAAAGCCGGCCGAAATATAGGCAAGGCGCTCTAGATGACCCGGGTTTCTCGGGATTTTTCTCGGGATTACAACCGGGTGAGTGATTCCATTGCAACTGAAGTTTTGAGGCCCGACATGTTCCTCGCCATTAGGGATGTGATGCTGGTGCCATACTACCAAAATTATTGCCGAGGGTCAAGGCTCCGATGCCTCGCCACTGGAAGTTACTTGTTGCCTTTTTTCTCTTTCCATTTAGTCGATTTTTTAAATACCGGCTTCCAGGAGTTTGAGAGGGCGTATCCGACTAGAGAAGAATCATTTTCATTGAGATACCGATCTCAATGAAAATGATTCTTCTCTAGTCGGATCTCAATCGCTTCCTTAGATAACCTACCTCAATAGATGGAGGATCGACATAGCAACTTCGCTCCACCGAAGTTTACGTCCCTCTTACATGTGATCCAATGGCTGCTATTCTGAATCTGAGGGCGCTATTTTAGGAAGATGCTATTCCTCGCTTCACAATGACATACGCCACGTTTTTGAATCTGGGTATGATATCTGAGGCTACGGTTTCCAGACGCTATTTTAAGCCTCGCCCCCTCCTGCATGAAAACCTTCCGGTACAGTAGGTAATGAAAATTCAGACAGCCAATGACGAGCAATGTTTACATTCTTAGTAACCAGCAGAAAGGACCTTCGCCATGGATGCCTTGAGTCTGGTGCATGAAAATATTTATTCAATAAATTATCTTCCTGAATGCGATTCAAATTTATCTTCGAATACGATAAATATAATGCACTTTCGATGCCAACATTGTTGACTTAGCTGCTCTGCGTCTCTCATCTCAAAAGTTGGCTAGAATTAGCGTGGAACTTTTCTTAAGTCTCATGGGATTATTGAGATGTTTGTCATAAATAAAATGAACTACACGTACCTCCCTTGTCAACGTTTTGTGTGTATTTATACTTATTAGGATTGGGAAAATAATACACAAGGATCAGCGAACGTAACAATTTCGTAACATCTCGACAGTGATGCATATTTTACGCCCATAAATCTGTGTTTATTGATGACTGTGTAAGATTATGAAAGAAAAATATCAATGTGAATTGTTTGCAAGAGAATTATAAGAATGTTTAACCGCTGGTTCTCTAAACGATCATGCGTGTTAAACCTTGTAGGCTGCTTTTGTTGGGCTATTGTCTAAGGTAACAACACTTGTTAAATTATGACTCCTGCTCAATACACTTACAAAACAAACAGCATTATTAACCATTGGCGGCTCCAAGGGGGGAAATCCCCTCCCCGAAACCCGGCGTATTTTATTTATTTTTGCATAGACCTAAAACTAATAGCCAAAATTATTGTATGTTGTGAAGTACGATGGTAGGCATGTGTCTTAAGGTAAATAAGAGTTTCTTTTTCATTTTACACATAGTTTGTTACGATTTCCCGGACGAGACCCCCTGACTCCCCTTTTCCTGGGAAGTATTCCATAGGTCCAGAGCCAGTGGTTACGCCCGCCCCCCCACCGAACCTCTGATCTGGAGCCACCCAGTTATAAACAGTTATTAATATGATACTTTGCCCAAGAGCGCACATGATGGCTAATTTACTTCGCCATAGCGTTCATTTTTATGTGCACAATAACTTGACCGCTGACGGGCCAATATTATATGGTAATAATACGACGTCTACAGACTAATTTTCTTCGTGATTTGCCTTTTATCTTCATCGCTGGGTTGCAATATCTTATAAAAGTATTCTTTCATTTTCAGTTTTGTTGGGAGTTTTTAAGTGATAATCGTATATTTTTGTTTACATTCATCAACTGAGATATTACTTCTGTTAATGATATTTCCTTAGAAAATTCATATGACGTTTATTGTTATACATTTGCAAATAACGGTTAGCGTGCTAATACAGCAAAATGAGTAAATCTCTTCAATTTTATAGGAAAATATAGCACATCTCAATGAACATTTACCCGAATTCCCATAGGAGAACTAAGGAAAAAGAAGGAGGCTTCGAAGTGAAAATGAATGTGATGGTCGTTTTGTGTATGGAAAGCAGTAAAAACTTGGGCGCTTTCCCAATAGCCCGGGATTCAGAAGGGCGCTTTCAAATAGCTTCCCTCATGGACGAAATCCGACGTTCAGAATCGCAGAAAGTACTCTAGAAATGGAATAGCTATTTCCGGGCGAAATTTCAACATTCAGAATTGCAAATAGCTACTGAGACTCTATTCTCGATAAAAGAAGAGCCTTGGCTGCTATTCTGGGCAAAGAGCGTGGGCGCTGTCTCATTCAGAAAAGTTCGGAATGATCCACTACGGCCGATTTCTCCGGTTGTCCTAATCCTTCTAGTTAGTAGGTACGGGACTGTTTTCGCGCATTCACAATGGAGCGACAGATTGGCCCTCCGGAAAAAAAAGTTAAATAAAACGCACCCCAACGCCTTGCAGACAAAATTTTAACAAACATTAATGTGATAGCCACATAAGCTATTTAAAACGGAAATATATCTTTATCGCAAATGTTCCTTCTTTCATCTTCCAAATGCAAAACACGACGAAATGGTTTCGGGAAGCCTTTGAAGTTCAAAATTGTGTTTCGAGTATCCTGATTTGGTTTCCTGATAAGTAAAATTTGTAACTTCTTCATAATGGATGCAGATCAAATATGCAAAGTTCAGATTTCATGGGATGTGAGGAAATTGTCGATGGTGACTTTCATTTCGGCGAGCTTTTGCCGAGCTACAAGTTCCTTGAATTCAGTCATCTGAGATAAACAAATGTGGATGGCGAACGATTTATTAGCTTTCCAAGTTATCAAGTATGTCTTAGCTCCCAGAGGGGAGACGCAAATTATAGAGGTTAATATTAGAGCGGCGAATAAATGGCAAAGTTTTAGTGATTGATAGGAAACCTTCGGTCAATATTCTTGGAATGTTTGTCGTAGTACACGCAAAAGGTTACAGAGAGGTTCTTCACATAATCGCAAAACGTAATAACTAGCAATAAACGTAGACTCACAATAGAAATGACACTATGATCGCCTCCTCCACCGGGAAAAGTATGTACATCATCATCAGTCATTAATGAGAATTATATGCAGCAGATTTCCACTCTACCACCAGGTAACCGTTTTAAACCGACATAAGACTTCATTTTAATGTCCCTCATAATTTACTAAATTAATTTCACCCTTATTCTTCCTCCAGGTTCTCCTTTCAGCACAGTTTTCCAAAGGCTCTTGTTTCTCAAATTGTGTCCAATAAGTTTACTGCTTCTACTTTGAAATTTCGATTCAACTCCTTTTCCCTCCAAACTCACCGTAGAACTTAATTTTTATTCCCTTCATCCATTTGACCTTCATCATTCTGCGATAACATTAGATTACCCCTGCTTACAACCTTCTTTGTTCTGCTTTAGTAATCTTCCAAGCTTTAGTACCATTCCGGAGCATGTTCCTAATATTAGGTATGTTTTAAAAAATGCTTCCTCATTTCTAAGCTTGTGTTGCAAACATTTTAGTATATTCTTGTTCTGGTAGAATGCCTTTTTGCCTTGCGCTACATTTCTCACTGTATCCTTCTTACTTCTTTCATCGCAAGTGATAGAAAAATGAAAATACTAATCAAAATATACACCAGTATACTAATCTACAAATTTGACATCCTACCTTTCCTTTCCTGTAGCTAAGTAAAGTAATCAGCAAAAGCTTGATCATCAATCGTCGCAAACCAAATTTCACAATTTCTCGTTCGTTTTGACTCAAGCTGTCGCAAGGAAACCTCTCTAACAATGGGATTCTTAATAGCATCCTCCGTCTCTTGGAAAAATACAAAGGATATTGCAATAGCAATTTTTGTAGTAACTGAACATGTAATTTCGATTTTCTTTAGATGAAATTTATATATTAAGTAACATTTTAACTTGCTAAAGTAGAAGCTGTTTGGAAAGTAGGGACAGTTATCAGTCACCGATGCCGGTGGTAGCTAGAAGAGAAATATTTATCGGAATCGCGTTTAACCTCATTATGTTTTCTGACAGCTATGAATAAGTGGAATCCTTTGCTCTGAAAGAGTCAACCGTCAGGTGAGTGGTAGTATACGCGGGCGCGGAATGATTTTCGCTCCATTTCCGGCCGCCACGCCCAGCAATTGGAAGAGTGTATGGATGAGCAGTTTCCATCTATATTCCTCCCCGATAAACGAACGAGGATTCAACTCCATATCTCACTCCCTCTCCATCCTCCCCTTCTCTTTGCTCCATAAGCAATCAGGTGGATCCTTCTCCTCCGACTGCTTACCGATTCTCCACCGTCTCCCACCTCCTGCTTTCCTATATTCCCTCTTGAATCCACCCCGCAGTCCACCCGCCAACTCTGTTCAATTCCATAATCCAACCTCAAGCATCTCATTCCACTTAGTTTCAATAAGTTTCTCATCCTTTCAGTCTTGAAAGTTACTTTTGTGCTAAAAAAAATGCATTTCATATTTTGACCGGAATACGTGGTTGTGCGGGAAGTCGAGTATGACGCTAACTTATTTTTAAATTATTTTATGTGATTTAGGCATGGCCTTGAGAGTTGATGCACAAATGTTTTATTGCGTCGGTATGAAAATAAAATTAAACCAATCATTAGGTCATTAGAAAAAAAAACATGCAATTTGATTTCCACATATTTTACTCGTATAAAACTATTCCAGCTTCCCACTTCATGCAACTCCTAGTATTTATTCGTCTTATTTCTTACTTAACTTTTTCTTATAATTCATAATTATTTGGAATTCAAAGGTATAGAAAGCTCCATTATAAGCTCCGTGACAAATTTCAGACCCCTAATAGCTATGATTTGCACTTCGTAACACTGTCTCATAAAGCCTTATCATGTTACCTTTCCGATTTCTTAACGTTGGCTTTGGAAATGGTGAATTGAACGCCACCTACATTGACACATTTACAACTTTATTACTTAAGAATTATTTTCCCATATTTTTAAGAGAACTAAGACCAGCAAGAATACGAGGGACTCTGAAATAACTCCTCACTTGTGAGCTACCATGCATAGCTCACAGTGTAAGGGAATCTTCGACTTTATCTTTCATAGAGTCAATATCTCCCATTAAATCACACCAATTCGGCTGATGTGAATCCGACAGTGAACAGCTGGAGGAGCTTCAAGTCAGAACTCATCCGTAACAATTCTTTAAAACATTTTTGACCGCTACCTTTGAATTGCATTTCGTCTTCAATGTAGCGGTTAGTTATCGGCATACAAAATATCAGTTATTCACCGTAGATGATTGACACGACTAATGCTTTCGTTTTTTTTCGAATATATTCCATATAACGTCCTACATAGGATTCGTCTACACGCATTATACACAGGCTGTTAGGCACCGCAGAATATTTTCGACTCACACACCACGTTCTTTCCAGCGAGTTCGTTTCATGACCTAATCTTCTCCTGCTCAGCGCATTTCCCCCTCCTTTCTTCCATCTTCCAACTCCCCTTGCGGTCTCGCACTTTCCTAATTTCCTGTCTCGGAAAATCTTGGCGAAAAAGGAGAATGCCAACCCACCCTCCTCTCCTTCCCCTCCCTCCCTCCCTCCGACGTCAACTCCAACCGCGCAAAGCTTTCCCATCCTTTTTATCCCGCCTCACATCACGGCCTGCCCTTCACCCCTGTTTAATCCATTATTTAGCCTCCTCCTTGGTGTTAGTTTTGCTCGTGGCAAAATCCCTTGTCCATCCAGCTTTTTCCTGCTCCAACCGGGGATGCTCTTTCGTTAAACAAGTGCGGACCGTTCGAGCGCTTCACTCCACGTGTAATTTACCGCATATGTGCGTTCATATTTCATGAGAGCGGCGGAAGAAAAGCTTATCCGGTACTGCGACGCGGACGATATTCTATTTTCTTTTGTCCAGTCCGATCCCGCGAGAGATACATAAAAAAGGGGCCCCTTGAATCATTTTTTGCCCCCGTATGAGTTACGCGCAACGTATTTAGAAGATGGTAGCCTCTCTTGGTTTAAATTCAACAATTATACACGCACATTCCGTTGTAGTGAGGGCACTGTCTGATGTTATATTGTCCAAACACTTTCTAGTGTATTTAAACAGAAAAACTGCTAATATATAATCTGTTGTTTTTTCTAAATTAAACAATGAAATAAAAGTTGTGAACTTAATCTTGTATAATTTAAGCATACCTAGGTGAAACTATTATTACAACTTCATTTTTTTAACATACGATTCATATCACAAATTTAGCAACAAATCAATATTTTAAAACTTGGTACGAAGTCACGCAAACGGATGTATGATAACATGGCCAGAAATTGAATGGCCTAGGTTCAAATCCCGGTGAGGAACAATGATGATTCTCATAGCGAATCACAACGCAAATGTTTTTATTTTGTCCTGTCCGCTCTCAAAGGAGGTACATGACGACGGGCCCTAGAATTATTCGGATTTCAGAAAATAGGCGATTTCGCACATTTATTGTGAGCATCGTATTTTGATGGCGATATGTTAGCCCCCAATTTTGGGCCAGGGTAACGAAAGTTCGTATTTTTACTGGTGTTTGTTTGCTTTCACCCTTTATTTTCGTAGTTGAGCAGATATATTTTAAGAATCTTTTGCATTGAACTGTCAATCATCACTCTATCCTAATAAAATTCGGATAAATCATTCAATAATACCGAAACAATGTGCATGGTGTGGTGACAACACTACTTGCAAGTAGTTACACGTACAATAACCAAGAGTGCTATTAGCAAATTTAATTATTTCTCCACTCAACTTAAATGTCTTTCACCATATGTATTTATTTGTCACTCATTAAATTCATTTTACCTTCAACTTTGCTTCACGAAATAATATAATAAATGTTTCATATGACACGAGCGTGCAACAATTTCTCTTTCCTTTAACCACGAATATAGAATAATATACCCACAAGAATGTTTCAATACCATACCTAAAATATAAAAGAAATACACGGATATTCTATTTTCGAGATCACTACAATGTTCAATTTATTCCAACGAATAATTCTAGCAATCTTTGGAAGATTCAATACTATACAGGTACACGTAATACCTTTTCTGCAACTAGAAATTCCAAATGCAAAACGCAGTTAAATATCGGATCTCAATCACACGAGTAAATATGTAGTACATATAATCAATCAATAAACAGGTAAAATTGAAAATTTGAAGGTTATTTCTGGATTCAAGCGATCACAACTGATTCATTCTCACTTCCCACACTTCATTTAATCTCGTAGCACTCAACATCTTTTATTAATACTTCATATTCTCACGGACGCTACTAGATATGTGATTTAAATATAAAGCACTTATTTTAATTATCAAATACACATTGTAACGCTCAAAATTCACATAAATTAATATAAGATCATTCTCCTTTCGACGTCGTTGATTTCTGTTGTTGTTGTCAATCCCGAGAGCACTAGGCGGCTTCCTATCGTCATTTGTTTCTTCTATCGTCTTCCATTGGTGGGAACAGAGCATGTGACCCTCAGCTTCGGAAACACTTGGAAAATTGGGAGGGGGGGAAACATCGAGTGGGTGGAGTAACCCAACCGACTGGAATGGCACCGACTTGCATACAGAATCGCTGAAATAGGCTCCGTCGGTAGCGGAGATCAAGTCGGTACGGAATCCCAACCGGTCGGTGGGTTAGGAAGCGCAACCGATCGGTACGGAACAGACGAAATTCAGAATGACCCCCCTGGTCTCTCATCCTGAAAATGGTGATAAAGAGGTAGTGGTAGGTATCAACCTACCTATTTGACATAAGGTAAAAAGTATAAAATCATGACAACTTTTACAAACCAGCTTCAACAGCACTGAGGACGACAAGGAAAGAAGTCTACTTTCATATCGCTGACCAGAAAGAAGAATTCAACTCGGTGGGAAGCCTGATAAGAGTTTCCCATGTCATTCATTCCGACCTCGCTCATGATAACGACGTGTCAAGGGCGGCCGACCGCGCAACGAAGCTTGCACCGACGTCGAACAAAAATCAAATAAAAATGCGACCTGAACGAAACACTGACATAATTCACTTCCGAACCCACACGATCACCGTGCAACGAATGGCGCCCCCATGTGGGGGCCTCACTGTGATTCATCCGCTTGAATCCTTCGGCTAGTAGGACATCATAAATATCGGGCTTCATTAAATAGTTTTGAAGGGATTGAGTGAATTGAGTGGGCGTACCTCATTTCCAAAAACCGAGCACTTTTCTACCCCAGAGTGTGACAAAGCTCATTTAAGTCACCAGGAGTCGAAGAGAGAGAGAGAGAGAGGGATGCCCTGAGAAGAGGGGGCTTTGAGGGTGGAGAGTGGGTGGCAGAATGGAGGCCGGGTCACGGGGACACGCGATCTAGAGAGAGGTGGGAAAAGGAAAGAGCAGCCACAGCATCGGTCGTCATGGTAACGAGTCGTGTCTCGCCTGTAAAGCATCCTTCCAATTACGGACTCTCGACTCCATATTGCGTTTGGAGGCGTTTGAGTAATCATTCGCTTGTTTGTTCCATCGAAGAAGGGAATCGTAAGAAGCGGAACGTATACATTATTTGTCTATCCGTCAAATTTGTAAAAGCAGACCGGAAGTATCAGAAAAATAATAATTCAAAGCAGGAGAAAGCAGGAAATAGATACAAAAATTTGATCACGCCCTCAAAATGAGCTCAGGAAGTTTTCAAGAGTGCCATAAACCTTACTCTACAAGCGTCTTGAGATAATAAAATTTAACTTGACATCAGGAATCCATACAGCCGAATTTACATACCGTAAAATGAATTAATTCAAAGTTGAGCTCACAAGATAACGAGATCAACAGTAACCTGAGTAATGTGTTGTGTAACAAATAGGGCTGAAGATAAAATCTTGCTTTTAGCTTGAAGTTAACAGATTCACGGTTGAGCACAAAGGACGCAGGTCTTGCTTCGGGCCCAGAAATTGAAACGTTTGTTAGTGATTTTAGGGCCATTATGTGCCCATAGGCAGCAGTTATGGCTCCAACAGACTTGAAAATACCATGTTGTAAAATATTTTCCGTTATGGTTTGAATAAGCTTTAGTCATGATTCAAAAAGAAGTTATAGAAAAATGATAAGTAAAAATATTTCCACTAATTTTCAGAGTATTTTCTTTTCGTAAAATGGATATCAATACTTACGAAATATAGTAAAGCTACTAGCTCAACAAGGCAAGCAAGCATATAGCAAGAAAACATAACAATGTTTAAAAACCAGCCGTTCCCTCTTTTCGAACTGTGCGCCCATTAATGGCCCCTCTCCAATTATTGTAACTCTGATAAAGATCAACTGGTTTTTTGTTCTTTCGAGGAAGGCAATTGTAGGAAGCGAAACGGGTACATTATTTATCCTTCCGTGAAATTTGAACGAGTGGACCGGAAGAATAGGAAAAATAATATTTACACTTTTCCAGCCATTTTAGCCTAACTTTCGATATTATTCAACTTTTTCTCGTGTATTCCTACGCCACAAAGCACGTACCTTTTAAGGTGTGTGTACTTCAGGTTGGGAACAGGTTTTACACAACAAAATAAAATACCTGCTGTATTCTACCTTGTATTCATGAAAAATCACCGAAAAAACGGAACCAAAGAAGTGCGAACCTTTTGCTGGTCACCACCTATAGTAATCCGTGGTCACAAGTAACCATGCACAAGGGCTGAGATGACCGAAAGAAATTATAATCCAAGCCAAGCGATTTCGAGATATCCCTTTAGCTTCACAAGCCCCTTTTCCCAACCCTGCCCCGAATTAGTATTCAGGGTTGGTCAATGGTAAAATATTACCACCGACCGATCTTGGATAACCCAGAACCAATTTCCGCTCTCCTTTGGTCTCCAGCTTAGAATGCGGCTCTTGCCATTCCGCCACGATTTCTCCGAGCTAAAATTGGCAAATCGCCGCTGGCTGAGCT
Organism: Pyrrhosoma nymphula; assembly: GCA_963573305.1. Lineage (NCBI taxonomy): Eukaryota > Metazoa > Arthropoda > Insecta > Odonata > Coenagrionidae > Pyrrhosoma > Pyrrhosoma nymphula. Next base: position 90,310,048 of record OY754330.1, read on the forward strand.
AAATTCCTGCACCATTAATCGGGTTTCTGCTAATAGATAGCTCACCGCCGGCTGTTATCGCAATTTTTCCTCTTTGAAGCATTGACATCCGTATTTATATAATATGACTACATGCTTATAATAAAACCAAACCAGGCAACATTAATGAAACCAGGCAACATGTCAAACGATGAAGTAGGCTTGTAGCTAAGAGGAAGCTATAAATAAAACCAAGGGCTACAAAATAAAAAGAAATGTTTTTTTAACCTGAGAAAATTAAGAATATTCGTAAGAATATTAAAAAACTAAAAAGACTTTATATCAGTTCAGTATTGAATATCCAAAACATTTTACAAATGGAATCTGTATTTATTTTTGTTGGCATTCTTTTCCGCTAAATTCACGAGGTAAAATGAGTATTCTGAGAAGTTAGAAAGTGGATATTTATCCACATTTGGATAGAATGTGTTATAAACATGATTTAATTTTTGGAATGGACAACATGAACAGTTGCAACGCATATTCAGCTCTTAGAGATGGAAAATCTTTCTCTCGAAAATCACATCTTATAAGAAAACTAGCCTTGATATATAAAAAAATCATTCAATGTTCAAATTGAGTTGAACTTTGTAGAGATTGGGAAAGTGGTGGGAATATTAATTTAATTTTTCGTATTATGACACCATCCCACGAGATAAAAACGCTCCACTTATACTTCCTTTGGAGCATCTTTACCTCTTATCTTAAAAAGACGAGTGATTTCTTCCGAGAACTATTTCTTCTGAGAATATAATTTTTTTCTGGGAATTTCTTCCCAGTTTCCCCAAAATTCTCACTTTACCCCAAAATTTGCCTATTCATTCAATTCTGTCAACGGAATGGCATTATTGTATTTTTTTACTAACTGGAGAGGGTAATTAAAATATTCTATAAGAAATTTAAATAATAAATAATGATTAAATTTAAATCTTTTCAAGGAAATAAGCAGAATTAAATAGCCAATACTAGTAAGGAAAACTTTAGAAAAAATGTAAAACTCTGACTACTAATTCTGGTAAAATTAGGTCTTGAACACCATCTAATTAGATACCAATGTACGAGTTTAAATTGCTCAGAGTCATAGATAAAAAAATAACCCTATTTTTAATTAACAAACTAAAAAAATCTAACGTTATTCATTCCAAGATATCGTAAATGTGCCACTTAACAACTACTTATGTGGGGCAAGAGTGCAACTGCATTAAAATACATTCTTTAACTGGCATAGGCGTGCAACAGCTTTAATATCTATATATCCAATATTTTTATAAAAAAGTCAAAATTTGAAGCGGATTTATACAAGGGGACTCGTGGAAAAGGGTAATAGCACCAAATTTGTTAATTTTTGTATATTAGCTAAATTTAAAATATATCACGTCGCTGAAAATTCGAATAGTACTCAAACTTGGTACCTACCTATTTCAGGCGAGTTTACAAGTGGTAAACTGACGACAACAAAAGGCTGCACTCTATATGCGTATGTTATATCTTTTCAAAATAGGATATAACAGATAGATCAAATGTATAGCTAGGTACAAAAATAAGAGAACTTTTACATCCATGCCTAAAGAAAATGGTTTTAAATAACCTCGCATCGGAGCTGGTCCTCAAAGAATAGTGCCTCACACAACGAGTTCAAAATTTAAAAAAGCATATTTGACTAACTAATACCAGCGACATCTTATTTACAAAGCTGAAGTTTGTAAATATTGCCGTTTGCGTTTAGGCATCTTACGTTACAATTGAAGTTCACTTCCAACAGTTGCTTGGTTGAGACTCAGAGGACTGTAGCACAACTGGAAATATCTACGTAAAAGTCGTATGAAATTAGTGAAAAATCAGTAACATAGTGAATGCTGCGCGGAATACTTGAAGAAATTACGAGATATACGGTCGGATATGAAAATTATTTTAGATCTTCATTCCTTGAGATCCAATAAATAAAACGTTCACGAAATAAAGTGATTTGACGAAAGTAGGTGAACCACCAAACCACCTGCACCCAAAATCGTTGGAAACAGATGTAACTCATAAGCCATGATTGATAGATTCAGATTCAAATTCTATAATAGTCAAATGACGTAAGTCACCAAAAATATTTGTCTTTACTTCCATTATCTTGCCAATTATATCTTGATATCTTTCCAACCTGGTGCCCTTAAAAGAGCCTATTTAATATCGTAAAAAATGCTGATAATACAATGGCAGAAATCTAACTGGCGGCTCTTGTAGACGGCACACCGGCATGTTGTGCCGAGGCTGGAAGCCGCTAGAGGTAAAAAGTGGGGTAAATTGAGTCAAAGGCCGTAGGAAGAAATATTCGTGCCAGAAAATGAGTATAATGGCTTCACGTTTCTCTCGCTGCAGGCTTACCATTTAAAAGAAAGCTTTAGAAAAATGTTTCCTCTCGAAAATAAATTAGTGAAAATTGAATCCTGGGAATTTATTTTGAATTGCGACTCTCAATTTACCAAGGAAAACGCCGAAAAATGCCAAGCGCCTGAAATTTAATACGAGTCATCCTCGGCACAGAAGCCTTGGAGAAATGAGGTTATATCTAACCTACGCATTACAGAGATGAGATAAACTTATTGCCGACCAATTAGAGGTATCAAGCATTCCGCAGGAGGGGTTAGATGACCACTAATTACGGTGAGTTGTGGCTCAACAAATAAATTAAGAATATTAACTGAGAATAACCTTTCCCAAGCGATTTCATAAATATTTTTCTTTCACACTGTATTGATCACATGTACTGATTAACGTTAATGAGAGGAAAGATTGCGGTTACGCCACAGTTTTTAACTCCCTAGGTAGCCCGAGATAGGAATGTGATACAAGGGAACAATCCATAAATGTCAATATTAATGTGGTAGGAAGTCTTTTTTAACAAGCTGTTTTTCATGCAATCATTGCCGCCCGTAATGGTATCCAGAGTGTGGTTTCGTATTTTTCACGAACCAGATGTGTTTCCTCATTAAAAATTGCTTTGGAAGGACAATCTTTCACCGTGTTATCTCAAATAAAAGCCAAAACTTGCCAAAATTATATTACAAAACTTCCCCCCTCATTGTTTGACAGAATCTTAGTTCGGAAAAGCTGATGCGAAAGTAAAATGCACTTAAAATGCTTCCCAATGTGAATTAGGAGATAGCCAACCTACTGATACAATTTAATACTTTCATTTAATACTTAAGAGTTTGGCCATTACGGACCTTATGAAAGAATTCGTTTTATTGAATATTGGTTTTATAAAATAAATAGCCGGTTTTTAAAGTAAATAATGCTGAATCAGACGGGAGTCAATCAGAAAAGGGTTTGTTATTGTGGTCCCAGAGATAAAACTTCATAAGGAAACGAAGAACGTGCATGTAACATGCAACATAGGGTGGAAGAATGCTGAAGGACGCGATAGAGGATGTTGGGTAATCGGGGGAGGGAAAGAAAGGGAATAGGCTTCAGATAGTTTGGACCCACGGTGAGCTGAAGAAAGAAATAGTGTAACAGAGCGAGGTGCCGGTGGTTGAAAAATATTATCGGATACTTTTATCTCCATCAAAACCTACCTCAAATGACCCACCTCCTCTGATAATAATATCACCGTGGCAGAGACCTTGCAGGTAAATCCCAATCCATAATTTTCTGGATCTGGAAAGCAAATATTCCTTCTGCATGATAGGACGTTAAACTTTGTTGGCACCTTTTGTTGAGAGCAGGCAAACGCTGACGCTGTTTCTCTCCATCCTTCCTCCATTCCCCAATTAGTCTTTCCCTTACCAACCTGTCCTTAATGGCGCAAATAACCTCAGTTGCCGGTAGCGTGCAAAAATCTCCTACCAATAATATCGAATTTGATCCACATTTCTTTTTATAAAAAAACTGACCTCTCCTGCCCATCTGCCCATTACTACCCAGGAATATCTACAACCAAACATAACCACATTCATGGAGAATTTTCCTGTTCCTCTCTCTTCCGATTTCGTGTGGGCGAGTCCATAGTCGCATCATTCTCATTCACGACCGCGGTAGCTTTCTCTCCTACTCCTCCTGCCCTCCATCCATTCCACCCGCCCCGCATCACTTCGGATCCGCACCGCATTTAAACCTCCTCCCGCACGTGTGTGACCTTTCATCACCCACCCATCCACCCACCATGGCCTCCCAACTTCCCTCTCATTCTTTCTTTCTCATCCTCTATCTCTCACTCGTATGTGAGATTCTTCTTCACACTTTTCAAATCCTCCGTCTCCTTCGCAGAGCTATCTTACTTATTGAATCTCTTCCTCTTTTGACCTCGAGCTACTCCGCCACCACGGACGACAATGCGCGAGGACACACAGCTAGTCGTGGTTTCAACTGCACCCTTAGGGCCGTTGTGGCATGGAGCTCCTTTAACGAAAGTCACTTTGTATAACTGATTCACAAGCAAAAGTCAAGTGATAGAATAGAAATATCGATAAATTCAGGGAGCCACTGGAAACGCGATAATTTAACACATAGCGGTAATATCGTGGAATAACTGGCAGTGAAATGCAGACTCACAGCAACAAAAATAATTTAAATTAAAGAAACGAAATATACTAAAAAACAAGTAAGGTAAACATGGATATATTAACAAGAAACCGACAAAAATGTTTTAGTCAACAATATCTTATGATATCAATTTTGACGCTAAGGGAATGAACCTAAGTTCACATCACGTTTCTGTTACAGACTGCCACGAGAAGTTTGGAAAAATGTTGACTTAGGCAATGAAAGAACTACTCTTTCCCACGCTGACAGGGAGCAGGGTAGTCTACTGCTTTATGAGGAATTTATAAGATCGAAGAGAACAATTCACGATCATGTATAGCAATTTTTCCTGGCCGTCACAGGAAACGCGATAGTTGTATGGAAAACTGTAATAAACATCTTATATAACAATCTTAATTCTGACCTATTGTAAATTACATTAAAATTACATAACGCTGCAGTCGTTGGCAATCATAATAAGCGTGAAAAAACTTTAATATTGTAAGCATACGCCAAATAAGAAAAAAAATTTTCCCAAGTACAATGCCCGATTACCTCAATGATTGGGAAAAAATTAGAACTGCTCGAAAAGCTATTCCTTGGTTGTATTCTAAATTTCAGCAGAGAGTCAAACCTTCTTCGTGACGACTGGCAATATAACACCACCATATGCTGCAGCAAGTTAATGTGATTGAGGCCAAATCGTGGAAGGTGAAAATTTTACATTTCGACATTTCACAATATTGAGAAAACTGTTTAGCCTCAATCCCAATGGGTTCTCTGGCAAGAATGAAACACGCAAGAAAGAGTAACAGATTTTACAGTGTAAGCATTATTAAAATTAAGTTAATGTGTACATTTATACGCAGAATTTTTGGAACGAATCACGTTTTCCAAACTTGGGGGCAATGGTCGAAACCAATGTTTATTTCAAATAAACCTTATGGAAATACAAAAAGTGACATCAAAATTCCAAAATTTACAAAATGAAGGTCAGCATGAAGCTACATTCAAAGAGTTTTTTGATAACGCAGCACTCTCCCAGAAATGTATCTAGCCTTGAATGTGTAAGACAAAACCTGATATGTTCATAAGCAAACCTCTGTTTTTCTTCCTCTTTGTGCTAGAAGAGGGGTTTTCGGGGTTCGATTTTGAACTGAGACGTTTATTACAGGCAAGGTGCGGAATCAGCCTGTACACCCACTGAGACCCTCCGGCTGAGGGTGGCTTACACGACACTTCGTAGATGTAGATAGCATGGCACACGTAAAATTTGGATTTTTTGACACCTACTGTGGTGAACCACGAGTCGTAATTAAATATTCACGCGCAGGATCCAATTTCCCATTCAATCCAAGGAGCTAGTAACTGAATCTCTCCCCTTTGTCCTCCAGCACCTCAGTCACGGGTGACAGGGTGCGAGAGCACATCGCGAGCCGAGGTTACACTGCAGCCCGTAAGGGCGGGAGAGGTGTGGAGCGTTTATCGACGCATAGGAAGCAGGAAGGGAGGAGGAAAAAGAGATTCAAGACGTTCTGAAGACGTACGGGGTCCCCCGGCGGTGAATCAAGATAGGAGAAAATGGGAACAACGCGAAAGTGGATTATAATTTTTTTCCGTAAATTCAACGTGTGCATATGTTAATTACATATGGCATGGGGAGATTGTGCTTGTATTCGTTATTCTTAAGGCAATCACATTCAACAAAGAGACAACTTTATCTCAAATACGAATGTATTATCCCACCCATCATGCCCCGATGAGTCTTTGGACGAAGTCCAAAGTTACCATTAACCTGGCTCTGAATGAAACATAATTCCTAAGTTTTCTCCATCTTGTGATTTACGGAATTGAATATAATATTGATATATTGATATAAGATTGAATATATAGAATAGCCACAGTGAAGAACGTGTTCCTTGAGCCCTACTCATCTCCTTTTTTCTGTAAAATAATCAACTTCCCTTAACGTTGAAAACAAGAAAACTCAGAGACAGATAAGTGACAGCACTCACTGCTCAGACTTAGGTTTCAGGGAAAAGTATTTCAAAGACTAGTTCGAACGATGAAATGTATTCCAAAGATAGAACAGAATTACGAAAAGATTACAAAGACATAAATGTGTTTAATTCAAATTTATATATGCTTTTAGACTGCAAATCAGTAGGTAACTATTTCAAATGCAATGCTAAAGTAGAATACTAATTTATAATAGAATTTTTAAAAATGGATGACTTAGTGTTCCATTCGTATTTTACCAAAAACCTGTGTTGAAATACTTTTTTTTAACATCACTTATCTAATATATGCAGCGATAAATATCTCAATAAAATCAAATATGTCAATATTTGGCTTAATACACGCACAAAATGATATGTAAGAATGCTTGGGCAATATACGTTGGCCAACGTTCTTCAATTGGCAGGTGAAATGGTTGTGTTCTATAACAACCTAGAGAAATCGTTACCAAAAAAGTGGGTCGAGTTTCAACTAAAACATTTTGGTCCCGAATGGGAAAAGCATCAGAATCAATGGCATATTCAAGGCAGGCCATTTATTTTAAGACTGTACAATATTACAAAGACACACAACGGTGATACTACAGTTGGCTTATTGATAAAAGATCATATTTTTAGTTTTTTTTTGTGACCGTTTAATTGTCTTTAACTTAGAACATTTCATACCTTGCGCAAAATTTAGTGTCTAATCTAATCTAGTCTAATCTAAAATCTTTTCCCAAATAATAACTAACGCCAAAGACATGCAACCTTTAGTAGTTTAAATACAAATACTTTCCTTCATTGTTATTTCAGTTGGTTGACGCTCAGGAAGACTACTCCCTATCTTTAATATGGAACAGAATATTTCAATATTGTTTACTAACTTATATTCCATAAACAAATTTAAAATGTACCTGATTCGCAATGATCACATTTAGATTCAGCAAAGATGGAAAAGAAGCATGCTTGGTTGTCATGATGGAAAAGGCACTCACAGGGACTGCTTTCCGACATTCATGCGTGGAGGAAATGATGCATCGCGCGCCCCTCTACAAATGAACTGAAAGGGAAAAAATATTCCATTAAAACAGGAAGCAAGTTTATTTAATATTTTGAAAAGAGTTAATTCGGATCTCATAAAGGTAAGGATATACAACACGCGCGTGAGTGATAAAATAATTAAAATGAATTAGGCATCTATGGAGTTAGTGAATAGAAATGAGATCGGAGTACATCATATAATATGCATCCAAAAATTAATATTAGAAAATAAACACCGCATATGATCTTCCCGAAATTATATGCCAGTGATAGGAATTTAAAGGGCGCTTCAAAATGACAGCATACATTATGCATATACTATACGTACTCTCAGGTATAATGTGAGCTCCCGCAATCACTCTCCAATTAACTCTAACCCTTATTCAATAAATCATGGCCAAATCGTTCTCCTCAAGTTCTAGTCAAGACCAGATTAAGCTTCAGATATTATTGCTTTGAAATAATGCAACAAGTAACAAGCATTTCTATCAATTCACGTTTTATTACAGGGAATATATTATTACTACCATCGCTGAAATCATCGTCGGGATACATTATAATATCGAACCTCATGAGCTTGGAAACAGTACAGTACCTCTTTATCATCCACCACCGACAGAAATCCTTGCCGCCATAATATAATATGGGAAATAATAAAAACTTTTCAAGCATCGTAGATTCCTCTTTTAAGTTTTCAATTTCACAGGCAGACCCCTGATTTGCCTAGATTAAAAATCATTAAAGTCATTAGTAAAATTAAAGGAAATGATTTAAGGAGGCTCTCCAAATAAGTTTCGCGTAATTAAATAGTTTTAATGACAAAACTTTTAATTTTAACCAGGGCATAAATAATAAAACTACAATTACGAAGAAATCTAATTTAACAAGGTGGTCTAACATCTAATTTTGATTGTCTATTTCGGTCATTTAACTACTAAACATAAAATCAATGACTCATATATTAATTCATCATTCTTTGATGCACTTCCGCAGCTAGTAAATTCTGTAAATAACAGGGTTTATTCAAAAACTCAGAATTAAAAAACCGGCAGAAATGAAGCATGGAAGTCTGAAAGGCAGTAGGTGCCTATCCTAAACTATAGAATAAATGACTTTTCATTCCGAAAGCGACATTCAATTTTGACGAGAATATAGCTAAAAGATCAAAGTAATCAAAGTAATAAATACGTGCGTATAGAGTGCACTTCAACGCTTAGAATCGATACAACTTCACCTTAAAAACTATCTCTCTTTATGATGCTGGCATTGCCAAAGATTGGGGAAAAAACTTGCATACGCTCTGAAAGTCATTCAAAACGGAGCACTAAGCGGCATAAAAAAGTGCCGACCTATTTGCAGCAATGCTTTCTGTGACACGTTTCTGAGGTAGCAGCATGTATAGTGCTGTTGGAGGGGAATGAATTTGTGACGGAGGGTAATATCTCCCGGGCATGGCAACGGCACTTCTCTCCCTCGAATTTTCAGTCACGTAAACGAATTTTCCCAGCGGGCACGTCTCGAGTATATTTCTCATCTCGAAAGCTTTTCCGATTAGCTTCAATCGCTCCCGATTCTTGGAGAAGAATGCACGGCCGGGACCACCTCCGGGATCAGACTACCCACGGCGATGAGTATGGCCAATCGCTACGTCAGCGTTTTCCCCAGGACCCTCACAAGATGAGGAGGCCCACGGCCCCCGAAGGGGAGTGATAGTGAAAGGTTTCTTATCGCTTCGGAGCTTTTAAAGGGTTGAGTTGAGGGTTTTCGCGGTTGCATCCCCCGCCCAGAGGCCAAGGGATTAACGCCTCCTGGGATACAGGGGTCCCTGCGGTTGACGTCCTCCCCGAATTGGATATCTGGGACTAAGACGGGTAAAAGAAAATCCTTTGCCTGGTATTTTGAGTCCCTGCCTCTGCAATTCTCCCAGTTGGACACCAGGCCTTCTGACAGGCTAAAGTGAGGACTGTGGAGATTCGCACGGCAAGGGTTGAAAAGGGGAATGGAGAAGCATGGGAACAGCGAGTGGAACCAAACGTATGCGTACCGACTTGGGTGAGCCAATGCTGAGGAAAATATCTACAGTCGGTTTACAAATAGTTATTTTGACGATATTACCGGATGTGAAAGTATCACCGTAGAATTACCAATTAGTCAATTGTTTATTTCAAACATAATCCAAAGTGTACACGTTAAAATACGGGGAAGTTAAGCTCTAAGTCAGATTTTCAACATAAATTGTGTTATTAGGAACCTATATTGCTTCGGGATTAGGTAGGAATGCCTTAATACAAATAACTATCCATATTAGTAAGTAATTTTCTTAGCATTTTTTTCAGAAGCAGTGTTCTAGTTGGAAGTAAATGTACCTAGAAATACGACGACTACTTACTCCCAACTATGGAATTTTAGCGCGAAGAGCAGCATTTTTAATAGCAAAGAAGTTTAATTTAAATTATAACGGCTGACGTGCATCGTAAAAAGCCAATCAATCATTCAAACCCCTATTCACTTGATTATCTATTTTCATGATTTAATGAATAAACACATAACAGCTAGTTAGATAACACGCTACTTACTGAAATTTCAGCAACACAGGAATGACAAAATATCATAAATTAAATAAAATATTATTGCCAGATATAGTTAATTATGTAAATTAAATGCATTTAAACTCCTACGATTTCATTACTAAATATTTGTATTTGTAATTCAGCCAATCCAGAGAACCTAGCTAATTTGAATGCCGTTATGATGCGCTCGTCAATCAAATTTATTTTTTAATTGGCACATAGCTAAGGTGGAACCGAAGGTCGTTAAGTATAAACTTTTGAGATACTAGAAGAATGGCTCAACAAGTATGTTTTCCTATATAAAAAACAGGGTTTCCCAACACAAAACATCGATTAAAACAAAAGATAGAATTTGCGCATTATCAAATCATGCCATTAACAATAGTCACACGTTTGATTTCGAAGGAGCTAAAATTATATACATTTAGGACAAAATTTATCAAAAAGGTTATTCAAAGAAATGTTTCAGATTTCCAAAAACAAAAAAGTTGTAATAAAAGGACAGACATCTCCAATCTAAGTAAGATTTACTATAATTTAGTAAATGAAACACAATTGTTCAACAAAGAAATAAACATTGTGAATAAGAAGCAGTAAATTTATAATTCCAAATGAATTTATAAGAAACGAAATAGGTTTCGACGTTGCACGTCATCATCAGGTACAAAAGTTGCAAAGGCTAAAATGTTACTGCTTCTTATTCACAATGCAAAGCATATTCCATTAAGTCACGCCTGAGACAACGGAGTTTAAAGAAATAAACCAAGCAACGAAATTACAAATGTAAATAAAATATCAACAAACTTAAAACGAAATATAATCTTGAAGATGTCCTTATATATTTAATTTTAATGACTGTTTATTTTAACCTTTAAAAAATACTGTTTTACAAAAGGATTGCAGACAAAAAATGTTTCATTATGTAATATCATTCATTATAGCCCTGAATATGGCTATATAATATATACGAAACGTTGGCGGATGTTTTGTATTTTTATTTGAGTTAAACTCCTGATATTTATATCATATAATAAAAGAGGTCGAGAAATCACATCACATGAATCAAAAATAAAGTGGCCAATTTAATTTTTCATTGAATCAACGTTATACTCCATTTGAATTTTTTTCACACCAGGGTTACATTTTAACTATAAGATTAATTATGGTCAAGGTAACACTTAGAATAATTTCACTATTTTTTATTTCGATCTTAATTTTTATTTTGATTTCAATCGGACCGATCAGATAGATTTATTTTGATTTTTATCCCTTCATTATTGAGATGGCTCTGGTAAAAAACTGGAATTGTACCAATAAGTCATTGTTTAAAGGCGACATATTTCGAGATGAGTCATTCTACAATAAGAGGATCGTTATTAATTATCCATCATATGGTGGAGTCAGAGGCGTAAAAAAAGTTAGAAACGTTGGTTTAACAATGTCTAGGGAACGGATGGGAATCAAATAAAGAAGATTTATGATAGAGCACTGAATGAAGTGAAAATAAGGAGTAGCATTGAAAAGAAGGGATATAAGGCATCCTAAGAAAAGGAGGTCGTGGATGAAGCTATGTATAAAGTGACTGAAGGACATGAGGTATGCATGGATAGGGTATTACGTAGGAAATTATTAAAGCAGAATCATGTACCAAGAATTAAACTTTTTCACCACGCCTACCCCGAAAGGGACCGGCGCGGCGTGATGGGGATACATTTATAAAGAAATTGAAGCTAGGTTTTATAAAGTGAAAAGCGCGGGTGAAATTTCGCACCCCAGGCAGTAATCAAAATATGTCTATGCTTGGACATCAGTATTTATAAAAGCCTTACAGAGATAAGAATGTAATTCAGAACTGTTCATCATTGTGAATTCTAAGAACAGAGACACTGACTTTGATTACTTGCTGAAATTATATCGGGTTAGTTGATTCGAAAAAATAAATTTCCTCTCCAAATACGTATCATTTCGAGCGCAGATATGAAAAGATAATTTGAAGAATAGGAATTAGGTGTTTCTTCTATGCTTTTAATTGTAATGGTTGGATAAATTTTTAAGCAGAATTAAAAAAGAGAATCTTCAACCAAAACTGAAAATCATGGAGTGATTAGAACTGCTGAGAAATAATTTACATCTAAAACTTATTCGAAATGAAAGAAAGAAAATGATAATTTTAAACAGACGCATTGGCAAAAAAGAAAATAATATCTATCGCTGTATCATTCTAAAGAACAAAGATTTATTACGTAAAAATAGGATTTCCCTAAATAATCGCGAACCAACTTCGCTGGCAAAACTCCATTCGATGTACAACCTTAGATACAACGGAGAAATATCAGTAATAAAGTTCTGCAACAACGGTGAAGTCTATGGTACATACGAAAAATATTCGAAGTTCGCCCCAACTGCAAAGCTGAAAGATGCGATCAGCGAGTTATTATGCATGGTGTTAGTGAGAAAAAGTTATAAATTATGGTAAAAAATTAAATAAGCCACATACAGTAGATTTAGTAGCAAAATCACAGGAATGAATCATATAGTTCTCGAGCTTTAACATGTTATCGATCTTTAACGTTTCCGTACTTGAAACATTAAATCAGCTAGCAGAGCAATTATTATGCCACATTCATTCGTAATGAAGTCGAAATATTCTTCAAAGAATTCTTAATTCATTTAACTTTGACTAAAACTAAAATTTAGTTTTAGTTGATTAAAGTATAAAATTAAAAAATTGGAACATAGAACCATTTGCAGACTTTACTCGTACTTTACCTGTAATATTCCCTTTATAACATGGAACGAGTAAATATTCACTTTCAGCAGCGTTGGTCATAATTCTAATACTATACATACTACCTCTGTTGGGCAGTGAGCTGAGCATATTTCGTGATATCTCCCCAATCAAGGGCAATCATAGAATCGTTAAGGTATACTAAAATTTAATCGCCATAAAAGAAAGGCTCACGCCCATCTAAAGAAAACGCCATCGAAAAAATTGTGTATAAGCCTTCCAGGTGGTTTAGAACCTCAGGAAACTACCGGCCAGTTATAAAGGGAATACATATTTTTCCTGGAAATAAAAACGGAAGAAGTTACAATTCTGACGGAGGGAGAGGGAACCGAGAATGAAAAATATGTCTGTGTTGAAGCGGGCTACCCTAGAATTGGGGTTGAGAATACAGTTTCATGAAGGATATGAAGAGGGAGATGAGGAAATGGTTGAAGAGAAGAGATACCAAGTGAGGGAAGAGCAGATGGAGCGAGAATGCTCCTTTTATGCCATGTGGTCCTCAGACCCCGGGAACCATACGAGAGGGGACGTAGCGGACGGTGGCTTCGTTAGAAGGGTGATACTTACCTGAATGGCATCGGGACGATTGGCAGTGAAGGGATGAGACCGTATGGACAAGGGTCCCGATCGGAATGAAGGAAGGAAATCGCTGCAAATCCACGCTGATGACCAGAGCGGGGTTCCAATCGGATTGACCAGAAGGAAGAGAGGTTGGAGTTTTTAAGCCAGGGACAAAATCAGGAAATGATCGGAGGTTGAACGTACGCGTAAAGCCGCAGTTTCTCAGAGAGGGAATTAAAACGTGATTTGGCTAGAAAAATATTATTCGGAAAGCTTACCAGCTAGCGGGAGATCAAATGGAAACTGTCAGCGAGTATCGTGTTGGAAAAAGTTAAGGACGTACTGGGTATTCATAAAGCCATCGGTGTTAACGTAAGCTTCTTTCGTCGTCAAAGGCTAAAACAAGTTGTTCAGAGCGAACGTTGAACTTAAATAACGCAGAATGTTCAACCTATAGTTTTATTTATTAAGTCCGAGTTTTCATTTTACTGAAACATCAACAGATCAATTCCATGAAAGCACTGATATGATTCATTAATACTATGTGCGATATTCCACAGGAGAAAAATCTTTTTCGCTTGTGGAATATCGCACTTCCGTGCACTTGCGAGTGACTCCGTAAATGTTACTACCGTGGCTAGTCCCGGTTTCCTCAAAATTTATTAATACTATTGTTAGTTAGTGTTATAGCTTTTGTTAAAAGTTCGTTTCTAGCATTTAACATCTGCGCAAAGTTACGCTACAGACTCTCAAATAACAAAAAGCTGATTAAGGCTTAACTTGTAGGAACTTCTTTATCGTTTAGCAAAATAAAACTTGATAACCGTATTGATACACGCTTGCATTTTGTTGATAGGTCAGGTTTTTGGCATTGATACCGTGATTTTCTCTCTCATTTGCCTGAGCTAGAGGAAAATGTGGGTAGACTATCAATGAGAGAGAAAGAGCAAGGGATTTGAAAGGGAGGGAATATTTGAGAATAACTACAAAAAAAACAATTCTTCAAACGTTGAAGAGAGGATGGTACAATGCAGCGAATGGTAAACTTAGGACAAAAAAGGGAACATATATAAACTGAGGATGTCACAGAGATTCACACACGTTCATTACATTATTTTGAGAATTTTACAAAAGATTTATAGTGACAATTTGCAGCAACACTTGAGCGGAAGCTGTCCGTAAAGGAGACACAAATGTTTCTTCACGTCCTAGAATCCCATCCCAGATGAATGATTTTTGACACTGTCAATTTCAAACATTTGCTTTAAGATTTTAATGGCTGGTAGAAGAGGGAGAAATTAGTGACTCTTAAAACTACTACAGCACTCGACTTCGGGTAGATAAGTGAACATACTTTTAAAAGGATGAAATGAGAAAGGAAGGAGTAATTAACACAATTCAAAGCATGATTACTTCACAAGCACCTATTAGGGTGTTTCACGACTTCAACCAATTCCACAAATGTTCATGTCTAGTTTCCAGTTCTTGTCATGACCACACTGAAAACGGTGTTTAGGAATGTGCGAAGATAAAAAACCTGATTCCGCATACTTGATGCGTTCATTGTTATCAAATCAATTTCTCTGCTATCTAGATCAGTGTATCTATCATGAAATACGTTACATTTACCATCCCACGATCCTCCTCTCAGAGTATATCTAACCCCCCTGCCCCCATCTCTTTTCCCCATATTCACCACTCATTCCTGACTATAGTTCGTGACCATCCTAACATCATATCAGAAAATGATAATGTCTGCAACACCTGCCTATAGCCAACTAAGTCAAACGCCAAGCTGCACAAATGTGTAAAATGTCACAATCCCTACCATTTGGCGTGCGCATCTTTTTCTACTATTTTAGATAGCAGCAACATTAAAGTTAAAGTTTTTGCTTCTTGCATTGCAGCAGAAAATCAACATTCTGCTTGATCAAGTAAAAGCTCATATCGATCAACATAGGCAACTCCCTCTCAGATGCATTCTTCTGACCTTGGTACTATATCTTCTAATAGCTCTATGAGCTCTCCAGCACCTCAAACCGATACTCAATATGTGCTTCAAAAGGTTATGTCAAAACTTGACACTAAGGGTACTAAGCTTGCAGTGATGTTGAGTGATTTCAATCAAATCAATACTTGTATGTCACAGTTTCAAAGTCAACTAAATCTATTATGAAACAAAATTACGTCTTTCGCCTCTGAATTAGAACCACTTACACAAATTCCACACTTCCAAAATAGGATTGAAGATACCGAGGTGGAGATTCTGGAATTACGTCGGGAGAACCTTTGCTCTAAAGCAGGAAATCACAAATCTGCCGAAGTCTGATAGCGTAGCTAGGGCTGTGACTGAAGAACAGTGTCCATCACCTCGAGAAAATCAATGCCGACCTACGCTCTCGCCCCTCTCAAATATCAGCACAGCGACATACCTCATGTGATTTGGTGGTGGGAGGAATTTCCTATGAGTCAAATTGCGATTTAAAAGCCCTTGTATATGCCATTCTTAAATGTCTTTACCCAGACATTACACCGAGGGACATAATCACTGTCAGGAGTCTAGTCCCGCGAAATCGTTCATCAAATACAGATGTAGTTGCCTTTACCGGTACGACAGAGGATGAATATATGGCAAATAATAACCAGCACGCTCGCCAAACCTCATTGTCACTCTTATGTCTCCTACGTTAGCAGCGCTAATCATTCGTGAAAAAATCCGTCTTGGAAATCTTCATACATCATCGTTAAATTCGGCACTTCACTTGTAAGATGGGTGTACGGCTCCGCTCCGTCCTGCTTTGATTAACATAAATGAATTTCTACCAGCTTTTACTTATCAGTTACACAAAACAGTTCGGACCAAAGCAAAGGAGCATTCTGATAGTTTTCCGTCATTTGTACGTAACGGAGAGATGTATGTCCGTCGTAAAAAGGAAGACAGTCTCACTCTAATCACATATTTAGACGACCTTGATAATATTTTAGGCAACTGTCTCAAATAGATACTTCCACCACTTATGGTCATATTTCCTCTCCTTCGAAGGGTGAGAAACCTGTTTGTCACTTCAATGCTAACTCGCTTAGAGCACACATTGAATTTATCAGACTGTTCCTGTCTAGCCGTCAAATGTTTCACATTGTTGCTGTTACCGAAACTAAGCTTGGTCCTGTCGTTGACAATACTCCGGTCGCGCTTGATGGTTACTCTCTGTTTCGAAATAATCGGAATACCAGAGACGGTGGCGTTGCTCTTTTCATACACAACTCATTGTCAGCCACCCATCTGGACTCATCTTCTCAAATATGGTCTGGCCCACCTGGCTGTCCTGAGTACCTCTTCTCTGAAGTAAAACCAAAAGGAGGGATACCCTTTTTCGCAGCAGCAGTCTACCTCGAGCCCCATTTCTTCTTGGAAATGACTTCACTACTAACCTTGTTAACCATATGCATAGCTACAGCACTAAAATAATCCTTGAGGACTTAAATGCCAATCAAGTATCTGATTCTGATGATGCCCACTATATCCGTAGCTTTGCAGGAGAAAACTCACTCCCCATCGTACCCTATATCGTACACTTATCACATACCAACTTGTGACCCGTGGCTAGATCTCTGTCTTATCGACGAAAATGATACTCTCTCTAACTACTGGAAAACAAACACTCTGTTCATAGATGGTCATGATTTCATCACTGCTTCCCTCACCACACCCATTCTCAAACCTGTACCGAGTGATTTCACATATCGTGACTATACAGCCATTAACTCTATCGAATTTATTGACTTTCTACGTAAATGTGATTGGTCTATTTTTGATGGCTCACCAGAGATGGATGATGCCATTGATACTCTCTATAACAATCTTCACTCCACCATAGACGAATTTGCTCCACTGAAAACAGTTAAACCCAAAAAAAGGAACCGTCCGTGGTTTACTCATCACCACAGGCATCTGTTTACTGAACGTTATAGACTTTATCGTCGTTTCAAAAGAACGACGGATGTCGCATCCCTTGGACCTTCACTACTTCAGACAAGCACGTGACCTTGCACATAATACCATAGAAACTGCGAGACTCGATTTTTACTTCAGTAGACTGGCAGGGGTCACAGATTCTAGATTGTTATGGAAAGAACTCAGAAACCTGAGAATCTGTCCCAGCCCTGCCAAACCCAACACTGCATTTTCAACCGAAGAGCTTATCACGCACTTTGTTGAATTCTCATCTGATCCTCTGGCCCCGTCAATCTCCGAATATTTATCCACAATACACCCACATGAATCTCTCCACCACTTCTCTTTTTCAGCGATTAGCCTCGGGGCATCTCCAGGGCCGTAAATCGTTCGTCCTCTCAGGCTAGAGGCGCGGATGGTATTCCGCCGAGTGTTATATAATTGGACCTCCCAGCAATAGGACCCTACCTTTCTATTACCTTTAATCAGTCCATTACGAAATCTTACTTTCCTAGTAGATGGTAACAGTCTCTAATACTTGCTCTTAGCAAAAAGAACAATCCCTCGTGTCTGAGCGACTTCAGGCCCATTGCTTTACTCTGCTTCCTATCTAAAGTTCTTGAAAGAATTATCTTTCAACAGATCTATGAATACGTTGAAGTCAACAATCTCGTCGACCCCTTTCAGCCTGGTTTCCGCACAGGTCACAGTACCGAGACTACACTTATCAAACTCACAGACGATATTAGACGGGGTATAGATAAGCGTAAGGTCACTCTTTCCTACTCTTTGACTTCAGTACGGCATTCGACTCCGTGTGCCACGTCAAACTGCTCATGAAACTTGAACAACTTGGTTTTTCCAACCAAGTCCTTATTTGGTTAGCATCCTATTTAGCAAACAGGGAGCAGGCAGTTGTGGGTGACGATGGTACGCCCTCTACCTATTTATCCACCAACTCTGGTGTTTCTCAAGGCTCCGTCCTGGGCCCACTCTTGTTTGCACTCTACATAAATGACGTTTCACACGGGTTGGACGATCATCTATACCACAATATCTTTGCTGATGATTTAAAAATTTACATTCAATGTCATTATGAGGAATTGAATGATAATATCATAAAAATGAGTCAAAGCGCTGAATATATTCAAAGTTGGGCTACCGGAAATCACCTCAAACTCAATATGTCCAAAATAAAAGCTATAATTTTTGGTTCGCCTTATTTTGTGAACAGACTAACCTCATCGGCAAATAACAAATTCATCGTCCTAATGGAACAAGGGTTGAATTTGAATCTTTGGTTCGCAGCCTCGGAGTGGTACTGGACCAAAAGTTAACTTGGAAGCAGCATGTTTTACGCGTGTGCAAAAAGGTTAATTCACTAATGTACCGCCTGAATTATTTCAGGAAAAGTACCACTAAACCGCTGAGGAAGTATCTCATTGAATCGCTTCTCTTCCTCTTGGTGGACTACTGCTCTCTAGTCATTTGCGACATTTCAAGGGAAATGAACCTCAAGCTTCAGAGACTAGTCAATACAGGTATAAGGCAAGTCTTCGACCTTACACTGGATGTGCGCATCACACCTTACAGGCGGGAATTGGGTTTGTTCACAGTAAAGGAGCGTAGGCATTACTTTTCCGCCTGCCATATGTATAAAATACTAAAAACTGGGCTACCCAACTACTTAGCTAGTTATTTCACTGTTTATCACAGCACCAGACCTGTGAGGGGTGAGATCCCGCCCCTGGCGATACCTCGCTGCTCCACGGAGACGCTTCGTAACTCCTTCCACATTAGCTCATCTTACGTATGGAATACACTACCATCTCATGTGAGAAACGCTCCCTCATTTACAACATTCAAGACTCGATTGCGATTACAAATTAATACCATAGAGGGCGAACCCTAAATTCTGTCTACAAAAAAACTTTATGTATTTTATGTATTTATTTATTATGCAACTTTGTATTTTATTTATTATTTACCTGATATAACTACTCAAAGATTTATTGTACAATATAAATAAAATACAATATAAAATAAAAAGTATCTATCTATCTCTCTCTCTCGGACTGAAACTTGCGAGAATACAACTGCCGTTTAACACCTATAAAATGAGGAATACTTTGTCAAAACCGTGTTCAGCGCATTAAAATCAAGATTTAATCAACACAATTAATGAGTTCTCTTATAACAGCTTGGATTTTTGACGCATTTTCGACAAGGATTGGATAAAATTCGAAAAAAAACTTTTGTACAAATATTGATGATTTTTCCGTATTCCCCAATTAGTGATCAACTTGGCGATACATGCTTCGGTCGTCTATGACTATATATCAATATCAAGGAACATAAAAATTGCGAAAACTATAATTGGTAAAGAATTGAGGCCAAAAATCTAACTTACAGAATAGAAATAAGATAAGAGAGTACATTTTACGTCCTTATTACAGCGAAATTAGAACTGTAGGTACATTCCGCTCTCAAAATTTGCTAAAGATCCAGAATTTAGTGAAGTATTAACATTACTGGACAGCACTTACAGATATTAATTTTTTAATTAACAGTCGGTGCTTATTGGACACCTAGAAATTAATACAGAGACATAGAAAACCTAGCTCTTTCTTTAGAATGTATTTTCATTCAGAGGGCAAGGAATTTCAGCACGCAAATTTCTTTGATTTTGAAAATCTCGTTTGACATTATTAATGACAAAAATACGCACATTATAAGAATTTATGAAGGAGAAACAAGTGGGCTATAGAAATATTTGCAATCCACAAAGAAATACAGACAGCAATCCAAAATGCATATGCATGCAAAGGAATTAGTTTCGCTTTTAAGGTAAACAAACTTTCCCACCTGATGTTGACGTAGACTAATGTTCGTATTTTTCTCACATGAGATGATTCAAAGGGCAAGAGACAAGTAGGTATAGTATAAATATAGTATCGGAAATTTATTAACTTTAACGTCTCTATACACTTCTCCACTGGTGGTCACAACTAAATCTGGGATTAATAGAATGAGCGGATAAAAAGACGACAAATTCATACATCATTGAGGGCCTGAAAGTCAAAGTAATACAACTAACAAACATCGTGCAGTGTCACCTGTATCACTTTACTCCGGTTAGAAATGACAAAAAAACTCAGTAGCTTAAGTGTTCGGTGGCTAGATCGTAGCACCATACGTTCGAACACTTGTATTCCTTTTCCTGTAGCTACCTGACGGCACCCGACGGTACCAACTTAGAACATATGCACTTATATCGTTTTTCGTGTTTATGTTACTTGAATTACTTTGATTCTCAGACCCTCAATTCCTCTCTGTACATTTCGTCAAACTTAAGGTCGGCATGAAGTTGACTCAAGATTCCAGCCCACGAAAACGGCATACAGAAAATACAAAGGAGGGATGCGTCCCACTGCAGTCATTGTATTTCTACTCTTAATGTGCATTGACGTGATATTAATAAAGTAACACTGCTTTTCCTATGGTAATACTGGGATGTTTTTTCGTGGGCTGGAGTCATGAGCCCACTTCCCTCCCGTTGAATTCTTGCAACTATTAATATTTAGGGTATGCCTTGCTGAACCGGTAAAGGAAGAGAAAGTGAGCTCCAGGAGGGAGAAACCCTTGGGAAAGGCGAAGACCTTTACCCTTTCGGCTGTAATCCCCTTCGCTTTCAAACTCCTGTTTCCAAGAAATGACAGTGGGCGAGTGGCAGAAGGTAAAGATTAAACCTCAATGTTGTGGACTTGCCTTAATATCATCCTATGACGAAGCGGAGGTCAAATGCCAGTTTGCTCCCACAAAATTTCTACATGAAGAATAGAGCACACCAGCAGTCACCAACTTCGATAGAGTAGTACTTCTGAAAATGCCCATATTATGTACCTCCATTTTTTAACTCTACAACTACATACCAACTTCTTTTTATTTTCCCCATTGAATTGGGCAAAATCACATATACTGACTTCAAGTTATGGTAAAGCAGCGTTGACAATATACCTATGTTAATTGAGTATTTGTAATCACAACTCTGTCAAAGATTCACTTTATGAGTTCTGAACAAAGCTCATGCTAAGTTCTTTGATTAGCAATGGAACGTATACCGGATTAACACAACAAGCGTAAGTTTAATTGCTTTATATTAGTAATTGTGAGTTTTGTATAACACATTCGAAATAAAAGGCTCCAGTCACCCTCATACTTTCACGGATAATAGTATGGTGATGAACTGTGCATTGTCATGCATACATAAATCATTCAATATTATCTTTGAATCGTGATATTTTTTTACTCAATCAGGGGTTCGAAAATTTTAATGGGAATTTAAAGCCAATTATATATTTCCCAATAAATTTTGTGTTGCTTACGAAACACCAATAGCAGAGAGGACCAAAGGGAGAGGATACAAGCTTTCACATGACATAAATATCCACAGGCGAATCGACATGGTAAAATATGACTGACTTTTAGACTCCGGAGTTACTATAAACTACAATAAAGTGGATTGGTTTTAAGGTTGTTGATAACAGCCAAACCCCCAGTCATAGATGAAGTTTAAAATAACAGAATGCTGAGAAAAACTTCCCCTTTACAAACTCATATTTTATTTTAATTATATTAACGTTACTGTTTGAAAAATAAAAGAGGGTCGCAGGTATTTCCTCGAATGTTTGCTGCAATAAATGTTTCCATTTCGAATTTTTAATCACTTAAGAGTAGCTGTACTCTACAAAAGCCCAAAAATATAAGACGTAACAGGAAATTGCTTGCTAGAGCTGATTCCTCGACAAATTAGCATTTCATACCGCTTAATAAGTAGGGGATGTGGCTGATGAAACTGGGGACTAGGAAAAAACGAGATTTAGGAATAGCAAGTAAGATGGAACTTGCAGCAAAGTCAAACAAAATAAAACGTTTTCCCGAAAAAATTAGGGCAGGTCATTCTTAAAAGTTTTTTTATGCCTACCCGATGCCTTGAGTCTCCCGAATATTACATCGCATTGAGATTATTTACCGTTCCATCAATATTTATATTTATAGGTGATACAACAAGGCCCACTGCACAACAATTATTCAAAGAGAGTATAGGGTTTTAGGAATGAAAAATTCATTAATTTAATGATAAATATAAAAATAAACATTGGTCACAATTCTAAAACAGCAGATAAGCAAGATAGATTATTTACATTTCACTTCACAGGAAACAGCTGAGTTTCTACAACTTAGATTGGAAAATTGTAATTATTTTTTTGATAAAATTCCATCAGCTGGAGTTTTGTATGTAATTGAATGCACTGTAATAATATATGTACTGGAATTTTGAACCATCAAAATTGCTATGATTGTGTCCAATTGGGACATGAAAAACATCTCGAAAAATCTACCTAAAATCAATCTTAATAGGTAAAGGACTAAAGAGGTAAATTAACTACATTTGTATTTTGATACTACTAATAATACACTTTACCTAGGTCGGGCAAGATTAGCCCATCAGGCTCATAGCTTCTTGGGGTTCTGTGTGCCTGTACTTTTACGTATGTCCATCTATGGCTTCATTTTAATTGTTTGTATGCATTTATAGATTGTCTCCGATAGAGAAACGCATTTTAAGAGCTAGTCCTTTAAAAATGTGTGCACATTAAAAATTAAAGAAAAATAAACATCATTGATTGCTACATAATCGTGTAAGTTGAGCTCAAATGAGAGGAACCTGAACTCAATTTTAAATTGCCTTCTTTTAAAACATAAAGTGTGTTAGAGCAGTACCCTAATGCATTCATAATTTTATTTTGCTGCCCATTTACTTCAAATTAGCACTCAGGTACAGATTATACCTACTTCTACCCGGCGCAACGCGAGATGGAAATTCCCCTTGATTCATATTACTTTTCATGACAAGGCCTTTCAAAATATTTAAAAATTCAACGATGATTATCGTGGTTTTTTTATAGTAATTAAAGCACAGAACTGCTAGTTAATATAAAATATAACCACAATATTTTTGGCATATTTTCATGATTTATGCTTATTCATAGGAGATAATCCCGAAAGGCTCATCTAGGCCTGTTATGGTAGTGAATTATTGTGCCCGGAGTAGGGTGGGTGCCATGTACTAGGCTGCATTTTAAAAATGCACTCCTTATACCCTCTTTATCGAGAACAATCAAAAGGGCCTCACAGGCGGCACAGTTAATGACACTCTAGTTCCGAAAGCGCCGCATCCCTACCTCTCCTCTCCATGCCTTATCCCAGAAACACCTCCGGGAATGTTCAAAGCAATCAACAGTCTGCGCCTGCATTGACATCGGCATCTTTGGAAGCTTACCTTTGTCATTCAGGCAAAAACCTTCGCCTTGTACATCTCCACCTTAGGAGTGCACATGCTGGATGGTTAATTCTCCGTCTTAAGCATTAATTTAGCTTTCTCATCACGGCGGCACAGCTTCAAAACCAGAGTTCTTGCCGCAGGGGAGCAAGGGGATCACAGCGTTAAAAAAATAACAAAAGCGAAGCGCTCGAAACATTCAGACATAATTGGATCTCTTTGGGAAAGAATGCAACCCGTGCATCTGGATAGATACTAGCCCACTCTCTTGCATATAGATTCCCGTTCGACTGTACTGTGGTAGAGAATGTAAATTGCACTCTCTCGGAGTGGATTTCCTATTCCAAGAATTGAGAGCCTTTTTGTGCACGTTCCTGTATACATCTCCGTATAAATAAAGCGACAGATAAAGTTGAAAGAGGTAGCTACCATAACTTATGCGTTTTCCGAATTAAATGTATATAAAAAATGCATCTCGAAGCTATATGGAACCGACTAAATTCCAATGGTTTTTGGGAATGGATTTTTAAATGAACTAATAAAAATGGAAAAAGAAAAAAACTTTTTATGACAGTAGATTGATGCGTACGGCGAAGCTGGTGCACTAAAGCTGATCAGGTTTTGATAATGACGACATGGTGTGTGTTACAGCTATGTAAAAGCATTCAATTATATATGAATGAATATTTCGGTAGAAAATACTTATCTTATGTTCATTAATTTAAGAACCATATACAGATACAAAGGTGTTTAATAAAAACTTCCCTAATAATTTAAAACACAAATTCTTCAAAATCACTAATTGATTTTGGAGATATTCTATTTGCAAAACATATCTTATGAAATAGGAGCGTACATGGCATTAAAATAACCTGATTATTTCCGCTACAAAAAATCAAATTAAATAAATTGATGCCCTTATAGAAGCAAGAAAAGAAGGAAAAATAAGTCAGCAGCCAGTTTGAATATTAGCTAGGTACTATCCAGGGATCTAGTTTATTTTCTGTAGTACCTAAATTCACATATCACCATGCCCTCGGTAATTAAATTGTCTGCTCTCAGAGTGAGGCTGGGCTTTAAATCTCAGGCTACATTAAAAATGACATCTACTGAGCAAACTTAGCGACACAGAATTCAATTTTGCTCGAGAAACAAGACTGTGAATGCTTGAGTGTCTCAAACTTTTCTACAGCACACTTTCTCAACATTTATTGAGAAATACAAGAAATAAAGATTTTACGATGCATAATTCAAGACGTAACAGACTTTTGATGACAATCCAGACTATTCATTCAATCCAGAGGTTTTTCTGGCGTAATTTATAATCACATCGAATCAAAATATGCCAATAATCTAGATTTATCGGTAATTTCTCCCAGGCAGAAAAAAATACCAGGTGTTTTCCTACACAATTATACATGTAAAAGGGAAAAAATCTTAGGTAAATATCGGAAATAGGTTTAACGTACAATATTAATTTAATAAATTATAATAAACGTTTGAATAAAATATTCACTACGAAAGAGAGAGCTTATTTCACTTCCACGACATAGGAGGGAGAGAAACTAGTTGGATTAAGCTATAACCATATACCTACATAAAAATCATTCACTGTTAACCTATTTTCCATGAAAAACTTCAAATACCATAGTTTTAAATGTTTTGCCTCGTTATATAACGAATCGATAGCATTGACATATTCGACAAATTAATTATAATATTAAATTTTTAAAGCCCTTGTTTCTCCATTATTGTAATTTTAAGTCACATTCAGCTTTTGCCGCAAAAAAGGTAGCAACACTGAGGGCGTGAAATCTAAGAATCCTACGCATTATATTTGAATGAGATTAACAACAATTGGTGGAGTACCTATTTGAAGAGTTTATTTTAGCGGAATGTCGTGGCAGCAAAACTAACACCCTATTTTGCTGTTGAAAACTCTGATGCTTGCAGCATTCAAAGATAAATGGGAAGTCCCGTAGGCACCAAATATGTCTGCATAACGAATAATTCTGAAAAAATCTTGCTAACAGGTTAGTTAATAGTAGTGCCTGAATAATGAACCAAAATACACTTTTATATGAAAACTAGACATAAAAAGAACAGCTTTTCACTAAAGCTTTGCATGAAATTACATCTAACACGCGCAAAAATTTACTTAAGCACTTGAAGGCGGATTTTTAAAAGGTGTAAATTAATTTACTCATCACATACGCGGACTTTGGGAAGATAATGCTACACATTTTGTAGCAAATAAGATATTACGAGAAAAATTTTTAAAATAAAAGCGTTGTTCTTGCACAGGGTGTTGGGCGAAAATCAATTTGCATATTTTTACGCTATTCTCATTTTAGAAATGTCTTAAGTTTTTAAATTTTACAATTGCCTGGAAAGACGCTGGAAATAAATATGTTTTTTTTACTTCTCCTGAATACTTCGGCACTAAGCATCTCCAAACAAAGAAATAGCATCATTAAATCGTATTTGAATTCAACATCTACATGCTTGTATTGAATATTTTATGCGAAGAACTATGAAATGACGCAGTCAACAAAGTTGGAGCATCTCAGAGTATCCAAAGAATTTAATATGCATCAAGTGCGATTGTCAATTACGATGGAAACATTGGTTCCTGCTTGAGAACGTGCGTTAAGATTCGCCAGGGCTCGGCTCGAATTCGGAGGGGTGATCCTCCAACTCGTCACGCGTGCTTTTGGCCCAGTAAGTGGTAGGCTGTAAGTGCAAAATAACTCAAGGCCATAGATGCGCGAAAAACGGAAGAACTCCTACAGGAAAAATATGTAAGGCTTAGTATTGAATAGCTGTAACGCTACTATTAAAGCTAAAACGAAGAGGATGCTGAGCTTTTTCCCTCAAGTATATATATAGAGTTTGTCATAATTCATTAATGGCAATCCAACGTCGCCCTCCCGCAGGTATTGGTGCCCGATCAATGACTCCATTAATTTTGTAGGTTGTCATCGGGACTGACCCCTGTTCATCAATTGACATATTTTGTTCTAATAACGAGGTGTATTTTCTGCTAGAATTTTTGATTCGTCATCTGTTTCATTTTTCAAACCATGCGCGAAAATTGGGGCATTTCTCGCTCCAATACATCTGAGTGAGTCTAACGAAAAACATTGCTACATCAACACAATTCCTACATTGATGAAGATCACTACCTCGTTACGTTTCTTGGTAATTAATGAACAGATCGTGAACATTTGCATTCTAAATAAAATATCTGGAACAAAGTTGAACCCCAAGAGCCTCCACAAGGATGCTTGACAGGGAGACTAGCAACCTGAGCCATTCTTTTTTTTGAGATTGATAACGTTCTTCTTGAATGTGTTGTTATGATTCACCAGTTCTTGTCTGTGGTTTTGTTCTGGTCTCGTATCCTGCGAGATAATAAGGAGAATAAAATACCATCCGTTTTAGTTTATATCGCTCTAATTTTATCTGGTTGGAAAAATCTGCCGATGAAGAGAGGGGGCCCTATGATTTTACCAGTGGTAGAGTTAAACCCAGGTTCCCAGTACCTTACTGGTGGGTGAATAACTTTGAGCATGTATACAATAGAGACGTTGTGAGTGAGAAACTCCCAGACGTTGTGAGTCTCCAGAGTAACTCCCAGATGTGTAACGTCGGATAAAGTAAGGATGCCGTAACAAGGAAATCAATAGATTGCAAAAATAGTACACGCGTCCTCTCTTGTACACATGCTCGTAGGTCTATAACAATACCAAAACTTCCAGAGAGAAAAGTTATAGTAGCATTACCCAAGAGCATAACATTTAGAATGAATAAAGACGGAAGAAATTATATAAATGACCTCAACTCCTGCTTGGTACAGTAACAAACGCACAGAACGAAAACCCATGTCGCCTAAGTATCACCCTGAATTAAATACACATCCGAAATCGCTTTACTAAGGACAAGGCATAGGATGCCATCTTTCCATTCTTCGGAAGTAATGATCTAACCGCGTCCCGTAAAAACGTACGTGAGGAGTTGAGGCAGCGGGATGAGATTCCTCGAGAGGGGAAGTTGTAGAGGAAGAGCTCAGAAAGATGGGAAGAGCTACTGCACCCCGACTGTGGAAGAGGGTTTGTAAAGAAATGGGAAATGGAAGTTAGTCTGGATAAAAGGATGGGCGGGAGTTTTCTGAGAGTCGGAAGAAGTTTCACGGAGGCACAGGAGAAAAGTATACTGATCGAAATGCGGAAAACTTGAAGAGGATGTTATGAAAGATTTCGCTCCTCTTGTGAGGTCAACCGAAGAGTAGTCGCCTTTGGGACGCCTCTTACGATCCTATTGGACAAGTTATGAATAGGTGTGTAAAACATAGAGCAAGCAATTCAGCCAAACATGCGTCATAATTTGTATCCAGGCATGCTGTTAGTCAGCAGTAATGAATCTTTTTTGAATGACGATATTACAATCTACATAAATGACCTGACATAAAAAGTGGCATTTCCCAATCCCGTGGGACAAAGAGTACGCTGCAAATATACATCTAGAGACAAGCCGCCGCCGAGGGGTGTGGCAGGAGGTGTTAGGACACCAGCCATGGAATGGGAGGGAATAAGGTAAAGGATGGGGAAGAGGACAGAGGTAAATTGTATTTTAACGATGTGCCTCATGTTAGGGTCTCACTGCTTTCGTTATAATTAAAAATGGTGCGTAAAGAGATGAAATTTTTCTACATATCAATTCGGGATTGTGTCCCTCTTATTTTGTCGCTTCTACCAGTTCTAGAGACATAGCGCGGGGTCAAAATAATATCCTACCTGTCTTACTGAAACTCGCCTGGGCTTATATCGTATATAATGGGCTTATTTGAGAAAGGTTCACCTCACATTCGAACAAGAATTTCGATGGGCTCGTTGTAGTTGTGGAAATTATAAATGGAAGTGTCTCACAACTTCGGCCTCTCGCACCATTAGGATTGGTACATTGGTTGGTAAAAATACTATTACGTATTCGAGATACGGTCGAAGACTGTGAAAATCCTGGCGTCAACATCATTAAAAGGTGTCCAAACAGTAATACAAAGGTTTAAGATCGCCATAATTACGGTTACGTCTATGACTTCTAGGATGTTGGTCGACAATAACGTTATGCTCACCAGCAGACGAAAGATTGTGTGGCAGGGGTTTTCGGTTATTTGTGGAGTCGCCAGACAACTGCGATAATTTGTGCCATTGATAATAGATTGTAAAGGAGATGATCGTCAAGAGAATCGAGGAAAAGTAGAAAGAAACTATGCGTCAGCATTAGAATAGTCTCGATGAAGGCTTCAAGGCGTCCACAGTCCCACTCTCGCATCCGAAGTACGATGCACTACATTTTTAAGTGATTCTCGTTAGCTACCAATTTAGATATAGAGAATAAATTGAAAAATCTCCTCTGATGTTAGGGCTCCATTACGGGGCCACAAAAAATGGACATTCAGAGATCTAGTCACAACAGCCCGATCCCCGAGGAAGAGATTGAGCCTAAGGAAAATGAGATAATGTACGACGAATTTGTAAATGCGAGAAAAACAAAAGAAGATTGAAATCGAATGGGAGAGCAGAAAAACATGATCACATAGGGTCAGTGTTTTAGATCAACAGGCAAAAATTGGCTTTTTTGACTGCTTTAATCAACCGAATCAGGTGCAACAGAATTCACACAGTCTCACTGATTCCCACACGGAATAAAAGCAGGTATCGAGTTTCTGCTAAAAACTCCCCTCCACTGCCGAAACACGTACCCGGGCCCTCAGAAGAGGAATCCAGTGCCTTTGCTGGGCACTGCACAATCTCAATCCCCATGAATTTAAGTCTGAATCTAGAATACCCGTGCGTTCTACATGTGTATTTAAAAGTTGATGGACTCGATATTTGAATGAATACGTCTTTCTCAATCAAACAACAAAAACTATGTATATTCTTTGATCTTTTTAAATGTTTGAATCCATATTAGGACTGAACATTAATTTCTTTCGTTTACCGTTAGTACCTTTTAAATATAGCAGTTTTTCGCACCAACTACTGAGGCAAAAGTTAAAAATATTGTCAGATCAAAAACAGACTCATTTTCCTAACATTTTTAGCTTATTCGCTATTTGAAAATATCTGTACTACATTCGTCAAAGACTTCCGCAACCTTCCTTTGCAATTACAGCGAAGAATTGTATTAGGTCCTGAGACGTGAGGAAGGGTGTCACGATTCTCAATGGGATTACTTCGGACCGAAGCGGAGGGTATGAACGAGACGTGGAATCGTAATTGGTAGGCACAAATGGCAGATGAAATCGCCGAAGAAACTCGCGCGCATCTTATATGTACCTCCAACACTCACTCAAAATATTAGAGCTGGCTCTTAAACCTCCTCAGCTTGTCTTTTATCCACCCCTTCCTTTCGTTCCTAGCTTGGGCCCTACCCTTGTAGAAGTTCCATTCTTGCATCACTCCTGCCCTAAGAATACCACCTCCCCTTACATGCCCAACATCATTCAACCCCTCTGGATGAATGCCGATTGCCTACCAGTATTACAAGACTCCGAATACTAGCGTTCTCAGCTGTTTATTTAGGAAATTTTATTGATTCGCAGCCTAGGAATACAAAAGCCGATACGACGAAAATATTCCTTTCACAATTTTCGAATCTTTTCATCAATCTTCTCTGCGTATTAAATAAATTACAATTAAAAAACAACAAACCTTGTGAGTTTGATATGACGAAAGAGCTACTTCTTAACACAATATTCGTTGAATATGCCCCCCTACAGTTTTGAAGACACACTCAAACTATTCTCTATTTCTGTAGGCTGTGGATAAGTTAGAAAAATTTATCTTTAGTTAAAAAACAATATCTCTCATTGTTGACCCCAACGGAATATTACTCTCCCTATGACATTAAGTAAAATATATTCCCACCGATAAGCTATCTACTAGTAGTTGGAAAATCCACCGAAGAGACAAAACGACTGAAAATCCAGGCAAATATATTTGAAATGGAAACACTATATAGAATCGATAAGTAATATAGTCCAAGAGTGAAATGCATTAATATCAATAACCATTTTATCTATAAACATCAATTACAAAAAGCATGGCTTTGAAAGATTTTGAAAGATATGGATTAAAAAAACTAGATTCTGAATTAATACCATGGAAAAGTAAGAGATAAAGCAAAAATACAATGTGCATCTCCACCAATATTTATTAAGGCACAACCAGTTTCGACGCATTGGCGTCTTCATCAGGTGCAAATTCTTACTGTTAAGGTCGGTTGTACATACACCGATGAGTGAAGGGGGGAGGAAGAAAATGGGAGGCACAAAACGGGGTTGGGATAATTTTCCGTGAGGGAAACTTCTCCTATATGTCCAACTTCTCCTCCTCCAAACTGGTGGTACCTTAATAAATATTGGAGGAAATATACACTTTTTTTAACTTTAGTCATAATAGATTTCCACACGGTTAAGCCTGAAAACATCGTTTAAGGTAGAGGTTTTTCTTCACATATAGCCAGTAAGATTGAATGGGCAAAAGGGATTTTTTTCCTAGGTATTTGAACCATTGAAAAATATTCAGGAGCAGGTAAGATCGTGGGCAGATTTTTCAAAAAATACTATGATCATAAACTTCTATGGACTCAAATGCGGGTGAAAAAATAGAATCGAATTCAATTTAATACATTTATATACATTAAATTACCTGATGATCACTAACTAATGATAACTCTCCACCATACAATTAAGAAAACGAAAATTAGATGCCTGTGCCAAACCAGATATATCAACAAGGGTTGGATAAATTTCGTATAAGATTGTTCCCAATGCATGATTAACATGTTAACCACTTTGCTCCGGCTGGCTATTTATAAAATGTTGTCGTTTTGACAAGCGTGATTGCTAAAAGAAAGTCCATATTTAGAGAAATCAAATGAGATGGAAAAAAATCATTTTTCTACACGAAGGTTTTTCATATTCCAAGCGCAGTGGAATAATATTTTATAAAATAAAATCAGTCATAGTCTCCAGTATTTTTATCAAAGGATAAATTCAAATGTATCGATTATTAAAGCCGTTTGACATTTAAGCCCTCAATTTTTAAAGTAATTTTCTCTCTGGAATGAACTGGCGGATTTTCAGTTTAATTAACGCGTTAAAATGCATTGGAACAGACGCAGTGTGGGCTGCCATTCGATTTTCGCGTCAATATTGTGGAATATTCAATCCTACAGGAATCTATCACACACTCACCTTTTGGCCAACGCGATGGCGAGATATCGTTGTTGTGGTAACCAAAAAAAGGGAATAGAGGGCGCTACGCAGATTTTTATTTCAGTTTCAACTCCATAGAAGGAATAAGAATCTTTTCCCAATAGAATTGATTGAATGGCAAGTTGTATCAACAAGTTAAAGTGAAGAGGAGCCACTTAAAGTTTATTAAAGAAGAGGAGTTACAAGTGTGTCTAAGGTTTCATGTCTCATAGTCCCACCAGGTGCATACAATTTCACAACTCAGGAAGTAGAGCTATTCTGATATCCCGTAAGAAGTAATTTGTAAATATAATAACGTCAAACTGTCGTTGGTTTACGAGATTACGTCTCTGAAAGTGCGAAAATTCCACAAAGAAATAGTATTTACTTTGACCAGAACTCGAACACGGAACCCTTGAGATCACGCTGAGTGCTTTACCCAGACAGTCTACCGAGGAATTCCGCCCCCCCTTGCGGATTCTGTGGGCTTAGAAGGAACTAGGTGTTACAAACTAGGAGTTAATGGACCTAAAGGTAACCGTGAAGAGTCTCGGTATCTTCAAAATATGCATCTGAGAGGTCATTACTCATACTTTTTTTACTATTTGAAGGATTCGTATTTCGAACTAATGTTTACACATAGAGGTCACATTTATATTTTAAACAGCTGATAAAAAAGAACCATTATTAATTTTCGTTGGTATTCATAAACATCTTTCCATTTGTCGCACATCCTCGAAGCGCCTACAAACCAGCAGCATTACCATTAGAATGATTGTTTGCAATACCCATGATTAAACGTTAGGAGTAGAAACGACTCGTTAAGCGATTGATGACTCCTCATTCGAACCACAAGATAGCTAATGTCGGTCGTTTACCCAAAAACGTGTTCTTGATGCCCCCAAAGTTTCCTTTATCTCCTAACTTTTCCAACTCTTAATGCCTCCTGATCTTAAGACGCCGGAAGTAACTACGATTACGTGAATGACCTTCATAAAACGTTTTCAACCTTACGCAAACTGTGGTCCACTTAGATTTATAAAATCAAAGATAAATATATAAGCTGAGCAATTATTGCTGGAATTTAACACTATCAGTTATTAGATTTTATTTAAATCAAGTTAAAAAACCCAAAACTGGCTGGGAAAAAGGGAAATAAAATTTTTCTTAAAATTTCTGGCATTCTGCTTTTTTCAGCTCCTAGGTTAGCTCTTTTTAACCAAACCCAGTCTTCAAGTTTTCATAAAATCACGAAAAAATCCTTCAGCCATTGGACTTGGTAATTTGACTTCAGAGTAGGTGGTATTTGAGTTTTAACCAATTTGAAAATTGGAAGTAGCGTGGGGACTGGTAGCACTGAAGTTTGCATTCATGAGAAATTGATATCCTTGAGGATGAACTATAGACAGGCAATAAAAGCATGTCTCCCAAATTTCTACAGAAAAAATGGTCATTTGAGCTTCGTTATTTGCCTTTTTATAATGACGAAGGAAGTAAATAACCAAAGTATCAACGCAGAAAGCAGCAAATGTATCCAATGGCTGACAAACTTCTCTCTGGTGCATTTTTATAGCGATCGAGAACATTGATGATAAAGGGCTCCCCAGATATCGGGAGCACCACTGCTCTAATTCCACCCGAAGGCAAGCTGAGTGAGGTGGGCAGCGCATGCGACGTTGGCGTGGAAACATCCGCATACAAGAGGGGAGAAGTAATTAGTGCTAATGGTGACATTTGGCGAAAATAGAATTGTTCCCGAAGTGAGCCAGTTCGTCGGGAAACAAATCATAGGAGGTAGGCACGTGATAGACGCTTAATTAAGGTGAACCACGAATGGGTATTAAAAGAAAGACAGAGAGGGGGAGGTAGAATTGAGCCAGAGGAAAATACTTCAAGAAATAGATTTCTATCGATGGTTAAGAAATGAGAGCTAAGGGGGAATGCTCCGGCCACATTAAAGCCCAGTTTTACGGTCTCTGGTTAAATATTTCCTAGGCATCAAATGCCGAAGTTCATACGTTCTCCCATGGATACCTATCGCTCATGTAAATCAACCGACAGTGAAGTTATAAACAAAACCGGAACTCCCAGTTAACTGTAAGTCAACGATAAGGCTATGTTATAAAGTTTACTTTAGTGTAGTTAAAGTAACGCAACGCTAACTAGACATTTTAAAAATGTATGTGAGACAACATATTCAAAACGCAATAAAGCATTGCGATATATGTTTTGAATGTCAGAAGACACCATGAATCACTAATAAAATGATACTGCTATATCTCTGGCATATTGCAGTACATTCATCGAAATGTCGACTTCCATTACATGCGCTCGCAGGAGAGCCAAAAGCATTGGTGTATATAACTTTTAGCTTGCGGATCGTCTTTCACACACACTTACTTGATCTGGCTCTATAATACATAAACTACTTCTTCAACGGTAAAACATGAATCGCAAACATTGATGAAATCAATTATAACATGCCCCATATAATAGCAGTGAATTCCGTACAAATTCAGTAAATAATTCCCTCAGTGTAAAACGTGATTGAATAATGTAAAGTTTCCGATTCTTTGCAAGTATTTACTCATCATTGATATAATTCTTCAGTTTACTTTCGCTTTTTTCGAGGACATCGAGACGAAACGAAAATGGCTCGCAGTTTACGCATCCAACACTTTGGTTTCCCTCTTAATGGCCAGCGGATCATGAATATTTAACCACATAATAGAAAAATATATGTATATTGGTTAGTAATATAATTATTTTGTTAAGTAAGTCATTAAGTTAGAACATAAGAATAAGGATATATTCGAAGTAACCAGAAAATAGTAATGTAGTGTTCCTACAAGGCTCAAATTGCCCAAGTGCCCTATTCAGGAAGGCCTCGGAATTTTCGAAACTCGGTAATAAGGAAAGTTTGATGTCACAATCTCGAAAATTTCAAATACCGCCTTTTAAAAGTTGGGACTTTTCAAGGCTGTGATGTCACGCCCGCGACATTGTCGAGGTCGAGTCCGACCTTAATACCCTTAACCACGTTATACGGCACGATATACACTCCAGCATCTGGAGTACCAACAATACAAGTCTACTACAACAGCAAGGGCGGGTTTGCGGACACGTTTCATCTAGTAGAATGAACCATTCTGGTGTGAGCGTATAGGACTGGTCCAACAAAACACGAAGAGTCCAAGGTAGGAAATGGCCAGAGAGTGAGGAGGGGAGTCGGAGAGAAAGAAGGAGAAATATTTGTCGATTGAGGCAAAATCGGAGGGTATCCCATCCCTGAAAGGGAGTTGTCTGGGGCCATTTGGAGAGGTAAGGAGGCGGGAGATGGAGCGGAGGAGGGTCCGAGGGGGATGAGGAAGGAATGACCCTGGGGTGAATGGTCGATTTGCGGCAACACTTAAGTCGGGATTGGGAGTGCGGAGGAGATTGGAGAAGCGATGGAGGGAATGGATGTAAGGCGAATAAGTGAGGAAAGCAGAGGTTATCTCGAAGGAAGGGGAATAAGCCATGAAGGTCGAGGGAAGAGTTGCGGAGGGTCCCTCGTGACCTTTATTGAAATTTTAACTTGTCTTTATTGGTGCATTTATATATTATTTGCGTCCCTGACCGGATTGGTAATACTTGAGAACAGGTTGGCCAACTGTCATCTTTTTACCCGAACATGTTACCATATTCATATTTCACTAAAAGAAGATTGTTCAGGATAACATCAAAACACTCCTGCTGCATAGACTAAAACCCAATTAGCATTGTAGGAACATTTCTTTATTTAAAAAAGAAACCTATTATGCCGACTAAAAACAAATATACAGTCCTATATAAAGATTGAGAAATAAAGAAAAAGAAGTCCTCCCCATTGTACCGGTTAACACAAAGTATACATGTCGAATTTTATGGAATAAAATGCTTGGTTACAACAAGCAATTGATAGGCTACCAACTTGAAAGACGTCAATTTAGTGAGTAGTACTCTTCAGAAGTTTATTCAGATATACAAATCAACTTATTTAGCGGGAGCGCAGCAAGAGTGAGAGAATATCTAAAACTTTTGCTGTTGAAATTTGAAATCTTATTGTCCTAGTAACTGGTCAAGTTTATATTCCGGTTTAGCCAGGACAGTAACGCCTATCTGGCTACACGAAGTCTCGGTTCAAATCCCACCCAGGGAATGGGTGCTGCAATTAACTGATTTAGCGATAAGGTCTTATGATACATAGCGGGATATAACCCCAACTATTGGAGCTCGTCATAATCAGTAATTATCAATCCGATTATTCATTTACTGCAGCTCTATATGTTGTCCGAGAATGAGTCAAATAACTTCGTCTCTTCTATTTCATATAGTTTTCACCGAGCAAATTTTTTCATAATTGTTTCTGTGCGTCCATTTGATCTTCGTCTTCTGCTAAAGGATCACATTTCCATGGCTTCCTATAGCAGATTCCCTTTCCTAGCTGTAATCTTTAGTGCCTCCACCATTTTTTGTTTTAAGACATAAAAACTGAAACTAAGTTAACTAAGGATTCTCTATCCCAAAAAGTAAGAAAACTTAAGGCAACAAAAAAACGAAGCAAGGGAGTGAATGACTTACGACCACCCATTTGTTCACCCACTAAAAACCACCAACACTCCGTAGAAGATAGAATTCGTTGCATAGCAGCTTCAATATTTTGAATATACACTTCATAGTTCCTTAGCAGCGTTTACACTAGAGAGCACCTAAAAGTGCCTGGTCCTTAGCATAACCATTAAATTTTAGGAATACCGAATGTTTTCCTCAAATTAGAGGCAATTTTGGAAATGAGAAGCCCACAAACCGGAATAATGGGGCACAGTATCTTAAGAAACCTTTTCTGCAAAATGAACTAAGAATCTTAAATAAAAGAGTAAAATTCAAGTATCCCCGATAAGGGTATTTATAACATTTTATCAATATTTGCTGTGATTTGAAAAAAGGGCATTACACCATTCCCTAACGAATGAAAATCAATTACTTAATAAGAAGAATGTTGTATTCATATTGTCTAATGTTCATGTCTTATGAATTTATGCATGCATTCAAAATTTAACGCTAAATTTAGAAAAATTCTGCCAAATTATTACTTTTCTCAACTGAGGAAATCAAAGCTGCATAAATATTCCACCTATTTTTTACTATCCTTAAAATGTAATTAGAAAAGCAAATGAGTGTGGCGAGAAAGAACGTTGAAGGGTGGGAGGAAAAATGCGAAAAGATAGAGAAATACCTTGGAGGAACTAGAGTATCTCAGGCCTGAAAAATGATAAGATGCCTCAGAATGGAAAGGAAAAAAGCGAGGAATGTCAGTTAAACAAAGGGAATGCATTGTAAAGAATACTATACTACATTACTTCCGGAAACCACAAAATAACATAGGTAGAGTCTACATAGAAGAGGTCAAAATAGGGGAAATTGAAGAAGTTGAGAGAATAAAAGGAGACAAATCAAAGAAGCAATAACAAGTATGAAAGAAGGAAAAGTTGCAGTTCTGGGAAACGCTCCTTATTGAAATAGATGCATATTGATAAATTATTGTTTTTTTTAAATTTCAGAATAACTCTCTATTGACTACATGATTAAAGGAGCAAATAAATCACATGAATGGAATTTGAATTTATAAATACAATTTACGAAAAAGTTCTCATGCTTTGTAAAAACAATACAGTTTTTAGCGTCACCAATTTTTCAGGAGGATTAAATGGCAGAATTTTCGAGAAAAGCATTGAATCAGAATAGCATGAAATCAAGAAACAGGTGGTTTTCGTGATGGACGGTCGCGTAAATACAATATATATTCTTCAAGGAAAATCAGGATAGCAATACATTATCCAACCAATCTTGTTTTGAGGGACCTAAAGAAGACTTATGACACTACACCCTTGATACAACTTTTCAAAGTTTTGACAAAGACAGATTTCAAAAATACAAGTGTCCAAAAGATTCTAAATATCAATAAAAATGCGCAAAGTGCATTTAAGGTAATATTGGAAATACGGTGTCAGACCTTATTAGGACTGCATAAGGCCATCCGCATGAATGGTTGTAATTATACGATTATTACTAAAATTATTACTAAAATTACACGATTTCAATATTTACCTGTTCAAACGTGCACTGAAGTCCGTGTCAAAAGTATTGCTTCCGCGAGACTAGAGACGATACCGCTATTTGGCGAGAGGAGACGAGACCATCGCCACGACACTCTTGAAAGCCTCGCGAAAGTGATGAAGAGGTATGAACAAAACAATCCTCGGCAGTGCAAAGAATTCACCGCGATAACTAATACTGGACTTAATTAAGCATCTAAATTGGGACGCGACGCACTAGGCTGAGCCCTGAGGAGGCAAAATAAATTTTGCAAAACGCCGAAAGAAAACTATATCAAGCATTCATAAAGGGCTGTTATTTTGGGAATACCCGCGTCAAAAACAACGTTTCTTCTCCTTTGCCTGAGACCTACTAATGGCTGATTCACCCCTGGCCCTGAGGAGGTTTCCAACAGATGATAAGAAACGTAGTTTTTAAAAATCCTGACGCGGCTAATCCCAAATGGACAGTCATTTACGAAAATGCACCGCATAGGTTTAAATAGTTTTAAAATTCATTATTTAAATAAACCAAAACGTATTTTCTCCAGACAAGTTAAATAATACACATTTGTCCAGTTAAAAGAGCGGCGTAATTACTGAGATTGGTCCAATTTAGAACACTAAAACAGTGAAATAATTTCAAATGCATTTTCAATTTAAACGAATGCTTTTAGTTTTAGCTCCGGCGAATGACGGATTGGGCGAGCTGCAAATGATCTGAGCTGTCGACGCACCCAGAAATCCACATACTACAATTACTACCAAAGGCGGAGGAGGAGGAAGTGCCAAGGGGACGGCGGAGCGTTTTGTGTTCCCTTTGTGTCCAGTAAAAAAAGAATATGAATGCGAGCGCACCACTTCGAGGAGAAAGACCGTTCTGAGTATAAGCAAAGGAGAGGAAAGAAGAGGCGGAGAGACCGCAAGTTCCCCGCTGACGCACTGTGCAAGTGTAAGTCAAGGGAGAAACAAGAGTTTGAATGAGGACTGCGCGATATTTGATTCTCGGTTTCGTGTAGCGATGCAACATTTGCGCCAAAAAGTGAATGATACACCGCATTATATCGCAAATCGTATGTTTTCGCATCCTATAACACATTTATATAGCCATATAATATCGCATTTGGTTCACCGAGCATTTAATATTGGGGAAGAAAGCTCAAAAGTACAAATTCTTTATCGTATCATGTGATACAACATAACTTCCAATGAAATATAAACCATGAAGGCAGATTTTTATCGCTTCTAGGCAGCACACTTGCTTCTGAGCTATTGCTCAAAACGATTTGAAAAGTACCACATAAGGAGCCACAAGATAAAATGACAAACACAGAATACTATAAAAGTTTACCAGCATGCAATTGCGTCACGCTTTTTTGTAACAACTTCGAATTCGCATTATATCATATAAAAACGTAAATTAGTCCCCCACTGTGATTTTTCGTCCCATTTACATCGCATGCAGCATGAGATTAATGTCCCATAATGCTTAAAATCACGCTCTAAAATACGTCGTATTATATACTCCGGTGTAACCTCTCACAGTCCAGGGACACAATAACACAATTCGATAGCTTGTGAATGTTGTACATCTCTGTTCAGTCGATACACTGAAATATCGCTCTGTCGCTTGATGGCTACTGGTGCTGAAAGTGATTAATTTCAATCATTAAAAATGTCAGTTTCTGTAGTAACTTTGTCGAAAATTCACTAA
This sequence comes from Pyrrhosoma nymphula, assembly GCA_963573305.1. Classification (NCBI taxonomy): domain Eukaryota; kingdom Metazoa; phylum Arthropoda; class Insecta; order Odonata; family Coenagrionidae; genus Pyrrhosoma; species Pyrrhosoma nymphula. The sequence goes on from OY754330.1 coordinate 90,349,929, forward strand.
AAACCTTTCCACTCATATACGAACTTAAACGTACTTCCTAAATTAACGCATATATAGACACAAGCATTTTTGGTGGGATATTGCAGAGTGTAATTGCACAATAATCTAAAAAATTCGCTTTAATATCATATTGACATGACGTATTACTCGAAATACTCGAATACCAATCGAATAGTATCGCTATGCGATGTATTGCATACCGGGATCGATAAAGAGAAATATCGCTCGGCTCTAGATAGAGTGGTTCGACGGCTATTGGTGCTGGAAAGAAAAGGGAAAGACAGAGATAGTATGGGAGTGAAGAACCAGACAGAAAGCGAGAGAGAAAAGGAGAGAGATATGGGGATTCGATGGGTGGATCCCAGAGGATTCCGCCTGTGATAAGCCTTGGTTCCGGAGTACGGTGGCACTAGAGGGGAGGGGAAGGGAAGATTGGGAATGGGTTGTGGGAGGAAGAGGGTAGCGGAGATGGGGACTCGGAGATATCGCACTGGAGAGAGCACAAGGTGGATGTGAGGGAAGTGCGAATCCGAGTCGAGACGTTTGAATTTCGCCTCGAGATGGCGGGCTGATGAGTTTCTTTGCTGGGGAATCAGAGACGTGGGTACGTAAAGGGAAGAGATTTCGGTCGGCGAGAAAAAGAGTGGTGGAAAAATCCAACCCTAGTGTCTGTAAAAAAAGTCAAGATACCCGAGTTTGAGATGCACTATCTTCTGAACGAGAAACGGAAATTTAATGTGGTAAAACGTACCTGAAAGCATGAGTATTTCTACGTTTATTAATATGCATTGAATTTTTTGTCACATTAGGTAAATGCCTAGTGAATACTATTTGCAAAAAAATCCACGGTTTCCGGCTCGTAAAACACTGCTGCCCAAGTTTGAGCGCTTGGTATTCTATTTACCTTTCACCCTCCCAGCAATTTAAAAGTGAGAAAACCAGATTAGTTCTTAACAGTTTGCTGAAAACGTGTTTTTATTTTACATACAAAAATAGCTGGAGTTGTTGCAAAAAGTGTAAAACTCTGCCAACTTCGAAGCGAATGGCTCGATTTAAACTTGAGCGGGATCATTTTGTGCTCTAAAATGCCAGCATTACGGATAGTTCGACAAAAATACTTAAATATTACAATAAGTGACATTGTTTTTTATTTATAATAACTTAGCTCGTGACGTAGTGAAGAAGTTGGAAGAGAACGAAGAGCAGTTTGGCGATTGGAGGGGAAAAGGAAAAGAAAATAAGCCATGGAGAGGCTCAGAGGGCAGCTGAGCGAGTTGAAAAAAAGTTGCCGGGAGTGAGAGAGGAGGAGCGATGGAATTGTGATAGAGAGCTTGTGAAAGCTCCGGGTGCTGGATAAAGGGAGCAGGAGTAATACGGATAAAGATTGACAGGTCCGCAGGGAATTAGTGAAAGGTTTACACGAGGTTTTTGGGGATATAGAAACAACTTTTTGGCTTGAGTTGATGAGTGTTCTCTAGTCATCGTGATCATTCTGCCGGGAGATTAGATTGACTATCAATCTGAGATGATCTTCATAGATATTTTATTCGATTGATTGGGATGCATGACGATGATTCGTCGACACATTAACACTCATGCAATGGTAACTAAATCGACACAATTTCGAAAACTACTTGTTTTACTCTCATATCATATAACCAGTACAGTAAAAAAAATGTGGGTGATTATAAATGGAAAACAATTACAAAATTTAACACAAAAGTATGAGGAACAGTAAAAATAAGTAATTCCTTTCAAACGTTTGCTAGTAAAAAAATTTAAGGTCATTCACAACGAACCTATATGGCCAATGGCCTCCTTACTGGGATACCTGCATAATCGAACCACAATAGTCGGAACTTATAGGTACTTTCGGAAGAAAAATTATGGTTATTTAAAACTATAATTGTGGCTTTATCTAATAATATAAGCGATCGTAAGGAAACACTAATGCCAGGATTTATAATTCCTGGTTCAATATTTTCTCGGTATGAAAGCTGAAATTAATTCGCTCTCCCATCCGTAACGCTCACGTCAACATAACAAATGCCTAATATAATAAAAACCCAAAGTTTAAGTTGGAGTTAAGTTAACTAAAGTACTACATTTTCATATTGACCTGACATTATAAAAACGGACATAATATCTGTACTCTGTGAAAATGAAGATGGGTAAACTGGTTGTATCCTAGTGGGTCGCAAATCGTCTTAAAACACTCCCAAGGTTCAAATAAATCATGGGAAATTGTTGAGAGCCGTCAGGCAGGTCACTTGACCGCCCGCCTTGAATGGATTTTACAAGTCGACGGGCTGATTATTTGGTGAGGGCTACACTCAGCCATTGTAAGGGATTTTTGGTTGAGAAATATCTAACAGTTTATACTAAAAAAAGTCACTTTCTGGTTGAGAAAAGTCACTTATTTCTTAAACTGCGTATCAATGCTAAAACGTGATAATTATGATTATTTTCAGCATTCATTTTAAGAATTCTTTTTAATGATCTACTTCTAATAGGATATTGCTTACATAGGATTTTTAATCGTGAGATCATGACGAAGAACGGCTACATTTTCATGAAGGTTCCACATTAAGCGTTTAACATTTTCATTCCTACGACGTTCAGCGTCTACATTTTAGCTTCACAAATAATTCTAACATTTTTCTCGGTAATCAGGGTATCTCTATTCAAGAATAAAGTTGAGTTGTAGCATTTTATCAAGCCTGAAAAGATATATAAGGTTGAACGCACGTGTTTAAAGCGCAACTACGATAAGTCAGGAAGCGGAGTATCTCATGCCTCTCGTAGCACTACCGAGGATAAAAGAAGCGATGGGAGATGGACCGGAAGGTGAGTTGAGCGTATCTTTTAGCTGATGGGGTGAAGGACGGGAAATATAAGAGAAAGCGAAAGGAATGAGTAAGGCTTTCCTTTTACTGGTGGAGACTGGGACCGTCGAGTATCTTCTTTAGGGGACATGAGAGGCCGGGAGAGGAGATGGGATGCCCGCAACGAAAGATTTGAGCGGAGGTGCAGGGGAAGTTGATGGGATGGGAGTGACAGCAGGAGAAAGGTGACAGGAAAACTTTAAAGCATCTTAAGCGACCGGATGCGGCTATGAGACGGATATCACTTCAAGGGTGGAAAAGGAAGGGCATTCCGGGAATGAAGGCTGCGAAATGAAGCGGACAGGAAGAAATCAGAATTAGTTACGTTGCAGGGTTTAGAATAGAATAGAAGAGATTTATTCAATGCTCTGGGTACATACCCCTAAAAGTAACAAATACATAACGTACATGACATTTTGAATAGTTATTAAATAAAAACAAAATGAAAACGTAATACAAAATTTACATAGAAACAGTTATTAATTAAATACTCAAAAATAGCTGAAACATTAGAGGATTAGGTTACGGAAATGGTTTTACTCTTTCTCATCTACATACTACCTAGCGAGCCACCGTAAGGATGAGTGGAAGGGTTGAAGGGACACCAATCATAAAAGTGTAAGAAAAAGGGACTCGGGAATAGGAAGGAGCACATAGTGAGACGTGTTTTTTATGGATTATAGATTCACTCTGTTTCCATTGTAGAAGTGAATTGTGACAGAGAAGGAACAACAGAGTTTGATATCTAGGTTTGAGACGATTTATTTCGCTTATTTTGTTGGAATCTTATGCTCTATTGATTTTTAAATGAATAGCGCAGCATGATTGGCATGGGGATTCAAGGCAAATACGTCCATTATGGAAGGATACATTTTTTCATTCACGTAATCAATTGAACGCACGTATTTAAAGCGCAAATACGATAAGTCAGGGAGCGGAGTACCTCATGCCTCTCGTAGCACTACCGAGGATAAAAGAAGCGATGGGAGATGGACCGGAAGGTGAGTTGAGCGTATCTTTTAGCTGATGGGGTGAAGGACGGGAAATATAAGAGAAAGCGAAAGGAATGAGTAAGGCTTTACAATCTTTGTCACATAGATCATAGCATACCATCGAAACATTTCTCCAGATATGACAGACGAGCACAGAGTAAACCTTATAAAAAATTGGAGCATTTTATAAATCTTGAGAATGCGAATTGTTAAAAGGTGTCCCCATGAATTAGTAACTTACTATTTCTGTACCTGTTCTCCAGAATAATAATGTAAGAAGACCGTAGTCGACCGTAGACGAAGTCCCTATGCTATCTAAATTTCTTAAATACTCCTCCTCTCTTATGTGCACATTGCCTGTTTGGTGTTTAATCAGTCACTCCTCCGAGTTTACTTCCTCAAACATTGTCGTGTTTTTCCGCCTTCACTGTAAATTCCTCGTCTGCTAATCGTATGGTCTTGGGTTCGAATTCTCGGGATCCAGTTTGGGAGGTATACGGTGTTGGAGCTGTTTGCGGGAAAATGGTAAATACATACACACCCATCACGCCGTTCCCTTTCGGGATAGATAGATAGATAGATTGTTGTTGGGGGGGCCTTCGTCAGGAGCCCGGGCACTTAGACCTTTCTTGGTCCATTGTGCCAACCCCATACCTGTCTGCCACTTGCAGACAGGGGACAAGAGCACCTCGGTAGAGGTATGGAGGATTGGCCTCCCCCTGCCCCACCCCAGTACCAGGTATAGAGGATGTCCTCCCTCCAACCAGCCCGGTTTGGCCTGGCCCCTAAGGCCTGCCGGTATAGGTATGGAGGGAGTATCATCTCTCCATCCATGCCTGGTTGAGGTATGGAGGAGGGTCACCCATCCAACCACAGTCCGGGCCCAACGTTGCTTAACTTCGGTGTTCTGATGGGAACCGGTGTTTCAACGTGGCTAGGCCCTTGCCCTCCCTTTCGGGATAGGCGCAGTCAAAATAGTTTAAATCTCGGTGATATGCCTGTAAAGCCGACTCTGCTTTAATATTATCCTTCATACTGCCCTATACTTGCAAACCTCCTAAGCTTCTGTCATATATATGCACTGCTTCATTCAAGCTCCCCTATTCTTAAGACCCTCCTAGCCTTCCTCCTCTTAACAGTTTCTTTAACCACATGCACCCATGACTTTCTCAGTCTACCATTTCCTCTCACGCAATTCATAAAAATGGCAAATTGTTAAATAAAAACCTAAACACGCATTCGAAAAAAAGACTTTAAAGAACGTTTTATCAATTATTGCCGGATTTAATTCAAGCACCAAAAAAAATTAATCAGGGAGCTTGTATCAACTTGTCAACACCTTATTCAACACCACATTTTCCACTGGTGGTAATTTCATGCAAGTAAACTCACTAATCCCCTCACACCGGTCTCTCCCTTATCAGATCTGCGAAGTTACCGCCGCCTGGATCGGAGAGGTCTCCTGTTTCGCACCCTCATTTCATCTTCCCGAGAGAAGGGACGACGAGGGGACCCGAATGAGACACAAGCCTTTTGGGAGAGATGCGAGGGAAAGGCGGGAGGAAACTTAACATAATACCCACGATGGGGCGTGGAAGTGAAATAGGAAGCGGAGGATTTGTCGCCCAGGACACTTTCATGGAAAAGTGAGTCAGGTGGAGAGAGAGAGAGAGAGACTCCGTGCGAGTGGGAAAATGGGGAGAAGTGAATTTCAAGGCGGACGATCCCACAGGATGAAAGCAAATAATGGTACCTCCCGGTTCTTTTATAAAATGGGCACAAGCCCTGGAAATTGTTTAAGATAGCATGTTTAACCAAAATGAATAAATAAAGAGGAGAAAAATAAAGAGAGTGGCAAACCCGAGAAGAATTTACTAATATTATTCGCCGGGAAAGCCTAAGATCTTTTAATAAAAAGGAGTTTTCCGCATGATTGAGATTAAATTTCACGACTATTTACGATGCGCTGGAATTGAATCGTCCAAATATTGCCATTAGAATTAGGAATCCTGGGTAGTGTAGAGATCTGCACATTGGCCTGACGAGCCAAAGGTCCGTGGTTCCATTCCCGATCCAGTTTTTCTTGAGGCAATTTCTATGTATTTCAACGCCGCAATTTGGAAAGGTTGAAAATCAGTTTAGAATAGTAGCAATTGTATGCATTATTATTCATCATTTCATTCAGGAATAGCAAATTGTGTAAGGCAACGCTAATAATACGTGGATCAGATATCGTGGAGAGATTCGTTGTAGATAAAATATCTGTGCCAATTCAGTTTATTTTGCTCCTGCAATATTCCGCGTATGCAAGTGAATTAATCAACGCCCATGAATGAATTGCAAATCTAAGTTACAGAGTTTTTTAAACCTAAACAGTAATAATTTCAGTGGCTTTGCAAAATATCTACTTTTCCCGTTTTCCCACAAGAAATGCCAAAACGTTGAACGTCAACTACTGTTGAGTAGCCTAAGTAAATATCTTAAGTGGTGAGTAATCATATAGTTTGGGAATGGAAGTGGAAGAGGAGATGAGGGTTTTTCGTTGGGACACTTTCAGGGAAAAGTAAGTGATGTGGAGACTCGGATACGTATGAACAGGGAGGAGAATGGAGAGAAGAGTAGGAGAACGATCACACGGAACGAAGGCAAACGCTGGAAAAGCGAACTGCGGGTTAGAATGTGTCTTTGTGGTTTCGGTGTGGAAAGACTGGATTAAAGGATGCGAGGGAGCAACCAAGTGAAAGCGAATGTGGGAACGGGGAAGCGGAGAGAGAATATGGGAGAGTTTCGGCGATGGGCCGGAAGGAGATGGATGACATGGTGTGAGGGGGGGGGGGGCACATATTCAGGGGTGGTGTGGGGGAAAAATCACGGGTAGGAGGGAGGACCGGGGCTAAGGAAAAACGAAGGGAAATGGAAACGGAGACCGCTGGATGGACGCGCGCACGGCTTCATTATGACGGGCGAAATTGAGGCCATCTGTTGTCCCCCTCCCTTCCACCCCACGAAGGATCTCTGCTCGAGTTTCCCCATTATCCTCTAGCCGTGGAGAAGAGGACGACTCAGAAATGTTTAACAAATCTCATAAGATGTGTACAAATGGGAGGAGGACAGGAGGTCCGATGCCACATCACCGGTAAAACGATCCTCGGGCTTATATGCCAACCGTAGTGATGAATAAAATCCCAAATAATTTGAGTGAAAAGCAAGGAAAATGAAATGTTCTGATTTGGAGGGTCAAGCAGAAACAGAGAGGAGTAACCATGAGGAGTGTTTTTGAAGCATGAGATTTTACAAGAATTAGGACGCCAGGTCATGGAGAGAAATTGATGCATTCGGCTTGAACATTGTAAAAATTTATATCGATTGACACTGCGGTTAACGCTAAATATACACGCCCAGGAGTCTTAAGAACAGAACGGCATTTATCAAGCAGAGTATGAAAGCAGCTGAAAAAAGAGGTACTAATGGAATATGGAATAAATAATGGAATACAGAGTCAGTTTTACAAGCCTACACCGGGAATTAAATATAAGACAAAGTCTCCGGCTTCACCTGGTGGAAATTCCTTATGTCACACATAATAAAATACTTCGTTCTTTTCCACACTTTTTATTACGGTACGACCATGGTTTCGACAAACTTGTGTCATCTTCAGGTACAGAAATAGGTTCACGTTTGCCTTATATACCTTAACAACCAGAGGTGGGGGGGCGGGAAATGAGATGGAGAGGGGGAAGGTTTAGTATTCTAACGGTCACAGAATTTGTTTTTGAGGGAGGGGAGGGAGGTGAGTGGCTGGGAGGTTAAGAAAGAGGGACTAGAGGAAATTAGAAGCATTTAAAATGCAAGGTCAGATGCCTTATCTGTGAGACCGTCGGGGTGGTAGGCGGATTCGAAGGAGAGGAGAAAGGGAGAGGAACATTGTGTCATTACATAGTTTAAAATCAGTTTAGTACAGTTTATTTCAAATTGCTCCAAAAAGTCAAGTTTCAGCCCTTTGTCAATGAAATGTAAAATTTTAGGGTCAAATTCACACCAATGGTTTTCGTCAACTAAGTGTTTCACCATTTCAGTTGTTTCGTTATTGTTAGTAAATAAACGAATAGTATCATCTCATAACAATATGACTTTATGAAATTTACTTTTTAACTCTAAAGACAAATACGACGATTTACAGAGAAGTGGAGTTTATGAAGTGAAGTGTAAGGACTGTGAATGTAAATACATAGGACAGACTGGCAGAAAATGTCATGTAAGGATGAAGGAGCATAGAAGAGATTTTACTAACAAATAACGAAACAACTGAAATGGTGAAACACTTAGTTGACGAAAACCATTGGTGTGAATTTGACCCTAAAATTTTATATTTCATTGACAAAGGGCTGAAACTTGACTTTGTGGAGCAATTTGAAATAATTAATAGCCCTGCTGATTTTAAACTATGTAATGACACAATGTTCCTCTCCCTTTCTCCTCTCCTTCGAATCCACCTACCACCCCGACGGTCTCACAGATAAGGCATCTGACCTTGCATTTTAAATGCTTCCAATTCCCTCTAGTCCCTCTTTCTTAACCTCCCAGCCAATCACCTTCCCCCCCGCCTCCCTCACAAACAAATTCTGTGACCGTTAGAATATTAAACCTCCCCCCTCTCCATCCCCTTTCCAGCCCCCCACCTCTGGTTGTTAAGGTATATAAGGCAAACGTGAACCTATTTCTGTACCTGAAGATGACCAAAGTTTGTCGAAACCATGGTCGTATCGTAATAAAAAGTATGGAAAAGAACGAAGTATTTAAATATGTGTGACCGAGAATTAAACTCTATCGACTGTGCCTATTGAAAAAGAGGACAGCGTGATGGGTATACATGTATGAATCCAAGGAACTCCAATCTATGGCAATAGTTAGGAGCTCCCATTTAAATCACATCAATATCATCCCGGTGCGTGAGTACCTGGCTCTCAATTAATTCCAGTAATCCGTGCTTCATTCAACTTTTACTTTCCTGGCACTCGGAAAGGCTCAGGAAGAAGAAGAGGGAAGTAATTCGCAAAGGAGAGCTTTGGGGATGAGGTCCAATAAAAAACTAGTTAGCCAGGAAAGAGATAACGACGGGGGCCGATATATATCACCACAGGCGCGCCATGGGAGCAATATAGGAAAGCAGGTTGAGATTGAGGGGGAAGGGTGGGGAGAATGATGGGATATGGGAGAAAGAGAAAGGAGGACGGGGTAGGAGGTGGAATGGGGAAGGGTGAGAGGAGGTAGCATGGATGCCGACCGAGAGAGAAGAGTGTTGACAGATTGGGTCGATTCGTTCGTCCCGATATTCAACCGCAAATCCCTCTCCAGTACAGGATCCTCCTATACCCATGCACGTCTCCCTCCCATGATCTTTTTGCCTCCATAAACATCTCTTTCAATCACCATAGCAACCTCTCGTTCCGCAAGTATTTAAGCAAAGTCTATGCTCATAGAGTGTCTTAAAGTCCTATCCAAGGTCACCGTCTCGGCCCTAAGTACTCGGGCAATGGAATATTCTGCTACCGAATCGAAATGCGAGAGTACGCGTCCTAAGCTACATTTTCATGAATTAATTTCATGGCTGCCACGTACTGCGAACCAAATCAGAAGCAAGATCTTCAACACCGGATGCGATGAGATTCTTTCAACTTTTGCCGCAGTCTTCGTCGCCGGAGCTGCGGCAGGAATGGAGAACTGACCTTCTCTTCTGGTTATATGCTGATCACGTGATTCGTTCTCGAGGAATTCACGTTGTTAGCTTCGTCTTTTTATTACGAACGCCATCTGAGCTGCCTTTTGCCAATATTCCATGCAAGCATCTATCTACACGAACTGCGCAATAAACAGAAATAAATCTGAATACCGAGAACCTCACGATTTACAACCATCTCTTTTTCATCCAGAGCTTCCGGTGCTTTGAAAACACCTCTTTGATAGCCTCACAATAATTCTGCAAAGCGGTGCGAAAACGGATGCATGACAGCGAAACTTTGCATTGAAGGAACACAAAACATGAAAAAAAAAGGATTCGAAAAACAAGGCAATATGTGCAATCAATCTGCATTCGAAGTCCATTGTTGAAATATGGTGACATACCTTTTTCCCGCAGAAGAGCTAAATTGACTAGATCTACCCACCAGCTGAAAACAAATTCAAAATATACTATTAAGAACTTAGAAGATGCAATTTTACACCGATAAAAATTTATTTATTATTTATTTTTTCTGTGGAAAATTGCATATTCTAAGTTCTTACTACGTTCATATTCCACAACATCTCGCCTGATGCCTCCCTTTTTGTTCAAAATATACCATGGTCAAATAATGTACAATAATTAGAATTTGGGAAGAAAAGAGGTCAGGAGGACAAAGAACTTTACTCTGCAGAATCATCATGGCTATTCTATTCTGGCTATTTCTTTATGGCCACAGTCCTTGAATTTGATGAACACGGTACTCTAACTAACTTACTTTTGCATTAACACACGTCAACATAGCAAAAGCAATGGTCATTTTTGCGTTTAAGCTATTATTTTAGAATATTTCATATTCTCTTGGTATGAATAGAATTCCTCTAACAATTTTCAATCCAAATGATATTATGGAAATAAAACTATCAAACATTATTAAAATTTCTCGTAACTGGTCACATGTGATATTAGAAAACTGAAGGACCAACTGCAATACATAAATCCATCGACATAATTTATGGGATTAAACTATTAGTTGACTTTAAGACGGTTATTTTTATTTTTTTTGCTGAATAAGGAAGCAAAAGTCGATGAATTTTTTTCTGCACGCCAAAAATTAAATAAGAACGTTATTATTACTCAATTAATAATAAAAGCACCATTTCATCAGCTTCGACTCATTTTCCGTATTAGAGTGGGATGGAAACTGGATTTGGAATGCAGTTAAATTTAATTAAAATAATTGTTTTCACGCGCAAGTGACGTGAGACAACAACTTCCGAAATATATTTACGCAGCAATCCACCCATTAACCACAACACGTGACATAGTGTCAGCCATGCACATCGCTAAAATAAAAGGACACCGAGATATTCCGATGGATCTAGATAGACGTCTACCATTTCGTTAAAGAGGTCCTGAATCCAATTCCCGAAGAAGCGTCAACAGGTTTACCTTCAATGCAATTTCCTTTAACCGAGTCTTTGATGTCAAACAAACTGGCTCTTCCGGCTTAAATGTCTGAATTTAATTAATGGTATTAGCAAAAATTCACCATCACTATTTTATTGAAGGCTCGTGTAGATCTCTATCTAGTTAAGAGACTAAAATGAAAATACAGTGAATACATGTATGAATTCGAGCAACACAATAGATGCAAAAACCTTTTTGCTTGTGGGCCATACTTCACGCATTACCACTTTTGCGGGCTATATAATACATTAGGTATCTTCTTCGACGGCCAAATACGATTAAAAAAAAGATGAATTCAATTAAACATGCCCAATGACATTGTTTATACAGAATGTATTCAGAAGATAGTCAGTAAATAGTCACTCGTTGTAGGAGAGGATGAATAATGAATAGTTTGTTTTAATGCTTGTTTATGTTACATGTTTATTCATAATGGTCATTTGTCGCATTTTCAAACACAGCAAGCAGAGGCGTAAAAAAACAATCGGAAGGCATAAAGTTAAAAAAAAAAAATATTTTACAATTGCTTCGCGGGCCGGATAGAATTTTCTGGTGGGCTGGGTTGGCCCGCGGGCCGGCGTGCTGGCATCCATGCTTGACATAAACTTTATTTTCATTAGAGGTAACGTTTTTTCATTGCCATTAAGTACATAAATTGGCAAACACATTACACGATATACTATACACTATATAAAGTCAATGATTGCCCACTCCAAAAAGGAAACTCAAAGTATTCACCAGCAGGTGACGTTATTAGACCAGAAATATTGTAGACCGAAATAGAACAGCCATTACGACATGACAAAGACCACGCAGGCGCGAGATCTATTTAATCTGTGGTTATTTAGCTTCCAAATTATGTCCGCTGCTGGCTTATTCGTTCCAATCTTTCATAAAAAATTATTCCCGGCCACGAATCTCGCTACCACCCTGAGATCCCTCCTTCATGAACAATGGCGGACGGCAATTGGTTGTGGCGGGACGATTCACTAACCTCTGTCCCCCTCATTGAAATACGGCATTAAAGGAGTGCTTTGAATATCAAATGAGCACAGCCTCTCCGGAGAAAAAAAACCCACGCAGAGATGGAACGATGGAACCCCGCAAAGGGCTTTGGAAAATCCCTAAGCGCGAGAGGAGGGCAGGGACAGGGTATCAGGCTGTAAGGGGCGGGGTCTCGCAAGCAACGGATGGCCCAGGGAATGAAAGGGGGGAGGCGGGACAGGGGTTGAGGAGAAAAAGGGAATGGTGGGATCGGAGTGCTTTTTAAGGGGCCGCAGGATACAAGCAAGGCCGGTGGGCGATACATCTAAATCAGCGCTCCGAGGAACTTTCTCGTTCCATTACGGGCATAATCATCAGGTGAATCCTTCATTCACCCACGCCGCAAGCATCCAAACTTTTTACGTGCAAGTGATGGAAGCTGGTCGCGCGCTAACTTATGCATTTCACCATTATCTTTTAACCTTATCCATATTTTTCTTCTACCTGTTATAAATAGTTATCAGCAAGGTCATAATGGTTTCCTCTAATTAGTTAAGAAATTACCAAAATTTGATCTGTTAGCTTATTTCGAAGATGGAAAAGAATTCTGCCGCGGTAGCGTAAATCCATGATCTTCAAATTCCATGCTAATGGTTCGAATGCCATAAGGATGGGTTTTTAACTATCTAGGTGATATTGGTTCGTCTCATTGTAGCAAATCATCCATAGTTGGCATAAGCTGCATTTGACACAACATTACAGTTAACAATCTTGGAAGAGCAAGAATGCTAATTAATGTGGGCCAACTGCATCAGATATATGACAGGTACTATAGAGAATGTATGAGAATGATATTAAAAAACAAGTGAAACAAAGATAGAACGTCGTGAGAAAGACGAGATAGAGGTAGGTGACGTCAGGCAAGTGCACAAAAAATAATATTGCACTAAAAAATATAAACACGCTTTTATGAAGAATACATTAAAAATGATAAAATAATTTTTGTAAACAGCCACAGTACTACGAGCGATCACAGCAAGCGTGCATTAAAAAAAAGCATGGGGCGCTTGAATATGTTATTTTTGTAAACAGCCACAATAGGTACTACGAGCAATCGCAGTATATGTATGTGTTAATAAAAATAAAAGCATGTTACAAAGCTCCTCCTGTTTACGCGAAGAAAGCATGTTTCATTAAAAGTAAGATTGCTCATAAAACTCCAAGTTAAAGCTACCATGTTAGATAGGCATTTTTTAAGTACGATTGTTTATAGAGATGCAAGATAAACTGTGAAGAATTTCGTTGTTTTATTGATACATATAAACTAGGGTAATGAGGTAATGATTGTCCTGATGATATATTAGAAATTTGCGGTATGTGTTAACATAACTAAGTATAACTAATCAAAAAGAATTGTGATGAGAGTGTTTTACGTAGTGATGAGAATATACAGGTTATTTAATGCATGCAATCGTTGTAGTTTGTAAAGAAAGCGACCCACGCCTTTATTTTTATTGAGACACGCATATACTGTGATCATTTGCAGTACTGTATCTGTTGAAAAAAAATACTTTCTCCTTTTTAGTGCATTCTTAATAAAAGTGATTTTTTATTTTTTAAATACAATATTTTTTTCTACTTTTTAGTCTTCGTCACACAAAATATTGCAGTCAATTCTAACCTCACTTCGGTGAAATGGGTAAAACTGAATTGACACGCTCATAATTTTCAGTTTATAAAAGTATATTTACATTTCATCTACAATATTATATATAAGAGGCTAGGTATGTCTTCATTTCTGTCTGCCACACTAATTGCTATGTTGCTAAAACAACACATCATGCCAGCCAGAAACCATTGCTATCTAGAAATTATAGAAATTCATTGAAAATATTACGTACATACGTATGGTTTAGCATTTAAGCTTAAATGGTTTAAATGATATTTCATAACCTTAATATTATAAAAATCTTTCAGTCACACCATATTTGTTATATTTCCATAGCAAATCACACTGGCAACAGTACAAATCTGTCAAATATATTAGTGATAGAAAGTAGGAAAACGATTAATTATTGTATATTTAATTCAATCAAGTAATAAAATTCATTTAAAGTATTACGTACCTAATACCCACCAGAAGGTTTGCATCGATGCTAAAATGGTTTACATGACATTTCATAACAATAATATAAAACTTAAAATTTCTCTGTAACACCATAATTGTTATATTTCCATAGCAACTGGCTATAGCAACAATACATATCCGTCAAATATATAAAACTACGGTCAATAGTTTTTAAATCTATTAAATTTTTTATTGGTATCTATATCTTTATCAACAGTCATTCTTCATTCATTCAAACCATATCTCTACACAAATATTTTGAAAACTTGAAACGTGATATTAATTTCTTTATCTATCGACAAATTCAACTGATTTAAAAAAAATAAAGACTGATTATCGTATTACCATTCAGAATGAGATGCCATCTCTGAGAAATTTCATAGTGATTGCTGGTCAGAAAGTGGGTCAAATTATTCATAAATTGAGATTCAGTGAAAGAAAAACAATACTAAAAGGTTTTGAGATAGAAATACAAGGACTAATTCACGTAATCAATTTTATACACTCATTGAAAATCAGAAACCTTTTTGTTTTCAAGCAAAATCATAGTAGTAACAGAAACTCCTAAACACAGACTGGGTCGTTTGCCATGAGTAGAGCTGTTTTCCTAAATAACAATGAAAATTAAGTGTTGTTGGCTACACTGATACCATAAATTAATCCATGGGATAAAATATATTAAGACAAGAAAGCCTATTCCTAAGCTCTATTTTTAAGCATGCACTTTCCATTATTACAAATGCACTAACAGTAAGATAAGCTTGAAATGTGTTTAAAACTAAGATAAATTTGTAAAATCAAAGAGCCTTTGCTAATACTCATGAGAGCTCACAGGTATTAATAATTCACCGCCGAAATTACGCTTTTACATTAAACAGATACAATGATAAACCACTCAAATAAATCTTCTAACATTTGAAATCCCTGAGCTGGCATGCAGGAAAATGTTTGCTATGCTTATGACAGAGAATGGACGAGAGGGACGAATGAAATTATTTTAAAGAGGCCAATCAAAATGGAAAATGGGAAACGTGAATTGAAGCCAGATGGAACTCTTTTGATTCTCCCTTCCTTTTTTTCCAACGAGGTGAATAAACACTCGGATAGGGTTTTGAACACTAAGCACCGTCATCTTATTCCTAAGCCTCAGTAAATCTTCGGCGGCGTCATTCATCCACTATGTTTTTCTTCGTTTCCTTTCAGCCTTATATAATATTCTGCAGGACGTCTGCGTTTCTCGCGATAAACGTTTTTTTGATGGTGTAATTCATTAAAATGGAATCATATTCCCTAAAATTAAACAAGTCAGAGTAGATAAAACTGCAAAAAAAGCGTTCGTTTTAAAAACGTGATAACCTATTAAAATACTACTCTGCCACTGCAGCTATAGAGGGCTGGCTATAATATTATTCTCTCATGATATATTACGCGACGTAATTAGCATAAATGTGCAGAATGAATATATAAAATTTTAAGATAAAAAAATCATCTAATATCTGCATTAAACAGTGGCAACTTTTTCTGCCATTCCGAGTTGAAAAACTTATATTTCAATTGCGAAGTCATACATTTTTTTATCGTGCACCTTTGATCTTTAGAGTCAGGAAGGCTATTAAGACCAGGAATTTTCATGAAAGATGTTGTAGCATCATTAAAAACCACACAACTATAAAGATTTGAGGTTTGTGTACGTTCGGTAATAGATTAACATTAAGAACTTATTAGCATGTATATGGCACAGAATATACTGGGCAGTGGTGAATTCATCTAAATACAAAGTCAGGCTTTATAAGCTTGTCAAAGAATGTCCAGCAGATTTTACAGGGCAGGTAAAATAATTCTTCAATGAATCGTTAAGCCGAACAGTTATTGCATAATTTTCTGCTTACATGCTTGTGTAAATTTCTGCTTGATATGAGCAGTAATTTTGAATTGACGTCTCGAATTGACAAACTCTGTGGTTGGAAATCGAGTAGGAAAATTAGCAACGTCTCAAACGTCAATAATAAATTAACTAAAAGATAAAATTATTTACATACCTATAGTAAATCAGCAAATTGATTAATTGGAAGCCAAAAAGGAGACGAATCATTGTAGAAGTCTGATGGTCTATAGCTGGCATATATTTATCCAAAAATTCAATTATGTGCTCAACGCTAGTAGAATCTCTAGAGAAGATTTGGATGATGAGGATAACAGCCTCCTACAATCATTCTTAGTATCAAAACACCGAGCTGGTGTTCTATGATGCAAACATGTTTTCTTTTCAGTAGCAAAAAATTTCGTTTTTCATTATATAATTTTTATCCCTAGGTTTCCACATCCAAATTTTAAAAAACCTGGGCGATTAATTTACATAGCAATGCATTCCAGCATTCCAAGCAGCCCCTCGGCTTTTCTTGCAAATTAATTAAAATAATAGCTTCGGTGCGCGGCGTAATTTCTCGGGGCTTGGATAAACAATCCTTTTCGGTAATTTTGAGGATACCGCGAACTAGCCGCAGGATCACCTTTATTGAGTCACCCGCAATTCCACATTAGTGCGGAAATTCCACAGAGGAAAACTCAACCACTTTGACCGAGACTCAATCAAATCCTGACTCCTCGAAGTCGTAATGAATGCATCGGGGAATCGGGGTCCGGGATTTGCAATATCAAGTGATTCGGGTTCGAGTCTCGGTGAAAGCGGATGATTTTTCATTCACCTACTTTTTTATACTTTGTTTGCTTCTTTACCTTTATTAGCATCAATTTTTAATTTATATTATACTCTTGATACTTTAAATATTTATATATTTTCTCTTTTCATGAAAGGAATTTGGGGTTTTATATTTATATTTATTTGTTTTTTGCTTTTTTCTCCTCAGAATTTGCTTCGGAGCTGAACTAGCGATTTAATACTGGGAAGATATCTCTCGTAAAATGAAAACATCAAAGAGGTCGGAAAAATCATGACAAAAATATAGAAAAAGTGGCTGTTTTGTGAAACACTTCTTCTTTATCCTAATAAAACCTTACTAACTGTTGACTACAGCCAGCAACTAATGTCACGCTAGGAAAATACGAGGCGTGTTTTTTAAGTAAGTACCGTTTTGAAATTAAAATAAAACTAGTACACTTTCCTTAACTATTTTATTTTTACGTGAAAACCTAGGTATGCCTTAATCTATTTTTCTAAATAATTTACACTAATATTAAGGCACTTCTCGTATCGAAGAACCAGCTTTTGAATCCCTTCCTCATAGAAGCCTGCCGCCTGATTTGACAACCACTGTAACACGGTCGTTTTGGTTTCATCATCATTGTCGTGACACTGACCACCCAGATGCATCTTCAAATGCAAATACAGGAGTCAGAAGGCACTAGGTCTGGGCTGTACAGAGGGCGATCAAGTTGTTCCCAGCAAATTGATCCGATGAGATCTTGAGTTTGATGGACGGGCATTGTCATGCAGCAATCAACATTTTCGGTACCCAGCGTGAGCAAACGTTCGATAATTTTAACGTCTTTGCGGCCATCTCTAAAAGCTCTAACTCATTTCCGCATCATTCCATCGCTCAAATTGTTTTATCCATAACGTCACTGATCTGACGATGAATTTCAGCCACCTTCACGCCTTTTGCTCTAAGGAAACGAATCACAGCGCGTAAATTGCAGTCGGCGGTATTCTCAATCGGCGGAGGCATTTTAAATATTCACAAACAAACATAAACACGGCCGAATGTTTCCGTAACAGCGTCTGTGGCTTCATAACAGATGTAGGTACACAGCGTGCTTATGCCAAATGCCCACCGCAGCACTGCATCGGCCGAATTTAAAAACGGTACTTACTTAAAAAACATGCCTCGTAAAAATGAATTCATTCATTACTCGGTACTCAAAAAAATATCACAACCAAGGTGATTGATTGCTTAGCGATTAAAATAAATGTCAAAAGCGAGGTATACCTGTGTAAAACGTAGAGCTACTAATCGTAAATCCCGGGTTCGAATCCAGAAAACATTTCGGGGCTTCACCAATCAAATGGTGTCTAATTCTACCTCTTCTACTCTAACACCTTTCTAACTTTAACTAATTTTAAATCCCCCCACCAATAAAATCGGCCTCTATTTCGTATCTGTGGTTCCTGAATCTTAAATTATCAATTTATTACGAACTGAGGCCATACCAAGCTGTCGTACCTACTGTTACAGAGACATCCTAGCCCCTTATAAAGGCTGTTCATTTCTTATGCGGATTCCAATTAATTCATAAAAAAGTCTTCAACAACTCGATACCATTCATAAAAACAAGCCTGAAAATAACGCAGGTTCCGTAAATAAAAAAATATATCCTTCGCATATGCACTCATAATACATTCTTGCATATCTTTCACTAGCTTCGAAAACTTATCCCATGAAAAAATAACAAGAAAGTACATTTACGCCCTCGAAGCTAAAAACCATATGATCCACGTTCCTTCCGCATTTCGCTAAGTTTTGCGGGCAGTATCCGTGAGGTGAATGAGAAAAGGAATTTCTTTTCGAACAGTCCCGTGAATACGAGAACAAAAAAAAATAAAACGAAGAAAAAATCGGGCGGTGGAAATGTGTATTGAGATACATACGGGGGCGTGAGTGATAGATACTGTGAATTTGGATTGTTAAAAATCTTTTTTATATATCCACCGAGGGTGTTGGCTAATCTTCCAGAAATGACGCCGACATCGATACATAGAGATGTCGCTCATGTTATTTTTTAAAATCAAATACCTATCTATCCATTCTCTAAAAAACAATTGAAAACTCCCTACTACCTCAAATTGAAAAACAAAAAGGACAATAGCAAATATTCGGTAAGTTGGTTCATTTATGCTCTGTGGTTGCAGCTCCAAACCATTTATGCGTAACTATTCAGTGGCGTATCTAGGAATTGCCTTTGGGGGGGACGAACATTTCGGGGGGTCTGGGGAAAACATTAGATTTTTGTTCCTTTAAAACTCTATTTAACGCATTTCTACGTATCAACAGTGACTTTTTAACTTGCGTTTAAATGGCTTTAAGCTTTTAAATAACATGAATAGAAAATTTATTTTGATGTTGCTAAGAGTATACCTACTTGGTAGGTATGTACCTACTAATAGATATATGTGTCCTAACTCCTTACATAGTTTTTACTAGGCCCGTTCATCCAGTAAAAAAAAGTGGGTATGATAAGGATAAAAGTTTGCTTTTTAACTTTGGGCAAGTAGGCCACGTAAACTGAATTAAAATTTTAAATTTTATTTAAAAATTCTGGAATTAAAAATTGAATTAATTAAAATTTATACACCTCGTAAACAGATTTTTCAATGTGAGATCTGATCTCTCATTATTTTGAATTTTACTCAGTTATGATGTTTGAATATTTGATTTTGTGAGCTCATCCCAGTATATAGGTGAATTATAAAAGAATTATTTTGGCCTATGCCTTTACTATGCTCTTTAGAAAGCATGAAAACCACGAAAGCACATGTATGTACAGCTACAGTTCATACAAAAGTGATACAGTCAGGTATTATATTCTACGTAAAATGAATCCCAATAAGTTAAACTGAAATATTAGGTTCTTTCAACAAACAACCCAAACTGGTAATGTTTAAAGTTGAATTTAGCTTGATTTTGTTCCCATTTCATCAAGGATTTCTTCAGGCTAAACTAAAATATCATTATGTAAATACAGCAAAGATAACCCATTTAACCTGGTTTCACTTGTTTTGTTTCTTAAATAATTCTTCAAATATTTCAGAAAGGAGAAGAATTCTTCAGCGCTGCAAGAGTTCACTGGTAAAGTAGCCATTATTTCTAGTAATTTTCTGAACAGATGGGTGCATTATCTTATCACAGTAGCTCAAAGTTTCAATAGCATTAAATTTTCTCATGGATTTCATCTGTTTCTTAAACGATTCTTCTCTCTTAAACTATAATGTCTTCAATCTTTGGTGACAAATTTTCATCTCTCCATTTAACTGGCAGCTGTTTATGGCATCAATTGCATTTCCATATTGATTGTACAAAGCTTTAACTTGATCATCACAGTTTTCTTTATTCCCATGCGGCAAATCTCATATGAAGAGAGAATTATTTTGTGATAGAGGAACCGTTCATTTAATTTAGTAATAGATATGAACGGGATGAAAGCAGCTCTTCTAAAATATGTTTCTGGAGTGTCGAGAGGTGAATTTTCCCGTACTGTTTGGCGGTTAAACATTCTAGGAACTTTAATCGGGATACCTTCCTTAAGACATAGTTTCAATGCTCCCAAATATTTCTGAAAATTCTGCCTCAGCGTTGTCCCTGATTTTTTGGATTTCATTGACAGTATGATCAGCGTAAGTGACAGCACTGGGCAAATAAATTTTCTCACTATCTCAGTATTTAGTTAGAGGCAAGGTGTATGAAAATACTTTCTTTACTTTAAATAAGGCAATGAGAAAATCACATTTGGAAATGGTAGAGTGCATCAAATTTGCGTTCGTTGCGGTATCATTATCAGTCCCAGAGCAGATTTCCTCAATAGTTCTTAATGTAGCATAATCTAGATAGCAAAAAATGTTATCACCAATGCGCCGTTATATCCAGCGAGTTGGACTTTTCTGCTTAAGTTTTTTGGAACAGTTATCAGCAAATTTGGCTAAAACCGCTTGGCGCCTTGGCGTGTTAAAAAATCGTGAACTTTTCCTATAGTACCCACGCAATGTCTTATCAAATTTGAAGAACAGGAATCAGAAATATCTAAGTTGAGAGAGTGGTTGCTGCAATGAACATATAGTGCATTGAGAGCTTCGTTTTTCACGAATTTCTGAACGCCATTATATATGTGACTCATTGTAGAGGACTCGTCATAACCTTGCCCATGAATATAGTTTGTATTAACACCGATTTCTCTCAGTTTTCCCATTATAACATCGCTTATTCCTTTACCAGTCAAGTCATATAGGAAAAAATTGTAGAAAATCTTCCCGTAAAGATACAGTCTCTAATTCAACATATCTTGCACACATTGCCACTTGCAGATACTGCTTTTTTTTCAAGCAAATATCGATTCATTAAAAAATTCTAAACTCCAGCAAAACCGAAAATGGAGCATGCCATATAAATAGATATTAATGCCCCGAACATGCATCTCAAACTCATTCATATTCACGCACTAATATCTTCTAGTTTCACAAACTTATCCCATAAGAAATAAATAAGATACAAAAAATTCCACATGACTCCACGGTCCTTCCGCCTTTCGGGAACTTCCGAGGGGAGGCAGCGTCATCCATATGGTGAATCGGCGATAAGAATTTTCTTTTCGAACAGTCTGGTGAATACGAAAACAAAAAAAATTATATAACGAATAAAATAACGCGATCGGCGTGGAGGTGAGTATGGAGATGGATGGTGCGTGGGTGGAGCAGATGGAGGCGAAGTCTGAATTGAGATTGATTTCCAACGAGAGAAGGATAGAAGGGGGAGGAAGGATACAGGGAGAGGGAGAGAGGACAGGGAAAGGGTATACGAATTGCGGCCGGGTTTCACGCTCTCGTGACCGAGCGACGCTCGTCCGCGTTGGTCGGCGAGGGGTGTGAAGGGGCGAGGGCCGGGCAGTGTTCGGAAGGGATGAAAAGGGCTGGTCCAGTAGGGGGTGTGAGTGCGGGTGCAAAGGGCATGGGGATAACCTGGGGCGATGGGTGCCTCCCCCCCCCCACGGGGAGTGGGCTGCAGATCGCGGCAGCGGAGAAACGAGGTGAGTGGGTTGCGGGGTTGAAGCGTGAGATATGACCTGAAAGCCGAATATTCCAGAAATTGATCCAACTTAGTGCATGCCCGTGGCATCCACACTTGACCTGAAGCACGTGCGAGTGAAGTTCAAACCGTAGTCAGTTCACTTATCACACCGAAAGCACAGCCATATGTTCGGGAGACAACAATCGCACAAACACTGAGTTGTAACTACAAGGCTGGTTCTTCTACCAAACAAGAGGTAAAATGGTGATGGAGAACATTTCGAGTTCAAAAAAGTGTACATCGATTCTTAACTAATTAATACCACTGTCATTTAATTATTTTTATAAAATAACAATGATTTCAACTAAAGTACTTTTCCAACTTTAAATCATTTAGCATATTAAATGTTAACATATTAAACTCTTGGACGAGATTTAAATTTTCCAAGCACATTTTTATCAGCTAAAAATATGTATCCAGAAATGGATTCCGGTTAATGAATTCCGGCATGGGGGGCATGCCTAGGGCATTAGCATGTGACTAGGAACACGAGTGAGGGAGATTTGGCCGAAAACATTCACTTGTTCCCCACGGACGCACAATCTGAGGTTTAGGGGAAAAAATGGAAAAAGTTACAAGAATCGAATTACGAGGATTACTTGGAGACTCAATCAAAATATTAGAGGGTGGTGGAACATATTTTTGAGTTTAAGCTAAGATTCATAGACATTTTATCGGCCTCGGTAATGGACAACTAACATCCCCATTAACACTCAGAAGTAGCTTTTTCGATCTCCACTCAGGGCATAATAATAGTCAAAATTGTCATAAAAGATAACAATTCAAGGTAATGTACGTGATTTGGTGGGTGCATGTTTACATTCATAAATTACTATTAGAGATTGCGTAATTGAATGAGTGATAGCTGGCAAGATTCGTCCCTGTAGCCCCACTTGCGTTCAGAAACACGTGCGGGCGAAGCGTCGTCAACACCAAAAGCACATTCTATATTGGCTTGGGAGGCAATAATGGTAATAACCGCAATCATGCAATCACTAGGATCACTCGTTACCCGAACAAGAGGTTTGGCAGTAGTGGAAACAAGGTTCTAAATATCGGATATCGGGTTCATACCGGTTTGGCTCCCAAACATTAGCTACCGGATATTTGACCATACATTGGGCGATACATTCCTTCGAAGGCTTTGGAGAAGAGGAGAAGGCATTGGCGGCGGCGTCACGACTGATCAGAAGTGGGAAGAAATCCTCTCTTATTCTTTCAGTCCAAGGGCTATCTTGGTACTGTGCTCAATGGCCCATTCAGTAACAAGAAATTAGGAAAAGATTTCATTGTAGAATAACTAGGGCATAGCCGACCGATGCATGGCGGCACGGCATGACTACCGATGTATCGGGCGGTTCACAAGCGATAGCGGTAATTCGCCCGCGACAGCCGATATTTCGAAGCTTAAGTGAAACATATTTTGAAGTTCTTGCAAAGATCACATATACCAATACATTCAAGGATCGATGACTCATCAATACCTCAGGCGTTTTATTCTTTTTGCTCTCGGACGATTCTGGTGGTCCGTATCCCCCTGCAATCCCGATAAGCCATTGGCCTGTCATCAGGTTTCTCGGGGGCCGAACCACCAGAACTTGACAAAAACACCCATGCCCTGGGCATGTGAAAAACTGACCCAGGTGGCACTCGAACCCACGACCCTCGGATTAGGTGGCGAGGGGGCTACCCCGCCGCCACCGGGGCCGGCGCGGCGGGATCAAGTCCTCTTTATTTACATACAATAAATAACTGAAAAAGTGCACTCGGAAAAAGTACCCACAATATCAGTTTCTATGCTAGCAGGGAAGAGGTTATTTAGACGGTGGCGGATATTATTTTTTAGTCCATGTAATGACTAACAGACTTATACCAAGTAAATACCCCTTCCCTTTCATTATTTTATTCAATGAGCGTTGATATTTTTTTTCCATATTATCGATCATCATAAGAATTAATGGCAGCATTCACGTTTTTAGCTAAAATCAATTTTATCAATTTAACAATTTATGACACTAATGTGCATATTATTATCCAATATTATGAAGAATTAAATTTTCACTAATGTCAAAAATATTATTTTATGTGAGAGGAAATTTCAGAAACGACAGATAATAAGATGAGGGACCCAGGGCAGGTGTTTAAAGTTTGATAGCTTAGAATGGTGAGGAATATTTATAAAAAGATTATTCAAGAATATATTTACTACAGAAATTTAGGGAAAACGTAAAGAGTTTCAAATAAAAAATTGCTTCAAAAATCGAGCTGTGAAGCAAAAAATATTTTATATAGCTATTACATATTTCTGAAATGGTAAAATGTATCTAATGAAAACCTTCGGGCAACTAACACAGCCTTAGAAAAATAGGAGTATTTATCAAAGGTCAAATTTCGTAGACACAAATGGGTACTCATTTCTTTTTTAAAACGTTTGAGCCATGAAAACAACTATTTACTTTTTGATGGTGTTGAAGATTCTGAGTTTTCATTGTATTTCGATACTATAAGAGTACCTTCGAAATTCCCAGTAAACAATCCCCTCTTTACAACTCCCTGATAAATATCTATATTAAAGCAAAGCCCAGTTAAATGGCATTGTTTTATTTTAATCCAATGCCATTAGCCATTGCAACTCCACTCTGTCTCACGTTTAACATTTAAGTGCATATGTTATGAAATGAAATCCATTCATGAGGCATTTATTAAGGGAATATCGTTTTTTTTTCTATTATTTATTAAGGGAATATCGTGAAAAACACGTTTCCTCATAATTCTGTTTAAAACCCTATTCATAAGATCAAAAACTATCTGGAATTTTTTTCAATCAGACCGTTATCTCGGAACCAAGGCTCCTGTTCAGCATCGAAATGCTCTATCAGCTGGACTACCACATCGCGCTTTGATGCCTTAATGGGAGACGCACCGCTATGTTGATCAGAGCTACTCGGCGTTATTTCCTGTGACATTCCTAATGCGATTTAAGCGTTAGCAGGGACTCAAATTGACTTACCTAGATGAACATATGGCTAGAGAGGGAGCAGAGGCCACTGGTAATGGATCATTTTCATGCTTAAAGGGAAAAACTTAAATGGGAGGTTGCAACTAAATTGAAGTCCCAGGTTTGATGACTTTGACGCGTTTGGTTTTTATCCTACGGCTGAAGCAATATGTAGCCACAAAAGGCTGGAGGAAGAAGGGAAAACATCAAACATTTGACAGTAGTATGTATAATGTCGATTAATTGCTTTTGCAAAAGAACATTTATAAATTCAACATATTCGGCGGCAACTTGGGAGGAAATTTTCATTGTTCAGCAAAGTAAACTTTGTGCAGATAATTTTTTGTTAAATGTTTTAATACGCATCCCGGTTTCACCAATGAAGGTATCAATATATTGGTAATAGCCGCCTAATCTAATACTAGCATTAAATGCGCTCAAGCTTACAAGGAACACTTACGAAGTGTAACGCGCCGATTTGATTCAAACTTGGCAAGTTCATAGATTTAAGTAAAAAAATGAATTCTGTGAAATTTTACGTGCCCTCGTGGCCTACGAGCCGAGATATTAGCAATCAAAAATCCTCGAAACGGCAACATTTCCCGTCTCTGCGATCCAGCCGCCCGCAGAGAGCGAGCCCCTCCCGGCCGGTGTCGCGATCTCGGCCGCTCGGTGGACGGCGCCGCGGCGGTAAGACGGTCGTCATTAGTCTCTAGGATGGAGGCTACGCAGAATTGTTCATTGCCTTCTCTCAAGCAATGAAAACATATCTTTTCGCCCCACAGTGAGCAAGGGAAAGGTGCCGATATATATTCTCGATGGCTCTACGAAGGGGAACCGAGATGACCGATGAAAGGAACGACCACTCCACCCTCGGCCTCCCGCTGCCGGGATAACCACGGCGGAGTGAGTGAATAGGGAAATAATCCATTATCCTTTGGTGGGAGGTCGGCAGAGCTAGTGCATCTTACAAGAATGTACACAGACTGGCGCCTTCCGAGAAGTACGCATCCTCAAACAATTTGTATGTAATGACATAAAATCACCCGAGCCTCTTTCGTGAACGCGGTATCCTATCGAAGAGAAGATACCAGAGCAGACAGAATAGCAAGGAAGAAAATGTGGAATTTGGTCATTTCTGCTTTGTCTTTCGGATGATTCGGACACATTCGCTTACCTTCTACACGCCCGCTGCTTATGACTTTAGGATTGAGCTATAACGCCACAATTTCTGTAAATAATTAGTGTCTCGTAGCTTCAAACATTGTTTAGGCGACAATTATGGCCCAGGTGATAAATCCCCTAAACATGTTGAAGCTGATGAAGAGCTAATTTCCAGATACTCTTCGTTTTTCGGAAACCACTGTGGAAGAAACCGAACTGGAATAAAAGCTCGAAAATAAGTGTTTGGTCAGTTTTAAATTACAGAATTTTTTTATAGCAGTACCTATATATTTATCTTTGTATCATATCAAAGAATTATCATTTAAGTGTGTTTTAATATTCGTGTTGCAACGATACTGAAATCCTGTGTGGAAGATGAAGAATTCTTCTGTGAGACCGAAGAATATCTCATATTTGACAGTGAAAATGAGAGGAATGAGGAAACTGTTGAGGATAATGAAGAGAACAGTGGTGAATCCGAAAGGGATGATGATGTTTCTCATACTTCCCCATCTTCTTCGACATCGTACGACGTCTCACCGATGAAAAAACCAAGAGCAGATCCATCAATGCTCCAGAAAAAATATAGCAGTTGATTTTGGAAGTCAGGAAAGAAGGGAAATCTTTGACTGGAGACAGTTCGGCACAACTTCCGCTTTATCACAAGTCGAACACAACTGCATCGCTACGAAAGGCAGGTAATGGAAGCTGGTGTTTTAAAGGAAAAGTACAGGTTAATCCGTGCTGTTCTTCTCTCCCGCTTCAAGACAGCGAAGGAGGGTCGTCCAGTAGTTCATGACAGGGATTTGCGAAGGTGGACTCTTGAATAGAATAAAAAACTGGAGCAGGGAGTACCAAACTTTAGAGCAACTCCGGCCTGGCTATGGAAATAGAAAAAACATCACAATATAGAATCGCGAAAGGTGACAAAGGTTGTTTCAAAGAAATATTCCACGGAAGTACGGTCCATCACGGAAAAGGGCAAGGAATTGTCCAGGACGTGAGAAATGTGATTGAAAGAGGTGCATCGCAAGTGCTAAATACTGATCAGAGTGTTTTCAAAAAATAAATTAATTCCGTTCGCACACTGAAATTTCGCGGTGTGAAAATAGTTGAGTCAGTCGTCCAGTGTGTGCATGCAACCACCCATTTTTATACGATCCAGGCGACAATTTCAATCGAAGCTGTGCTCCTCTCCCCTCTCCTCATCTGCTTGCAGGATAAGGATGGAAAATTTCCCAAAAATACAAACATTTTTCAATCCTCCAATATTCACTGTGTTGCATCAACCTCTGTGCTGCTGACGAAAAACATTATCATGCAGGAATATTTCGGAAGTGTTTTTTTACCATAAAAAGATTTCTTTTGGTGAATTCTTGGGGCCCTTACAAAGATCATGCCATGACTGAAGTGATACCGAAAAATAAAATAATTCGTGTGAAGATGATAACTACGGGACTTACGCAACCACTAGACGTAATTTTTTCGAATGTGGAAATATTTCGTACACAAAATTTCTGATCGAGTGTTATTAGAACAGTTAAATGTGAACTTTTTCTAAAGAAACAATATTTTTAAATGCAATAGCTCACGTATTCCCAGTTCTCTACTCCAAGGTTCATAAATTTTATAATGTTTGCGAGGTTTAAGGCAGGGTATTTAGGGAAAAAGCCACACAGCCACATTACTCCAGTGCAATATTGCTTCGATGAAAACATATTTGTTAAATACTGTGAAAATAAAGACAATAATGTGTGTGGGGACTTCGTATTTATAAAATCAGCCCATTGTGAGTTTCCCCTATGTTTCAATCTTTTTTTTCAAAATCACCATTTCTGTGTATAAATATATTTTAATGAAAAAAACGAAATAATTATTTTGTGGCATGTTTTGCATCCACCATCCTTTAAATTAAACTCACATGACTTAACAAAAAATTAATGTACTGCTAATTAATGCCGTATTTCGGACTATGTGTCGCAAGTCAAATAAATAATAATTACGATTATTCTTCAGGTTTTCGCTATTTTTATTATTCTCTGGAGCCATCGCGTTTGGTTGCTTTTTATTTGGCGTTTCGTCTCTCTTCCTGGAGACGTCGTCAGGTAAAGAGACATGCAAATACCTGACCACGACCTTTACCTGATGCTCCAATGCTTTACGTGGAGACAAAACCGCGCGCCGTCCACCGAGCGGCCGAGATCGCGACACCGGCCGGGAGGGGCTTGCTCTCTGCGGGCGGCTGGATCACAGAGACGGTAAATGTTGCCGGTTCGCGGATTTTTGATTGCTAATATCTCGGCTCGTAGGCCACGAGGGCACGTAAAATTTCACAGAATTCATTTTTTTACTAAAATCTATGAACTTGCCAAGTTTGAATCAAATCGGCGCGTTACACTTCGTAAATGTTCCTTGTTAGTGCCGGATGAATTACATCCCCAGTCATCAATGGCACTTTCTAAATCATCTCTATACAATACGTATTCTTTCAGTTATCTATAATATAGAAACGTTATTCGCACACCAAATTGAATATTAAATTTTTTGGCACGAGAAAAAATATGCGATTTAATGAAAATAATTATTAATAACAAGGGAGGGGTAACAGTTGAATTTCAACGGGAAGAAAAACAATTATGTATATGATTGAAAAAATTATTTCTAAGTAACGTTTTAAATTCAATCATGTTTACCGTTAATTATATTTAAATATGTTTATCACACCTTTTTACCGCCATTCATACGAATTTAAAAGATGAGTAGTCAGTAAACATTTACGTTGTATCTACAAAATTTTGATAGCTTATAAACTAATTAACAACGTTAAATCAAACTAACAAAGTCACTATCATTCTCTATGTTATTAATCTATTTATTATTTACAATTGATTTAGATATGTTTAATAATTTATTTATTCCTGATTTAGTTCATAATTAAAATTTATAAATGGAAATATATGAAATTTCGACTTCAAAGATCATTAAAACCTCGATGACTTATTAAAAACGCAAAAAAGTTTTGTTAAAAATGGATATATTTTATTAAAGTTTTCGCAAATTTGACTTTAAAACAACATTTGCATGTAAAAATAAGAATTTATATTATATTTATTTCTGTTGGTACCTCACCTAATTTCGTACGATCTGTTAAAATTGAAACGTGAATTTCGAAAAGGGCTCATCTCCGAAATTTTTGAAAATAGACATTTGCCCTCTTTCTCATATTTTCATATAATGGATTTTTTATGAGCAAGAATAGCTCATATATGGGTTTCTTAAAAATAATTATATAAATATATATTAATAAAGCTTCCAGCAGGAAAAAACGGCGCACTTACTTCGAATGGGTTGACAGAAATTCAGTTTTTTGCCTCCTAAAAATTTTATAAAATCCGAGATGAGCTCTTTTCGAAATTATTGATTCAATTAAATTTTGCAAAAGAAAAATGGTCTACAACGAAACGAAAAATCAGCTTCACGCGTATTTCTCATGGGAGTTACTAACGTATAAATATAAAGTTACTGACTATAAAATATAACTATAAAGAACGGTGATTTTTATGATAGCTTATTATGCCATAGAAGTTTTAAGAAAGATACTGTGGAGGCATAATTTGCATTAACGGCGATAGATGGATGGCGAATTATCCCTGATTTTACAGACACTGATGGAAATAATTAACAGTTTAGATAAATAGCAAGCAAAATTCGAGTTACTTTTATTATATTTAACCGAATAATGAATAGTTAACTTCTGTGACTAATTTCACTGCGCTATCGAATTATATTGGCATTCTTAAATTCAAGGTACAAAATAAAATTATGAAAAGTAGTTGTTATTCCACTTAAATACTTAAATAATAATTTGCTGGCCGTACAGGGAGCAAATATATTTTCTACCACCAAAATAACTCCATGAACGCGCAAGCACCATCGCCTAGTCGAAGATATTTTCACTGGATAAACATTCGCCAAAAATGTGGAAAGCTTGAGATTCGTCTTAGTAATTTTTCAATGCTTAAGTGGTTCTCCCTTTGAGCTCCTCAGCTCAATAAGCAGCTTGACAGATGCAAGACAGGAATGTCATCGCAGGAAGTTGACAGAGAAATAAGCCCGCCCGAAAAAATATGAAATTAATTGTTGAGAAATATGAAAAGAAGCGAGAATGTGGTCGCCTGCATACATATATATTCGACTATTCCAGGCGCAGCTATGAATGAATACCAACAACGGCACCTGACGATGGCGCAGATGCGCCAGAGCTGTTTTCCCTTAAAAATGCATTTTGAGGAAAGAAACATTCTCTTATTTATATTAAAAGGGCATTGAAATCAGTAAAACTTGAAACTCAGGTCGTTTTAAAAATAGTTAAAGGTTTCTACAAAATTTTATCCTATTAAATAATTAAAGTGTAGGTCCGCATAATAATGCATGAAAATGTAAGGTAAATTATAACCGCTGGTAATGAATATTTTTTCGGTATATTTGTGAAGAATGTCGAGCATAAAAAATTGAATACACTAAGGTAGAGATAGAGAGTCATCTAATTTGATTGGTGGGTATTTTTCAGAATTTTGCTTCACATATATACATCTTGGCTGGTTTAATTTTTCCATGGTACTAGATCACCTAGAAAAAAAAGATATTCATGGAGATAGGGAGTTTTGCCGAGAGAGGAATGGGTTAGTAAGTTAGAATGAATAGTGGAAGGTATGCATCGTCGGGTGAAAGAAGAAGAAGAAACATGCGGATGAGAAATGGGTAAAAATGTGCAGGCCCCCAGGTGGGCAAGCTAGGAATGTGCGTCCCTGGATTCAAAGCCATAAATGGAGCTTAAGGGTTAATTCCCCACGGGGAAAGGAGCCCCTCCAATACTAAACGCGAGAAAAAGAGAAAGGACATTAAAGAGGGAAGGAATGGCGGTGAGTTTTTCTTCTGAGATAGCACCAGGAATACAAAAAAGAATAATGTTGTTTTGATCCCCTTGGTCTTTAGCCTGGGAGGTGCGCAGCCATTGCAATCAAGTGATAATATTCCAGTGAATGGATGACTGAATGGAAATTATTCCAATAGCCTCTCTGATTAGCTTGCATGCATGTAGGTAAATAATAATGAATTACTTTGATAACTCAAAGAACGGCAATTAAAAGCACACTGCATTGATTGTAAACATTTACATCGTATATATTTAAACTATACGCTTTTAAGATGAGAATCACAGTTGATGTAACCACATTTCTGTTATACACGATACTGACAAATAAATTACCGCATAGGCAGAACAAAAATTTGTACCATCCTCTGTTAGGCATAATACTCCTTAACTGCATTAAAATAGGAGAATTGCCTAGCTATTATATAAGAATTCAGGATGAATAAAATTTGCAAATCAACTTAAATAGTGCAAATTATACGTCTATTTTTCATGAATGATGTACTTAAAATGACTCTCGCATTCCATCTTTTTTAATGAACTCTTAAATAGGAAATTGAGAAAAAAATAAATAATCATTTACATAACAATATAAAAATAAATCTCAATTCTAGCCATCCAGCATATTTTATTAGGAAAATGACTAACCATTGAAATGTCCAAAACCCTTAGAACCCACCGGTAGCTCGAACAGTCTTGCCAAATAGGCTTTTAGTTATGCATAGACAAAATGTAAGACACGTAGCCTCTGTTCTTTAATGTAATGGCTACAAAGGCGTACGACCGTAGGTGGCTGACACCCAAATAAACCGGGTAAAAATTAAATATTAAGAAGACTTCATACATAGTCAAAAATTGAAAATATCAAACTAGAATTGACATAAAAATATTTAATATGAGAGATATACAAGAATATGAATATGAGAATTAAAAATATTAAAGATGAGATAAAATATTGAATATATTGTCACTGGATTAAATTTTCTCGATGTGTCAGGGTTTTGTGGTGAGGCGTGGACAACAATCGGAAAAAACTGGATGGGTCAATGAGTTGTATGATAGGAAAATAGTTATTATTTAAATAAAATTTTGTGCATTTTTTCTATCAATTACTAGTATGAATGCCAATGGGTATACGAACCATATTTCTATTCAGATAAAGACCGCGAGGCCGGGGAATGAAGACTTTTACACTTCTGCTGGCCGATCATGTGTCAAGAATATTTTATTTTTGAAACTGAAACAGGTTAACAATTTAATAATAATATATTCAGGGTGCTCTTGATTCTTCAGAGATTTCAACAAAGTTTCCGAAAAAAGGATTTCCATAGGTTAGAAAGATAAGGCAAAGCTTATGGGAGTACTTATAAATGAGGAACAGACAAGATGAATAAATATTTTGAACTTCAAGTGTAACATGTTACAGAGTTAAGAAAGTTTACTAGCCATCAGAATGAGTTCAGAAATTCGAATATACGTTATGTGCGGAAACAGAATTTTTATGGCCATATTCCCGCATAGGAATAAAGGCCCGAAATAAATTTTTGACTCTCGTGATTTCCATTTACAACAGAGCCAAAATAATGAAAATTATTGTATTTCTCTTTCCAGGTTTCAAAGCTTGAATGATGCATTGTATACATGATGAAATTTTAAAAAAATCGGCCTAATCTATTCACAAAGGGAGACAAATGTTTTAATACTATAGAGTGAATAATACATGTTTACTTTTCTCTGTGGTATTATTAAGCCCAATACACAGTATATTAGTGAACTGGCAAGGTAGGCTCTATAGAGAGGAGTAAAATACATCGCAGAAAGTACTAAAATGAAGTGTTACACTGAATTGGTAAGAAATTTGATCTTTACGAAACGAGCGTGAGGGAACTCAAGATGTTTTTGAGATTTTGGAGAAGAGGAGAATGGAGATGCTCAGCTGGGCATCGAGGAATACAAAATAGGATGTGGGGAACCAGGATATAGTGGGAAGGGAAGGAAAATTAGAGGTGGGGATACGGGGAAGACAAGTGTTTGGAGGGAATACTGATGTGTGAGGACGTGTTGAAAGAGAGATGTGCGGCGATGACATTTTCCACGTCGGCGGCTACCTATTCTTTCTGCGGCGCATTCGTGAAGTCTGCGTCGAAATAATAAAGGGTTCCTTATACGAGTTTTGGATTTCAAAAATAGAACATTTACAGCAACTTTTACGCTTGAGTTGGAGAGATTGATAAAAAGACGATCAGGGATGAAGATATTGACCTAACCTAACGTCATTGACCTAAAGTGACGTAATGTACTTAAAGTGACGTCATGAACGTCTTTTCTTTTTCTTCTTCATCCCGGAACGTCTTTTCATCAATTCCTGCAACTCAAGCGTAAAAGTTAGGAATGTTCGAGTTTTTAAACCCAAAACTCTTTTCATTGTTTATAACGTGGTAATTATTGACCCTAGTATGGACAATCACACAACATGCGTAGAGGGAAATAAATAGAATACATTAAACTACAAGATGCTGCGGAAAAGCGAAGTTATGTAATTCACTTCGCGGAGGATGAGCAACCCATGAGGACGCAAAAGTAGACCTCTCGCGCCAACGGCTCAAAGAGTAACGATCATCTAAACCAAGCCACCCGCTCGGGCAGCATGACCAGTGACGCAATTTCCCATTATTTCCTGTTCTTGCCGTTTTTGCACACGTTCGTTACAGTTTCTTTCAAGAAAAAAGATCTTCCTAGCATATAATGACGAAAATAATTTTTTCACAATGTTTCTAAAAATTCACTCATTAGCCCATTGAATGTAGATATCTTATATTTATCACTGGAGACAGTGAATGCCACAATCGACGTATGTTCAGGCTTAGTGTACAGAAACACGAGTGAACATTATTTGCGAGGATGTACCCTTCGAGGCACCAAGATGGAGGAGATAAAAGAGGAGACGATGCGCAAAGAGTGATGGGAGGCCCAGCTCTTTGACGACGAAAGATGTTGAAGCACACAAGACTGGGTCACGGGTACGAATGAGGAAGGGACGACGAGATTGTATTGGCCAAAAGGGATATCGTATAAGTCGTCAGGGGACAAAGGAAAGGAAGGAAGACGTTCGTGTGGACGTCGGACCGTTCCGGAAGCAATGAAATAAGAGAAAGACCGGACAGTAAAGTGGGGAAGGGGAGTCGGAGGCGTTAAACGACAGATTGCCGCCGCCTGCGGGAATTGGGATTGCGAAATGAAGCTGAAGAAGGCCGTTTCTGCCCAAGGACGAATTTGTGGGAAGGCGGAGGAAGGAAGGATGGGAACCGGGAAGGAAAAGGAAGTGACAAGCGGAGAAGACTTGCGGAAGTAGTACTGAAAGGCCAAAGGGCAATACGAGGCTGACCGCGCCCGTCTGGGAAGAATTTAAAAGCTCGTTTCCGATGAAATTTACTACCCTTCGTGAGTAGCGTTCACAGGGCGATTATGGGGAGCTCGGTTGGACGTTATAGGGTGGCCTAACGGGGCAACGTGAAGGCTGGTGGTATAAGTTTCACGTCTTCATTCGTGATCGTGATGTGACCGTTTAAAGCAGTCTTTAAACTAACACATAATCAATCTTGAGGCAAGGTTTCCCGGGAAAATATGGTCTTTTAAACGGTTATAGCCTTTGTAAGATAATAAATGTAGGGGAATGTTTCTTGCCGATAAAATATTTTCATGATTCAGATCTTTACATGTTTCGTTTTCTACTAAACTAAGTAAGTATCTTTATCGGTGGTTAAGCATAAAATTCGAGCAGTAAACTAGATTTTTTAAAACTAGCGTTACCTGAATACATATTTCATTGTAAAATGGTATTCGGTGTTATTGCAAGAACGTTTATGGTGCCTGTATATATTATGCAATTTATAATATACCAGAGCAAGCAATGGCACATTATAAAAATGAAGTTTGAAACAATATATATATACATATATATATATATACAATATGCCAAGAGGGTGGCCGATAAAAAATATACACACAGAAAAAAGAACACTTACACATAAAAACTTCCGATATTTCGGTGAAGACCAGCTCCACCTTTCTCAAGGTTTAAAGTAAGAATGATTTCTACTTTAAACCTTGAGAAAGGTGGAGCTGGTCTTCACCGAAATATCGGAAGTTTTTATGTGTAAGTGTTCTTTTTTCTGTGTGTATATTTTTTATCGGCCACCCTCTTGGCATATTGTATATTTATCACCCGAGTGATTCTCCTGGAAGT
Organism: Pyrrhosoma nymphula; assembly: GCA_963573305.1. NCBI lineage: Eukaryota > Metazoa > Arthropoda > Insecta > Odonata > Coenagrionidae > Pyrrhosoma > Pyrrhosoma nymphula. The sequence goes on from OY754330.1 coordinate 90,385,241, forward strand.
TTTATATATATATATATATATATATATATATATATATATATATATATATATATATATATATATATATATATATATATATATAAAACTTCCGTCATATAAAACTTATAGTCGTTATATATATATATATATATATATATAATAAAAACACTTGACAGGGGGTGAGGAAAGAAAAGTAAAAAGAGAGAGAGGACTTACTGGGACGTTTCGGGCATGTAGGCCCTTCTTCAGCTGTAGAAAATTGAGAAGTCAAGTGTTTTTATTATATTGTGGCCTATTGGCGAAATTTTCGTTTCGTGTATATATATATATTAAATAAATTGCAAAACTAGTTAAATGCAGAACCCATTTAGAGACTAAAATAAATATACTTTCAAAATTATTTTAAGTCCCAAAATGGAATTGTAAAAAAATGTTAAATTTCATTTAGGAGACCCGAAATTCACCAGCGATTCCCAGGTTTCTCGATGAAAAGTATTTCTGCTTTATATCTGCTATTGCAGGCTCTCACAAGTAGGGCAGACACCCTCCTTTCTTACAGAAGTAGACACCGTATTGAAGGGAGATACTCTGTAAGTATAGGACATCTGGAGTAGCACCCAGCACCATTGCATTTAAATTGACAGAATTAGACTGGAAGCAACACACTGACCTTGTGAAATAAATGGCAATGAAAAACTATTAAATTTCATTTAGGAAACCCGAAAGTCACAATTCCCAGGTTTCTGAGTCAAAAATATTCCAGTTTTTATCCGTTTTTCCAGCCTACTTTCTCGCATGTGCACACACCATGCGAAGGTTAGATACTCTGTTAGCATAGAAAACATGGCGTAAAACCAAGAGACACTTTTCAGACGCCCTTGACAAATTTAGGCGGGCAACAGCACACTGACGTCCAATATGATGGACTGAGATATAATATTGGGAAATAGTCGTTAAATGAAAACGCAAAATCAGGACATAAAACCAAAACTACGTCAAGGCATGATGTCACGATTAGCTTGTAAGTTGTGGCGTGTATGCACTAGTAACTTGATTGGCTTCCACTTTTCATGTACACTGCCTGGACCACGGCCGTCTATTGTTTACTGCGCGTATTTTGATTGGCTCCCTCCACCCGTCAAGTTTTCATTTGGTCCACTTGGAGTACTATTCCCAGCCTCGTGTTTGCCAGATAGGTGCACGTCGTTAAGCTAACGCTGACTCCATCCCAGCCTTAATTCTAGTGGTGTGCTTCGCGCGTCCTCTTGGCAGCAATCGGTAGAGCAATAGATAACGAACAATAAAAACCATTGTGAAACGAATCCTAGCCCTAAATGAGGAAATCCATGCAGATTTAATGGAATATTATCTATTTTCAATTATTTATTATTCATTACATATATAATACACAACGGAAGAACGTGGCTGTAGTAAAAGAAGGCGTTACCCGGAAAAGAACATGGGTAAATGTAACGGAAAGGGTTCTTAAGGCTAATAATTGGCCGCATAAACGGGATATTTAACAAGTATCTATACTAATAATTGCCGACGTCCAGGCTTATGATTGAGAAAACGGCTGAACCGATTAGTTGGTTTTGGTGTCATTCTTTTCGTAAAGCATCATATATATCAGGAAAAATTCCCGAATTTACATTTTCAAGTTTTAAAAACCAATTTAAATAGACTTAATTAAAATAAAATGCCTGATTTTGTTATGTGAGTATTCATGATTAACCAAACTAAACCAAACTATCTACGCCTTTGGATTTCACCGACTTTAGGGAACTACAAAAAAGTTACAATAATGACACTGAAGAAGGAAGACAACAAAGAGTACAAGATATGAGGCGAAGAATGACATGAATCAGTACTGAGACTGAAGAATGCAAAAACAAATCCACTTTTCTTATTTGCTCCATTATTGCCTGGAAGTTACGTAATGTTTTTCAAATACGGTGCTTTTTCACCATTGGAGCAACTTCATTAACTTGGCGAGCAGCATGAGATTTAAATGGGCACTTAAACTTAAAGCCTTTATACCATAGGTTAGGTGACAAATTGAGAATTACAGTGAGGTTTTATTGGGGGTATTTTTCAGGCCAACCACTAAGAGTGATACATGACTCCTGTATTACAATTGACTTTAAAACGCCACATTAAAAGAATTCTTCCAATCTTATACATTAATTTTATTTTTTTCTTCCCTTTAAAATTCAACGGGCACCCCCTCCTAGTAATATAATAGTCGGAAAGAAGCAAAAATACACTAAGGCTCCAATGTAGCTCCTAATTTAAAGTGTACACTGAAAAAAATAACCTCAGAACTTAATTCTAAGATACTATCCGTACTAAAGGGGATATTCAATCCCACTTCCTTTGGTTAATTATACCTTAAATTTACCAACATGTCTACAACGGTCGGCCCTAATCAATGCATAAATATATCTAAAGCGAATGATGGATGCACAAAAAGACTAAATTGAATGAAGTCGAAAAAGACATCTGGTTTTTCAGGAGTAGTACACTTAACACTAGAATGCCGGGTACTTTGTATCCCCCGATAATGCCGGGAGGGTGTCATTTTGACACCCATGTTCATTATAGCCGCGTTACGTTGCAGATTATTTTTTTTGTAGTTGCTTATTTGTCAACTTCATTGCAATGTTTGTTTTTGTTTCCTTAACATTTTCAAAAAATATTTTTTTAAGAGACTACCTTTGAAGAAAAACATTTTTTGCAAAAAGTCTACTCTCTTGTACTGCGTCTTCCATCGAAGATTACGCTGAAATGTTGGAGGACGCACGTAATTGATAAATAAGTAATCATTGAATAATTTTTTATGAGCATTTATTGTTTACATAAAAATAGTTACATTATATGTGCATAAAACACCTTATATCAATAAGATAAGAAAATCTTGTTTTATTCTTTTTAGAAGTATTAATAATTTTTGAAACAGGTTTTCGTCTTAGAATGTGGACGTTTGCCTTAAAAGATGAAAATTTGCAAACGATAAAATCAATTACGACTGTTAAAATACAAAATTGTTTAACACAAAAAGCAAATCCTTTGTAAGAGCAAAAAGAAATCGAATACTTTTTCGTAAAGACTTACAAAAAGCTTTATCTAAATTGCAGATTCTTCATATTTCTGACATTTTCGCTGTTGTGGCCGTACATGAGCCACATACTGACTTTTTACATAGCTTACAAAAACCAACAGTTCTGTTTTTATTGCATTTTATTTTTACTTGACAGTTCCTAGTCAGATCTGGATCTCGCACCTCTTCACACTCGTTAGAGTGTTGACAAATATTATTTCACGCAATGTAAGGACTTGCAAGCTCTTGTGCTAACTTTTGCAAAAACATTTTTCGGGATATCTTTTGTGAAGTTATATCTTTATAAATAATCCAGGAATTTATAGCGGCCAAGTCAATAGTATTCTGGAAAGAATGAACAGGCCATCGCCTGGTTCCAGTTCTGACCGAATACTTCCGCCCCATTTGATTAATTATATCTACTCCAAACTTTGTCTCATTATAAAACTTTACAGTTTCGGGCGATTTCTTAGAGTTGTCACCAATATCAAAGTGAAGATAGCTTAGGATAAGAACACATTTTGTCGGTTTTCCCTGGTAAACGGTAAGTGTTACGTCACTATTTTTAAACAATTTAGAGGAATACAACTCTTCTCGAGAAGCTTTTATTTCAGCAGGGATTTCCCTCCTTCCCTTATTTACGGTTACCAAAAGACTTGTTCCCTTTTTTTCAGTTCTTTGGCGAGCAAAAGTGATGTGAAATAATTGTCAGTAGTGACATTTCTGCCCTTACTCAAATAGGGCTGCATAAGTTTCAATACAACATGATCTGAACCTCGATCGCCAGCTTGATGAGAGTCGTCCTTGCCAAGGTAAGGAAATCCGTTTATTAAATATTTACTGTCCTTATCTACTGCGAGCCAGAATTTTTGCCCATATTTATCAGGCTTTGATGCCATGAACTGCGTGAATGGGCATCTAGCTTTGCTTGGAAACAGCTGTTCGTCAATGGTTATGTACGGCCCAGGCTTATAGCACGCAATACAATTATCAATAAACCTCCCCCATACCTCTGAAAACAGCGCAAATTTATCTGTTTGCAATCGTACAGAACGACTTAATTTCTCGTCAACGCGAAGATAGCGTAATATTTCACAAAAGCGGTCCCTCACCATAGCTTTCTTACAAAATGGAACACCCCAATTTTCTGACATCAAGTCGTGCACTGGAAGATTGCGCGTTCCCGACACCCCTCGCGCATACATAACAGCAATGAAAGCCTCGAGGTCTACAATATTTAAATAAAAATCATCACATCTGGTCTGCCTGCGTGCTTCAGCAATGGTACACTTTCTAATATGTTCCATGATCACATTGTCTATCATTAACCGCCAAGCGCTGGCCGGGCTACCGGCACAAACATTTCTCTTTGCATACCCAGTTGGCCCAGGTGTTTCCCTAAGAATATTCTGCTGAGCAATCCTTCCTTGAACATGGGACCCAGGTGTAATAGGTGTCCACTTCGTGCCATCGGGGGCGACTAGCGTCGGTTTTGGATCGTTATCATGAGCATTATGAGGTACAATTTCACCAACCTCAGGACTGGGTTCCTGAGCATGGCCATCTCCTTTTGTGGCAGGATCATGAACAGAAAGGTGACGTAGCTTTGAAGTCTGGCTAGTGCCCCTTCCACGTCGGCGCACAGACTCACGACCACGCTTAGATTTCTTCTCTCCGATTGCCGGTGCAGATCCAGGTTCATCTACAAAAACCTCAGGAATGGGTTCCACAGCATGGCCATCTCCTTCTGTGGCAGGATCTTGAACAAGAAGGCGACGTCTTTTTGAAGTCTGGCCAGCGACCCTTCCATGTCGGCGCACAACCTCACGACCACACAGAAATTTCTTCTGTCCAATAGCCAGTGCAGATCCAGTTTCGTCTACAAACACAATAATGAACACATTGCTAATACCGTACATAGTAGCAGATACAATAACTCAATCATGTGTATATGCGTATTGTAAAATAAATATGTGTATCTTTCATAATTAAATTACTACAATGAAATATGCAAAACATTGAAACTTACCGTGCTCACTATTTTCATCGCTTTCGGATGAACTTGACTGACCCACCGGTGCAACCCAATCGTTGTCCGACTCGACATCTTCATCAGACCCTTTCTCCGACACGTCTTCAGGAATATCGTTGAGCATTGGAATAATTTGCTCTGGCGTAACACGTCTATGCAGTGCCATTATCAAGACCGAACTGCCAACGCATATCGAGTAGCACATTTCGACGGGTCACGACACGCTGGCGAGCCAGTCCGCCATACTCCGCGCCAGACAGCGAGACAGGGAGCCAAACATAGATGCTCGGCAGAAGCCAACTACATCTTCGCATGCGTCACTACACTGTTGTGTTTCACGGCAAATACGTGTCGCCGCGGTAAAAATTGGCTGGTTTCAAGGCGATTCATTCGCAAAATAAAGCGGAAAATACTTTCCTCACGAGCTACTAAATTTTCGAAAAAATTGCGAACAGCCGATATTTATTTAAATTATGTAAAACATAAACATTCATAAAGGTAATGTACTATAGTAAAATACTAATTTGACTAGTAATTAGCAAGCCGCATACACCTAAACCGAAAGAAGAAATGATAAAATATACCGGGTGTCAAAATGACACCCTCCGGCATTCAAGGTAAATTCGGATTTTTTAGACGAAAAAAGGGAGGGGGTAATCCCTTAACGCTGTCGTCTTGTTAAGCACTAAAAACGAATAAAAGACACGAAAGATTTTTTTCTACAACAATCTTTAAAGGCCCGCTCCGCAAAAAATGTACGCGTAGGGTGTCAAAATGACACCCTTCGGCATTCTAGTGTTAAAAGGCTTTTTGGAAGCGCCTGCTCCGAAATGGAACAGCTTTAGGGTGTGCGCGCATATATGCTCGTAAATATATTTAGCTCTCACAAAAATATACAGAACTCCACTCTTAACACGGAGCTTATGGGAGGAAAGGAACATTAGCTGGTGCGTAGAAGGCGCAGAAGTGATTCACTGGCTTCAGGCACCTCGCAATTAGCCACCTGTATCCTCATAACTTACCGAGTTATACGTAAACTACTCCCAAAGCTAATATGTGACATTGAATGTATCAGATGTTTAGCCCATATATGCGTCAGTTGTAGCACTTTATTTATTAAAAGGAAAAAGTGACTTTATATTGGATTCTTTTACGCACGTAGTACGTACATACAAAAGAGGCAATTCCCATTAAAAATATATCATGATGGAAGTTTCGAGTTCCCCGCTATTGTGAATCTTTCTATGCCGATAACATTTAAAAGCTTCAATCAATTTTGCTTTCAATCGCAGATATTTTGCTATAGATTTTTGCTTAAAATGCATATCTAATACCATTATCAATTTTATAAGAAATGAATTAAAGTGAAAGAGCAATCAATAAACAGCAAAGGTTTGAGAATAAGCAGTTATATGACACAAAATGTCACTTATTAACAACAGAAAAACGTCCAAAGCAGAGTTTGAAAACAACAAGATTATCAATAAACATCAATGATGTTTGATAAATTAAAAACTGACTTAACTGAAGTTATTATAAGTCAAATAAAATCAGCAAAAGATTTACTAAAATAATCGCCAAAATTCCAATCATTCAGTTAAAGGATTACTGTGCCTACCTTTAACTAACACATAAACTGCTCGTTTGCTAAAATTCGGAGGAAAGAAAAGTATCCTGCTTGGATATTTCAGGTTGGAATAAGATTTTATCAACCAATCTACCACTTGCTTCACCCAATCGCTCTCTTTATATTAATAAAGGTTATACAATATATTTTTCATGCAAGTAGGGAACTTCCAAAAAAATTAATTTGAGATATTTTACATTAAACTAATTTTGGGACCTATTTCTTATATCAGATGTTTGACTATTGGGGATATTCCCATGGAAATGCCCGATTTTCTACACATTTGAGACCATAATATTTACTCTATTGCAATACCATATCTTCAATATCGAAGAAAGAGAAACACGGATGATGCCTTAGAAGCATGTTACATATATTTTGTTTTCGCGTCTTCCAAAGAATCCCAATCCTCGGTTCGTAGTATTAGAATGGTTCTTTGTACTCTTTCACACAGCATTTTTACATGAAAAAACGGGGTTTCCTTTTACCTTTTTAAAACTCTTAGATCAGTATTGTTTGAGCGGAGAGATATTCGTAAATAGGGTTGGATATTGGAAATAAGATAGGCAGAAGAAAAGGTGCTAGGCACGGTTTAGAGGGAGACTGGAATGGAAATATTGAGGAGGAAGAAGGCAATGGGAAGTTGGTGGTCGTGATATTAGGGAAAGCGCAAGGATACACGAGAAGTTAGGGGAAGAGGGTTTGAGTTCCTGTGGAAAAATTGGAGGCAAAAGGAATACCACACTAGATTTTAATTTATAAATAGGGAATATACGAAGTATGAAATATAGAAAGAGGTTTTAATAGCTCATCCAAAATTATGCATAATCGATTATGAGAGGCCTTAAAAGACTTTAATGGATAGAAAGCAGAATAATTTTTCAGAGAAAATAAAATGAACGCGGGAACCTTAAAAAAGGCGTTAGATCTTTTAATTACTTTCATCGCCAAGTTTCCACACAGCTCGTCCGAAAAGAATGGATTCTTAACAAAATAATTTATACTTATCAAGCAGTTTTCATAAAGAGAGGTCCTATCAAATGATAACAATCAAGAATCATCACAAATCACGAAAAATAAACTAATAACTTATTTAAAAACATCTATGAACGGAACTGCAGCCACTTATTCCTTGGCAGAGCTTATTACCGTAATTTTAAGCATTTGTTTTGAGTGCACTACACTCTACTACTTTTGAGCTCAGTTAATTACTATGCCTTAAGGTGAAAATTTCAAGGAATTATTTCTCAATCAGCATTGATTGTTACATTCCTATTAATAATGGAATTGCTCACAATAAGTCCAAAACTATTTGCTTATTATCATCGATTTTCATTAATTGGGACTGCAGAACTGTAGGTTGGGAGCATTTGAGCTCTAGGTATTGTAGATAACTTGTATTGAAAGCGATTGTTTGCGACTGATTCGGCAGCCGAGGAATTTGTTTATTGCATTATGAATAACTTCAAATCATCGCTGACAGTTTACTTAACTCTTATGGAACATCATCATAAACTCTCTTAAATTTAACATGATCGCATGTGCAAAACTACCACGTAAGTGTTTTCTGATAAAAAAGTGAATATTCAGCAAAATACCACAATACTCCCTTATCCAAAGCTGTGCTGTCTGCCAGAGATCAAGGTGATCCTGTCAATTAATGTTAAAGCGTTTATAGCGTTGATGTGTTCTACAGTTTAGCAATACACCATTTTAATGAAAATTATTGAAAATGTTAGGAAAAAATTCATTTGAAGCCTTAATAAGAGAGATAATAGCACGGATCCCTTTCAGTCAGTTTTAGGAAATAAGTTTTCACAAAGGCGAGCTCTCTAAAATGCGGTTTTTAAAACCAATCTCTCTCGTTACCTAGGCCAATTTTTTATGCAACTTCGGGCGGATTTTATAGGTTGGGAATTTGTTTCACTAGTCCTCGCATGACCTTTAAGAGGTTTCGTCTTAAATAAGGATTAATGAGGTAAAATCATGCAAAGATATTAAGCGATCGATACCGGCCAGCCATATATTTTGAGAATATGGAATAGGGAAATTAATTTGGAGAGTAAATGGACATGAATGGCATCGATGGACACATGGGTACGGGGGGGATGAAGATGATCAATCCTTCATATCCGGTGACCAAGCATAATGTTATTTTCAGGCTATTTTTTTTAAATAAAACCCATTTTTTATGCTTAGAAGAGCAACTGAAGTACTTAAATTCCAAAAACATCAACAGCTTTCGCCGTATTTTATGAAGAACCTGGGTACACTCATGTTTCACTACAGTTTGATACACATTTTAATGTCCTTGTAGAGTTGGCATATCAGTTAAGAAAATATCGATCGACAAGAAATTCGTATATACGCCACTGGTGGACTGATATGCATTTTTATGGATTCGCTCTGCTTTTCTTGTTTCTGGCGATGGGTGGGAAGGGGGGATTCTTTTACAAGTCCGCTCAAACTATATCTCGGCGACAAAGACATTTTAAATATATCAGTCCGGAAAAAACCTTTCCCTAATCTAGTGGATGTGATCTAATCTACAACATAATGCCGGAGTCCGCAAACCCCCACCGTTAGAAAAGAAACAGACTTGGCATTTTATATTTTATTCCACGGTCTGATAGTTATAAGCGATGGTGAAAAGAAGGATCTAAGAGTTGACAGAGCCATAGGAGGAGGTAAGTCCCAAGGCCAAGGACCCGCGGAAGTAAGGCCCAAAAGATACGAAAAAATCGACGCATAGGAAATAGGAGAAGGAAAATAAGTATAGGAATGTCGAGAAGAGAAGCTTGAGGGGGAGTTGTGTAGATAATCGAGTTAGTGATGGATACCGTCTGAGCAAAAAAAGACCAGGAATTACCACAGAGTCGCCTATAGTCGCCCCACAAACCGCATCGATCGATTAAATATTTAGATAGGGAGCTCGCGCCATCTATATAACTCACTCGTATCTTTCATCGTCCTCCCTAACCCCTTTATCTTACTCGACCTTATCAGTCCTCCCCATTCTTCCAAATTAACTGACTTATCAGTTCTAACACCGACGTCTCTAGACATTTTGGTATTTGGCTTTGTGCTAGGCTTTCCTTCTGTTATACCAATCACCACGTTTGGCTTTATCTTTGTTTATTTAAACCAATCCCCAGGCTAATGCAAACAGTTTATATTACCCCTATGCTAAACGATTGAAGCCACGTATAATTTTATGTTAAGCCACGTATGTTACTTTACCTTGTGACAATTGGTGGTTACAGGCGTAGCTTTATGGAATCGATTCATATGACAATTAAAAAACTACAACTTCGTGATAAAACATTATTTGATTTAGATAAGATCCAGGTTATAACTACATAAAATAATGTTGAATCACAAAATTAAAGATCAACTTGTCACTCTCGAATTTCTATTTCCACTACTGAGAAATCCCCGCCGGAAAGATAAAAAATTACGTATTCCGAGGAAGTTCTTGAGAGAAGTTAAGGTTTCTAAAATATAGGCATACTCGATTGCTAAGCCAGGAAGCCCAATGTGCCCATTTTTATTCAAAACCCTGCCAAACATATTACTCGATTTAATTCTTAGTTTTATTCCCAAGATGGTACTAGCATCATTTCTTGATGTTTAAGACAAATCCACAGTTTCACAGAACACTGTTTTTTTTAAATAGGACTGAAAATTAATAGCTATGCAAGGTTACCGCAGCCAAAATAATATGCCAACGGTCAGGACATGCGTACACATGAAAAAGTGTTTCTGAGGCTGAGTTTCTACAAAGCCTTTTTAGGTGGACAAGCCAAATTATCTAAACTCAATCAGGCTACCGCAATATTTGCATACTTTTTGCAATCAACAATTCACTCTAAGTAATAATAACATTCAAGTAAGGGATGTGCACATATATTTTCCCCTAGTAATTTTTAACATGGACTTCAATTTTAACAACCCATCCCTTAAGATAAGTGTGTCCTAAATGTACACAATGATTATGGGACGAATAACTAAATTAATTATACAAATGAAATCCACTGATAAAACAACGAAATTGATAACTGATAAAAGAACTTGAAAACATTGCGGAGCAATCGAGACAGAAAGTACTCTGATAAAATGAAATACGATAAACATAATTAAACATAGTTTTTTTAAGCTGATTCAGCTGAAAAAACGTAATTGCCGAATATTCATTTCATTATTCTCTTCCAGCCACAAGTAACGCTTATCACAAGCGTATTTCAAAGCTATGTTTTACATACTCGAAGCAAAGAAGTCGTGGCTAGAAGTCAGGAAGTATGCAAGTAAAAACAAGAAAGAAATAAAAAATGTTTTCTCATCATAAGAGTCTATTTGCAGTTTCTATCGAAATTAGATAACGCCTGAATTTGTCCATAGATTCTGAATCAGAGTCGCACTTAGTATGAGCCCAACCACATGCACGGCGAACATTCAACCATTAATCACAAACCCGATTGAAGGAGCCAAATGGTTGGGACACACTCTCCCATCACGACCAATTACTCACCATCCATCATATACCCTGCAGGAAAAAAAACAATTACCAGCTATATTTTTTGTCAACTGGGAATCAGTTGAGCAGAACAGATTCACAAACGTGGACTGCGGAATCATTAAAGAAGACAAGTTCAAATAGGGCGTAGCTGTTTATTGATTCAAACGATGGAGTGTAAAATAGTAAAATACTTGGCGAATAGAAGTAGGTGCGCAGATATTGGCGGTCTATTTGAGGAGTCAGTCAGCAAATGAGTTCTTTCAACTGAGGCCAGGTGTATACGCAAGTGAGGCAAGGATTACTCGGAAGATGAAGTGAGGATAGAAAAACGGCGACGGTAATAGTCAAGCCCAGTGATTTTAGGTGAAGAAGAAAAAAACCTTGGAAAAAATAATTAAAGTTCTCAAAAATTCCCGCTCCACGAACAAAATTCCTATCTTTTTGTTTTACATTATTATCTTCATTTAAAAACCTAAAATTGTAGAGTGTAAAGGGGTCCATAGTTCTACATCACATCCTACGGATGGAGTATTTCAACAGAAATGTTCTCTCTCCGCGTAGCCTCCGAGTACAGACATATATATTACTGAAAAATCTCTGCCTTTGCGGGGAATCGCATCCAGGCCACAAAAATGTGGAGACACCACAGCAAGCCGTTTCTCTACTGCACACTTTACAGCACATCTATCGAGAGATGAGGCGCTCTGTCAACCTATTTCTACCCTAGTCCCATCAGTTTTCTCACAGCATCCCAAATTCATGTCCTTTCGTTCCATCCTTCAATTTTAATCCACTCGTCGTCACCCCATCTCCTCCCTCTCCAGCCTCTTCTCCAACTTGCTTTCCACGACGAAATTTCCCGACCCTCCTATCTCGACTACTAACACCCAACCGCCTCTCCCGACTACAGCCCAATAATGATTTCCCCATCTTACCTCTCCGCCGGTGAGCCCACAATTCCCATCTCTACATGCCGTACTCATCTAAAGGTGATATTCCCTTTTTCTCATCTCTTATCTCCCATATTCTCTCCATTCCTTACTCAACCCTCTCCCCATGATGTCAAATCATATAATGTAGTCCTCATATTTGCCGGTTTTAATGGCAGTAAATTTTGTAACAAATCAAAATAAATTATCTATATGTATCAACCACAAGCATAAATAAATGTCTTTAAATAGAGCGTACAAATTTATAAGTCCATATATCCAAATCTCAAGGGAATGTCGTGCCTGTATGGCATACGTTCTGTACCCTACATGTATTTCAATACAAAGAATAAAATCACACTACTTCATTGACATACCTATATAAAATATTACTTTCATCAAATGAGGATGAACAAGCTACGCTAAAAAAGGAAATGCGTCGTCTTATTGACCTCGATAACGTTCCAAATCGCCAGCCGCCAGGTATTAAATGACAGGTGTCATGACACCGCCAAGCGTGCATTATTTCTGTAAAGAAATATTTTCATAAAACTAGGAATTTTGTCAGCAAACCTTTTGCTCTGTAGCCTTATTTAGAAATAGGAACTTCACATACAAACTCTTTGGCAACAAAATGCATGCTCTCCATTCCTTCCCTCTCCTCTGATCCCGCTACGTTAAGGCTGCTAGCTGGAAAATGATGTTTAGCAAATTTCAGATCTCACGAATTGCAGGTTGACACAGGATATTAGATTAACCCAGACTATATCCGCAAGGTAGATATAAGCGACAGAATTGAGAGATACACCGTAGTGGTACAGAAAGGTACAATGCATATTATTTCCCGCAAACCATGCGCAACTATTACAAAAATAGATCCACACACTAATCCGTCATAGCACACCTCATAAGTCACCGGGATACTGGTGTCAACAGGTCGAAGTTCTTATCCATCTTCTTTTCTAACATATTCGACCTGATAAGCTCCTAGTAATACATTTGAAACTCTTGTCTGCTAAACAGAAAATGAATGAAAATTTACAAAAACGAAGCGGAAGTCTACGATGGGACAGGATGAGATAATATTTATACAGAAGAATTGAGGTTTGAAGTTCTACAATACATACCAGAATTGCACTATCTATGTTCATCTGCTAACACCCCCTGCCTCATTCCTTTGCGGCGGCTACCAGGGCAGTCAATAGATGAAGATAACCCTTCCCTAAGTCTCCCATTCCTCCCAATTCTGTTCAATCTCATAAGGCTCACTCCACATCGCTCATATTCCCCCAAAACCCGGCTTCGTCGGTTCTTGCGGCCAATTTCTCAAACTCCCTCTCACTCTTCCTCCACTTCAAGGTAGATCCCCCCTGCCTTTCCGTCCACCCCTTGACTCAAACCACACCCGCACACCAACACACGACCCCGGCAGCGGAGAGAATATCACTTTTATAATTTAATCTCGGTGAGTAAAGGTGAACGGGGGGTGGGGCGGGAATAAAAAAAATTCTGGGAAATTTCTCCGAGGGGAAGTAAGTTCTCTTTGAATGTTTCCCGGGTTTTGTGTGTGTGCGAGTTGGAGGTTCGGCAAGAATGAAGAAGGTGGAGGCAAGAACACTCGAGAAGAAGTTGGGGGGAGGAGCTCCCGTGCTTGGAAGTGATCGGAAAGGAAAGGGGTGGAGCGAAGAGGAGGTAAGGGTAAGTGGAGAAGAGAAGCAGGGTTATGAATGGCGGAGAGCTCAAACCTCTGATTCCGGAGACCTGCCAATCACTCCATCTCCCACAAAAAATGGTATGCTTACGAATGGCCCGGCGATCCTTGTTCCAACGTCAAAATAATGATTAAAATTGGAAAATAAATAGGTGCGTACGAATGCTTATAAGCTCTCCCGATTCTCATTACTTTCCAATGTACATCCAAAGGCTGTTGTGACTATTTTACTGCTGTCGGTGGGTTCACCAAATCAACGCAACAAATTATTTCAACTGATGTCATTACAGTACCCTTCTTTAACTCTTAAATTCTCTCCCCTTAACTATCAATTCCTTGCACGACACATATGCATATTAATTACCAGATTATAGGCTAATATTTCTAAAAGTCTAAAAACCAATGACACACATTACTTGCGGATAGAAATTCAAATCATGCCGTAATTTTCAAACTACGATTAAATTACATTATCGCGTCATGTAACTTAAACGGAGTGTAATTGCCGGGTTCCTCAATACCACGAAATTCAACTTATTTTAATGACCAATTTTTCTACGATTGTATGCATAATTATTATTAACTGAAAATGAATTACAGTTTCTGCAAGTCTTCGAACAAATGAACACTTTCCGAGTCGTATTAAGATTACGCTAAAACATATTTCGAAATATTCAATTTTTTTTAACCTACCGAAGAGACTCCTACCCGGCGGAATAGAGAGGGGTCAAATCAAATATGCTAATCAACAATGCATACTTCAGAACACCAAGTTGTCAAGTTGTCAGGGTGACACAATTTGGCCGAAATACGAGATTTTAACCGCCCAAGGGTGGATGGGACACAGTACTGAAGCAAGGAATGTGTCACGCGTGAGATAAGGACTATGTGAAGGCGAGGTGGTAGAGGCATGCGAGTGAGGTGTGAGCTGAGTCACTTACGAAGGTAGATAAGGTTGAGAGACTGCCTTGGGAAGATATGCGGCTGACATACCGGAGAGTATATAAGCTTGGCAGTTGGGGACTGTGAGATGGTGTGGGTGTAAGGCAAATAAAGGCAACAAAGTGTGACGGGGACGGCGGGAAGTTTTAGTATTCAGGTAGTTGGAAGGCGGGTGGCGGAAGAAGGGTGAATAAATTACAACAAATTTATCGGAACGAAGGCGAGTTAAAATTTTCACACCCGGTTTAATGTGAGGGTTAATGGCACACGAAGAAAATTTGAGTAACTCAGCAAGTGCTAAAATAATAACATAAGGTGTAATTGCATAAAAAGTGGAATACTTGAACAATTCCATTTTAAGTAGGCTACTGGGTCAATCGACACAAAACTAAGCCAATATACTCAACGAAAAACAATTCATTTAACGACATTCTTTTCATCAGGTTTCTAAGGGTAAATTAGATTTTTCGATTAATTGCAGAAATTGTAGTTGAAATGTTTGCGAAAACAGTGGTATACAGCACTCATTAAAAATCTTGTGAGCTTACAGAATTATTTCAGGATAATTTTCTATCTTTGAAATTGTTAAAATGAAACAATTGGAGCATAAAAACCCTTCGAGCTGATAATAATAATCAAGTGCAATAAACAAAAACGTTAGGAGGTTTGAAATGGGAAAACACTTATTAAAGAATAAATTTTGAAATGGAAGGTGAAAAGATTCCATTCAAAAACTAAAACAAAGGTTCGACTGGTCCAGGAATTGCACATTCCAATTTTGTGGTGGAAGCTCTTCCAATTTCCTCACTTGTTCTGAAGTGGTCCATTATATGTTTCACCGACCCTTCTCCTCATTTTTGGTTCGTTTATCACAGGGGTCTCCAAACTAATCGTAACGAGGGCCGCAATGTGTACCTGAATTCTTATCAGCGGGCCGTAGTAAAAAAAAATAAAAAGGAAACTCCAGCTATGAGTTTCATCGAAATCAGAATATTTTATTAACTAATTACAGAGTATATAAAATAAAATTATCGTATATGGATGACGACGAACACTACCAGCAAATTCTAATATTTTAATCACAAACCATTAATATGATTGGCCTAACTGTGTTTGTGCTTTTAAAATCATGTTAAACTGATATTTAAACTTTGAAACGCTAACTACTTACAAGTAGTGACCATCCAAGCCAAACTCATGTGGCGCATTACTGCATAATTCTTCTGCGGGCCAGACAAAATCATATTGCGAGCCAGATGTGGCCCACGGGCCGTACTTTGGAGACCCTTGGTTTATCATTTATAGGTGTTAAACAGAAGAATTGCATTTATTTGAGACTCTGGACAGGGTAATGAAAATTTAAGCTGAACTATAAAACTTGACACCTAGATAATTCTACGGTCAAAATGTCAGTTATATGTATATGGGATTCTTATAGCATAATGCCTATGGCGTTAGAGTGATAAAGGAACAATGGCGATTTTGAGATAAAACTCCATTTACAGCTAAACTAACACTACATTTATACTCACAAGTTACCCGTTTTACCTTGTACGAAACTGTCTGTGAGTTGGGCAAATATCAGAGGCTTGATTATAGATCTTTTTTTCAACGCTTCGGATAGCGAAAGTGCGGGCACTGTTCTTCAAATTGATTCTGGCTCTTCAAATCACTATTCTCGCATTGTTGAGAGAGTCAATAAATCCGTATTTGAAAACACTGAGGTACAGACTTTGGCGTGGTGCATATATCAATGGTTTTTTTCTACCAAGTGGCGCTAATTTCCTCAAGAAAAGGAGTTCACATTTCTTGTAACGGGCAATGACTTTCAATAAAATTTCGTTTCAACAATTCTTGCCTATAACATCACCATGCAGTTCTTAATTTGAGTCATTAAGTGAAAATGGATTCGTATAAGCACGATTTCATTAAATTCTTTACTTAATTTTGCATGATGATGATATGCTTCATTTAATTTCTCTTCGGACATCAATCAATGCTTTAATCCATAGTCTTCAGAAACCACCATGATGACTGTTTTTTTATATTTTGTCCAAATCTCCATTTTGTAGTTCCTTTCATAGCAATATTGGTAAAAGAGAGAGTCGCCAATAAGTTGTACTGCACAAAAGTTGGAAATACATAATAATTTCTGACGAACTGATAACTATTAAAGACGTTCAATACATACCATTATATTTAGTCCTAATATTACTAATTCATGATCGGAAAATAATTAATCCTTAATAATATTGCATAAGATTCAATATTATATTACCAAAGTTATACTGTATATTTGTATTTGATTCTTTCTTCCAGGTAGGTAACCCGAAGTTGGCATTTCGGCAAACATAGGATCATAAACTTCACCTGAGCTAATTCACCTGAGTTACTTCACCTGAGTTCATAATTGTGAGTACCAGAAAATCAAAAAACTATGGTTTCGGACTGCCCTGGAATTTTTAATGTTCAAAATATTTAACAAAATCCTACGAAGAAATATAAGTAGATATCTATGAGTAAACATAACAAGGTATCAGCCGGGTATAAGTAAACCGAGTAAGTACCTTTGCATCTTGCCAGTATTTTAAGGAACAATGATGCTTGAAGAAAACTACAAAAATACTTGCTTCAATTCCACTTAGGTACTTTTCGGCCTTATTATTTACACAATACGCATGTGGTCGCACACACTTCGAACCTTTCGTTTTAGAGTAACTCTCAAATTTCCTGTTATCGAAGAAAAGATGCACTCAAGCGCGCTGCAATTCTCAGTAGTATCTTAAATTCTCCGGAAGCTGCTCGCATGACTACGGGCAGTCAATTAAGTGTGCATAATTTTAGGAATGATTGTTTGTGTAACCGTTTATAAAACGAAAGTTTCTTAGCAAGAGCTATTCCACCTGATGTGCACATCGAAAGACGCCTCTGATATGGGTGTCGTTAAAGATCATAGTTAGTCTCGAGTGAGATGGAGATCAAATTGGTTGAAGCCAAATTACAGGCTTCCTGTCCCTCGAGCCCGGGTTTGAATTTCGGAATTGTCGTAAATTATTTTCAGTGGAATCGTGATAGCTTGTCTGCCTTGTGGAGAGCATTCAATTTTAATAAAACGTCCAATGGATAGGACGTTTCATTGTGGACCTTTAGGCGCCATTTAATAAGAGCAAACTAACTGAACAAGGAAGGTAATTTAATAGTGATGCTATAAAGTATGATCTGGAAGCAAGTTGAGCGAAATAGAAGAGCTGGACTGATTACAGAATTAAATGGCGTCCGTAGATAACAAATCAAGGAATAAATATGAAAGGTAGGCAGCAATATTTCCGTAAAATTACTTAGAAACACATTTAGCTTGGAATACCAGGGGTTTTATTTGGTAGGCTTGTTGGCTAGACTACAAGCTTTCTATACCAAGGGACCGGGTTTGAACCTCAACACTCTCTCCGGTGCTTTATAGAGAGCGCTTAAAGTGTACTACTCCATGACTTAGACATAGCTAATGTTACAAACCGAATTTTTAATAGCATTTTCATGAAATTGTGGACACATGACCAAATAGCGCTTAACATTTTCATTAATATATTACATCAAATAAGGTTTATCAACTATTATTGTTCCACTTTTATCATCGGATCTCTTTTCACCGGCGCGCCGGTGAAAAGAGATCCGATGATAAAGAGATCCGCCGCGGCGTTTAGAAAATTTGAACAGGTCAGGACAGAACAGGACCATTCTCTCTGAATGGAAGCGCTACCATGGCTAATTATTTTGAAATGTAATGGCATTTGGTAAAAGATAAGGGCTATCTCTCATTGGCAGTGAAAGGTATAAGGAGCATTTACACTTGCAAGGATTTTTTTTCGGTGAGGGAATTTATAAAGATGTAGCCTGAAACTGACGTAAAAGTTGAAACCAAGTTCCCTCGGCATGAAATACCCAAAGAAATTCCAACTTTTCATGAAAAGTTGGAATGTCTTTGGTTATTTCATTCCGTTGCCATGCTAGCTAAATGTCGTTGACTGAAAGTACTAATTTCCGTTGGCAATATAACGCTAATTTGGGGCACCCCTCCTCTTCGTATTGCATAAGAATAAGGGAAGGGGGAGGAAATTACTCCTCCCATAGGGTCACATTCTTGATTTAAATATTAATATTTGATTGGCACTCTTAAAGAAAAGAATTAAAACTGTAATTCAGATAAAAATATCCGTTGCATAAGTTTTAAAGACGCTTAAGAACTAGAATTGGGAATTAATTGGGGAGTGAAATTTGCTATTCATGTGCCAGAAGCTCGGATGAAAATTAAAGTTTTCCCAGGAAAATATAGCCCCTTAATAATATTGAAATAGGAATTCAGCAGGAGTTCGAAACCGACCATTCCTGATGCTATAGGACTAGTTCTCCGTCGAAAAATAATTATACTTCGTTTTCTGACCCCTACTCATTTCTTCATTGGTTCTTTTTCTACTTTGGTTTTAGTTTAGGTGGTTTAGAATTCGGTTTTGGACTGCTTCTAAATACCCTTATGCTGTTCTCGAAGGACGAATGATGTGTACCGCTGTTCATATTTTATCAAACACGGGTCTATGATAACTATGCAAACTGATACTCGCTCACCATTCCTACGGATGACAAGTAAGCTGCAATGGCTTTATAACGCATTCGAAGGGTCTTCATCAGGCCTTTAATTAGATCAGGAATAACCTTTGAGTCGATTTAGTACGCATCAATGGACACCGATAGCCATTCAAGGGACGCACTCTCATTCAATAGGAAATAATGGGGTTGAATATTTAATCGAGTAATTTATGGAATCTTTTACTTCGTGAATTCCGGAAACAGATAAGGATAATTACGGACGAGTTCACTAAATACTAATATGCCTATCACCCAAAACCCTAAATCAAAGCAGAAAAATATTTCATTGGAAGTGATATTCGAATGTCTTTGTGATTGAAACTCCGAGTCGAAATTATAGCAATGAATTACAAATTTGTAATTTGAGCTCTTTCCGTTTCGATCATCCTTGAAAGAAATACAGCTATTAAAGCACGACCATTTATTTCTTCCAACTGTAATTCTTAATGGTTCAAAAGCACATGACTAATCAATAACGACCCAAGCCAGCACCAAATAGATGAACGAATGCTTAATACGTTGTTGCCGCTCCACATTATTATTGAAGAGTCTTAATCTATTACGAAAAACCACGTAATTCAGGTATTCTTTCAGAAAAAGAATGATATTATGAAAACGCCACTTGTCTGCAGGTATACTCCTAAACCATGTTGATGCTTGAATTTCTTAAATTGACGAAGTTTGAATTGAAAAAAATATTTCTTTACGATATTGCATCGACTGGGCTACCACATTTTTCAAAGGCATTGGCGACTTCGCTGACCTCCAGTAACAAAATTGAAAAAATATATGTATGAATAATTCAGAGTTTAAACAATTTAAATGAGTTTTGAATAATAACTAATACCGGTCCTTTGCAACAGTCCTCACTTCACTCGAGAGAAAGCTATCATCTTCGCACGAGGAACTGTAAAATCGATAATATGACGACAAAAGAAACTTTTTTCCGATTCAAATGTCATGTATGTGGTCGTTTAATAGATTTGCAGAATGCCTGCATGCATAGGTAAACACCTTCTTATTATTATGTTGCAACAATGAAACTATCCTCTAGATATGGTTTTTGGAATCGTTTACTGGTACTGTCGTGAAACAAGCTTATTTAAGTTTACTAAGATACTTCGGTAGTTGTTGGAGGACGTGCCTTTGGTGACTATAAGGCAATATCATCATAAGATGTGGTTCTACAGCACGTATTAGAACCACACCAAGGAATTCTTTCATCAGAGAGAGTTCAAAAGCTAACTGAGCATTATATGAATTCGTACGACTGAATTCGGTGAACGGTACCTAATCATTGTGCAATCGCGCACTCCGTGAAATAAACGTTCTAGGTTTAAAATGACTCAGGTGAAGTTAAATGTACTCGCAAATTGCATGTGTAAATGCAACGGATAAAATATTAGAATAGACACCCCTTGGAACAACAATTTATACGATCCGAAAAAATCATCCCGAGAAGTTATGCCTAAAGGAATTGAAGAATTGAGACGTAGAATATTCCATTAATGCGGTAATCCAAGTATTAATTAGATGCGATGTTTTTTTCAGAAGAAGTATCTACCCAAATAAGAATTTTACTTCGCATTGCCGTTAAATACGAGATTTACACAGAAGAGATAATTCGAAGAAAAAATAGCTGCAGGAGCGTAGTACAAGTTAAACCTTCGGACACATTTAAAGAAATCGCAAGGAATGAATTCAAAGCGAGCGTTTAATTTTGAAACACTTGTGAGGTGCATAAAAGTATGAAAATAATGAGCTAGGAAGACAGAGATCAGTTGGTAATTTGGAAAGGCAACGGACAACAGAGGTTTTTTTGCGCTTCTAACGATACTTCGGTAGTTTTGAGGAAAAAGGAGTCATTCGGGAATAAAATACGGATATAATACCTATCGTTGGTACTAGTCTACTCTAGTTGAAAATAGCCAATAGGTTTATAGTTTAACGTCCCATTCGATGGACGATGAAATCTTCATTGTGTCTGGAAACACCAGTCAAATATGCTATAAAAATATGTTCCTATGGCGTCACAAGGCTGATTTTGGTCGCCTTGGCTTGAGACAGCAGGAATGATTTGAGCATAGCCAGTCGTTACTTACCGTTTACAGGAGGCGATCCTTGTTTCCTTCTACTGATTAAGTTTTGAGGTCTAAAGCACGTAATTTCTATGAGAAGTCATGAAATCCACGTAAAAAATGCTTTTATAGGATTTAAAATTACTTACTTTGTAATGCATACGTATGCCAAAACATTTGGAAAGTTACTGCGACAAGAGAATGAATTAAACGAGAAAAAATATTCCCGAAACATCATCCTTCAGTGCCAGACGTAAGATTTTGTCACAACCGATAAGACGTAATGAAGAATTTACGGCAATTCATTGGGAGTGTGAAGGGTAGTGAAGCTATGGATAGTAATTGTACCTACTATTGCATTCATAATTTGTTTTTTTTTGTTTTGCTGGATCATGGGTGACTAGTCATAAAATAACTATAGTATAAAAATATATTTTAGCGGGATACTAAATAAGCGTAAATTCATCTCACCTAGGATTAGAAAAAGTGGGAAAAGATAAAGAAAATCTCGTTAGCAATAACATTTTTCAACCGATCAAACATTTTTTCCCACGACGCTACCAGTTCTTAACCCGAAGACCAGAAAATATTAAGGGATACTGCTCATCTATTAACTCTTTTAGCCAAGATGGATGCAATCTAGGCTTCTCTGCCATATCTGTAAACCTTTCCTGAATATGATACTTCGGTTAAGTAAGCACATAGTATTCACGTCAATTAAAGCCTTTGGCAATTAGCACTTTATGCGTTAGATTCAAGAAACAAATCGATGGACGATTTTGAGTCAGTTGCTACAAGCTCTAACAAATTAAATTCCTCTCAATATAAATATATTATGCGGAATCTAAAAACTGCACGTATCTTACTATACGACCTGAGACACTTCGAAGTGTTTTATGTATGGGTGAGCAGTAATATTTATTTCAACGGAGGACTGTTTGTTAATACTCTCTCTCTCGTGTTTAACTGCGGTAGTAAACAAGCCCTTAAAAAATCTCCTAAGCCATTTCCCAACTCCCTTTTTTATACGTCCACGCGACAATAAAATCGCATCCGCAATTGGAGAACGGCTGTCGGGAAGACGCACCCGGGATTACGACTCCGATATATTGGGGCCCTCGCGCTAAACCCATAATTGCTCCAACGCACCCCTTCGACCTCCCGATCCCTTCCTGCCCTCCCCTCCCCTTATTAGACGTTCAAATCTCCCCTCACCTCACCACCCACCCTCCATATACCCCTTCATTCTCACCCTCCTCGATGGCATTCTCCCCCGATGTCCCTCAGGGTGGCCACCAGATTTCAATATTAGAAACCGAGGTCCATCCCAGATTTTCAATGATAAAAATTACGTTTTTATAAAGTTATTTAAATGGATTGCGATGTTAGTCTTTAAGATTTTTTTACATATGTAAAAGTTCATAATATTCCATAAATAATAAATTCCAAAATAATTCCATAAAATTTCCATAAATATCCTCAATTTACCTTGGGGGAACAATAGTTTTAAAAAAAGTGAGAAAAGGATAGCTGAGTTAGTCTCTATTACAGAGAATTAAAAGCAAATTTTATGACACCCATGATTTGAAAACTATTCATACAATACAACATCTACATACTACCCTACGTGTAGAAATAGGGACATATGACAGAGGGTTTTAGGATAACAATCATGAATGAGGAAAGAAATAGGGAAAAGGCATTGGAAGAGGAAAAGAACAAAAGTTATGTTAATAGAGGGCCTTCGTGTGGTTCTCTGTTTTTGTTTTTGTCACAAATGGTTGCGGCATATGAGGATGGAAGACAATTGCGCAATTATTCGTTAAAATATACAAGATTTAATTTTTCAGAGAGGATTCCAGTTGCTATCGGAGGAAAATCACGTTTTTAAAATGATTTTATAATGTATTGAAGTGTAGGTTTTCCCGTTCCTTCCAATGTATTTTATTGTATTCCGGAAAATCTTTAATTAAGTATGGGAGGCTGTTAAAACAATCAAAACTAAGTTGCACTACGACGGACCTTGGTTTCAAATAATAGAAAAACCATCTAGGCTGATACCGAGGTTAATCTTGAAGATCAAAAAAGTGGCAAAACGATGGGGGGCCCTAATACTATAAATTAACACTAAGATAATTTAATCAAGATATCAGTCTATTTCATAGAGTGGAAATTCACTCGCTCTTTCGTAAGTATTTTTTTATTCTAAGGCAAATATTTTCATAAAATTGAGAAAAGTTGATATGATACCCCTTACTTGCCAGCCGAACATGTTAGTACGGCTCATATGGCATCTTTTGTATAGCAAGTGTTTGCGAAGAAAGCCCACCTAGTAAGTAGCTAATGTTTTAAAGCAAGCATAGGTAAAGCAATGAAATCAGGGTGCAATAATAAATCAACAAATTTGAAGAAAAATTGATCCATCAACAGCCAAAGTAAACGTTTCATGACATGAAATGTAACCTCAATACCATAATTTTGGACTAATTTTCAGTTCTCGACAATAGAAGCAGAAAATAAAAAACACCGGGCGCCATGAAGATGTATTGTTATCGATGGATGATAAAAATAAAATGAACGAGGAGAATCTCCGATAACGAAATCCTACGAAGTGTAAAGAAACTCCACACAAATTGTATTAAGTAAAAAACGCATACTTATTGCTATTATTCTTCTTATTGTGAGTTTTTGAAAAAACCCGGAAGGATGAATGCCTAGGAATGGTTTTAAAGGAAGATAACAGATTGAGTACCTACATAAGGCAATCAGGGACGTCAGACTTATTTCATACCAACACAAAATATGGAAAATAGAGGAAAAATAATTAAGGTCAACCTAAATCAAGGATAATTTTTAAGTTTTACATGGAGATATAAATTCAAGGATATTTCATTGACTACAAGGAAGGTGGCCACCCTGTCCCTATTGCCTTCTCACTCCCCTTCCCAATTCCACACCCAACCCTTGACCTCCTTCCAGGGCCATCACAAGGCGTCTCAATCAATCGCTCAGCCAATAGGAGGGAGGAGGCTGGGAGCGACCCCTAAAATCCTACAACCCCTTCGTCCTGAGGGGGTGCGTGCACGTAGGACATTCCTCAGCGACGCCTTGAAAGAGGCGGACGGTGGCTGGCAGGGGGAGTCTCCCCTCGACCCCTTCCCGACCGCTTCATCTTCCCTTCTTACATTGCCGAACACGACTCGGTTGCTAGGAGAGGCGGAAGTGGCGGGACGAGCGGGACAGGGGGAAGGAGGAGATGGAATTCCAGTGTAGTAGAGGGCTGGACGGAGTTGATCGGAAGGGTTGATGATGGGAGAGAACAGGTTTGGGTAAATGAAGGAGAGAAGCGAAAGGGAAGAGGGAGTTGTTGTGTGAGTTGGGGATAGGGAAGCAACCCGTCAGGGAGAATGGTTGGCTCGAAGATGATCATGTTGGCTCTTAGAATCAGTGAAGGGATGCTGGCAAGGGAAGAAATTGAAGAAGTTCATTACCGAAAGAAGCTGGAGGTTGAAGAAGCCTACATTTTATCTCCTTAAAATACCCGATTATTACGATAAAAAACTACAAATTAAAATGATCAATCTAACCCGAAGTTATGATTTTGACACGGAAAACCTACACCTACTAGATGAAACGAAGAGATCAGCAAGAGATGTATCTCAAGGGCATGAAAAATCATGGCACTCCCGTAAAAAATATATAATCATCTATATAAGTATATGGTTCAATCTTGAGAATGACGGTTACCTATTGAAACCTGGGTTGAAAAAAAAATGTTTGGATACATAAATTTCGCTTTATTTTCTTTTATCATGTAAATTTTCCATAAAGTTACGCCTCAGAATATTTGTTTTGTCCCCTAAATATTGATAAATGCATCTCATTTCGATTCCTTCATTTTGTATTTCATTTTTATTGGCTCCGCTGCAAAAATCTCACTTTATACATTGTAACTACCACCCGATCGCGTTGCAGTGAGTGCTACAAAACCAACAATAAATGCCGAATTTCTTTAAGAAGTTTCCAATGTAATTTTAACCATGCTACATTTAGCGGTCTTGATGTTTTTCCGTGGCTCAGTCATTACCAAAATTTGTGCGAGGAAAAGCGTCTTTAAATTTAAAATTCCTAGTCCAATATTAGTGTTGATGGCGGTAACTTCGTGTTACGAATATTCAAATCAAATATCTAAGTTTAGTTTATCTATCACCAAGAACGTACCCTCAGGAATTGTCTTATTAAGCGAAAAGTAGCGAAGACGTCATTAAACACATGCCACAGACTGAGAAAAGCACTCGATTAGGCTTCATGGAAGAATTTAAAACTAACAAACACAACGATAGTTGCATTATTAATTGATGAAATTATTTGTAATTTTTTGATGGACGTTGAATGGAAACATAAAAATCACTATTCCAACTACATTGATAAGTACTCACAACATAGCAATGTCCTTTGAATACAATTATATGGAGATCCAGTAGGTCTAATTGTTAGTACAAATTATAATAATAAACGGTCGAAAACCAAAAACATCTATTCCATTATGCTTTCGTCTGAAAAAGAATTTGCGAAAATGCTATAAGTAAAATTAAAGTCTCTTAAACTAAAATTAAAAAATCCTTTTCCATAAAAAATAGCATTTCAAGAGCATTGAGGGATACTATTGGTGGGATCTTAAAAAACTAAGAAAGTGTGGGCATATTAAGCTATTTTACTGCTTCAGTGTCCAAAAAATGCATTTGATTATTGTGACCAAGCGCTAAAGTTAACCAGGCCAGCTAAAATGGTGGCTAGGGCTGAAACTCACCAATAAGATATTATAGTCCGCACTTAAATCGATAAAAAACATCAGTTGAAACAAAACTTAAAGAAAGTGATTCGAACCCTTCTGTAGAAAACTTCCATCTTCGGAAACTCTCCGTGTGGTGGCATCTCCGTTGACATTAATGGTATTCAGCGAGGTAAGGAGGTTGAAGCCGGAGTAAAGGAGGCAAGTCTTTGATAACAAGGGTTTTTTTATTGAAAGAGGAGAGGAATCGACGAGGGGGAGAGAGGATAAATAGATATTTGGGCGGCTGAAAAGTATGCAGCTCTCGGAACGAACAAGTGGAAGAGAGACGAAAGGAACCTAGGGAAGTGCAGTTGAGGGAGGGAGGGATTGGTAGCCGTGCCATTCAACTTATTTCCTCTCAACCTTCCATGGATGAGCGGAATCCAAAGTAAATCTATCGAATAAGAGTGGGTGGGGTTGCGGGGATCAGTAACTATCTTGAACACCTTTCGCTGCCTTCCGGTCTGTTTGGATCTCGAAAGGGCTCATGCGATCGACTCTGGCTGATTTGGGGACATGACTGACTAACCTCAACCGTTTTTTAGCCTCCATTCTCTTCTCTTTTCATTCCCCTATCTCTTTTCTTCAAAGACTTCAGATGGGGATGCTCTACCGCGAATCAAGTCTGGCCTCAGAATCAAGTTGATGTATAGGCTTAAGTGCTGGCAGTGGAATCCTGAATCCTGTTTGGGTACTGAGTGAAGAGGACCTCACGAACAGTACGCCTTCTTTACGATAGAACGATAATCTTTGGATCCCTTTGCGACATTCGTTAGGAGTAGGCTGGTCCAGAGTCCGCGCTGGGTTTCTCTCCACCATTCTTTAATACAGTTACACACTTGTTAACTTAGCCAACGTAAATACCTTATTTTCCTTTATCGCCAATTTTTGCACCTACTTTGAAAAAAAGTGTCCTCTATTTGGTTAGGTCAACGAACCAACCAAGGAAAAAAATAGGTGAAACAAAAATAATTTTATCTGCAATATTTAAATGCATATTTTTTGCAAATAACTTAACATACTGTGCACATGTCCACGTAATTAAATGATAGCATAATGAATGCAAAAATCTGAGTTATATCTCCAATTATTAACGAATTACTGCCATTATTGTGCCAGATCAGACGAGATCTCATCGTCTAGGACATATATAAGTGTTCATAGTAAATATATCATTAATCAAATTACACTTTTTAGCGATTTCCTTTCAATAGCTTAGGCATGCTCGTAGAGAAAGCATTCCTTTTAAAACAGCATAAATTATACATATTAATTTTCATCGTTTGAATTTCTCATCAACGAGGAGCGACGCTTTCACAAGATAATTCTCCTTGTCTATCACTTACTCCTTTCCGTTCATCTCCGTTCCCCATGAGGCAGTAATTGATCCGAATAAATTTACTCCACGAAGGTATCACTATCTGCCTCTTTGAAAACACCATCTTAACAATCTAACTTATTCTCGGAGTTCATATTTTTCATTTATGAAAGATTTTCAAAGATTTTTTCGCATATTATGAGCGTAAATCTCCTACATATATATGGCACTAAGAGTGTTTTTTACCGACCGTAAGATTATTTCTTTGACAACCGGTGCATGTTTAGAATAAAATAGACTGGCAGCGGTTAGTCAAAATTATTTAACAAGATAAAATCCTTCTACGTGATTATATAGTTGTGAAAATGCAGGTCGATAAATTATACTTAATTTTAACTATTAATTCAAAGAATTTAATAAAAGTCATGATAATTCTGGGAAATATCTTCATTTAGCTTAAAAATCCAACATTCTGCGTGGAATACTAAAATAAATTCTCATGAAAATAACTATAAATTACTAAAGTAATAATTACGTTTAGATTGAAAAGTATATCCTATCACTCTATGCTATTGCCTAGTACATATTTACTCCATGCTTGGGGTATGGGTAATGAAATATTTTCCATTGACTGTAGATGCTCTTGAATAGGTTGAGTGAAGTAAAAATATAAATCAACAAGTGAATATCGTTTCTAAGTCATCCAAATGGAATCATTTTACGCATGAAAACGAATCAAACATAGAAATTAATGATAAAATGATGCGACATTATGAAAATGATAACATAATTGCGAACATTAACATTTTACAAAGCATTAATTTTTTCAAGGATTCCGACATTTTTAATTGATAAATAAGGTCCCAGGACAGTCAGCGGTCGGCAAAAAAAACTATTACACTCATACATTTGTAGTAGGCACCTCAAATACTAATATGACACCTTTACAGTATAAGGTGATACTAGTGACACAGCATGAGAATACAAGCACTCTCATAGAGAGAAGAATTTGTTTAAAGTTTCTAAATCAATAATCGAACTGTTAGTCAACTATAATGTTGCTTTGCTTTTACTAAGTATCTTGGTATACAGCTGGGATAATTTAATTGCAAGAGGAATTTTCTATTTATAAAACAACCTTATTAAATATTAATAACTATTAAATAATTGGGGCTACTATCCATACATTTGGTGGCCGCCTCTGATTTCCAGCAGCTTCTCTTAATATTCGCGTGTTTACCAAATTTCAGAAGTTAAGCCTGCGACCTTATTCAAGGACTAGACATGGACAATGTCGCGTATGTGCCGTCACAGCCTCAACAAACATCGAATCACTAGTGGAATAATTTGAAATTTTTAAGACTGTGACGTCAAAATTCCGTCATTATTGAGATTTGTAAATTCCAAGGCCTTCCTAAACAGGGAGCATAATCTTTAGTATGCATCCATATGTAGTATGCTGGCCAACGGACAAGGGCCCAGAGGCTATTTTATATAGCCTGTGTCCTTCCCAGTCATCAATCTACTAGCGAAATTTTATTATTATCGGTTTATCGGTGTTTTGTTATACCGTGACAAAACAAATAAATATTTTACAATTCATAAATTAGCTGTCAATCAATAAATTAAACATATGGTATCGTAAATGCCAGTAAAAGTTTGAATTTCTCATATTCTTATTCGTAGAACCTGAAAATACATAAATCTACGAAAGTATGGACTGACATCAAGCATTATACTGCAAACGAGTATCGTTAACCATAAAATACTTATTATCGTTGAACGTCAGTGATCAAATTTTGAGACAAAAAATTATTGGAAACGATCAGAATGTAAATTATCCAATTTTTATGTTAGTTGTTTAAAATATTAGTTTGAACGTAGCTATTCGTCTTCTCTTAGTATAATTATTTGTTATCTTTTGTTTTCTTTTCATTCCTTTTCTTAACAAGTAGTTTACTTTGCGTATATCAGATAAAAGACTGAAGTTCAGGCAAAAGTAAATATTTTTGTTAAATCACAATATGCAGCATTTAAAAGAGACGCAAGCCAGAGGGGAGAATTGCATGTAACATTAAGAACAGATTTTAAATGGAGGCGTATCTCGCATACTTCCAAATTGAATATTGATTCTACGCTTTGCATAACTATAAGTACATATGTACAACAACGTTCGGAAAATGATGCGAAATAAATCACTAAGAAGCTATCATATTTAATAATATATGTTAGCTTCTTAGTGATCTTATCCTTTGTTCACACATTTAGAAAATCAGTTAATAAGAACCCACCACTCAAGGGAACCTCAACAACTCTCCCCTCAGTAAATACCATGGGAAACCATGAAAACATTTTATTGACTATTATAAAATAATTCTGGCTCAACTTGGCATTAAATACAAACCCTCGCAGCAAGTAATCTTCAACAGTCTACTTTTGTATTATTTTTTAAAAACTATTTGAACAGCCGTCTTAAATTTCCATTTCATTGCCACTTAGTTTATCAAACATTTAAAATGATAAAACAGCCTTAACACGACAGTGAAACGGTCATTCTTATTGCCTACTGATATAAACAAGTTGAAATCCATCATTTAATTATGCCAGTGTAAATTAACAGGTGCTGAAACACATTTTCTTAAAGGAATAATCGCAAAAGGAATAATATAAATCAATTTTACATCTCATAAAATGTAAAATATTACAACTAATTTGAACAATCATATCTAACAATGTTTACGCATCGAATTCGTTCTGATGTGTAATCGGTCACTTGTTGAGGAATGGTTAAAATTGTTTAATTAGAAAATGTATGGTGGTTGAATCTGATTGAATTAAGTAACGGCCTTTTTCATCACGATAAAATATACAATTGCAATTGATGGCTTAGTAAAACCTTAAATGATACATTTCGATAGTCTTGAAATAAAAATTACAAAGGAGACTTAAAAGGGAGCCGTTCCAATTTTATTCAACATCAACTGCCCATTTCCGAATGAATGGATCACAAACTTGTCACACAGAGTACGGCTTGGAATCATTCGAATGAGATAAAGAATTATGAGCCACGGAAAGCCGCTCAATATGCGTTATTTGATAGATTTTGACAGCGACATCAACGCTGGATGACTATTCATGTGGAAAAAGTGATGTTTTGTAGTTCATTTACACGTGAGTAGGATTTTAAGCAATCGATGTCCAGGTTTTGGCCGCCCTTTATCACACGCAAGGGTTCATCGATGTTTGTTTCACACGTCAATGAGAATATAGAGCCAGTGATCCATGCGCTTGCCTTCGAATTCACACGTTAATACATGGTAAACTTCAACGAATACCATCATGTCTACCACAAGCCTTTCATTAAAAAGAAGTCTAAGCCCTTGAAAGCTCACCGAAGGCAACAAAAAACTGGAAAACTATATTTTGAATTTAGATCAGAATGCATTTTCTCATGAGGAATTTCTCACCGGCTAGGCACAGCCTAAAATTTTGACAAAACCCCGGTATTCCTACAATATACGAGATTTTAAAGTTTTACCGGAGATTAATAGCTGTATTCACTCTGGATTTCAACAAAAAATAGGTAATACTAGGTGAATTAGTCGGGCCTGTTTTACAGTGCTTAATTTTTAATCGTATTCGTTCATAGGTGCATTCAAGCTTGTGAGCATACATTTTTGGACATGCTACGCTGGCATTAGGCAATAAAGTAGCATTTGCAACTCGAATTCAACGATTTTCTCCTTAAAGGTTACACTGATTATCCTTCATTGAAAGTAGCTGACTCTATAACACGCTATTGCATTCTAAATTAAGATACTACGAGTATTATAAATTATATTAGAAAAAATATTATAATTAACCATTCAGCAGACTCAGTCACAAAGACATGCATTCTTAGACACACTGCGTTTGAATCAAGCAATAATGGAACGTTCAAATCCATGCCTCGCTGCAACATACAAAAAACGCAGTTGCCTGGTTATCACTCGTTGAAAGCACCTGAGATGAACAAAAACGGACTATTATCAATCATATCCGCAAGTTCCAAATCATCAAATGAATTAATAAAGCTCCACCACCAACCCTGCGCGTGTAGAGATAAAAAGAAGGTATTACGGACATTAAGACCTTTCTGATCCTGACCCCCGCCGAAAATATAACATACGGCGAAATTGGCGCTCATTACTTATTCCGCAGCAATCAGCACAGTACGCAGGAACTTCTTTTTCGAAGAGGGACGCTTCCACTCAATGGTAATGACCATTGAGCTCTACATTCCACACATATCCAGGGATTATAAGGGCCTCAACCGTCAGTCGGAGCTTCGACGCTTCAATCTTTGAATAGCACGGCCCCTTAATGGCCCCATGCATTGAAAGATCACATACGCTTGAGAGTGTTAGGGTGAAAGAGGTCGAGAGGGGCAGGTAGAAATCCGTGCAATACGGCTGAGCAGATTCATCGGCCGATTGACTTCAGATGACCTCAAAGAAAAAGACTGTGCACTTAAATTTCGTCATTAACATCGCTTGAAAATATTGCATGAGTTGATTGAATCTAGTTGATTGCTATGTTCTCATTAAAGCAGCCTCAAGCATGAACACTCACTGGCAGTAAATGACTCTCACCACACCACTCGCTGGCAGCAGTTGGACACTCACTGGCAGTAAAATCTCCAAATAAAATGGCTAGTAGGTTTTCGCGGCACTGATACGTATGTATTTGCGTTCTTCCTGGTTTACTCGTGTATTTGTTGAACTGACTGACAAAAGTTTTGCCACTTCTCCTACTCAGATTGAAGATGTAGGTACACGATTTTTTCCATTTATTACGACCCTTCCTGTGCTTAATTCGTATTCTGGCCCATTCTTTCCGTGTCTTCCTGCAATTTTCGGAGTAATATGTATTTTCCACGTGTTTGCGAGGTGGTGTCCTTCGTCCCTATCAGTTTTCCGGGATAATTGCCAATTTCACACCTCTCTGGTCACCTGAACTAGGTTAGGATAATATCGCCTTTCCTTGTCATCAGCCAAAGCCTAATTAAATTTAATTTCATACACTGGCTCGCTCAAAGCATGCCCAGAGATGGCAGACAATTTCAGCAGCTATTTCTTTACCTCCCTCTAATGCTCCTTCATGCGGACACTTATTGATTCACAGATACCGTCGATATATGTAGATATTTCCACAGGAACAAAGCATACGGCAGAAGCCTTCATGTAGTTCCTGAGGGATTTTGTTTCTCTTGTTTTGTCTTCATAATTTGTCCGCCACCTTGGTAAGGCAGTTGAGCCTGGTGATGTGGTTCTTCAGAGCTCTTGCAATCTTTTTTGATGCCCCTTAGACATTAGGTGGTAGTGATGTAAAATACCCGGGTATTTATAAATAGGGATATTTAACTAGGTAAATACTAAAAATTCATAAATACCCAGGTATTTATGATTTACACGATAATCATAACCCATATTAGACTAACAACTCATCAGACATTTATTTTGGTAGTTTTTACTAATTAAAATCGATAAAAATATTTATAAAAAGGAAAAACGTAACCAATTGTGCCAACATTAAATGTTTATTAATTTGTTCGTCATTTCAGGAGTGAACTATTAAGTCTAAAAATCTTATTTTGAGTCAATTTATTGAGTACCTTTATGACTCTGAAATATCTATCTCATCGTCTTCATTACTGCTGTTGCTAGTCATAGAAGAACAGTTATATGATGTTTCCAACTTATCCTCTTCCTGTTCTTCTGCCGGACTGTCCACTTCATTGGCTTCCAATTGTTTTGATGTATTCATCTATTTCTTTTCGATTTTTGATACTGTCAAGCAGTCTCAAGTTGTATGCACAGTGAGTGATTTTTGCAGCTTTTTGTGTATTATTGTGAAAAGAACTTGCGGACTATTAATCCCGTATTTCATCCTTCTAGTAAGAGAGTTTTTCTGAGAATATACGCACAGAGAGCGGATAAAAAAAGAAAAAATATCGACGGACGAAGCAAAACGAACACGGACTAACAAGAAAATCTCAATCATACCAACCGCTCGCCTCAGCGTCCGTTGATTTCTTAGCACTCCTTACACGTGAAAACCAATTCGCGAAACAGTTGCGCCGATTCACTAGGCAGGTAGGGAGAAAGAGAGAGAGGGAGTGAGAAAAGTGAGGGGTAGAGGGATCGCTCGCTGGATAAACCTAAGGTGCAACTGTGGCACCAGTGCGCAATGAAATCACCTTTGGTTCAACTCCTTTCGCCACATAAACGGCATCCCTTCGAAGGAAATACTTTTTCAAAAAGGCTTCCCTACCAAACGATAATGAAACGAAAGGGAGCGAACCAGAAAGCGCAACTCCTCGGCGGAGCCTCAGTAGAAGGCATTCATGGAGAGACTAACGTGTTGAAAGAGAAGATTTTCTCATTTCTTTAAGGCAACGATTGACCCACAAGCTTATGGAGTCCCATGTGGGTCAAGGAACAGTGCGAAAAGAAAGAAGCAATGTCTCCTACTACTTCTCCCACAGAAGCTTGCGAGTTGAGTAGCGGAGATAAGTGGGGGTAGAGCTTGGAGGGGGAGAGTGTAGACAGGTTTAAGTAGTAGAGAGGGAGCGATGCAATATGCTGTGCCGAAAGAGGAAGAAGCATGCCGGCTCGGACGTGAGGGAAGGCGAGTCGCGGCTCCCTACCGTGTTGGCGCATAGTCAGCGCCAGGTGAACGTGATGGAGAGGAAGGGACGGCGATTTGAGTGCGTCTGGTGTCCCGTACAAGCTGTATACCACCCAACGGTCTGCGTTCGATGTAAGATAAGAAAAGTGAAGTTATCTTCGAGGCAGTGCGATGTTGGATTAGATTATCATACGCAATGAGGGTAACACTTAAAGAAAGGACACGGGATGGAAAGAAAATTAAAAGAGGGCACAGAAATGTGTTTCAAATTAATATCTCGTTGAAGCATACTATTTGAAGATCACCTGTGGTCCAGCCTGCATATTACTTCGCATCAACCCTGCATTCCTAAATTTTCATTGTTACCACTGTTAGTTCCCTTCTTTATCTACATTCCTCTAGATTCCCTCTACGTAAATTCCCCGGGTTTTCCTTGCGGTGCCTGTCGTTCCATTTTATCCTCGATTATATTTATTAAAACATAATTATTTCTCAAAATTAGCCTATCCAACTTGTTTTCCTTAGAGTATTGTCTTCCATAGAGTGGCCCTCTCCTCTTATATTCTTCTGTATGCCTCCTCTGGTTTTATCCGTCATTTATTTTATCCTCAGTAGCCGCATCCAGCATTAAGTTTATACGGTCTTTGATCTCCTTTCCCAAAATGTCCACTTCTCTGATCCCTATAGATTAACGCTCCGAAAGAATAATTTCGCATACCTTCCCTTAGTTCGTAGCTTTGCCTATTTGGACACAGAAGTAAGTGCTTTTTCCAACCAATATTATTTTGCTTTCGAAGTATTTAAAGGACATCACGTTCTGTGTTTCAATTTATCCTATTTAAATGTTGATCTTAACGTTATTGGCTTGAAAATTAACAATAATAAAACGAAGGTAACGCAATGCTCCCGAGGTAGGGCGGATGGAATAGATATTAAGAGAGGAGGGACAGTCAGCTGAGTATTTTGAATAAAAATAAGTCGAGTAAGGATTTATGGAGTAGACAAAAAAGGATTTAAGGATTTAAGAAAAAGAGGCAGTTAATTGGGGAAAACATAGGACAAGTAAAGGAAATTTGAAAGGGTTGAATGGAGGCAGAAGAATTTAAAACCGATTTAACACTAAAACATGTATAGTCCTCCAAGGGGAGATGATGGTGCCTGGGTTTATAGAGAGTTTGGATATTGACCAGAGAGAATAAAACGGAGGAGTCTTTGGAGAATCCCTCATCTAATCCCTAGCCGTAATCCCAAGCAAAATTATCAGGGATTCAGACCTTCCAGGGCATGCAGGGCAGCATATGTTTTGCAGTTAGGCTCCTATACACAGATGTGTGAATTTTTAACACCGCTGGCCATACTAGGAGTTGAACTTTACCCTTGCCGGTTCAACCCACACACGGGTCCAGCGAGGGCTTTGTGGACACATGAGAAAATACATGTTTGCACTAGCAACTAGAATCATCGGCTTTCTTTGTATTAATCCATAAAATATGTATTCATACTCTATATTTGCAACAAAATGTTCTACATATTTACGCAAAATCTCATTATGTACGCCTGATTTTTATCACCGCCAGTTGAATACTCCTCTGTCGTATTGAATACGGAGACGACAAATTAAGTCTCGCCCAAGTAATTGCCCTTACCAGCTTAAAATGATAATTTTAGGAGTCGATCAACACAATTTTGTAAAAATGCGCTCTTGAAATTTCCGATGTATTAATTATACACTGAATCAATTATTTAGTACAATTTATTAGGCGAATTTAAATACATAGTAAGAAGCATAATGATATTCACAACCCATAAAAGGTAATTAGGCCATTTCAAATAAGAACTACGTCTGTCGGATAGAACTTTCAATTGCGGGTCCTTAGGTGACGTACGGTAGTAGTAATTAGTCAAGTTAATAGACAACTCATTTTTTCAGCTCCCATTCATCGATATTCTACCTCTGCCTTCTGCCCATTAGGCCCCAATATCAACCAGGGAGAGATTTATAAACCTGATGAAAAATATTACGACTGCCTTGAATAACTTGAACGGACTCCGAAAGAATAAATATCAGCAATAAATTGACAAAGTTTATTTTTAATGCTAGAAATACACGATCTGGGAAATGCTAAAGTTCCTTTTCCCCAACACATTCCTCATCCACTTTTATTGAAAACAAGCTCATACTCAAAATAAA
Source organism: Pyrrhosoma nymphula (assembly GCA_963573305.1). Taxonomy (NCBI): domain Eukaryota; kingdom Metazoa; phylum Arthropoda; class Insecta; order Odonata; family Coenagrionidae; genus Pyrrhosoma; species Pyrrhosoma nymphula. The sequence goes on from OY754330.1 coordinate 90,421,808, forward strand.
ATACACACATTTAACATTGATTAACATAAATGGCTGAGCAATGTGAGAGAAAGGTAGATAACGTGTGGAAATCTTGTCTCTCGACTATATGAAATTGCATTTTTGGAGCAGTTTGACCTATGATAACTTTTCCCGAACAGGTTATTTGATGTAGGTAGCCAGAAGAGATGTATCACGAAGTAATTAGGGTCATAAATCACTCACTCAGTTATCCTCCTGGAGGTTCGTATGATAGGTGGGGCAAGAGCTCACTTGGCTCTAATTGCAAGTCGATCAACATGCGGACATCACACATTCGGGGTGGGGTGGGTCCGGTCTTGTCTATGGTGACCTATATATCCCTGAAATAAATACGAAAAATATTAAACCTGCCATATAATAATGGATGTTAAGTATTCACGTATTTTCACAGTAATATACCATCATCTTATGTCAGCACAAAGTCACAATAAATTAAATAATCATTGGTTAGAATGAGATCTATAAAATTCACATATCGCAAAAAAAAAGTTTAATGACATGCAGTTACCATCAATTGTGGAAAGTTAAAGAACTGATGACAAAACTTTCTTAGCAAAAACGGAAAATGTAAATAGATAAATATTACGTTTGGATAACGAAATATTTCAACTTTAATTAATGAAAACTAGTTTTACCACTAAGTAATTCATCAGGAATAGAACCAGAAGAATCATGGATTATCGAATCGATACATATTTTAACAGAATCATGGGAGGTAGACTGGATGGTATGGAAAAGAAGAGATACCGAGGTCAAATGCGATGGGAATGTAGCGGTAAGGGGACAATATGGACCCGAGGAAAGACGAAGTTCATCGGGATGAGGGTTTGGAGGGGGTGAGCGAGGTGTGAGCTAGATATCCATTCGCCAGGGTTCCATTGGATTAGAATTTCCATTGTGCACTGTCCAACTCTTAACTCAATTTATGTACATTTTCCGTCACTATGCCTGGCACAAACTTTGCACAAACCTACTATATTTGCGAAAATTAGAATCAATACATTATTAGTCTGGCACATACCCTCGCCGGCGTATATGGGAGTGAAGGAAAAGTCATTTGCTATTTATAAAGCGTACACGACATGAAATCAAGTTAATTTTAAAACTATTGATTTTAAAAATCAACTCATGAAAGAATCGTCGCTTGTGTGAAGATTTTTAAGGGACAGGAGCTTATACTATCTGGCAGCTCTTACTAATAACTATTAGTCATTGTAGCAAAATGGCTGAGCAGATTCAGGCACTTCAAGCCTAAATACAAGTAGAGCTATTAATTTGGTAGGCGGAAGAATGAAAATCAACGCGAAACGCAACATAATGCCAATCATTGACGTTAATCCGCTCTGAAAGAGCACTGTCAAAGGATCCATTAGTCATCGATCCGAGTGACGGAGGATGCGCATAATTTTTTCTAGGGCGAAAAAGAAGTCAAACAGGCCGAAATACCATCTTAAAAAGCAGACATTTCGAATTATAACAAGGATTTTTTGTTAGAATGATGATTTATCAGTCATACACGGCGACCACAAAATGCATACTATAAAAAAACAGAAACAATAGTGATAAGGGCATACTGCACTTAAATCGTCCAGAGACTTATTCAAAAAGTACAAAATATCTGAAGTCGTCTGCCGAAAGATTTAAAGCCACGATAAGTGGGATACATCTATTCATGGAAAAGATTATTTTTAATAAAGGTATAAGAAAAGATGGTGGATGCATTATGATTAAATACGAGTTAAAAAATGGAGGTTTAAAGAAGGTAGGCATTGCCATAAATTTCAATATTTTTGCTTGTAGTTTACATCAAATGTAATTTAATCTTAAATATATTCAATTGAAAAAGTTACAATTTTTAGGGGTAATTATGGCTCTATATCTAGGATTTCACTTTCTTCACGTAGTATTGTGCGGGAAAATCTGCTTTCCCCAATAGGCGAGCATTTTCCTGATACAAGAATACCCTTAAATTAGAAAACCGGTGCTGCAATTTCGCTTTATAATACCTAATACACAAATAAAATGCCTACATGTTTTTAAAATATACCCATACCAAAATGTGGCTATTGAATTCCTTGAATATAACTTGGGGAAACTAAAGTTCAGAATGAAGCCATTTCCAAGCAAGGCAACATTTAATAGGATGCTCCTGTTTTACCAATATCGATCGGAAATGCTATTTGCTCCGCATCATACAAAGCGCTGTAAATAGTCTTTAAAGCGGTTATACAGCAGTACAGCCGAGCTCGAGAAGCTGAAATTGTATTCCCATTTTTTCCCCAAATGCAAAGTAAAAAAAATACGATAAAGCGGATTACGTCGTGACTTTAACAACAAAGTTGTCAAAACGGGAACACTAGTTTAGGAAAATAATTACCAAACAAATTATATTAAGGGCCACATTTTTTATTTACTTTAATAACTGATAAGAAGATTTTAACCTTGAATTTTACAGCATATTATTAAGCTGTCAATTAAGCATTTTGTTTTCCCAAGTAACAACTTAAGTAGCATGCAACATTTTATTTTCTTCCAAATATCACTCTCTCATATATATCACTCTCTCAGAATATTTCTCTCTCATAAAGAATACAAACATTGTTCGCCACTCACGCTAATTGACGCGTAGAACTATAAATAAGAAGCTGAACGGATTTGATGAGTTACTGTTCGTTAAATAAACTAGGACATATTTTCAATCCCTGACCAGGGTCATATGGCATGCTTCCCTCAGTTTTGCCGAAACCAATTATAGATTCAACTCAGGGGCTTGCTATCTCTTTTACCGTCTTTCCTCTATCTATTCTTTACATTTTCCTCTCAATTCAAAACACTCTCATTTTCCTCATAAAATATTTTTGAAATATAATCCATCCACGACCTATTTCAGTGCAAAGGATTCCTTCAAACTTTCCTTTAGAACAATTTTCCAATCTGATTGCATTGGATACTACAGCAAAAAGCTTGAGAGTAATACCGACGGTAAGGGACCAACGCTTCCATGTGGCATACTGGGTTTAACTCTTTCTCATAAGCCACCAGCACTCCTGAGGCCTACGTTGCATATTTTTCTCTTTTTTTGTATTTAGCATTTAGTATATTGTATTTTTATTTATTTAGCATTTAGTATATTGTATTTAGCATTTAGTATAAAAATTTAGTATTTTGTATTTCTATTTTTTGTATTTTAAAGTGTATTTAGCTCATCTCTACACCGTGACTCTGTTTTCACTCCAAATATATAACTCATGGCAATTGCAATATTTTTTTTCCTTTGCTATTGACAGTCTGAACTGGTCTACGGCAAGGTTATATTTCTGAGAAAGTGTGCTTTTAAAGGTGGGGAGTCACCTAAAAATTGAGCACATAATTTCGTGGGTGAAATTTAGAGCTACTTGTAGGCATAGTAAGATTTGACAAATTCTGATTTCCCAAGTCAAGTAGAAATTACAAAGGAAATCAAAAGATTCGCGAAGAAAAGGTATAACGTAAGTGCTATGAAATCATGTCCTGTCTATTGTTCCCAAGAAAAAATAGTGAATAATAAACAAGGAAAAATGAAATTAGCATATTTTAAACAAATATTCCCGATGGTTCACAATCAGGGCCCTTTCATTGAATTTAATAGCAGCACACTTATCATACGCAACCCAACTCTCATAAAAGTATGTAATAAATGAATTAGCTATCAGAAAATAAAATATCTATAAAAGACTATATATTTAGGTAGTGTTTTATAATACAAATTCTACTGAGGTTGCATAAAAATGTAATTAATTGTGCAATGTAAAAAGTGAGTTCAAGCCAACGTGTCAGTAACGGTTTAAACTTTTACCAATGGAAACATATCGTGGTATGATTTAAAAAGAGAGACTGACTAATAGTTAGATCGAGGAATAGGTAATGAAATCAGAAGGTGAAAACTCAATTTACAAAGTGTAGTAAATTTCACAAATATCACCATCACACCAATAAAATGCACGAAACTTAAGCTTTATACTAAATTGGATAGGGTAATCACATTACTGACGGAAAAAACCTCGCATTTTCATTCATGATATTATTAACTATAGTATACACATATTTAAATAAAACTATCTTCGTTACTTTTCCACGAAAAAACGGCTGAATTGACTGACTTATTTAGAAATTTTCACGCAAGTATATGAATACTCTGGGACGGAAAAATACTATATTAAGGAAGATCCATGGCCCCAATGGCCACAAAACGTGCCCATCGGTCTACGTAGAATATCGCTTAACTAGAATTTTGCACGCCTTTACACCCTCTAAACCATAACACAGTTTTATAAAAATTTTTATTGAAAGTTTTATGAATCGTACGTAAAACGTACTAGCTTGCTCGCGGTAAAACTCAAGAACCTTATAAGAGGAAAATCGAAGCAGTACTAATATGAACCGCTATGCCGTAAATAGCGCTAGCATCGGGTATACCCTGAGGTTAAACCTTTCTCCATTCTCTAACACTCGTTGCGGGGCGAGTTTCAGTGGAAGGAGGGAAGAAACTGTGTAGGAGAGGTGTGTATATGCTAGAGAAGCAACTGCTCGATCGCTGCGCCACGTACAGTGGATAAGAGGAAACGGCATTATTTCACAAGATGTCGGAGAGGAAAAATCGCACTTCTCAGGTTTGAAAGTTTCCCATTTCTAAAGTAGTTGATGCATTGTTGCGTTGAAAGTGTTAAACAAATTTGCAAAGTTTGCATAATAAGTGAGGTGAATTTGGTTTCGATATCTCTGTTTAAAGTGGGTGAAAATGTGCGAGACGAAAGCTCACCTTCGCGATGAGCGGAACATCTCATTGGTTGTTGCATAAAACGGTTTTATGGAAATAGAACCTGTCCTAATCCGTAAAACGTTCTATAAAACTCGGTTTTATAAAACGGTTTTATCGTTAGCAAGCTCATTTTTATAAAATTAGTCGGTTTTATAAAACGTTTTACCGAAAATTTTACCGTGAGCAACAGGCATAGAGCTCAAACGTAAAATTGTGGCCCCAATGATCCTTAATGCCCCCATATGTGTTCCCTATGTCGTATAATAAGGCATGAAATAATTAACAGATTTTGGCTGGCAGGTACATGATGGCTAGAGGGTACATCACTAGGATGTTCTTTGAATTGGTATTGACCACTTTAATAATGCATGGGTTAATTTATGGAGGTTTGGTCATGTCTTTTAAAAATCTCAACTTCCTCTTTTCGCCGATGTTTCGCCTTTTAATTAAATCCTCTTCAGGGCTAAAAGGTGAGATAAACTTTTTTGCTGTCATTTTGAGATTTTTAAAGACATGACCAAACCTCCATAAATTAAACCATACATTACTAGGAAGGGCATATAGGGCATATAAGAAAGACCACAAGGCCTAAAGGATTTAAATGTGTGCCCTCCAGTGGTAATAGGCGAAATACAATTCCAATGTGTTCTTTTGCACGAGGTTTCCTATCTTTTACTTCCATCAGAAAAGCTTTTAAATCGGTGCAAAGGCTTCATTTTTTGCTTTTTTAAATTACCTGCATTCATGATGTAGGGTTGAGGTTAACACTATCTGTATATGGCTGAAGGGATAAAATATTTATTCATTGCATTCGACTTTTTTATAAGCTTCATTTTTGCTCAATTTTTCTCTGATTTCAGAAATACCATATTTCCATGGCAAGGGAAACTGATGGAAACTTATTCCCGGGTAATTTATGATTTGCATTAGATTGAATGATGAATATAAGATTACTTCAGTGAGATTTCAGCTGGGGAATTTTTACCCCAATCACTTAACGTGCGGTTAACGGATGCTACATAGTATCTGCATTTAACTGGGAACATTGATTCTTATAATCATATGCAACTATTTCAATCATTTCTTTCCCCCACTAAAATTCAACGCGTATCCTCATCTTCCATTTTTAGCATTATTTCGCATTATTTCTGGCCCCAGCATGTAATCACCTAACCTCATGTGGAATTATTTTGCTTTTGGAAGGTCTACAGAAAATACCATTGATAATATTGGGAAATTAGACCTCAAATTTCAATTATATAGAAACTTTTATTTATCCGGGAATATAGAAAATTTCAATTTGAGTCTTGTTGCTTTCTGTATGGATCGGTGCAATTAATTCGCAGCCTCCTGAGCGAAGCCGGGAGTTTCGGTTAGTAAAACATTAAATTCGAAGATTCCGCCTATAAGCATAAAAGACTACTTTTTTACACGGACGTGTTGACGAAAATGCATGCCTCTGAACGAAACCATACTTCTATTAAATTCAGAATTACTCCTGCCTAAACTATACATTTTTAAAAATTCTCAATGAAATATTTTTAACGAGACTTTTTTTCACTAATTGGTCTCCGGCAGCGTCCAATTTCCTTTTAGACGCACCATTATTTACACTTGAGACGTGAAACGTAATAACAACTTTTCCGAACGAATTAAATGCGTTTATACTGCTCTACTTATATTTAAAAGAGATATCTTGAAATGGATAAGGAGGAAGCAAGTCTCTCTTCTAATTTCTCTTTTGAAAAAAGGGTTTATTCGTTCTTTTTATGGCCTTGTTACGCAATATTGTCGCCAAGCTTCCAGAACACCCAAGAGATCCACCTTAATTCCTTAAACCAAATTGCCTGTCATTTTAGCCGCCAAAATTCGGGAATGAATAAACGCGAGATAATATTTTCGAAAATAGGTTCGAAAGAGTCAGAATTCTCGGGGAAATACGCAAAACTCACGCGTCAAAAAGTGAGAGAAATATTTCGAATGTAGCGTCGGGCCGAGTCTCAACGGCATCAGACATCTTTTATCATCCGTCCCCAGAATGGTAGACGGTTTTGATTTTTACTGCGCCAATGACACGTTCAGAGGAAAGATGGGATAAAAATTTGACTCCGTTGTCAAAGCCGTATTCAGGAATAAGTCATGAAATACGAGGACAAAATTCATAACGTTGAGCCTTCATGAATATTCAACCACCAGAAAATTGCAATATAAACAAGTATTTAATCACACCAAGAAATGTTATACATTTAAATTTTCGCGTCGGTATTTTTTGCCCGCGTTTCACGTGCTTACATTGCTACTCACTTACAGTGCAAAGTGCAGTTATGCTTATTGGTAACTTTTGAAATAAAAAGGTCAACTTCAAGAATTTCAGCGCCTTTAGAGTTGATCAGGTTCGAACCACAAATGCGATAAGCAGTATTTATATAAAATTTGTTCCAATGATAATTCCGCTCCCGTGACCGCAAGTTCAAATTTAGAGCCCACCACAAGCATTCAGAACTCAGGCGAGGAAGACATGATACATCGCTGAAAATAATAAACAGGTAAGTAGCTCGTTTCTTTCAAAAATGCTACATTGGAATAGTAAGTGTGACAACTTTGTTGGATGGGCCAGTTTGTAAACCACAACAAGCGTGTAAGTTCACATGCTAAGTTATGATTTCTAGTCAATTTAGGTCATAAGACTTTAAGGTAGAAAAGAAGAATATATATTCTAACCCCAAACTGTATCCGTTGAAAAATAAAAGCGAAAAAATAAGTGGATACAACGCTGACCAGAATGGTATAAGAATTTCGCTCCCCCCCCCCCCTTCCACGAAGCACCTCATCAGTCATCTATTTTCACCCTAGCTTTCTTTTTTCCTACTTTCTTACTTTTCAAAACTGTTGTCCAAACAACAACTACCGTACGCTGCAGTGACGTCTTTCGGGGTAGACTGTAGACGAAGAAAGGTTTTGTTGTACAAAGCATCTGGATGACAATAATCAATCACAAGCACGCAGCACTGCACACTCCATGGAATATACTTTACAATTAAAACACAACACAGAGAAGAATTATAAAAAATCTCGTCTTAACCCTTATGTGCACACCCAGGTACCCGGGTGTCCACCATGTCATATTTTTGCTTTTAACTTCAGTAATAATTAAAATGTTAATCTGAGCTTACGGATCTCCATTATTTAACTCCTCTTAAAGCTAAATAACCACTGACAATTTTTTTTCATTTTTTATAGGTAAACAAAATGGTGTCAAAGTACATGTGCTCAACACATCCGGGTACCCGGGTGCCAACTGCCTGAAAAATGAAGTTTATACCGGGAAATTGATTAATAACATCTTTAAATGAGTTGTCGAGATCACAGGGCCAATAAATAATAAACTGCAACAATTTATGGCAAATTAGTTAGCACTAACAATTACTTAAGAAAATCAATGTTCGTTTTTCGGGTATACACAATGTTCATCGCAGACGCGATTTTTCGCCAACTGAACAACATTTTTGCGTTTTCCTGCGTATTTTGACTGATTCTTTGTAGCAAAGATGACAATAACCTGTACGTTTATCCCTACTAGTACGGTTTGTTGAGGTTCCTTTCTTTCTTCGGAAACAGTAGAAGGGGGGAGCTGTACTCCGGTCACACTCTCAATTGCAATTTTCGTGGAAACTCCGCATTATTTGACTATTCGGAGAACGATCTTCAATCAGAGGTTTTGACAGTTCCTCTCTCAGTTTACGCAAGAAAATACGTCACTGGTTAGTTTTATTTTACAAAATTTTGTTATTTTCATAATAAACTATTTATGAAGCCAGAGCACTTACATCTAAAATGTTGAAAAGAATAGCAAGTGGCCATCTCTCAGTATGCCTGTGTGTGGTATATCGGGTTATCAACTGATCCATTGTATCAACGCCGGATTTGTACTTATCTTAATAAATTATTATTTGAGGCTTTTTATTTTCATCGTCATTTACAGCAGTATCAGTGTGCATTGTTGATAACAAAATTACAGCCTTGTTTTTCTTTGGCACGTACGAGCAGATTACAGTATTCTCGTGAAATCCAAAGCTCTTTCACAACCCTCTCTGCTTGATTTTTTTCACGAACACCAGTGTAAATGATTCCATGAAGAGGATGTATTTTCGGCTTAACAAACCCACAAAAGATTTATCCCTACTTATCTGGCTTCGATGGTATATACTGCGTAAACTTCGTATGGCCTCGAAAACGACAAAGCTATTCGATAATTGCCAAATTTCCTGTCGGCCTGTACATTTTACTAAAATTTGAATTGAACTTAGTCCACATATCAAGTATAGAAGCAGCTTTATCCTTTTCTGCATGTGTCTGGCGTGTTTTGAAGTCATTGAATCGAATAAATCGCATTCGGTTGTGGAATCTGTTGATACCCATTGACACATGATAAGTATAAAGTACTTTTCCACATTTCGCTAGTGTGATCAACATTTGAATTGCTTACACCAGAGCAAATAACAACACCAATAAACGCATATATTTCTTTAGAGGTCACAGGCTTCCAAGATCGCTGCGAATCCAGATTCTTTGTGTTATACTCTCCGTACACTTTTTCAGCATTTTTATTGGTATGCCGAACAATAAGGTCTACGATTTCTACAGTAATTATTTTTTGAAAGAGTCTCCGATTGATAGAGTTTCTGTAGATCTATGTGGGCCACTTCTTTGTCGTAATATATAGTGAGAAGACGTTTGATGTACTTGAGGCGGCATCTTACTCCAAACAGTTTTATCTTTCGCTATGTACATACATGAACTTCCTATCCCTGCTTCATCTGCTGCCGATGAACCTCTCGCACCCTGCGCTCCTGCCACTTGTTCCTCAATCTCGCTCTCATTGGACTCAGCATCGCTTTCTTCCTCTCCTTCCAACGTCTTGTGCGCACTTTCTAAGTCCGATGATGACGCTCTTGCTGAGGTATCATCCGCAATCCAGTCCTCGTCTTTGCTATCGGACCCGTAGTCTGATATTTCATCGTTTTCGCCGAGTAGATGATTCAAATACTCATCCTTTTGAGCACGATTCAATTTGAATTCAATAAAAATGAGTTTCCCGTTGACAATGTAATGAAAGGAAGAAAAATATCAGTCAAAGTTCAGTATATTATAAAAGGAAAGCATTGAATGTCTGCCGAGTGGTGATGTGCACTAAGCACATGGGCACGGCGCGCCGCGGCGTCCTCTGCATCACGTTTGTCTTCTACACCAGAACGATTCTAACAGACACACAGCTTTACAGTCTATTGTCTGATGTTATAGTAAATGACAAGCCATGCTACTGCCCCTGCTTTTTAAATTTATAACTATACTAGCTGTTCCCGGCATGCGTTGCAATGCCTCTCTTTCTTTCTAAGTAGGCACACATATAAAAAGCAGACATGTACAAAATAAATGAAGGACAATGTTGTTTTGTGTATCCGCAAAATAAAATACTCAATATTGAAGTCCCCATTAATTTCCATACTTTTCATGGCTTGGCCCACATATCTTTTCTGGCTTCAAAATCGGTCCCTAAACGAATTTAAAACCTAGTTCTTTGAATTCCTCGTACCTACAAAGAAACTCGTAACGCACAAATGTTGGCATGAGTTTCTATTCCATGCCTATGCTGCGGTTTCCAAGTAAATTAATTTCCAAGTAAAGTAAATTTTAATGTTGAAGAGGCGCAAAAATTTAAGATTTTCGAGCTTCTAAATCCAATTTTAGGAAAAAGCGAAACGTGTACGAAAAATCGAATGCAAGAATTCAAACCTTGTTCTTTAAGTGATCTAATGATAAGCATTTAAAATCCAAAAGCAAACAAAGAGACCACTGCACCAAATCTTATTCTACGTACAAATTAATTACCTTCCTTTTAACAAAAATTATGTCTCACTGATATGACTCTAGTGCACGCGATATTATGTCTCACTGATACGATTCTGATGCACGTGATTGAGCAATTCGTGAACGACCTGCTTCGTTGCTTGCTTGTTGTTCCTCGCTTGTTTGAGAATCTAGCGTGCCAAAACTCATTTGTTGAAACTATTCGCGATACACTGATTGTACAATGTATTTAATAATTCAGAAACCTTCGAAGGCCAGCACACAAAAACTCAACTAAGGTTCCCGGGCATGCGTTGCAATGCCTCTTTTTTTCTTAGTAGGCACACATATACAAAGCAGATGCATTTACATGTACAAAATAAATGAAAGACAATAATATTTTGTGTATTAAACTAAAGTTGAAAAATTGTATTCAAGTGCTTTGGGATATACGTTGATATGGTTTTACCACCCTCTGAAAAAACAAATAAATTTTTTGGCTTTCCCACTCATGAGCATGTGAGAAGCATGGATTTTCCAGGTTTAATCCACACACTTGAAGCGATTGACCTTGTGCCTTGTTGATGGTTATTGAGAAGGCAAGGCGAACGGGGAAATGTATTCGTTTGCCAACAACTATTAAATTAGTCACTGAACCTATCCTTTAAATGCTGCAGGAGTGAATAACCATTCATAAAATCGCAATCAAATGGATATTCACTCCTGGTTACCAAGAAAATTTTGTATTGTTGAAATGGAAGAAAAATTGATGAATTTCGAGATAAAAACGCAATACTTGGGCAAAAACGAAGCGTATAAGAAAATTTAATGAAATAATTAAACACTGCATTCTTTTATACGTTCTATGATACAAATTTCCATCCAATATCTTTAGTGCAAGTGATTTAAAAAAGCAAATAAAGAAACGCCTGCTCCGAATTCAATGCTTTTCTTATGGGAGTAAATGTTAAAAATATTTGGGTAAAAAACCCCAAAATTTGGCATTTTTATAACTCAGAAACCTGTATGAGCACGAGTCCAACAACTCACCAAAGTTTCAACGCAATCGGATTAATGATACTGGCGGACATAAAGAATGAACCAAACAAACATTCTTTTTTATATATATAAGATGGCCGGTCGCCGGTCTAAAAAACGGTCCAAACAGGGGAAAACGCTCCATTCGCGAATTGCGCGGCCTTATTTCTGTCTCTCTGAATGGAAGCTGTAGAAGGATAGGGGTCTTCAAAGTGCTTATATACTTTCTATTGACGTTTATTTAGTTATGTATATTGATTTGAAATTAATCTGTTTACATGCTGACTCACAAATAAAGAAAAATTAGAGGTGGGCTCCCGGGTACCCTGGGTGTGTTACAACGTGGTAAAAGTTGGGTGTGCACATAAGGGTTAAATGAAGCCAAAGATCATAGAAAAATGCACTGTAACTGCTCCGCTATCACTTACTTTTTCTTATGGTATCCATGTTTAGACATATGAACAAAGTAAAGGTAACTTAGAGGAAGTAAGAGTTAAGCGGATAAAGGAAAACTAGCAAAGCAAAAATAATCTTTCATAAAAACTATCAATTTAGAATAAAAAGAACTTCGCAATATTTTTATAAATACGTATTAACGCTTTATAATGACAACATAACCCAGTTTGAAACATTTTTGGATAAGTATAACGATTTCCATACATATTCCGAGAAACTAACAGTAAAGCAATAAAATTACCTACGGAAATAAATATATCACACAACCTTTATAATTCATCGACAGAAAGGAGCCATACCATTTGGTTTTTCAATAGCTATTTACAATGATTAGATCTGTTTGCAACGTACAGGAGAGCCTTGAGTTTCAATCTTAAAGTAATCTATATCTATTAATATACGGAAATATCAGGAAATTTTCTAAAATCAATAAGTAGAAATTTTTAAAACACCTATACCGAAGCAATCCTCCTAGAGTACAGAAAAACTTTCCCTGATACGTGTATACCCACGCCTTAGAGCTTAGCAAGAAATTAGATTTACCAAAACCTAACTCTCCAACAATCGGATAAAGTGACAAGGCGATCCAATGTTCTTGTGAATAATACCGATGCAAGATGTGAACATCCAAATTTCCGTTTGCGCTCAGGTTAATTACATATATGTTATTCGTAAACGGTATTGACCAGGATACAAAGCACGATTTTCAAAAAGGTAAAGATTGCTATTCGGAGGAATCAACATGTTAATTTATATTGATATTTGTAGATTCTAATTTAAAATAATTTAAAATTCCTCATGAGTACCTATGTTAAATCATTTAATGCAAAATATATGTATTCCTTATTTGGTCTAAGTGTTTGTACATCAGGAAATCGATATCGATAAATGTCTGAATTAGCATTCATGATAGCATTTTAACTGACAGAAAAAAATGGATAGGTTGAACTACATTATTGCCAACTGATTGTTGGAAATCTAGGGCCACATAAAACAAGTATTCGAAGGTTGCGGTAAATAGTTTTTCAGCTCGCAAGTATATACACCATGCATGACAAAACAGCCACTCTTTTGTGATAATAGATGGCAGACGTGACTTTTGAACTTATACCATCAATATATTTCGGCAATAACGAAGAGCTTTTGAAATTCTGACGTAAGCTTCCGCGGTGTTTCACGATGAAGTAATGCTGAATGGCTTCCGGTGTTCCACCACGTTATTTACAACGCGGTGTTGTGTTTGTGTAAACAACGCGGTGGAACACCGGAACCAATTCAGCATTACTTCAACGAAGAGCTTTGTTATATCACTCATGAAAAATCTCACCCAGTTACAAATATATGCTAAAGTAAATTAGCTGAATATTCAGGTAAAATAAAGTTCTCAATAAAGTATGAGTGTTCAAGTTTTTAACTAATATTACGGAGTAAGTGTGTTAATTCAAAAATTATTTGAAAATGTAGCAGCCTTTATTGCGCTAAAGTAATTACAGTAGGCATTTCATGATTTAGTTGGTCTCTAGAGCTATATTAGGGTAAAAAAATATTAACTTCCAATAACGTTACTATGTGATCTCACAATAATGGAGCCTCATCGGACAATATGAGTGAGACAAACTAGCTGACCATTTAATGTAATGTTACAAAATTAAAAGTCAGTAAAATCAGGGAACAAAGATTCTCGGTGTCAAAAATTGAGTTCCTCTACATTGAAAAATAAAGTGCTGCTATAGTTTCACGGCTGGTATTCCGATATGTAATGAGATCAAAGGTTCTCACTTAAATATGATTCGATTTATCAACATCATTCACGAGTGAGCAAAGTTTTCAAAGCAAAACTTTCGTATTTCTCAATATTCTTCCTTTCATTAAACGCGCTCTGAAAAATTAGCACCCCCACACCATTGTCACATCATTGAGTTCCATGCGTCCAAGTTTAAAATTTTAATATTTTATATAATTACAAAACGTTACAAGCAGGCAATCGCCTGGTGGTAACATTAACATTAGCACAGAAAATACATATGAAATTTTCAAAACACTTCCAAATAAACCATTAAAGAATCGAGGAACACTTATTTCTAAAAATTTTAACGTTAGCAGGAAAGATCTCAAAAATACTTCAGGTAACTCATTCCACTCCTTTATACCTCTGTTTAAGAAGGATTGCTTCAATATATCCGTTTTCTGCTTTCTACATTTAATTTTGTATTTATGGTCATTTCTTTCTATGTAGCAGGGTGAGTCTAGCCTTTGATTTATTTCCTCCCAAGCCCGTTCTTTTGCTTTGTATATCCCGCATAACCTGTTTATGTTCCTCCTTAATTTCAAAGGTTTCCAACCCAGATACCCCAGCATGGCTGTGACACTGTCACACCTTTTGTGCCTGCCTAAAACATACCTGGCTGCCTTCCTTTGTACTTTCTCCAGCTTGAATATATCTGTTTTTAAATGAGGATCCCACCCTACCGTTGCATATTCTAATACCGGACAAACCATAGTCCTGTAGGCCATTTCTTTGGTTTCTTTATTACTCTCCTAAATATTTCTCATAACCCAGTGCAGAAGCTTTTAAAGAAAGATTTAAAAGCTTTTCTTACAACCTTATCGATGTGTATTCCCCAATCAAGTTTTGGCGTAAAATTAACGCCCAGGTGTTTAAAATCGTTGCAATTGTCAATATTTTTTCCGAGCAGAATATATGACCTATTTTCTTTATTTTTCCTTTTCGTAAATGTTTTTGTTTGCATTTCAAGCACGCAAAAATGCCAGCCCGTCGTGATGTAACGCATAGTAATTAGTTATGAAATGAGCTGCCATATATCTGGAAAAATGCATACCTCTTTCTTCATTATTCCAATACATAGAAGGTCATAATTAATGCATTAAAACATGATTTTTAATGTTGGCTACAAGAAATAAATATTTTCAATTTAACGTAAAAATGAATACCGCAGTGGGGCTCTACACAAGGCTCCCATCAGAGTATGCCGTTTGAATGCGGTTTTCTTGGGTGAACTGATAACGTAGCCAGACCATTCACGTAGCTGACCAGATATAAATTGAAATTAAGGTAACATGAAAGTAACACACAAGGAAATTTTCAATATGGATCATGCATGAAATTTTATCAGGCTTACCTTTGTGGAAGTTACTAGCATTCATGATTAAAAATTATTTTGTTTGAATACACAATTTTTTATTTAAACTAATCGACCCAGGTTTTAGCAGCTATGTGCCATTATCTAGGTAAAGGTTTTACCTTGATAATGGCACATAGAAACCTGGGTCGATTAGTTTAAATAAAAAAGTGTGGATTAAAACAAAATAATATTAATCAGGAATTGATCATACAGTTTTTTTTACAATCGTTGAATCTATTAAAATAAATTATAAGAAGGCAGTATCTAATGACATTTAAATTTGTGCACACCGCTATAAAAATTCTAAGCATACAACGATACATCCTTGCCAATGAAAATTGAAAGTAATTTGTACCAATGAATCATGCTTTGGATATAATTACATGCAATTTCATATGACTTAATTTCGTTTTATCGACAAGTAGTCTTATGCATGTGTGCATGAGAGAATGTACGTGAAAGTTATGCACTACATTTGTTATATATTCCGAACCTCAATTTGTTTATTCTCCCCAAAAGAACCTTGTGTTAAGTTTAGCAGCTAACATTTTAATATATTTGTTGTTCAGTACATAACCACGAAGGCAAATATTTCCAACAATACTCTAAGAGAAATATTTCCTTTAATGATAGTGTTTGTTCGATGTTATTATATCATTCATGATGAGATTCTCTCCTCAATCCAGGTCAAAGTATTTCAATATTATTGTCTATAATTCTCTTCTGATTATTTCTCCTGCGCTGTACTTGAGCGAAAATGAAAAAAATGAGTTTAAAAGTTATTGCTTACATCCTTTCATTACAAAAATAAAAACTCCAGATATTTATTACTAAATTGCAGGCAATCAATAAATCTGTGCAAATGGTAGAGGGATATTTCTAAGTACACCAGTCAGCACAGCAAATCGATAATAATCATTTTTTGTGCTAGAAATTTTACTATTCCATTCCGATTTTTTAAAACTCATGTCACCTATTACAAAATCGAGGAAGCTTCGGGGTCGCCATTATTCATGACTCAATTCTTCAAATTAAAGGTGAGATATTCCCGTTTAAAATTGTGATATTTTATAGACCACATCCTTATGGTTGCATCAGATTAACCGTACAACCAATAAAATAGATGATATACTGCTTTCATTGATGAATGACGTCTTCTTTTAAAAATTATTGTCCTCTGTAGTTCCCAAAGGTACCACTGCATCAACAGTCCATATATCCCAACAGTATCATCTACCTACCCACCTATCCTTCATGGCACCAATGACCTCACCTCTCTGAATAAACTGACCAACCGACTTTCACTCGACCTACCCCCACACTTCAATTTAACAGTTGGTTCACGGGTCTTCCACGGAGGGTACCATCCTTCCCCCGGTATCAGACTCTCGCCTATGACCAAGGAAAGAAGGGCCACGGGAATAGGAAGGAAAGAAGGATAGGTAAAAAGGGTTTGGAAATGGGCAGCTTCCGACCCCAGAGTCATCTATAGACTAAGGGGCAAAAACGGAACGCGAAACAAGCATTTTTTCAAGGGTGTTGGCTACGCCGAGTTCTATTAATGAGAAAACGGCAGAGTCGCAACCGGTCGTCCAGGGCCCGGTCCAACCGATACTTCAATTTAACATTATAGTTTCGATTACTCAAGTCCCAATTTACCAAGGTTCCATATTATTCAAGGTACAGATCCTAATTGTTGTGGCTATACCAAGCCAGTTTAGCTCATGCAAACGAACGCCAGAATCCGGCAAACAGATTTACCTCCAAGTAATAGGCGGTTCAAACATCCACTTCTCTATTCTCAACCATTTTATAATAACCATGTCAAAAAAAGGAAGCACGACAAACATAGAAATACCTCGTCGCGTCTTATTGTCGCACATACGTACATATTCCGTATAATCTCAGTTTTTGATTA
Organism: Pyrrhosoma nymphula; assembly: GCA_963573305.1. Lineage (NCBI taxonomy): Eukaryota > Metazoa > Arthropoda > Insecta > Odonata > Coenagrionidae > Pyrrhosoma > Pyrrhosoma nymphula. Next base: position 90,439,029 of record OY754330.1, read on the forward strand.
TCCATGATATCCTCAGTCCACATTATATACCTCGGATGGTCGAGACTTGACAGTACCTCCCTGCTTACAAGTATGCACTTTCCTTCTCTGCTCCACACCTGATCTGATCCTCGATTGTCCCTCCGTTCCCCATCCGAGAAGTTCCCGTTCTAGTCCCACCTTATGTTTTGAAAAACTCTCCATCTCTCGCTCTTTCACCCCGTCCCAATCTCCCACCTTCCCTCTCTTACCCGGGAATACCAGCTGGAGGGAGACCTACTGCACCACTCTCCATCGTTCCCTTTCCCTCCTTCTGAACGTCCTCCCTCCTTTCCCTTCCTTTCAAAACAACTCCCCTGACTTCTTAAAAGGGAAACTAGAAGAGTGGAGGGGCGGAGTACGGGTGAGAGTGGAGGCGGCGACAGCGCCAATTGAATCGGGTCACTGCTTCGCCGACCACCGCGCAAGCCGAGATTGCGAGTGACGAGATTGGACAGGTTGAGGAAGGGCATAGTTACGGATACCTGCTTGTCGATACGTCCGGTCATCTGATCGGCTTGTTTTTGGAAGAGCAAGCGTCTACTGAGTTGTTTCATCCCAGCTCGGAGGGAAAAGCAGAGAATGGGAGGTTCAGGGAGGGCCATATAGCAAAAATCACGATGAAGAGAGACTATGGTGGCGATATGGTTGGCGTGATGGCTTACCGTCTCAATGGTCTATGTTCAAGTCTTGGCAATGGAGAGATTTTTGTGAAATACCGATCACTCGGTTTCAAGTGAAGAAAAAAGTTCAATACTCCATCCGTCCTTGAAGCTGCTGCCGTCTAAAGCAAATGACGGTGACGAAATTTCCATTAGATACTTAAAGCATTCCCTTACGTTACCATTCTTGATTGACCTAGAGTGATGAATATTGAGTTTCACGAAATCCTACTGAAATTGCCATGAGAATTAAGAAGCCTGGGTAGCTTGGTGTTTTACACATTGGCCCGACGCGCCAAAGGCCCACTGTTCGATTCCTGGTCCAGACGTATTATCTCAATTTATTCGTATTTTGTCAGATTTCTATCCGTCGAATGGGGCGTTAAACTGCGGACCTGCGTCTTTGGTTAAGAAATATTACATATAAAAGTTTTGCCGACCCCGTGTTTCTCTTTACCCTTCCACCACTTCAAATTCACGTGATCCTCTCCTTACCAATCCACCTACTTGTCCCCAATAGCGCAAATGACCACAGTTGTCGGAGGTCTCCCTAAGTAACCAACCAAAGATAGTCGCTAAAGAGGACATGACTGTGGATTTAGAAGGACTAGGATTCAAATTATTTAGCTATCAGAACCTTAAATACCTGGTTGAGGAATTTGTAAAGGAACAGCAATTATAGCTAGAACGAAGAAGACGCGACATTGCGAAGAAAGATGCATCAAGATAACAGAAAGTAAAGCAAGATGGAACGGAAACAGAAATCGGAATCGGAACGAAATGAAGAAAGAAGATTAAAAACTATGAACTTTATTCATGCTAAACGTCGCTTAAATATTTATTGAATTTAGCAAGGCAATAATGCATTTAAAAATTTCAGTCTAATAAACTAGGTAAAACATACAATGTTATAATTTTTACGAGGGTAAAAAAGGAACAAAAAATAAAGTTACCGCATAAAATATCACACCGTATATTTTATTAGCGAGTGACGATGGTTTAGAAGCTTTGTGTCATCACACAAAATACCGATACCGTGGTCTTTTGATACGAAATTTGAGTGAACTTTAACGAAGTGATTTTATTTTTTATATTAATTTTTCAGTGCGTCGCATTTTATCAAAGTCTTTCTATCGGTACCATATATAAAAAAATACAACAAGTGATTACCGAAAGCATGAATTTGATAAAGCGATTTTATTCGTCATGAGCATCAGTCAACATCACAAAGTTATGACAAATATTGTTTCCTACATTGTAAATGCACCCCGAATCTACTGTTTAAAACAATTGGTTATAAAGGTCAAAGTCCCTTCGGTATTAAAAAACAGTATCGAAGCAATGTGAGGTCGGAGAGTGTAGGGTGGCAGAGGGGAGTCCTGAAGTCGCTAAGCTCTGGAGACCCCAAGTCACGCTCGACATGGAGTGCCGCCGTCGGGTACTAAATGATAGAGACAAGTACAACAACACCAAACCTTTCTTGCTTACAGGTCAACCCCGAGAGTAGTCAGAGGTTGGAAGATGGATATCCTTTTAACACTACATGATCTGGAACACTACACAGATCATAAGGCAAGCCATTAAATTGAATCATTGGACGGGAGCCAACTGAAAACGCTGGGATGAACTAATGATTGGTTAGCATCGAGTTACAGCTCACATTAACCGTCATGAGACCATTCATATATATTCATATGAAATCTAAATGGAGGTCAGCAAATGACGCAATAGATTCGGAATAACTTCATTCGGACACCATTTCTCCTTTAATTGAACCATATCTAAGACTTATCATGGGGTCCCAAAAATCAACACATGCATGCTGGGACACCAACCCAGCCTCGATGTAAATCATGTTACATAGTTTGGAAATTAAAGCATATTATCAAGACAGACTGCAATATTTTTTAGACAATTACCAAATCGATGAGGTTTTCATTACTGTTTCAAAACATTAATTATAATATAGATTACGCTAAATACGTATACTTCTAAATACATAATAATCAGGGGCATCCCTAAAAAATGTTTCTATCATTCCTATGGTGGAAAGTGAATTTATCATGATTTCATTGCATCTATGCTGAGATAATAGTAGCTGTAACAATGGACCAGCAGGTCTAATGCATATGTCAAAAGTTTCCACACTGAAAAGAGCCTACCAATCTATCATCCATTAATCAATCCAGAGCAGGGAATAAAGCGTCTGAGAGACAGAGTGTAATAAATTGTTATTCACCGTCACACAAAGAGAAAAAAATCCTGTAAATTAAATAACTCCCGGAGACACTATGGAGTTTCACCAACTTAACCTTATCAAAATCTCACCGCTTCCTAAATTTCTTAGAGGAGCCGCAAAGTACGTGGTGCTCGTACCGCCTTAGCGACAAAACATGTACATTATCATTCTATTGATAATTTACATTTTTCTAAAATTATCATAGTGCGTAACAATAATGGATGTAACTAGCATTGTATACATTGACTCATCAAAGCATCCAGTTAAAATTTAAAAGTTCCGCTAGACAGATATTTTTCCTTTTGCTCATATTCACATTCAAATCAATGTGTTAGCAGTATAGCACAAATGGGTCTCATTATTAGTAGCCAAGTATTAGAAACTAAGATGGAAGTTGGAAAGACTGGCATAAGGTGGTAAGCGGGTAAAAATTTCGCCTGTATTTCTCTCTTATCCAAACATTAACAGCATTCGTAACACTCATTGCTAGCGATACAGAATGCAAGTAAATATTTATACTGGCTTTTTATTGATATTTTATGCCAAAGGTAAAAATTATGGTAAGCCAAACAATTTCCGGTCCTGAAAATTTTTTTGCAAAGGCAATTTATACTTAGCTATACATTTTCCACTAGTTTTTCGAAGCTCAGACTCAACGTGTTACGCAAACTTCCACTTTAGATTCGTCGCTATACTAGAGGGAACCACAATGCGCAGTTTCGTAGCCTTTGATGTACAAATTAATTATTTTAACTGTAAGTCAACGTAATCGAAGCATTTTGTAGCAGTACATGTATGGATTCAAACATTTTTTTCTGGATTGTTAAAAACGAAATAGAAAGAGTGGCTCTGAAACGTAGCATTCTTTAAGCTCCAGTAGAAAAGGGTGCAAAGAAGAGAATGATTATCGATAAGGCGCAAATTCATTCAAGTATTCTGCCAGCTGATTGGTAGGTTCTTGGGCAGTCCCCATTCTGTATCCCAATCTAATAGAAATTGTCTCGCTTTCCCTCCTAAGGATGGCAGGTTATTAGATCCCTATTCAATTCTTCATATCTTCTACCTCCTCTTATTTCGTCCAGAATTCCTATCCTCCTCCTTCCTCGCTTCCCCAGTGTTCTCCCCTCTATTAAGGCGCAAATAAGAATGAAAATTATCGATAAGTAATCAATGTAACCATTTATTGATAGTAAGATAATGTTCATTTGTGTCAGGAAAGGTTGATGGGTTCTCTATTTTTACAAAAATTACCCTCATCCATGCTCTAGTAGAAAATTTTCTCGTCAGTAGGATTTTTCTATTATCAAGATGTTCTCGAAATTCAAGGGAACAAATTAAGAACACGACGATAACGATGCGAATTTATGCGATACGAAAAGGGAAAACGTGGGTATTTTGTGATAACGGTCTCTAATGGGAGGCGAAAGACCGGACTCGAATGGTAGAGGCGGGGGGGGAGAGAGAGAGAGCGATGAGCTGGCCTGGGACCAAGAGGGAAAGACACATCGAGGGTGGAAAGGGAATGGGAGGGCGAAGAGCGAAGGGAGAGAAAGCAGAAAAACTGGTAGGAGGAGGCAAGAGCAAGCGGCGGGCACAATCCATCACGGCCGTCCCACACCGCAACTCCGCGTGCCCAGTCAGTTCTCCTCCCTCTCCCCTCCACTCGACTTGTCAACTCTCCACGGCGTTGCAGAATTCCCCGCGTGCACGCCGCCGGCTTCTGCAAACTTCGTCAGGGAACGTTTTAAAGCGGTCACTTTGTCGCTCTCCGCAAGAGAGCTCTTGACGGGTAATTCGCGTCGACGTTGTTACTCCCAACCGATACAATCCCATCTGCACATCCATTTATTCTCTCTCTTCCTCCTCGGATTATTTCTCCTTTACATCTCCGTCCACTTCTTCCACGTTCGATTCCCCTTTCCGCCCGGCTTCGGACAAGGCGACGTGATTCCTCCCACACCAGGCAGAATCCTGAGGGACCCAGCCATGCATTGAAGTCACTCCAACCATTTCCCCAATCCTAGTTTGCCTCCGCGGATTCCAGCTTCCTCCTCCACGTGCTTTACCTAAGGGTCCCTTAACTTTCTTCAGTGGTCACTCTTCGCCCTACCACTTTCAGCACGAATTGTGAACGCCAGTCACCTGGTTCTTCTCACTTTAGTCTCTCAACCGCGCGGGCTGTCCCGCTGTGAACCTCTCGGACATTTTTCATATTATTGCTTGGATTATTCACGTGCATGACAGGATTTCCGCATGGTCACGGTAAGTGCCTCTTCGTCATTCTTTCTCTCTTCTACGTATCTCATTCATAGAATGAGGAACATGCATTATTTTTAAAAGCTACTTAGATAAAAGTTCATATTTTCAACTGTGCTCCACCATTATTTTCTCAAAAAATGACGCTGGTTTATGAAAACATTTCTCGCTGAAACTCACGCGCGCTCTACGTCGTTAAAAACTATCGGGAATATGGTGTATGACGTCACGGAGCGGAATTTCTACCAATAATTCGACACCTTTAAATGTGAAGTTCAGCTGATTTATCCTTGTACTGGGATTTGATCCCTCCTGTCGGTATAGTTATGGATATGTGATATCCATATGGATATGTGACATGAATCTAGAACACATGTGGGTTACATAATTGAGTTTGTAGGGAAACTTTTCACCATGCGCAGCACTGAAATATGAGGAATAGGTTTTATGCATGTTCTCCTTTATACACATATAAGTTCCTTTTTGCCCATTGTCTGATTGACGAATTCATTCCAATCTTCACGATCAAGGAGAATTCCAAGTTTTCTCGGGAGGTAAATTACACTTTTTCAGGAGGTTGCATTGCATTGCGGTGCAAGTAGTAGGTAGATCTAACTTTTAATTATCATTTAATTTGCCTCCGTGAAACAACCTGGGAATAATTTTCTATTCCTGAGCAAATGAATACAAACTGAAGATATTAATACAATAGAATAAGAGTACTCAGAAAATCGCAGTTTCGGAAAATTAAAATCAGGAATTATAATACCGGTGACTGGGAATTAAGGTACGTTGTTGTGACAAAAGAGACTTCTTTTGATTGAAAAACTAAGTTGGAAAATTCAGGCTCTTAGGAGAAGTGATCAAATATCGACCAGAATAACGATTCCATAAGCTTATTTGAAAGGATGTGGTGGATTAAAAAACTTTACGAGGACCTAGTACCTGATTCTACCAAATAATCCGGAAGTGGAATAGCAATCCGGAAACATCAATAAGGGATTTACGAATTATGTAAAAATCATAGCAGACTTCCAGAATTTAGCAAAAATAGCAAATTCAAGTGGTTATTTTTTAATTTCTCTGATTTAAAATTGTGATGACCACCCTGATTGCTCTACATCTACATAATACCCTGTAATGTTTTTACCAAACATGTATATGCTACAAGATATTTAGGGACTATGACTGTCAATGTATGATGCGAAAAAATGCATGTACAGACATAGGTGTAAGACCTATACAGCTAGTATGCGAGGCATGCATTTAATACTACTAAAAGCAGATTGATAAAGAAGCGTAAATAGCCTTATTTCACTAGCTTCAATATCTGTCACACAAACTGATTATTAATTTTTCTTGGCAACCAAGTCTGTAACCATCCGCGGAAAACATTAAACTCCAGGCCGTCTATTTCCATCCTAACTGCGACAGAAGACTTGAATAACTAATTATCACAACGTTATTATCAAGTATAATGCCGATCTTTGCAGCACGCTTTCGGAATCCGTCTTTATTAATCGTATTATTAATTCTTTCTATTATTCTTCCAGATCGCATCCCTCAACGATATAGATACCGTATTTCTTCGAATATAAGCCGCACTTTTTCCCCCCGATTTTGGGGCTTCAAAATCGGGGTGCCGCTTATATTCGAGGTGCGGCTTAAATGCGAGAACTTTCTTAAAAATCGTAAAAATGACATTTGAAATGAAATTTGAGCAAACCAGCCATTCGGGTTCACGTGGACGCCAGCTAAACCCACCTTAAGCCACGGGGAAAGTAAGAAATAACACTGAAAAAGGTTAAATTGGTGCACAACTCATTCATATATTAAAGGATAATATAGGTAACATTGTGTCACAGTTACATAGGTAATGTAAAAAAGATATAAAATTCTAATGCCTAATGCTGTAGTTAGTACGGGATGCACTAAAAAGGGTACGGCTTAAATTCGCATATTAACTTTTTTCCTTCTTTGAGATCCCAAAAACGGGGTGCGGCTTATATTCGAGTGCCGCTTATATTCGGAGATATACGGTATTATTATTTATACTCGTCACGGCCCGTTGATATTTCGCAATCCCGGACTCGACTGATTACTTATTGACCGACTCCAGTAATTGGTTTCGAATTCATTTATTTTATTCCTATTGCCATCGCCCAATGACAGAATTCCGAGGAGGCTTGGTTCGGTCAAAGATTTTTCATCAATTTTACGGTAAATCGATAACTTTATTCTTTTTTTTTTAGAAGGGCTTAATTTTTTTCCTTTCTTCCAAGGGCAGCGATGAAAATAATTCTTCGCGGGATGTGACATCGTGTCGGCAGCGGCAAGGTAGTCGGGCGTGGGTTTTGAAATTACAAAAGCATTTTTTCATCGTAAAATAGTCACGACGTCATTTAAGCAATTTAATGTCCGTAACTATCAGCATCTACTCTTTGTATTGAGAAAAAAATGGATTTTGTGCGTGCTTTTACGTCTGAGATATAGAATAAGGATAAGAGATAATTTAGTAACAGACACGCGCTCCTATGATACAGATGCTTACCCAAATAATGCATATCGTCCATCAACTTGGATAGATACAACTCCGGAAACTTACATTAGCCGTGATGTGATAAAAACCCACATGAGCACTCTATTTTAGCAAATTAATTGAGAATGAAAAACTCGACTATGGAGTTCTTCACCCGTCATTTAAGGTAGTAAAATGTAACAGTTATCAGAAGAAAAAAGATAAAAGAAACAAATATAAAATCTCTAATAATTTACTCTTTAGCTTTTGCAAAATCTTTGGTCTTATCCTGGTTTCCACGTAAACAATTTGTTACTTAATGTTTACTTTTACCAGCGAAATCATCTAATTACATAAAGTTTAAAATGTGCCAGCAATACATTTTTAAATCAACAGGAACTTTATTATCAAGTTTTCGTACAGTTATTTTATAACTGAATAATTTCATTCACATATAAAAAAAGGATGATTTTTGGATGACTTTAACCGAACCTTTTCGGCCTGAAACTTGTTTCAAGAGAAATAAGACATACATGAGTGATGTACAACGTGGTTTCGGTTTTAGAACAGCCTAAAAAAATTAGGAAATATGTAAAAAATAATCTAGAAGGTGAAATCACTCGTAAATGAATATATATAAATCGATTCAGATAATTGAAAAAACTCAGGTGTTTAAAATTTTTTTACGATCAAAAAATGAAGAGAATGAAATGAAACAAAATGATGTTCATGAAAAGGCATTAAATACCGAATGGTTGGAATATAGATTAACTAATATGTAAACGTCTTTATTATGTAAAAGTCCCTTCTTCCACCTAACCCCTCGTCGGTATATGAGTCATTGAACATGAAAAACACTGCAATATATATATATATATAATCATTGGAAGCTTTCACGAGCGTGAACACAAATATATATAAAAACTTTGTCACAAGTGTGACTAAAATGAGAACACATAAAAAAGACACTCACACGGGTTGTAAATTTTTCGGTGGATCGCCGCCACCTTCTTCAGCGAAAGGTATAGGAAGAATCATTCTTCCTATACCTTTCGCTGAAGAAGGTGGCGGCGATCCACCGAAAAATTTACAACCCGTGTGAGTGTCTTTTTTATGTGTTCTCATTTTAGTCACACTTGTGACAAAGTTATATATATATATATATATATATATATCAAAGAAATACTACTAATAACAATAGAAATATAACATTAAAGTGATATAATAATTATCAGAAATCAGTGTAAAAAGATATATACAGTTATGGGTAAAACGTGAGAATTTTGGCTGGCATCCATCGCGGAAAAACAACCCACTGTATGAAAACACCCACACATGAAGGGGGGGTGTGAAAAACCTGCGAAAGAAGCTAATGTGACTCATAATAATGGATAGTATAAATGCACAATAAATACCAACATTGAAATTTGTATGTGAATTTCTTTGAACAGAGAGTATTTTATGTGTATTCGGCATATTACGGGGTGTATTTTACTAGTCACCCTGCTCTGTCTTGAGAAGTGTCTTATGTTATCCCTTTTCGAAATAAGATAGTGATGGTGCATTTCGTAAGGTAATGTCAAGATTATTCCACTCGTGGCTAGTGATTACAGTTATTAAATTATTGAATTGGACGGTTCGGTGGTGAGGTACCTATTACAAGTTGTTGGTTCCCTCGTGTGTTTGCTCCATGCACTTCGCTGAGTTTTTGAAAATCGTCTGTGAAGTACTTCGGCGTTTTTTTATGTGAAGGACTTGATAGAGTAGAGATAGTGTATGAAGCAAACGCCGGGAACTAGGTTTTAACCAGGAGAGATTTTTTTATGAAACAAGTAGTGTAATCATATATTTTCAGGTTGAATATGAGCCTAATGTAGGCGTTGAATGACCGTTGAAGTTTTACTGAAAGTTTCTGAGATATATCTTAATATGCTACATCAGCGTAGTCAAAATGGGGTAATATTAATATGGAAATTAGTTTTTTTTTAAGGGAGGCAGGAATGACGTGTCTCAGTCTGAGGAGAGGGAATAATGACGTATTAACTGCTTTACATAAATTAGTTACATGAGATGATACACGTTATCAGGGACAATTATTGGAGCTTGACCTACATGCTGTTTGTGTACTTAATATGGTTTCTATTTATTTTAGCAATAAATGCTGAAGTAAACAAAAGTACACTACATCTCTTAAATAGGAGTATTACTAGCTATCCAAACCCCTGGCATCGATCAAACCAAATGATTCTAAGCTTTTCCATATCAAAGTATTTTCCACGCATAGCATTCTTCATCAATAAGCATAAAATTTGGGTGAGTAATATTCTAAGCTTCGGAAATTTAAATTACATTCCAATCACCATAATTTCAAATACATTCCGTTCTGTATTAACAATGGAATAAACCATATTAGGGTAAATATACACATATAAACCTAAACCTAATAATTTAATTTAAACATCTCGGAGAACATTAGTTCCAAACATTTGTTGATAAGAATGTACATACTAATGAGAAAAGTTTTCAGAATTTTTTACGGGCGATTACTAAAAATTATTCTAATCTGTTTATTAAACATCTTAATTACACTCGATCGATCGAGCTGCGTGAATGAATACCGAATTTCACTAAATCAGTTATCTGGTATTTATACCATACATTTTCAACATTTTATTTTATTCTGGCATTTTATGGCCTGGATAGCAGATAAGCAGGATAAATTAAACATTTCACGGGAAGGTGCGGAAAATAAATGTTTATAATCAGATATTCGATTACAGACAATACTGATTCATCGTTAATTGTTTCTTAACCATTGGAGGACGTATTATTCACAGCTTTTTATAAGGATAAGGCGGTGTTGAATTTCTGAAATGAAATACTCCGAGCATAAAAGTTGACTGTAAACAGAGCACTTGACTCTTTCCCAGGGATTCAAATACGTTACGTAATCTAAAACTTTGTAAATTTTGTTGTAAAAGTAAACTTTACAGATGCCTACGCAATCTCTCAACTATGATGTGATTCATAGCAAAGGAAACATTTTCTTTTAGTCTGGATGGTGAACAACATTCGAACTATTACCGAACATTGTTCGGTAATAGTTCGGTATTGACCGATCTGGCATCACAATAAAAGCCAGCGCCAAAACGTGCTATGTTAGAAATTCATGGCAGAAGGCCATTTCCTTTCTTTGTCGTCACCTGACGTTTTTTTTAAGTTCTTCAACCAAAAAAGTTGCTCGTCCCTTTCATTGTCTGGTTGAGTAGCAACTATATCTGGACTTAGTCCAAAGACTCACAGTGCCATTGCTAAATCTCTTCCTCTAGGTTCACAACATTGCACAGATTTATTATGAGATTTTCTTCAAAGTTAGATTTCGTTTCCCTAAGTCTAATGAAAATAAGAGCTAATTTGTTGAGATAATTTGGACCAAAGTTCACAATTAATCATTTATCAGGCAGCTAATTTAGTTAGATTAGCGGCAAAATTACGGGCCAACTTTTCATGAATAAATCATCCGCTGCTCTCCTGTTGATCGCAAGCAACACATTTCGTCAAACAATTTTTCAAGTTTTTATGACCCAATGTTTATACATATCTGAGGCATATGCTAACTCTGCAGAGCTGGAACATTGCCTAATTTTGTAGCTAGACTTCGTTGAGAGGAAAGCGTATAACGTCAGGACAGTTCTTATGCCTGGATGGCACATTAATAGGTACCTATGCGTTGGCCACTTTTTCTGAAAGGAAATTAACCCCATTCTTTTGCTCAAACCACTTCACATCAACAGATTGTACTGTAAAACACCGCTAATGTAAAACTTAATGACATTATTCCCGGAAATGGGAGAGGGAAAAACGTTTGGGAAAGAGAATGATCGACATTTAATTAGCTAGCACCTCGCTGTCTGTGATGTGTCTGTGAATGGCGTGGGGGAAAATAAATATTTTACGTATCTACTCGAAATCTTAAGTCTCATTTTGTCACTTTTCCCAATCATGGAGAAGCAATACGTAATTTTTGAAATATTTTCTTTCCCTACTTCAAATAAAATTCTAAAATTGATCATGAAAATTATTACTCATTCCTTAATCCATTTGGACTAAGTCAAAGATAAAAGCCCAGTTGAAATACACTGATTTTGCTTTGAAAGATATGAGAAGTAAGCTACTCTTTCATGACCGTAAGATTTAAACTAATGCCACCACAATGGATTCTTTGGTTACGTGATTCCCTTTCCCAAACTGCATTGGACGTGTTTACTGATTGGCTGCATATCATTGCTCAGTATAAGCATTTGCAATAAGAAAATAGTTCATTGAAAGAATAGGTACCCGAGCAGGTTTGCACCAGTCATTTTATCATTGAAGACACATTCACCTTATCCTTACCACTCAATTAAAAGCGTTTCAATATAGTGGAGTGAGAAGAGGAATACTTCATGTTTCCATAAATTACTGTAGACAATTTTCCTTCCTAAAATAACAAATGGAAAGTTATATAAAAAATGTTTTTATGGTTATTTTCCTCGATAGCGGAGACAGAGCAGTAATATATCACTAAACCCCTTATGCAAAATAAAGACCCGATTAAAATTCAAATACTAAAAGTCAATAAAATTAGGTACTTTGCAAATATTTAAATATTTTGCAAACTTTACTTCTAGTTTAAATCACCTAAAATGCCTGGAAGTAGAAGATATCACAGCTAACGCATCTCCACCGGAAAATGCGGGAGAGGGTACTAAAAATTCTAAAATAATGATAGAAGCCAGTGACAGTTACAACTCTCCATTCCAAACGGAGGGTGGTCTCTCCAAATGAGATTAAATAATGGTAGCGAACCAACGGAGAGGACTTACAAACGAAATGCATGCAAATAAAGGCGCATAAATCAAAAAATGGAAGGCAAAATATGACTGGTCTCACTCTCTAAAGTAACGGTACACATGCGCATGATCAAAGAATCTTACAAGATCAATATCTACTTAGAATTACTGTTTAATGTACATACCAACAGGAATGACACTCAACATAAATATCCATTGTACCAATAGAAATAACATTTATCATTAAAGGCTGGAATCAGAATGCAGAAATAATTTTCAGTTTTCGACGAGTTATTGGGACGGCATTTCTCAGGAACCCGGGAAGCATCTCAAAAGCTTTGCGCTATCATTGATTCAATTTCGCCCAAGGCTTAAAAACATTTACAAATTGTTGAGTTGAGAGTTAAACGTTCTTTCGAGCAATAGTATTCATTCTCAATGCTCATTGTTGGTAGAGACAAGTGGAAAGAGTGAGCTGGATTGAGAGGAAAATAAGTAAGGAAATGTTAAATGTGGTAGGTGAGGAAATGAAACTGAAAAGATGAATAATGTTGCAGCAGAATTGGCTGAAGAACGCTTTGAGGGGTAATTACATGCTGAAGAGGGTGTGGAAGAAGGGACAATTTTGGGAAGTCAATAGTCATGTGAGAGAAAGGAGAAGAGGAATCTTGGGCGATATGAAGAGAGCCGAAAGATACGAAGAATTCAAAAAGGATTTGATTTGGGGAAATAGATTTACTTAAAAATATTTGAGGGAGACTCGGTGTGGTTTGGGAAATTAAAAACAGGACGGTCTTTGAATTTAATATTTATTCAGCAAAAAAGTACACCTGCGTCTAAGGAGTATCTTGAAAGCCACTTTAGGGTTGCGTAGCAGGGGATGATATTCCACCAAAACATGCTCTAAGTTATATGCTGCGAAAGTTTAAAGAACTGCGTGTGTTCATGCATTAGGCACATAAATATATAATTACGATATTAATTTTTTTATGAGAAATCTAGCCGGTGGCTATTCAACGTGTACGTCAGAACGAATGCTTATTACTCATATTATTCGTAGCTTGACAAATACATATGGTAAGAACAGTATAATGAGGACTAATAGAACATAATATGCGTATAATAAAATATTCGGCACCTACATCTTTCGGGTGTACCTTCAGCGTTATCTTTTGCGTCTGATGAGGGGGGTGATCAGCACTCGAGGCCCGATACCTTGTGTCCATCGCAACGATCCCACCCACTGTTGTATATCCGGTCAATAAGAAGACGATGGAGAAATGATCCATGGCAGCGGACGCCATGAACACCTGGAGGTGTGAGTCGGAAACGCAGAAACGTGACGCCAGGAGCACGAGGTACAAACACATCCGGCATACAAACGCACTAGCGATCACAGGAGCAGGTATGAATCAGAGGCGTGCAACACCTTTGCCACTGTGTTAATGCTCAACTCTGAGTCTCAAGGAAGAGTTTTCAAGGGGCACCGCCAGGTTATTATTGTACCAGTATCTCGCAAGGACTAGCTACAGAGGTCACTTAAGAGATTCTAACGTTAGTAAATGTCTTTTTTCTATACTCATTATGCTCATTTTACCAAAGGTAACTCTTGCCGAATTCACAATAATAGCAACAGTAGGAAATTTTTAAATACTTACCTATCAACAATATCAATTACAGGAATGCATGGGAAAATTTAATTCCAATTTCAATTCCAATAAAAATACCAATAAAAAGGAATTCCAATAATCCTCTTTTTATTTTTTTTTAATTTCAATAACATTGCTTTATTATTCATTAAGCATTTAATTCCTCGAAGCTAAATAAATGTCCCACGTAATGTAGAGCTCATCCGATTCCGGTATATTGAATAACAAAGATTATGTATAAATGAGGAGGGAACATTTTTTTAAAAATATGTGTTTGGCTAAGCTTCGAAGTGAATTGAATTTTTGCAAGAATTTCATTAGCTTAAATTTTGCAAAATTTACGATTAGGTTCATAATTTCTAGGCTTTACAATACAATACAGTGTCTAAGTTACATTCAAATCTACATCCATGAATTTATGCCTCCTTGAAGTTTTCAATTATATCATTTATTTGTTACCATAACCAGGGAAACGTAAAACATTTGAAGCGAGGCCAACTATTATTTCTTCATCTTTTTCATCCACATTATTCACAAACTATTTTTATATTACTTGTATTAACAGTACCAAAAAAACAAAAATACTAAATGTGAAAATGTAACTCCGGAAATACTATACTTTAAACCCTCGCATTTAAACCATCGCACGTACAAAGAAAATTTATTTTATTTTATTTTCCTTTCTTGCCTATTGAGTAATGAAAATATATGTATGCAATGAAATGAAATATGGGCTTCTTCACAAAAATGCCATCATTTCTGATAAGTATAGAAAACAAGTGAATTACCGTTGGAAATTCAGCAAAAGAATTTTTTAAATACTAATTTATAAGCCTCCAAAAGCTTCAACTACGATCATATATGCCATTCTATCAAAGTTCCCAAATTGTGGCCTCATAGCAAAAAAGGATCGGTAAAAGAGTCGAGAATGGGACATTTTGCACGTAGAAATAGTGCAAAAATATAATGCGCTGGGACGAAGTTTTAAGTATCCCTACGGTCCGGGTTCAAAGTTACATTACAGCAAAATTGATTGATCCTGTATCGAGAAATATTTCAAATTACTTTTTCAAAGTGTAGTTAATTGCACAGACATTTCTCGGGAGATAAGCCAAATTAATGGCATTCACGTTTTTACCAATGTGTTGTAGTTCAATTTATCCCTTTCACAGCGTAACTGATTCCATGTTTACAAAGCCTATTTCCAGACTCAAGAGAGTAAAATTTCGAAAGCAAATCAATTGAAAAGTTATCTAATTACACAATTTTATGAATAAAACTTAAAATTTTCGTCGTTTCATGTAGAAATGACGTAATTTTCATTATAACCTTTGATTGTACTACATAATATTTGTCATTCAACTCATATTTTTGGGATATCCAAATCTATATAATAACGATTACTCTATGGATATACTTACTTGATACCCGCAGAGATGGGAAAAAGTTTTTTTTTTGATCGAAGAGTTAATTCGAACTCTCAAGTCAGCAGATGAAAACATTAATTCCTGTTTCCAACATTTGCAGCTATACGGTTGACTTCGCAAATGTCAAACCAAAAACTGTCAAGAAATTGTTCAAAGTGGGAATTCACACGATGGATAGGCCTTGTAATAAATAAAATGTCCCACGTCATGGTGGTTAAATTTAATAAATAAAATGTCTGCCCCACGTTGTGGTGCCAAAAATATTATAGTCCGATTGGTCTTTCCTTCATTTTTTAATTACATAAAATTGATGATGATGATGCCCCACGTTGTGGTGGCAAACATATAATATAGATAATAATAATATCTCTCAAGTTGTTGTTGGGCGCCAGAAATGTAAAATGAAAATAAGAGTTAAGCTTTCTCGTTAATTAATCTCCTTTTAATCTCAAGTAAAGATTTGATTTTATATGCCCGTACCTTTTCCTAGGTATAAATCACCCTATACAATATCAAGTTAAACTCTTATTAATACTATGTTTTCACTTGTAGATTTCACCTTTTGCCTTTCCGGCCACTGATGATTTTACATTTATCACAAAGTAATACCTTTCGCTCATAAAATATTACCGTTCACATTTTTGGATGTCTTCACGGTCACTGGTGAGTTCACTAATCACAGAAAATAGTACCCTTCACACACAAATATTACCCGATGTAGTTGATTAGGCGCCGAAGTGTCTCCCTCGTCTTGCGTCTGCTACCGCGTATACTCTACTTATTATCGCAGCTATAATTAATAAATTGGCTACCAAGCGAACTTCACAATAATAAACTTAGAGTTGATGTGCTTCAATAATGACTAAATGCGCGTTCCCCGCCGCAAAATCGATTAAAGAAGAAATATTACGTAATACCTATGCTCCGCGAAATCATTTAAAGAAGACATATCACCAAAGACATATCAAAGACATCAAAATGCAAGTGCTCATCATAAATTGATTTTCCTCCTAGAAAGCATCTTTTTCACAGACGAGGTTATTATTTAAAAATGACCTTTTGAAGTTATGATCGAAAATTCGACATAATGCATGACTCATGACCAAGATAAATGAGTCTTCGCACATTACACACCTCTCAAGCTAGGCCTGGGCGATATTGATAATTCAATATCGGGATACGATAATTTTAGCATATCGTCAGGTGGCGATATCGATAACTCATATCGCGACGATAAATATCGTCTTATTGTGCCCCGATATTTTATCGGGGCACGATAAGATATCGGGGCACGATAAATATCACGATAAACATCGTAAAAAAATATCATGATATCGCGTCCCGATAAAATATCACGATATCGCGCCCCGATAAAATATCACGATATATTATCACGATAAATATCACGATAAAAGATGGTGATATTGCGCTCGTTCAAATATTGCGTAAATGCGCCCGATGAATTATCGTGATATTGCGCCGGTTTGTCGTGTCGGAAAAAGACAGCCGTTGGGTTGGCCTTCGCTTAAGCTGGAGCAAGCACGTGTGAAAACTTACTACTCTGATATCTGCCAATTCAAATTCTCAGCAGTTCTCTCTCTTTCAATTTCAGTGGTCCGATAGTTTATAGGTGACGTCTTGTTCAAACTTTGGAAGGAACTGAAAACAACTGTTTTGTACATAAGAGTATATATTGCCCACTGATCTAAATAAACCGAAACAAACTCAGCAAGGAGAGCAATTACACGATCTTTTATCGTGATATTTATCGTGATATTTATCGTGATATTTTATCGGGGTGCGATATCGTGATATTTTATCGGGAGGCGATATCATGATATTTTATCGCGACATTTATCGTGATCACGATATTTATCACGATATTTATCGTGCCCCAATATCTTATCATTCCCCGATAAAATATCGGGGCACGATAAGGCGATATTTATCGAGCAACGATATATCGTCAATTTTAAAAACTCAAAATCGGATTGGCGATATATTAAAATATCGCGATATTTTACGATATATCGATTTATCGCCCAGGCCTATCTCAAGCATCCAAGTACGACCTGCACAGAGCTTTATAAGAATACATATTGCATAAAAAATAGATATGAGACGCTTTGGAAATTCACTTTTCGCTTTCGATAACGTAGAAAATAAACCCTTTTAAGAATACGTGATGTCTATTATATTTCAATTTCTCAATAAAAAATTATTACTTATGATGGCGTCGTAGTTACGTTACAGCCTAAATACTCAAAATTAATTTCCCTCACAAAAAGTTTTCGGAGATGGCAAAACTTGAAATTGGCGGAGGGATTGGTGTTTTTTTTAAGCCCTAGACTCACCCTCCAACTACACTATCCCTTTGATAACTTATCATTCGTGTATTATTTCTCCCGCAGGCGGTCCCGCCCCGCCCTCCCCGTTCGAGGCCGGTAACACCGACCAGCCATGAAGCTCAGCGTGTCCGCCTACCAGGCTGGCTCGTCCTCGGCACAGAAGATCCTCAGCCAAGCGTCGCACACGCACCACGTGGTGCCGCAGCACCTGCAT
Organism: Pyrrhosoma nymphula; assembly: GCA_963573305.1. Taxonomy (NCBI): domain Eukaryota; kingdom Metazoa; phylum Arthropoda; class Insecta; order Odonata; family Coenagrionidae; genus Pyrrhosoma; species Pyrrhosoma nymphula. Next base: position 90,457,192 of record OY754330.1, read on the forward strand.
CACGGCGCCCTCCACGGCGTCGTCGCCAACTACGGCTCCACTTCATCGACGCCAGCGCCAACGCTCATCATTCCCCGAGTCCAAGTCTCCCGCCTCATCCCCGCAGTCATGGTGAGTTAGTTCAACACGATTGGAGTGATCAATAAAACAATGTTTTCATCACCATTGGTATTCTACCGAATTATTGGTGCTATTATAGAAATACTCTACATTCTGTCATGGTTAATTTTAAGAGTGAGACACTTATTTCAACACTAAGACGTCTTCAGTAGGCGCACTGATCATTAAGAGCACGACTGACACACATTTTTTTTCCAGCCGCATTCAGCTATCCATTGAGTTTTACAATACTTAAAAAAATAACGGGAAGTATTTGCATACTGCGCAAATTATGAGTCATTTTCTCGTTCAAAACCTTAAATCAACAGAGATACCAATCCATTAAATGATCATCATGCTTCTAGCCTTGCTCAATTTTATTTTTCGCAATTACATATTACTAAAAAAAATACAGATCACTACTGTTGAGCGATGGAAACTGAAACATTGGTTGGAAAGTATATGACAAAATACATAATCCAATACAAATAATACCCAACGATATAAAATAGCTATGAATCAGTAGGTCATGGTGGAGCATGCATCCAAATTATGTTGTAAGAGGTCATTAACCAACATTAGTATAATAGGGTTTACCTATTCCGGCGAGATGTGGTGGAACAGCATAACGACTGAACAAATGAACATTTTTGTAGGAATGACGCACCTTCTACACCGTACCCTCAAATGAACGCCACCCTACTCCCACCACCACCTTCAACCTACTTTGTGTGAACTTGCTTTCTCATTATTGTAATATCTGATGATGACGCACAAGCGTTGAAACTAATTGCACGTAATAAAAAATATAGGACGGTAACAAAAGATTTATTTATAAATTAGTATTATGACCAAAGAATATGACAAAGAAGAAAGTGTATATAGGAGTTAGAGACGTAATTTATCCCGAACATACACTTAGGTAGCTGCATATAACCCTAAACCTACGAACATGTTCATTTTAAAAACAAGTAAACGTGATTTAATCCAAATGAGAAATTCAAAACATAAAAATTAAAAGAAATTAGTGAAGAAGCATAGAATGATTTGTTATTTGACAGAAAATATCAAGAGTTTAATAAACAGGATGGGATCAGGTTTTTGAGAGCTTAAAAGGGGCAGTTGTACATAAGTCAAAGTCGTAGCTTATTTATTCCAAGTAGTAGCTTTTTGGATGATTGAGAATGAATAAACTTATGATGTTCATTTCCTTACTTCAGGAATACATAAGATCCAAAGGAGGAAAATAAAAACATATAAAAATTAAAATCCGTGAGAAAAAGTAGGAGGTAATCAAAACAAATTACCTGAATAGATGTTAAAATCTCGTGGAAAAATCAAAAAGGGATAGCTGAGGGCGGAATTCCGTGAGGTTGCGGAAGAAGTAGTAAATTAACAGAGATTTGTACGGCATAAATGTAAGCAGAAGAGCTCAGGAGAGACTTAATGTAAGTCACAGGGAGTTATAAGCGTGGGAAAGGTTATAGATGACCTTTCAAACCAGCAAGGGTGGGAGTATTGAAAACAGAGGCAGTCAAAAGCCTCACAACTATGAGTTAAATTCTCAAGATTATATTTTAAAATTTAAGTGCTCATCATAAATTGATTTTACTCCTAGAAAGCATCTTTTTCACAGACGAGGTTATTATTTAAAAATGACCTTTTGAAGTTATGATCGAAAATTCGACTTGGTGCATGACTCATAACCAAGATAAATGAGTCTTTGCACATTACACACCTCTCAAGCATCCAAGTACGACCTGAACAGAGCTTTATAAGAATACATTTAGCATAAAAAATAGAAATGAGACACTTTGGATATTCACTTTTCGCTTTCGATAACGTAGAAAATAAACCCTTTTAAGAATACGAGATGTCTATTATATTTCAATTTCTCAATAAAAAATTATTATTTGAACCAAATTCAACATTTGAAAATCATTTTCAGGCTCTCGAAATTAAGATATAAAATGTAAATTCTATTTGAATATTATCTTCAATCGATAACAATCGATAAACGTGTAGTTACAGAATTCTTCGTGCACTTATCTTGATATCTCCACATTTCTTACTTCCCGATCGCATTCCGTGACAGAAATCACCAAACCCCTTCCTCTGGAAAACATGCACTCACGAAGCTGGAGCATACCCTCTGACAAGCATCGACGAGAAGCCCTCGAAACCCCTGCGAGGACGTTCGTTCGCGAAACTCCGGAGAAATATTTTTTCGAGAAAGGCATCTGTTTGCTTTGCTAAAAACCTCATTCCGGTTGAAATGCTCTTTGAATCCCTTGCTCCGCGACCTACCACGCCGCCCTCCCATGAATTCGCCCCCCTCTTCCCGCCCCCCTTCCTATCCCCACCGCCTCCTCCAGCACAACCCTCCGCGCCTTCCTATACTCCCACCACCCCCCGCCTCGACAATTCCTCCCACTCCAGGAGTATCTCCATTCCATTCTTCCCTTCCTTCTATGTTTTTTCTCCCTGAAAAGATCCTTATTTTTCTCGTGCACACTCAGTTCGTTGTGTCCTATTCTTGTCAACCACTTGTCACTCGCTGATTCAGCAAGCGCCCTCTGCGAAAGGAAGCACAGCCTCTACCCAAATGACTGCTTTGACGCTTGTGAACGTCCTCCAAAAGTCATGCTGTTAATTCCGAGTATTTCGCTCATCCAGGTGATGCAAAACAATTAGTCTCACTGCCTATTCAGCGATTTTTAGGAGGTCGTCTTTGAAGTCTGCTTTACACTCTCGAAAGAAACGAGAAATTCACAAAAATAATAAAACCAATTGGTAACAATAATTAATGATTTTAAATAACTACCAGGAAAATACTGCCATTTATGGCGTCCGTGAAATACTTCCTTTTTAACTATCAAGCTAATGTTACAAGCAATTAATATTAGAGATTTTGCCATTAAACACATAGCCACTAAGTGCCCTATTACACCCTACAGTTTATAATTGTAGATCAAATATGCGACATTTTTCCTTTTGGAATACCTACTTAGACCTAACCACCACTAGATTGAATTCACTGTTGGCGTAATCAATCATATCATTTTAAGTTGTATAAAAATTAAATAATCATGAAAAATTGGCCTTGAGACTATGGTATGTACGTCAACTGAGTATATACATTCAATACGTGTCACCTGAACATTAGGCTGGGTGCACTTAAGCAAAAATCATAAATTAGAAAAGGATAAAAGTAAACTAACGTATTGAATGCACCAATAAGATAAGGGTATATAGTACTCATTTTCACAGGGACAGTGTAAATATATGTTATGAATTTGTGGGGATTGATTTATCACCTATCTATGTAATTGTGATTAACGAAATCCTATTAAAATGTTATTAACCATCGCTCTGGAATATTATACCTGAAGCGGCTCTTAAAATAATTTCAAAACAATTGATCAGAAAAATATCGAACTGCATTTTCTCACCCATGATAAAAAAATGTGATTTAAAGCACATAATGGGATTCGCGACCGAAGATTAACATGGACGACGAGTCCAGGCTTCACGATTAATACCGCTTATGTTTCCATAGGTCAATGTTGACCAGAAAATTACCTTCCAAAGCATAATAATGTATTTTTAGAAGGATCGCAATAGCGGCAGAAAAATCGCTAGGCGTTCACCTTGCTTGAAATGTGATAGATCACCATTGGGTAACAGTCGCTCCTTCTCATAGAACAAATTTTAGTAACAATGTTATCTAAAACTTCAATAGAGTCAAGCTAAAACCAAAGCCCATCGTTAAAACATCCTTTTAGTACATATTTTCGTCTGATTCAGTAACAAAGGGAACAAGGCCAACGTTGAATTGCAATACGGTATTTTTTCGGTGATTTCATTCATGATTTGACTGGAAATGTCATTGAACAGGCTGGCTCTAATATAACCTGGAACTTGAACTTGTGAAATAATATATGAATAATTTATCGACCGTTTCAATGATTATCAAATATATTAAAATTATATTTAAATGTGACGGTATGTAAAGTAACTTCCAGCAGCCACTGAATATTGAAGAATATTTTTTTTTGTATCCGTATATTTATAAAAGCACACGTACAAACAGTCGGGTGAATGGTGAAATCTATATGTAATTCACATCAGGTACTTAACTGTTTGTAGAGATCAAATTTATATAGTATCTTTCGTTAATTTAGGAAGATAATGCAAGAAAAAGTTATGTCAGCAAAAAGGGATTCACATAGGTAGTATTGGATCGTGAGACGAAACCGCAGAATAGACAGGGTATTCCAGAGTATAGGTTTTTTTTAAGTCTGCAGAGCGGCGCGGCGTTTCTAAATGATCTAATTTAGAATCACCAGCCCTTTGCATGCCTCAAGGTTGATGCTACATCTGTGGTAATGGAGGTAATGAGGCTATCTTGGGAATTAATAAGTGAAAGATATTTACTCGATTTTGCAGCGACTCGTGGGCAATCTTCGTTATAACGAACCACAATGTAATTCATCAATTACGATGGATCTATTATGGGAATGATCAATAACTATGACTCAAATCTCTTCTTTAAATATTATTACTTATTGGTTTATACTGGTACACAGAATTTTTAAATCCAAGATGAAAGCCATCAAACCTCAAAAATTATTTTAAATTGCTAATACCACACGTAATTATGAAAGGATGCAGTGAGGAGAGGAACTAAACATGCTTACAAATGTTTAAAGCTCAATTCAAGTATTTCAGCACCAGATAAATGAGTGTAATACCAATAACACTATATACATCGGTATTAATTTAACTGCCATGCCGCTCTCTGATCACGAATGCATTATGCTGTTTCAATGCCACATGGTGAAGACTAGAAAATATAACGTCCTATACAATGCAGTAAATGATCAAGACCAACTGTCAGCTATCTTTTAAAAATTTAGAACTTTTGCTGACATTAACATTTTTCGTCCCCACTTCTCTCCAGGAACACTCAAAAGACATTAAGATTTTACGATTCTAGGTTAATTTTTGGATGCAAACGACAACCGAAGTAATTTGCGCCATTTAGGCTGATGGGCAGACATAAACAAAAATGTGGGATTATTTGTTTTTACGTATCCGCGGGCGGACCTAAATAAGGCAAGCACAGTAAATTGCCAACAGAAGGATTGTATGGGAAATAGGAGCAAGAGTAAAGAGAAACCCGGCCTCAGTAATAGTCGACTCTAAACGAAACCACAGGGAAGCATAGCTAAACCGACCTATCCGACGGACGGAGTACTACACCAAGTCATCAAGGCACTCTAATTGGTATCGGAATTTCACCGACAAAATCTTCGTCTCAGCTTGCATTCAAACCCGGGCCTCCGGGATGCCGGTCAGAAATCAAGTCACCACACCAACCCGGTCCCCTAAAAGTACAATGTGTCCAAACTAAACGTGCCTATATTCGATGGCATCGTTCTTCACTGTTCACCACTTTGCAAAAACAGTGGCGAAAAGGAGAATGGGAGGACGGAGTCATTGGACCACCAGCTGTGGATTTTGCGGTCAAAGACAACAAAGAACTATGCTTCTTTCCTCAGCAAAAATTAAATGAGTGCAATGCGGCCTGCCAAGTACTGTAATAGGCTCGGGAAGTCGCTGACATTCGCAATATTAATGAATCTCTGTCAATTTTAAATATTCATTAACTACGGAGCTGCTGACACTTGAAATTGTTACATTGATATTTCCTTTACGTTCGAGCTTAATTTGCTGTTATATCCCTCGGTAATTAAGTAACTAAAACTAAACCATCATACAAGCAAGAAAAGCATTAAATTCTTCTATCGACTTTAATAGAGAAACCGAAAATGCGATCTTGTTTTCCGCATTTGCAAAGGATTGCTTTTGGAATAAATGCTGCTAAATGGCCTGCGTCGAACATAATATAAAAGGCAAATTCGAAACCCGTATGCCTTAAAGGAGAATCCAGTGAATTAATCTTTCATGACTCCGAAGTAATTAATTTAGAACGCATGCGCATAATATGTGATTCTGGAAGAATACAAGCATTCTTAATACTTTAAAAAGATGAATCAATACAGTGCCCCGGATATGATAGTTTTCCAATCACCATTACACAACATATGGCTGGAATACAGGCAATACGCGTCCAGGAGAGCGGATGAAAACACTTCCCACTAAATTTAGTCCTCCTACCGCCAACGATTGGTCGCAATTTTTATTTCATGAAGGCAAAACTGATTAATACGTTGAAGTGCACTCATTTTCCCACTGAATTTTCAAACCAACTGGAAAGCATTACTAGGGAACTGAGATGCCATTGCCGTTTATCTGACGGCTGGCATTCGATTTTTCATTAGATTTTTAAAGACATAGGTATCAACCGTTGGAAATTTTTCTGAAGCTCGTCCCTAAATTATTTCGATGGAAGGTTTAACGGAGTTTTTTCAGCTTCAATGTTTTAAAAACTCTCCGCACAGGGTAAACTAGTTTTCCAAATAAATAAGCTTCATTTGTGAGGCAGTCGTCAACTCACATTCGTTTTTCAGTGAAATTCGTTTCATTTCGCTGAAATAACTGATCTTTTCACCGAGCACTTCCGATAAGCACATCTCACTAGTCATTCCTTTCCACCAATTCCTTTTTCCCATACCCTTCCTTTCTATAGCTGGAGTTGAAACAACTCTGCAACTGGTCCTTGATTTGGATAGGGAGGTAGTGCGTGATTATTGATGCATACGCAATTGAAACAAAATTTAATGGATACTTCATATTTCTTCTCGTCAAAGCTGCAACTTTCTATTTCACTGAATGAAATTACATTTATTATTTTAAACCCAATAGATACTTTTCTGATTCTCTTCCATGAAGAATTCGGCAGAGATAACAGAATGCGGTTCAAAAAAAAAATATCATAATATCAGCTTTGCTCTTTCGACTTCCCAAACAGACGGAAACCTAATTGATAACGCTTGAAAAACCCGCAGTTCGTTAACCATGAAGAGAGTGAAAAGGAAAGAATGGTGATGTTCAAGCTTCCATGCGGGCATATGCGCGTAGGAGGAGAGCAGTGCAGTAACCGTAAAAGATTGGCTGACGAATGCCGGCAAAATTTTCGTTCATGTTTTACCATCGGAGAGAATATATTCCCCTAGTTTTTTTGAGAGGGGTGGATGGAAAAACAATCGAAGGAAGCATGGCGTTACAAAAGGAGAACGTGTGACTGTTGGGTATTCAGACCTGGTGGTGTGGTTGGCTTCAGGGAGGAAATTTTAATTGATGCGATTAACGGAGCGGCAATTGGGTGTAGGCATGTTGAGAATTCGAGCCTCCCAAGTGGTTTGCGCAATGGTTGCGGGGAGGATGTAGTAGAAGTCTGTCAAGTGGCTCACGCGTAGAGGAAGGCAAGAGTTGGCACACGGTGGTAGAGAAGGATAAAGAGGATGAGTTGAGAACAGGTGAGGAGAAGGTTAACCAACCCTGTAAAAGTCAATGAGACCTGAGGGATGCTGCAAAAAATCTGTAGGAAGGGAGGGAATACACTTAGCGTGGATGGAGTTGGTAGCGAAAAGCATAATTTTGAGCAAGTTTAAAATTAAGGTATGAAAGGCACGGAATGCCCGGAAGGGAATGGAATTGAATTAAATTAAGTATGTACGATGGATTCAGGAAGGAAAAGACCTTTTTATTGTTGCACTCAGAATGACTCATTGGCGTCAAAACATGTCGGTTAAAATCAATGACATTATTGGACTGTTCATTCCTTCACTTTTTCACGTTAGCATGCTGTTCCTTCATGCTTCACCTGCGAGAACTGATTCTTGTTTTTTTAGTAATTTTCCCATCATTTAAAGGCTGAATTCCTATTTTACATAAAAATAATCACACATGGTGAAAAAAGTATTTTGTCAAATACCACGCAACGACTTGTAAATGGCTCACCCACTTAAGAAAACAAGGACAATAAAAGTCCATTACAAGTTAGTAACAAACATTTTAAAATTTTCGCAGCAATTTGAAGAACAATATGGACACAATTACTGTATGACATTCGTTCTTGAATTCTGACGGTCCTATAGTCAGATTAAAACCACAGAACCAGAAGAATATTCAACTCATTTATTCCATTAATATTTTAAATTAATTAATTAACTCAATATATTAAAATATAAAACGCTAAATTCTGGAGAATTTCAAATACTTAGCGGTAGTTTAAACTAATAATACGCAGCGGTAGTTTAAACTCTTGGCCCTCTAAAACAAATTCTAGCCATCATATTCAGTAATGTCTGCTTACTCAAAGACCACCAGAAAACATTAGTATTTGTAACACAGCTTGAAAGCACCAAGATTTCAAATTTCTCACCAGCAAATATGACAGGGCACTGAAAATAGGAATTTCTTCATGACATGGTCACAATACCGACAGAAATGTTCGTGACTGATTTGGATAAGATTTTTTGACATTTTACATCACTTCTTCGCTATTATTGTCAGAAATATTGCCACGCAAATAATTATTCAATATATTTCCTTGTTATTTTAATTATATTTTGCAATTTCAACTTTTAAAAGGCATTCGAAATTGTACATAGACGTTTCAAGAAGGAAAAGGTCACCAATTTTCAAACATATGATGTCATTATCAACTTTTTTTTAATCTAAGCCCCGTTATTTTGGATGTCCATTGAATCCCTATTAAAGACCTTCACAAATTACACATACAAATAGATCCAAATTAAGCTTAAAGAAATAATTTAATTCATATGGTAATGACGAAATTATATCTACAGAGCTAATAAACTTAAAAAAATTATTTTCTTTTTCCTGCTCATTCATATTGCATTTTTCGGCAGCAAAATATTACGTTTATTATTCAAATTTCCGCCTCAATTACCAGTGGGAAGCACTGAGAAATTTTACGTGAGCTAATATAATGGGATTATGGGATGTTATTTTATTATTCCATTCTATACTAATTCTAATGAGAACAAATGGCAGAAAACGTCGGGGGAAAAGCATTTACTATCACAGCGCCTTGGATTCTACCTCATATTACACAGCCTCCATCGATAAGGGAGTCTGCTGCTATATTTATCCTTCGGAGGGCAACGATGAAAATTGATTAAAACGGTTAAGAGAAGTGATAGGTTAATTTTAAGATTAGCTCTAAGAGAAAAGCAATTAATCCTGCCTGTCCGACAAATAACATAGGTAGCACCATTATCGGCTCTCTTTCAGTATAAATTGGTTAGAGCCAGTTTTTGACATCCGACAGATTCATTAACAAGCACGAAAAATAGTCCAAGATAACGACTTGACGAGAGAATCCATTCCTAAAGTCAAATTCAGTTTTAAATGTTTAGCTAAAAAAGAAGTTGATGAAAACCTAAGGGCCAAAAAACTAAAACGGCAGCTGAAAGCTTCCGCCACGACTACCTCAGCTACATTAGTTCCGGTTCTTGAATCTGAAAATATTTTATGAGTGAGCACTGCCAATTTCCGGTTTAAACGCTTCCTCCCCGCATGTTCACCTTTCAGCGATGGATTTTCAATTGAAGTGTTTCATATAACGGGCATTAATCCCACGTTGAAACGACCTTTGTCAAACGATGATTGTCGAGCCTTGTGCATTCTGGTTTATTAATTCACTTGCCTAGTATGGCTTTGCCCTTTTTCGAAACCTTTGAGCCAAGCTTTAGTCAAGCTTCATCATATTGTCATGACATAAAAGTGATTTAGCTGTTAAAATGCAGCAGAGTGAGTGTAAAAATATAAATTGTGAAAGCAGCGCAGTGATAATAATTAAAATACGTTATAAACTGATGTATTGTACTCAGAGCTCAGATCTTTTACATAAATTTGCATGCAGCTTCAATGCAGAATTTTTCAATTGTTAGTTAACAATAATTTTTAACGGCAGTTATCAATTAATGGCGGGTGATTTTTATTAATTTTTATGTTGAATAATTTATCATATAAATAACTTTTATGCAATACATTATTGCTTGTTACCACTATCATTGCTTATGGTAAGAACAGAGAGTGCTCAATGAGAAAAGAGAAAATGATTAATAAAAAGGGTTAATCAATGCTCATAATTAAGCAGTGAACGACGCTGAGAGTGGCTCCAAATATCGTCACAAATAATTAAAATTGCACTTGTAAATAGAAACAAACAGATCCAGATGACAAATAGAACTTTTCGAGCTTTTTACGGAGAGGTCGTGACCTCGTCAACATAATTATATCCTATATCCCTAAAATTCCCTTAGTCAGATGATAATATTTAAAATAAGAAAACGAATCAGAGTGGCACTTTTAAGTCAAAACCACTCAAAATCAGCAGTCGCTAATACCATAGAGTAAGTATATTATGTACTTACTCTATGCTAATGCATACGAAAATACATATAGCACACCTGAGATAGCCAGAAACCACAACATTGAGGTAACTTGGTTATGAGTGTAACAAACACAAAGGGTTGGTGAAGAGGTAGCAAGCTGCAGAAAGTTTTCTTGGGGGTTCCAACGGACGATAGGTTCCATATCTGACGAAGTTTCAAAGAAAGAATTGTTTTTCATCTTCAGAGCTTCTAAATGTCTAAATTAGGCCGTTGTTTATACCCAAAATACATATAGGTATAAATAGCGGCCAACTTTGAAGGAATTGATATGCCCTGAAGATGAAGAATAAGTTGATCATCGAAACTTCCGTCAAAACAGTGGAACACCCGAAAAACCTTTCTGCATCAGTTTCACCGGGCAAACCTTAGATCTTTTATGTAACAGACTATTATATTTTACAGAGAACGTTTTTAAAAGAATCAAGTACACCACGATAAAATTTCGAATAGAAATATTTTTCTGGAGCCAAGAGTGATACTCCCATACCTGTGAACGTGAACAATGTATTCGAAAATTTTAACCTTTCAATTTTCATACAAAGCATATCAATCTAATTGAATAATTAGAATTTTTGCATAATTTAAAGAAATAACAGCATCTAGACGAGATATTATCCCTGGACTTTCGGGCAGCTTTGCTGGTGACAATCACTCGTGATATTTGAATGAAACGAAATGAAAAAATTTCAGATATAAATTCAGCCATTGGGTGGATTGGTTGCCCGCTCACCAGCCGACCGGCACAAATTTACGGCGATTCTTGTGATTTAGCACTAACAGCACATTTTTATACCTAACTACGAACCTGCAAAACGAAGTGCCACGTTAACTATTCAGAATATGTTATTGCAATAATGTAATTTCATAGAGGTACTTGCTTCATTTGAACAAGTATTTCCACTAAAAACAATGGAAGCTAACCATTGCAGATAAAGTCGCTCACCTGGGGTGGCTAACATCTTAATAACAGTGTTTTGACGTTGAGAGTGAGATACGTAGGTGATGTGCTCTATACATATTTCTACAAGAAAGCTAAAAAAATAAATTAACTATTGACGAAAGTTTGAGAAAGGAAGGATAGAAATTGTAGGAAGAAATAATAACAATATCATTACAAGGTACAGTGCATAATCGCCCGCAGGGGAGACACTGGACACAGAGGCGATAGAAGTAGCCATTGAAAAAGGAAAAAATTATTTAAAAAATATTAAATATGTAAACAAAATGAGGAAAAGGGGTACTGATAAGAGAATCGGATAAGGGAATAAAACCATTTCAATGGGAGCTTCGCATACTCAACGAGTTGATGAAAGGCGACTTTCCCAGCTGTGTCGGAGTAGAGCCCTCACAAATGGCCACCCATGGGATCATTGTGTGTCCCACTAGGAAAAACAACTGGGTTGGTGCAACAGAGCAAAAAAATGATTGAATTCAAAGAGGAAAGCCACAAGGCCGAGTTTACACGCCGCCGGGATAAAATCGGGGAGGCGCCGTGCGGCGAACGGCCAAAACAAAGGTTATTTGAGGAGAGGTATTCGGCTGTCGGCGGTTAGGTAGGAAGCGTGGTGGGATTGACCAGTGACCGCAACGGAGGAGGCGATTCTGCTGTAGCCTCCGAGGAAAATCTGCCTTTGCTCGGCTTTCCGTTCAAAGTTCTCTCAAATCATTCATCCCTTCAATCCTCTCCATCTGACTTGCTTCGTGGACTTCTTTTCATCATTAAGACTCCACGAAAAATGAAAACCACAAATGCAGACCGAGATGATAAGACAATGGAAATAATCGGGGTATATGTTTATCCCATCGCGAGGGTCCGCTCAAATGCAACCGCACAAGGTAAACCTAAGAAATGTTCCGCCTATGAATGATGAGATTTCTCATTTTTTCTGAGAATAACCATTGCAAAATGTTGCTTCATGATGTTCAAACACTCTTACCAACACTTTTAAATGAAAATATATCCATTATCTCTCCTCCATCTCATTTTCAAATATGAATAATGTAGCATCTATATTTTTAAAACTGTCCTCAATAAACTTTTGTGAAAATACAGCCATTACTTTTTACATTGCCATTTTATGAAAGAGTAACTTTCACAAATTTCACAATTTAAAAAGTAACTCAAGACATGGATTTTGACTAGCGTTCATCATCATCAGGGAAGACAAAGGGCGAAATGATGATGACGGCGATCACTTTAAATCCGAGTCGTGAGTTTTGTTTTATATTTTGGGGTTTGTAAATATCTCTCTGAATAAATTTTAAAATCTAATATTTCCTGTTTCAAAGAATTTATGCACCACATAACTAGGGATTTTTTGAGTCTCAAACATTATGAAGTCTTGCAAACTGTTAATTTAAAAATACAATGGTCGTAAATTTATTAAATTTAAACTGAAATTGGCCTCGCACCTATAACAAAATGAAAAATCAAGCATGGAAATATGCGGATTTTACTCTGAAAGATTCATCCGGAGGGACCATGTTAACCAATACACGCATTCAAATAATGTGCTGCAAAATAAATATCAACAAAAATTGGACCTGAATTAATTGATCAAAATATGAGTCAATTCGAATTCTGTTCATAAAAAAATCACAGACCACTCGTAAGCCAAGCAAAAATGAAATATTATTTAATGGCTCCGGTTAAAGGTAAGATTCTAGAAAAAACGAAGTTATTGGTGGCGGCCGATACTTTGTGGAATTCCATTGTAGGAAAAGGATAAATTACTTTGCACTATTCCACTGGAGAAATATTCCAAAACCCACACCCCTTCCCTCACCCCCTCCTCCAACTCTATCCTTCCCGCTTAAACACCCAAGTTTCATACAACGCCGTTTTCCTCCACCCCCACTTTCCTTACCATTCCTTCCTCCCTCCCCATGTGACAATTTATTCAGAATTAACTATCTTGTATTCAAGTCCTGATGATGCTGCAGTGCAGTGAAACATATCGACTCAATAAATCATATTTCTCCAGTGGAATAGTGCAAAGTAATTTATCCTTTTCCTTCTAGAAAAAATGTAAACTGGTAAAATGGATTTTACAGTTCTAGAATGATCAAAGTGAAAATTATTGTTTAAAAACCTAAGCTGAATTTTTTCGGTAGGAATTTAAACAGATTCAGCAACGAATGTAGTGACTGTAAGCCAGGTAGTCATTACAATTGAAATTACATTGTTTTCATCAATATATTTCTAGAAAATTATCATTTAAAGTCAATGTAACTTTATATTCGACAATAAAAAGTTTTGCCAAAATACAATGGGGTATGAATACATGTCATGCATCTGTATTATTTCATATTTCATATCTCGTCTACATAGTTCTACATAGTTACATTTCGTAAATATCTACGCACATAATGCTTGCAAACTAGTGTTTGGAGAGGCGATCAAGGTCGGGAAATACTATTAAATCGCGGCAGAAGCAGCAGTTTTTTTCTTTTGATCCAATTATTCAGTACGTGGACCGGCTTGCGCGACTACCAGCAGTACACCGGTAGCATCTTCTCTGCACTTCTTCAGTCGTATTCATTGCCACCGCCGAAGAATGAGTTCATGCACGTGTCTAATCGTGGGCATCTCGAATGACATTTATTATTCTCCACAAGACACTGCTTTCAATTCCACGAGCACCCTTTATCATCAGCAGTCATCAATCTTAACATTGGTTTGCTGCAGCTCTCCACAAAATTCTTTTTCAGCTATTCGCTTAATTCCCTCATAACTCATGCTGTATTCCTTAATATTTTGCTTCATGTATTCCAATATTTGTCGTTTACTTTCCTCATTCCTTGCTACGTTCATTATTTTTTCAGAAGGACTTTTAGTCTCAGTATGTGTTCTAAACGTTTGTATTTCTTATAGTTTACAGTGTTGTAAACTATAAGGAATACAAACTTTTAGGGCAAATAGGGTTGCATCAAGCATCTTCGCTTCCAAACCCTTCTTATGTTTTTTCCATTGGTGATTCTATTTTTTCATCATTCTTCGATAACACTAACATTCCAATTCTTTCAACCCAATTTTTCATGTTTCTGTTATCCACCAAGCTTGGCTGTGTAATCCCTAACATGATCCATTCGCATGTTTTCATGAAGGGCTGTCTTATTTTCAAGTTCCCGCGGAAAGAATTCCATATATGGCATAGATATTTTACTTACATATCTAAACGTGAGCGTTATATCATCATCTACCACAGGGTATCCTACTTCCCGGAGGGGGGAATCATTCCTATCGCTCGAGTTTTTGCTGTCCAAGCCTGAAGTTCTATTCTTGATTTTTAAAAAAACCGCCAACATTTTTATGCATTCACCTTCATATTTCATTTCTTCACTTTTTTTCCATTAATTTCTCATCATGTCTACGTATTTATTCTCGAAAAATCTATTTTGTAATAAAGTAGGCTCTTCTTTCATCCAGGCGTGTGTTGCTAGGTGTAAGTAGCCTCTTCTTATGACGCAATGCCTTTTTTATTTGAATCCATTTAATTTGCAAAATAATCCAAACTCCGCCAACAACATATTGAATTATTTACGCTATTCATGCGTCAATTTAAGTTCGCAATATGCCCTGATAATTGACTCCACAAATCGATACCTCCCGGCATTGTAGCGGCGACCATTTCCGATTACCAATGTATGATTGGCAGCGCCCTGATCGCTCCCTTCCTTCCCGTGATCAACCCCTCCAATTCGCCTCGTCTCTTGACCGCTACGTCTTCCCCGAGTAGGGAATTGGGTCAAGCAGACCGGACGCCAGGAACAGGGATGGTGGCACTAAGGGTGAGTCCCACCGTTGATCTCGTGTGACAAGGGAGACCGGAGGGGAACCAACTGGGGTGTTCAAGGAAGAACGAGGGGTGTTTAGATCGAGGGAAAAGCAGGGGGATCGGATTGGATGCGATGGCAATCATCAACTGGAAGATTGGTTTGCTGCAGCTCCTCGCCGCATTCTCCTTTCAGCAAATAGCTCTGTTTCTTCACCAGCCTTAATTTTAACATGGATAGTAGAAAAAGGCCACATAACTTTAAAATATACGACCGCATTAAATTCAGCGCCACTTGAAAGAGGCGGTTCCACATGTCTCGAGATAAAACCTCAAGAATTCAACACTATTACTCACGAGTTGAATCCTAGTGACGAACGAGGGGGCTCTGCTGACAACAATACCAATCCAAGAACACACAAGAAGAGGGCCTTGAGCATGAAAATTCAGGTGTCCGAGAGAAAAGAAAATATAAATTTCCTCAGGAATTAAAAATTAAGATATTACTCATCATTATATATAAAAAATGTTACAATGGCATAGAAAGTTAGAGACCGACCAACAAAGATGCAGCAGAAGCCGGAAGCCCTTTTGTAAGTCTTCATTTTAATTACCGCCATAATCCGCCTTATTTACATTCTTGTCTTCCTCGGCAATTCTTCCCATTGATTTCTACTTCCACTATTGTTTTCAAGAGGATTTTGTCACAAAATGTGTCCAAACAGTTTGCCCCTTCCACTTCGGAGGTGTTTCATTAAGCAACATTTCTCGCCAGTTCTTCTTCGTAGGAGAAGATTGGGTCGATGTTTTGACTCGAGTTATGGCTTCTCAATCTAAAGGCTTGGGTGGGAATCTCAAATAACCTTGAAGTCGATGGACGCCAAATACACCGTATGTGGAGCCTCCACCGACTAATTTGGCGCCCAACTCTAGTATGGACCAGGAGGAGGAATAGGGTTAAATGCAGTGGGAGACGAAGGGGGTAGTTTGAGCCGGCCATCTGGTCTCGGGGGGTTATAATCCCAATCGCCCGCCGTTGACCACCCATCAACGCGAAGTGGTTTAAACCACCCAAGGTTCCGCACACTAGGGTCATCTTCCGCCGTCACCGTAAAAATTTTTATCTTCGGAAACGTATTTCCTGGGCCATATTTTCCCCAGAAGTTTATCCACACCCTCCACCCTCACGGTCTCGTGGTAAAATGCGCTTTCACGCCCCATGGGCCGTAATAGTTGGGAGAGCAGTAAATGGTACATTCAATCACACGATAAACTTTGGATTCGGACGACAAAGTTGCTCGGCTGGGAGACATTTAAAGTGATGTTATCGTATGCTCTAGAGAAAAGTTTCTAGGATGTAAATAAAACAGAGAAAGCGGAGCTGGGCAAGTCGTAAGAAATACATGGGTTGGCTAAAAGTATTTCAACTCTGAAAAAATTAATTCATATAGCTAAATATTTGGCACACATAATTTTTTAATTAAACAAGTTTATAATTCTCTTAAATATCCTGATTTTGGAAAGAGAATGTTCAGTGGAGGGTATGACAGAAAAGAGTAGCAGTACTTGACATGGTTTGAGGGAAAAAAGATGCTGGAGGATATTAAGAGGGGCAGAACAAGAGGTTGGAGCATGAAAGTGGTGGAGAGGAAAGTTTCAAGAGAGGCAGCAAATCATTAATGTTAGGAATATTGGAAAGAGGTAGGAAAAGAATAGAAATTAGGTAGGAAATACGTTGAGCTAAATACAGAAATAGTGTGACCCAAGTAAACACTGGTATAAACTTGGAAAAGCAGAGTGCAAACTATGAAAGAAGGAATTCTTCGCAATTGTCCACTTTTTGTATTAGCTTTTAATGCGCAATCGCTTTCAATGTGTTGGCATCGCTTTCAAGCCAACAATTCCAGTTACAAACGACCTATGTATACATTTTGAGGTAGTGCTGGTACGACGGGAAAAAGGGGGGAAAGATTCTCGGATAGGGGAGGGATGGAGGGATAGGAGAAAAGACTAAGTGGGGGAGGGAATCTATTGAGGGAATCGTATGAAAAGTAAAGGGGAGTGGGATTGAAATGTTTTCTTTCACAAGATGGGTATTATTCAGCCTATGTTGAATTATTTACGGCTGTTCCAAGAGGTCTGGTTTATTTCCGTTTTCTTCTATGTGCAAGATTTTCGGTGAAAATTTGCATGCATAGTCGGTTATCAAGATGTTAGGCAATCATGGGGGTGTCATCTCAATTCATCAGGCATCTTCTGTGTTCTTGCAAACGTTTAGTAAAACTCCTTCCCATTTGATACACATACACTGATGGATACATATCGCAGTTAATTTTGCTTACTCCATTTAAAGTAGTATTTTCCACTTTGCCTTTCCAATTAAATTGTAGCTTGGAATAAAGGCCCTTCCCCATTTTACCCTTCTACCAGCTCTCCTTCAAAATGTATGTGTGTGAGTAAGCTCATAACGGCTAATTATCGGATTCATAAGGTTAATTTTCAGAAAAAAAGATGTTCAACCCATGTGGCTGCCATTAGCTCATTCTCTACCAAAAATTTAGCGAAAGCTGATAAAAAACCAGCACAAAATAACTGAAATAAGAGCCATTTTAGCACAAAACGATATGTGTAAACAGAACTGGATCCAATAAGGCTGATACAAGGTGGGGTCGCCAAAAATCGCACATCAGGGGGTGAAGAATGAATGGAAAGACATTTCAGGATGTATTTTACTGCAATGTACCAGAAATGAGAGCTTTAAAGTTGATGCTATGAAGAAATGTTTGCTAAGGAAATTTGCACCTATTTACGCTACTTTAGATTCTGATTATAAATTATTATTATTATTATATTCGCTGTATAACTTGTAAATAAGATAACTTGATGTTCCACTACGGCTTCATACACTCTTATTTTTTAAACTTTCCACATATTGATTGAGAAATATTTTCATATCCTTGAGTGATCTAAACCAAGGTTGCAATTATTTCGCACAAGCAGAGTAATTTGGTACTCCCAAACAGAGACCTGCGTTCTGATATAAAAAAACACACTCGGTAGGTGTATTTGTGATTGAAAATAACGAACTGAACGGTGACGTGAAAGCCATAGGTAGGCTAAACATGGCTCGCCGAGACATGAAAACAAGAGATTGTGTTTGGCATCGCTCTCTGCATTGCAGCGGCGCCCGAGTGATAGCTGACTTCATCTCCAAACGAGGCCTTGGAACAATCGCAGGTAGAAATCACTCGTGCTCGCGATTCCACACTCGCCACGAGAAGGGCTCTGTATGTATCACCAACAAAAGCTCCATTTCTTCCCTGGTCTTATGAGTCAACAATGAACTGTCGTACATGTTTTTCCTAAAATCCATGTCAATACTCCGGCGACAGAGAGGCTGTTAATTTAAGAGAGTGTCTCCCCGATTCTATTTTAGGTGGAAGGTCGGCTTATCGTGGTAGGAATTACGCTTCACCTTTATGAGTTCATACAATACATCAAATCTCACGTCTGTGGCGGTCCTAATGACTCCTTTACTTCCAATTTAAGTATTCTAAGGTCAAACAGCAACCAAATTGAAAAACAGGACGCCATATTATAGTTTATTCCGACTCAAGGTAACCAAAATCTATAGACATAAGAACTGTAAGATAATTACATTATTCAACATAAATCATATGGACAGCCTATCAAACATTCTAGAGACGCTTTCTTACAACTTTACGTTGGCTGCAACCTGCAGCCAACGTAAAGTTGCAATGTATCCTCTCTCACCTGCGAGCTGGTACTTCACCAGTGGATAAATCCTTTCTGTCATGCAAAAGGGATGTCGAACAAAGCATACTAGGGTTCAAGCAGGCGTGGTCACGAGGTAACCGTTTGCGTATCCCGGCTCACCGCGGCGGTAGCACAGATATTTACGTGGATATCCGATCCCTACTTGGACTGTCGGTGCAGTAGCAACTCTGCCCGTCGGGAAGGACGTAAAGCTCTCTGCTGTATGGAGCCTATCTTCAAAAGTAGGAAAATCAATAAATCTTTCCCTTAATAACCTATCCATAATGGCATGACGGCAGTACTACAATGAATGCTTTATTGGCGCAAATTACCTCAGAATTTGATCACTTGAACTAAATAATTTGTCATAAATCATACTACCATAAATGTTTCCAAAGGATACCATAGGGCATTAAAATTTCTAGCAAATTCAATTTAATCAGGAGTACGAAGTAACATCTCAGTCATTTTAAGACAATAATGATGAAGTACAATTTAAAATACCAAATGTCCAGTTCAAAATACTATAAGCCTCATTCAGTGATTCAACCCGAAGGTTGGTTTGGATAGTTGAGCACTAAAAGCCTAAAATTTAGAAAATAGATTTCTCGCAGATATACAAATTTGTAGCTGCTGTAAAAGGTCATAAATTTGAGGGACTTTTAGCTAAATGAATGGCAAAAATTTCATGGAATTCATTGCAAAACAACATGAAGATGAGCATATAAAGGATTTGTTGTTGTCGTAGCATCTCTAAAATATGCAGTTTATTTTAAAAATCAGAAGATGAATCGCATATTTTCCCTAAAATAAACGTTATTTTCATGATGGCTGTTTTCCGGCCCCCGTTTACAATTATGAAAGAGAGGGTAAAATTCCTGACTCCTCATAATGATTGCATATATAGCATATGGTTACATTTAATGATTTCGCTCGTGTTCATGCATCAGATAGGTATCAAATCTGACCGAGGAGGTGAAAGACCCTGTTCAAATAGAATTTTATTAATTTAAAGTGGCCAAAAAAATATTAACACAATCATCCACTTTTTATGTGAATTAAATACTATTAAATGCAAGTAATGATCTTTTTCTTTAAATACTTAAACATATAAAAGTTCACTAAAGAAGCTTAAATGTAGGAAAAGTATGCTGAGATATTTAAACAAGAAATGTGAAAAATTAAATAAGCTATTAATAAAAACATGATTTAAAAGCAAAACGAAGTAATTATAATTTACATATCACTCCATGCACAATTGCCCGATGTACTATTGCCCATATAATTCATCAAGTAAAAAAATTAGCAGTACTAATATGAAAATAATCATACACACCTTGCTCCTGTGAAATATTTTTAGTCTTTGGAAATATAAAAAAAAAGAAAAACACAAATATAAATAAATATCTTTCGAGGTTCCGATTTCCATGCTCACATCTAACGCTAAAATAATTAAAAAGTGTGTTTATAATCAATGTATTTGCATGCAAATTGCTATTTTTTTCGAATCAGTGGTAAATATGATTGGTTATTATGAAAGGGAGTTAAAAAGATACTTTTTACCTCTTCACCCGGAGAATAAGAGAGAGAATCTTCACCGTTTGTAGACGAAAGCTGATTCAGCTAAATAAACAGAAATTTTTAAAACTTTTTTTGATATTACCTTGTTTCCCTCGAATTAAATATAATTAATATATCGGCTATAAAGATTAATTCCTTTACTATAGCATGCCGTATTGTGAATCCTCTGCATTGACATGTATTGTGAATCCTCTGCATTGACATGTATTTGTTTACTCAGAGCAATTCCATTTGATGGAAGGAATACAGTAGTCATTTCATGTATCCTCTTAGGAGACATCATATTTCATTTCCTTTATCTATACCTTAGCGAATTTGATCGAAAAGTGTGAAATATAAACTGAGCTATTTTAGTTGGGTAATTGTCATTTATCGCATGAGAGCATGTAATAGAAAAAAAGTAGAAATTTTTTTTATTAATGGAAAACAAATGTTTTCAATTTACGTTTAAAAACTTCCATGTGAAAAAAAATCACACATGGCTCCATGCTTCCAGGAAGGGAAAGTGTTAGTCCACTTCTCTCTCTCTCTCCATCATCCCTCTCGCGCCCCTATAGCCATCTCCACATTCCAGTCTGTTGCCTTCCCGTGTCCCGGCTCGCAGTGTCCGTCAGGATTAGGTGGCGCCATTGCTCTGAGAGTCGTCACCCTCAAAATCAGCGGCGGAGCGTGAAGGGAAAGTGTGAGAGCAGGAGATGTGAAGGTAAGGTGTTGCTTTCAAGGGGTGTAGGGAGAGGAAGGTAGGAGCTGAGAAAGCATAGAAAATGCCGGGTGCTTTTTCGAGGATAGGAAAATCGGTTGCTTGGGAAAGGAAAGAGGTGGAGACACGGAGGAGAAAACGAACAAGAAGTGGAAGCGATAAGCTCAGATTGGTTTGACTACATGTAAACGAGAGAAATCAATGGTGTATCTATGGGGAAAGCATCATCATCAGTTATGCCAAGCGAAAATTGGTCAATACACTCGAGAAAAAAAATAAAATACATAGGATGGGTAGAGAGGAAAAATTGTAGCAGGGGTGAAAATAGAACTGTATTTAGTTATCCAATTAATATTCCCATTAATACAAGGACTTTGAAGATAATCGGTTGTTCAATTCTAACGTTAGTCAATTGCAGTTCCTTTCTGTTCAGTGGTGACTCCCTCACACCCTCGTGTTTCCTTCAAATATCCCTCCTGATTTGGTCTACGAGCCTCTCCCGAGTTTCCTCGCTGGGTTTTCCTTCCATTTTGCTCTCTATCACATTTTTAAAACTCTTTGAACCCTATCTATCTGTTTCCACATTGCTTTTCCTCAAATTCTCTCCCATACACTTCATTTCTTATTTTATATCTTCCCTTGATCCATTGCAACCTCCAGCAACGACCTTGAAAAGCTTATATTCGTCTCCTTTTCACTTTTACCACATCTACACCTCTCTGAGAATTATGGAGCTACGATAAACACTATGAATTGAGTCACTATTTCCTTGTTTGTAGTCTTGCGGGATTCACTCATCCATAATTTCAATGAGTGGTATCACAGAGTAATATGATTACTCTATGGTGATATTTACGGTGGAAAATTCTGAACCTTGTACTGGGATTCAAAAACAAATCTCATGATTTCGCGCCGAGTGCTTTAATAATAATTAACGTACATACTTGTGGGCGTCCTCTTGCTAAGTTAATTTCGTAAATGCATTAGAGGAAAGTGATATTACTACGACAACGCGTGCTTCCAAAAACCGAAGTACAAATAAGTGGTATTATGCATCCATATTATCATAATGCCCATATGTGCGAAGTGTTTACCTTGATTCATTTTAAGAGGTGTTTTTGCAGTTATTACTGAAAATCGGTATTGCCCGTAGAGAGTTCTCTAGCCAAAGTTGCGTTCAACAATGACTGATAATTGGAATATTGGTTGGTCGCCATACAACGACTGCAAATACCGTATGCTTTATGGACCGTATGGGCTGTGATCTAAATGCTGAGGTTGCCTCGTTTTGGTTTGACATTTGGCTATTTAACGGCTTTTTAAAATGCTAAATCGATATCATAAAAAAAAAGTCCGTAAATAAAATGTATTCGTCTAAATTATTAGCACAAACGGCTAACCTATGACCAATTGGTCGATGGTAACTAATGTTTTCTTCTTTACAATGTTCATTTTATATTTCTGGCGTTATAAACGTCTTACTCACGTTCTCAGCTCTCCGTAGACACCTCGATCACTAAAATCGACCAACTAGTTCCGGAGATACAACTGAACTGAGCGCGCGCCGTGCCCACACAAGCCCAAATTTAGACCCCCACCCGTAGCGCTGTGACGTCACCTCGCAACCCCCACTCCGCTCGCGACAAACCATTTCCGGTAGTCGACGAAACGGACTATTCAGTCATAGTTTTAGATATTCTGTGATCCTTATAGTTTTTGCACAAGAGGTAATCGAAAGTACACAAATATTGGTCGTGGCAAAACCTTACATGACACCGAGAACGAACCATTAGATGCTCATTCGCATTCACATAAAAAAATACAGCGCTAGCAAATTTGTTCGTCTCATTGACTAGAAAGTTTTCTCATTTCACAGGATTGAGCTCTCTCAAGCCTTTGAAATTGCATCTAATGGTTGAGTGAATACTTGAAAATACTGACGGGGTACAGTGCGACCTGAATGAAGCATAGGCGGTAAAAACAGACATGAATTGAAGAATAAAGATGCGCAAGAAGAGGTCGTCAAAAGATCAAAAGAGTGAAGCCTAATGGCAAAAATGTCGTTCTGGTCCTTGATTAACTGAAAAAAACTCAAGATTGCCTCAAGCAGAATTTGGTAAATGCGAGCTTATCATGACGTTGCAACATTCTGCGGCTCTAATAAATTACATCCTGCCTCTGGTGCGATGGCTAACTGCTCGTCGACGTATAAGTGATACATTCATTTGTAAACAATGCACCCATTTGTATAGGAAGAATGGAATGATTTTAACTTTCATGAACTCTATAATATTTACCACAAACATGTTTAAGATTCCTTACGTGAAATGAATTAATATTTCCACTAAAAAACCACCATAGAGACTGATTTGGTGTTGTCTGCCGGTTAATTTTAATATGTATAGCTACCATATAATTACATTTTTCTTGATCAGGAAAGAATATAAACTCATATGGTACGAGACCAATGGAGAACACCATCTATAGCACAAGTTACGTATCAAGTTCTAAAACTTAGCCCCATTAACTTGATTTGTACCAATAGAAAGATCAAATATTAAAAACGTTTACTTTAATTATATTTAGATGGTGGTTCATTGAATTTTACCCGTGCACTAACCAATTTACTTAAAATCTTGCTGGATAATCAACCATACCATTGCTTCGATAAAAAAACGCACTAGCACCTTCATCTTTTCCCATTTTTTAACGATTGGGTACGTATCAAAACTGACTGGTATTTTAATTTCATTTGTAACGTTTAGGTTTTCAAACTGAGCGACTGATACACCAAAACAGAGGGAGGTGGCGAATATGTAATAAAAATATAAAAAAGCAAGTAATGCTACAAAAAGTGATGTTACCGTGAAAAGAGAGCTTAGAAGAACCCGATTGGAGCAAAATATTAAAAATCTATAGCTTTTATGGGATGAATAAGAAGATCCAAGATGGTTTAAGGCTGGATATTCTATGGAGAATGAGTGAAAAGAGAAAAATAATGGGTATATGACGGAAGAATACAGTGAGGATACCCTAACAAGGTGTTTATAAAAATGTGACCGATTGGATGAAAATAGGAAAACCTGTCCCAGGAGATTCTAAAAAGGGTAAATTCAACATACACTAACTGGATGATAGAATTCTTTTACATCGTATATAATATGTCCTGAGACGAATATGTTGGATACAAACCGAAAATGAGCGTAAGATCCAGCTATTCAAGAGATTAATATCATTAGGCACATTCAATATCCATAAATCCATGTTGATACACTAACACTGAAAATTTTATTATAACAGTATTTTTTAGATTGCGAATTGCTAATACATATTAATGAATTTGAAAGGACTCATGAGTAAAGCGCCACCAAAATTCTCTACAAGATACATTGCTTTTCAATTACATTACTAAGTACTCTTTATCTGCCCAAATGGAAAACTCATGGCTTAAAATATACTTATTTCACGAATTATATAATATAAAACCATTTCTGACGACCCTTTATTATTTTCATTAGTAAAACAAATATTGTAGTCCTAAAAGTATACTGCACAAATAGTTTTTCGGTAAAACCCATAAGTATTTTGTCGTTTGTACTTTTTTAAATTAAGAAATTACTATGGAAACACAAACGTCATAATCAATGAGGACTAAAGGCAAAATGAGTATAAAACAATTATGATACTCCATACGCATGCGATGGCAGTTCTTCAGTTTGTTTGTAAAATAGCCAAATGACCTTGTCCCAAAAAATATTAATAACGGGAAGGCCATTATAATCCACTGTAGATTGTTATAAGCAGAAGAAGAAAATGTTAAGCGCAGTTAATGATACAGAAATAATTAATATTACATATTTCACAACTTTGTTACTTCGCTGGTTTAGTTGCTAGCTTTTGTCGCAATATCTGTATTTGACAGGAACCAATTAACGTTTATTGTAGGATATGATAGGACATCATCCGCATAGGATCACGCCACATTTATGTCACCTGTTTTGATAGCAGCATGGAGGGTACGAGGTTTCCTTTCTATTTAATCATGCCCTAAAAGTTTATTTCAATAAAAACGGAGGTCAGGGAATTCGCTAGAGCATTTCAACTCTTGCAGGAAGACCTGTATGCTGTTATGACAGAAAGGTTTCCTTAATTTTGTATAGCATTTATGCATAAATATGCATAAAAAAGTCAGTAATATATATTAAAAGATAAACAGGGAGAAAGCAGCTCAAAAGATCTACATGGCACACCTCCACCATTTCCTCTTGGATAAATGTCAATATTTGATATCCGATGGAATGACAAATTTTGCATCCGTAAAAGTCTCAATAATTAGAGCTTAAATAATGCCATGCAGTGGTAGGTGATACAAATTTCCCTGCTTACGGGAATCCACGTATATACCAATCCAAATCCATCAAAAAACAAAACATCCACCAAACTCGTATGGAATTACCTAATGTATAGAATGTCATTACCCTTCTGCAGCTTAAGGAGGTTTTCGCTTTTACTTTGGACAGGATTATTTGATTCGCGGGTGTAATTAAAGAGAAAGGCAAGCGTGACGCAGAGCGATTTCACATACGAGCGGGAAAACCGGAAAATTCCTGAATCCTTTTCCCACGAGCACTTGGGGACTAGGGGAGATGAGCGATTTAGCTTCCGCGGAAAAGGAAAATACGGAACGGCACGAGGCTGGGACGAGGGTAGATAACTCAAGTGTGAACGAACGGTGAGATAAGAAAGCATAATGGACGAGGATTGGGTTTAAAAGGAACAGCTCACGTAATCAATGGGCCGCGAGCTTTCTGGAATATCAACATGCTGGAAGTGAAACAATTTAGTCACATTCCACCCTACGCATATTTTCTCCCTTCCCCCCACTGTTAAGGAAATGGTCGCTCACAATAGCAAGCGGGCAAAGAGCATATGATTGGTTAGTTAACGGTACCCATTGTATGATCTGATAGCACGCGTGCCACAGGTTGATGATCGCTGTGTTAGACAATGCTACTTGTCTAAAAACTTACGATACACAATATTTTTTTATCATAGCAATGAGAGCATATTTCCGTTTAAAGTGATCCTTAAGAATGTACATTTCACCCATGTTGTAGTTTAAACATGTTGAATTAGAAGAGCATACCCTGATGAGTTAAGGGGCACTCAGTGAAGAACCGGAAGAGCATACGCTGAAATGTGACGATGGTGTATTTGCAGCAGTGAACTACGGCTAAAGAGGAGTGGAGGAAAGGGAAATGAACGAAGAGTGAAAAGGGCTCACCCAATGGCGATGTAAGGGATGGACGACACGATGAAATGGTAGTGGGGTAGGAAGCTTCGATCGAGAGGGGAAAATCGACGCTTGAATAAACAGAGCTGCCAGAGATATTCCGTCCATCGGGACATTTCCAAACAAGGTACGAGGGTAAGGGAGGGGGGTTGTATTTGTCAAGGTGAGCAGTGAGCTCTGCCATCCACGGCTAACGGAAGAATTGGTGCCACCGAGGAAATAAAATCAATGCTATTTCCGCGAGTTATTCATGTACTGAAATTGAATTGATTACTGGACGGTAAAATGCTTAACAATCCCAGATGAGATATACTTTTGCCCCAGATAAATGACTAACCCAATCCTTGAGCTAATTAACCGATGTGTACTAATGGATGCAGATGAAGGGTTTAGAATCGCAAAGGGTAACACAATGCTGCTGAGTTCGTTACTAAGTCCTGGTTCCCTTTATGTTTTATTTCCTCAAGCGTTGCAGCAATTATTATAACTATTAATCAGAAAATCGCAAAATCCCTGCAATTTTCAAAGCCACCACCTCATTTCTTTGATAATAGGTACTTATAACGTACTGTTGCTGAGGTCTAAGCGTCCTCTCTCCACTAGCCACCGTCATTTTTTATTACTGAACAACCTTCCTTTTTGGAATTTAAAAAAATTCAGAATGAATTTCAGTCGACCAACTATGAGTTCTACTAATAAATAAAATAATAAATATAATAGAAGCATTTAGCCGTTTTTATTAACACAAGGTTTAACCAGTTAATAGACAAGCATAAGTCAACAACTTGGGAGAGTTCATCTACATCTACATATTACCCCGCAAGCCGCCTCAATAGGCGTGTGGCGGGGGGTGTTAGGACACCAGCCGTTTAAAGATAAAAAGGAAACGCTCTAATGAAATTACGCCTAGCATTTATTATAGTCCCTTATTGTTCGGGGGAAAAACGAATTCCCATACCTATCCGTTCGGCAAATTATCTCTCTTAATTTATCGTTTCTGTCGGACCTGGAAATATAGTGGGGTTCTAATATGATGTTCTCCGTGTCGCTCTGAAAGATATCTATTCTCAATTGTTCAAGCAATCTAAGCCTAGCGCGTAGCCTCCGAGTCTCTAGCGGTTCCCAGCCTAATTCGTTTAACATCTGTGTAACGCTGTCAGTACGCCCGTAGCTGTTTTTGACGAATCGCGCAGCTTTCCTTTGTATTTTATTAAGTTCCCGGACTAAGTCTTTCTGCACCGGATCCCATATGCTCGCTGCATATTCAAGGTGTGGCCGGACGAGTGCGAAATAGCACGAGAGTTTTGGAATAATCTAAGGGAACCAAGTTTTTCTCGCTGGATACCGAACAATGACATTCAAACTCTTCAGGAAATTTTGCTCAAAGCAAACTGATACTCGGGGAGTGAGGTTCTCTCTCGACTCTTCTATGCAAATTGGCGAGGAGTCCCATCAACAATGAAAAAGAGATATTCACTATGGGAGAGTAAAAAGGAGACGGATTGGCAGGGAGATAGAAGTTAGGGTTCGCCAAAGGAAAATTTATCCTCGCTGCTCTAATTCTGAAACACCTAAACAGCTAGAGGCGCCGAGGGCTCTTCGAGTTCATAGCGCACAGTGTCAATACAACTCAATGAATGTTCCCATACACTTTCAGACGAAGAATGGACCCGTACACAATACGGCATGGAATGTGTTTCAAACAAAAGGAGACTGAACATACGTAGATCAGAGCCTAAGAACACTATTCACTCTCTACAAACTTTCGTCTACAGAAAATACAGTTAAAATACGAAGAGTAAAATAACTTGGACTTATGTCAGATATTGCGTAATCACCTATTAAATTCTTGCACGACAAGAAAGGATTGTATGAAATTCGTTTTCAAACAAATTCTCAAGGATTAAACGATATTTTACGATACTTTGTAAGTTTTTCTATTAACAATGGAAAAATTAAGTTACTTATGCAAATATTTTATAACTTATTTGATGAAACAATAATCAATGTATCCAGTAGTAGTGAGGAGGCGCATTTAGTAATACATGTAAAATTACAAAGTTGGCTCACCCTGAAACCTAACTAGCAACCACTATGCTAAATTTTATGTTACAGCAGTACAGATGACATTTTGACCGGTGGTCACTGTGTACGAGTGGGACCCTCTTTTCTGGACGCCATTTTGTAAAATGGCGGATGCAAATATTCGATTGTTCGTACTTTGGAAACCACTCAACCTAAAAACTTGATTTTGGTGTCAAATTATGTTTTTGGGGTCGAGGAATTCAAAAAAGTCTTTAATTTATTCATATATACAACCCATCTCCATTTTTCAAAATGGCTACATTTAGTTATACACATTATAATCAATGCGCCAAACCACTTTTAGCATATGTAACAACCATTATCATAATACTTACAATTTTTTCAGATTATGAAGTAATGAAAGCGGAACTTTGAAGTTATTAAAACTGCGAAACATCTGAAATGGATCAAGAATTTATATCTGTTGCCAGATAGCTAGTGAAGCGTAAAGACTTGGAGATAACAAAGTGGAATTTATGCATATTTTGTCAAGTTGTATTCAGTGGAAATCTGACAAATGGTGGCAAAGATGGAGAATAGGAGAACAACTCATAAAGTCGGTAAGATTCGTGGATGACCACGCTTTGGACAGTGGATCATCGAAAGGATTGCAAGCTTTAGTAGATGCTTTGGAAAAGCAGTACGAGTAATACGGAATGAAGGTAAATCAGTAGAAAACCAAATCAATGAGATTCTCAAGGGCAAAGAAAGCGAGGCTGGTCATAAAAGTAGGAGGACACAAACTGGAGCAAGTAGAACAATTTTATTACTTCGGTAGTACGCTAGAAGAAAATGGGCATAGTACCAAAGACATTAGGAGGAGAATAGTGCTAGCGAAGGAAGCGTTCAATAATAGAAGGGAGCTGATGATGGGGACCTTATGTAAGGATGTAAAAAAGAGGCTGGTGAAGTGTGGCGTTGTATGGGGCAGAAACGTGGACCTTGAGAAAGGAAGACGAAAATAGGCTGTAGGCATTCGAGATGTGGGTATGTAGGAGGATGGAGAAGGTGCGTGGACGGAAAGGAAGACAAATGAGGAAGTGCTGGATCTAGTTGGTGAGGAGAGGAAACTTCTGGATGAGATTAGGGGAAGACAGGGTAGGTGGCTGGAAGGGGTAATGAGGAGTGATGGATTGCTGAAGGCCGTGATAGAGGGAAGGAAGTTGGGAAAACGGGGAAGGGGGAGAAATAGAATAGGTTTTATGGAGGGGATGAAGAAGGTAGGACACACTAAGATGAAGAAAGAAATACTAGGGGTAGATACAGCACAGCACGCGTAAGAGTCCGTTGGATTTTCTCTGACTTTCATCATAACCTACCTTTAACCGGTAGATTACTCAGATGATGAATGGCAAGTTCATATAAGGCAAGCAAAATGACAAGAATAGGCACTTTCTCATAAAAAGGAAACGAAATTGATTTCTATGGAATCAATATGTTCTCGAAAAATCAAATTTGACGATAAATATTTTTTTTCAAAATGAAAAAATTTGTTTTTAATTTCAACAATGAAATGGCATGGCAGTGGTTAATCAATAGTTAACATCTGACTAACATACCTTTAGTCATTAATTCTTTCGCAATGCGAACAATTGCATTTCCCATCAACTTCCTGGAAGGCGGAAATAACACATAATTCCAAATAATACTCCAAATTCACACACCAGTAATTAACATATCTTCGTAAGCATCATTTTGTTAAGTTTACAACCGTATCAATGCAGGACACATTATTAGTGAAAATACGAGTAAAATAACTTGGACTATTGTAAAAAAATTGAGTAATCCAATTCAAAATTCTTACACGATAAGAAATGATTGTACTAAAATCGTTTTCAAAGCAATGTTCAAGAATTAAACGATATTTTACGGCATTTTATATATTTAGCTTTAACAATGAATAAATAAAGTTATTTATACAAAGATTATATAATTTGTTTGATGAAACAAAAAACTCTATCCGGTAGAATCTGATGTACAAAATATCGGAAACATGTTTTCCCGATTCCAAACGAATCGAATTCTATTATGCAAAAACCAATTCAACGTCTTTCAGATACAGTTGACATATTACACAGTTAAAGGATGCACATTTAGCTGTTCTAAAACTTTTATCAAGTCCATAATTCAATTTATGGAACGCCTTCTCCTGTTTCGATTTCGATATCCATCTACTCCTCATTGGTTGAAAGAGGATGATCCTCTATCGAGTCAAAGCAATTCAACTTTATAATATAAAATTATATGCAGCGAGCACATAGATAAAAAATACGTAAGAAGATAAATCTGGACTTCTAAATCCCTTATAAATTTTTCCGCTTCATTCTAATTTACTACCCAATATACTCCTTCCTCTATCAATCACCTTCACATTTCTTTAGCTAAGAGCTGAAAACCCTCTGCCACATAGGCATTTGTAAGCAAATCAATGGTCCGCGAGTTCATTTCGTGGACGTCGTGTTTGTTGTAGCAACAGATGCATTATTACCATTACTATTCGCCGCACGTAAATATTCTTGCACGTTTAATTCCTTTATGTGTATCATTTACTACGTAAGTGTTCTCTCATATACATGCAGTGCCCCTATGAGAGCTACTTTGAGAATAGACAATGAAGAGTATACTAGTTGTAAATATGCATTGAATATATCGATTACCCCCCGACGTAATCTATCATGGGGACCTTGGGACTCTGGGCCCTTCTTTTACAGATTTCCTTTCTACGTGCAATCTTGGGCCTGCAGGAAAACTTAAATGCTAGAGGCGTAAATATCCTTCGAAAATCAAATTTCTGGTTGTCAAGGAAATACGCTATTGTTAATTACAGAGAAAAATGTGAGATTTTTCAGCAAAAAACATGATTTACAGACAATTACGAAGCGTAAAAGAAAATCGATTGAAAAAATTAGAAACCTCATTAACTCAGCCATCCGATAAAAAAATCCCAGGCCTCTATCTTTATTAAAGTAATTTTGAAAAACAAAACATGAAACCAATGCACCGAACCCAATTATTAGTATGGACCACCAGATGGGCCTTTAGGGAACCTGTGGGGACCCTTAGGGCCTTCTTTTCAGATATTTTTAATATAGCCTATATTACCCACAGATATATGTTCTACCTACATGCCAAATTTCAGCTCAATCGGTCCAGTAGTTTTTTCGTGATTGAGTAATAAACATCCAAACATACAAACTTTCACATTTATAATATTAGTAGGATATCACAATTCCATTACCTAGTCTTATCTGTTATGTCTGTGATACACCATCATTTATCACCACTTATACGTCACACTCATACGTAATAAATGAAGTGCCCCCTTGCTTCCAAGCTTGAATTGTTGGTTGTAAGTCCAATCAGTTTTCATGTTGTCAGCATAAATTTGATAATTATTTAATAAATTTTGTAGATACTGTAATTCACTTGTACTTCGAAAATAAACATTATTCTGCAACCAACAGTTGTTCATAATAGAGAACGGTGAACATCTTAAATACAGCAAAATCTTCGTTTAATGAATCGCTGCTTTAATTAACTACTTCTTTTTAATAACTAAAAGAGAAAATGTATACGATCACGTTTCCACAAGATAAAAGAATTAATTAAATAGAGATTGATACGCAATGAGTGTCTGAGACAATATGCCAATCTCGGGAGTCTTCGTTGTCTGATAATTCTTTTTTGCCGCACCTGATCTTCCTCACAATGTGCTTGCATATCACAAATGCGAACAACAATTAAAATAGAGCTGCGAACATCAGGGTAAAACCTTTCCATAGCTCACGCATACGGAACTTCACCTACTAAATTTTCACTGCCAGACATTATTTTTCACGGGCCTCCACCAAGAATTACCTCCTCGTTTCATCTATAATCATTTCAACTTCTTCAGCCCGCCCTTTCACTCTTCATCAGCCATCATATTTCTATTTTATGAACTTGCACGGATTTCGTATTCCCTTCCCCCACATTCTTCATTTATACTGCCTGAAATTTTTAGACGCTTTTTTAATAATCTCAGCAGAATAGTTGAAAAAGATTTTTATGAAAAATATGAACTTTATTGATTTACTGAAACTCTTGCTGGAAAACGAAAATATGTCAGTCTATTTATGTGATATAACTTAGTGGAACATGTACATAGACATTTTTTCACATATTCTCAACTAATAAACTCAGAAATATATAGATCCTACTTCGGAAAATATTAAATTTATCAAATGATTCCAGATTTATTGCCATTCTACATTTTTTTCCGCTACTCTTGTGAGATAACAGAGTTGAATATGTATACTTAAAATCCATGCCAATACTATCTATACTAATTCGATTTATGCATGCATACATCCTCGATGGCCTACATTCATTTCTCACTCGAATAAGCACGTCTCCGCACCTTTTTTCCCCTAAAACCTTAGAACCCTCCCGTGTGGCTTCCAGCTCTTTTAATGCCCATTCGTTACATTTTACACTCTCATTTCCAGCATCATTTCAAGGCCTTCTTCGCCCCACTTTCATGAATTTCGTCACCCAAGCCACGAAAGCGACGCGATGAAGCACTGGTTGCCGCAGGACCAATCTCATCCGTTATATAAGCCCATTATCCCCCCATCAATCCATATTCGCTATCCCCATTCCCTCATCTTTCAGAGACTCTGTCACCGTCCACCCCTTATCCGTCGTCCCTTTCCGCTACTTCCACGACCTCATCATAATTTTGATCGTTCCCCCTTTTCATTTTAATCTGGCCCGACATTTTTGAAGAACAATCTCATGCTCTCACTCTCCAACCCCCGTCCCTTAGCCCGTTCCCTTCGCTTAATTTCATTCAGCATCTGGGAGCGAGGCAGTCGGCCGGAGTCTTTATTTTCTGGTGAGACTTTTTGTTTCTGGGCAAATTATGTGATTTGATTGTACCACGGGAACGGAAAGGGAAAGAGGTGAACTCTTAAACTGCGGGGGAACACTAAGCTTCCGAAATCAATTCTTTTGCTAATGCTTCACTTAAGGAAATTTCATTTTTGTGAATAAGGATAAAAATACATAAAAATAAATCCGTGCATGACATCAAGTAAAGAATCTGACCCAACGTGTCCCCGTAAAGGCCATTACTTCATTGAATAATACGGTTATAACTTCGAATTGGAATTGAGTGCATAAGGCAGTTGGCACGAAGGTACAAGAGGTAATTTGAGATAAATGTATTACGTAGACAACATCGGAAAAGCGGCGCTTGGATCAATCGATAAGTAGCTATCAACTGAGATGAGAGCACTTTTCATCAGGAGGAGGGGAGGTAGGATTTAACCTCATATTAAAGGCACTTGTGAGTCAAATTTTCTTCTTTCACTGAGGTCGCTATTAAGCTCCTTAACTAAATGAACACACTTAAATAAAGTTAGCAAACTATACAAATTGCTATATACTTCACTAATATTTTTCCCAAGCGTAATTCACGACCACCACAGTACTATACCCAACACACAATTCAATGCAGCATGCATTCTGCATGTACATTATTTTCATTCATAATCTCACCAAAATAGCGGATTTCATTCCCGACCAGCCAAATCTATCCCGTTGGCCCAGGTTGTCGATCGAAGAGTATAAAATGAATGTACATGATAAAAATTTGTCAGAGTTTTGGTTGAGTACCTACAGAAGGATAAATTGCAATTTATTGATTTATCAATATTATGGTGAATTTTACACGCAAGAATTTATTTCGACATATCCAAATCCGTTCCCGTATGTAACACTCATTTATTTGCCTGCGCGCAAAATTGATAGAACAAATATGTTAGAGAACTTCTCAATTTTATATTGCTGCTTTAAAAAATCTAATTATTTTTTGTTAGTATACTATCATTGTTAGCCTAAAGATTCCTCAATATTCAGCCTATGTCTACCACAAATGAATACAAAATAAAGCTATTTGGGAGTGATAAGTTTTGTTCCTACAGCATTGATGTAAAAAAAAAGTTGATAAAGCTGGGATAGCATGGTTCCCCAGTCACAATGCCGGTAATTAGAACCGTGTGATATAATACTCAGTGGGAAATTATTATTGCTGGAGGGGGGCAGCAGACCTTTCCCTTAGCCGTCTGTGCATACCTATGGATTATGGAGTATCTACTCGTACTAAAAAATCTGGTAAGGTGGCTAGAATAGGAGTACTTTAATTGCCAGGCCTCCCTCAAGTCCCAGTGCCTCGATCTGTTTTTTATTTTAGTCACTAATGGTGTGCGGAAAGAAGAAAATTGTTCGACAGTGTATCTCAATGATTTGATCACTTCAACCGCATTATCTACCGCAACGCAATAAGCCAGCACATGAGGACATGAATGAGCTTACATTCCCATGTGTTAATAACGATGTGTCAACCTTGTAAATCCAATGACTCTTTTTGAATCATCAATAACTATTCTCGAACACGCTTTCAACAAATGTGATTTGAATTATTCACATAATCATGCTTAATTTATGCCCTTGTTCATTATTATATAACAGAATACCAATTTGATAAAGATATGAAACTACTTAGGTCTCTCAATATAAGATTATGTTAAGGATATGGCACCTTCAGCAGTGTTTAATATGTTAATGAAAGTCATTTGTGAACTGCCTGTGTTAAAAATCGATACAAAGAACTCATCACTCTACTGGAGAAACAACCAAGCTCTCAACGCACTAGAGTTAGTTGATTTTACCCATGGAGTTGATAAGGTAATACTTTGTTTTGTGTCACGATAGCTTGGAAAAATATTTATGTTGACACACTGAGCATGTTCTTTAAGTATCACTGACTTCCGAGCTCGGCGTCCGAAAAAGCAGTAGGCGTATTGAAAAACGTCCCTTCAAGCATTACTCCCGACATTTCACTCAATAAGTTAACTTTTTTGATAATTAAAATAAATGCTGATTTCAGCTTTTCGCGGTAGGCGCACAATTTATAACTTCAGCGTAATTTACCCGAATCTTAGTTATATTGAACTATTTATTTTTATACGCGACCCTATACGCGGTAGTCATGTTTTTCACTCTTGCTACAGATAATTTGTAAGAAGTACAGGCATTGGGCTAGAATGTAACGGATGCCAAACTCGGCATTTTTGGGAGACAGTGGCTCCTAAAAAATGTTCCGTTCCAGCAATTCAATTTATAACCCAAAGCTTGAAATATGTTTCATACTAGCAAGAAGATAAAACAAAGAAAAGTCCATCTACAGTGACATTTATTTGCAGAGAACGTTTCCTTCCCCATTTCATATCCCCTAAATGGGCTTTTCATCCCTACAAGTCTGTCACTTCTCGCGGTTGTCCTCTTTTGCCCCTTTAAAATTCAGATTTTGGACGCGAAAGCGAGTCAGCTGCTGAAATTATTGGCGTTGCGAGCACGAAAAGCAAACAGGAGGATGAAGATGTCGAGAGAGAGAGAGAGAGTGAGAAAAGTCAGGAAACAGCGCTCCTGCTCAAAGCGGAGCCTTTGAGAGGTCTGAGATTCCTTTTTCCTGGAAAAAATCATTTAGAAATCTGTCATTTCCATAACTACCTTGACGCCATGTAACTCCAATGCAACTCCTGACAAGTATATTGATAGACTCTCATGTGGAAGGAAAAACGTGTTGTACAATATATGTTTTGGGGCCATAGAAATTTTAGGAATTACTCGAGTACGAATTAGGATAAACTAGACTACCGACATTTAAGTGTAATTCAGCCAGAAGCATATAGATGCACTAACATTAAAGTTAATCAAGCGACAATAGGTATTTTTGTTATTTTTTGCAGACACTTGGTCCGTTGAAAAGAAATAAACGGAAGAAATAAATGTCAACTCGTACATACATCTATAAATACCTATCACGCCATTCCCTTTCGGGGAAGGCAAAGTCAAAGAGTACATAATTTGTTCATAATATCTGGGCCGAGAAACTGGCTATCTTAGAATAATTTTCTTCATTGCGCACCATTCTTTCATCCCTCTTTTACTTTTATTTCGTTGCTTAATTGCTGTTCTTTAAATTATTTCATACATGCTATTTTGTTCTTGAGACTTTTAACATTTCTCTTCTTCATGATCTCATTCACCCAAAATAATTCAGTTTGCTTTAACGTTATACACTACCACACCCCTAAATGAATAAAATCTGGCACGCATATTCCTTAGGACCGAGAATAACTACAGGCTGTAGACAATATTAGAGAGGTACCTGGGCCCCATAGGGTGTCATTTGGCTGTTGCATATCATAAGTAGGTGTACTAAAAATTACCCGCTGTTTAAGATACATGTGCAAAACATTTGAAGCCTTAAAAAGGCACTACAGATCAAAAGTAAGGGAGGGACTCTGTTAGACATTGAGATGACAATTCGCAAGGGGATCTACTTATGAATAAATGATAGTCTTAACTAGATTATATGGTCAAATTATCCTTACTATCTGAATTTTTACAGGACGTGACTGCTAGCATTATTTCTGATAAATCTTTTTCCATCGAAAGGGAACACTGACAGTCGGAAAAATGTTTGAAGTAGCTGATTGCTAGTAGCTTTGCAATTATTAACACTAGCAAGATTGCACTCATCTTAAATGATAAATGATTTATTAGAATAATGAGCTAGAGAAAGGATGTCTACATAATTAATAAATAGACTAGTCTCTCTTTTTATAACATACCGAGTCACCTTACTTTTGCTAGGAGCATTAATGATATTGATACTGGTATTGCGTTTGACTCGAGTTAGTACAGAACGACGGGCGTTTTCAAGAGCGTGCAAAACACGGTACACTCTACAGTGTTTTGATATATTCGGTACTAGCTGTTTTATGATGTTCATTAGCATTTAAGACAGTCATTTCTGAAGATTAAGATCTTTAGTGAACCATTTTGACCGTGGAAATGTCTTAAATGGCAATTAAATGAAAATAAATGCTCAATAGGTACAGTAAAATGTTCAAAAAATTCTGAGAAATCCCTTTAGCCATCGTGCCCATGCAAGGAGTTCCAGCCATTCATTATCAGAAGAAATTTAAATCTTTAAGTTTTTAAGCAGTTAATTGTCAAACAGATTGGCAGTAGGAGTTTTCATTGAGGAACCGCAGCACTTAGTGTTCAAATGCACCATGAGATAGCCCAATGAACAAAAGTTTGGTGTCACAGGCATTTATACTATAACTGTGTTCAATAAAGCTAGTTATTATATTGCCAAGCAATCTCCC
Source organism: Pyrrhosoma nymphula (assembly GCA_963573305.1). Taxonomy (NCBI): domain Eukaryota; kingdom Metazoa; phylum Arthropoda; class Insecta; order Odonata; family Coenagrionidae; genus Pyrrhosoma; species Pyrrhosoma nymphula. The sequence continues at coordinate 90,495,120 of OY754330.1, forward strand.
TCGTTGGCTTAGTGTTGGCACGATACAAATCAAAAGCCCTAAGTACATCTAACTGCAAATTATTCTTTTTCTTATAAAAAGAGTTTTATTAAAGCTTATCTCCGATTGCCAGTTCCACAACGTGATGCCTGACACATTTGCCCTTGCTGCTGTCATCTATGGTGATTCCTGCACCATTCAAGAATCGTAAACGTGGGTCACTTTGGCGCAATTTGTGATCTTTCAGAAATAGTTATGCAAAATAATTTATCTGCCTATTCATATCATTACTATCTATCCTATGATTTCCTTCCTTCATCCTCTTTTTCCCTCTCCAAGCCCTCTGCTCCTTTTCCTCCCTACCTCGTAAGTATACCCTAGTTCTCAGTAACAACACAAAGCACTGGAGGCTCTTTTGATCACTTACCTACCTAATAGTGATGAAGAACATCAAACCTGGGTCGTAATTAAAGCTGTTTTTTTTTAGACAATTGCGGAACTTTTTATCCATCCATAACATTCGAATTCCGCGCAATATCGCTTGCATTTTCAGAATTAATTGTAGTACATTATAACATTGTTTTGCAGATAGAAAATCTACAGGTATTGTTTTGTAATACAAATAAGTAAGAGTAGAAGGTCAGGCACAGTGTGATAGGTACCAGAAAACGACAGAGTGAAAGACTAGTGAGAAGTACTGTAAATGACTCCTATATCCTCTCATGTGTGCACACACTGTTGTTATTCACCAAACCTACCTACAACTCAGCCGGCAAAGCACTACTCAGGTATTCGTTTCAAACAATGTATTATTTTCGGTTAAATTAACTTGCTATGTGTCCACGTAACCCACGGTTTCTGCAGTTTTCTTTCTAAGGTGTCTTTTTCATACACACCTATATTCCTGCTTTAGCACGCCTTTCTTAGCCGCTAGCCTTCAACGAACGCTCTCAGCTAGCCCTCATGTCAAATTCCCTTGTTTGTTAGCCCACAAACCTTTCCTTATAACTTCCATTCGCATTCCATTTCTCATTAATTATGTCTGCCACTTGCTCTCCCTCTCAAATACCGTCCTCCCAAAAAGAAATGAAGAGAGAAAGACGCCATGGCACCTTAAAGGAACTGTCAGCCGAGGACAGAGCCGCCACCCTTGGAGACGGGACAAATTTCGGGAGAATCTATTTCATATATCTTCCCACGTATATATATCCCACGTCTTCGCAAAGAAAGAGAAGTTACAACGCAACTCTTAAGTCTCAAAATTTGCTCCGTCTAGTCATTAGTCTCCTGCGTTCATCATCCCGATGATTCCTTTCTCATTTTTTCCGCCAAATAAAATTTTAAACCCTCGTAAATGTAATGTTCCTCAACAGTATGAGAGTTAAACTTTTCGCATATTGCTGTAAAATACTGCCTCAATTCCCGGAAGGAAATAATACATGGCTGTATTAAAAGTATTCTTAATTTTAACAAAGATTTCACTTAAGAGATATATAAAATAAGAGAGAAAAAATAATGCTATAACTAAATGAGTCTCCTTTGAAGCATTTCGCAAATTAAAAATCTTTCCCAGTAACCTTCTAGGAATGTGAACAGCAAAACTTGCGTTTTTAACTTTTGACTAGTTAAGCCGTTCTGTTGTATAAATAAAATCACAGTTCTCATCATATTAACAAATATATAACTATAAAACAAACTATAACAAAAGCAACTTTTATTGCCATCATATTGAGAGCACTGGTTCAATACAACTTTAACATCTACAAACATACTAGCAGTGCCCGGCATGCGTTGCAATGCCTCATTTCCTAAGTAGGCAGACATATAAAAAGCAGACATTTACATGCACAAAATAAAGAAAGACAATGATTTGATTTTGTTGTGTATTAATATTTTGTGTATTTGTAAAATTTATTTAAGTGCTTTAGCATGTACAATATTTTTGGTCTTACCGGCCTCTGCAAAAACAAATAAATTTTTCGGCTGTCCCAATCGTGAGCATGCAACATATAATTGGAAAGACCATGTGAAAAACATGGACTTTCCAGATTTAATCCACACACTTGAAGCGATTGACTTTGTGCCTTGTTGATGATCATTGAAAGGGCAATGTAAACGAAAAACTGTAGTCGTTTGACTACAACTATCAAATTAGCCACTGAACCTGGCTTTTAAATGCTGCATGCGTGAATATATTCACGAAATGGGTATACCCATTCATGAAATCGCTATTACATGGATATCCACGCCTGTTTGCCAAGGAAATTTCTATTCTTGAAAGGGAAGAAATATTAATGAATTTAGAGATAAAAACGCAATACTTGGATAATAACGATGCGTATAGGAAAATTGAATGAAATAATTAAATACAGCATTATTTTATGCGTTCTATGATCAAAATTTCCATAAAATATTATGAGTGACAGTAATTTAAAAAGCAAATAAGGGAACACCGGCAAATAATTTTATGCTTTTATCATGGGAATAAATGTTAACAATATTGGGGTAAAAAAACCAACAATTTGCAATTTTTTTAATTCATAAACCTTGCTTTAAATGCGCGCAACAACTCACCAAAGTTTCGTAAAAGTCAGATGAATGGTATTGGAACGCATATAATACGAATAAGCAAATATTCTTTTTTATGTATTAGATGTAAGATATAAAAGTAACATTAAATGATAGTGTAAATCTAGATTCACTGTTAAGGAATACCTATGTGTGCATAAATGGAACTAATAATTAATTGAACAAAGTAAAATTTAATATCTCATTATCCTCGGCTAAGCAAATAGGCGATAAATGCTCTTTCATTAATTAGGCAAGAAAGAAGAATAAAAAAACTCGAAGCCAACAAGCTACTGCTATTTTTTTTTAAATAGCTTCGTTATGATAAGATAAATATGATGTGAAAATATACGTAAAATTACGGCCTAGTTCCATTTCATGAATACCTATATTGAAGAGTTAGAATGGCTGCCTGACGTTCCAGATACATTAGCAAATGAACACAAGGTATGGAACTAGTTTCGAGCAACAAAATCTGTTTTTCGAGGAAGGCGGAAGGTGACTAGATTCAGTGACACAACCCTTAGTGTAGCCTTCCAGTAAAGAGCGGAACCCAGTCCGACATCCCCAAAATAAATTACAGAAGATGGTTTGAATGGAGTCTTGGAGTGCTGCTTTAAAGGCCGAGACCAGACCTTTCTTTCATCGTAACATCCTCTTTCTCGAGGTGCAAATCGTGAGCTCGACCCCTTTCCACTCTTCACCGGTTCTTCATTTTCTCCGTCCCAACGTCACTAGCCCCACCTCTCCCACACTAATCCTCATCCGTTCTCCCAAACCACTACCACACCTTTTTGCATCTCATTCCTCCTCCCCTTATACTTCACAGCTTCCTTCCCAGACGCTTCCCCCACCCCTTTGCCCTCTCCACCTCCTGGGTCCTCAATGACGACTCTGCCCAAGGCGCCCTGGTTGTAATTACCAACCCACCCTCCTCCTCCTTGCCCCTTCTCTCCACCCCCTCAAATACACCACATGCCATGTCCTACAATGCATATTTCTTGGAGAATTCATCTTAAAATGCGAGCGAAAGAAGAACTCTTGCCAGTTTTCCGCAATGATAAATATTAAGTGTTGCCGGTTTCGATGTTATACATCTTGATAATGATGTAAACCAAGAAAAATGTTTGCATTAATCATTTCTCAGGAGAAAACTGCAAGGAATTCTTCTTTCATCATGTTCAAGATTCACTACATCAGTTCTGAGGCAACATTATTAATTAAAATTCGAACTTCTCTAAATATTTGACGAATCGAGCGAATCCTGAATCGCACAATTTCCCCGGCCACAATGTCTACGAGACCTATTGTAGGACTCACTCCATGACCTTTATGGGAGAATTTGTTTAAGAAGCCGGTCGTCAACTAACGATGTGATAAAAACTCTTCGACTTTTTCCAAAGAATTCCTCGTGCCGTGAAAACGCACGGCTGGAGCATTACAGAAAGACATTATCACAAAAAACTTCTAAGAGAAAAAATTCGTGGAGGATTTTTTGTGGGGCATTGCCATAAATATTTTCTCGTGTGACATAGAAATCGAGCGACTTTCTGGTTGTAATAGTCTGATTTAGGGATCGGCTATATTCTTACATATGATTTTACGCTAATGCCATTCCCAAATAAGGTAGATCGCCCAGCTTTATTCATGGAAAGAAAAGAACAAGAGCTGCTTAGATTATTTGGAGTAAGAAGGCAACTGTGAGCCTTATTGCAAAAATTCTATTCAACAAAAGATGCAAGAATTTTCTCCCACAGTACTTCGCATCGTGAAAACTATGAAGTAAATAATTGATGCTTTTATTTTAAATTTCGAACAAACACATCCATTGAGCGAAATATTTCCTGTAATAATGAGTAGAAGTTTAATTTTTATTATATTCAGCAAGTATTATATTGTTTGATTAACCATCATTGAACCTCAACAAGTATTAAACCTCAATTACCTGCGATGTGCATAACTGATCTATTGGATTAGGCTCCCTGCGCATTTTACTGACTTCAATACTCTCCTGTGCAATCATACCGTATAATCTGTTTGACGAGGGGAGAAATTATGCTTGATTAAAACTCTTCAGATTAGAGCAGATAATAACTCACCATGAAATCCAAAATAAGTATTGCACTTATAATGTTTCCACGAGTAAAAATAAAAGTAACAGAGTGGAGAACGTCTTATGAAAATATTCATTTGATGTGAACTAGATTAAAACCTGGACTTCCCAGGACCGCCGGTTATGTCTAACTAAGAGACCTGATTGGTAAGTGAGATACCTCGAGATAAAGAGAGGAAGATGAAGGATGAAACAAAAACAGTTAATAATTATAGATACAATCATACCTATCTCGCCGTTCCCTATCGGGGTTGGCACTGTCAAAAGAACTTAATCTTCGGTGCAAGAGCTAGAACACTGGCTCCGATTTTAATAATTTCCTCCGTACTGCTCTATCCTTGCAAACCACCTGTACTTCTGCCACATTCATGTATTTCTTCTCACATCTCTCCTGTTCTTAAGATTCTTAATATTCCTCCTCATAAGGTCCTTCCACTACATTTACCATAGACTTTCTCGGTCTACTCCTTCCTCTCACGCCATTGACTCCAATATCATATACCTGCTTAGCTACTCGAATCTTTTGCATTATTTCAACAACACCTTACCAACGAAGGGGACCATCATTGAACCTCACTCTTTTCATCTAAATTCATAACCGATGCAACCACGCCATATTCTCTCTTCACCCATTTATTCCTAAAACGCTATCCCTCCTACTTTTACTTAGTTTAAACACTTATCAGATAACTCATACTTACTTCCTTTCGCCTACACTTATGTTTATCCAGGCATATCCAAGTTTCACTGCCATACAATATAGTGGGTAGAGGTACACTTTTTGACACGGCAATTTTTGCTTACTTAGACCAAAATTCTTTTCTAAAACACTTCACATGCCTACTACCGACGAATTTGCTCCCAGCATTTGCATGCCTTTTAGTCTTTTCATCTATCCTCCCATTTTTCGCAATCATTAGGCCAAGGTTCACAAAAGCATCCATTTTTCATACTATTTCACCCTCTTTATTTAATAATTTACTATATTCCCCTTGATTAATTTATATTAAAAATAATGGGCATGATGTACCTATACTAAAAATAATGGATAATCATAAATTATAATAAAAATACTAAATATTCAAAATTATGGATGATAAAATAAGAAATATCCGGGGAAATAAAGTGGTTAGTCCAACAGAGATTGAATTGCATAGCTGAAGCAAACCAATCATCGGACTGATAACTGGCTTTCGTGTTGATGATGTAGCTGGGGATAAAATGTCAGCTTGAAGTATGAGCCGTGGGACAAGACCTTCAGTCGGGTGTACTCGCCGGCCCCCGAGGGGTTCCTACTCCACCTCCGCATCTTTCGAGGGCCCTTCCTTCAAGCCCGGCCTCGCTCACCAACCACCCTCACTTCCTTCCTCTCGGACATTCTCGCTCTTTCCCTTCTCTCTCTCTCCCGCTAGTGGTTTTGTTTGAGGCTTTGCAAGTGGGTCCCCCTCGTGATGGCGGGGTCGCCTCCCGTCTCACAGTTCCCACGAGTCGAGTCCCGCGTCGTACCGTTGAGTACGAGGCGACGCGACGGTAGTATCTCACTCCAAGGATTGCAGCTACACAATGGACCCCGCCTCCCCAACCCTCTAGCCACATCTACTCCGGCGGCATTACATCCTCTCTTAGAAAACGCTCCCACCCGCGTACACCATTAATCGCAGTTACCGTCAGGGTTAAAGAGCAGGAGAAAGGATGGCAAAGCGTGGGGACACATGAGGAGCAACCATTTTCAACGTCGTGTTAGGCACAACGAGTATTTCGACTCTCTCGTTAATGACGGTTACGTGTCATACTAAATCGGTTCAAAAATCTTTCTAAATATTTTATTTCATTTGCTCGAATTTCTTTTTCAATGCTATTTGCCAGCAGGTAACTACTGAATAGTTTTCAATTTGCTCAAATTCACACTTTCAGAGAGCGTGACTACTTTTTTATGCCTTAAAAAATTATTGTCTCGCCCAACGCTGGTAAAGTTATATGGTATTTTAAGCAAATATCTTAAACGCACACTTAAACACTTCAGTGTTTATTTATCAACCCCATCAATCCCCAAATATATAATTTAAATGAAAAACTGCTTTCCAAATAGACATCGAGTAGAGCCAGTAGTTTTGGCAAGTACCTATCTCGGTGCATTTATTTCATAGATGAATTACATTGCAAATAATTTTATTCACAATTTATTTTTTTATTTTTACACACATCTATATTTTAAAATTTCACTAAATTTCATGTACAGAGAGTTTTATTTCCAGGATAAAACGATTCAAAGTTAAAATATTTTATTTCGTGATAAATTCCCATTTAGAATTTATAGGTAGGCACCAATGTTAACTTAATGGCAGCAAAAAAAACCACTGACGTACGATCGCACTATTTTTAATACGTTTTAATTATGGAAATCTATCCAAGGTTGCATTCCGAAGTCCATTCCCATAAAGGTAGAGACTAATGTGGGTGAAATATTTATAGCATCTTTTAAAAATAAAATTTTCGATAGGATATAAGTCAAACACAATTAAAGGAAACGTAATACGATTAAAAAGGGCATCAAAATTCTGTGCAAAAGCAATATAATTATGAGGAATGCTCACTAATAATTTAAAAGGCAGTTTTATTTTTATGCGGGTTTTGTGTGTGGTATGCTACGTAATAAAAAACCGGCACATGTAAATAATTACTTATAAAAATTTCAAATCATGACTAAATGTACGCCAACGAAGACGAAGGTTTCACCTATTGTGGAGCGCATCAATTTGCCAGGGCTCGTCGTTTCTTTTCCTAGAACCACACTTTCCCGCCTGCTTCATCATCGGACACTTTTATGTTCTTCGTCGTCTCTCAACCGTCCCCCTGGCTGAGCGGCAATTGAGGAAAGGAGGTCACAGTGTCCACTATCAAACGGAAGGGGAAGCAGTCTAAAGTACTTTTCTGGCCCACAGCTTGAATCTGTATTTATTTTCGGAGTGTTTAGTTCCGAAAATGAGAAAAAAAAGAGCTTTGTACCTTCAAGCACGAATCTTTAGTAAACACATCCACGTTTGGAATTTATATCCAGCGGAGTACACTTTAATTTTGTTAAGAGGGGAGTTATAACGGCATGGAATTATATTACAAGTAAATAGTTGCCCCGGGCTGCGTTATAGGTCCATACTAGAGACAGCGTGCAGACAATTAACTCCAAGAATGGTCAGTAAGTTTTATTATTTGAACTTCTCTTAACGTTCTGCCTCAAATCTGATACCCGATGTTCCATCTCAAATGCTTATTTCCCACAGTTAACAACATAAGACGTGATATTTTTATCAATGTCTACTCAGCACACTTGACTTGTAGCTAGTATTTAGTACAATTCATTTCAACTATAGTTTTGTATTTTCAAAGCTAAGCTTTATTATTAAAAATGTACCTTTTGTACCATTGTAGTCTTCCTTTCGGAAGAAGAGGTGGAGGAACCTTATTAGTTTTCGAAAATCGCCACTTAAAAAGAGTGGCTTTCTACCTCGAATATCCTTTTTCACTAGCGTATTCAACCATGAATCGCTGATCTCCTACTCTGAAGGCTATCACTTATTGAAATAACTATATAGCTTCAGGTGTATTCACTTTTTCCGATGGCCGCCCATGTAAATCCTTAAGCATGTTTCACAATCTTTGATTACTACGGCATTTCTACAACACTCTTTTGTTCCACCTGTGCCTCTAATAAGATTATTGAACAATAAATCACTTTGTAAATATTCACACTGTTTTGCGACAACTCACTGGTTTCGATATCGCAACATCATCATCAGAGTCAAACTTTAGTGATGATCTTGTGATATTGAAACTAGTCAGTTATATTAAAGTTTTTATAAAATTACACAGGTTTCCACACATTCTTTAACTATTTCACGATTCCACAAAGTCACATCACCTACCATCACGCTAAAGCTCCAATAAGAATTTTCCTTGTAATATTTATGCTTTCAGTTCTGAGAAATTGATTGTTTCAACAGTAATACTAATGGTCTCTTCGTGCGCGCGATGATGCAGGAGAATAAAGTGATTCACCGGTATCTAACGCGTTCATCATGAAACATTTCGACGCCTTCCGGGATCAGTCACACTGTCTTTAAGTCCCTTGCACCCCAGAAAAGCTACAAAGACCGGACTTGGGTGCGAATGACAAATGGGAATTCCTTCAAATAAAGATTTACTTCTACTAATGGCTTATAATAAAAACCTACCACATGACGAATGATCCTCACAAGGAAATTGAAATCTGCTCTAAGGAATCAGTTAAAATTATTTCTTGAAATGGACTACGACGTTATATCATGAAGAAAATAGAAACAAAATACGCCAAAAAATAACGGATAAACGACTTAAGCTTAGCGGCTAAACACACCCCCTTTGTCATCGTTATCTATTTATTCTACTTAAAAAAAAACATTCAGTGGGTTTTCTTATCAGAATAAGTTTCTGCTATAAAACAATCTGGTAGAAATGCATACATTAATCATGCAATCTACAATGTGTTGCCTCCTTTATTTCAACCATTTAATATTCGTATACATGATTCTATTTGACAAGAATTTTGTACTTGGAAAAATGAAAAATCGAGTCACATGATCGGTAAATTATTGAGAATATCTCCTGAAATCTCAATCTGAATCAAGCACTGTTTAGATCCAAATTGTTCAAAACGCTGCTTGACATGTCGGCGAGGTTTTTGACAAGGATGATGCTCTTGATATTTACATGAAATTTTTCGGATTAATACCAATAAAACATGATTAACTCTATATAAAATTAGTAAAGTCTATCCATCTCCAAAAGCTATCAACCCACTATTCGCTCAAGGTAGTTGTGAGATGGTTAGTGATTTCACTTTGTTCATCCCATTAGGCCCCAACAACTTTACCTGAAATGAATTAAAAGTTTTTGGCATTCCAAGGTCATTCATCCCATGAAGAAATACGTCATAGATAGATACTTATGAAGGACTCAATATTAAAATAGGCCTTCGAAGCGATTTCTAAGAACAACGCGTTTGAAGTTCTGTATATTCCTTCCGTAGGTAAACTGTACTCAGACTCCCAAGAACTATTTCCATATAGAGGCAAATATTCGAACTTAGGATTTGATTCTTTCTTGTACTAAAAAATTAAAAAACTCGAGCCATCTAATAATATTGCCAGTTAAAAATTGGAAAATAGATGTTGGCCACTTTTGTACTGAGCCCTCCATGTACAGAAAAGTATTAATGACATAGACCATGCCATCGCTATGCCACAAAGTGCAAATGCCATCGCTAAAAAAATGTTTAAAAAATTTAAGCGTTTTTCTTCCTGATTCTATGCTTTACAATCCCATTGCATGTTAAGTGAATCTCGATGGTGGCATTAAAACTTTTTCTATATTCACCAAAGCTTAGTTCTCCCAAGGGCTTTACTAATCGTGGAAAGACTTTCTCTTTGAAAGTGAATCGTACGGTGCAATATTGGTTGCCATGAATTCCGTTGCATGTACGATGTGAGATTAACAAGAGATGTATTAGCAAGAGTATTATGGAAAAACGAAAAATAATATCCTCTGTAAAGAAAAAATCAAAATAAATCTAAACGTGGGCCGGAAAAATTGGCCATTGTAACATAATAGTAATCACATTTATAATCATGAATTTAATGCAGTAAAAATGGGATAGTTAATAACCAAAAATGACGAATACTTGGGTGGGGGAACATTAAGAGGTTAGATATAATTCTTGACTAAAAGGATGTTGCGAGAAAACTACAGCATTTAGAGGATAGGTATGTAAAAATCCTGCAAATCACTGAAATTGCGCACTTAAGTAATTGTAAGTATAATGTTGTTTGCGAAAGATGGAAGGAGAGATGAAGAGGTTGAGAGGCGAGCTACTAGAGAATAAGGCTTGTCTGAGGAAGAAAATCGCACTATCCAAAAAAAGTATAAGTACCTATATTGAATAGTAATGAAAATTGGATGTGTCAGGATAGACATAAGGGGGAATGGGTATGGGATACCTGAGAGGTTTTTGGCAAAGACAGCGTTTGGATGTCATGATTGAATGTATGCTACTGTAATGGAGACATATGAAAGGAGCGAACTTCGTTGTTTTGGCCATGTTCACAGAATTAATAAGAGTCAAATAATGAAACAGATTTATGATTGAGTGGTGAATGGTGTGAGAGGAATGCGTTGACCGAGAAATCATGGGTTCATGAGTTGGAAGACATTCGTAAGAGGAGGAATATTAGGAATCTTAAAAAGAAGATGAGATACATAAATCAATTGTAACGTAACAATGACGCCATATTAAGTATTTACGTAATGTCTTCTTATTATAGATTCAGCGGTGCATAGACATTACGTAATATTTCTTCTTTAGTCAATTTAGCAGCGGGGGACGCGCATTTAGTCATTATTGAAGCACACCAACTCTTAAGTTTATCATTGTGAAGCACGCTTGGTAGCCAGTTAATTGATCATAGCTGTAATAACAAGCATTGTTACAGCTGGCGAGGTTCTAAATGCACGTCGTGCACTCTACCCACTTGTTATGTACACGCTCGCGCATCACGCGGCGTGACAAGGTCACAATGTTTAAATATTTTATCCGCCCCAGGCTGCTGTGCGGCTGCGAATTGTTCGGAAATTCCTCCAAGTACCATAGACAACAATTAGAGACATTCCAAAATAAAACTTTGCGCTACCTTACAAACCAACCCCAACTTGTACCAATGACTGAAATCAGAAACGCACACAGAGTACCAAAAATACACGACTTCATTAAGGCACAAGCCTTGCGCTTGAAAAAGTCTCTTCCACAAAACTCGCTTACAGCTTCTCTCTGGGATTATCCCATTCACAAGAAACGCTACAAGAGTTACAGACTCCCACAGGAAATTTTATTTCGGTAACCAATCCGAATTCTTTCCTATGCCTTTCATTTTCATTATGTTATAATGTTAATCGTTTATTAATCAAATTTTGAAATAGCCTTAAAAAAATAAGGACCAGCTTATATATGTCAGCCATAAGTATATATACTGGATCCAAAATATCTTGGAAAAAGTGTGAAATAAAATGTTAAAAAAGCTCCAAAAAAATATATTAAAATCGTAGGGAGAGAAAACTTGTTGTCCTGGTACCCATTTGAACCAGTGACCCCCAAAAAAATTATAAAATTGGAAGAAGAAAAAAAAAGTAATATAATGGTTTTCAAAAAGTCAAAAATATTTTCTATGTTTCATTATGTTTTTGTTCAGGGGTCCGTTTTGCCAAAGGTTTAGTTCTTATTAATTTAGTGTGCACCATTTAGCACCCTCTCACTAGTAGGCTTTCATCCTCTTCTCCTTCACTAATACTGTAAAGGTTAAACTGGTCCCTTCACACAGTATCCCCCTGCGAGCAAATTGCACAAACATTAACGCTGAAGAGGTGAACTCTAGTCGCACCGTTGCAGCGCTCCACTACTTTGGGCCGAGGGCCCTGCCATTGCCCGTGGTCTGGTCTACATCGGGAGTAACTGATCAACAATATACCCAAAGGCTGACTGAATCCACGCAACTCGGGACAGTAAATACTTTATTTAGAGAAATAGAAGAAGTATTCTTTGCTAGTGACTCGACATAAAGTTAAGTAAGGTTTTTAGAAGTTAAAACCACCCATAAAAAAGTTCATCCTGAGAGTACACGCAGTAGCAGACGCAAAACGAGGGAGACTCATCGACTACATTGTCGGGAATTGAAGCCGGTCCACGTCCGCAGAATCGAGACTTGTTTGGCGACAGGATTTCTTCCGAGACGCATGTGTGTCAGAGGTCGACGTTGCCCAAAATTGTATGTATGCTGCTATTTGTGTGTGAAGGGTAATATTTGCGTGTGAAGGGTAATATTTGTGTGATTAGTGATCTCACCCTGTGGCCGTGAAGGCAAACAAAATATAAGTGAAGGGTAATATTTTGTGAGTGAAGGGTATTTCTTGTGATTAATGAAATCATAAGAGGCCGGAAGGCAATAAGTGGAATTTACAGTATTAATAAGAGTGTAAATGTTATATTTTGTGATGGGTGCTTTGTACCTAGGAAAAGATACGGGCATATCAAATCAAATCTTTCCTTCATAATAAACTTACTCTTGTTTTCATTGTATGTTTCTGGCGCCCAACAATAACCTCTTGAGATAAATTAAATATAATTAAAAGTAAAAGGAAAAGACGAGAGTCGATCTTTTACACAATGCATTCATGTAGTAGAATCAAAAGATATATTAAGAATAGGGTTGCATGTAGGAATAGTTAGGGTGAAAATTCCTTGGAGGAATTAATCATTCGCCTTGACCGAGCCCCAAACCGGAATCCCTCGCTAACATGCCGATTGCTTTAGCCATCAAGGCAGATGGTTTTTATTTTGTGAAATGTTCGCAAATATGGGTACTTGCATGTAGCTCCGTAAAGCTAATACCGAGGTTTGTCTCGGTAACCTCACAATTTGACAGCATAGAGTCATCTTTGCACAAAACCAATAATTAATCTCTTTTGACTGTGTTTACTCCGAAAAGGAACGGCGTGATCGACATCCGCGTTAAAATACATGGTCAATGTGCACACATGTCGTAAATAATAATGATGTTGAACTGCAACGGAAGGATAAATTTGTTCTGTAGTAACCGCAACGACAGTGACTCATTGCGATAAAAGAAGAAGGAGAAAAGTGTAAGAAGACAGATATCAATGTAAGAAGGTGTAAAGGAGAGAAAGGGCGATAGGGAAGGAGATTTGAACTGCGAGGCTGTTTGGTGTCTCAAGTCAAGGCGTGGACCATGGGAAATGCGGCGGAAAGCCCGCCACAAGGAGTACGCCCGGGTGCGCCCAGAGCGGTGGATTTGCGCCGAAAACACGGCAAGGATGGAATCCTCGCAAGGTAGGAACAGGAGAAGAAAAGGACGGGAGGATGGATAGCAGTCGCGGGGGCGTGTTTGTCCGTGGGCGTCTACGAAGAGGGGCAGATGGTGGAGGCGGCAGGGGTTCGGGAAAGAGGGGCGAAGGTCTCCTCTTCTCCTCCCCCCTCCCTCCCTCTTCTCCTCCCCCGCTGCCGTCACCACGTGTGGAGTTTTATCGTTATTTTTTTAATCTTTTCGAATGGGTGCTCTCTACTTGATCGGAATACGGTTATTTCGACGCTGAGGATTTTTGAAATTCAAATCTTCGCGCTCTGTTACGCTACATTTAGCGGGAAACGAGGGTGAGACACTACGGGTATGAGGACACCACGGTGGCTATCAACTAGAAAAGGGTGGAAAAAGCCATTAGTACACGTCAAAAGACAAAGCAGAAAAGGAAATTAAATATAAATAGAAAGGGAAAAAAGAACTGACAAGCGAAAGAAGGAGAATAGATGTTATTAGTAGTAATATCTCATTAACTGGGGCACGTTTTCAGGGATTGTTTCAAATAAAATTCCTCTAAACCTCAAGAGATAGGTTTCAAATAAAATTACTGTTTAGTTTTGGACGTGCTTGGAGGCAGTAAACGTACTAAAACGATCATTTATTGGTTAATAAAGTTTTTTTTTCTCATATCTCCTCACGCATTTAAAAAAATATATAAGTCTATATCACGGATCACCTTCAATTGATGGTAGCCCAAAAAAAAAACAACCAAATATTCCGGGGTTTAACTTGGACGTTTCAGCAATGTTATCGAAATTTTATGCACAATTCACATTGTACCTTATTTATTTTGTCGGTGATTGAAGACACATGCAGAATTATGAGGGTGTATTTTAGAGGGACGTTCAATACACCATTATAAAATCTCATGCAACAGAATGGTAGGTAAAAGATAATGCACCGTTCCCAAATTTGATAGCTTTTTACCAAAGTCGATAAAAATATTACGAGAGGCGCTACAGGAGGAAAATATATGGTATTAGCATTTCTTGCAACCTTGAAGTAACCATAAAAATCCTTAATACGGATGGAATAGAAAACACCACGTACAGATTTTATAGGCTTTGAGAACAACACGGATTTATAGACTAGAATTACAATTTAACAGTGTACACACATGTCTTGCCTAGCCTTCTTTCAGATATAACCGGTAGCTGGATCCGTTGGCCGGTCATTCACAGAAAACTGCTAAGCAATGGGTGGCTATAAACTAATGGTAAATAAATACTGTGTTTATCTCTGTAAAGAGAAATCCGTTACATTTATTGCGTACAACAGGCAAGTTTCCCGATTCATTGACTCCATGGCTATATTTATCACTCATTGAAGTTCGTAAAATGAGCTGTGATCGGAAACGGTACAATTAAATGAGTTAGAGTGATTTAATTGGACAGTAAGTAATTTGTATCAGCAAGAGTCAAAAAAGACAATCTCTGACGTCTAGCGATCGGTCATAAAATAAATATCTTAATTTGACGATGCATAATTTGGAAAATATGAGTGCATATTTTCATAATTTCATAAGTTTAAATACTTATAAAGACAACACTGTATGACAGGTAGTAGTCATTACGAGACTTACGGCAAGTAACGACAATTACTTTTTATCTTAGAGCAATATTCCTTAACCTGAAAGAGCATGATTCCTTCAACTCACTGATTTCAATTTGTTTTATACGGAGACATCACTCGAACGCTTTTTTGAGTACCTACTTATTGCAAATTTGTATAAACATGGTTGAGTTGGTTCGTCGTTGTAAGATATGGTACCATCGGTGACCATGATCATTAATGACCAGTAAAAACCAAAACATTAAGGCTAAAACTATTTAACAACAATCAGGATCAGTTGGTCAGGCAATACGAAAAAAGAGAAAACTGACTAAAACAAAGATATTCAACAAAAAAGATAGCTGCATCCTAAAGTGCGCTCGTAGTATGGACAAAATAACAAATTCTTTCAGGCAGGAAATAATAAGCAACAAAGATTTCACCCGCTATCTGCATGCCTGTAAACTTATCTGTACTTTTATTACGGTGCAGTTTTGAGAAAATCTTATGGACCTCATAACAGCAATTTTTTATACGCTTTAATCTATACTTTCCCGCAGCAATAAAAGTCAGATGAAACACCATGTTTCGAGCGTCACGAACGTAATACTCTTTAAAGTTCGAAATGAAATCTTGACGATGAAGATCCCATGATACAACTAGGGCTAACTTTTTCAGTTTTACGAGCTGAAAGTTCACTACGAGTAGAGGATTACGTCATATGCGACGTCAAAGAGAAAGCATAAGCGGTTGGCAGGGAGCGAACGTGTTTCCTTCCCACCTGAGAGATCCCATAGGTGGGAAAATTTCGCCATACACGAGATCCTAACTCCTTACTTTAAGGCCGGGACAGCAACCATGACTATATTCTGAATTTCTACACAGGGTCTTCAACGAGTAGTGCCCACTTTGAAAGTTGTTGCGAGAACACTGGACGCCTCAACTTTCTTATATTTTCTTAAGTTTTTAATGACTTAAGCCACTGAAGTACCTCAAAGAGAACGTTATTTCTTGTTAGTTAGTACAGCATTTGAGCCCGTGATGCTAATGACTGAGTACATAACAGAAGAGCTTAACAAGTTTTTCTTGAGCTAAGAATATAAAGGTCCACTGAGTTCGGAATTTTAACCGGTAAATATGGCCTGCCATCCCTAGTTGTAGCAGGTGAGGTGGGCTTAAAATACCACATATGCAGCTTTGAACATAAAGGTCAGACTATTAGGTGTATTAAACTGCATTTAGTATTATTTCCAATCGAAGGGAGAATCACCTGTGGTTACAGTAAAGTATGTAGATCATAATATGACTCTGGTTAAGTGGGGGGTTTTCCAAGACCATTCACTGGGATTTGAGCCCAATAATCTCCGATCAGTAATCGAACCCTTTATCTTCAGTGCTAAATGAACGATAACTATAAGTTCATGGGTGATTGCACAATTTATTAGCAGAACTTAATTCTTTACCAGAAATGCCTCTATTAAAAATCCAAGCAGTTATTATGTAAGCATGCGCAACTGAATAAGGTGTTCACTTTTGATGAGTTAAAAAAACCGCCAAGTTTAAAAATAACAGTATAAGCTAAACTAGCTACATCAACATTCAGAAACAGCTTCGGTAGCAATGTACCAGAGAAAGAAAAAACCCTTCTACTCGAATCCAAAGCAGCGCTGTATTTTAAGTTTTGGGAAAAAACTCATATTTATGAAAACAAAGACATTTTATTTGTTAATCATACTTGATAAAGTTTCGAATAATATACCGAATTATATGACAGTGGCGATACCCCAGATACTATGCTGGGGATTCTACGAACATAAGGAAATGACATTGATTTTTTATCTGCCTTGAGTAAATTATAAACTTAGACATTCCAAGTAAATAGCAATATGACGTTTCAGCCATCATTTAGCTTAAACGAAGAGATTTGTATCTTAAATGCTCAATAAGATTTTTAAAACATTGACTACATACTCACGAGCGAATGCATAAAACAAATCACTTGCCTGTAGAAATATCACATACACGACAGGCTTTAATATGGAATAGAACATGAAATGAAAAGTAAAAGGCTATAATATGACTATTAATGAAAGAGAGAGACGCATAACCTTCTTGGAGTTTGCTTTCAATCTAGGAAAACATTATTAATATTAGTTAATCAGAGAAAAAATAACTAAAAAAAGAAAGATAATTGTATATTAACACGATGCGAGCCTCGACAAGGGCATACAATTTAAAATGGAACCAATTTTCAGTGCATTATTTGCGACTTGCGAATTCAAATTTCATGAATCTAACCCATTGATGTTTTCAAACGAATCCATCCTATTTCTCCAACCTTACCAGCCTTGTGACGCCTCTAGCCCCGCATAACATGGGAGAAAACACGGATGTATGGAGAAGCGAAAGAATTAGCCCAAGGACGACAATAGCATAAATTGAAAACTAACATTACTTTATGGTAATGATAAGACAAAGAATTAAACACAGAAATACGATTCAGTGGACTTAATTCTACTCAGGACCTAATAAACAAAAAATATAGTGTCTACTGGTGACCAAACCCACTAGTAAAATCATCCATTGGATGTGAAGGATGGCCAAGGGAATGGGTTAAGATATACCTAATGACGAAATACCGCGGATCTCGGATGCGGATGCAAATAAGGCGGATTTTTATGAACGCCTTTCATGGAAGAAAGAATACTTACACTGAAAAACGGAAAATTATAAATGCATGCAGTTGAGATAAAAGGTTGATTAAACTCTCTAAAGAAAGAACTTAATTTAAATCGAATTTTTCAGATAAAATCTCTAGACACTGTGTGACCAAATCTCATCAAAAATATTTAAGCATTTACATTAATTGGACTCTGTAGGAAAGAATATCTGAATTTGAAGTTGGATTCCTGGATAATATTTGAAAGAGAACCATCATGTGATAGGGATTTTACGTTTCCAATCAAAATTCGGCTAGTTGATTAATCTTTTCGGAACACAGTAGCAGCAGCATTAAAAGTAATAAAAACAGTCTCTTCTGAGTGAACGACAAATAAAACCGTTTTATACCATAGAGAGTAATTAATTTTTTTGTTTGATGTCTTCCATAAATCGTTCATTGGTGGTTTAGGATCGAGGCGGAAAGCCTCCATTACTCCCAGGGCAATAAAGACACGACCCGAGGCCTCGCAATGATTAACCATTAAAATAGATTATACGTTCAGTGTGGTCACAGTGCGAGGTCTGGACAATGTATTGTTATGCTGAATACGAGTATAGGTATACGTAGTATTATACTGAATAACTAAATGAACGGAGAGAGTAATATTTCCAAAAACCGAGACAATGCCTTGATAACACTCGTATATAAAAATATTTAACGAACACATCACATAGTAAGGGATGGAAGCTCGAATAATTGCAAAGACACTAATGACACTGTAATAAAATTCACAGTAAATATGAGGAATGGCCACGATGTGAAGTGAACGGAAACACGCTATACTCAATGACTTAGTGAGAGGCATGCACAGGTCACTTTTCCAGAAATCGCGTTAATTACTTGAAACCGGCAGTATTTAAAATTCTTAGCACGAATAAAAATACTAGGCGAAGTATTCAAAGGTGAAAGAAAATCAGGGCTCCGTAATGAAACCCTCAGCGACTCCTAAAACTCCTGTAGACGACGAATAGAGGCATGCACACATGAAGGGTATTTTTTAATTGAAACGACGTAATTACCCGTTTGAAACAATGGAGGACGCCAAAAAACGAGACGAGTGTGTGCAAGTGCTGGAAAAAATGTGTGTTTTAAAGCGAGAAAGGACGATGGGAGAAGACTAGTGAAGGCCAAGTGGGAGAGTTAAGTATAGTTGGGGAAGTGGGGGAGGAAGGAAGTGAGAAAGGGCTCGGAAAACCTTACTGTATCGACGACGAGAGTTTGTGACCTACTTCCATGCCACTCTCATCTTCAAGTCAATTGGTATGGCTCGCTAAATGCGGATGAGGTTATGGGGTGCATGGAGGGGAGAGGGTTACGGCTATCTGTATCCAAGCGGCCTTCTTCTACCTGCTCTCACTCTTCCCCTCTACGAGAATACTTTAGAAGACAACTCAAGAACGAAAAGTAAAGGGTGGAAGGGTACTAGAATAGTGCTTACTTATATATATTTGGTTGGTTACCCTGAAAGCAACACGCCACCAATCTTTTTCGGGATCTGATTGAAGCTCGGTTCATACTGAACACAAAAATAACTTAAAATCAGGCAGATATCTCCCGCGGCTACAAAATTAAGGAATAAGAATATTTCGCTATCCCCTTAAGGTGACATTCCGGGTTTTTCGCGTATAATGTCCCGTATCCAAGAATGGTTCCAATTCCACGCCATGGGTTCGATTTCAATTTGAATTTTTTTTAAAATTATATTCCGTAGTTTATTGTATAAATTTTGCCACTTTGGTTCACAACAACGAGAAGTGACTTAAATAAAGAGTGTTTAGTTCTGAATTTCAATTTTTCTTAGCTGGTGGCACATTTGAACACGTCAAGGTAGATTTTGAACGGTTGACTCCCGAATTCACCTTAACACCAACTTAACGTAGGAAAAGAACTAGTCCACTGGTGAGATAAGCTAATTCTATCGACGCATTGTAATCACTATCCGAGTCAAAATGCTCATGCTCACCGTTTTAAGTTATGTTCATTATTCGTTATGTCATTGACTCCCAAGGGAATTCGTCTCAATTGACACCACGTGCTCTTATGATATGTTCTTCTGTTCAACGTGAACTGGCTATGCGTTAAGTTACGTTCCTAAGTAATGCTTTGTTATTGGAAGTGATACGGTTATAATATGTATAGAGTCACGCTCTTAAGTTATTTTGTTCGTTAATGCTTTAAACCTTACTTTTCTCCTCCTCTCACTGTATCTTCCTTTCCTCTATCTTGTCTTTTCTTTCCCTCCTCCATCTCCATCCACCATGTTCACAGTCCCTTATCCTTCCTTATACTTACCCGATCGCCTCGAAGGGCGCCGAAGTAAACTTCGCTTTATCGGTCACCGCCGCCATCGCCGCCGCCGTTACGGACCCGTTGCCATGGCTACGGGGAAATCGCCCTTCTTCAACCGGTTTAATTCATACTCGGACCGTCAGAGGGAGGAGAGTGGAAACAGCTAACTCCGCCCACCCTTGCCCTCCACGGCGGAATTGAATAGTGGAATTTCCGAGGGGATTGCCGTTGCCTATCGCCTTTTACATCATATTTCTTATCCGTCCGGGGAAATGACTGCCACTCGCTACACTAGCACGGTTAAGGCCAGGTATTAGGTCCTCCCGCCTTAAAAGAGTTATGGTCACCGCCTTATATTTACGGCGACAATGATGCACCGGTAGCTTCGACAGGTTAATGGCACCCTTGAATCACATAGGCATCATTACGAAGATTATATTATCAATTTGAGATTTGATTGACTCAGGTTCGTTCAATAATTTAGTCCAACAATGAGAGCAGCAACGACACGTTTAAGTCTTTGTCAATAAAGGAGGTTCCAGAGTCAAAGTGCTCAAATGCCAATTTTTCATATTCACACTACTGATAAAAATAGTTTTATTTATTTTAATACTGCAAAATTCGAAAAAAGCTTACCTTTCAACACTTTTTTTATCACAAATTAAACTTATCGCATTATTAATTACAAATACCTGAGCTTAATTGCAGTAACAACTGAGAATTAGAAAAAAATAGAACTTATCTGCGGGAAAAAATACCATCTTTTTATTAATACGAGAAGGTACGCCTTTCGATGAATGGAAATTAAATGAATAGACCAACTTACCAAAGTAAACGACTTAGTTAAATAAAACGGCAGTATGTAAAAGGTAGGACTTATCATTTTATGTGACTCGCGCATTTGCGAATGAGGGAACAGAAGATTTCAGAACATGCTTACTTTCTTATCTAAATATAAACGTGCGCACGAAGGAAAACGTTTTCACCATGTTTCAACACCATAAAGCGGCCTGAAGTTTCGGCTATTGGTTGAAATGAGTTTGTTCATTTGTTATCGGAACTAACTTACGGCGATTATCACAAACAGCTCTATGTTGATGCTTTAAATTCGTTCATCATTCAGGCCGGCTACAATGTGCTGCAATACAGAGCGCTTCATGCTGCCAATAACCATTATGGGATCTCGTACGAATCTCTTTGACTCCCAGCTGCGAATATGGAGTGGCTGGCAACCGCAAACGGCAAGAGGCATGCGTTGAATTTGACATACAGAACTTAGAATCTGTATGCAGTCTTCAATGAAAAAATAAAATTTCATGACGCTCTAACGTTGCCTATGAACGTTATGAATTTAAAATGTAAAACATAAACACGTAATTCGTAATTAGATATTACTTATGAAACTTTTAGATGCTTGACCTCGTCTGGACGCTCATTCTTAAAAAAAAATACCTTCAGCAATGGAATTTTACACAGCGCAGGGCTCGCCTTTGACAAATTTTGGCTGAGAGCACATTGCACAAATTATTGAATTTATCTCACCATAATATCAAATATTGCTGTTCGGCAAACAGTCACATTATCAACTTGCATCTCACAAGATCAAATAAACATTAATTTTCCACAGGCCGCCTAGTAACTAATTAATTAAGGGTTTCCTGAAACCAAGAAATCACATAATCGAACAAGGGCAGAATTATATTCAGACCAAAGCCATAGTAACCAGAAATTAATCCTAAATCATATTTAAAAATTAATCATTGCCCAAGAGTCAATAGTTGTCCATGCATATTCGTAGCATAATTCCTAAGAGACTTTCTTATGGGACATAAAATTAGACCAATTATGATCAAACTCGTACTTTGGAAACATTAGAACTCGAAAAACGTTTATATTTTTGTTCTCTTCAATTATATGTACGGAGATTAGTTAATATGTACTGCTATGTCTTCCATCGATTTTTTTCCTTTAAAACAAGAGAGTAAATGGTAAACCGGGGGACACATTGTCGACATCAGGCTGGGGGGCATGATTGATTTGCAGCAAAACTTAAAGACGGGTTTTGCGCATGAACCTAACAAAAAGACACGAGTAACCAGCGAATTTTGGTAAAATTTCCGTGCCCGTGGTCCGCACTTGTAACTTTTCCACAGTAACAATTTGTCATGCATGCGAAAGGGCAAAACATTTAAGTCCGAATCACTTTCACGGTCGCAAAGTCCTCCTGCTCCTGCTTTTTGCAAGCATTTCTCTGCATGTGGCACTCTCAGTTTCACATCCGTCACATTGGCGTTCGCCATCGCACCACCCGCGTTTATGTTTTTCATGGAGCGCATTCCCTTTATCGAGGATGCTCTTTTTCGCCTCTGCCTCCACTATTATCTCATTAATGTGTAAAGCGATGAAAACCGCTTCCTCTACGGATGCCAGAAACATCCCGAAGGGACTACCCGCAGGGCCGGTCCCTTGCCGAAGCCACTTCCTGCGCTCCCAACCCTGCGGGACCAGCCCTCTCCCATGTTTATTTACTTTCACCCTCTATCCCAACCTTCACCTCCCTTTTCCTCTTTGTATAACTACCTATAAGATTGGGATTAATTAAGCGAATGGTAGGGCGAAGGTCCTCGGACGAAAAAGTAAGAGAGAAATGTTACCAAACTCTCATAAGGCCATATAATGAATATCGCAAGCAAACAACACGAATTTTTCTGTGATTTCAAAAAGACATTTAACTAGGTTCCTCGAAACAAACACACATTCAAACTAGAGGTCACGCATAATGTGATGTGATGTAATTCCCTGATCAAGTTGCGGTATATTGCGTCTTAACCCTTCAAAATCCTTGTCAGCCAACAAGCATCTTATTATAAGATGAACACAAGTTAGTGTTTTTCACAGATTATTTACACTACAAGCGATTGGTTTCGACTGTTACGCCATCATCAGGTACAATATATGCAGTGATATGTATTGTACCGCATGATGATGGCCATAATCAATCGTTCGTAGTGCAATAAATCTGTTAAAAACACAAAGTTGTGTTCTTCTTATAGTAATGGAAAGGTTACACAAAGTTTGATATTCGTAATATGACTATAAAAAACATCTTGTTACTGAACGCATTTCTTCTGCTGTGGGAACTACTTAGTAATATTGGCGGAATCGGAGCATGAGAGACTATATTAAACAATCAACTAAGTTTTTAAACCATATCGGTTGTTGGAGTTAACATGTGACCCCACAAAGTGTTTCCATAAGATGCTAAATGATACAATGACGGTGTGTTTATCAATTATTCATCCAACAATCATCCAGCAACAAAGTGGAATTTTGATAAGACGAATCCACTGCAACACAGACTTTATTTACTACGGTAGTGTGCCAATAGCCACCTATTACATTGCTCCTTCTAAAAAATATTTTGAAATTGAATCATCTCCATAAAGAATATTCCCATTTAATACCGAAATGGATCGTTAAATATTCAGTTTAATAGGCGCACAAGCTTTCAAATGTAAAACCCCATCCAAACGTTAAAGTCGTTTCCTTTGATTCTAAAAATATAATTGCTTCTGTCCCTGCATACGAGGTAGTTTATATGACCATGCACCTAGTTTAAGAATCTGGTACTACTTCCCAAAAAAATTAGAACTAGAGCTTTAACTAAACTTGAATTTCTCAAAATTAGCTTTCATTCAACGGAAGCTTTTACGGAAAAACCCATTGGCTATAATCCCCACTCGCCTTTATCTCCACTGTACTAACATATTTTTATCAAGCCTGGAAGATCTCCATTTTAAATCTTTGAGCTCTCTTTCAAAAAATATTTTCTGGTTCACGTACGACGATGAGTTAATATTGTCATGGACCAGCAGCCGCCGTCAACTCGATAACTTCGCCTCTCTTTTAAATAACTTGCATGACTCCATCACGTTCAGGGCTGAAGTCAGGGGCGAAAGGTTGAACTTTTTGGATCAAACTATAGGCATTGAAAAAAGTTATTACAATTTTTAAATTTTTAGAAATCAGACTTATATACAAATTTCGAGGGTACCGGGATTAGCCACGGAATAACCTCTTACGGAGTCACCCGCAAGTGCACATTAGTGCGATATTCCGCAGACTTATATAGATACTCTTCGAGACTCAATTCACAACTACTCTTAAGATTTTTCAGATTCTATCCCATTATTAATCAACGCATATCCATCCTAATGTTCAACCGTAATATCTGTTCAGAGTTATGCACCATTAAGAGGATTGCCAGACGTAATTTTGATAGTATGAAATTAATTGGTAAATTGCTACACCGCGCTCGAAAGAAACTGACAGTAGAGATTCATCACATGCACCGACAATCCACCGAAAATGTGATGAAAAATTACATTTCGTGGTATCCTGTAGCAAAATTGTTAATACATTTCCCTGCAATAAGTTTACCATTCATTTTTAAAGTAAAAAACTAAGGGAATAATGCTTTTAAATTTAAAAAATAAATATAAGCTGTGCGAACAGAGCGGTGTATACCGATTAAAGGGTAAAACTCCTCATTCCCCAACTCAAAGCTTTGGCAAAGGTGGCCACTAAGTTAACATTCGAATGCGCGAACACGAGATAATAGATGAAAGTAGCTCCTTCAAAATATTCTTCACATTTAATAACATAATCAAATGTGACCACCAAAGTGACTTCTTCCCGAGTATTCCACATCCAGAGGAAAGCAGCCTTATGTAAGCATGAAGCTCCTTTCCTGTAGTAATGAACAGTGCATGCTTAAATACAATACACAGGTTAAGATAATAATAACGGTTAATATTACTAATACACCTATTTTATGGATGACTTACTGGATGCTATTTCATGCAAAAAATTAAATTGTAACCTTGCAAGCGGTGTTATTAAAAAAGAACGATAAGTTATTCAAAACTAGAAAAAGAGTAGTCTACCAAACGAGAGTGAATATTTCATTGAAAATATCTATTGTGATAATTGTCGTCCTTCATTTCCCGTACAACAGATTGATAGAAATAGGTGACCGTTTGAGAAGATAAATTCACTGTCAAACAAGGGTACATGAATTATTTCTTCCCACGCGTCACTATCGACAACTAACCAAGCTGACCGAGACTGTAATTCTCGCAAAATACACACACTAATCATCCCTTGACTACCACTTCTCCTTTTCCTATGCCCTTCCATATTATGGCTGTTATCATAACACCCGTCCTCCACACGCCCATGCATCGGCTTCCAGAATATGGCATGAATATATGTCTTTCTCTCGCATTGAGAGATGGATACATGGCAGGAGAGAAATGAATAGGAAACCAATACGCTGCCCTTTTTACACAAAAATGTCACCCCGATGAGTGGGGTGGGAGACCCACCTAACACAAATCTGGTATGCCAGAAAATCTTCGAAGGAGACGATTTTTCGCAATAGGAATAGCAGAGTGAAAAATAAGTCCTGCCAGAACTACGTGATAGATAATTTAAAGGGCCTTAATCCCTGTACCGATTTCCTGTCTCCATATCTTCACGGAAAAAAGAGAACATTTGCACACACGACTTGAGATTAATATGAACAAGAAGTTTTGGCATTAAAAACGGCACGCCTTAACGGAAATACCAGACATTCTATAGATATATTGGAAGACAAAACTAATGATGTGGAGCATTGATTTTGTACATACATAAATGCAGAACCATAAAGGAACGGGGCACCGCATGGGTAGCACAGAAATATGACTCTATTGCACACATCAAATTAATTACACAAGTGTTTTGCATAATGAAAATTAACGACTGGGAGTAAATGTTTTCAAGGGCCTCTTATTAGGTAACGACTTCATCCATTTTATTTGTGGCAATGTTTTGGAAACATACACATACAGCCATATCTTTACCGTTTACAACCATAAAATCTAGTTCAAGAATCAAGTTTTTTTTAATTGAGTAGAGTCGGAATATTTTCGTGCGCATGATGGACAGGGTATTTTTATTTCCATTTTTATTCATTGTTGTTTAAATGTTGACCCCTTATCCCAATTTTAAAAAAGTAGGGACATAATACACGACTAAAACTCACAAATTATAAAATTAACGGAGATATACTTCTTATGGAGTCAAAACAAGATCATCCCAGTATATAGCCTCAGTATATTTAGTTTATCTATAAAAGTTCCTTACACCACTATTATTTTCCAAAATTTCCAAGCCAGATACTATATAAAAATTTAAGAGAAATTTGTTTTGCATGGTCTGAAAAATCATGCCTTAAAACTAACCTTGGATTCATATTTCTAAAAACAACGACATAATACTACTACTACTGCTACCTGGAACTAGTAGAAATCAGAGCCTTAAAGAAATAATACAAGCCCTTTTACGAAAGACTGTCAAATTATGAGAACAATATATATAATATACGCAGAAAGTCTATATCTAAAGCTGTGAAGGTGTTTAACTTTGAATTGAGAATAAGTAGTGAAATAGGTGAGCAGGTTATTCGAGGCACAAACTATGATAGTTATAAATTATAGATAAAATGCATTTTAACTAATGTGCTTTACACCCATGCCAGGCGCTAAGTTGCGTTTTTATCTCAGCTAATCATTAAAGAACCAGTTCTGCTGTAAATAAGCCATTCTAATTCTTTCACGAATGAAATACATATTACGGAGCATAGAACCTGGTTTAATATCTATATTGGGCGGTTTGATTGCGGTTGCCCATTAAATTCATTGAAAAACATTTCTTTCATAACTGATTTCCTGCATTTAAACCCTTATTTGCGCTTGAAATAATAATATCTCTATCGGTAACAGCTTTCGCCAATTACTACCTATTTATTATATTTAGACAACACACACAACCATGCCCTCGATGGGGGAAAAACCAACCAGGCGGGACTCGAACCCGTGACCTTTGGGTTGTTAGGCGGGAACGTTACCCCGACACCACCGAGACCGACCTCAACTCAATAAATCAACTCATATCTATGAATTTATAAGCAAGCGTTTAAAAACTTTCGTTTGTTCATATGATCAAGAGGAATCATTTTCAAAATGAATACAGGTGTGAAATTATTAGACCTCAAGGCAAATAAGCTTCTGAACCGCTGTGCAAACTCCATTAATACAAAATGCTAGAAAGTCAAAGATTAATGGGTGAGCGACATTTGATTCCTGACAAATCCCTTGTTAGGCATATGAGTACATACTTAAGTAGCGATGTAAAATACCCGGGCATTTATAAACCGGGGTAAGTACCAAAAATTCATAAATACCCGGGTATTTATGATTTACACGATAATCATAACTATTAGACTAACACCTCATCAGTATTTTATATTGGTTGTTTTGAACTTTTATTTTCTACAAAAAGTGTTTTAAAATAGCAATAACTTGGCCAATTGTGCCAACATTAAGTTTATATTAACAGTTTTGCAATGTCAGGAATGAACTATTAAGTTTAACAATCTTATATTGAGTCAATTGTAGATGAATACTCTCCCAAAGTCATACTTATCAGGAGAATAATTATTTTGTCCTTTACAAGACCAATTTTATGTCCTTTTGTGATCAATATATCATCCTAATCCTAAAAAAAACTGCTAAGTGATAGAGCTCATAAAATCATAAATACCCTCATTTTGGGAATTTACCCAGGCCATGGGTAAATACCCGGGAAAATAACCATTTATAAATACCCTATCCGCAGGGTATTTACCCGACTCAAATCACTAAATACATAGGTCAAAGCACTGCGGAAAATATGGGAATGAAGAAAAGAACACCACGGGTATAGAAACTCATCCTCTGGTTTATCATTCAAATGCATTTGCTAAACCATAAAGCAACCGTCTGGACCCGCCGCACATCAATTTCACTTCTGTTTCCCGACCGCAGTACTCCCACGAGTCCACCACGGTCTCTCATCTCCGCGGCGCGGCGGAGCGGCCCCGCAAGCTCACAACTCACACGGGTATACGGAGAGTCGAGTACGGTCTTAATAAAAGTGAGCGCCAAGAGATGACGCTACTGGTCCATTTCGTGGCGTGTTAGTATCTCATTTGCACGTCAACGCAGGAGGTTCAGCGGCACAGAAATGGACCACTACCGCTCTAATGAATGGAGTTTCGTCTTTTAATAATACATTTTGCATATTTTATGATGCATAAAAATTGAAATCAAGAAGAGTAAGCATTGCAGGAGGAATGGAGAATGAATGCTGATGTTACGTAACTTAATAAGCAAAAGCAACTGTAAAATACTGATGCGATCATCTCCACTGTTGTCATCAATCGCAGGTGTTTTATGCCACATGTTCGAGCTATGGACACAAATATTTAAATAACTAAAACATGGAAATCGCCAAATGGTCCAAATATATGTTCCCCTAATTTTGTTGTGTACTTATTGAATCCAGAATTTACCGGTAAATAAAATATGAAGCTATAATTTTTGGAAACTGATATCGCCACTAATTAAAGTGAATCAATGAGAGAAGAGACCTAAGTACTTTCAAAATCTGGTGAAGGTATGACTGTATCTCCGGTCAACCGTGATTATATACCGTTTATACAAGGAAATAAATCATTTCATTACTTCATTCTCATGGTGTATTCTAGTTTCGATATTTATAAACTTTGAGGTGTCGCCTTCCAAAATATTTTTGTAGTAAGGCTTTCTAATAGAGTTTTACGATAAAATAGAAAAACCGATTTTTATATCAGCATTAAAAAAGATCATGTCACATGCAGTCCAGCTTATTGATCGCGTACATCCTTTGCAAAAATTATAGAGCAAGAACAGTAATAAAATTTGACCGGAAATTTTTTTTCATGCGATGCTCTTTGGACAGATTAAGAGC
Organism: Pyrrhosoma nymphula; assembly: GCA_963573305.1. Lineage (NCBI taxonomy): Eukaryota > Metazoa > Arthropoda > Insecta > Odonata > Coenagrionidae > Pyrrhosoma > Pyrrhosoma nymphula. The sequence continues at coordinate 90,524,173 of OY754330.1, forward strand.
GCAGTTAACTTGTGTATATATATAACGGGCTTAGTCTGGAAAACCGACGGAGTAGACCAGTTTTATGGTGGAAACGTCAGACAGGGGAGCAAAAAAACACGTGAAAAGGAGGAAAGGCTGGCAAATTGTGACATCGGCAGAAAGAGCGATCTACAGAAAACGTGACATCACATGGAGGGAACCTTTAACAGTAATTGTGATATATAACAGTATAAAACATGTTAAATTTTTGCAATTCGCACATTTCGGCTCATACACCCTCAAAGCTAATATTCAGCTGACAGAGATTTACCAGAGATACGCCGAGATGGCGAGACGGAAGCGTAAACTTATCTTAAAATGGGGATGAATATTTGAGACTTAAAGGGATGGAAGGGTTTGCGACAAGTGAAATAAAGTTACCTACAGCTCTACGAGCGACATTGACCAGTTTCCACGAAGTGGTGGCCTAATTAAATAGATTAAAGCTCATCAATTTGAGATTATGTATTTCCATTCCAATTTCTTTATCATTTTTGTGAAAATGATATTACTGTAAAGAAGTCAAGAAGTTCAGAATATTAGGGATTCATTTAAACCTCTGTTTGTCCACACAACAGCTCAGCGATGGAATAATAGCACAGGCTAGACGGATGATTCAAGAGCGGAATTCGAAGAAGAAAACTGAGCGCGTGGAAATGTGCAAACTTGGATGCCGTACTTGCAAGAGGAAACAAGGAGTTGAAAAAGGAGTAATTATCATTGAAGCTGAATCTTTCCTTCAAGCACTGGAGCCCTATGAAGTTAAAAGCTATTATATAATATTTAAAGCTAGAAATTCCTTTTTCTATTCAAATTCCATATTGTCACATGAGGAATTAGAATATTGCACCAGTGGTCTCGCACATTATTTCGTATTAGGAATATTGCTAGAATCGGAAAGCATTCATCAACTGAGATAATCGTATGCATTTGATGGTTCAATGTATTGTAGTTGGATATTGAAATATTTCCTTATCTACATCACTTGAATAAATTGTGGCAACCCTCCTAAACGTTGCAAACAACTTAGGAATATTAGTGGTATTTATTTTATGTCGTTATATCTCAACTACTGTGCTTTAAAAGAAAAAGCTTTCCATCTCCATGTGCGCTACTATATCCACTACAACCTCACCAGTCACTGAGCTGTCGCATAACAACTATTCCCTTGCTGCCAAAATTAAACTCATGCGAATTATATTTTTCCAGTGATTTTGTGCCATACATGTAATTACGTGTTTTGAGCTAATCTCATCAAAGGTTTTACGATAATCGCTTGTCGATTTCCGCTCGTTAGTAATAATCTTTCCCCAGTTAGCGACACTTGTTCAGCCCGGAAATTAAAATTTCTGCCCTCGGCCAGAAAAAATAATGGTGCATGCAAGACTGTGTCGAAACAATGTCGAACGACCCATCTCTCTCATTATTAGCTCAAATACATGTAATAAAATCGCTTAATCTCTTGAACGAATCTATGTCACATAAAATAGACGGCATCATGTTTGGAACATGCTTTCTACATGTTACAAGCGTAAGGGTAATATAGTCTTACATGTTTCCTTACATGAGCGTTTCCCAACCTGAGCAATGCACAGCATGGGGATTGCGTGCTTTGCGATTAAGCGGACTAAAAAAGGTGAACTATGGATAGAATAAGTTTGAAACATCAGTAATATAAAAATATAATGAAACAATGTTCAAAAAAAGGAGAACAATTTTGAGAAATGAACGACTAAAGGGTACGAGAACCTTAAGTAGATGGGAGCCCACAAGTCCCTTACTAAAACGGAACTTAAAAACTCAAACTCAGGCACCATTATCATGAGTCACCATGCCTATAAAATAATGGTAAACCATAGAATGAATAGCGACGCGTACTATAATTCATCGTAATTCCAATCCAATGAGACATACTTCTCATGAGCACTTATTTTTTTCTGGATAATTAGCACTGCTTATTTGTCTCCGAAAAGAAGGCAAACTCCTTTTCTTTCTTTCCGAGATTTTCAGACAGATAAGTAACCTCAGTCGTGATAACAAAAAAACCTTTGGTCAAAAACGCTTGAAAGAGTTTTAAATTATCAATATTTCTAGTTCTTCTACGATAGATGATTACATCATCAGCGTATCAACTAATTCGTTGGATTATATAAGAGTAACACAAATACCGAATATACGAAATAGTCAAAAACGATCGAATGAATGAAACTATTGCATTGCATATTTATCCAAAACATGTGACCTATATTTGTATTAGTTTCCGTCAATAGCTGCCAGTCAACTTGCGATGAAGTAGAGTTGTACTCCTTAGATTGATAGCGATGAATTTAAGCACTCTTTATATTGTATTATTGACGGGAAAATTATAAAAATAAAGTTTCCGCGAACTTGAAGTTTCTACATTGATGAATTTGACCTTCATAATTTGAGGGTGTGTGGATTTATTTACCAAAATGTTGAAAAATTCAATAAGTAGATGATAATATTCCATCTTCTTCTTCCGGGATTCCAGTCGCGTCGTTGTTTTTCAAGACAACGTTTCTCCTTCTATCCTGGAGGAGTCTTGAGGTCGAAGATGTTCTCGCTGCATTTTTGCCGAATTATGGATTTTTAGGTGGAATATCTAATCACACGTCGCGGAAAACTTTGAGAGAACTTCAATAAGGAGATGCATTCATTCGTAAAAATAAAAATAAAAATGTGGACGTAAAAAATAAGTTCCTTCATTGCCAAAATTTCACTAACTGTGTGATATATGTCAAATATTCTTACGTCAAAACTAGCCAATAAATCTTACCAAATCGTAATCACGTATCCAAGTACACGTTCACATTGAATTGTTAATCTGAGTAAATTAAAAATAGCCTAGTCGTGCAAAACAAACATGTTTTTTCACATATTTCTTTTCTATGGTTTTAGAAAGGTAAGATCTATAGATGCCATGATACTTACACAATTTCATCGTTGCAGTTAAACATCCCATGAGATCATCAATTCAGTTTAAGTGAATCCGTGTATATAACTGGAGATATTTATATGGACTCTTGTCACCAAACAAAAGATCCCTCGAAAGAAGAAACATGTATTTAATGTGTAAAAATCATTAAAGACAGAAATATCAAATGATAAATAAGTTAAAAAGTCAAATATGAATTCCTAACGCTTGTAGCATATAAGAACCCTATGCAGGTATTAGTTCTTTTTAGTATACTGGAAAAATTCACCGCAGAAATTCTTCCTATATGGCCAGATTTCTTTGAGGATTCGAAAAGAAAGAGAGTATGCGCAGTCAAAACAAAAGAACCTAACGTTCGAATTATTCCGGGAATTTTAAAGTTTTCAATATTTCCCGAACGTGAGTCCTGCTGCTGGTTCACTAGATCATTATTTCTGCCAGTTTCAGTCAACAATGGAGACATTTCTGCTGGAAGCACCGAAGCCGCTTCAATTATGTCGACTGTGCCCCCATTTGTTTTTAAGAATATTTTGAAAAAGATGCATGTAATGTACGTAGTTTGAATCAAAATGATATCGTATTTGAGAGAATGTTTCTTACGACTAATAAATAAAATAAGCTATCATTCATTTCACGATACATTTAATCACTACGAATAATATTTTAATTAGTGGCCATCGTGGTCATTAACAATTTCATACCGGCAAGAAATAAGATGGCATGTAAAGGTTTCATGGAATAATTTTGCAATTGTTAGGGCTCAAAGACAAAATGAAAGTTTTCCTTGATAAACATAATAACAATGTTAAAGCGTCTATTAACACTTCATCTCAGGAAGTACCTACAGATAACTGATATATGAAGCAGTAAGGCAATAATTAAAAAAGTGCTTCGCCAATGGGGAACATGCACAATTTTTTATAACCACTTATATCCGAAGGACACTATCTAAAATGGATGTAGCGAAAATTTCACAGATGGCAAGCGGTTTTTTGAGATATCAGTCTTTAAAAATAATTCTTTCTCGCCAGCTTGAAAACACTACGTCATCGGGGAATGGACGCGTGACGTCACGGAACGGTATCGCTAGAGATTGTTGTTTACCTTCTGACGAGAAAGTAGGCGGATGTTAATGATGGAACGAGCATTTGGCGTAAATGATTGCATTTATTTCATATTTACTGATATTCACTAATCTTACTTGATCATTTCATTTGAGCAGAATGTATCTAAACGAGAAAAAACCGGGAAAGGTTTATAAATCCTACATCGTGCCTTGTTGCTCAAATACCTCAACTTCCACGCCGGAAAAGGTTTTTATTTACGTCCCGAAAGACTCGAAGAAGAGGAGAAAATGGTTGATAGCCTGCAGAAGAGACGGAAATTCTCTCTAAATTTTCGACGGCTTATTGCTGCGTGGATCATTTCAACGTAAGTGCCGGTACCACGTATTGCAAACCTTATTTTTGTGAGGTAAAAAATGTTATAATTGAGCCAAATTATGTTATTGCCACGTAATATAAATTAGAAAGTGAAAAACTATCACATCAAAGGCAAAATATTATTTATGAACGGAAAGTTATGACGTGATTTCAACACAAGTATTATTATTTAAGTATTCTACCGCCTAAGGCACGTTTACATGGACCTTGCATACTTCCCTTTTTCAATTCATCCATATATATCCATAAATAGAATGAAAGGGAATAAACCTTATATGAATTGAAAAGGGAAGTATGTAAGCTGAATGTAAACCTACCTTAATATATTTAATACAACTTACGTCTCTAAAGTCACAGGGAAAGTAAATTTCCAAGCTTAGAACGTTATTTATATGCGAGCAGTAACATTTATGGCTTTGAAAATCGTTAGATAACTCATGAAATACCTATTATATCTCACTATTAGTTCATGATTTGTCTGTTACACGTTTTTACCAAAAGTTTGCGAACTATAATTGATAGAGAGTAAGGGTAGACGTAAGGTTGTAGGCCTCGATGAGATCTATAAAACGCCGTCAACAGATTGGAGGTGAGAATGTTAGTTTAGAAGGTTTCGCCAAGAAACCGGGTCTTCGGAGTTGGGCATTCGCCGTCATTAATGAAAATTTAGGGAGTAAAATAAAGCAAAAAAGAGTTTTAAAAGGTATTGCGATGATGAACCTAAAATTTCCAAAGATGTTAGTGAAACTTGCTATGAAAAAAAGAAGAAAAATTTTTCCCCATAATGTATCCGACCTCCCGACCTTCCACTCCACAACCCACAACCTTACCTCTAGGCCACCGGCTACTTGGGATAATGTCTGGAAAATTTAGGTTATATTCTTTCTTATATCTGCCTATCATAATTTTCTATATCAGATGATTGTTTTATGGTTATCGTGAGGTCTATGAAGAAGCGAAAGGTATTAATCTTTAGCGAAAGGTATTAATCTTTAGGAAATTTTAATGGCTACACAATGAAATAGTTGAAAAAGGACAGATACTAACCGTTTAGGAGTAATTGACGACTAACCGCGGGCTTGCGCGTACCAGCAGACGAAAAATCCGAACTTGGGGGATTGTTGCGAGGTAACTCTTCGGGGTAGCAAAACGAAAAAGACATCAAAATTTATGCCATTTCAATAGCTACTAGAGGAATTCGTAACATTGGAAATACGTTTCATACATTAATAACTACAGACTGAAAGCCGAAATCTACAATACAGCAAATATACTGCTTTGCCATAGACTTCCCTAATATAGTCTTCAATAAAAATGTAGGTAATACGAATAAAGATTTATATCTATTCAATAGAGGGGGAAACATTACGACTGCATGGGTTAAGTTTCGGTAATAAGGAAATTTGAAAATCAATAGATTCAGATTATGAGACACATTGAGTTTGCTACATATTAATGCAAAACTTAACATGCCGACTCGTATTTTTGGCGACTGAAGCCGTTGCGATAATTTAGAATTATTTAGACAATCATACTTGAAAGCTGTTTGTACAACAGTTTATTTTTTCCATAGTTGTATTTTAACAACAAAGCAGCTGATATAAGAGAACCGCATAATGTGTCGCATGAAAAGTTAGGTATTAATAAAATTATGGGCAGATGATAATTTACCGCAGTCGGTGGATAGTTTATTATATTCTAAAAATAAACATTTATAAATTTATATATTTATATATTAAAACTTAAAGTTTTTCTTATGCATATAATAGTTTGCTTAACTGCTCGCTTTTACTCCACGCATCTCGGCAGCGACGAAACAAGCGCTGTTTTTCAGGAAGGCGGCCACCATAAGTGAGTCAATCATCGGTAAGTTATCCGACTGTGCCTTCTTGAATCCCACTTCAGTCATTTCTTCTATCGAGAAATTACCAGAATAATTTTAATAGCGAATTTGCTCCGATAACTTCAACGAGGCGCCTATCTCTGCAGCTGCGAGGACTTCAGTACCGTTCGGTGACGTCAAGCCAATGAGAAAGCGTTTCGAGTCACGTGACTTTAGTCGATTTTTGCTAACTTTTAATTAACATTTTACAGCATTTGTAATTGACGGAGACAGCTTTGGCTTACATATTCGGATTTGTGAGAAAATTCTCTATATTGTGGGCTACAGTAACGGGAGAAACAAATTCCATGCATGTTCCCCATTGCTGTTTACCGTGTGGTACCATTGTTGACTACCACATCAAACGCTAAAAATAAATTAATTTAAATTTACTTTCGGCCGTCAGTTTCATCAAAAGTTTTTCAAAAGTAAATACAAAGCAATACCGTGACCTTTCTTTCAGTTTAGGTCTAGTTTCATCGTACAACGACGATATACCAGGGTATCAAGAAGCGCCTAATATCCATAACATTGACCATCCGGGGAATCGGGCGCAAAAACAACAAACATCGGTAAACACGTAGCGGACGATTCCGAGAGAATATTGCCGAAGCTTCATGCAAGAGGAAAAGTGGATAGCAAGGGGATAATATAGAAGCAAACGATGAGAAGGATGACATTTTCCAAAAATAGAAGCAGATTGTAAAAGGGAGAGACAGAAGGAGGGGAAAGAGCTTTAAACTATCAAGCGTGAAAAGTGGTGTGGCTATTTATATTTTTTTCAGGAAAGGCTATATATATTCCGGGACACACAAAGAGAACCAAAATATGGTCGGCCCTTTCTTGCAATATGCCCTTGAGTCACTGTAGCGTATCGCCAAATGTCTGGTTTTATAAACTAAAATATATGAGTATCACTAACTTCTGTGACTTCAGCACACTACCCAAGTTCTGCTTTAATTTCGCCCATGAAAATCTTTCCCAAACTTTTTGCAACTGGTGCTACCTACACTTAATACTGTGTTTATCAGAAAATGAATCTTTATGGCAAATATTGAACATTTGAATGCGTTAATTTAGAAATAAATCATTCTTACATTTTAACCGAGTGAGCAAGACTAATACCTATACCATGATGAATTTAACTGGGCACTAGGAATCAGAGCTTAAACGATAATGAAGTGCATTGAGCCAAGTTTTGTCGACAATTTCAGACAATGAAAAATTAAGATAGCATGCAGTGGATTCGTGCAATGTTATTAAAACTGCTATGCTCGAAGAAAAAAGGAAAGACTTCTATAATTATCTTTCAACTTTAAATAAAAAAATTCCAGCCCCTCGTTTGAGAAACTTCTCAAAGTTCATTTTTCTCTCCATCTATAAGTCATCTACTGGCACGTCTCGTAGAGAAAAGCATGCCTTCCTCAGATAGTATCACTGACATACGATTAATTTTCAAGGGTCCCCCACGACTTCAGACCGGCAATTTAAACATTTAACTATTGTCACGGTCACAGAAATGTCGTACTTCATTCACTCACGACGTTCTCCCATACAATAAATTCACACATACCGCAATCACTTTCAATTCACTTTACTTTGAAAAGTTCGACATTTTCAAAGGAACTCCGATATTTAAATTCATTATGCAAGAGATTTTCAGCATTCAGTTAGCTCCACACGGGCGTCCACGCTACGAAATTTCCTCAACCCTTCGCAATGTCACATCAAAGGCGCGAAATCGTTGGAGTCAAAAAAAAGTAGGCACTGTGTTTGGAGATGGATGGAGGTGGTCTCCTTGGGGAGAAAGCTGACAAATGGCTCCTCAGAGTGGAGGAAAGAGGAGGTAGGATCCTCCTTTGCCACAGTTAATTAATCAGATGGGTTAGCGAGGCAAGGTTGAGAGTGGAGGATTAGAGGAGAGCGAAAAAAAGACAATAAGGAAACAAATGGGTAGAGGAAAAAAGAAGGCAGAGTGAAGATGTAAGCCGCCTCACACAGAAAGAGTGGAAAATATTGAACGGAGTCGATACTAGAAAAATATCATGATATCCATAAAACCTTTGGAGACATTTATGTGGGTGTGGAGGAGAATGGAAACATGCTCGGTGGACGAGAAGAACGATAAACGAGTAAGTGCTTGGTATGGTGTTTACGGAGAGAAAACTTCAAAAGCAGATTAGGAGGAGGCAGAATAGGCGGTTGGAAGAGGTTGTGTGGCAAAGGCCGTAGCATTTGTTGAAGAAGGATGTAGGCTTAGCGGTAAAGGTAGAGAATAGGTTATGGACGGGATGGCGGGATGGAGAGAGTTAGAACAAGTGCTGAGATGGAGATATAAATTACGTAGATAGGTAGAGACCTACCTACATAAATACATGCACATGCCTGATAAAAGCCTGTACTAATGAAGTATATTGAACTCAAAGAAGAAAGTTGAGAAGAATGCCGAGGTAAAGAAAAAAATTGGGAGAAGAATACGTTTCAAGATAGAAATTGAGAGTGGTCGGAATTAATGAACCAACCTTAACCAGCTAAAAATAATAATAGCACTAATAGAGAACAAGGCTAAGGGAAAGAAGGTAACCATTAAACAATTTTCAACTTCACGCACCATGAACAAAAAATTGCATTTGAGGAATAGGTAATACGGAGATATTTTAATTGGCTTAAATAGAACTCTTGTACCTTACGCTCTTAGTGTAATAATTGGAGAAGTATTTAGAGTTAGGATACTTTCATGTTGATTCTCAGCTTGAAATCAAGTACATGGGTGGCAACGCGTGAGGGAAGCATGCATTCAACGCAAATGTAGAAAGTTAAATCCTAACGCATGGAATAATTTGAAACCTTAATGAACGGATTTGTTTTTAGCTACTCCGGTGGGTAAGTTTAATCCAAAGTTCTGGGATACATATTTATTATTTACTCACCTTTTTGATATTATAACACGTAAACCGCTGATGTTCATCCATCAATTCACCCAATAAGTAAACTCCCAATGAAGCTCAGCTTTCCCATTCTTGAGGGATTTCCTCACGCCAACACAGGCTTTGTTTTGAATACGTCCCTACTTTTGATTTCCCATTTCCACCAATAAAACACATTTCCGTCACTTTTAATTAAATATGGCTTCGAAAAATTTCACCCGTGTAAAACAATTGTCAAATTCCCAGTCCCATGTAATAAACTCCTAGAAAACCCATTCCATAAAGGGGTACTATATTACCAAAACCCTTAATAGCCAAACACCTAGGAATGGAGACTAAAGGAAGCTAAAGAAGCTGGCGCTTAGCAGTACGAATACATTTTTAAATTTTAGAGGAATAATAAATAAGCATATTCTATCCCTCATATTAAACCTTTTTTCCTGTAAAATACCTTCGCACTGGGTTATAGGAAGAGGCAAATATTGTAGGGAAAAGAAAAAATCCGTGATATCTGCGGAAACGAGGGTCCTCAGAAATATCTTGCCTCTGAGATGGATCTTTTATTGACCCAACTTGTGATCTAATTCAAGAGCTACTATTACATGCCTATTTAAATTCAATAAAGTTAATCTGAATGTACTTTTTCATGAATAAGAGCAATCTTAAAAAGTTATACTAAATGTAAATAATTTCGCGCAGTTTCTTCAGGAAAATTTATTTTTATTTAAAGACAGCATTTGTGCGTTAAGTTTATCGCTATATGAAAGCTAAGTTGCCTCTTAGGAAAACCAGTGCTGAGGCAACCCTTATCAAAAACTCACATTACCTTCTAACCAAAATTTCAAAAAGTATTTTACTCATTTAACTGTTCTGTCACTAATAATGAAAAAATCGATAATATATTAATAATTATGGAAAGACATGCTGATGGAAATAAAGTCTAATATATGATCTTTTCAAAAATAATCTAATCATATCCTCCTCAGCCAATAACCAAGACTTGACCAACAGTAGAAAAGCTTTAACCACGTTTCGTAATTTTTATTTTCTCAGGCAACATATTATCAATCTTATGGTTCATATAAGTAAATGGTCGCTTAAAAATAGTAAGATTTGGCTAATTTAATAGAAAAGTTCCTCTTCGGGAATGATTTTATCCATGGTGGGGAAAAGCTGCTGAACGTTCCAGGTGATCCGTGGATTGGAAAGTAACTACGTCCGCCCACTTAGCCCATTTAGCCCTTATTCCAACCTAGATGGAACAGACATGTTTTCGACCGTAGGGCACTCATCACCAGTTTGATTTACAGATTGTCTGGATTCGGTGTATCAACTGTTTGACAGGTTATTAAGTTTTTTGACCCGAATATTGGCGGACAGGGAAAAACATATTATAGAAACAGGGCGTATAGTAAATATTAAAATTTAAAGAAACTAGAAATAGGTACATCCAACAATGGAGTCTGACAGCCTTGAAGACACCACTTTTAAGTTGTTCTCTTATGTCGAAACCTATTATTTACCTGAAAAACCTTACAACCAAAACAATTTAAAAACCTGAAAAAAATTTTAATACGTCATCCTTTCATAAATGAAAAAATCATAAAGGAATCAGACACACACAAGTCACAAAATGAAGGTCACACATTTTACCGGACTTATATATATATATTAAAATATGAGTAGGGATTTATTGACTCATTCTGTCAACAACGGCAGTCATTAAAGATGCACCTGGAATTAAAAAAACCCCAAAAGTTTCACTTTTCGGAGGGAACACTTCATTTCGACCCCTGAAGGAAAAACCAGTGAGCTTCCGGCGGCGCCATTGTGTTTATTCCTCGGGACGGCAAGAGTGGAGAAACGACTGCTATGAAGCGTGAAGCGGAGGCGTCGGGAAATACGTGGGCAGAGTGAAATAGGAAGGGGGGAGGAGGGGATACAAGAAGAGAGTAGTGGTAAAAATGAGGGAGCGTAGGGTGACGATAAAGGGAACGAAATCGGTCGGGTTCGAACGAAGGTATTTGATTGTGTTTGTTCTGCAGAGTGTGTGGCCCCCTTTCCTCTGGACGTGAAATAAATGTAAAAAAAAATTCAAAGGGGAAATCGGGCAGAAAGAAAATGAGGCATGCCTTTCAATTCACTGCATAAGTTTCTTTTGTCAAGGGAAGTGGAGGTAGCGCAAAAATTTTAATTGATTTCGAATTTCCGGGAATTTTGAAGTTTCAAACTCGGTGCATTATTAATCTGCGCTTTCGCGGCTTTTGAGTGCGAGGAGAAGTTGTCGCTGAAAAGAATGGAGAGAGCGCGCTTTTCTTGTACGGTTTTATTGTATTCCACATTCGAGTGGAAATTACTCCTGGGATTCAAGTTATCATCAATCAGTATATTCTTTATTTTTCTTGCAATTGTGCACTCCTCCAATCCACCTGCTTTATGATAAACTACACGTTTCGAAAAGTGGTGAATTGGTGACGAGTCGTTTTATCACGTTGAATCACAATTTGTCTCCATGTTTATCCAAATTAAAATATATAAAAAATTAAATTCATTGTGAATTAAAACTAAAATTTCAATTGAGAAGGCATATTTAAGTAAATATAAATTTCCATCATAAATGCACATACATAAAGTTAACGTAGATAGTTCACATACAATATTCAATCACCACGCCTATTTCTAACGATCAAAGGAACAAAAGAGAAACAAACACAGGGCTTGCTTATTCAGGTCTATAAACGGCTCCTAACAAAGTTAAATTGCCAATACACCAGTAAATTCTAATAATTAGCTAAAGAAAATATTTTAATGATAAATTTCTAACGCTTTAGCTAGATTGACGTCTTAAAAATGATGCAAGCCCTCAGACCAATAGTTTTATTGTACTAAAATGTGAAGACATATGAATTATGAGACAAGGAGAGAACTAGTTAAGCGAGATGAAGTTTGCATTGTACCCAACTAGCTTAGCTGGCGAAGCAACTATACCAGCATGGGATTCAGCAAGGAGTCTGAGAGTTGATTCACGAAATTTGGGTGCTTTCGACAATGAACGAATAATACAACCAACTAACACACACATTTGAGTCTTCCATTTAGTCTTCCGTTCTGATGTGTTTTCCTATTAAAACTTTAGAATGATACCTTTGATATTAGCATTAATTAAAATTAAGTAATTAAGTTAAATTTTCGTAGTTCTCTTTTTCTTAGGATGAAGTGAATGTCGAAATTTCAATTTAAATTATGTGGAATTCATTGTTACAAAGAACACAGTACAAAATTCCACTAATTATTTTTAATGGTGTCGACCGGTTTCGACGACTAAAGCGTCATTTACAAGACAAAACAACGTCTTTTCTTGTAAATGACGCTTTAGTCATCGAAACCGGTCGAGGGAATTGAAAATTAGTGGAATTTTGTACTGTGTTTTTTGTAACAATGAATTCTATCTTCAATTTCCACAAAGTATCGGCACAATCGATTTATTTGATTAAATGATGTGAGTAAGCTGCGATATTCCATAGAGGAAAAATCATTCGCCTTGACCGGGGCTCGAACCCGGATCCCTCGATGGGCTCACCTAATGCGAGCCGGGGCACTTTTAAAGAGCGACACTTTATAGAAGAGCATCATATTTGTCTTTTTGGTACAGTTTCTTAGAAATAATTCTAGCTCAACAATCATCCATTTTTAATATTTATGAATACCATATCACAATTTGGACATAAATTTTATATTTGTGCTAATAGGGAATAAGTTTCCCCCAGGTACTTAAATACATGAATAGCTACATTAAGCCATTGATTAGAATTATTAGTGTAATGCTGAATTCCAGTTGTCTACACATCCGTACCATGAGAAATACGGATTTTTTTCAGAAATATAGCAATGAAGACATAGTTTAACGGAGGATGCAAACCCTACAGCACAGTAGAAACAGTAAAGGAGGTTTTTATCTTCTGAATTAAGGGCTATCATCGTCTTTGGCTTGATGGTTATATGGGGTATTAAGCCGCGATTGTTGCGTAAAATTGAACTGCAATGGCGGCCTGATATCCCGGATAACCATCACATTTATTGTCAACCCAACAAAAGAACCTACCTTCAAGACTTCATCCATTTCGCAATGTTGTCTACAGAGCACCGACTTTTACCTTAAGCAACAGAAAATCCCCATGATTAATAACCAACGAATATATATATAGGTATATCTGTAAACTGATATAAATATGTTTTAGTGCTGTTAAATCATTGGAAAATATCAAAATAGTTAATAAATGATGTTCATTGCAAATGCTGCGCAATGCGTCGTCGTTTCGTCACAATTCTTGCAACTGATGAAAAAGAACCCAGATCACTTAACTTAATTAAAGAATTGTTAAGAGTGATAATTGAAATTTTCAAATCGTCTACCGCATTGAAAAAGAAACGCAAGCTCAGCGTTTGAAAGTGGTGTTATCTTGATTAAATTTCTCTTAAAACTCTGTAAGTTTTGTAAACCATGGTGAAACATGCGAGCTCTTGAAAATTAACGCATGATTAGTATATGATGTACCTCTGGCAAAATAACACCATGTAACTTTGCACTGCTAGCTGTATTTAGCAAATATTTGTTTGAAATACTGGACCTCCAATAAAAAATCACGGCATTAGAGGTCAGCTCGAAAGGAAGAAGAAAATAGTTACCAATGTGGTCCAGAGATGGCGTTTAATGCTCATCTCGGTCCTCGGTATTGATCGAGCATTGGACGACGCTCCTCCTCAGCACGTGATCTGCGCCCGGGTACTTAAGATAAGGGACGGGACGGTTTTCACTCGTATATGTAGTTGGACGGAAAAGTTAATTCATAAAATAAAGGCGTTGAAAGAATGCAGAAAGCCGTAAATTAAGTTGTTGATGTGAAAAGTAATTTTACTTTATTTGGAAAAGCTTTAAATACCGTGACCACCAACTTTACGAAGCTGTCATGAGAACACAACGGCTAATAAAATACAATCTAGTAGAAGTATCAAGTCTATAGCCCTGTTAATAGATATTTTCAACATATGACATAGCAATTTCAAGAACTAAAATGGACTTTACCTAAAAGTGCTCATGAATATAGAAATGGACAGAGATATCAATAATGTTGTGCCAGGACTGATGAGGTGTACATAACGAAAGAATAACTCCTGCGAAATAAGAGTAATTCTTTCATGATGAATAGAGAATGTTTTCTCCTTTGAATTGAAGAAAGGCAGGAATAGAATTCGGATAATAACAGGACTATAATTCTGAAGCCTAGTTCTCAAAACACACATAAATTAGATTACAATGCATACATCACCTTTATGAGCTATTATATATAAGTATCGAAAATTATAATTTTTATAACGTAATGGAAACTTCGAAAAAGAGAGTTTACTGTTAAATAGTTAAATTAGAAGACGAAGAAGTAATTCAAATCAATAAAACTTTGCATGGGCAACTTAATTGGTTAAAGAATTCAGCAAGAATTCGGAAGATCGAAGTTCGAGTCTAAGTCCATACTAATGATTATTTTGTGAATTTCTCGCATTCTTTTCGGTGAGGAAGAGATTCACACCGACAGCAACAGACGTGGACAATGCAAGGTTACAGAATCATTTTCTGACATTGCGGGAAATATCTGTGTTAACTAAATTAATTTCTATAAAATTCAATCAGAGGTTTCTGCCGTTGCACATAAGATGGACACATATAGAGGAACATATAACCGATTATACAAATATGGACATTTGTTCTCCATTACGCAAAAACGTGAAGCATGCATAACAAACAAGATATGTAAAGTAAATGTGACTACAAGCGAAGTATAAATAAGGCTCTTCACGAGGAGCAGGAGATCTTGCATAATCAGATTCATGTCCATCAATTTAATTGGATCGTAATCAATACGCAACACGTTAAGTAGACAAGAAAATTCTTGAGAATTATTTTAATGAACACTCAACATTAATTAATCCAATTAAATTAGCGTCACAAAGCAACAAAATTTGCTAAACAAAAAGATATTTAACACTATGAATCCTTGAATAACCTGTCAGCAATGAATTGATCATAACGCCCATATTTGCTCAAAAATAGTTGCATTTATGAAAAGGGGTCTCACAAGAATTAAAGAGATTTTTGAAGAGTTTTTAGCTTTGAAAGGGAAAGCAATTTTCGGCTGAGATTTAATGGGTTTTATGAATAATTTCCCGTCTGGACGCAGAATACAATGATTTAGAAAAATAATCGAACGTGACACTTGCATAGAAAAAAAATATTATTGATGGGGAGAAATGTTCCTTCATTATTGGGCGTTCTCCGCGTAGGCTGCTTTTCAAGACAATAGTTTCGCCCGTATTCCAACGGGCGTTTTCAGGTCAAAGGTGCTGTTGCCTTGAAAAAAAACTACGCGGTCAATGCCCGAGAATAGAGGAAAATTTGGTGCAACCCCACGGAAATCTACGACGGGACGAATGGGGAGTAATGCTAATTCACAGACTAAACTGATATCACCAGCTTTTGATCATCCTTTTCGCTCTCACCCCGTAACAAAATTTTAACCACTCGTTGAAAAATAAAATTCTGTGGAGCTATACACGATTTTTTTCCATTTCTCACTCCCATCCCGCTTTAATCAAGTATCGAACATATCCATTTTTTTCTATTAGACATGCTCATCTTCTGAGGCGCGAAGCAAACGTCATCAACTGCCTGAGAAAAATGATGCGAGGAAGCTACCCCGCTCTCGCAGGCTCGGCAGCCGTGCGATATGCAGGCGCATTTCTCGCTTCGACGGATTCCCACAGTCATCAAGAGGCGCCCGCCGATCTTTTCCGGCTCATACTTCACCACCCTCTGCGGCGCCCCTGCCACGGAATTCAAACTCCCACCTACCGCCGGCGAAGCAATTTTCCAACCCCGTCCATTGACTCCGACTGCGGGGAAGGGAAGCGGCGACGATGAGAGGGGGCCCCGGCACCCTGATCCTTCCTTGCCCTGCAACGCTTTGATAAGCTTCCGATTTGCGACTCCCTTAAAGCATGAAGTGACTGCAATGTCTGCGTCACCGATTTTTCTTCCTCTTACTCTTCCGCTGAACTAAGGGATGCAAGGAACATGCTCAAAGAAAGACTGCGTTCATTTAAGTTGTTGCCGCAGTACTACGTAATTACATTATACACTTTTTTTATAATTATTTAATTCATCCATTAAGTTGATATATTTCTTTATACCCTTTGCTTCCCTCCCTAGTACAGTCATGATAACCATTTAATCACTATCGGTAAAAAACTCGTAGGCATAAACGAACTCTTGAACTTTATCATTCACAAATTTTTCAGAGGCAGACGATTATCTTTATTCTTTTCTTCCGGCTATTTTTGGATATTGAAAATTTCAGACTATCACAAGTAAAAATTCATTTGCTTTGGATGGTTTGATTCATACCGTCGGCAGATGAGTGTGGCAAACACAAACAATAAGAATGAGTACTAGCAGTTACTTTTAATGGACATTTTTCAAGTGGAATAATTCAGCTATCTGGCTCGAACGATCACCAGTGATGGAATAATCACAATATGTAGTGAACAGAGTAGCCTGAGTTAAAAAGCATTCCACCAGAATAAGAGCCTATTTAAACAGCTAGGAAGATTAGCTTGGAAGTATGGAAGCGATTCCTAAAAACATTTGCGTGGAGCATGTTACTATAGGAGAAGCTTGGATATAAAGAGCCACACGGCAAAAGATATAGGAAACTATGGAATTTGGAGCTATCGACGAATTTTGAGCACAAACTAGACGGCGAGAATCGCTAGCAAAGAAGTACAAACGAAGAAGTGGAGAGAAAAGCGACAATGACTGGTTTCACTTAGCTTTACTTGTTTACATGAATCTCAAATATGCTATCTTATGTTTAGATTGAGTGCATCACTGCAGCAATTCGGTATTTCCCAAATAGAAGTCAATAATACTCGAATTTAACGTCTTGTTCCTTTCAAGCCCACAAAGAATCCACTTAGGAGAAGGCACCTCGGTAGCCTTATAAAGCTAAGCACCCTGCTCTATATCCAGTGATCCACTCCCAGATTCCAGTCCCGGTCTAAGGGAGTGACTATTCCACTGAGGAATATTTGGCTGAATGAAGAATACTTTCAAGTGATTTTGTCAAAATAAAGTAGTAATTGGCACTGCACACAACATTTATTAGTGCTTTCAATTGAGACAGTTACTAAATCATCAAGAAGTTTTGCCAAGCCTCTCGTGGTACGTCTTCCGTTTCTCGAAAGGTTCAGGAACTTCGGTGTTTTTACGTATTTAACTACGTCAACTCTCCAAAAGGAATAGTAAAAAAATAAAATTTTAATTAATTATATACCTACCTCAGTTATGCACTTTTTTGAGCATCTACTGTCGGGGATTGATTTTCAGAAACAAAATAAAAATATTTCCATAAAAATTTCCAAGGGAATAAAATTCCTTCATAAGAGATGTAATTCCCATAAAATGTTGGGCTTTTTCAAGCACATGGTACATCGATATTATATGCAAAACAACACCAGCTAATGTTAACATATTCCGATATAGATGAGTTTAAGGTACAATATGGGTGCGAACAATTATGTAGGTTATAAGGATTGGTTGGAATAGAGGTTTCCTCTCACTTTGACTACGCATTTCACGGCTTCTTCTGCAAAAACGAGTCTGGATCCGTAACTATATACGCGTAGCAATTCGTGGCAGTTAGCATCACGAAGTGGGCTAACATTCTCAAGTTCTAATCTTTGTCAACTGGATATAGGAAGATAACCATTGGCTCCCGCACGTCTTAAGTTTAGCGAGGCACTAAGCGAGCACATTCACTGGGATACAATTTGGAAACCTTAGTACTTTCTTACGGCGCAGTAAAACTGAGAAACGGTAATGAAGGTAATTTGGATTTTTCATAGATACTTGGACGATTCATGAATTTGGATACACGTGGCAACCATGGCGATAGCGTTTTTGAAAAAATATAGTAATATTCTGAAACAGCCTGAACCGGAATAAATATAGCGAAGCACAATAGTAATCCTTCACGTGTAGTAAAATGAATGAAATATGAATAAGTGAAGCATTTTTACTCGGATCCTTAAACACACGATGAGATTTAGGTTCAATAAACATATTTTAGTAATTATGCTTGTGAGCAGCCAAGCCTAAGTCACTAGAATAATTCATGAATTGAAAAGAATGGCTGGGATGAAGGCAATAAGCAATTACTATGATGGAAGTTATCATTTCTTTAACAGGAGAATGAAAAGTCTGTACATATAATAAATTAATGATTTTTTAAATTAAAATCTTGAATTACTGAATTACATGCCAAAGAGGAAAATGTTGACAGTATCATTCATATGATAGGTATTAACTATGGAAAACAGTCGCAAAATATTGACAGAGGAAAACATTTGCGAGAACAAAGCATTGTACCAATGGGGAGGAGGGGAGCGTTAAAGGAAAACCCTATCGACGGGTGAGCTTGATTTACTGACATCACGACAGCGGAGTAACGCTGCAGGGGTTCAGGAGGTGCGATAATGCAAGGGGAAGGTCATGCATGGAGGGACACGGTTGGGGGAGGGGAGGCCGTTGCACGGTGTGGGAGGGGAGTTTGTGCTCTATCCATAGTCACCTCGCGCGCACACAAGAGGCACCAGGCCACATCTCATCTCCCGTGGCTCCTTTAGGCGCCACCTCACGTTCAGCAGCGCGAGAGGGTGGCCTTGTAACAGAATCTCCCCCGAAGCCATAAACGTGCTCCGACATCTGTCACGCATCCATTTGAAGCTCCGTTTGATTTCAGGACGCGAGTCAAGGCAACGAGTTGATGCCGGGTCACTGAACGCGCAAGACCGTGTAATTATTGGACTATTCGCAATGCGTTTCAACAGCAGGTAAACCGAGAAATAACATTAAGACGTATTGACTGCTTCCAAGGTAAGACGTTAATGAGACAAGAGATTTAAGAGACTTTATACCTAACCTTCGACGCAAGTAGAATTTACAATGGAAAAAGAAGAAAATTAAAATACTTTGCTTTTCTTGCATTTCTTGAAATGTATTTTAATTTCCTTCTTTAGAATGGATTTCTACAATGTAAAGGCCTCAACCATTAAGTGTATCATTTATAATGGAAGTATAAAAATGAAATTAGCCATTTACAGAGGAATAATAAAACCAATTTTATCAATACTTAGGGAAAACGAAAACTGAATTTATTGAAGAAATGCATTATTCAAAAAAATTATTTACCACTGGCACAAATCTAATGATTTCTATGAAAAAATCTCACTTTCATTTTGCGGAGTCAATTTGCTAGTAATGAACACCTCCCCTTGCATTTTCCTAATCATCATCTTCCAATCAGACCTGGAGAGATTAGAGACCTTTTTATCATAATCTACGCGTATTGCTGAAACCATTTTACCCAAAAACTAAATTATTATAAATATACATTAAACACTCCAAGCATATATCAATTAGTCATCCAACAAAATCTTCGAAGTCCTCCGCCTTTTTGCTGAGATGAAAGTGCAGGCGCTCCCAAATCCACTAGGGAGAATCATCCCGTGCCCGTGCATGTTATAACCGCAGTCACGCAGGGGATTCAGCTCCGCTTTTTAAGGTAATTTATTACATTCTCTCTAATATAATACTTTTTTAGCATAGTAGATCAATATTGTAGAATCTGGGCTAATTCCAGCCTACGAGAATGATTTGGCCACTTTCAAATTCACACTGTTTTTTCCCAAATGTCTCTTACTCAACCATCAGCACTTGCCTAAGAGAAAAAGCCTCGTAAGTGACTTGTGATTACTCGTGCATGGGAGAAGAAATATTAATTACTTACTACTGTAACTTAATTATTTACTTTCCAGAGGAGACGAGATGTTGAGAACACGTGTAAGTAGCATTTCGAAGGTAAATGAATACTTCTGAACATTTTCTACGAAAAACACCGAGGCTAATTAATTTATTAGAATAATCTATGATTTTCATAGGCAAAATAAATGACCATACAATTGACTTAAAGGGCTTTTACCATTTGACACCACTATTTCAAAGATTCGGTAAGTAAACGACAGTTAAGCACTCTACCTGACCTGAAATATCACTGCAAAATAGGACTTTGGACTGAAAGTAAAATTAAAAAATCTTGGATATTAGAGTTAGCATTGTACGCTTCTACAATACATAAAATAGCAATAAATTGGGAACGGAAAGCAAGGATTAAGGATGCGAAAGGCGATAAAGCCAAAAGATCGACTCTTGCTTCAATAAACTGACAAAACACTTGAGGAAAGTAACATATGTTGGAAAACAATGACATGTCATTCACTTTAGATCCCAGCCTCTTTATAAACCAAAATTACAATTTTAGACCGTTTTTCAGACTGATTGTGAAGGTAAATGCAACAATTAAGGGTCATATTGGCGAAAGAAAGATATATTCGATTTATAGAGCATCAATTAAAACATTATTTTTCTGCTTCAAATCCTTTTCCATTCTTTGACCGGACACAAATACACCAATTTATTCGGATGATGATGACTTGGGATGAGGCCCATTTCATCCATCAGTCTTAACACATTCAACTTATTAACATTTATCTAATAAATTATTCCCAAAAGCAACGACAACTCGATTGAATTACATTACCTTGAGCTAATAACGGTTGTCCCCAAAGCGACACGCATCGTGAAATAAAACTGGAAGGTTTAGTTAAAAGACCTATAAAACTGATGAAAGAGTGAGCAAAAATTATTTCCGTTCACGAATCTCACAGCGACCCTCTAACACGGAACGCGAAGGCACTAGAGCTCACATGAAGCGGCTGACACGGATATGTCATGTTTATTAATGACCGATAACGATATGCTAATGAGATATCAAAAAGGTATTTGAGTTCACGAATTCTTGATTCCGAGGAGCCGATTATTCTATGCTTCTCGACGGGAGAGAGAGGGGGAAAATGGGAGGAAGGAAAGATGTTGAGGTTAGAAGGGAAAGTTAGAGAAAAGAGTTTGAAGGAAGAACAGGTCCCACTGAATCTCATATCACGTTCCAAGAGACAGGAGGGGCTCATTTAAATCTTGGGAGAGGTCAATTATTACTAACGTTTCTCCGTCCGGCCTCCTCCCTCCGCAACCTCCTCCTCCGCCTTCCTTTTCCCGTCAACTCCCCATCGGTAGAATATCCATCAAATATCCCCCGCTGAGCTATCTCCCAACCTCCTGTAAGTCGCCCTTCCTCCTGAAACTACCACACCACACTTTTCCCTCGTTACCAATACATCCGCCATATTCTTATGCTTATATTTTACAGGGGCCATCCGTCCACGCAAATCTTCTCTTGAATCGACTCGCTTTTTACGCTTGGGTTCTGTTTTCGATTCTCCTATTACTTGTTCTGCTTCACCTTCCTTGAAAGAAGGACTTGAGATATTCTTCATTAGATCCGTCGAGCAGGTAAGGTGGCTAGAATACTGGCTTCCCATCGCGAGTACTTGGGCCCCAATTCCGTAAGCGGCAGAGCTTTTTTTCAGCGGAAACCCAATCCTTAGTCGGGTGCCATGTTGAGAGAATTTCAATTGCTGAAAGCCGTCCGTCGGAAGGGAGGTGTTAAACTGTGAAACCCTTGGCGCCTTTCACTAAGACTAGTCTACCGTGAACGCATGTGCTCTCTCAACCCTTCCGACATTCACTGAATAATCCTTCACTTAATGTCATACCCACCTATCACTAGAGGCACAAGTGACCTTTTTAACTAAAACAACTGCCAGATATATAACATCGGCAGGGATAACTCATTCGTGAGTTGTCGGTTAAATCCCAGGGAATTAAATTAAATTATTTTGCAAATAAAATATTAGGAGATAATTTTTCTTGTGCTCGATCGCCTATCTTGATTAAATTTCTCTTAAAACTCTGTATGCGTGGTAAACCGCCTGCATGGTGAAGCATGCGGGCTCTTGAAAATTAAAGTAACATTCCCACATATCACCACACATTTGAACTCATTTCAGTTAGATTTAGGGTGCAAAAATTGATGTCAAGTCCAATCTACTAGCTCAATATTAAAATTATTTCTAAAGTGAATTATTAGCGGTAGTTTGCTCATCGCTCACCTATTTCCCTAGTAGGACTTATTTCCATCTTTTTGTGAACCCATCCACAGAGCTCTGCATCTCGCTCGTGATATAATTTGTCCAACACTTCCAAGCACAGTTCCGTATAAAAAAGTAGATAGCCCACCCACCTAGTTTCAATGTATATAAATCGGTTCCGGAGAGTAAAAATTGATATAAAATCCATCCTGCTCTTGGAGGATTTAAAATAGTTCACGACTGACCACTGGAGCGCGTATTTTGGACCAGTTCAGTTAGTGGAATACCTACTAATGTCACCAGGAAATCCATATTAGAGGAGATATTCAGGCTACTTGCTCACAATTTTATCAGACTCTTAAAGCAGCTCCCAGCATTTACCTAATATGAAGTTCCTATTCCCGTTGCACGGAATACTAGATTTTAAGATACAGTAAATTGAGTTATAATTCTTAAACATTATGTCATGCTACTTATAAATAATTAGGGTTCATTTCATTTAGGATATTTTGAACATCCATCTGGAGGCAGCTAACCTAGATGCCAATCACAACACCCATGATGGCACACCAGAAGCAAGATATGATAGCAGTAATTACGAATGATCTTAGTGAGGCAGTTTCTATGCAAATGTTTGACACTAACGAACGCTATTTTTTCATGACCATAAAAACGCCGAACCTAAATGCCTTGATCGGGATTCTTATATGAAAAAAATTAGAAGATTGGATTCGATATCAAACCTAGTATGTATGTGGGCAGGAAATAATTTCCGAAAATGATAATAACAATGTATAATTATAAAACTCATATAAAAAAATATAATGGTCACTACACAGTTACATAAAATATTTGACTAGTATCTTTAAGCGAGCCCTTTCAAGTTAGATGATATTGCGGCAAGGATTGGAGGATGCAAATATTATTATTGATTTAAGGCAGACCTTAATACAGTCACATATACAACCAAATATTCATAGAAATAAAAGTCAAAAGGATAATGAATTTGATGCAATCCAATCCCCAAAATCTTCGATAAAAATACTGGATTTAGCAAACGCAGACACGTTTTTCCGTCAAAATTAGTGGCTGAGTAGTTTTCCCCAGATGTAACGAGAATAAATAGATATTGGTTTATGGGCATAAATAGTCCATTCGTAAACAATTATGTTTATAGAGACTTGGTTATCAAGAAAATTAATAAATTTAATCGCAATTAAATCCACCGAATTTGAAAAATTAGCATGGAATGCTTTTCAACAAAAATAAACATTGACTGCCTCATCCTCCGGTTACCTCGTTTAATAATTCACAGCGCCGATTTATTGTCGAAGCGATTCATCAACCCGCCGCTCCCACTCGCTAATGAGCAACCTTCCCACGGGAGATAGCACTCTAATGGAATCATATAATTTATGCCATTATTATTATAAAGATTTTGCGATTTATGAGCTCATTGTGGCTTAAGAATGCTGGTCTTGTGGGTGGGGGCAATCGTCAATCACGAAAATGTCTTTTTCGCAGCCGAGAAAAAAACATATATAGCTGATACCAGTGCACGTTTAAATCTGGAAATCTGTAATTTTGATCATAGCGGAACACGTGCTAGAAGCTCACTAGAAATGAGCATAATGGTACCGCCAACATATTAAAGACACGAAGCATGTCTAAACCAAGTATCTTCGTAGAGTGTATTTGTTCTATAATGACGAACAGCACTGAAAGAAAAATAAGTACACAAAATATTACCGCAATTTTATTTTTTTTAAGCCGCATAAACAGTATACATCTAGTTTAGGTTACGTGAATTTATGAGCGCACAGTGGTTTTAAAAAAGGTAGGGAGGCACTGTTTAATACATCGACCTGATTCTGATGCCGTCCCGTTTATAAGTTTCCTAATCGAATATTGGATATTTTGTCTTCATATCTCGTACACAAGCTGTATCTTCACAGTCCTAACTAGTAGCAGAATTCATTTTATGGGAAAACTCTAACCGCAGCGTCAACCGTGAACATATTTCACCGGGAACCGATATGAACTGCGTTTGGAGGCTCCGTACACATATATACATGGATCTTGATAATATGCCCTCGCGTTTTTAATTTTCCCAATTCCGTTCGAACCATTTCATCCTAATGTCACGCATCACAGGGCCCATCTCCACGTGACCTGCCTTAAACTTCCGTAAACATTCAACATTCCTCCCCGCAACGCTTGAGATGCTCAGACCGTCCTCATCACCCATGTCTCCCAAAACCTCCCAAGCCGCAATCCCTCCCCCCTAAGTCCACACCTAAAATTACAGGCCGGACCGCGTCTAAACTACAGGCGAAGGGATGCTTTATGAATATCCTGACCCCGGCCAATTAGCATTCCTTCTCGAGAGGTCGGTTTTCGGCGGGGAGAACAGGGGTGTTGCCGGGGGGGAGGGGGGGGGGGGCGGGGGGTGGAGAGAGAGGGATGCGGTCTGAACCGGTAAACGCCGTCCGGGTCCGCCTACGGCCCGCGGGCTGGCAGAACCCCGCCCACCTTCCCCATCCCCTCTAACCCCTTTCATTGCACAGTCCCTCCCTCCTTACTGGACCTCAATTTTCCTCCCGCCTTCCGATCTCTTACCGCCCACCGCCACTCTATCCCTCAAATTCTCTGCCACGCCCATATAGCCTCGAGAAGCCTCGTGGCCAGAAGAATACGCCAAATGTAGTGCTGGGCGGATATGCGGAGTGGGGTGGTGCACTGACCTCTCTCCGGGGAAGCAGATTTCCATTTCCACAATTGCAAAGAGATCTTTGTCCTGGATAAAAACTTAGAATTACCTGTACTTTCCCATTGAGATGGTTTTAACGTAAAATAAAGCCGAAGACTTTTTTAACATTCATTTTGTTCATGAAATAGTACAAGGCAACCTTGGTAAGCAAATAGAATTCTGCCAATACTCCGATTGAACTTGAAATCACAAGGAATGAAACGCAAGAATGGGTGAAACCTGGGAAAATGGCATTTTTGTTTGTATTATAGGTATTTCCTGTCTTTTAAAAGTGAAATGCTTGCAAAAATTAATAAATGAAGGGAATTTTCCAGGAAATAAATAAGTAATGAAATAGGATTTGAGTAATTAGCAAATAATTGAAATAACTTGAGGTAGAAAGCGTTTCTTTCAAAGGAATTGCGCTACAATTGGCTCTTTTAACTGGAATATTATTCATAGAAATATTATGTTCTCCAACTAATCTCCAATTAAGGTATATTAAATCAGCTTTTAACTAGCTATAACATGTCATCAGCGAAAACAATAAGTAGTTAACAAAAAGTTAGGGTTTCTTAATGAATTGACACACGTGGTCGTTCGGAAACCTTCCTAAAATGGCATCCAATTCCATTTCAGCCTTCATCACGCTTTTGTTCCTTGTTTTTATGAGTTATCACGCAATTGAGCCATAGTAATGTAAGAATGCACAGTCGCGTATTTTTAATAAACGTATACTGACTGAAATGACTTCTCAATATTCAATGTAATTTTAATATCTCCCAGCGTTTACATTAAGAGATGAAGTTTCGGATTCTCATGAAAACAATTCTTTTAAGCTCTATGCATATAATGTCATACGGCGACGTGCGAAATAAAACCACATCCTGGATTCCACTCGAGGTCTTCTTGTATTATATGTCGAATCAGTGAGATTCTCCCCCGTTTGCGGATCAAGAGCCTCACCTGGGGTCGGATTTATATTTCCGCGGTCGGGTAGTGATTCTCGTTACGGGGCCCGCCCAATTACATAATAACGAGCGATGCTCGTCTGAAAAAAAATCTGAGTTCGTACCCATTTGAGCGCCCTTCCTTAGGGAGAAGATTCGAACGGTTCCTCTTTATTTTCACGTAATCTCGCCCAAACTGGGTAGACTAATGGTTACAGTCACTTTTCGCTCATTCTTTTCTTTTAAACTCCTTTCTGCGGCATTTAGAAAAGTATACAATTTGCTAATGGCACACTATTTGGCCCAGTCAAATTGGTATTACCACATGCTCCTCACATTTCCTCGAAGAAATTGGTATCAAATTTATCTGAGCCACGGCATTTTTTTTACTTTTGACAGCGTTTTAGATGATTGGTGTCTTGTTTGCACCGAAGACAGAATTCAAGTCAATAAGTAAAGAATATTTAATGCTTAAATTCTGATGCAAAAATTTTACCCACTTTAGAGGAATGGCACTAATTATGCTCTTAAGTAAAACTTAAATGTGGTCAAATTGTTGCTCCTTCTTAAGTTATATTCTGATTTTATTATGTAACGGTGAAGTCGACGATGGAAGAGTTCGTTCAAATTCCGAAAAGCTACTCAAGCCCTAGCTCAATATTGTCATTCGGCTAAATGCGAAATAGAATAAGACCAATCCTCTTTGTCCCTTTTTAATAAGCAGAACCTTATCCAATAGACCAAAACCATCGAACCGTAGACATTGGTCCGCGGTGGTAACTTTAAAAAATTACGTCGGCAGCGCCGAGTAATCCACTTATAAGGTAAAGTATTTAATACGATTTGCCCCACACGATGAAATTTCCGTTACCGGAAAATGTAATGCGCCGAGCAAGAGAGGAGGAATGGGCAAACACCCCGAAGTGGAGCATCAATGACGACGGTCTTGCAATAAACCACAACCCCAATTCAGAAACCCACTCTCTCTCTCTCACACCCTCTCTCCCATCCCGATCCTCTATCACCTCTTCTCTCTTTACTTGAGGAGAGAGCCATTCCAAATCGAACGGATATCCCTTTACCTTACGGCGCAAAGGCGGGGAAAACCCATCGCCCGCTTTGCGGAAGTTCTTGAAAAGTCCCCCACCCCTCCAACTCTCCAGTCACGGTCCGTAATTCGTTAATGGGTCTTAGTATTGTGGGAAGGAGGAGAAGGGCAGAAGGGTGTAGGAGAAGGAAGGACGAGGGTTGAAGGGCTAAGTCGAAGAGAGGAAATAAGAGAAGAAGAGGTGAAGGGGTCTGAGGGTAGTTCACGTAGAACATAAAAAAATGACGTATGGGGATAACGTAACTTAAGGCAGTTTCATATTGGACATAAAACATAATTCACAAGTGCAAATTACAGAGTAATAAAATTTCTGAATGAGAGAAATGTAAAATGGAAAATGTTCTAGGACATTGGATTATTAGAAGAAAAGATATCATACGTGAACTTGAGGAATGGAAAAATAATCTCACTGATTGGTTTGAAGACACGGATCGTGAAGACCCTTTCCACACAGACATAAAAATTCTACTTATGAACAGTACGTAACTCATGCTCCGGACACAATCGCTCTTGTATTCAGAAGGAATCAATGAGAACCCTTCTCTCTTTCCAGAAGTTGACAGATGGCATATTTTTTACCATACGTTGTGTCCAGTGTCCTAGAATACTTCTAATTTAAAAAAACTGCGATTTTTTTTGGTGGAATGAGGGAAGAAATGAGGTCACTCGTGAGCCATAACAATGAGAAGTGCTACCATATTTTACGCCTTGTGTTTTACTGCGCTACTTCCTTGAGGCTGGTGACGAATGAGTACGCCCCAACATGGCTCACAAAATCACCCTACTGCGCGATGGGCCAGCTGAGCAACACTAACTTAACAGATGGACGGGAGCCATCAGCTGCGTAATGCTCTAAAGGCACTAAGTAAACGTAAACTATTTTCTTCAAACACCTTCAGAAATTAATGAATTCAACCGTCTTAATTTACACTCGAATGCGCAAAATTCACAATCAAAAGATCACATGCTCGGAATGGAATACGAACTCAGATTCCCTGACTTCGCAGTGAATGTTTTAACCAATTTCGATACTGGTGCATCGTCATCCACTCAGCATTTTTTAGAGGCTTTACAGGAACAAGATGTTTTCGAGAGTACCAAGCATATACTGCCAAAAAGAATTAGTACTCGGGCGCATAGCATCCAAGAGGTTAAACCACATGGCGGGGGATTGCGTTGCTGTGGAGGCTAGAGTAGGTACTGGCTACCTATCCCGCGGACCTCGGCCTCGACGGAACCTCAACAATTGAGGAGATAGTTAACTGTAACCCAGTCTCAACTTGGTGTGATAAGTGGAGAACACTACAAAATGAAGCACTCCCCCCGTCGGAGGTTACGTTACACCAAGCACTCCTTTGCGTCTCTCGTTAAAAGTGGGCTATTGCCGAGGAAAAGTTACTCTCCATCCTTTATTCCAATACCCAATTAATCCTTTTCTTATCAACCTACCATTCTATCCTAAGACAAAGTCAGTAGTCGTACGCCTCATAATCAACCAAATCGATTAAATTAATTACAATCGAATATTTCAAAGGATTTTATCACCGACGGGAGCCACCCGCTGAGGAAACTCATAGTAAAATATCACTTTTCAGTATTACTTGAACTATTGAAGGCTCTACTTTGTGGAATAACGACATAATGGGAGAAATAATATACTTTGTAAGATTCCACTTAGATTTTTTTACCCGACCGGTTTCACCGCTTGTGCGTGTGTGGCGTAAATTTAAACAAATAATAACAAACTAATCAAATTGAACAGTCATTTTAATTTAAAGGACAAGAGAACAAAAAATAGCTTCTTTAAGAGACCGAAGGACCACCATTCACGGTCTAACTTGAACTTGGCAGGCAGGCAGGAACCGATGAGTCGTGCATTAACTGAGTACGGAATTCAATGCAGGGCGTGCGGGCAGGAAACAAGAAGACGTGCAGGCAGGAAATAGTCAGGCGTGCAGTTGTAGCGAGAGGCATGCAAAGCTGGGCGTGCTGGCAGCAAGTAGGCAGGCGTGCAGTCGTGAACGGGCGAGACATGCCGGTCAGGACTTCACGAGAGAGAGAGAGGTCTGGTTCCTTTGGTGGTTCAGTGATAAGAGAGCGAGGCGTCGTCTCGATTGCTCACCTCACCTTCACGAAGGAGGAGAGGGGGAGAGAGGAAGCAGTGACAGCTCCACCAACGACGCAACACAAAAAACAAAAAAGAAAGGAAATTAAAATTTGCGTGAATACTTAACAGCGTGGCTATCCAGATACGCAAAAGCGTTGAAACCGATCGGGTAAATAAATATATGTAAAATATAACAAAGTACATTATTTCTCCCATCACTCTTCAGGACTGGGAGCAATGTTTTCATCGCAAATTTAGCACCATTCATGCTAAACTTTAAATCGGGAGACTGCTTACGTTAAAATCGCTTGGAATCGTTTTATGCTGTGATCTTGAGTTAAACGTAATCTGGCCTTTGGTGATGGGGCTGAAATTAGATGACGTGTTTCCAGGACTCAGGGACAGGAGAAAGGGAGAGTTGGAGGAGGATATATAGGTAAGTATATATGTGGTCATTTGTAATTAGGCAGCCAGAAAAGGGCTCGAGAGGGCGTGGGAGAGGGCAAAGAGTGTACCGAAGGACGGAGGCATTGGGGGGGGGGATAGGTCGGTGTGAGTACCAGAGGAGAGTTGATACGGATAAGCCGTGTCTCGCATCTGAGAACAGAGTAATGGAGCACCTCCGGATGACTGGTGGATGTCATGAGGATGTGCAGGCAGGCAGATAGCAATACAATCGCCTACCTGCCTTTCCTACGAGGGCAATAAATACGACTAGTCTATCATTCGACCAGCTATGCAGAGAGCCCAAGAGGATGAAACCCACCAACAAGAAACAAGCAAAATATCGGTTAACTAAAGCTTCTAAACACATAGATATCTTATTTTATTTATTATGAGGAATGTTTTGTCAGTATGCATGAAGCAAAACACACTGAAGACAGACAGGGGTTAACTGAAGACAGGGGTTGACTTTTTCTAATCCACACCTGTATATATCTTAATCCATCTCATACACCCAATATGATACCGTGAATTAATTGACAATCAATGGAACTCTTTCAGAAGCATGGTGGGTGTTAAGTGGATGAGAAGGTAAGCAGGTTACCATGCGTTCTCCCTACAAGGGATATATAGACCCGCAATGGATAAGGGATACGGGGAAGAAGCACCACTATCAACATGTACAAGATTAAGTGAAGACTAATAAGATAGCTATCGCCGTTTGAATAAAACACTAACGATTAAACTGAAGTAAAGCGAGACTAGACGCGAAAATAATTTTAGCGGAGTCACCCACGGGGAAGACTCACGAGTGTGCGAAACAAACAATGATAAAAATATCATCCGAATGCACTGGAGTTCAAATCCGCCTGCTACTTCACGCCGAGGGCACATACCACGTAAATAATAAGACA
This sequence comes from Pyrrhosoma nymphula, assembly GCA_963573305.1. NCBI lineage: Eukaryota > Metazoa > Arthropoda > Insecta > Odonata > Coenagrionidae > Pyrrhosoma > Pyrrhosoma nymphula. The sequence continues at coordinate 90,554,828 of OY754330.1, forward strand.
GTCGCGGTTACAATTTCACAGTAGAGGAGGTAGTTCAACCGTTTGAAGCTATCGGAGTAAATGCAGAGGTTCAAGGTTTGAATCCCATGGCAAGCGAATTATGCTTATTTTTTCATGAAGAATTTCGAATTAAACGCAACTAGCTTTATATATAATATAGCTTTATTGAGCATTACCGTTGGAGGCTGGATTAGGAGCAGACCCATTTCAGTAAAAGATATATTATGACGTAGACCTGCAATGAGACGGTGACTGAATTATCAAAGCCGCCACAATGCTTAAGAACAATGACGGTCATAACGGGATGATGACCATTCATTCAGGCGAAGCCTAGTTAGATTCTCAAAATGCGATGGTGAGGGCACGACAAAGGGCTACCCTTCTAACTAGAAAAAGCAGTAGCCAATATTAGGTCGAAAACACAAAGGTGTTTATACCCAGTCATTGTTATGTTACTATACGCCTTATTTCATTTGCCTGGTTCAGCCTAAAGGGAAGGGATAACTACAGGTAATTCGTGGTGAATACCGATATTCCTCCTCGTCTAGGACATATGAGCAATGTTGTTTGAAATAGCTGAACTGTCAATAAGAGGAAATAGGTCACATCTGCCAATGGTTTGGGTTCAAATACCAAAAGACCTAATATTGCTTGTCAAAGAACATCCCTCATCAGGTCAAACCAAACCTCACCTCGTCAAATCGGCTGCAAATCGCGTGTAGAGTAAAAAGAATACAGGAAATGCTAGCGGATCGTGAATTCCAGCTGTTAAGTGAGAGGATAAATTGATTAAAATAGATCAATGATCAAAGATAACTTACGTCTCACCTATTCTTTGTATGGCAGCCAGAAGATTGCTTATACATATATATCTTAAAGCAATATTTTCCTTTCTCGGAAGTTTTTTTCTTTTCAAGAGTCAATTTACATGGGAAGGAGCCAACTGTATGGTGATGAAACAATTAAGAAGACCAAAGCCAAAACCAAACCCTTCCACTTAATGATATAAGGACAGATTCAATAATAAAAAACAAAAAGCATACAGGATTCGTGATGAATTTATTCAAAAGCCGCACGGAATGGACATGAATATGAAGCAGCATAAGCATGATGCTTCATATTCATGTCCACAAGAAACGTATGCAAACCTAGATAAACTACTAGTGATGGTGAATATATCATGGCAGCTGATAATCTCTTATGATAAATTTTAGAGAAACTGGGACCGGTAAACATAAGCATAAGAAGTAGCTGGACAGATTAATCATAAGATCATTCGCTTTTAGTCCGGCCAAGATTTAAGGTTTTAAAGATAATTAATATTTACAAAACATGATAAACCTCAAGGAATTTTATTTTTATTACACTACAGCATTTCTCGCGAATATGAAATTAGCATGCAAAATTAGTGTGGTGTGAAGACAGGTAAATAGGAGTGAATGACCGAACAACGGGCCTGACGACGAGGATGGAAGAGAAGATTACCGCAGGGGACTATGAAAGGGGGATATAAAAATTTAATGCGAAGCAGTTTAGCCTTTTCAGGAAAAATAAAGTGAATTAAAGGCTTTTGCGCGAACTAAACCGCCGCCGTCAAAAAAAGTTGGGCTGGAAGCATTTGAGCTTTAAAAAGCGCAAAATGGCTTTTTAAGCGAACAAGGTGGATAGGTTGAGCGCTTGAGTTCTTGCTGAAGGAGGGGAGTTATTTTTATAAAAAGGGTTCGGGGAAAATTAGCAAAAAATTAGCAAAAAAAGGAGATGTCAATATGCTTATGAGATAAAGCCACTGGGCAACTAAATAGCAGCACCGCCCATCGTTACGAAGTAGAAATACGGGTATGAAAGTCCGAGAGTTACCTTTTACCCACGGTACACATGAAAATAGTGTAATTTCAAGTTACATTTTTTTTAAACTTTAGTTGCGTAACCCAACTTTGCCCATAGTGAACATGAGCCTATTCGGCCTCCATTTTACAGTTTTTCCCATAACAAAGAAGCACTGGGAATCGTTCCAATTCAGCATAAGAGTTGAGCATCAGTAACAATTATTGGAATTTTGGAGGAAAATGTTCATTTCGGCGGATGGGAAAAACAAAATAAGAACATGGAAAACATTTAGCGAAGGATAAACTTAATATTGTACCTTATAAATGAGCAATCGATATCATACCACATGGTAAAGCTCATTTTCATTTACAAAATTGAGGTGTACTCTCGAGAACAACGACCATCGTTTTTTTCAATCACTGCGACATGCACAAATACTCATTTTACTCGACCAGGATTCAAACCCGTATCTTTCCATTGTCGGTTCCGTGTGCTACACCCTGTTGTGGCGCTGATTCACATTGACTTAACATTGAAATTGACTGACATGGGCTTGGTGGTGTAACTAGCTAACATACCTTACCGGCTATTGGGAGATTCGGGTTCAAGTAAATTAATGTTTTTCATTTTGATCCTCTATTTTGCATATCCACTACCGTCACCACACGAAGGTTTTCAATCAAAATTACCTAATACTGAGTCAGAGCAATGACCACGGATCTCAAAGAATGAACTGTACTTAAAATCTACGCCAAAAGAATATATCGGCGGTGGAAGGTCTGCCGCGCCGTAATCCCCTTAAACCGGAACGCCTCCCCCAACCAAAGAGAAATAAATGGAAACTGTCTTGATAAACGAGTAAAATCTAGCGAATTTCGAAATTCGAAAACTCCAGCAGCAACCCCTTAGATATTTCAGGGGGCGTCAAGACATTCCAGATGGAGCACCCCTAATAGATGCGAGTGTATGGATCATCTAAACTTTACTTAGGTCACCAGAAAAAAATCTCAAACATGGCGGGTAAACCAAATACCATAATTCTACAAACTAAAGACAAAAAAATTACTCTCCACAAAAATGATTACATATCAAGTTGTGACTAGGCTATTAAGGTATTTATTTCCCCTCATATGCATGCTGTTCCCCAGAATTTTCCGTTTTTCCTCGTGAAAAATTGTAACTGAAATATGATTTCATACCAGCTGGGTGGTTATAACATCACGGCAGCAAATCACAGGAGAGCAAATTTCTCCATTCTTTTCAGCAATTATATTTCTTTGAACGAGCCACATGTACGTTGAACTGATTCCTTTCTCATTTGCCTTAATTTTGCAAATACATTAGTAAAACCGTACGCGTCATCTTTTAATACTTGCCTACTACACCAATTACCCCACACGAAAACAACATATTGAGATTTTCATGTTTTCGATTATTACCTGTGACCATTCACTCAATGGGAAGAATACTCATTAATTAATAGCATCCCATATCGTTACCGCAGAGTGTCGCCAATGGACTATAGAACACATTTGAATGCTATGGCGGCAAAGCTTACAGCGTGATAAACATTTACGAAGTGTAAACAAATTCAACAAAATAGCATGGTTTGTAAGCGTGGATGTATTTAAATCTGAATAGAGTAAAGCTATTATTTAATTTTTAGTTATTTAAATGTAGAAGTAACGATACATTTATATTATAAACTTATCTCGGACTGATTTTTTCTGGCCATCAAGGTCTCCCGATAGGTACCTACGAGGACTACAATAGAATGCTTGGCAAGATTGCCAGGACATCTAATATTTTTGTGCGTGACGTACTAACCAGCAAACAAGCATATTTTATATGTATACCTACGCAAAAATGCAATGAGATTTTTATGAACATTCTGTTTAAATTGAGCCTCGCATTGGCAATTAAGTCTCGCTTCCACCAATAAAATTCGAGAGCAAATAGCAAGGCAATCGTTTCCGGATTTGACCAGCGATTGCGCCCCATTAATGAGAATCAACAGTCGACCCCTGGTATTGACAAAAACAAGCCCATTAAACGAAGAGGAAACAGTCGCAGCTCACGCCAATTTAAGTAACGATTAATATTAAATGAACTGAAGTAATTGATGTTTACCCATTATAAAACTATTTATCAATAACCTGAGAGGTGTAAAGAGCAACTGGAAACAAATAGGATGTCTAAAATATAAACAGCTAAAACATTACTATTAAATTAAAAAGATTGAAGAAAAGGAGGTTAGGCAAAGAGGTGGTGGAACAGTTTTCCCACTTTTCGAAAAAACATGGTTGGAAATTACAGTAATTACAAGAACCAAGTAATAATTATATTCTCTTCACTTTAATTTAATCTCAAATATGACGGAAACCAAACCAAAATTATACTGTTTGTCAGAGCTTAAGCTACCATGTAATGCGTTCTACTAAAGAGATGTACAATCACTAGAGCCCAACCTTTATTAAAAGGGAAGCCTGCGACAATTAGGGAACTTTTGACTCGTCATGCTTCATTTAACGTCAACCTATAATTGGAGCGTCTCCGTCCCTCTGAAAGACAGCGTGCACCCGAGCCGCCTCCTTCGGTTGCTCCACCCTCCCTGCGGCTTTGATGTGAATTAACAGTAGCTTCTATAATGACTATTACTATTGATTTATGATAATTAAATAAAAATACAATTTCAAGGATATTCGAAAATTCTCGGGAAATATGATTACTCGGTTTTGATTCCCGAGGGTTGCAAAAACGTCGGGAAATTGTAGTGGAATAATAGATTGCTCCGCCAACGGCGGTTGCTATCGTCCCACGTCGAGGCTGGAAAAAGGACGGCAGCATTACAGGGGGAACACCCACCATCAACGCTCTCATTTACAACAGTTCCCTTAAGTTCAACTCACACTCTCCCAAACAATTACTCTCATCTTTCCTCCGACACCATTCGATGTTATCCATGCGAAAGGCAGAGGAGGCCAAGCGATACGAATCAACTGTTGGAAGGAAATACTTACGCATCCAATACACTTCTATTTTCACTGCAATCCCTAAACCAAACCTTTAATGGCTCTAACTTAATATCACTCTTTTTGAGTAGTGAAGGGAGAGGGGAATTTGGATAATTCGAATAGAGAGCGTTTAAATACAAAAAGTGAAGCAATTTCCAGCGATGTACCTCTGTGCAATCGGCACAAAATTTAACGCAAGTATTAAGAAATACTTCGTAATTTTCCACGATTTTCGTTTTATGACCAGGTCGGTTTCCATGGCTTCAAATGATTATCTAAGGTACACCTTAAATGTGATGATGACGTATTATATTAAAACCGGACAGGTTGTAAAAATAAAAAGCGTGGAAAATTACTAATTATTTCTTTATCATCGCGATAAGTCATAGGAAAATAATGTAATGCTGCCTTTAGAAATACATTTAACCGATTGAAATAAATTTTTCCGATGAAATTAAAACGTCAAAATGTTTTGTCCTCCGTGATTGTCAAGTATTTTATCTGACAACGGGAATATTGTGAATGAGGTTCGTGTTTTCGCAGAAGTACTGACTTCGGCATTGTTCAAATCCCCGAAGTGGTGTAATATTTCTAAGGGAATGCTAGCCCTGCTTGGATGCAAAGAGGAGGGCACAAGTGTGGTTCTCCTACCACCAAATGATTCTTTAAACCGCGGATCCTTTGGAACCAGCCTTAAGAGCTTGCGGTGCTGAATTTAAGAGAGTATAATTTGATTCAAGCAAATAGGAGGAAGGTCTACACATCTCTAGCCCATAGGGTCATGCATAATAAGAATTATAACACAAACTAAACGAAACACAAAGGAAAGCGTTAAAAATTGCTATGAGTGAACAGAGAGTGTAAAAAAGCTGATGGAAGCATTAAGGAAGGAGCCTTTAAAGACACGAAGGCTAAGAAAACTAGAAAAATACAGATGAATCGACTTTTAGGTGACGCAAAATGTATTTTAAACCATAACAAATGACATAAGTGACAAAATAAGAAAAATATACTGCCAAACTGATAAGATAAAAAATATCCTCCCATACTCTAATAGTGATAACAACAAAAAAGAGCAAGACAATAAGATACAGTAACCTGCAAGTTAACATAAATTTACTTCCGTTCTTCTCCTTTTTCTTTTTCCAATTTCCTCACTTTTGCGTAGCTGGATTTCTTACACCCTCTGCCACACTCCCCCTTGCGATGACTCGCAGTGCATTATGTAGGTATAGAAGGCAAGGAAACAAAATGGCAAACAGCCTTTGACAAAAATATTGAAATAACAGTCTTTTGAAAGTATTTTAGAAATTGCTATTTCTTACACTTCATAGAAAAAACCTCACACTCTTACCCACTTTCTTTCTTTCACTTTCTTAATTGGGCAAATAGTCTTATAATTTGGTCACATCCAATAGTTAACAGCGAGAGGAGTATGCATATAACTATCATCAGTTCGCCGTAATATTGCAGATGGTGGTTAGAAATATAGCCAATCAGTAAGCACCTCTAATGCCGGGTAGGAATGCGAATGGCGTGACCATAAACATACTTGGGCGTGACGAACGAAACCAAGATGGCGGCATTTGTTTACATCATATGGCTGAGTCAGAAATGCTTTCTTTTCACTACTATCTTCCTCTAATCTGGATTTAAAATCTAGGGAACTTGAGCTCTAAGGCCTATTAATGTAGCAAGTTTTGAAAAATCTCCAATGGCCGTAATAAATTGGCACAACTAGTCAAAATTACACCACAATTGCTATGTTGGTTTTCGGAAAGAAAGGGCAATTCCACGACAGTGACCAACCACAACCTCTCAACCAGAAAACCTTTCTGTGGTGGTTTACGGGAATGTTACTTCTTCGCCAATGACACAACCACAGACACTCAACCCGTATTGGGATCCTTCACTACGGCTGATGGGACCCCGCTAAGGATGCCTGGGTTATGACCACAAACACAATCACAAGCACTCAGAAAATCACTCACTCACACACTCCAACGTACCCAACTTCTACGAGAATCTAGATCAAAATGAGCGTTGTCAAAGAACGACACAAAGACAGTGAAGGCGAGGGTGTGCGTCGGACACGCGTATTTCGGCCTGGGTGGCCCTCTTCAGCGAACTGAAGGGAGTAGGCACTTGCAGCACAACGTTGTAAGTGAATCGAGAGGAGGACAATCTAGAATACATACGAAAACGGAGAAAAGAGGAAGAGGGATGGGTAACCAATGACGATGATATGTGGGAGAGGGCGGAGAAGTATTGGTGGGGAGGGGTGGGGGAGGTAGGGAGTGAAAGTAAGAAGAGTCTGTGACCGTTGAAGCAAGAGGCAAACATTGAAAGTATAATTTTAAAAGGGAGGAGCACCTTACTCTAAAACAGAGAAAACTGAAGAGTAAGAAATAGGTCCTTGATCGCTTTTCACAACGCTTCTTCTGAATTTGTGTATGCAGAGACTTTCATAGGCGTCAAGCAAATGATTAGGTGTTTGTTTCATGAGTTGAAGGTTGTTTTCTGAGGTTTTGTGTCCTGTGTTGAGTAAGTGTTGAGCGATACTGGAATATTTCGGGTCTGTTATATTTGAAATGGGCCATGTGCTCCTTGTATCTATGTAGTCAGTATATTTAATCGGATTATGGCATTTGAAGTTTGGTTATGTGCTGTCAAAAGTGGCCAGGCGTTCTAACCGTCATGATATCGATGCTCCGGCTTTTTTATGTACAGCAGAAATTAGTGTAATAGAATTTTAACACGAAGAAAAGCTTTATTTCCACATAATTTTGTCCTAAGGTCGCCCTCCCCTGTGACCACTTAACTAACTTTTCATTATATTTTCTCGACTCAACTGCGCTCTCACGCCGGACAGACTTCAAGGAGGAACATAACCCACCATTTCGCTTGTTTATTATCTACTGACCCAAAGACAGCAAAAAAGGCCTTTTACATCAGGCATCATAAGCAAATAACAATTGACAGAACACAACAGGATTATGTCTTGGATGGAAAAAATCCACCCAGGAGGCGGGACTCGAACGCACAACCGCCGTGTAGGCAGGCGAGGAATTAACCTGACTACCTGCGATGCGATAATGGGAGGCTAAGCATTTTAATAAGAATTGGAATTCAAAACATTAAACTGACTAAATTGTATAAAATCAGCAGAGACAATTACATTAGCACCCTTCGAAACGCACGTAAAGTTTATTAGACCCTTCGAGAGACAAAAAAACATCGCAATCCGTCGATAAATAAGCAGTTGATTATGACTATGGACGATGAAAGGAACTGGGCTTAGCAGCAGAGAAAAGTACCAGATCAAAGGGGAAGTTACCAAGCAAAGGACCATGAATAACCTTTCTATTTCAATACAGAGTCCGGTAAAAAAGAACAGACGAATGATACGGAATGAATGAAGCCATATCACAACGAAAATTCAATGGCTTACCCAAACGCTCCCTCACCAAGTTTCGATTTGCCCGTTTGTGCGAATTTTCAGAACTAGCATCGCATCCGTCGAAAAGGTAAATTCGTTCAAAAAAAACCGTACCACACGCAGTGTTGGGCCGCGTTTCAGAACAAAAATCGAGGGGGCCACAGCATGCGCCGCGGACGCTCAGACGAAAGGGACGGAAAGGGCTCCCCCTAATGATTCCGGAGAGCATGTTGCGAATAAAATGGGAATGGGGAGGGGAAGACTGAAGGGGGAAGCTGTGGGTAACGGACGGGTTGAGGGAAAGGCATTCACCTATGGAAGCGAAAGGGTCAAGTGAAAGCAGCAGCTTAATCCCACCGTTGAAGGGTGGACTACCGCTTTTTTTTAGCCCCCCAGCCTCCCCGTTATACTCATTTCTTACAGACTGTCGCTCGTGAATTCATTAATTCTTAAAGTAGAGAGAAATTTGCAGCCGGGAACAAAAATTAAGCATTGTTTCCGCCTGTGGAATACTTTCCCAACGTGGCATGTCGCAATCCCTGTGCACGCTAGCGATGCACGATTTAAAAAAAACTAGGTCGATTCAAATACAATCAATTATTCGGTTTAAATTCGACCTTCAGTTACATTTCTGCCTCCTCCTAATTGCTCCAAAAGGATTTCCATTGCTTCATACCACATTAAAATCTTCCTTCTTTGACTACCTCTCAACCAAGCTTACTATTTTACCTCTCCTCACCAAAGATCAAAATTGTACAACTACCCCTAATCCATTTGCAAGGGAATTGGCGCTCACTTAGTATAAACATAATATACCTGTAGTCATCTTGAAGATAGAGGAACAAAAATACTTGTTAAATTTCAACACGTTAAAATACCTCCAGTGATTCTCTTTCTCCAAGAGGCATCCCTGGTTATTGTGATCTTATTCTCGCGAGTATCGAAGATTGGAGATAGCACCTTAACTTTTATACTGAGCTAAATTGGAGGTTGTTAAGGAATTTGAAACGTTAAAGCTGGTACAATGAAATAAATCCCATGTTTTAAGTGAATTGGATCGCTGATTTGTACAGACGTACTATTTAATAGTACCGATTTGGATTTTTATTTCCAATTGATGTTCAGCGCCGGTACCATATTTTTCTCAAGAACCTGAAAATATTGATACAGTCCAGGAATGAGCAGGTAGTGAGAATTTCCATTGGGCGTAGGGTGGTCCTGTCTGGACCAGGGAAAAAATGAACTACCCGTGCAGCCCTTCACTTCGGAACATGCAACTTGTAACCATTCATGGGTATTGAAATATGTTGCCGGTAAAAATATATACATTTCGTTTCATTATTATTTTGATCCGTACGGAATCACCGAACCTCATCAGCTGCAAATAAAACGTAATTCATTTGATAAACTACTACTCATATCATGCAGGAAATATATGAGTAGAAAAAATTTGGAAATGAGATAATTTCACTAGACTGAAGTTAAGTGACTTCTGTAGCTTTAAATAGGGCGGGTATGGACGAATGCCCGATTTTTCTTCGCCAGTCTTCCCCATTCTTGCGCGCCGGCATGTCATGAGGGGCGGGGAACAGGGTTGGCGACAGAGGAGGGAGTGGATATTAAATCCTAATAGAACCACCAGTGGGCAGTTTTACTGTTAAGTCCATGGTCTCTGTTGACTGAAAAACTTTTAATTCGTGATTCTATAATTATTTTTAAATTAAAACGACCCGGGTTTTAAAGTACATCGTCATCTTCAGATATTGAAGATGACGTTGCACGTCGAAACCCAGGTCGTTTTAATAAAAAGTTAATGTGGAATCACAGAGTAAATGTTTTTCATTCAACATGAATCGGTTCCACCAAGTTACGCCTGAAACTAGGTACCGATCTGGCCTAAGCGCTGCGGAACACCCAGGAATGGAAGGTGATCACCTGCCTATACAATATCTTTCACATAATAATTATAATTACGTGGATGATTATAATCATTACAAGGAAGGGATAATCGACTGAATAATCATTTATAAAAATTATCGTTACGTGGATAATTTATTGGAATTTTACGATTATTCGTGCAAAATAGTCGGCTATCATGATAATCGTAATTCTCTATAGTTTTTAAGATCGCTAATCTATTTATGTTTATTCATTATCTTCCCATGGTCTAGATTCATCTGAGCTAAAATATGTATGTATGGCTGGATATTGAGGAAGGCGACCAGCTATTAAGGATAATTCCGCCATTGAAGACAGGTGGGTAGATTGGCTAGGGTAATATTTTACAGGAAGAGAAATAAGGTTGGAGGACAAACCGACGTCAACATTAGCCAATTTTACCAAAAAGATGCCAAAGGATTCTACAGGGTCCCATCCATTAGACTGCATCTGAAGTGCTCTCTACATAATACCCATTCTATCGACATTTGGCTATTTAACCAAAAGCGGAGGTCAATTGCGCCATTAAAGATAGGTGAGTTAGGGAAGGATTATGCTAGGAATGGTGGAAGGGTGAAGAGAAACCCCGCGTCGACGTTAGCCAGTTCGAAAGGCACCAAGGGGACCACGGTCGCGGAGGGACTATTCCTACGGACGGAGTGCTGTACTTAAAATACTCTACTCATGGCATCTAAGCAGGGATCGAGATTGCGCTGAAAGTATCCACAATCACCAGGATTCAAACCCGTGCCTTCGGATTGGGAATCCAGTACTCTTGTCTACTAATCACACCAACCCGATCCCCCAAACTATTTTTGACGTAATGTCTCTTCTAAATGAAATCACAGATACCTCCTTTCTGCCCCAATCACACAGAGTACTTCTTGATTAGTTTTTCCTTCCATAAATTCTACCCTCTCCATCGTCATCCATATCAAGTATTTTATTATTCTCTTTCCTCAAAATATGCAAGGAACATAAAAATTCCGTGTAAAACCTGCGTAAAAATACATCGGTTTTAAACATCCACTCAGTGGTTCACTGTAGAACTCGAGGGCCTTCTAGACGATCTAGTTTCCAGAAGCACTTGCTATATAGTTTACAAGGTATTCTGGGAAATTTTCCACCGATTTTCGTCCATTCTAAGCCTTGAAAATTATGCCCATAAAAAGAATGCCGAAGGGTCTGCGTTCGCAAGGCTGTACCTTAAGAGGCCCGCACCCTTGGGAGCAAAATCAGATTGGATATGAATAGCGGCAAAGCGAATTTAACATGCAGTGTAAGACTTTAGGTCTCGGTTTGTCAAGATTAATGTACTTTCTCACGATCACTACTCCACAGTATAGTGAATCAGCTGAAAATTTCCTAGGAAATGAGGAAAGATTGGTTTCCTTTTAAGCTCTGGGGCAAATATTTTATATATATTTTTTTACTTGTTTAATTTTTATCATTTTCGTATGAAGGCGTTGGAAGAAAAAGATAGATTAAGTTGAAACACTTTTTTTCTACCTACCAAGGTAATAAAAAAGTGTAAAGTCAGGCTAGTATTGTAGTACACATTTATGCAATCTAGAAGGCACACTGGTATTCGGTTATATCTAGATATCTTACGAAACATAGCATAAAAACAATGTTTTCTTAATGTTTTCAAATATAAGAGTAATGTATCAATGAAACAACGATGGAATCAGCAAGAAGAAGGACACCTACACTTAAATAAGGTATCAGTATTTCAGAAACCAGCAAATCAACTATCTCTGTTTATCATATTACGGACATTTTGTATCAATAATATCAATGTGAATGATTTAGCAATGATACGGAGAATGCCGATGCTTGTAATAAAGCCAAATATACCATGTTATTCAGTATAAACACTGAGTTGGACACATTGTGCACTCCATTCACATCACAATTGACCGATTTCTCTGGATCACTTTTACAATCGAGATGGAGGGGATAGTGATCGAGAATTTCCTTCAATACGGAGAATGCATCGTTTTGAAACACTTCCAAACCACTGTGTAAACGAAGCAGATGAGCCACGAGCCATATATCCCGTCTTATTATTCCTGCCGACAAGTCCAGACAATTTTTTTCTCCTATACGAAGCTGCGATGGAAAAAAAACAAGAGTAAAAAGAGATTGGTGAAGTGGCACTGATATCCTCGGGAAGGAGAGGGAGAGAGATGGGGGACATAGAGAGAGAGGAGAGAGAGGAGAGAGAGAGAGAGAGAGAGAGAGAGAGGAGTCGGAGTAGAGTAGGTGGGTGGTTGGAGCGGCCTTCGTCCCGGGCGTAGGACTGGATGAGATTGCGAAGGAAACGGGGGGCGAGGGGCAGGAAGGAGGGAGAGGAAAGAGATGAGGCGGGAAAGAAATTACTATGCGGCCCCCTCCAAGGGATATGAGCGTGGGTGTTTTTCCTGAGCCCCTGTTACGATGTGTTTCGAAATGGGGATGGAGTATGTGGATGGTTCTGGCTCCTCTCCTGCCAAGCTGTCCCTTCCTCAAACTCTTACTACCTAGCTTACATCTCTTATAAAGTAGTTTCACGATGTATGTTTACGTCCAATTTTGCAATGAGCAATCTTCTCTCCTCGTGCAATGATGTTTCCCATATTTTTACATTTTCTATCGTTGCAATTTACAATATCAATCAGCACTTTATTGATTACTATAATGATTATAATTATCTGCCGGTTAAGGTAGGTTGGAATGGAAGAATGAATATCTATACCAACTATCTCTTCTTCTAAACTCTTCAACTAAATTCTACCCTACCCGGTACCTTTATAAACATGCAGAGTTTCAACTTAGCCAGGTAAGGAGGAATTTGGTTAACATTACCCTCCAGGGGACAAGAAACCTATTTTTTCCCCAACGACAAGGATTAAAGTCTATTTGCATTAGTCTTTAGGCAGGAAATTTATGATTAAAAACAAGTACCAGCTAAACAAAAGCCATGGCATTAAACTATAGGGATTATTTTGAGTTCTTTTTACATTCATAGTGAATTAGAGTCATTTGATATCACTTTTTCCTCCTTTTGTAGGAATTGTTCCAACTGTGATGAGCACAAGTATAAAATAAAATCGAAGGAGTATTGCCGAAAACATTAAAGTTACGTTAACCAGTAAGTATGAGTTATTAGGAATAACGAAGTAGGCTAAGGATTAGTAAGTTTTGTTGAAGGATTTTGATGCGTAAGTTAAAATAAAATGACTAGAAGAAGAGTAGGGTATTGAGGACAGAAATTAATAAAAAAACTGATGAAAAGGTATGCTAATGTTTTCTTATGGAGGAATTTTACATATAACTACGAAAATCGGCCTACGTGAGCTGAGGATGAGCATAAATAGAATTCAAAAGCTATACCAATGTTTAAATGTAATGATTATCCAGGAAACTTTGAAAAGGGCAATAGGGAGGTGTAACACATAGAGAGAAAGGGGATTGTTAGAGAAACTTAAAATTAAGAAGAAATTTAATGATGATAAATTGAAACAATACTGGGAGTTGAAGGTTTTGAAAGTAGCAGGGAAAAATTCTTCCGGGATGAGGAAGGAAAAGTCACCTTTGTCTTTTGATTGGATAAACGATAAAGAAAAAATGAAGAAGCAAAAACACTACGGAGTAGAACAAAAGAAGTGTTACATGCTGTTGATCGGGGGTTGTCCAATCAACGATAACTAGTGGTTCCTCTCAGGGACTACTTGAAATCTAAGTACTACATATTTCAGTATTTTCTCACCCTGCTCATCCCGGAATTTTTCGTGCCAGGATAGAGTTTCGGCCTAAAGAAGACACATGATTGCCAAAGCAACTGTAGCATGTTTTATACTAGGCACGCTGTTGCAACTCGAAATTATAGCGGAGGTATATGAATACACGGCACCGAATTCTAAGATAGAATACCAACTCATTAAACACATATAATACAAATTAATTAGAAAATAAGAATCAAATCTATCAGGAAGAGAAGCTTTGAAGATTGCTGCGCTCTTTAAATAAGGCTCTCTTATACGTTCAGGTTATTTTGTTTTTTCAACGCTGAATGAACCACTTGTCATGGAATTTTTTTAGACGAATCAAGTTGAATAAGCCTTGATTCAGCATCTGGCACTGTATTCAAACGTTATTATATTTTTTGGTGAACAAGCATTTTGCTCTGTTATTTCTGAAGCTTTTAGGTATGTCTTTCTTTTTTTTCATTTCTTGCTTTTTTATACGGATGAAAATTACGGACGGATTCATTAACTTGTGAAAAATGAGATTTTCATATCTGCACCGAATTTAAGCAAGCTAAATAAAGGCACTCAACCCGTATTCCAACTACATTTCGGTTGCCTTAGTTGTTAGTTCACGAAAATCCTAAGAGAATTTCAATGCAGTGGAACGCAAACTGTTAATATCAGTGAGATATGATATTATTCACCTATAGATAACCTCAGAAATGTTGGTAAAAACAAATAACATTGTGCAAAATGTTTGGCACTTCCCTCAGTGCCCTTTTCCACATTTAACTGACACAAAATTTGCAAAATACTATTGTAAATGAATGATAACACTCATGAAAATGTTTAGAAAAGGCTGCTGAAAAGCGTTACATGTTTTGCAGCATTGTAAAGAGCATAACTCTGAAAACTGAGCTAAGATAAAGAAAATAGACTGCATACATTCGAGATGTGGATTTGGAGGCAGATGGAGAAGGAGCGGAAGATAAGGAATTTTCTTTTCATTAGAAGCATCGAGTTTAAAATGATAGTACCCTTCACAAGATGAGAGATATGCATACAGTACACGGTATCAGATGTTACACTGTGGTATATCTTCATGATGATTGTGTATGTAAAAACACTATGTAGTAAAACATATAAACAATCATACAGAGTAACTATAAGTTTCAATTTTTTTCTCCTATCAGTAGCTTCATCTTTTTCTGTGACCCTTAAGGATTCTGACGTGTAGTGACTTTCCATAACCAGGGAGCTGTGTCCTTTCAAACCCATGGACGGTCCTCGAAGAGGGTTATGCAAAATCTGGACATGGTAGGTAACGAAAAGAAAAATCTGGAGTAAATTATAAGGTGGCTACGTTGAGTAAATAAGAGCAAATTATGTGGGTCGATGGGAGGCTGAAGTGAAGAGTCCGTTAGGAAAGGGAAGGCCTTGAGCAAGCGAGAAAAGGGGAGAAAAAGAATAGGATTTATGGATGAGATGATGCGATGTAGAAAATATGCCGACCTTAAAAAGCATAATTTTAATTAATAGTACCCTTCACAAAATGTAAATGAGCACATGCATACAGTATACGGTATTAGTCGTTGCACTGTGGTATATCTTCATGATAATTAAGTATGTAAAAAACACTATGGAGTAAAAAATATAAAAAAATCACACAGAGTTTAGTTTTTTCTCCGACCAGTAGCTTAATCTTTTCTCGTGTCTCTTTAGGATTCCGACAAGTAGTGACTTTCCCCAACCAAGGAGCTAAGTGTCCTTCCAAACCCATAGACGGTCCTTTTAGAGGGTTATGAAGTAAACAATGAGATCTAAATGAAGAGCGGGAATAATAGCCTTTAACACTCTCACCACAGGGTGGCATCAATTCAAGAAAAAATATCTGGCTCTAGGGTTTCCAAATTGATCAAGACCACCGAGGTGGAGGCACTCAAGAGAAATTGCTTCCACTTAGAAGATCATGAAAAACGCATTTTCCATTGACCATGAAATCACTTCTCCTCAATCTTCATCACGTATCATTTAGCTTTACCTATTTCATAGGAACCGAAAACTCTACCTAATTCGTTTAAAACTCAGTCTTGCAAAAATTATTTTCTTTTATCATTATCTTTTGGATGAGATCGTCAAATTTAAATTATTTCGCAGTTTTTGGAAATTATTTCTAATCAAAATATTTTCAAGAATCGTAATAATCCATTTCAAATTGAAAACAATAGTAACTTTCCACACTCAATATATTTTAACAAGTTAAGTGTATTCTAACGAGTTAACCGACCATGGTTTCAGCACATAATTCCATTATCATGGTCTAATATGTCATAATCATTTCAAATGGGCTCGTTGGTTGAAGCATGGATTCAATCATAGGACAAACAGTTCATCATAAATCTTACCATCAGACCAAAGATATCGCTCTTTATAGGCTTCCCGAGGAACACGAGTACTTTCGGCACCGATGATATATCTTATCTTAAAAAAAATTGCTCCTCCTTGGTGAGGGCAAAATAAATAAAATGGCGAACTGAAATTCCGGATACAGACCTTAGGGATAATATCAGCAATATCAATTTCGGCGCATCGATTTCATCTTCAGGTACCTGAAGATTACGGCGATGCGTCAAAACTAGCTGTACCAGAAAATAAATTGGTGGAATTAAACTAAGTTTTCTCTTTTCATTTATCATAATGAACTTCCAGAAGGTTGAGCCTGAGATCATTGAGAACAGGTTCTCTTTTGAAACTCCTCAAAACTTTATGATACTTCTTTTTTCCAGCATCAATGATTTTCCAGTATGCAATGTATTTATATTAGAAAAATAAGAAAAAGTTATGTAGATACTTTTTTGGAAAACTTGAAGCCGATCAAACATCACTATATTCCATCACTAGCTTCTGATGACATGATATTGTTCTGGCTAAATAAATGTTAAATAATTCTATCCACATTATAGTACTTCAGATCACGTCAAAGCCGATCATATTTATAAAATTTTATGACACAGCCAATTAACAATCCTTTTCATTATTAAATGTAAGGTTCTCCAATGCTGAAAATAATTTTCGATATAGGTACTACTGACACGGTTCATATCCACTTTAGAAATATCAACTTCAAAAACTTCGCAATGTATTTATAAACACCTGCTCCATAGATAAACACGATGTTACAAAATATGGGAACGATAAAAGGTCAAGTCAGTAGCCAAAGCTAAGTTATAACTGACGATCTAAGTAATGGAAAATGAAAATCAGCCCCCTCCGGTAAAACTTTTCTCCGGAGGAAGGTCCCGCAAAGTTTCCTTTCGACGAGAATCTCAAGAAATTTGTTGCAAATATCCTCAGGGCGAGGGACAGAAAAGAAGGATTAAATATAGCAGGAGGGTACGCGAAGGATCTGCCACGGAGAAAGTTTCTCGGGAAAAGACGCGGTGAACCGGAGAAAAATTCATTATTCACGATGCCTTTCACTAAATGCGATAAGTTCCTCATTAAATCTGGAAACTTGATAAATTTCTGTTTCCCACAATTTTATTGTGACATTTACTGCTTATCGTGTGCCTGATGAATGCGGTAAAAATCTAGTCAAGATTTTCGGAATTACTGTCTTTTTCCAGAGCGGTTCACTGGGAGGAACACCTAATTCGATGAAGCCGGTGGTGAAGAGAAGGCATGCCAAAAACAATAATTCCTACAAGATGTATTACGCTACTCCTCCAACAATATTTAACATTTTTCAGGGGAATACGGAATTTTCTCAAACTCCTAATTTATAGTATTGATCCGTAAATATATGTAATATATAACCTGTGTGTTGGTTGTTAAATAGGAAAAGTATTTACTTACGTATGATAGATGGCCTCGTTAGCAGATCTGTGATTTGAGCGAATGCCTCGTAGATCATGTTTTATCCCCGTATGGCACTCTGAAAGGTTATAAGAACGTCAGATTATTACCAGTTTACTATTCACCTATGACCCGCCACAAGGGCTAGTAACTGATAATGTTAGGACAACATCCATGAAAAAATTGCCTTGAAAAATCAAACGTTTGAACCACATATATAAAGTTAATATAAATTAAGATAGTCTTCGTAGCAACATATAATCAATCGTGGTACACTGCAAGACACGATCTTATGATTCAATACAAAAGTGGTAATGCTCAGAAAAAATATCATTAGACAGAGATGTTTCCCCATGCACTGGTAATCGGATATTGAAGACGAAGTAAAGAAAGAGGCCCGAGAAGAAATGAAAGGGAACAATTACAATAACAACCACAAAATGTTCACATTTTGGCCGAAACATATGCCTGATATAAAACAAGATATGGATTCAAATTGCAATTTCCCATTTTGTTTCCCATCACTAACATTTGGTCGATTAATCTTACGAAAACAAAATTGAGTCAAACTTCCCCATACAAGGTCAAAATTATGGCATGAATCACAGGTGGGGAACTAATTTTCAAATGAAGCAGACGTTTTGCGAATGAGAAACGCAATCCAATCGATGGAACATATTTTTTCGTCAGTGATGAAAATATCATTATCTTAGGTATGAGCCTTAGGCGAACCTACCAAAAAATACCCAAAATAAGAATTAATCACAAGGTTCCAGGGGGTCGGACTAGGATGGTGGCTGGAACAGTGGCTTATCTAGGCATATCTGGGGTCAAATACCCGGTGGATTTTATCCTATTTACTTGTAATCTGATCCTTACTTGAGTGAAATGAGGAGAGATCAGCACTCCTTCCTTCGAATGCAACAAATCGTGATCCCCTTAGTGCCTTTGTTAGGATTAGTCATAAGTGGTTACAGTGTTTTTCTCCTCTCTCCCATCCTCCTTACAACGGAATCATTACGCCTTACCTCCCGTTTCGGGCTGAACAAACTTGAATTACATTTATCACAAGATTATAAATAATAATCAATCAAAATACTATTCATAACCGAATATAAAGTAGAAAATATTTTGATAGAAATACATCTCAAATTATTGTTAGATGCAACAATAATCCAGGACTCAGGCCTCTAAAATTTAAAAAGCATAGAAGAACTTCAATCTATTTCAATATTTTACAGTTAGTCCGCAGAACGAGTAACACCTGCGTCTCGATCAAACATATAATTTGATCGCTACGCATGAAAATTCGTCCGCTATCCAAATGTCCGCAATACCTTACCCAGGTACATTTCATCCATTAGGACATATCTTATGCTCACAAGCAAAAAAAAGAGGGAAAAACGCGAAGGGCGAAGTCATGAATTTCTTAAAGGGGGGGAAATCTCTCTTCCTTTTTTTCTGCGTCTGCTACCTTGGCGCTGTTTTCTCTGTATTTTCCGAGAAGATATATGTTCCCCTTTCCCCTACCTTCAACCGATTCCTCTCTTTCTCTCACTCTCCTTTTCCACTCTATCCTTCTCATTCGACCTTTTTTCCCCAAACTTCCAGGCCCATGGTCAAAGAGCATTAACAAAAAAATACTTACGCCTCATTTCCATTCCTTCCTTTCTCCCGTAGCCCCTCTCGCGCTCCAACCATTTGGAACCCCACCCTTTCGCTTTTTCTTTAGGATCCCACTCCCTCACCAGCTTCCACAACCTTCTCTTTTTCCTTCTCCAGTCTTCTCCCGAGCCCGACTGGGTCTTCAGACTACCGTCGAAATCCCATCCCAACGTAGGGGAGGACGAAGTGGGGGAGGGTAGCGGCGTAATATTTACGAGGGCGGAAGAAACATTTTCTGAAATGAGAAGAGTGGAAAAAGTTAGTGACCACTCTCTCGGAAGAATAAGAGTCAGTTGCGGATGCATAGATTGAGTTCACATCCTCTAACCTCATGCCTTACCTTTCCTAGATCGAATTCTGTAATGGCCGGCCTACTAAGCTAAGCTTTCCCCAAGGTAACGGAACAAAATTCAAACTTTATTACTGAACTAGTGTCATGGTAATCCGAGATGGCATAGAATAATTGATTCTTATTTTACAAATGACTGATTCACAAAATATTTTCGGAACAAAAATGAGAGTACTTCGCTCTCACGAACCTGTAAATTATATTTCCGAGGACAGAAGGAATATTTCTGAAATGAGGAGAGTTAAAAAAGTAATTGACCTTATTTCGGAAGATTAAGAGTTAGTTGTGAATTTAGTTAGTGAGTTAGTAGTTGTGTTCACATCCACCCTAAACTTCATGTCTTATCTATCCATGACATAAATCATCAATGGCTGGCCCACAAAGCTCCTCGTGAATGGCTTTGACAAAACTAGTGTTACCAAGCTGCGAAAAAATGAAAGGTTTCACCAATTTCTTTGTGGAAAAAGCTGGAAATAAATTTCATTGTAATCACTTTTCGGCATGGTTACTTGCAAGAGGAAAGACGTAGGTTGACACTCCAGCTATTTTCACGTAGATTTCAATAGCTTCAAACTTAAAAACACAAATATGCCGCAATAAACAACAGTTTATCATTTAGACTGCTTCAGAAAAAAGGATTTAAAAAACCTTAAATACATTTATGTGTATAAGGCCCTTTGAGTTCACAAACCTCCTCAACCAAGAGGATCTTCAGTAAGATTAACAGTGCATACGCGTTTTTAAATGTAGCTAAAGAGTCAGAGGAGAAATACGCCTAAACTTCTGTGCTCCTCGCAACAAAAGAGCATAAAAGAGTAAAATTAAAACGGCAAGGAAAATAAAATCAAATAGTACATGCGTTAATCACTTGAAATGATAGTATCAATATTTATAGTTGATCAATATAGTTATGTATCAAAAGTTATAGCTATAGTAGAAAGTTGAGTGTATCAATAAAAATACGAAGTTCATTCGAGTTACCTCAAGGGCATGATTTAAGCGAATTTTGCCGTCTCCTACTTTTTTCAGGAGAATATTTATCTGAGTCATTACAAATACTACTTCTTGACGAAATCTGAGTAGGGCTTTGATGGATATTGTAGGACTGAAGATGCCTTAGGACGAAAATTACAGCAGGTTTTACAAGCTATTCTGTTGATTAAATAATTGCAAAAAAACCCTTCCGCTACCGAATAGTTCAGCACAAACAGCCAGCACACATAGATGGCGGGCGTAATAATAATTGCCGCACGAGCCATTTACAAACAGTTTGAAAAACCATTCCCTTCGTCATAGAGCACATACTTGTCCTGAGAAGGGCATATTACGAAGACACTTCGATGACTTTACCTTGATTCTACCTTGAAAGCTACGTTGAATGCTCTATGAATAACTTTGATTCGAGTGAAAGTCGTCACCTGCGTATATCACTTTCGTTAACCCAAATAATATAACCCGTAACCTATCTATTATTTATCTTGCTGCTTTGAAAATTCCTCCTCACAATTATTGAGCAGGTCTTTCAGTCTGAACACAACAGCCTTTCTGCTTAACAACGCGCCATCGTCGTCCATTCAATCTATCCTTCCTTTATCCGCCAAACACTCTATACCTTTCCTCTTCCCACACAGGGTTCTTCCATGCCCTTGCCCTCGATCCCTGTCACCTCCCCCCATAGGCCCTCCTCCATCTCTCACACTTTAAATTCCCCAATCCAGCAAGAACTCACATCCCTCTCCTTCCCAAGCCCAACTTCATCACGTCCCACTTATTCGCGCACCGTCCCTTTTCAGAGGCCTTGATTGCGCTGTTTGGCCTCCTCAGACTTCTCTCGGCAGGCAAAGTTGTCCTCAAGGGAGGTGATTCAGCGATCCAGCTTTATCACCCCGGATTTCAACATGTTAAAAATAGGAAACGGAAGAGAAGACAGACTTTGTGACCGCGAAAATGGCGTTCACGTAACTCGGATGTACAAGGTTTAACTAGCTGGTTAACTTTTTTCTCATTATTCATCACAACGAAAAATATGCATTTTAAACACTTTCCCTACAGTTAATTATAGACATGCTCCGTAATTATGAAAATGTCACTCGCGCAACTCGTAGATGGATTATTATTATGCACATGTGTTTTCAAAATATCTTTTTATGTCGTTTACAACTGAAAAAAGTCAACGCAAACTTGTTTATTTATCCTCATTAAAAATCGGCATACTAACAATAAGCATATTTTAATAATATATTAACCGAAACTTAATTATAGACAGGCTTTTTATCACACACACGCAAAACTCACAGATATTAGGTCATCAACAAACATATCCAACATCTTTACGGTGATCCAACATTTTTATGATAAAAAATTGATTAAAAAACGCAGGTTTTTCATAATGGGGAATTTAATATGTTTCTGAGACTTTTTAGACAAACTTACAGATCAACTATAATTGCGTGATTATTATCTCTTTTAACGAATTGCCGCATGAAACTTCGACATGAAACATATATATTACTACTT
The DNA here is from genome assembly GCA_963573305.1 of Pyrrhosoma nymphula. Lineage (NCBI taxonomy): Eukaryota > Metazoa > Arthropoda > Insecta > Odonata > Coenagrionidae > Pyrrhosoma > Pyrrhosoma nymphula. Next base: position 90,577,163 of record OY754330.1, read on the forward strand.
CATCAGTCAATTTATAACCTAAGCCTAGTCTTATTTATAAGCATCCATAATTCCGGAGAATGGGAGGGCATAGCTCAGCAATCAACTTTCTGGCATAGGTATTATTAATACTCTTTATTTTTATTTTGAAGTTTTTTTTTCGTTTTAGATGGCTAACGATGAAAAAACTCGGGAATTAACATCAATTTCATCAGAGGAGCACGTCGGAAAGGCGTAGGTGGAGGGTTTCAAGAACCATGGAAACCCCCACAAACAAAAGGAAGCCTACGGCGCCACTCACCGGTTTTAATTATATTGGAATTAAAGATGTGCTGGAAAATTTCATTATCTGCGTCAGAACGCCATCTTTTCAATCTGCTACCGGCTCATTCTGTTTTATCTCATGCAACCCATTCCTTTTACCCACACCCTAGGTCTTTCCCCACCATCGCCACTCCACGACAAAACTCTCAATCCGGCTATGCCTCGACGCCGAACCCACCATAAAATGACAACTATATTCCGTCCTCAAACCCTATCGTTTCTACCATTCGCGGCCAAATGTCTCCTCGTAATACCCCTCATTCCCCATACTCCCAACCATTTAGCCTTCTCTATACTAAATACGTGGTTACACACCAGTGTGTCTTCATGAAGTCACTTCTATTATAGTCAAATCTTTTTACCAGTGGAAAACTGCTTTTAATGTCTTCATTATGTCGAAATTCCACCGCATCAGGTCCGATATTTCTATTTTTGTTTTAGTAGAAAACATTAAAATTAGATACGCAATAGAAGTTCACGGCCTAATCACGTATGTATATCCTATTTATTATGTTTTGCAACAATGGTAGTGGAAAGCCTCATGAAACTCGTGTACTAATAACCACCCGCAAGAAGACATGAGCTTTGTAGAATTGCATGCTGGGTACTCGTGAGAGTATCTAGTAGGGATGGGTAAAAGCGTGTATTGCAGTAAACGTGTACACGCTTTTTATTTAGATATGTACACGTATTACCTGTCCCGACGCATATAATAGTTATCTGACCCCACATTCCGTTCTGCGGTGGGCCTACAGGTATGTACGCTTAGTGTTGGAATCCCGTCGCCGGTCTTCGTATCTCCCTACCGCACCGCTGCTTGCAAAACAGCAGCCTGCTAAGGTCAAACTGTGTCACAGGGAGTAGTATGTGACTGTAGGTGGTGACAGAAGTCACAGACTGCGATCCAGATTCCAAGAAGTACCGTAAACACTGATTCATAACGATGTTCCTTTCCCAAACTGATGTGTATTATGCTAGTATGTCGTTAATAACTACGCGCCGTATACACTTGCTGATCACAGTTTTTTTTAATCACCCAATAATAACCATTTTCCTGAATAATTTCAGAAGTATCTACACTCATAAGGTTTGCTGCTGAATGGTAGTATGCATATCTATGGTGTTTTGCATGCTTGTGAGGCTTTGCCTCGTGACAAGCATTAGCGGTCCATGCTAATACATCAATAGTCATAGTTACACTAACTTTAGGGTTTAGTGAAATGCATGTTGGTGACTACTCACCCCCTGCCACACACCCTTGTGGTGGCTTTCAGGGTATTTTGTAGATGTAGATCTAGATGGCATTGGGTGTCTCCGGCGTAGGCGGCACCTTGACTCAAGTCATATTAAGCGACCGGGGGAGGGGTGGGGCGGCAATTCGTGATCAAAGGCGGACGATGCTAACGTGTATTATTTTGCAAGAAACAGAAAACGTGTACACACAACCAGACGTGTACACGTGCTCACGTTTACACGTCCCATCCCTAGTATCTATTCCAATTATAGTCATTATGAAATTCAGTGTAGGAGTGGACGCTTAGATACCGTAACTGCCACGCTCGCTGCTTGCACTCATTCGAGCTCTGGAGATCTGAGTTCGAATCTAAGTTCAAGAGAATGTTTTTTTTCATGGGGAATGTTGCATATCATTGCGTATAAGTCTATAGTGGCCCTAGTTCCTATTTATGGCACATGCATATCATGAACGCGCGATACAAGGGAAAAAGCAAGTTCAACGACACGCTACTACCGATAACACGAGCCCGCATGATGCAAGCCCGTTTGGGGTTGACGAGCATCGTAACAGGCTTTAAACGTCCACTTATTGCGGCAGAGAAGAGATCGGTGGCTGTGGCTTCGCCTACCTTAAAGCCCAGGTTACACGATGCGTGAACCCGTATGAGCGCATGCGTGAATGCATGAACGCGTGAATGAAAGGAATTAGAACAGGGGTTGTTTCGTGGCCACACATTCAACCATTCGCACAATTTGTTATTCTAAAAAAACAATTTTTTGATGAGCATGCATTTATTCATGCAAGAACTCGTAAGGGTTCACGAATCGTGTAACCAGAGCTTAAGACAACCATCAATCTTCCACCACGTAAACGTATGACTTTCAAAATGAAAGGAATCATTTACTTGGACTGAGAATCGAACCCGTACACCTCAATTTGGCACCGAGTGCTTTAACCAACTAGGCAACCAAAAACGTCCTCCTCGAAAGCTAATTTAAGAGGCTAGATGCTATGGCGAGGCACAATGCCATAAATTCTCGAATTAATTCACATGGCGTCTTAGTCCATGAGGCTGGTGCCACTTTAAAAACAAGGTAGCTAAACTTGGACAAATTAAACGTATTTTCACTTGCGCGGATGTGTTTCCTGAGGTGACGCATGAATGCGTGCCTTCTGCGCGAATTAGGGGATCTGAGCTCAAATCTTAGTCAAGGCGTATGATTTTTTATCGTGAGTTCCTATTATCTACATCTAGAAAAGATCCTGCAAGCCACCTCAAGGGTGTGTGGCAGTGGCATTATTTGTGGGTCTCCCCGATCGGGTGAATATAACTAGTTACAAGACTTTTTGCTGAACACGAGAACTTTTCAACAGTAGTTTTACAGCCATTTCCTCTGCTACAATACTTTGCCATTTATCGAAACTCAAGCGTCTCTTTATAAATCCATTTCTCAGTCACTCCCCCGGATAACTCCCATCAAAAGTGGCGAGTACAAGATCAGTTTACAGCAATACCGCAGTTCAAGACTCCTTTCGAACACCACCTTCCATGGTTTCCTTTAGGGAAAGTACATAAGAATCACTACCAGTGAGCAAGAGAAGTATTTGCGTGTAATTCACTGCGATAAAATCATTCCCTTAGACTGGGATTCCAGTCCAGGCGAATGCTTTTTTTAACAGTGAATTTCACACAATTGTGTAACCATCAGAGAGTGACGCCGTTAACGTTACTGCGGCCAGTTAATGGCCAGTTCCGCAGTTCTTTGAAGGAAAATAGCATTAAATAGGAAAGGAAGGAGGGCTACAGTCAACCAATCTTAGAATTGAACAACCAAAAAAATAGCGATTACGTTCTACACTTGCCTTACCCGACAGTCACAAAAAAGTTTTATTCATTCCCTGCGATCGCAAGATGAGTCGTGGGTAAGAACTATTAGCTCTTCAGCTTCCCTACCCAACTTTCATCCCCTATCGACAACATTCCAGAATATTAGCCATCGCCCGCTATTTCATTGGCTCCCTGGAGATTTACGTAAAACCCGAAATTCCGAGTCGGTCAACTCTCCTCTGCGGTGGCTCTCGTTTGCTTTCGTCGATTAGACATCCCCGATTATCAATTTCACGGCTAGAGGTGGGGGACCCTCATATACGGTGTTGTCGGCGTCCAGAATTGTTTACAGCGTTTAATTAGAATTACGATTATAACGCTCATTTGCTTAGAGGAACTGAAAAAAGACGATAAGCACAAAAAATTAAATTCGTGGTTCTAGGCGTAACTTAGTGAAACCCATTCATACGTGAAATAAAAAACTCAAATACTAGGATCTACACGGGGTGTAGCGTCGGACTGTGTCTACTAATCAGAAACACTTATTTTCCATTTTTTTATTATGAAATGCTTCCATATCGTACACAGCAGCTTCCAGTATTTCTCTCATTCCTCCCTCAACAACCCGTTCTCTTGTCAACAACTCCCTAACAACCCAAAATATTTTAACAATTAATCATACATTTCCACACTTGAATATACTAAAACATTTAAACAAAATATATACCAAATTAAAAGAAAATCAACGCAAGAACTGAAGTAAGTTTCAAACGTTACAGGAGAGATGCAACAATAATTCAAAAATACAAGAGGGAATCTTGAATATGAGACGCTGAACTCCATTAGGCGTACTTGGTATAGGAATATCTGATGATACAAAAAGAGAAGATAAAGGTAACGTGACGGCGGTAGCGGATGTGTCAATACTAGGACAAATGAGAAAAATTCACTTAGGAGAACGGGATCAAGGAACGATCATATCCGAGGGCTAAATATAAACTGAAATGTTTAAGTTGGTTAAATCGTGTTCAGTGCTTTTCAAGTGGTCTGAAGTGAATAGATAAACCCAAATCAACTAAGAGTGTGCATTCGTCTTATATCCCACGTACTCCTTAATCCTCACCCACCAATGCTCCGTACAGAGGTCCTCTTCTAATCCTTTTCTCCAGGGGCACCACTGGAGTGGATCCTCATTCCCCTACTTTAGAGAACGTCTCCCTCTCTCCTCCTTTCCTTCTTCTCTCCCCCTCCCATCGCTAACATTTTAGCGGACGCACCTTTACAAAGAGCCATCTAGATTAGCGAAGAAAATAGATTGAACGATACGGTACGATAGCACACGGTAGTATTAAATCCATATAATTGCGAAACCAGCCATATTGAACGGATCAGTTGCACAGTTAATACGAGGAAAGCATAGGTTTTAGTTACGGAATTGCTACGGTATCGAAACAATTTATCCAGGAAAATGCAAAATAGAGATGGATCCCAAAAACGCACTGCATTATTTGTAAAAATTTATGAACAAGTTGCGCGCGTAAGCCATGTTAGGTGGATCCTTTTCCACGAAAAAACTGGCTTCACTTCGTGAGTCAAGAAACCGTCTTCACTCTTCATTGATATATGGCTGCAGTATGCGTCAGAACATGGTTTTCTCCTGATCATGACATCCGAAGTCGAAACCGGGTTCTGTCTTAAAATAAAATCTGTGGAAGCACCAAGATTATGCTTTTATTTCTAGCGAAGAAAATATACGACCAAATCCATTGAAGTCACATAGGTACTCTTTTGTTAGACTTATTAGTGGCCCTATTAGGACATGCAATGCATGCTGAAAGGCGTGATAGAAGAGAGGAACACCCTCCCACTGCTTGCCTCAGCTAAAACGCACGTCCCTGACCAGTCGGCGAACACCGCATCAGGATATAAAAACCGAATGCCTGAGCCAATTAAGCTTCGAAAAAGAAATCTGCGGGGGCTTTAAAAATTGATTCTCACGCGGCGCCCGCAGCAGAGCTCGCAGTTGGGAATTATTTACCACACGTCTTCCCTTTCACCATCCCCGTCCCCTCAGCTCGCTATATAATCCTAGACCATTAGCCAGCAGTCCGCTCCTTCATCGGCGCCCCAGCGCGATTTACAACCCGAGCGGGACCCTGTGTCGACACACACAGCGCCGTTGCATCCATCTCGGATACTTTCCACGATTACAAGGACCCGATTACCGATTTCACGGCCAGTGGGGCGCCGCCTTGTGTTGTTAGACTACTCAATAACATCGTCTGGCTCGTTCTCCACCATCCCCCTCCCCTGACTCCCTCCGAACCCAGCTTGAGTACTTGGACCACAAAGAACCCCCCCGACTCTCACCCTCCATCGCTCTCGAAATGAACTTCGGATCGGCTGAATACTTTGAATAATGAATTTTTAGTGTCAGGGGAATAAGAGAGGGGGGAGATGGAGGAGACGTCTCCTCAAATTCAAGTCGAAGTAGTGTCTAACAAGCGAGAGATGACTGCTGTGAATGCATCCAAGGGTGTGATAAACGATCCGGCAGCAAGGCTGCCTCCAGGAGACGAGTCATCGGCATAAGAGCTGATGACACTCCAAAGAAAAATTTCGTGTGGAACTAAACTACACCAATTAGTCAAGGACAAAAATATATTTAAAAAATAAATTTAAAACATCTTCATTAGCGAATATTCCAAACAATTTGACTCAATTAATAGGATAAACATCGTGGCATATTTTGATATACGCACTGTGAATTGCATATATATTAATTAATATGTTCATCACAAATCATAAATGAGACATTTTTGTCTCATTACATTCCATATCGCGGAATAAAATATGCAACAGAATTTTTTGGAAAGATAAGGGTGATTGACTTAATGTATAAATAGCATTGCATTACCTCCCTTGAGAAAACATAACCACCAAACGCCCGCTGATGATATCTGCTGTAGAAAGCAACTTACTCAAGTACTAAACGAACTGTTTCAGGCTTCACTTCAAGGAATTTTCCCATCAAGGAAGAAAAACGTGATTAATAACTTTATTACCAGTGGAATTTACACAACTGTTAATTAAAATTTTCTTTCACCCACTCAAGAAACTATTTGCTATGACACTTTAAACAGTAAAAGACCTATCTCCACTCCACTGCGTCTTTTTTAGCGTACACATTTGGATACAACTTTTGTTTTTGTATCCGAAACTGCGCTTTTCTATAAACCATGAAAAAATTTCTTGAACTAGTAAAAATTAATCTACATGATATACAAGGATTGTTTTAACTCAAACTAATAATTGCCAGGATTTAACAAAATATCTATTTCATGGAATATTATCTTAGTGTACGTCATACGTTCTCACATTTGAATTTTCTTTATGCAGCTAAAAGGTTTCATAATGTGCTATGGCAGAAAAAAATGCACGTTTATATTCTTAACACGTTGATTTAGCTTTAAATAATTGGTATGAGTATTTTCAGTGCCAGCGGCAAATTGCAAAATAAATAAGCTCTCAACACTGACAATACGTGTATTCATTCAGCATTTATTTCTACCTTGTTACCGGACACGATAACATGGGAAATACTTCCAACAACATAAATGCGACGAAAATTATTAGCTCCGCCGCAAGGATGAAAAACCCTGATAAATGAAAAGCTAACATAAATTCTCGTTTCCTCTGGTCGAGTACTACCGGCAACAGCGCACACGATTCTCTCGCGACTAGATTTAAACAGCGATCTTCGGGATAATTGACGAGCGTAATTATTTCATATTTTTGACGTGACTAGGAGAAATAACTGAAGGAGTCTGGCACATTCTTTTTTACAGATGTCGGGGAATCTAGGACGCAAGTCGTAACGGGTATAATGGTAAATGAAATAAAAAATAATGCTGACACTACATGATTGTTAATCCACAGATCTTATCGTCCCTCAGGCATTATATCCCAGGAATGTCGGTTTTTAGCGGTGGAGTAAAGAACAACTCTGTATACGACAAAAGATAGCCTGTAGCTCATTTCCCTTGCATTTGAACTGTACGGCCCGACTGTCAAAGATAATCAATGAAGTATTGATTAGTCAGTCCGTAACTGTTACTTCATGTTGCTCCACACTGTATGGCATGCATCTAGGCATAGTCATCGATAAGCAAACGAATATTATGGTTTTCACATTCAGATGGATTACAAATCCCAGCCATCAAAAGAGATTAGTGCTACTGATGTACTTTTTTATCCAAAATAAATGCTTATTTTCCCTTATTCTTCATGCAACATGAAAAACTACACGCTTATTCATTTCATTTCATTCAACCAGCTAATTGGTAGGTTCTTGGACAGTCCCCATTCTGCATCCTAATTTCATAGACATTGTCTCGCTTTCCCTCCTAAGAATGTCCCGCCATCAGATCCCTCTTAAATTCTTCATATCTTCTACCTCCTCTTATTTCGTCCAGAATTCCTATCCTCTTCCTTCCTCTACCACACCTCCCCAGTGTTCTCCCCTCGATCACTGTCTTCAATATGCCCTCTCCTTCCAAAACCTCCTCCATCCATCTCTTCTGCCTGCTCCTGACCTCCGCCACAAGCTTCTTCTCCTCTCCAACCATATCCAATACCTCCTCGTTCGTCTTCCTCGCCACTCAGCTCACCCTCGCCATCCTTCTCCAAATCCACATCTCAAACGCCTCAAGTCTACGCACATCCTCCATTCGCAATGACCAAGTTTCCAACTCATATAGCGCCACGCTCCATATTAAAGTTTTCACCAGCCTCTTCTTTTCGTCTCTTCTCAGACCCCCCCTCATCAATTCCCTTCTCTTCAAAAATGCTTCTTTAGCTAGCGCAATTCTAATACTTTACGCACTGCACCTCTAACGCATTCACCATTGACTGTAACCCCTTAGCAGACTGACTAACCAATGCTTGATCATCTGCAAATCTCACTGATTTTATTAACTCCCCTCCTACCTGTATTACTACCTCCTTATCTCCCCCATGCTTCCCTTACCATTTCTTCCGAATACACGTTAAAAAGCAACGGCGATACTGGGCACCCCTGCCGCACTCCCTGTCCTATCATGGCCCAACCCGATTCTCCATCGGCTACTCTAACCTGCGCCGTCTGGTTCATATACAAATTCCGAATCAGACGCCTATCCCTCAAATCGACCCCTAATTTCTTCAACACTCCCATTAATTTTCTCCAGTCCACCCTATCAAACGCTTCTCGAAATCTACGAAGCATGCAAAAACATCCTGCCCATACTCTAGGTTTCTTTCTACTAGCGTTCTCATCACCGCTATAGCGTCTCGCGTTCCCGTCCATCTACTAAAGCCAAACTGGTAGTCATCCAGGTACTCATTAGCCTTCTTCTCTAGCCTTCTGTTTATAATTCTCAGTACTACTTTGGCTGCGTGGGATAGTAGGCTTATTGTCCTATAGTCTTCGCATGTTTTTGCCTTGCTCTTCTTCGGAATAGGAATCAATACAGTCTTCGCGAAGTCTTCCGGCCACACTACATCCTCATAAATTCTACGAATAAGCGCAAAACTTTTTCCTTTTCCGTTCTTCCCCATGCTCTTTAAAAACTCTGCAGGTATTCTCCGCCTTATTCATCTTCATGTCTCGTAGAGCTCGGTCGATTTCGTTATCTAAGATACCTGGTCTGAGGCCATCTCCGTCGATATTGTCTTCTCTTTCTACATCTAATGTTTTTGGCCTTATTTCTTTACCATACAGCTCCTCAACATACTCCTTCCACCTCTCCTGGATCTCTTTTGGTTATTAGATCACCTTTCCCGTCTTATCTGTTAACGTTGTAATTCCCCTTCCCTTATTTCCACCCATCAGTTCCTTTACTTTCCTTTATAACGCATCTGCTCTTACCTCTTTTTGGCATTTCTCTAACGAGTCGATCTGTTCTCTCCACCACCGCTCTCTTGTTTTCTTTGTTTCTCTTCTAAGCCTGTTATTCAATTCTCGGTATTTTCTCTTACCTAGCTCTGAGTTTACGCTCTTCCATTTCCTTCTCTCCTCCATCTCCCTTATCATCTCCTTCGTGATCCACGGTTTTCTAATTTTAGTTGCACTGACTACACCTACCGTTGCTTTTGCCGCTTCAACAATTCCATTTTTCGAACTTCCCCATTAATATTCCACTGATCTAACTCAATGATCTTCACCCATTATCTCATCCACCTTCTCTCGATACTTCTTCTTCATTACCCCAGTTAATACCTCCGTATTCCACTTTCGTAACCTCTTTCCCATTCTTATCTTTTTCAGTTTTACCCTACATTTCATGACTAATAAGTAGTGATCCGAGTCCGCGTCAGCTCCTGGATAAGTATGCGAGTTTTTAGCACTATTCCTTTATCTGCGACGGACCATAATATAATCTATCTGGAACCTATCTGTGTCTCCCGGCTTCTTCCAAGTGTACCTACGTCGCGGATGATGTCTGAACCATGTACTTGTGATCACTAAGTTATTTCTCCGGCAAAACTCCACAGCTTTCTCGCCGCGGTCGTTTCGCCTTCCTAGCCCGTAATCGCCCACCTCCCGCCCATCTCTTTCTTCACCCACCCCCGTGTTCCAATCCCACATTACTACCAAGTGCTTACTCCCAGGTATCCTACCAAATATTTCCTCTAACTGATCGTATACACCACCTACCTCCTCCTCTCTATAATTAGAGGTAGGCATATATAGGCGCTACACGCTTAGTTCATAAAAAAACCAACTAAAATACACTCAACGTAATTACTTCATAGCGTATGAATAAACTCTCCAAATATCTAAATGTATCATTTAAGGCTTGATAACATATTTCTGTGATTTTAAATGGGCCAATTTTGAGAATACCGGGGCTAGCCACGGTATTTCCTTTTACGGAGTCACTCGCAATTGCACATTAGTGCGATATTCCACAGAGGAAAAATCATTCGCTTTGACCGGGATCTCGGTCAAGGTGAATGATTTTTCCTCTGTGGAATATCGCACTAATTTGAAATAGGGTTGAAATAATGATGCTTTTGTGACTAAAAATATTTCAACTTAATTTATAGCAAGATTTTGGCAATCAAAGAAATAATATTTTTCATATATAGACAACAATTAAGATATAACCGCCATTGTTCGGCCATAAGCTACAAGTACTTAAGTTTACCTGAACTTTATGGCTATAGTCCTACTTATTGGTCAATTCCATGAAGAAATAGGCAGGTACTCATGAATGCAAACACTCCGAAACGGCCCATATACCCAATGTGCATAGCTAAGAAAACTTAATCCATGTTGCTGAATTTTGCATAGCTAACCAAAAATGATATGGCTAAGGGTTCTGTGACACTGAAAATGTAGAGGATAATCAAAGATGTGCTATAATTAAAAATTTAAATTATTTTATTGGAATAAATAATTTATATTTTATATATATAATGGAAAGTAATATATAAAAATCAAATGTTTTATGCATATGGCTCACATAAAGCATAACTTATGCGCATATAATGAGCGTTATTTATTGTAAAAGAATTCTAGCTTCAAAATATATTTGAAATCACTCCATGTAAAAACATTTAACCGTACATAAATCAACATATATTAAATTTCCCAACTTTTTTAAGTCATTCAAGTTTTCGTAACTTTTATTTATCACTAAAACGCAATTTTTCTTTTACAGGTAAGTTCTTCTGCAACAATATGCATTTGCGTTTTGGTAAGGTAAGACTTCTTCACAACTGAATATTAAAATTAATCACTGAACGGTTTTTTAAATACTTCAATCATTTAATATAACTCATTCCGCAAAAATATTAACACAAAGTAAATGTACACGGAATGAGACACAGGGATATGAGGTTTGTATCCAGAATTGTGCGATTTAAAATTATTATACAATCTCCAGCAAAGGCATGTGTATTTCATGCTTTATTACTCTCTTAATAGTTAGTTCCGTCAATTCAAATGAAAATGACATGCCTTGTTGAAGTAAACTTGAATCAGAGACTCTCAGAAGGTTGACCGTGGAAGAGATAAATCCCCATAAAAGCACGTGTAATCTCAAGCATGTTGTATTCGGAAAAATAGGCTTCATCATGATTTCAATCCCACATTGAACATTAAAATATTGCTCTATCCATCAGATTAAATGGCTTCGTGGAATATTCAGAGCCATTAGTCGCTTAAAAAATGACGAACATTTTTATAGGTAGTTCCACGTCATGAAACCGAGATAATCTCCACAGGGGATGAATCAAAACAAGGTCTTCATTACTCGAGACGCCTAATTCACAAACGGCCTTTCTCGATGGTTAAATGTAACGAAAGACCAGTCAAAACACTTTCCGAATTATTTTCGCGAATGGAATTACTCTGAGATATCCCTATAAAGCACGTGTAACCTCAAGCATGTTGTATTCGAAAAAAGGCTTCATGATATTTCATGATATGGAAAAGTATGCAACTTTGGCAGGAACACAGCGTGGTACTTAGAAAAACAAAGAAGCTAGATAAAGCTTCCACATAATGTATCGAAAATTGTGGCCACGGTTAAATAAAGTAACTTCTTCAAGCAGCTAGCTTCAATTATTAAGATGCATAAAGTTACAAGGCATATACGACTACTTAAGAATATGCGCGAAGATATTTTCCCCTTCTAAATTGAACTTTAATGAAAACACTGGTCCTTCGTTTGCATAGTTATGTGAATATCTAAGATGGGAATTCGTATTCCCAGGGTTTGGTGAAGCAATAAACAAATGAATACCTATATAATAAATTACTCAGAACTTTCCATGCCTAAGCCATTTCGTACCAGATGCATGTCGGCATCATGTGCTATGTTTACACGAAGCTTACATTTTGTTAATCGTAAAAGGCATCAAAGTTGTGGGCCCTGAGTGAATATGGCACCCATTTCCCGTGCGCGTACTTAGCGTGGTAATATCCAGTGGATATTCTCACTCTTTTAATTGGCTAGTTAAGACACTAATTCCTGACACCATAGACTAACAAAATACTTTGGTGCACTGAAATAAGGTCTTTTGTGACTTCATACAGTTGAATATTATATCCGATATTTTATGCCACAGTAGCCTCGTCCTAAGCCTCTATTCTGTGGGCCAAAGGTCGGATACCATTATTATAATGACTACTAAAAAAAGTAAGTAAGTAAAATGCTTAATGGTATCGAGTAATTGTGTAAGAAATGCGACCATTAATTTATTCCACCGTGGCCCATTGCTTTGAAAGCCGAAATATGTCAACCTTTTGGCATTTAAAAGCATTTTACGACTTTCTAGTCTCTGCATCTTTTCCAATTGCTGACAAGGTGAGTCTTGTTTTCATTAACGATCGGACAATCCCTTTGGCATCCCAAAATATCTTAGGCACAGGTACAAGTCTCTCCGTGGTCTTCATTAAAGGAGACCTCTGGCCGGACTAATAGGGTTAGACGCTCGTAAGGGGTCCAAAGGGATCATGAAAGACCCTCTCCAGATAATTTGAAAGCGAGCGAGTGAATGAGGGGTGGAGTAATAGACAAAATCCGGGTGGGCCAAACAAGATGGGGGTTGGGTGTGTGTTTGAGGGTGTCAAAGGAAGGGTCGAGGAAGGAGATACCATGCAAGGCGGGAACACAGGCTCAGTGTCGTAGCAGCTTAACGCGTCCACAGTAGAAAGATGGGCGAGGCAGAAGGACCACTATGATGAGTTAAGGAGTGGTTAAAGTTACACTGGGGCAAAAAATTGCTGCAAAAGAAAGTCATAAATTTATAATTAATAAATAGAAATTTAGTTAATAAGTAGTAATGGGAAATGGCTACGAATTATAGCGATTAGAAAGTAAGTTTTTTACTGAGTAAATAAGGCAAATGTTCGTTTAAAGTTTGATTTGTAGTTCTACAAAACATTTTTTATCTTAAGATCAAAAAATAAGAGTGCATCACCATATATATATATATATATATATATATATATATATATATTAAAAATCGGAATATTATCAACTAACTCAGGACATATTTACAGCCTACTATTCCTGATGTACTGCTTTCTAACCTCTCTCACGAGTTTTGTCTCTTTTTACCATCATAAACCTTTTCAACCACAAAAAATAAATCATCTTTAACTGTTACTTTCTATTCCCACCAGTTAATTTTGTACTTTCATGTTAAGGAAAACTTCCACATCACTTTCCTACAGTTTAGACCAAATGCCTCCCAACACTTAGTAGCTGTAATATTTTGAAAATAGATGTTTTGACGTAAATACGTATCAGTCTGTCAACAGGTTACAACGCCAACAACGGCGTAGTAAAGTTCGCTTGGCGATCAGTTCTGACTGGCGTCAGTATACTGACATCGTTGCTATAAATATTTCAATAAATAGGATCTTATTCATTCGGTTAAATTAATCCGATGCGAACGAGATATCGAAATGCCGCCATGTATGCGCAAGGCGCGGGTTGAAAACCTCGGTGATATCTTACGTCAGTACCCTCTCCATATAGCGCAACGTAAGGAATCATGTAGCCCATAATTGTCGGCATCTTCTCATCAGAAAATGGGTGGCCACTAAGCAACTTAGGCGTTAGATGTTGACCACGTAATTAGTTCGATCCATTCACTTATACATGCTTGCCCACTAGCCGCGATAGCATTGACGCGATAATCAGTAAAGGAGGCATGTAGGTAGCTAGAGGTAGCAATCAGCACGAGCTCGTATGCATTGTAGGAATTGGAGTAACACATTATTTTCATACAAAAGAATAAACAAGAATAAAGAATAAATATTTGGAAACACAAAAGACAACAATTTTGTTGAGAAAATTCAAAACAGAATTGGCGGAGGAAGAAGCATATTTTACGTAACCGAGAGATGCCCTTCCATTTTACGAGTAGGAAAAATCAGTTCACTTGCATAGCAACACTTTCAGGGATGACATGACATTAATATTAAATACATTATATAATTATACAAATTATGGATCATCATATCCTTAACTTAAACAAAAAGTAAGTGTCCTTACATCGAATATTACGATATGTGCCTCATGAACTGAAAAATTTTCTATCCTTTAGCAAGATACACATAATCGTCACTACCAGGTGAAATACAAATGCAAGGTGTCCTATGGTATAAAAAGAGAGACTTTTTATCAATGTCACACTAAGAATAGACGCAATTCATCTTGACGTTTTAAGTCTTATAAATCGTAAGGTATGGGGGAAGGGGGAGCTGGCGGCGATTATTCAATATGGTATATGTCAATTATTTCTTCATAACACGGAAGGTACAGTAAAGAGATATCGGAACGGGCTATGAGGCAATCAAAAGAGGAAGGTTAAAGAGTAAAATAAATAGAATCCACCAAGGAATTGATGACATCATGATATCAAATAAGATGACCGCCAAGCAGGGACAAAATAACGTGTCGCCTACATTATAAATTAGCTTTTCTCAACGTATAATTGAGCAAGGAGTTCAGGAATGCGGCTCATGTAAAAGACTTAACATATTTGGATAAAATCACGAAAAAAACCGAATTTTTAAAGATTCAAAATAAAAACGAGATTCAAATAGTAAAATGATGAAAAATATGTGCATTTCAATGACAATGTAAATACCTATATCTCCAAAATAAGACAATTAATTCTGACAGAATTAGGTTAAAAGACGTAAGCACACTTAACTTTTGTTCTAAGAGGACCAGAATGCAATACATGGAATGTTTCAAACACGTAAAATTTCTGGAGCGATAACCGAGTCAGTGCCTATTACAAGAGTGCAAGTAATGGAAGTTGACGGCAATGGTAGAGCCTCCTGCAAAGTTGGCTTCATTTCGCTCATTCCTTTCATTTATTTATCTCAACACATGCTCACTCCAGACTCACAAGGAGACATTAGACACAATAAATACCTATTGTAAGTAGTTCAGTGGACACAACCTGTTTATGTTTTCAATCACTATGAAGTCCGGGACGAAGTTATCTAAGTTAATATCTCATAATTAGAATAAAAAACTAAACTAACACTAAGAATATGCTCATTAAATGCTGATGACACTATCGAGTTATGCTGCGGTTCGAGCATTTTTGCTCGGACCGCAGCATAACTCGAAAGTCTCATCAGCATCTGTCAACAGCTGCGAAAGCCATCACTCTAGATTATATGATTATTAGTAGCTATGTAAAGTTAGCGATAAATTAAAATTAACAAATATTTAAAAACACGGATAGTTATAAATTATTTTTACACAATAAATAATCCAATATTGTGACAGTATGAACATAAAAATTATCCCTTTTTTGGGAAATCGGAACATAAAAAGTTAATATGAGATCTAATTAGGCATCAAAGGGAATTGAAAGAAAGGTTTAGGCAAATATTATTGGGAGATCTCCCTCTGGACAATATTAAATAAACAAACATAAAAAAACAAACAAACAACGCCGAAAATAAATTCCGCAGACTAAAATAGATAAATCAAAGAAAGTTAGGTTAAGCCTCGAAATGGAAAAGGAGGATTAAGATGATATCAATGCGCCATTATGGATACATACACACTTAAGTAAACAAGAAGGGAAGAAAACCTTTAAATATACAAAAATATTGTCATATTTAACTCATGCATACACCAAATATTCATCCCACAAAATCTATTTCCTTTTTTCTGTTAACTTCATTTTTTGAGTCAGATTTATACTAATCTTGAGTTACTGCTAAATAGAGAATAGGTTTTATAGACCGGATGAACTACGCTATCGCGTACGCTGAAATGAAGAAAGCAATACTAGTGGTAGATAGGTTCATACACATTAAAAATCTAGAGGATTTTTACTCGCTTCCAATTAAAAATACCTCTACTCATCACATAACTTTAATGAATAGACAATGAGAATGAAGAAGCTAAAATCCCCGGAAAGTCGCATGTTTTATTGCAATTTGATATGATAATCGGAAATTTCCTGGTTAATTTTGAAAGTTCAAGTGTAATATGAAATTAAATTTGAGGTGTAATTCGGGGTCGCAGCCGTCACTTCGTGGAGACGATTTATACTTAAAATGAAAACTTGATTTTTCCACCTTTTTTTAACCTCTCCATTAAAAAGACACGTGTTTTTTAAAATGAAGGTAGTTCACCAAGGTAGTTTCATTTGAAGTCAATTTGAGGTTTTTTAGACTGAGCTCTTTAGTTTCAGAAGCCCACACCGCAAAATATTGACAATCAATGCACTCGAGTGTGGCTTATAATTCAGTGCACTGATGGCCTGGCGGTCGGCCGGTGGCAGGATGAAGCAAATTCGTCGACCTAAACGGGCGTGTTCATCACAACAGAAAAAAACATTGAAAAGGCGCCCGTATATTTTTTCTACGCATCAAACAAAGAGAACAAGGGGTGGCGAATAAATATATTCTTCCTGAATAACCTTGGCAGCGCATGACACTTAGCCGAGGCGGGTGGCACGGTTGGAAATAGTCACGGATGAAATGAAGGGGGGATGTCGTCCGTGCAGAGGTTGGAAATGTCACAAAAGGCGGACGCAGGAGAGAGAGAGTGCGTGATCGGGAAGCAGAAAAAGGAACGGAGTAAGGGGGGACCGGAAATTGTCGCATGCTAGACATAGCGGTAGTCTGTAGCTGTATCCTCAATCAACTCTCCTCCTAAACCCCTTGCTAAAACTACACCGCCCATTCTACTTTGAGATGGGAACCTTGGGGGAAAATGTAAAAGACTCGTCGAAGACATATGAAACGTTTTTTATTCAATTAGACAGGAAAATTACGAGGAAAAGGCATTTATTCAAATGAATATACCTATACATGGAAAAAAATATTTTTCCTTTAACCTTTGCGGTGTTCTTTTGAACGATAAGAATATCGGATAATTGCTGGCAATAAAGCGCTTTCGCAACGACGAATTTTAAAAATTTACTCTTTATATCACAGTGAGTGCACAGATCCACCGGTATCTATGGTAGAAGATTATCATACTTTTCACTGAAACTGTAGTGATTTTCTTAATATTTCCTTATTCTATTACCTTTTAAGTATTTTAAGCATCGACAAAGTCTGAAACAGCGAATATGCAACATTTAACTGAAATAATTTTGATTTCAATGCTTTTCAGGACGCATTAGAGCCATCTAGTGACCAAGCGTAATTTGACCAGGAACAGCTCAAAATGTAATATTTTATTTAGATATTTATGGAACCAAGTGCTTCAAGCAAGCCTTAAATATAAATTTGAAACATAAACTTTGTGAATATTTGCATTCAAAGTGTAAATAAAAATAACAAGTAATTTGAAAACAGTTTTTTTAACAGGCCTTTTACAGGATCTGCGTCAAAAACAAAATTCGGGTATCGAGTGTTACCAAAAGGTTTCGGGCATTTGGTCGCTGAGTGGCAGTAGGAAGAGGAGGTGGTGAGTGAGGTGGAGTGCTTATGAAACAACAGGAGTTTTCCCGGTATTCTTGATTTATGAAATCTTATAGTGCTGCCATTCGTGTCCTGAATTCCATAATTGCCGAGGTTTCAATAAATTACTCGTTATATTTGGCGTTCTACATTCGTACTGTTACTATTTCGAATGACATCTAGCAGAGTATTTCTTCCATCATGATGTATGTTCCCATATTATACTCTTCCTAGAATGGTTATGGCCAAAAATAAATTTGTACACATATTCTTAGTGGTAGGTGACAGCCATAGCTGTTATTCGAATGTCATGGAACTGTTAAACGACTCGTTTCCCGAAAGGTCGGAAGAATGGATTTCATGTCCCAAACGAGAGCTCGAGAAAAGTTCATACAGAGGGACGTCTAAATTCCGATCCTCTAGGATATTCGGGAAAACTGTGACAAGACAAAATGAAGTACGACGATACAGTACCTTGACCAATTTACACAAAGTATATGGCATTAACTCAGTGTCAAATGGTAAACAGCAGACGGAAAATTGGGGCATATTTGCATATACTTTTCTAAGCAGGTATACGTAATAAAAAAAAGTTTGACATAAAAACTGTTTTGCATAAACACCTTGCTTAAACTAAGTCGCATCAACTGAAAACGTTCGCATCAAATAAAAAGAATATTTTCCTCACCACTAATTCCACCTCTCCTTGAATACCACCCCCTCGTCATCTCCACCCATCTCCCTGTCAGCGTCCGCTTTGATCGGGGAGCTCGAGTGACTGCTCGCTGAGCGGACGAGGGACGGTTGCTCGCCATATCCATCCACCCCACTTCCTCCTCCCACACTCCCCACCTATCCCCTTTACCCCGCTCACAAAAACATCCCCAAACTTGAATCCTTTACCCTTCAGCAACCAGCGGAGAGGTTTCGACAGCAGCCGCCAGAAAAAGGCGCACGGCGTCATCACGAGGGGTATTGTGGGGGAGGAATGGAGGGAGGGGTAGGGTGGGAGGGGGAGGGGGGGGGGGTGGAAATTCCATGTCCTTGTCTTCATTCGCTCCCGCACACTCTTTCCTGTACACACATGTGTACACGCGTGCGTGGGCAAGTTTCTTTTTTACTTCTTTTGTGACGGGCGTTTGCTTTTGAAAAGGGCTGTCGGTTCCGTGGACGCCGAGGATAGCATTTCCTGTGGTTCTCTATCCCATCTGGGAGCAAGCCTTCCCACTTAGACTCATTATCCATGGGTACGAAGTTCCAATAATAACTTCCTTGGAATTCAAGAGGTAGCACTCCACAACACCGGTCATATTATTTTTACAAGAGTTAGTCAACCGATTACGGTAGATTTCATTTCCTTAGACGCAGTTACACCAACAATTCTACTTTTTGAACAAAGGTCATATACTTCTTTAAAACCACCAGATTTCAACTCTCTTCTTCATCTCAGCATCTTCCTTCATCCTATCCATAAAAAACTACTCTCTTGTTTCTCATTCCCCACTTTACATTTCCCCATCTGTCACGGCCTTTAGCATCCCATCACCATTCATTACCCGTACCAACCATCTACTGAGTCTCCTCATCTCTTTCAGCAATTTCCTCTCCTCACCCACCATGTCTAGAACTTCCTCGCTTTTCTTCCTTTCCATCCATCCCATCTCCTCCACACCCACATCTCAAACTCAAGGGCGTCCGTTCTACTCCATCCTTACTTCTGTGTTCTGGTTCATTCACCTTAAAATTCTGTTCTGCTAAAGGCTCCTCACATTTTTTCGTGGTAACGAAAAACACGTCACTTCTTTGAGGGAACGCTTCCTTCTTTAAAGCTATTCTATTCCTCATATACTGGCTATCATTTGTGTGATCAAAATATGATTTTATTATATTTTCCATATTTTTGTTTATAAAAGGTCCGATATTATGCCAAAGTTGTTCATACGCAAAAGTAACCTCTAAATGGCACAATTAAAAAAGCAGGTACATTTTTATTATTACTTTTCACAGCCCATCAAAGGTATTATTTCCAGCGCCGGGTATTACTGACAAAAAACGTCAAGTGAAGTCAAAACACGTATATGAGTAACTGCAGTAATTCGCTTATAATTGAAAATCTAAATTAGGCTGCATTATTATTAAATTTTTCTTATCATAAATTATACATCTGGCACCAGATTTGACTGAAAGTAGTACTGATGATAGTAAAATTACTTTTCCGCAACGTTTCGGCAAGGTAAATTTACGACGGATTGGAGGAAACATTTACCCAGGAAAGTAAAATTGTGAAAACGTTACCAGACAATGAACACTTTTTTCTACTAGAACTAAGAACACTAAAAAAATCACATTTCATTTTACAGTACAGCGTTCTAAAAATGATCTTATTTAACTGTTACTCTTCGGTTTTTGCTAACAAGATTATTTAGTTTTAAACATTAATGATAGTTCGAGTACACAAAATTCTGCATTCCAGAGGCATCGTCCAAGATTAGTGAAATGATTTTGGCACAGGTATCATCCTCTACGAAAAGGCCATCATTTTAAATTTCCGGCACATATTTTTTCCCCATAATATAATTTGATAACTGAGGCAGAATTCAGAGGAAGTTTTTACTCAATTGCACTGTTCTTTCCGGCAAAAAATATCACTAAATTCATTAATTCGAGGTAGCTAACTACTTGCTTAATTTTTAATTAGGACAAAAAGCATTAGCATAATAGGATTGGGTTTGCCTTTGGTCGTTAATTCTTATAAACATTTTCATACTTGTATATTAGCTAAACTACTACATTTGGATGAGCTATATAAAATCTAAAATCAATATATATAATTCAACAGTCATTGTGAGTCAATTAAAGACATCTTTGTTTTTCACCCGGGAAAGCTAGCTACTTCGTACTAATTCGACAAATAACCTGGTAAAATATGATTTTTTTTATAATTATGGCTAGGCTGAATATTGCGTCAATAGTAAGAATTTTGTAATCATTAGTAAGTATTTTGTATTATAAAGGTTTTATCTTGACCCATTTCTTTACATGAAGTAATATAGTGCTTTCCGCGAAGCAGTACATTTGTCCAATATAGATGAAACAAATGAAGTACGATACAGCATAAATTAACATTAAGGCCGGATTGTGAAGACGCTGTTTAATTTCATTTTTAGCAGTTGTAAATAGACTGCGCAGGTTTATTCAAAATGAAAACGACAAGGAAAAGAAAGCGAAGAAAATAGTGGAACTGGCTTTGGCTTATTAGGCTAGTTACGTTTTATTGGTTGCACACAATTTCATTATTTCCACTCACTGAATGAGTTAAGCGATTGCCAGAGGGCTCCACATTTTGCTCATCAAAAGAGTTATGAGATACCCGTGATTGTAATATCCAAAATATCTAAGAGTGCCTTATTTTTAAGGAGGTCTCTGATTGGCTGGTTTCAAACAATTTGATGGAAATTTAGAGAATTCTTCTAGCCGTTTGGTCCAATTATAAGTTATGCAAAATTATACGTCTAAAGCTATTTTGATTTAAGTCCACCATTTCTTACTGTCCACATCTGTTGTATCAAATTTTAACACAAAATTTGTGTCAAAATTTTACTGTGGTACACCGGATTAAGACATCAATTCATCTATTTCAAAACTATAAAATCATGTTGGACTCACTATTTTTATTGTCCCCAACCTACCTTCAACGCCCACCGCCCTCATACCGTTTTGCCCGCCTAAGTGTGAAAACTTGCACGATTTGCGGAATCCTGGAGGTCGTTTCATTGGTACATATTAGAGCTCCATACACGTACAACAGCGGAAGATGCTTAAATCGAGCGGGTCAGTGTGCATTCTCCAGCCTCTCCTGTTCTCGAAGCATCCTTATCTTACTTTTGCAACGTCGTCTCAGGCCATTGTGTGAATCTCTCGACTACATTTGCATACTTGACGTGCCTCGCAAGGTGGCATTGTATCCCATCTTGTATGCGCGAGAGGGCTCGCACTCGCATAGCGAAGAGGAGCAGAATCCTATATCCGGAAAATAGCGTCATTAACGGGATTGCATATAGAGACTCTGATTCCTAACTCTTACAGATATCCAACTAGAAAATCACATATCTGAAAATGAGGGGACTGGTGTAATTGCAATAATTACAGAAACTACTTCACAACATAGGATTGAACATGAAAACAAGAAAATGAACTAACAGTTTTAATGGCGAAAATGTATAGATATCAAAAAGCTATATTTCTAAATCAGACTAAGGCAGATAAATTAAAAGATTACACTACTAAGATGCCTAGAATGCTACTGTCTAAGATGGCAGTGATTGCCAAAAATATTCCTATTCCTCGTTGCCAACTGTTATTCCCGAAAAAAAGTTAATATATAAAAGATATGTATAAGATAACGTTCAGAAAAAATTCGTTAGAGAAATAGGTTCAGCAACGCAATTCCTAGGTTATTGCACAAACACGGTGTATTTATCCACAGAATATTCTATCACACCACTCAGTATTTAACAATCTAGAATTTAGTTATTAGTTAGAATTTGTGTTACACTCTAGGCAAGGGAACACAGGAATTATGGGCATTAAATAGTCCCTAATGAAGCAAAGAATATACTTTGACAAGTTAAAAATTGGCTGGAAGATTATATGAATAGTGGTGGCGAAATTAAATGAGGAAACTACGCACTGACATGAATCACTAACTTAAACATGAATCATCAATATATATGTTTCGAGATCACTATAATTATTAACCTCTCTGAAAATTTCCTTGCTTGATATTCATCAACTCAACCGTCAACTAAACCAAAGTCTTGACTCTAGATTTAGCTAGTCTAGCATTAAAAAGGTATGCATGGTGAACGTACGAGCGTATGAACTGATTAGCAAATAATATTATTCTTTTAGTGTCATCAGACATCCAATAAATATTATGTCATGCATTCCAGCAGACAAGTAAGTGTCAGAGAGATGTAACTATTAGTTAATGCCTATGCCCACAGGATAACTATTCATCTGGTTTCTTTTGCTTGGGTGGATTTAAAGGAGTTCAGAGGAGAAATAAAAAAAAGGAAATTTTCAGGAAATTCCTAGTGACTATGTTATTTCAACTCGCTTAAGCAAATAAAGGTTTTTCAGACATTTTTCACATTCCTGACCCAATGCACTCAATAAATCAATGCTGCCAAGTATCAAATACTCTCAAATTCATAAAAATATCGAAATAAGTTAATTCATTACATAACAAAACAAGAAGAATATACCTGAAGTGCAAGAGAACTTTTCTGAAAGTTCTCAATTTTATAACTGGTAATTAAGCATAAAAAATAAAGCTTTTTCATTAATTTGGCTCCACATTACATTTTTAGGAGAAATACTAATTTTTTTAAACCAACTTCCAAGTGCAAAAGAGAGATTCAAAATACAAATGCATCTATTTCAAAGGCCCAAATTCGATCTTCTTACTGACTGAAATACAAGAAAACTTTTACAAAACAAGATACGACATCAGTAAATGTAAATTGGCAATAAATGGCAAAAACATGGAGGTAGAAATATTTAGGTGAGAGTGCAAGATGTAGACTGCATTCATTTTTTCAAATTGAGAATTTTAGCGTTTTTGTTCCCAGAAATCATCCCTATTTGGAAAATATTCTCGGTTTCAATTGTCATACAGGTACTATTTTCGATTAAAAGGCGCATTTGAAAGATATAGAACAGATAAATATAGACCAAAACAGATAGTAATTTTACGAATCATTGATGCATTAATCAAAAGCACTATCACAACAAGCATTGGAAAATACATAAATTTACACAAGGATATCGTTCAACACGAACGACTGAACTTTGCCCTGTTCAAGAAGTAACACGTTCAAAGCAAGAGAAACAAGTGGGGTTATTCTTTTCAATTTTACGAGAGAACATACTACTAAAACTTAACTTGACAGCTCCCATATGATTTTGAAAAACCTATGGGTAGAAATTTCGAACATCTGTTCCTGACATTAAGCTATGCTGTTCCTGATTATTCCGACTATTTTATGAAGCCGGTCGTGCATTTATTAAAATAAGTAAAACTAAGAAAGCTTTTTTTATTTGTGAGAGAGAATTTTCACAGAGTTGAGCCAGAAACAACGAATTACATCAGAAACTTCGAAATAATTAGTCAAATCATTTCTTTCCACGATTTAGTATGGTTTACTGATTTACACTGCACGGCTTCCCTCAATAACATTCCCTCGTATGCATTTCACTTAGGAAGAGATGCGCATGAGGCAAGCTACTCTCCCGGCCGTCGAATGTGAAAAATGGCCCTATATTCGAAAAGCCCTTTCTCCACCGTCCGGGAGTGTTTTTATGGACGGTACATTTCCAGGCTCTCGAGATCGGATCCGCCCGTTGGTGGCTGAAAGGAAAACTTCACGCCCATTGTGCCGCAACCCAGCCGGTCTCGCATCTCCCGAGGGCCGCAGTCGCACTTCGCACGCTCCCCCCAGAGGAGACCACGCGGGAGAATATGACAAGAAAATGGGAGAGGGGAGGGAATGGGGGCATAGGAGGTGAGGAAACTGAGAGGAGGCAACCGCAGGACGTCGCGGAGGAAGGGCACGCGTGGAATACTAGCAGGGAGCGCAGTGGAATACACGAAGTGAATTAATTACCTTTTCCATTCTACCGAAACATATTTACTCAATCGACATGTTCCACTGCACTGTAATATCTTCAGGATCAATTTCAAACTTGTAGCGACGTGCAATAATCAGGAATAATTGTCAATCTTTAGCATCGTGAAGATGTTATCAAACAATAAAATATCGGTGTCGCGGACTATATACCAGCTGGTATACCAGGTATCGCATGAGAGCCATACTGACAATGCGCTGCCGTAGAAAACTACATCTCACTGAAGCGTGTCACCCGATATATCAGTTCTAAGACCTATATATCGGGTATTGATCGGGTTAGCCCAAGTTATTCTAGGTGGGGATTTTGTCTGAATATCTTGTTACGGAATGGGCCATTCTAGCTATTGTACTGAGTGGGCCATTCAGTACAATATCTGGAAAGCCTTCGGACTGAAACAGTAAGGGGGGAAGTAGATATTGTCACGAGAAAAACATTTTCTCGTGACAATTTCTACGAATGTCATCGCCGTATTTTTGGCAGTTATGAATATCTTAATAAGAAGAGATTACTTCCCACTTCTTATCAGTCGTCACGCCGCCAAAGCCTTATTTTCTTCTCCACACACGTCGCCACCCGTGGGAATGTATCTCCCGATTTATCGATATATCCGGTATCCGATACGCCAGAGCCAAACCGGTACGAACACGATTTCCGCCATTGGAACCTTGGATGTTACAGTGGAATGAATCATCAAAATAAAATTAATATCGTGGACTTCAGTGGAATTGCATAGGTGTTGTAAACAGCTAGGAATTCCATGAAGTGCTGGCCTCCACCATCACTCACACCGTGCTCTATCACTAGTGATACCTCCTCTACTACATGAGCTTTTTATCTTGTCCCACATCTTTCAGTCTTCTGCAAGCCTTAAAGTTTTTATGAAAATTTCAGATTCAACGGGTTTTAGGGTTCACTACACACACACTACATCCCCAGAACTGATGGAAGCAACAAAATAATAGAGATAAACTGTCGAACAGATAGGTAACAATATCCGTTTTCCCACGCACATTGCCAGTTATAACAAAAACAGAGCAAGGCAATAATCCATCACAACACATCTCACTCTTCGTTCTTTCCCTCTCCGAGCTCCTTATCTTATTCCCACCCTTTAATTGCAGACGTCCTAACACCCTCTGCCACACGCCTTCTTGACGACTCACCAGCCAACTCACTTTCACGTATGAAATGCTACCCGATGCACTTATAAACTTCGTTCGCGATCTTCCCTTCAAACGTTTTACGAGTCAAAAAGATATGAGTTGGTGTAATACTAGTGGAAGTAAAATAGAAATCTTGCTGCGTCATTCGTTAACACAATTAGCCCCAGTTTGATGTCAAAATGTCATCAATACTTGGAAATTAACCTATTTAGCGCTTTTGAAAACAGTGTTAGAGTTGCAAGTAATAATATGCCTACATGCATGCACTCACTGAGCTCAACCCTAACCGATTAAACCGACCTTCGAGTTGAAAACCGAGACTTTGGTACAATGATCCACTTGAATGTCGTAGGTCGATTTACAAAATTAAGCTACATAGGAACACGTTGAACAAGATTTGATCACTATAGTGATGCCGTCCTTGTTTACTCTGTATATATGATTATAGCAAACCACATCCTATAAAAAAATATTACCAAATCACGACAAAATACACCAATGACAAGGTACGCAGTCACGCGCACAAGGTGCAAAGATGTACACAAAAGCGATGAAACTCGCAATACTTCGTACCTTAACATTCGTGCATTTCGCACTGATGTGGGAACAGCCGTTCTAAAGCAAAAGTATAGTGTTTACCCTCAGTGACAGCGATTATCAAGCACGACCACGTCTCCTGTGATCGCAATGTACAATGTAGACTTGAGACGAAAACATCCACTTCGTATAAAACCCCGCAGCAATTTACCTTGGAATAAGGTGGTGTAATTGGGAAACATATCTAGCCGGCGATTCAGAGATCCGTATTCAAACCCCCGTCAAGTCATATATTTTATTCATGGGCGAATTTCACCCCTTCAGTGTACATATATAGCAAAAAAACTACAACCACCTAAAATAATCTCACTTTTCATTCCATTAAAATCCATGCTTTATTTTCAACCATTCTCTCCCTCTCCATGCGTATGCTCTAAGAATAGGTTTCAGGCCTTAGTATAGGCTCACAGAGTAGTTATAAGAATAATCGCAGAATGAATGGTGTCAACGCAATTTAAAAACTCCAAAGGAGATTGAAAGTAGTTATTCCTGTGAAAACTTTTATCATATCTACATCATACATTTAATATCATTATCTGCATATGTAACCTAGTGACACGATACATGACGCAAAATGCGATTTTGAACCATGGACGTAATGACGGTGTATATTTTACATCGCACGGAGATGCCCCTCTAGCCTCAGTTACACACAATCCTGGCTCCGGGAACTCCATCTGAAGTGAATTTGGAAGACCACTACTCCTCTCATGGTTAGAACTGCCCGAAACTAATGCGACGCCATTAAATCCGACTTCTCCCATCCCTCCAATTTTCCACTCGTTTCCCATGAATCTCCACTGTCTCCCCATTCCCCTTCCCTGCAGACGTTTTTTTATTTCCCTAGCAAGTCACAAATGCCACCTAATCCATTGGGATTTCTTCCCCTTTCTCCTAACCCAGACTTCCACCCGAGTATCTCATCCTAGGCATCCCTCCGGATTGTATTGTCCCGTCATGCTTCAAGAGATCGCGATTGCCACTAAATTTGCTATTCGTTCGCAACCTCAAGTCTAACCCCCTACGCGTCACCAAAGGCAAAAGAATAGCTCCATCCCAACCCACTCAATGCTGACTACTGTTGAGAGGCACAGTACATTTCTGAGTAAGAAGCAGTTCGTTGCCAAAAACAAATGCGCAAAATTCATGATTAGAAATATTTTCATCGATGAAATTCATCTGAGCTGGGAATCGAACCCAAAGCCCCCAAATCCACGCTGGTTTCTTTAACCAATTTAACCAACCGAAAAGTACATTTCGATGATTCGGGGGATCTGGGTTTGATTCCTCATCTAGGCAAATTGTTTTTTCATTGTAAATTTCTCGCAGTGGTAACGGGCAACGCTCGTGAAAATTATAAAGTTTTTAAATTGCTAAAACTAAAAAAAAAATAATGTAAGTAAAATTACGATAATTACGTAATTAAATTACAAGTAAGAATTCACTGGAATTCAATGGAAGTTGTTCACTGCACTGTGATGCAGGATACCTAAAGTTGATAAAACTATTCAAGTAAAATATTTATTCCAATAGGAATAGTAAGAATGCCTCATATATAAATATACTGAGAGTTATGTATGTACAAAAGCCAGCCAGTAAAAAGCAACTGCGGAAGGCTATATTATATCGGCCGAGTACCACCTATGAGGGTGCGTCACTACCCTGTAAATAGGTATATTAGTTAGGTCGGGCAACCTAATTAAGAGCCAAGAGTTGTGCTACCGTTGAACCTGCTACTTGAAACTGCTAGACATGTCTAGCAGTCCTGACCACCATGCTCCTATAAAGCCACCAAATAATCCACAGGGGAGGACGCCTCGGTAGCTTAACTGGTTAAAGTACTCGGCGCGAAATCGATGGATCTGGGTTCGAATCCCGGTCAATGCGAATGATTTTTCTCCTGTGGAATATCGAACTTCACAGCCTACTACGCGTGCACAGGAAAGTTTCAAATCAAGAAAAATAAGATTTTAAACAGGCTACTACAGGTACTAATTCCATTTCCGCAACATATCAGGTGATTACTGAATTTTTCAGTAGAAAACAATCAGATTCAAGGAAAGAACTACGGAGTACCAAACAAGACAACAAGATATTCTTTATGTGATTCTCTAGTAATATGCAGCTCTGACAAATGCGTTACCTTAAGATACTCTAAGAGCTGAAATAAATTTTCGCTTTGGAACCTAGATGGAACATAGAGTAACAAAACCAAGTCACTGAAATTTAGATGAATATATTATTAAAAATGTATGGCTATGTTAGCCTTTTATAAAATTTGTGCATTCCTCCAGTAATCATTTGAAAAGGCAAGGCAAATCTGATGTAGATTTCCCCACACAAATATTATCGACACTTAATTTTTGAAGACTGAATCTCACAATATATATCATGAATTTCTTGGGGCGAAAATTTTGATACTCTGTCCGATATTGCGAGTAAAAACAGGTGACGGTTTGATAACTCTCATGCTGCCCACCAGGTCCCTGAAACCTGTATTCAGCCTAGCGAGGCAGAAATCAGAAATCTAACTCGAATAAGCCAGCAGGAAAATTGCACATA
Organism: Pyrrhosoma nymphula; assembly: GCA_963573305.1. Classification (NCBI taxonomy): domain Eukaryota; kingdom Metazoa; phylum Arthropoda; class Insecta; order Odonata; family Coenagrionidae; genus Pyrrhosoma; species Pyrrhosoma nymphula. The sequence continues at coordinate 90,605,992 of OY754330.1, forward strand.
CCTGCACTTCTCTCCCCTCCACCCGCAAATTACCAAATGAACCCCCCTTATCTCCGTATTTCCTACCAGCTCCCTTCACCTGATATTCCATGCCTCCGGATTTGGGGGCTGCGTGAGGCATTTCATTCATGGGGAATACGTGGAGTATCGTCGCAAGACGAGCCTTATCGGTGAGCAACTCCAACACTTTATCGTCGCACACCAGGAAAACTTCACGATATTACTCAAGCCACATCCACTTCTCAAAATTGATGATCAATTTTATCTGCTATGTGTTCTTTGTTCAAAATGAAACCACCATATCACAGGGACGAGATAATCGTGATCCCAAGTATTCAAAAGAGGGAGTTCAGGCTACTTGGCTACTTACTTCAGGAAATACATAGCGGCTATAAGATCACTTTGCGACTCGAATCGGAGTCGAATTATAGAAACGCAATGGCAGATATAGTCAAACCTCAAACAATTGTCCAAGATGGATATGTAAGAGTGAGGTGTAAGATTACACCTTTTCAAATAAGTATAAGAATATTGGATTATGATAAAAGCATCTACTATAAACTAATGAATTTAAACCGTCAAATGTAGACGACAGGAAATATATAGATATTCCATCAGAATTTTACTTATTTATTTTATCAGCTTCTGAACATTACAAAGATCCTACTTACTTGGTTCTAGGTATCAATATTCACTTATAAAGATAGCTCCATTACTTTTAATGTTTTGACATTCCTGGACAAATACATTGTTTTTATGAAAGAAATTAAAACGTTTGGAATAAAAAAGCTTTGAAATTAGATCAAATGAATAATTTATTCAAAAATAAATAGTGTGTCTTTGAAATACGATTCCGTGCCTATCTGACGCTAATGATATCCGGTGTTATCAGGCATCCCAGAATCGTACGTCTCCATCTCATTTGCCCCCAAAGAAGTTGATGTTTGCGGACGAGGCGTTTCCCCATGACCGATAAAGGACGCCAGACTTTGGAGTGCGCCAGACTGTCTTGACGATCAAGCGGAGAACGAGCCCAGTTCAACGCGACGTGCGATGGAAGTGGGTAGCTCGGAGTGATTGAGAAAAACGCTTTTATTCACATGAAAGTCTTAAAGCGTAAATGAAAAAGAGAGAGAAAAGAGTTTTTCATTATTATAGTTCTTTTCATTTATTCCTCATTCTTTGTCTAATTTAACGTAGGAATATATGTTTTCCTATTTCTTCAAAACATGCATATTATACGCTGATGAAACGTAATACGATAGTGATTATAAATACTTTTTATGTTCTATTAGGGGGATATTTAGAGCATAATATGAAAATATGCTCTAAAAATATCAATGCTGGAATGAAATAAAACGTAAAGAAATGAAATAAGGCTGCTTTCTAGAATCACTTTCATAATCAGAAAAAGCACAGTAGAGGAGAAGCTTTTGCAGCTAAATTTACAAAGAAAACAATCATGCTTTTACATGTACAGCGATTGAACAACAGCAATTAATTTTACGGAAAAAACTGTTCCTTCGCGCTTTTTTTCAAATTCAACGAGAGAAATTCGTTTTTCCAACGCTTGAAATGATTAAAACCTTTCGTTTCTTCAAGGTGGCCATCTCTAGCTGCCGACTGACGGGAGATGGGTACCTATTTCGCCTTGCAGGCGCAGTAGGGACACGAGGTATAGTAGATGAAAAAATAGAGATACAAAAGGAGAGAGAAGGGCTGATAAAAAAGCGACCTGCTTTTTATATAGTTTTTAAAGGAACCCAAATCTAGAAGAGAAGGAGGTCATTTGGGGAAGGAAGGAGTTGGCAGGGAAGGAAGCTGTTTGTATTGGAAAAAGGTGAACCCGGTGCCGGAGATGGAGGGGCAAAAGAGACTTAGAAATACGAGCAGGGAATGCGAAAGACGAAGGGTTGTTTAGGACGCCAGAGAGGGTGCAGGGGATCGCCAGGAGATGAAGAAAATGAGCCAGTAGTAGAGCCAGGAAAGGGAGCGCAAAATACGGCTACGAAAAGGTGGAATGCCGGGAATTCAAACGAATTGTTGTGAGGGGGCGGCAATGAGGAGGGTGAGAGAGAGGGGGTGGGGGAGGGGGAGGTTAGGAGGAAAGCAGAGCGAAAATTGGACAGGAAGACTCCGGGATGAGATACGACCGGGCAAAACAAGAGGGTAAGTGCGGAGACTACGGGGAAGGAGGAGGTGAACACGTGGCCGAGAGAGAGAATGGCGAGGAGGAAAAGTGGTAGGTAGGATAAGGAAGAATTTCCATCTCAATGGCGAAGCGAATCTCTTATATGAGTGTGTATCGTCCGCATGGAAACGCTGGGTGTCCTTGTTACGACTGAGAGAGCACGGAGCGAATTTTTTCCGACATTCACGTTGAATGCGTCAGCTAAGTTTGCACCCGGTGTAACATCTTAGGCCCATCCTCATTCCTCCACCAAATGATCTTCAATTAATCCGTTGCATTCATCTGAGTTTAATCGAAGTTTATCCATCAAGATATTGCGCTTTGCATGTAAAATGTTGGGCTTCGCACGGTGAGAGTGAGGGATTGCAAGATGAAATTGAGACTGTATAATTTCTCTCAAACTTTTTGATGCATGCCATCATAATTTCTAAGTTTACAAGTCGAGAGTAAAACAAGAAAAAAAATTGTTTGGAGAAGAAAATAGTTGCTTTTCCTACAACATTCAGTTCCTACATATATTACAGCAAATTGAATAAAAAAATATACTTATTCTTCGACATAATAGGTAATCGTGTACAGTTCAAACAGTTATACATATCGATTGAGAACGGCACCCATTAACTCACAAGCACATTTTTCAAGCAAGACCGAGTAAAATAAAAATTAGCAAACTTGATGTAGACATTATATATATTCTGACAACTTCTAAGCTATGACAATAGACAATTCGAAAACTGAATATTTTATTGCAGTCATCGTGTCCTACCGTAACTTTTTTACAATAAATCTTCAGTAATTTTAAATTTGTGGCGTAAAAACTACGTTATATACAAAAACGTCAATTATAAAAACCTAGGACTAGAAAGGTGACCAGTTGATATTTTCCCCTTACTAACCACCTAAATGAAAGAAGATGGTAGCAATCAAAGGGACTAAAATGATAAGACTTACAATTGAATATTTTTTGTTATAAATCGCGTTAAATATTGAACAGAAATTATCAGCGTAGGCTTAAATAAACGACAACATTTGACAATGGATGAATGATTACTGGTAGGATTTCAATATGTATTTAGCAAACACCAGGAAAAATTAAATCTCGATATTGTTGTACATTTATATCAGAAGATAATATACGCTATAAATTTTGCATTAGTAAGGGGTGAGAACCAATACTGATTTCCAACTAAATCCTTATCCATATGATCGAAAACCAAACCAGTGGATGATTCCAAATGCTAATAACCAAAACATGCCAAAATTGTCTCCCAACTGAGATATTTATTTTTTCTCGATTTTAAAAACTTCATGAAACAATAAATTTATCAACAAATATAAAAAACAAATCAAAGTTCAATGTTAATATTCAATGCATTAATAACAATCTTAAAGCAGTGGTAATTAAGAACGAAGTGTGTTTCTTTTTGCATTTCGCGCGAGTGTTGAAAGTAAAAGAAGAAATCCTGCTAGTGTTAAGAGAAAGAATTTCTGTGAAATTCATATCTTTTAATTAGGAAAGGTGGAAAATAGAAGTACTACTGAGACAAAAACATGATAATAAAATGAAATACGGGTACATGAAACTGCATGGTTTCAAGTTGAGTAGCCAAAAGAATAAGGTGATCGATCAGTCACAAAACTGTAGATAAAAATCTCCAGGAGGTGAGAAATAATAAAATCAAGAAACAAAGACAGGTTTTCAACAATCCATCAAGCCGAAATATCACAGAATGCCTACCGTGACTAATTTCGCAAAGCCTCTTCTCGACAACTCGTTTCTCACGAAAAATGTAATTGAGATGAGAAGACAGAGCCGCGTTAAATAAGGAAAAAAAGGCCATAAACTGCGTAACGAGATGAGACGTAAATTTATTCCCTTCTTTAAAGAATTCAGAAGCAAATTAAATCTAACCAAATCATTCCGCGACTTCTTTAAAGGTTCGTTATTTCATTTCAATGGTTTGAGTGGACAATTCTAGTGATAAAATGCTTCTTAAGAAGAACAATTTCAGCATGGAGATTTAAATGTTTCTGAGATGTAATCGACGAGATACAAAAGGATTAAGGGAGCAAATTATGGTTTCGTTAAAGACATGTCTGGAAAGAAGGATGATAGAATGAGAAGTGAAGGAAATGAACGAGAAAATTTATTCGGTTATGGGAGAAGCTTTTATAATTAACAACTACTAAAGCTTTCACCTGAGATTTTCCCTATAGAGGTGTTATTTCATTCACAGATGATTATCAATAAGTCATCCCAGCTGAGCAATGACTTATTTTACTTGTTAAAATCTAAGGCAACTTACTGTTGAAATATTGTCACTAGGGATTGGAAAATCGATTTCGTTTTTAATCGAAAATCGATTATTACACTTCAATTTTCGATATCCAAGTCGACTTTTGGTTTTGAATAATCGATCAAAATCGATTCTAGCCGATCGATTTTCGATTTTTAGCTTGCTACAGCATTTTAATTTTGCCAATCGAGCTGCGCCAGTTCGTAAACCGCCCTCCAGTCGACCGCAAGTCCAACCCCAATCCACTACAAGCCTGGAAGAAGATTAAGGGAGAATATCCCCACGTATACAAACTAGCCAGTAGGATTTTATCTATAGTTGCCTCTACCGTCCCGTGTGAGCGACTATTTTCTCACGCCGGGTTAATTGCAACACAGGTGCTAAATCCATTATCCGGAAAACATATAAATAAGTCAGTTTTTTTAAGGTCCATCCCTGAGGAACACTGGTTCCACGGCTTTGCAAACAAGAAATAAATAAAATTCTGTTTTTCATTTTGTGGTAGATATGCCCACTTTTAAATATAGGTACAATTCTTATTGCTACTAAACTATATGTAATTATCTGGTATGGATTATTACTTCCCTGCATACCTTATTAATATCTTTAAAATAATATATTGTATTAATAAATTTAACCGTATTCAGTTCTTATCCCTAGTGCTTCCACAAACCCATATATTGCATTTTGTTACAACAGCACATCCGTATTTCAGCATACAAATACTTTACTATCTTAAAATATCGATTTCGATTTTTCGATTATTTAGGACAAAAAATCGAATTTTTAGAAAATCGATTTTAAAAACCAAAATCGAAAGTCAATTAATCGAAAATTCTGGATTTAAATTTCCAATCCCTAATTGGCACAGAGCATATTCTTACTTAGTAGCTATTCCCTCGAAGGTTTCCTCTAGAATTTATAAACCAACAAATATAACGAATATAGATAAAGACAGGTAAATCATGGCTAAGCTACCCTTGTTGTCTACCTTTATTATGTTTCATTAATAAAAAGAATGATACGATAATTGTCAACCAAAAATTAAAACATTCAAAGATGTATAGAATAAAATAAGCTAATGCTAAATTCACTTCCTCCCGTTGGGAATCATATGAATGTCGCAACGAATTGGGATATGAGCGTCAACAATCGACGGATTTCGGCCTCTTAGCTGTCAACGCAGAATAATCTCCATGATGCCGAGTGAATAAAATACATGGCTTAGCAATTCCCAGTGGAGAAAGACTGCACGCTCAGGGTATGAAATCATATTTGTATGTACGAAATAAAATTATCGTGGAATGTCACGAGGATATGAAGCATCATGTACGCTTAGAAGGAACGCAGAAGGGAGAGGAAAAGCATGCAGTGCAAAATGATAACAAATAGAAGCAATCGGAGAGAATATTCGATTCTATGAGAGGCTGATGAGAGCAGTGCACACATGGGCGGGCAAAAAGGCCAACAAATGACTCTCGAAAAATACGGAAGAGAAGGGAATAGGGCAAATATTAATAACCACAATCAGCAGAAAGAGATAAAGGGAATTTACATTCATGTGTAGGCATTGAGCTACCGTAGAAAAGCTAACATATTCTTTGCCAATAAAAGATAGGTCAGAAAAATAAACAAAGATAAAAAATAGCAAAGACCTATGCGGCTATATATAACGGACTTCATAATTTCACGACTTTTTTAAAAGAATTTGTATTAGGTTATAAGGGAATAATGTGACATTATAAACGCAAACCCGGGAATATACAGATTTTATTCAAGTACAAGTACGATTATATTGCCCCGGCTAAAAACCAGGACTTTCTACATTGAAACAAACCTTTGGGAGCTAGAAGAACTTGAGAATATCCGCTACAACCCAAGCATATCTATAACTACAACCAACAGTAATACTAGTATTTCGATCACCATGGTAATACAAGAATCACCCCACACTTATCTCGCTATCGTCGTTAGTTTCAGTGCGAATTATCACGTAATAGACTAAACTCTCAATTAAATATACGGGGAACACTTTGTAACAAAATTTAGCGGGTAAAAGCTCTGGTTTTCATTAAATAAATCTCTGGTTAAACAACGTTCTTGTATTTCAAAGTAATGCAAAAAAATAATAAATTTAAGACGATGATCATCATATTCGCATGTATTGATACTGTCTACCTCAATATTCGGTATTAGAAGAATGTTTCTGAGGAGATATCCCGTTTTTACGGCATTTAGCAGGATAACCAAAATGAGCCACGCCTATGCTCATGACCCATTAATAAGAGGTGGGAACGAAGTTATTTTTAGAAGATAGGGTATAATTTAATACCCATCTCCTCGAGAAGAGGCTTCTCCGGCATTTTCATCTCTGTTGAGAACCCCTTTGCCACCGGAATGATAAAACAGACCTAATCGACGCATCACACAATGACCTATTGCTCGTTTTCTCAATGTTAAATTGATCAATTTTTGCATCTTTTAGAAGGGTAAATAGCTGGTTTTAAATTTACACACAAAAAAAGAAAATAAAAAGACTTCGATGCATTAAAACATATCATTATTAATTTGTAACCCTTCCAATGAAATAGCCAACACACAATGGCACCCATATGGGTTCACAAATAATGACTGAACGGTTCGTCCAGGAAATGTAGGAATTTGCAGATAAAAGTTATCTTTGGTGAAGATAGAAGATAACAACTAAAAGGGGAATGCAAAAAAATTCAAGAGAAACTGACACAAATAATAACCCTCGATGCATCCAACGGATCAAAAGAGAGAAAGCTTTGTCGCTTCGAGATAAGAAAAACCTATCAAAATTTTGGCTGCAGTGTGATATTACTGGGAATATAAGGAGATAAAGGAAAGCAGCGTAGTGTTGTCAAGAAAACGGTGTCGGATGATAAAAGGATGAGATGGAAGTGGGATTAGGAAAGAGAGGAAAGTGGTGTAGACTCAAGATAGAAACACAAGGAACTTTTAAATGGAAGAAAGGAAGTTAGAATCTGGAAAAAACAAGACTACTATCAAGTATGAAATTTAGGATGAGATACGCATAATATTTCATGGAATAGAATGACAATTATGGTCGACGGCAGAAATAGAACGCCATTGTTTAAAAAAGGTTCGCAATATCGAAATTAAGTATAAATGGGCAATTATTTGATTGCCTCACTCTTATGATCAGCAAATGTCAAACACTTTTCGCCGAGCCGGTTTCTAGCAGTGTAGGTTATTTAGGTAGGTAGCTAGGTAGGTAAAATATAAACCGTAAGTAAAAATAAACGTATGTAGTAGCTACTTGGGCGCTCATTTGAACGAGCACTATGAAGCCATAGCATAGCACCATAGCATTCCTTAATTTCAACTTTGTATCTAGTAAATAATTATATTCGTTGCTTTATATGCATAACCTTTCGCCAGAATCAAACTTCCCCATGGTAAATTAACTATGCAAATTGAACTGTAAAACATGACAGATTATACATTTGCGAAAATGATGATGTAAAGTTGTTTTGCTTAGCTGAATTCTATAAACAAAAACGGTACATAAAAATTTACTGGCCCACATTTTGTGCCATTGACTAATGGAATCCTACGCTCCATTTTGTTACACCCGATTACATATGGCTAGACAGTATCTACGACAGTATGTTGCTATGTAAAATTAGCCAACAAAATATTTTCCACGACCTTACATTTTTATGTCTTTATCCATTATTATCTCTGAAAATCCTGCCCCGTAATGAGATGATATAAGATTTCTCTAACTCAAATAACCATGCCTTAAAAATATTTCCCTGTATCAAGAATGGCACTTCACTAGCTCTTCGTATAAAAGAATTCTTACCAGAGATACATCAAGTCGGTAAACTTGAATTCCGCAAAGAACCGGTAAATATACTCAGAGGTGTTGGAAAGCTCTAAAATATAGGTTAACCTTCTCATGCATTACGCAATAATATATGAAAAAAAGCGACCGGAAAAATAAGACTATGCACACAAGCACTTCATAGCTGAACCATTGTTGTTTTGCTTGGCCGCTAATCAATTGAACCATAGAGATCATAGCAACAATGCTAGCACCGGGGAAAGAAAAATGCACAGCTAGGTTCATATCACATTGGTACTCCAAAGTTGTTGATACAGCATTTGACTTTCCTGGAAATAGAAAGTCATCCCTTTTCCGATAATCCGCTCCAGAACAAACAAAGAACTCAAGAACTCTTATTCATCCCTTGCGTGAGTAGAAAAGTGAATCTCGTCCCCCTTATCTTTTGTGGCCCTTTTAGGGAAGATTGGGAAAATACATATGTGTATGTATTTACAAACTTGCGGGAGAAGGTGAAGAGGGTCGGCACATTTGTGTATTTATAAGGGTCCGGAAATTCCTGCTAGGTGGCCAGATCCGGACCAACAGAGGTTAGATGGATGTTTTGCTTTTTGGCGACAGGTGGCGCAGAAATGATAACATTCCCGTGGTTTTCTTGAGGGGAATTTGATTGGCAAAGATGATTTTTGAGCAAGCGTCCAACAGAAAGGAGGCGTTTGTTTGTTTCCAAGTACGGAAGGCTTGGAGCAACCATCCAAGTGAGAAATGGGACCCCTGTGGGTTGGATAAACTGTGCAGGAAGAATGAAAAATGAGTCGGAGAGAAGAGTTATCGCCTGGTGAGTTCCGCGGAGCTGAAGTATTTATGATAAACCGTTGCCGAACGTATTGATTTTTGCATATTCAATGTCTTGAGGATTCCTTTTAGGGAATCTTCGCGCAGTTACAAGTACCGTGAGTCGCTCTGGCAGCTTTAGTTAATCCTCCATACATAAAATTCTGGCCGCATATGAACATATTAAGTCAGATCATTCAGGTTAAATATTTTCTGGGTGTGCAAACAAGAGTAAAACATTCTACCTTACATAAAGATCACGGCAACTAACCGACCGTCTTATGTGTTGCGCAAAATTCGAACTCTATAGTCATCTAACGGTTATCGTTAACCAGACACTATTAAACCAGTCCTAGGGGTATCATAATAGTATACACATTTCTTAACAGAAACAACTATTTTTATATTTCACCTCTTCCTCCGGGGAAATCTTACATACAGACAAAACATGGGGAGTACCATTCCAAAAAAAACGTATTAATTCTAAAATTATTTACCGTTATCCTATTCACTCATGTTATTGATAGTTAAAACCTAGTCCCATTTTACATTAAACGCCACGTTTTTTCTCACTTCTATTTTGCATTGTAGCAAACACTCAGTCAACCTCCATTGCGATAAAGGCCAATCACTGAAGTTTTAAAATAGAGTTTAGCAAAACTCCCTTTTTAATTTCTCCATCAGCCAAAGAACGAAAGAACAAGTAGTCCATAAATGAAGAGAAAACGTGAGCACAGATGGTTCCTTGACGGCAATCAGTGATAGCTTAGAGTCAAACAGTGATGTGGTGTTAAATACTAATTATGACGCTTATTTAATTTTGCTGCTTCGAGTAATAAATTATTTAAAAATAAATAAAATATATATTTTATAACAACGAATATTCAAAAAAGGGTATAACTACATGAATTACTGCGATATATTGTCAGAACGATTTCAGCGAATACCCAAAAACATTTTAGACAATTTCTACTTCTAGAATCAAAAATACCTGAGTTTCAGGACCTTTCTTTTACAGAGGAATGTAGATCGTAATATGAATAAACAAGTGACGTAGATGCATATAAATTGGAGATAGCTTCAATAAATGAAGCAATTAATAAATTGTAATGCTTTTTAGAGGAATGATAATATTCTGGAAGTCTCAATAACAGTTTGAAGCTGCCAATCTTGAATTATAAGGCCTCATCCAGCCTATAGATGAATTAAGGTGGAATACAACTTTGATAGTAGAATAGAAATGCGATGTGGTATTTAATAAATGAAGTAGGGAGGAAAAAGACAGGAACGTCTACTTAGACTTAATATTAGGGCTTGAATGTTGAACACTCAGGATCCAAATCAAAAGAAAATGGCGGTTATAGATTGGCAAGACTTCCACGGGTTTTTAACCTAAAGTCGATAATTCATATGGACGATATGTACGAAATGAATCATCATCATTTTTCCAGCACCATTCCAGCCTTAAAAAGATTTGATACACATTGATAAATACAATGAACTTAGTTCCAACACGTATGTTCCCTTATTTTCTAGACGCCTAAATCGAGCTCAGTTTTCTTTTGATCACAAACTGGGCCAAATATGATGTGGCTGGGGAAAATAGTGAAGCAATTAAGCTTCACATTTCCCCTTTTTCCGTCAAATACAATGCATAAGGAAGTATATTTACCATTTGTATCTTAGTTACTTATCTCAAAAAATATCCATGTTCACCTAGAAGAACAATCTATGAGATACTGCACATTATGCAGGGTGATTACAAAATAATTCGTCGGTTTCAAAGATCTGTATCTTTCAAATGGTACAAGCTATAGAGCTGTACGACCTCTTAAAATGAACGGTACATTCTCTAGTTTTGTTGGAAAGAAAACATCACAAATGTTCTCCTTGTCCTATACATAAATATGTCCTCCTTGAGTAACCCGAACTATGTCAAGTCCATATTCAAATTCCTCCCACACTCTGTGAAGATGTCAGCAGTTACTGTATACACAGCCAAAGTTATGCGTGCTTTCAATTCCTCGCTGTTAGTAGGCAGTAGGTACCAGCCTAAGACGTTAGATTTGTGCGGTGGATCAATGTCATATTCACGCCAAAAAGCGCGTTGCGCCATTGTAACAGACTCACTTTTCGCGTACTGCAACACACAAAACGACTTTTGTTGAGCTGCTTCCATCAAGCTTGCGAAAACAATAACTGAGTGATAAAAGCTCTTATCTTGGCAACTAGCACTTCCTAGAGATAACCGAAAGAACTAGAGGTCATTTTAACAGGTCGCGCAGCTCTATAGCTCGTACCGTTTGAAAAGTACATGTCTTTGAAACCGACGCATTCTTTTATAATCACCCTGTATAATACCAATTTTCAACTAAACCAGAGTAGCGATATGTAAGGATGTAACGTACCAAAGACCAAAAGCATTACGATCAACTTTATCCTATTTACGAATTCCGTTTGTAACGAATAAATTTATATTCAGGAGATTCCTAATGCTTAGGAAAGAATATGATGAATATTTTGAGATAAGATACACTAGATGAAAATTAACATAAAAAGCATATCATAATATTCTCCTTCAATGTTTAAAAATTTTTCGGAATAACACTATTGAGTTCACTTAAAGTCTCCCGTCGAGAGCGACTCAATGTGGTTGCAGACACTTATGCGCAAAATCAATGAAAGACGCGAACCCTCTCATGTGGAGGCAGAAAACGTTGCGGAGAAGAATTCTAAGGGTTTCATTTGATCTCCGGCTTGTTTTGAATACATTTGCGATCCTCTTTTTCTCTCTTCGCCACAATGTTTCGGATTCACAGCCAAAAGGAAAGAATATCGTAAACCCTGGGTCCCGCCACAGGTGTTAAGCTCCTTGAAGGAACCCAAATAGGATTCTGCAGTCGGATATTCAAAGCCCCCGAAAAAATACTATTTTACGATGAAAAGACTATTCCTATTTTTCCCCATTTGGTTTAGCTATATATTCTTTTAATAAATAACGATAGATAAGACGATGTTTGCTACTAATAATAAAATAGTCCTTATATTAATAATCAATTGGATAATAAATATATGTACCCTTGAAGAAGGACTTGTGTTAAGGCAACTATTAAATGGATATTGGCCATGTATACATGTATAAATGATCAAAAAGTGCTTAAATTTATAAGTGCGTAAATTCAGTATGTACATATATATAAGTATATAATAGTATCGTCCAGACATTCTTTAGTAAGAATCCAAGATTATACTTTTATTTTGTTTTCACATATTTTGAATAATTTTTGTTTTGTTTTATTTTGTATTCACATATTTTGAATTCATCAAGAACCAGGTAATGCATTGTACATCTTACGTCCAAAATACAGAGGAAGTCCTTTGAATAACGTAAGATTTGGCCCGGGCAAGAGAATAAGTGAGTAACGTAGGGTAGAGGGCGAAGGCAAATACAGCAACAACTCTGAATCACCACTTCTTACAGATAAACGTCAAAGAACCTTATAAATGTATAAATGCCAATGGAAGCAGCCCTGGATGAAGAAAAGGAAGAAGGGTAGAAGAAAACTACAAAAACGGATTTTTAAAAACTACTCTCATTCACTCTTTCCTCATTTTTAAGAGAATGGCAGGTTTTAATGAGTTTATATTACCATACCCCAACTAAAATACCATAGCTTAGTCTGAAATGGACTTAAGCATTATACGAGGGTTGTCCAGAAATTAAAGACCGTTTTCGTTTTAAAAATCAGGAAAATTGTATTTTTACAAAATAACTACATGGAATTGTTTGCACATATATAAACTATTTTTCTACACAGTCTCCTTCAACTTCGATGCACTTGATGAGCCGGGGAACGAGCTTCTTGATGCCTTCGTCCTTTAAGTCCCCCGCCTGTGACCGCAACCAGCTCTTCACCTTTTCCTGGACTTCCTCTTCAATCTCGAAGTGTTTCCAGCTAAATGTTGCTTAAGATGAAGAAAAAGATGAAAATCGCCAGGTCAGGACTGTAAGCCAGATGGCTAAAAACTTCCCATTTGAAAGAAGCCAGAAGCGCTGTGGTCACGGCTGCGGAGTGGGGCCAAGCATTGTCGTGCAACGAACTCGTGCACAACGTGTCGTGCACTCCCTAGCTCAACCTTCCTCGGCGCTTGTTTTGGATCGCTCTTCGAAGATTTTTTAGAGTCTCCCAATACCGATCTGCGTTGATTGTGGTTCCGTTTGGCAAAAATTTGACGAGAAGGACTCCAAAACACGGTTGACATGACTTTTTTCGCAGAGATTGCTTGACGAAATTTTCGGACGCGAGGTGATCCGAGACGCCATGTCATGGATTGCTGTTTGGACTCCGGTGTGCAGTGGTACGCCCAGGTCTCGTCACCTGTCACGATCGAATCCAAAAAATCATCCCCCTCCCTGTTGAAGCGATCCAAAAACTTTTGGGCACTCTCCACGCGATTTTCTTAGTGCACTTCAGTCAACATTTTTGAACATCCCGCGAACTTCACAGTTGGCGGGATGCGGCACTGGGACGTCAATCGCTATTGCCTGCCACGGCCACCCTGGTTGGAATACAGAGCTGCGAGACGGCGCGTTGTGGAGAGGGAAGTCCACGCTTTACCCTAGTGCCACCTTCTGGCGGAATAGTTCGCCCGGGCGGCGACAAAATTCAAACGGTCTTTAATTCTTGGACATGCCTCGTATATTAACCTAAAGAAATGCAAAGAACATTTATTTCTAATAAAGTAAAAATTTGTTAGGATTCGTCGCATAGTAATTGTTACACTCTCGTTATGTTGTTGCCATGCTAAAAATGTATCTAGGGTTACTCCCAAATGGCATTTGAAATGTTAAGGTATTAAGGGTTCCTTTAATATATCATTATGTATAAAATCTCTTTGAATGGTGGCCCTAATAGTTTGTGTAATTATACACAGTAATGCTGTTAAAATAATTGCGAGAGAGAGTAGCCTTTTACGATGTAAAGATATGGACTCTTGAGGAATGAGGATGAGAGAGGAGAGGATGCGTTTCACAGGTGCGTGTGATGAAGAATATTGACAAAAATTGAGACAGTGGAAGAGGTACTAGGTGGGTGTGGTAAGAATTAGGAGGAACTCTGTAGGAGATTAGGAGGAGGCAGAGTGGGCGATTGGAGCAGGTAATGAGGGATGAGGGTCGGGCTATATGCCAACATATAGGGGATAAAGTTGGGTAAGAAAGAAAAGGGGAAAGAAAATAGTCGAAATGGAAAGGTGGAATGGCGGGAGCGGCCTTCAAGAAAGTAAACGAAATTAAAAAATATAAATAAATAAAACGTAAAAATGCTGCAGTTTAAGGATGTTTTCATGGGATCAATCTAAACCTCCATTAATAGGTAGTATCTTCCAATATCTATATAAATCTAAATTATAATAAATATCTAAGTCTTCTAATAATAATGAATAGTCTTATGATGGCAAAGGCAACCGGAGACTGCCGATGCTCGCTATTCTCTCAAAGGTTACCATGTAAACCCAACCCCTCTCAATAATGAATAATATACTATTCGACTAATCGATTTTCTTAAGTAAAGGTACTTCCAACAGAATTTATACTTTATTCATCAACCAACGGATCTCGTCAATTAGGGACACTGGTTGTTAGAAACTCATCTCCTCGATGAATTAATAAGATAGCCCCAACCTAAACGTTTAACGATAACGTGTGGAAGATAAGTAACCTCAAATGATTAATGAACGTAAAAAAAATCTGGAAGAAAAATATGATTCTGAGCACTCGAAAAAATGTTTAATGGCATATAGTAATAAAAGAGGCTCAATTTTTCAATGGAGTAGCGTCAACACTGAAAACAAAGAGGATATCGGTCCGATAATGACGTCGTTCATCTTGTTCACACTCAGGAAAGTGGGATCTCCTTGGGAAATTGCGATAACGTCTATATGTATAGAGACGAGTTAAACCAGTTGTAACCTGGTTGGTATTCCGCCAACCTGGTTCACTAAAGGTTGCGGGTTTGCACCTCGCCTTGGGCACGAATTCTTTCCACTTTAGTCCACTTTAGCTTAGATGGGAATAAATCGAAAACGCACGTAAAATTAAAGCGTTTATCTTCTAGGAAATTACACATCTCTCGCTACGATGATTTGTATGGCATTTGACGTTATTTGGGGCTCTCAAGGTCCATAAATGGATACTTCGAAAGTAAAAAAATGTACAGCAGCCCCACCCTGATTTCTCGCGGTTGTCAAAAAGAGGACAAAATCATCAAAAGTATTCCTCTGTTCAATGTTACCCCGAGGAAACAGGCCATAGAAGCAAATATATATATATACGGAACGTGTCGAGCAGTGAACGGAATCTCACGCCTTTATTCCACCAAATCCAATGAAAATATAGTTTGCAACTAATCAACGTGTTTTGTAACACAATGATCCGATTAATGTACCTAAAGGGAGACCTACTTATAGTTATATGACGTCGGCTCGATTTCATTGTCTCTAAGGGTGATGGAAAAGGATAAATTATTGCAGAGTCCCCAGTTATCGTGTTCAAGGGCCGATTAACAACAAAGCTAGCGTCTTCCTTTGACGATGAATAGATGTGCTGCTACCACTTGGCGTAAGCAAAAACTGCAAATTTCAAAAATATAATTGTATGAAATAAAATCTCACGACAATTATACTGCATTAACGTTGCTGTCACTTCCCCGCACATAATCTAGCGGACCCGGCTGGACGACGGGTTGCCACTCTGATGTTTTCTCTTTCATTGAATTCATCGTGGCCAACGATATAAAGCAAATGCTTGTTTCGCGTTCCGTTTTACGCTTCTTAGACTATATCTATATGGCTCTGGAGCCGGAAGCTGCCCTTCCCCCTTCCCTTTCT
This sequence comes from Pyrrhosoma nymphula, assembly GCA_963573305.1. NCBI lineage: Eukaryota > Metazoa > Arthropoda > Insecta > Odonata > Coenagrionidae > Pyrrhosoma > Pyrrhosoma nymphula. The sequence goes on from OY754330.1 coordinate 90,622,037, forward strand.
TTCCCATCCTTTTATTACCCTTCCCCTTTCCCCCTCCCCGCCGACTCCGCTAAACCTCGGTAATTAGCTGACGCTTGAGGCCGAGGGGAGGCGGCGATCCCGCGTGGAGGACTCACGAATCCACTGCCCCGCACATAATCTAGCGGACCCGGCTAGACGAAGGGTTGCCACTCCGATGTTTTCTCTTTCATAGAACTCATCGTATCCAACCCGTCATTCAGCCTAAAGGTCGACGGGGTGGCGACTCTGATTCATTCTTACTCATCGAATGTAACAACCTCAAAAGAAAAAAAGGTTGTTTCGCGTTTCGGTTCATGTCCCTTTGCCTATTAATGGTACTGGGGTTGAAAACTGCCCCTCCCCGAACTCTTTTCACCTATCCTTCTTTCCTTCCTATTCCCGCAGCCCTTCTTCATCTCGGTCATAAGCTCGCGCTTGATACCGAGTGGAGGGTGGTGCCCTGCGCGGATGACCCGCGAACCCAGTGACCCACACATACCAAATGGTCAGTAAATACTTTTTCACATCATAATGGTCATCTTTCTTTTAGCTGTAATATAATACAAGTGATGATCAAGTAATAACGTGATTAGTGATAAACTACTCATATGCTTGGGCTTAAAGAGGATATAGCTTTCCTTTCTTAACAAAAAAAAACATTTTTTTTAAACCAAAAATCATTTAAGAATATTTTCCGGTTACCTACTTCGTAAACAATTGCTATAATTTTATTGTTTTCTTCTGTATTAGCTTCACTATTATTGAATTTACAGCAATCTTAAATTATGGTAAGCATCGCCCAGTTATCGTTGGATTAAAAGCTATAAATACACCGTTTTTCCTGGATATTATAGGCCAAGCTTGCCATAACAACATATTTCTGGTCATCTCGTATGATTTAATTACAAATATGAGCTGCAGCTTCATTACCCATTGTTCATGCTAAAGAGGCTCCTAAGGATTTGTGGTGGGTATGTCTATGCATGTATGGGTATCTCATATGTGAATAGAAGGAATAAAGTACCTCCTCATTAGGGAAAGAATTTGCTAGAGTTTTCAATTACAATAATATTTTCCATCACAACAAAACACTTCCTAAATAGATGAAAAGGATTTTTAAAACTTGAGGCGAGCGTATTTTTCTGAAGTTCTGACCAATGGGACGCAGTACGCATTCTTCTTCCATCTTTATCTCTTCATATATTCAACGAGTTAAACCTTTTTTCGGGACCCTAACCTCTCTTTGACTACAAAGCGCGACAAAGGAAGTGCCCAAATGCTACGTACAAATTTTTCTCTAGCACTCAAGGAGAGATTCCGTCCTTATGGGAGCGGAGAAATTTGAGAATTTCCATAGCGGTTGGGACTTGGCAGGCGACCGTGGATAAGGTAATGGGTGATCCTAGGGAGGATAGAACCACAGACAGAAAGGAGGAGGTGTGGTTTTCAGAGAAAGACGAGGATCACCTTAATGGGTGTAAAGGGAAGAAGACTATCCGACCCTTAGCCCTTATCCCTCTAAAAAAGGGGGTTTCGGAGAAAGCCCCGGGCTTGGGCTCAACCCATCGATCAGGAGCAATGTTTCTGGGTGGGAATTTCCAACGCCAGTTCCTAGGAACTTTTCCGATTTATCGTTCCCGAATACCGATAAAAGCCGATCGGTACATTGAAATAACAGCTCCTTAAATCAATTAATAATAATTATTCTGTTTAAAATCTTAGGAAATACTCAAATTTAAAAGATTCCAAGACAAAATGTTAGTACTATGATATTCAGAACCGTACTGTTCAAATTTAACGTGCTGGGCAAGAGAGGTCATGAAAATTGGTCGACCTTAGGGACCTGTAATATTTCATTCTGCGTCGACATTTTAAATGAAGGAGCGTCTCCGGTCCTCTGTAAAAATGCGTATTCCCCAGTTGCTCCGCACTCAATTTGAATCAACACCCGCTGTTTGCATATTATCACTGATGTTAATGTTGAATTTTAATACAAATGATAATTTCAGGAATTCTCGAGAATTGCTGGAACATATGATTTCCAGGACTTGATTCCCGAATGTGCCAAAAAGTGGGGAATTGAGAAAGCCCTGGCCAGGCTGTGCTCCTTTCCCTGTATCCCTTCAGTTACTCTTCCCCTCCGTCGCACCCTTTCCTTAACCCGTAAACCCTTTAGCATCCATCCTCCCACCCTTCACCTTATCCCCATTTCCTCTCTCCTTACACCTCCACCAGCTCTCACTGTCGCAGAGAGAGAGAGAGAGCAACACAACGCCCACTCCACCAACGTGAATTCCTACGTTGCCATGGCAACAGCTCACTTTCTCCCGACTCGCACCGGATTGTGTGCCTCGATGGCCGCCATTTAAAGGCTTCCGCTCTAGGCCTGCCTCCATTTGCGCGAATGTAACATCACAGAATGAAATGTTACCCGAAATAAATTTGATATAACTTTGGTTTTAATTTACTTCATCTAAATCAAAATGGCTTCAACTCTATGTTATCGACCAATCAACGATTAATATATTAAGTTGTTCGCTCAAGACTGGATAATTCGTGGGTGTTGAGACGACTATTGATACAAGATTAGAAATATTTTAGAAATTTGGAATTTTACGTAATTTTGGGCTCTCTAGGTCCAGAAATGGATACTGCGAAAGGACGAAAACGTACAATACCTTGATTTTTCGCTGTAGTAAAAAATAGCCCAAATTCATACAAAATTATTCCTGTTCTCATCGTTACCCCGAGACGACAGGCCATTGAATTTTTGGCTTTTATAGATTCAGGGCGTTCAATAATATAAGGGAGCTGATGACGGGGACCTAAAGTAAGGATGTAAAAAAAAGGCTAGTGAATAGCTTGATACGTAGTGTGGCGTTGTATGGCGCAGAAACGTGGCCTCTTAGAAAGGAATACGAAAATAGGCTGAAGGCGTTCGAGATATGGGTGTGGAGGAGGATGGAGAAGTGCGGTGGACGGAATGACAAATGAGGAAGTGCTTGACATGGTGGGTGAGGAGAGGAAACTTGTGGATGAGATTAGAAAAAGGCAGGGTAGGTGGCTGGAAGTGGTAATGAGGAGTGATGGTTTGCTGAAAGCCGTGATAGAGGGAGGGATGTTGGGCAAGTGGGGAAGGGGGAGAAAGAGAATATGTTTTATGGACGGGATGAAAAAAGGTAGGACTTACGCTGAGATGAAGAAATAAATACTAGGGGTAGATAGGGCACTGAGCGTGTAAAAGTCTGTCGGATTTTCTCTGACTTTCATCATAACCTACCTCTAACCGGTAGATTACTCAGATGATGATGATTAGAAGATATATTCAGGTTCAGTACACTAATGCTTTTATTTGAATGAGGGGATGAAGATATTACCTCCCCAACATCAAGTAGGAGTTTCCGAGAACTCTAGCATATTATGGACTTGAGATGTAAACTCTTCTAAGCACACGGCCCATCTTTCAACCTAAATATTCAAACTTAAGATGATCGCATCATCCACGTCTGAAGAGTGACTCAAATCCGCATCTTCTAATTGACAGTTAGACGCGCTACCAACCAGGCACACGAGGAAATGCAGACATAAATATTGGAAAGCCTTTAATGAATCTTCAGAAGGAAATATTAAAAGCTGGATTTAAAATACCCTTGATGAAGAAGCGCCTAATGAACCTAAACGGAGCTAACTAACGGGCGGAGGAATATTAAATGTTCATAACAAGGTTTATTGAGTTTGGTCGTGGCAAGACCACCTCAGTCATGGACAACCTTAGTTGTTAGTTTTAACACATCTGCGCATGACATCTAAAATGGATTGATGAAGGGTACTGGAAATCTGCGAAATAGGAAAGCACATGGCAACAAAAAGTACCGAAATTTTCCTCCCAGATAACCATATCATAGTCGTAGGTTAAATAACCTCTAATCTCTAATTGAAAAAAATTGCAGTGCATCCACTACGTGAAAAAAATTCTCCCAATAATTATTCAGATATTATTGTTGCAAAATTTGTCTACTTTGGTTTAGGGTTATTGATTTATGAAAAATGTCCTTTCATTTAAGGTCTTTGGACAGCTTTTTTTCCCTATTCTGTTCAGTATCCTGTACTAAGAAATAATAAAAACTATTAAATAATAGAACTTGCTGTTATATACGTTAGTCCAAAGAATATTCTTTCCGCTTCCTCAATTTTACTTCGAAATTGATGTTAAACAATTTTTTATCACATAAATTTACAAGAGTATTAATTTATATATTACTGAGAGAGATACTTAACCTTTAAGAATCCTAATTCATTGATAACAATTATGAATCAAGTATTTTTAATTTCTCTGACTCATCTCTTTCTGACATTGGGACACATCAAATCCCACTAACCACAATCATATCAATACATAACACTTTTACATTAGAGTAATATCAAAATATAATGGAATAAAAATCTTAAGAGATGCTTGCTTAAGAAAAGCATGGCTTAAATATTATTATAATTGACCATTCTCAAAACACAAACAAATTTCAAAATCCTATTTTGTTCCTGCAGAAACAGGCTCTGAAGTGGTAATCGGAAGATATTGTGATCTTCCGAACTTGGAAAGCAATATTATTGAAGTAACGATGAGAAAAATGAATAAAAAGGATAAGAGTGCAAACGGATGCGGGTATCATCCTATCATTCCCCGTGATAAATAGGTGACTGGTTCGTGAAAACACGTCCCACGTGTTGCACTGACGGAAAACACAAGAGTGAAGGCAAATTACCTCACGAAACAACGCCGAGGGAGCGAATGAGTGACAGATGCAAATGGATTGCTTTTAACTGTTCGTTTATATTTTTTGTGAAACGCTACCTCAATCCCGCAGGTTTCGCTACTAATGGATGTGGAACCAATAAGGGCTTGGGGTTATAAATCTTCTTTCATGGGAACGTTTAGGTATGGGTGGAGGGAATGCGGCTTTACCAAAACTCAACCGGCTACCGAGGAGAGGAATTCTGGCAGTGAGGAAGGCCGGGATTTCTAGAGACAGTCAGAAAAAAAGGGTCTTTCATGAGCATATAGGTAAAATTTACATTTAATCTTCACCATACGGCACCCACGTTCTCCATAGAGTAGTCGACATTTCTGAAATGTAGGAAATCATTCAGTGAGTGACCCTCCTTTCGTCTTCTGCATATGATATAAGGCCCAACAAATCTAATCGCATACAGAATGTTATGTTTGCTTACAGGCACGATATTAGGCTAGGACAATGGTGCCATTAATTAATAAAGACATCATGTATCAGAAATGTCTATAAGACAGCAGAAAGTAATAAAGATGCTCACATTACGTGTTCAACTTTTACGGGAAAAATTGGGGTCTTGAATAGAAATCAGCAGTTTTCTTTCAAAAGCCAAAATTGAAGTCGTTTTCATTTTAATTTTAAACATTTCTCTAGGATTCATGCCACTATCTAATAGAAACCGACCGTAATTCTAAATATTGATTGCATATGGAAAAATCGTTCTATTCCATAGTAGGATGGCAATTCTCAGAAGTGGATGGGAAAGAGAAATTGACGAGGGGATGCTGGGAAACAAAGGCACACTGCAGAAGAAAAATGTATTTCGAAGCCTGATTTTCCGAAGAATCCAATCCTGAGTAAAAAATTACACGTAAATGGAAACTGTTTTATCGCGGAAATGCGAGCGCCCCTTAATCCAATCATGCGCAATGATTCAACATCACATTCCATCGGTGGTATTTCATCCTAAATGTAAACAAGCATATATGAGATGATGAATAAGTCCTCTACACAACTGTAATAACATTCTAAGACAAAATAATTTATTCAGCCGGAAGGTCATTTTGTTGGATGGGAATAAAGCCCATGTGGTACTAATCCTACAGGCATTTGAGTTAATGTAAACAGAGTACCAGTCTCCATCTTTGGCCCCATGCCGCTTTACACGTGTTTATCTTGCTCCAAATAATACTACGAGTTTGAAGTCAACAATTTAATAAAACTAATAAATCTCCGGTCGATTAAAAGTCCCTATCCCTATATTTTGAATGCATACGCATCGTTAGTAACTTCTGTAATAATAAAATGAGTTCCTTTAAATACCTTTCATAAGTGAGATTCCCTGCCACCTTTCCTCAGTCGCTAATTCCTCTGGTTATACTTCCCCTCATGCGCATGAAATGAAAAAGTATCCGGAGATTTCTCACGTCATTGGATTTAAAGGAAGCCTATCTTACTCCTTCATTAATGCATTCGTCAAAAACCAAGAGCAAGTTTTAGAAATTCTTTACTCGCGGAAAACATTACAGCTAAGGACTAAAAATGAGAATGTCCATCTTTCTCCATTTTTTGCGTAATTTAGAAACGACGAGTCTTACATAAATATCAAAGCCAAATCAGCTAATTGCTATATTTTTTTCTGGTAGATCTTCGGCTACGGATAAGCAGTCGGGTCAATCGCATCATGATCGAATTAGGCGACAGGAAAAGTAGGGTATGGAATCAGAGCATGTATGGACAGAGGAGGAAATTAGATGAATATAGCAATTACCCCAGGGAGGAACAACACTATGCACTGCTGGCATGCAAATGAATAATCTGGTGTCATCAAAACTAGTCACATCCTCGTAGGTAATTTATAAAACGCAGGAAAATTCGTTAGAAATGTCACCTGAAGTAGGTACCAATTGAATTAGCCATATTAAAATGAATTTGTGAGTTCAATCACAGGTCCATTGTTAGTTCATTCAGGGATAGCCGTAAGTCAAATAATATTGAGACTATGCAGGGCATAGATCATAATGAATTTACAGTTTGAAGACATTTTTAGGTGGTATATATATATACCTATATAATATAATTTTTTATTTAATAAAAAATAATACATATAAGATGCAAATTAAGTTTTATCAACGATAACTTAGATTTAGTATTTATTATTGAAGGAACCGATTACATAAAAGATTTGAGAAGAATTAAGACTCTCCACAAACCCTGGAATAAAGATAATTGACGGCTGATTTTTTCCTTTTACCTGGGTAATCTAATTAAGGAAGGTACGTGGCTTGTTTCAACAATGCTACTTCGCTAAACCTCATTATGAATACCCGAGAAAAGTGTGCAACTGAGCGAACAGCGGAGTTTCCACCCATATAGTATCTCTCTGAGCAGCAGGATCATCAAACCTATTCATCTAATTGCAAAAGAATTTAAAAGAGAATGCGTGCATGAAGCCCATAGAGATTCGAAATTCAAACAACATAACATTCCGGTAAAAGAAGGTGAAATGATCTATAAAAATATCTTTTGATATTGACCTTCATTTCAGAAGAATTAAAATTTGTATTTAGTTGAATATTCCGACAAGAATACAGGCGTTAATGTGTTATACTAACTGGAAAGATTTCCATGACATCTTTCGGCATATTAGTGAGACAAATGCTCTGAAAAAACGTGCAGGTAATACTTTTCCAAAAACGTATTAAGTGGTAGAGGGGAAGGATAATGCACTATTAAGGATAATTACATTCCTTAACTTTCGCTAATATCGCAATAATGGTGAGCAACTAGAAGATAACGGTGACCTCATTCATTGTTTTACTTCACCCGCATCTGCACCGAAATTGCGAAGACCCCGCATGACAATTTCCTCATCGCTTCGCAATAAAAGCGATCCTAATCAAAATGAATGAGTGGAATCGATTAGCAATGAGTCATTCCCGCAACTGATGCATTAGTATGTCAATGAACCGCCTGCAATGAGGATGACTATATTCGTGCCATTTAGTATCATTTGCGGAATTAATTCAACCAGAGGTTCATTTCTACCAAAGAAATTAGTTTATTCAAGCAAAGAAAACTTAAGGGAGATAAGTTGAGATTATCCTTCTGGCAGGTTCACTAAACTCTCAGAAAACTTTTTTACGAGATGAACTTTAGGTACATATTCATTGGGAGGGCGTTCATATTAAATTCAATCGGTATATTGCATATCCATAACATTGTATAAATGTGATATAATAGAAAAGTAATATGTTTCAATTCACTTAATAATACGTGATATATGCAAATCTTTAGTGAGATCCTAAATATATCCGTTTAATTTTATCCTCACTTGATAAGATTAATTAAAGAATTACTAATCAATCCTCCCAGTACCATGAGCCGATTTATCGGCATCAGCTTTTAAGGAAAAAAGTACCATGAACAATATTTTGGTTCAAGTATGTGGCGTGAGTAAAACTATTTGTAACTAATCCAGATTTGTTGTTACTGCGGTGAAAATTGGGAATATTGTCAATGATTAATCAAATATAAGATTGTAAAAGAAAACTGTGAATTGATATTTAACCACTAGGTACTACATAATTATGACATAATTTTGTTATTTTCTGGAGGCTAAAATTTTATTCACCAGACGCTCTCCACATTTCTGAAAGGGTACACTGAAAATAAAAGGCGGTAGGAGGGTAAATTTTTGTGCCAATTAAAGCGAAGTGCCAAGAAAAGTAGCCAAAGCGGTGATTGACACCAATTTTTGCACATTTATTAAGTGTAAATAACAATAAATATTTGTTTAGTTTTCTCGATAAAAACAAGTGTGAAGCCATGACGTCACAAAAAATTCAGCAATGCACCCAGCCCCTAAAGTATACATAGCGGTAGCCATTTGGCATATTTCCTATCAAATCAATAATACCAGGAACTTTAAGATAATCAAGCGTTGGACCACGAATCATCATTCAATCTGAAACAATCCTTCCCTTATTATTTCCGTTGACTGTTGCTGTCCATATTATGGTAGCTGGTTGGATAGAGTAAAATGTGGAATACGACTGATAAATTCGGTTTAAGATTAAATAGACTTTTGCATTCTCTTTCAGTTGAGTTACATTAAAATAAAAGGATCTGTTACCAGACTAACGAATTGCTATGAGGGAGAATCAATAATTATTGGCTAGCAGTTTCCAGGTAAAAAATTAGTAGGATACTACAACTTGAACACCTATAATGTCATTGAAAAGAAATAAAGGTGTGAAATAAATGAGTTTATCACATGAATTTAGCAAAATGAATACCTACTAAATTTATGAGGTCTTATCCAGTTATGCCATTTGTTTCCTCCTCCGAATAGCTTTCACCTTTCAACTTTCTCGCTCATCAACAACAGTGAAATATGGTGGTTGGTGTCAAACCTTCCTGGCTTAGTTCTTAAGATAAATCACGTCTCGTAATTTATGGTCACAGGAGTATCCAAATTCCTTTAGCAACCCTTACAACATCAACTTGCGCTTAAAATATAAAGCTATCGAAATTAAGAGGACGCATTTTCATTTTTTTAAATCCACATGAATTTAATTATGGTTTAAGGGTAATGGAAAACTAATTTTCTTGAATTTTCACGCGCATCATCACAAAATCATATACAAGGATAGAAAAGTAGACGTTAAAAACTAAATAAATTACTAGATGAAAATAAACCCTTTGTTCCTATAAAAATGCGTCAAATATTGATTTTATTTCAGACAAAATTCGAAGCTAAATTTCAGAATGAGGCAGTACATAACTGGTCCCTCATAAAACATCTACAAATGTAATTAAAGACGCTTCTCATCACAGATGTTAGATGAAGCTGCTATGGTCTTTGAATCCCAGACCATAGCAAATAAGCGAATTATTTCGTTCGAAATGGCAAAAAAACAAACTGCCAAAGAGCACTTTGGGAAAGGTAAAATAAAACCAAAGATGACAGGGCATATCAACAAACTTTAATGCCTTGTCGACATATTAGACCACCTATAAGGTAATTATGCAAGAATAATGTATATATTGAAGTCATATGAAGGAATACGCGTAGTCCCAAAGAGCATTTTGATAGCTTTGTCATATTCACAAAATTACGTATCATATGGCAGGTACTGTATGTGATCTAACCATCTAATTCGTACAACTTTAATTTCATTAAACCCTTCTGGTTTGCCATAGAGAGTTTCCAGCTCCTGATTTATCCAGGTAAAAGGTCCACTAAAAAGGTATTTACAGGAAAGCCTGGTGGTAAGCGTCGAAGAGGATGTTTAAGGTCACGGTAGTGTGAAGACACAAAGGATGATGCCAGGAAACTGGGTTTTAGACGATTGGAGCACAGAACAAAGTAGAGGAAAGATGGGATGCAGAGAGAGGCAGAGGCCAGGGCCATAAAAGAGCTATATCGCCACGGAGTACTGGTATAAAATTAAATTGATCACAATCGAAAAGTTATATTTAAGAAATTCGTTCATTCGAAATGCCTTATATATGGACTTAAACATGGCTTTATTGTAAATTGTAATGAAACCTCAATATTTTGGAATATAATGAGGATATTTATTGAAAATGTACTGTTAAAAACTGACATAAAACAAAACACATGAATAATAAATGTATTCCCATAACTGTGACTTAGAAATTTTATTGAAATTAAGATTAAAACTTTTCCCCAAATAAAAATAACTTTAAAAAAAATTGTTCGCCAGTCAAGTAGATAACCTGATTATCGTATTGCACGTGAAGTCTTTTCGGGTCTTCCACCAGATCAGGTATTAGGTTGCCGACGTTCCAGTGACTGCCTCCGCCATCGTCTAGCCCTGGTGACGATGACGGATGCAGTCACTGACTTCTGACGAGAAGACTTCACTAACACCTACGCCGTGAAAGAACCAAATCCTACATGATAATTTTATTTTTCTAATAGTGTAAAGAAACACGCGCACACAATAAATGATGTTTGACGTTATATATCGGCAACCTAATCATAAAAAAGATTGTTTTTTGTGTAAAAACTGCAATCCCGCAAATAGAAAGACGTTTCCCACCCTTTCACAAAAAAATTGGCAAACGTTTTCAAACTCAAAGCAAAAAATGTCCAATATTTCTTCAGGTGTAAACAAATCAGCGATTGAAATAAAGATTACTGTCTCCATCCGATCAATCCTTGTGCAATGGCGAAAACATTTCATAAGCCCGCATTCGCGAAAACATTCGATTAGCCCTCAAAAAGGCAGATGCACGCCGGTACCGTCTCTTTTCTCAGGTTCCAAATGATTGATGAGCGTTTCCATCGTGTTACAACCTGCATTCTCAACCACCACCACGTTGAATTTAGAGATAAGAATTGGCTGAAGCTGCGTATCTTGCGTCAATCGGCAAATCTCATCATTCTGGGGCGTGTGTATGGATCTCGGAATTTCTGGTGTCCCTGTTTTTAAAGTGACTTGTAGCAAGTAGTTATATAATATATCATCGAACAGAGCAGTTCAAGTGCTAAACCACTGCAGAATGTATAAGCGCTTCGTAACCGTTTTGACAAAAGTAAATCTAGCAGCCACATTGCTTTATATGCCATCTTGGTTTAAAGCCGTGATAATTATTCCTTTCCTCCTAAATGTAAGTCCACGATACCCTCAAACTACGAAAAACTAATCATGATGATTCCTGTGGAAACTTGACATAAAAAACTATGAATACGGACGTCAACTGAAGCATCTTTATGAGTTCTTGTACTTATCAAATGCATGCCACAGAATGCTGGTATTGAGTGATTCTACAGAGAAAATACCTTGACATTACAAAGCATACCAACTTAATTATTCGCTCGAAAAGCATCATTATCCATTATGTCTATTCAATTAATTATGGAATGTATAACAGTTCTCTAAAAATCTAGATGTATTCTACGGATAATTAACTCGCTCTGCCCACTTTTGACTATGAACCCGGGAAAATTACATGAGCAGTCAACACTCGCGTTTTTCAGGCCTCATTAGATACGATCCGACAAATATTTCGGCAGCGCGCGACTTAAGGCCTCACTAGGCAACGTTATAACCATTATAATGTTGCTGTTAGGTAACCGTAGAGTGACGGAATTGAATAATTCCAAGAGCAATTGTTTATTACTGCGCTACAACTTTGTGGAGTGGGATTATTTCTAGACCATTATTGGTGCAATATCAGCTGATTGGGATAAAGTAATTGAATTACGACTTCGTGTCCGTACTCGATCGAGCATGAATCATATCTTCGAAGTTGTTCTTATCGCAAGAAGCGTAAGGTAAAATACACACAGTCCAGTGACCTCTTTTTCTTTATTGGTTCTCCTGAGTAGTTTGACCTTAATTTTCTTTTTTTCTACCATCGATGTACTTACTCCTTACATTTTCATACTCGGACGACTTCGCTAAAATGCAGGTGAATGTTCTCCAATTGACCTCCGCAGCGAGAACATTTTCGCAGAATTAATAAGACCCGTGGCAACATTTCCGAGATAAACACGAGAATTACACGGACAGTAGCGTGTAGACCAATATGACCCGTTATTATAACACTGAAATACAATTTTTTTAATGCTTAAGGGAATTTCGGTCACGTTCGTTAAAATTTGAATTGCGACGGACAAAAATAAGCGAAAAAGTAAGTACACGAGTTTTAATGAGGATGTTCGTGAATGGGTTAGTAGTTCTTTGAAATGAAATATGAGTCACTATGAGTATTTTCATTCATTTCCCACGGAGGGTAAATTTCAGCATCATCAACGGCGACATCTGTTAACACGAAAACGAAATACCTCAGGATTGGGGAAGAGTCCTAATGTCTTTTCGCGGGGATGAAAAATGTTACTTTCCCACTCGTAAGTTCTTGGCGAAGCTTTGCCAAAATAGGTTAGCTAGAGAATAATTTTTTGCCCATTTCTACTGTGTCGCAGAGTTGAAATAGGCAGTGAAAGCCGTACAAGGTGTAATGCGTTCTTCTTTTTCTCCAATTTGAAATTCCATTTAAGCCTTTTGTAGCAGTGGCTCTTCGCCGTTTAAGAGAGAAAAAAAAACATTACGTCCCTTCGAGCGAAAGAAGCAGAAAATAGGGAATGAAGCGAGCAGAGAGTCTCCTTCGAACAGCCGACCAGTCCGCATTCTCATAAGGCTCTTTCTACACTTCTCTCCCCTCCTTTACATAACACAACGAAACTCCTCTCCTTAAGAAGAAGCCGGTAAACGTTCGAAGGCTTCTTCTTTTCAAATGAAGCGCATTCATACGTTAGTAACTCGTGTGGCGGATAGTTAATGCTCTTTCTTCCGTCCTTCCCATCAACCCCCTTTTTCCCTGACTCGCGAACCCTCTTCCTTAACCACGCCACCGACGTCCCAAAGTCGCCGTTATTTTCGGACCCAATCAGCACTATTCTTTTGGCCGGGGAGTGAGTCGACACTCCTCCCCGTCCGTCCTTAACGGAGAGCGGCCGAAAAAGTGACCAGAGGCCCTTCGCCTCGCGGAGTCTCGGAGCAGAAAGAAAACCAGAGCCCGGAGGGAAATGCGAACGGGAGGCGGGCTAAACAGAAAAAAACTGAGGATTTAGGGTGTTTTAAAAAACAACAGTGCTCCAATCTCTCTCAAACACCAAACTTCTTTCAAGGACCACTACAAACAGGAGACAACGGATACATTGACAGAGTGGAATAGAACAATAACGTTTCTGTGCTCTGGATAAGGATGTTGTGTGCGAAGCGGTGAAGTTTCAGTGATATGGTGGACTACGGTGCTTGTATCTCTGCCCAGAAGAGCGAATTCACCAAGTACCACGCTCTTCAACGCACCAATGGAAACTCTAGTCAATAGGTGAGTGTCTGTGCTGCATGATTCTCGCTAGCTGATGCATCGGTCACGGATTTCACGGAAAATAATTTCAACAGATATTGCGTGTTCCGAAAAATTCTGGGTCAATTCGTTTTACCCAAAGAAAAACTGCAAAACGCTCTTGATAACAGGAAAACCAGATGATTCTGGCTAACCTTACATAGAGTGTAGAGATTTTTTTAGAGATTTCTTTTAAACGTATATGTAAACTTTTTATTAGTTTTTTTGATAGCTGCAGCCATCCAATCCAGTGACGTGAGTGTGAATATTCATAATTAAGAATTGACTTGGATAAGAAACTCCCTATGCATTATATAACCGTCCAATATTTTGCCAAATCCTTTTCACTGAATTGTCAATCTTTGTATAATTACGATAGTGATTTCGAAGCAAGTATTTAACTAGGCTTGTGCTAATGAGTGACGTATACTAAACCATAAATAAAGAATAAATTTTCATGCAATAAAACTACCAATATCAAATAATTTCAGGAGTTACTGAGAAAATGTTTGCAACTCCTTTTGGGATATTTAAATTTTTTCTTACAACTTATTCCCTAGAATATAATGAATTCATGTTACGAAAATATTAGCAATTTTTCAAGTAATGAAACTAGTGATAACGTGAGAAAAAACATCTTCTTTTATGCGAATAAGGGCATTATATTTACTTTTCTAAAGAGTAATTTTCATAATTAAATACTACTCATAGTGTATTACATGAAAAATGAAGATTAATTTAAAATTAGATAACCTTTCAAAAGAAAGTGAATAATTTTTATGCGCATCTTAAGTAAACTATTGAGGTATGTTTTAGAAGCCCCAATAATATAGAAGAAAATGCACAAGCTAGAGGAAGATGTGACGTCAATTTCTGGGACTGCGCAGAACGTTTCAAGTAATTTGAAGCAAACAACCACTAATTGAATTTCTTCTGATGATGTTAAATCGCAGTGAAGGACATAGAGCGGCCTCCTTTGAATCTATCATTCTCAATCAGGAAACTTTTATTTACAAGTCAAAAATTATATTTACCTATATTCTCTATATTAAAATCATTTCTCTCTTCTCTATCATTTATCCCACTAGTTCTCAAGAAATTTCTTTTTTTTTGTTCCTGAGAAATTGGGTCACTGAGAATATACCTCATGATAATGTCTTCGGCATGTAACGTAAAGGGATTGCCTTTAGAAATGCTCTCTGCACAATTTTCTATCCATAAGCTTCAGAGAAATATAATATTTATTCTATTCAAATCATAATCATAAAAGAATTCTCAAAATCGCACACATTTTTCTTATAGCTTAAGCAAATGCCATCTTGTTTTTCTTAGTCAATTAGCAGCGCTCAGGTACTTGTTTATTTGATGCAGAGAATATAGAAGGGCTGCACATATTTTTTTTAAATACAAAAGACATTGATTGCAATTGGTGCACAAAAATTGATTGATTTGGTAAGGAAAAACGAGCATGAGTCTCATAGCTGTGCGACCAGCCATAGACAAGCACCGGAGGTCTAAGGTCAGCTAGTTCAATATGCACGTTTTACGGAGCAAATCATCCATTTTTAAAGTAATTAGGTAATTTAAGAAGCCTTATTTTGGCGTATTTTCACGGATTCATAAAGATATTCGTACTCGCTTGACAACGCGTTACATAAAGCATAAGGCAGAAGGCGGGTTGCGTCCCGAGGCCTCCCTCATCGTCAAACCTCCGGCACTGCAAAGGACTATCAATGGACCCCACAAACGCGAGCATGATTAGAATCTTGTTTACAACGGAGTACATGCTTAAAATAACCTATAATGATACTAGTTGTATATGTAAAATATAATATTTAATCGTCAACTTCGGCATTTTCCAGCACGCAGTGTCCGTTTCCTACTTAAACTCCGGAAGTGAAACCATCTGAAAACGAGCCTGAATGTATCGCGTCATAGTTAAAATTATATTATGAAATCACAATATTTCTAAAACTCACAACAAAAAGGCTTGTTTTCTCACCAAATCAGTCCTTGCGTACGCATTTTAATATTTCTCGAATTTTAAAAATAGTAGTCGTCCGAATAGTTAGTCCGGAGGTCAATGGCTCAAAGATTAAATCAATACAAAAATTACATCTTGATTCACTAACTCAGAAATATAATTGTAATATTAAAAAAACAATTTTCAACTCAACGAATTTAAGACATCAGTCAGTGAAATATATGTATATCTTTAGAACCAACTGATTTATCTCCTGTACGACCCAGTTTATTGCATGAGCCCATTATGTATGCTACTGTTACGTAATGCAACGTGGTCCTAAACGAAAGTGATCACTTTTTTCTGCACTCAATTCTCATGGAGAATGAATTCTTTTCTTAAGCAGCCTTAAGACATGAATATAGATTTATAAATTGTAACCAAATGAAATTATTTTTCTAAATGATAACCTAGAAATCCATCTAAGACAAGCCAGCTCCGAAACTTTAGAGCTTCTAGAAAAAGTATTTGTGGTTATACTCATGATTAATCATAAATATGTAGTAATACACATCGGTATAATCATACTGTAATAATCATCGCCAAAACTTTCCGGTCTTAAAGTAACAGTCGCAAAAACTGATGCTTCCATTGTTTACAGAATAATTATTATTTTAACAGAAGAGAACAGGTACGGAATTGTACTACAACAGCAAATAAGTACTTGATTGGATAACTGTTATCTTGATTTTTGCACAGCTAACATGTGATTAGTAGTGATACATGAATTATATCATCAATATCCAACGTATAAAATAATTGTGATAAAATAAACCATTATTTTAAAATGACAAACATGTATAATCCGAAGTAAGGGGCTCTTGGTAGTAAAAATGATATTTCAAAGGCAATTACCCACTAATTACTAATTAATGAAGCCTGTAAAAAATAACATTATGCGTAATTTATTAATATACTAGCAGACCTGCTGGCTGACACGCTACAGCCTGCTGCCTGACTGACACGATACAAAATTAATACATACAGACTAGTAGACCTGAGGCCTGCTTTGCAGGCAGTCTCTGTATGGTGTGCTCTTGAAGAGAACTTGGTGTTTTTTCTTTTTTTTTTGCACTGCTCAAGTGGAAACGGTAGGAAATGTGGCTAAATGAGTGTATAAGTCTCCCAAAAATTAAAAAACATTCAAAATAATTTTTCTTCCCCAAAACAGCAATTGCATTGTTTTAAGCCTTCCCATCCCATGCAAACTTGAGAGAGAAATAAGGTGGCGCGAACTTGAGGCGCGATCGCCGGTGGGGCCCGGCATGCGTTGCAATGCCTCTTTTTCTTTTTAAGCAGGCACACATATACAAATCAGATACATTTACATGTTCAACGTTAATGAAAGAAAATGATATTTTGTGTAATAAAATGCAGTTGAAAATTTTATTCGATTGCTATCAGATATACAATATGTTTGGTCCTACCGCCCTCTGAAAGAACAAATTACTTTTTCGGCTATCCCACTCATGAGCCTTCAACATATAATAGACCGTGTGAAAAGCATGGATTTTCCAGATTAAATCCACACTTGAAGCGAGTTACCTTGTGCATTGTTGATTGCCATTGAGAATGCAAGGCGAACGGGGAACTGTAGTCGTTTGAAATCAAATGGCATGTCGGTGGGAATTATGGGAATACGTGGAATAAGCAAATCTTCTCCTTTTGAATTGCCATTCAGAAATGTCACTTCGATGACGTTTGGTATCAGTGGTTTGACAGTGGTTCCATTTGGTTTGGTTCCATTGCACATTTGTGATGCATTAATGTTGCGCAAAAGAATTATTGGTGCTCCGAGTTTGAGTGGAAATTTGCTCGGTGGTACACCAGAAAGATCCAACAAATTTAAAAACTCAATTGGATAGTTAAAAATCTCGTCCGCATTCATGACGCTAATAATCGATTTGTAGCTGACAGACTCGCCCGAAATTCGTTCGTGGATGGCGCAGTTGATTGCATTGACGTCGGTGTTTTTATGCTACGAATATAGCGCGTTCGCAAAGCCATCGGTGATTTTTGTAATTGGTGACAACTTGTGGAAAAACTTTCTGAAATGATTGTCCAATCGATGGAACAATGATATAAAAGTTCAATGGAATTGCAGTATTTTTCGTGTCAGCATCAACTGATACTTTTCCATTACCGATGTTCAACAATTGTTTTGAAAATATGGTTAACACATTGCGCTGATTTACGCGCATATTGGCCGTTAACGAGAGTTTCTGTACATGTCTCCAAAGATGCGACGCTTTGAGGCAAGCGTTGTGTTCATCAGCTGGTGTTGAATTTGGTATTACTGATCTGTCCGACTCGTGAGCATGCAACATAGTATAATTGATCACGCGAAAATCATGGATTTTCCAGATTTAATCCACGCACTTGAAGCAATCGACCCTTATTGATGTCATTGAGAAGGAAAGGCGAACGGGGAACTGTAGTCGATTGACTACAACTATCAAATTAGTCACTGAATCTTGCCTTTAAAGGCTGCAGGAAGGAATAGCCATTCATAAAAACGTTATAAAATGGGTATGCAAGCCCGGTTGCTAAGGACATATCTACTGTTGAAAAGGAAGAAAAATTGATGAATTTCGAGATAAAAACGTAGTACCTGGACAAAAACGAAGCGTAAAAGAAAATTGACGAAATAATTAAATACTGCATTTTTTTATGCGTTTTATGATGCAAATCTCTGACAAGCAAGTAATTAAAAAAAGCAAATTAAGAAAAACCTGCACCGAATTCAATGCTTTTCTTATGGGGTCAATGTCAATTTTAACAATATTGGGGTAAAAACAACCCCAAAATTTGCCACCTGCCAAACCAAATTTACTACCAAATTATACAGACAGAGAATCCACATTTAATGCACCAAAACTCATTTCTCTAGCTCAAAACCTGAGAGATATAAACAAAATGGATACAGAATGACTGACTGACACGCTACAAAATTAATATATATACTAGCAGACCTGATGCCTGCTTTGCAGGCAGGCTATTGGTTAACCTACCTCAAGAGATCGATATATGGCCGATTATTAAAAACATATTGATAGAGAAACAACACTTAAAAGAAGGCTTATGAAATATCTAGTGCATAAATGGGTAGAAAGCCTTTTTGCCAATTGAGAAAGTATCTTTAAGTTTTTAATTCATACTTCACTTTAATCACTTGTGATGAATAAAAATATCCACCGTTCCACGCTTAAGTCCATACATTTTGTGAATTTCATGCATGCAACCTTCTCCTTACTTCGAAAGGAGTAATTGTTGAAACCACTCAGTTCAATATAATTACAAATAATCAAATAAACAAAATAAGTATTCAACATACTTACGAATCAATAGATAATGCCTTAATATATGAAACTTATTCCGCCTTCTGTAACTTCTTTCACGTTGTCAAATAGTTAAGGTGGTTCCACCGTATAATCACTTAAATGCCATTTCATTCATATTTTGTCTACTTATAGAAAAACGTGCCCTCTATCTGATGTGAGCAACAACATTTACCTTTCCACGCTACTTTACTCTCTAATTGAACTTGAAATTACATGGTGTTCAATGGGAGAATGAGGAAAACATGGGGAAAATAGTATTTTTCCATAAAATATCAATGCCATTTTTGCGGAAAACTGTTTATAAGAAGGAAATTATCCAGAGACATTGAATAAAAATAAAATATAGGCATCTTACCACCTTATTTTTCTAGTTATTGAAGAATTAATGCCGTAATTGAAGTCAAAATGCGGTAATTCGTAGGAAATGGAGCTGCAGTCGGTACCTATGACTGGAAAAAAGTGCTCATTTGAAATACATTCATGGAATAACCTCCATTTTTACTACCTTACTTTTGGTTTTCTATAGGTAACGCATTCCATCAACGAAATCAGGATTTTTTTGTACTAAATACAAAAAATGTGGAATTTAGTATTTGTTTTGACTCACACAGTCGCGGCGGAACCTCCTTAATGCATATTTAGCAAAATACGTAAACAAACATACATAGCAACGTGTACGAATTTGCATAAAAACTCTTTTCCCATATTAAAAGATAGTGAAAACACTCTTTTTTAACACTTAAATTTTCACATTTTCCGATTCGTTGACAAATATTTAAATACGTCTGTTCCATGTGCCCATAATTCTTCTTCAAAAAAGACACCACTCCCGCATCGATCAGATAAGTATCTTCGGAGTTTACCTCAAATTGATGCACCGAGGTCAAGCGTTAAAACATCCTGGGAGGTTTGCAACCCGCACACATTAAAGTTTTTATATCTTTTGGGCGGGAAGGAGGTACAAAGGAAATCTAAAACTACTGATATGTTGTGCGCGGACACGTTCTGCATTGAACGCACTTTTCTCCATCTCCAGAGCTCTCAACCACCGCGAGAAAACACAATAAAACAGACTAGACTGACGGACTGACGGACGGACACCGCTACATCCTTAATTATACTAATAGACTAGCGGACCTGCTGCCTGCTTTGCAGGCAGTCTATGTCTGAGAAAGATAGACTTGCCCTGAAGAAAGTGAACCCGGGAGTCCCGAGAAACTTTGCAAAAACTTTTAATGGTTGGTCATCGTGGGCAAGCATGGTTCCATCAAAGCTGGGGTTCTTAGAAAATCAGTTAGGCATTTTTTGCACATTGCATTGTTTTAGGTGCCCCACTGGAAATTTTACTTCCCCAAAACAGCAAGCACGGGAGCAATATTTGACATACATTAAAATATACTGGTAATGAATTATCTCCGAGGTCAGTTTCTCGCACATTCATATAACATTCGTAATGGTATAAGTAATACTTCTATACTTTCTACGTGAAGTTTATACCAATATTGAGATAGCGAGACGCGCAAATGTATTGAAACCTTTATGACCTTTGATATTTATCCAGACACTTTCATGCATGGAAAACTGTTGAGGTTCATTTCACTTACGCAAGCTAATCGTATATCTTATGTAATAAAACAAAATCAAGGGAATGGCAATATGAAAACACTTAATTGATTATATTAACGTTGAGCTTACAGAAATTTGACAAGAACCTTATTGTTTTGGAGTGGCATACATTTAAACATTCACCCGGATAAAATCTAAATATATTCACTAACTGCCGAATTTCGCCTTCATTCGCGTAGAAGTAGCTATATATCAAGGGAAATAAAAGAAACCAGAGAGAAAGAATTTCAAATAAGGTTAATCGCTAACTAATTAACACATGACTCTTGTCTACTAATTTCGTTAATTGAAAGAAAATACTACGAACATGCTGCTTCTTCTGCACTACTGCTGCTTCTGCGTAAGTGTAAAAAGGTTGGCAGTTTACATACGAATTATACACTTCAGGAATTACAGCAATCACTCCAGTGAAAAAATTCCACTAAACTATAGTATTATGCCAGAGTCACTTCATCACATATGCTTCAGTTTTGTGAAAAATTGTTCCAAATCTTCTCAAGCATGTGGCTACGATCCTTCACCAAAATTAAAAAATAACCCACTGTCATTTGACAGAAATGAAAATAAAGGAATACAGATATCGTAAAGCAATCGACATTTACCTGAAATATATAAATTAACAACGCTTATATGCCCACACCGGTTTTAACTGATTGCAATTTAATGAGTACTGTTTGTTTACTTCACCGTTGCTAACCTAAATAAATTCATCGCTGTTAAGCAGTTTTCCCGGATTATTAGCTTAATAGCCACGGATTTTTGCATTTTTCTTTGCACCACCAACTGCTAAAAATCCAAAACTACTACCAAGTCATACAAACAGAGAATCCACATATAGATTTCATTTTTCTTACAGGACGAATGTAGTTTCTGCCCCTTCCTTTTTATTACTCTTAAGTTCGACTCTACTTCACTCTCTCAAAGTTAGTCGATAACCATTGCTCCATCCCCCTTAACGGTATGTAATCGGCTCCCTCTCCTTCCCAAATCGCACAACTCTTCCCAAAGTCCTCCGTCTACACTTTATTTTATGTTTGCTCCGCGTAAACGGTCTAAAATTTAAGGATCAAGAGCTGCTCAGGCCTCACTCATAATGCCGTAGGCGTAGATGCTTAGTCACATTTAATTTCATCATGTCCTAATTTAGTTCATCAATACAGATGTGGTGATATTTCAACACATCTGTATTAATGTGCTGAAATATCAACACATCAATACAGTTTCCTTAATCCTTAAAATGGCGTAGTGAAAATAAAGCAATGGATTCCAACATATATTATATGGGATATTTTCCTCAAGTCCTGCAGTCAAATAATTTGAGGCTATTACTACCGTATACCTTTCTCTGTTTTAAATGCAATTTGTTAATGCATATAAAGAGCTACATAATTCTTTATGATGTATCCACATGGAAAAACCTGATACGTACCAAAATGAATAACGCTCAATTCATCCTTCCGACATAAAACCTCGACTGATTATTTCCTAATCTCCATATGTTAAATATGAGAGAGTACTGTGAGATATGGGATGAGACTAGGATTGTACGGTATTCAAAAGCCAATATAACAATGTATAGTACATGTATCATCGCCAAAGACGCGACGTATCACATACCGCATTGCATCATATTACAAAACGTATTTCATTGCATCTGATATTGAAAGACACACGTGTATCCCGTTGTGATAAAATTCTCTAAATGTACGGCATATTACACACGTCAGTTGGTGAATCTCAATATCGCACCGTCCTAAATTGAGTTTCGGATGAATATGCAGTCCTGATTCTGCTAAAAAAAAGCCCTGTGGTTAACTTAAGCTCTGTGGAAAGACAGTTTTGGCTTGATATTCTATTACATCAACTCCCAGCCAAATTCAATCCAAAATGTAGATATAGTGTTGCTGAGCGTGGACTATTATTTGAGACCGATTACTTTCTCCTTCATTTCATGGCCTTAGGGAACCTCTTATTTTAATTTTAAGTTAGTAATCTGTACAGACGCAGCATTACAGTCAATATATAGTTTCATACAGAACAATGCGTAAAATACCCAAGCTTGCACAATCAAATAAGGTTGACAAAGTAACTAAGTTAATGATGAAGGTGAAGAATTATTGACGGGGGAATGAGATGGAGCAATCTGGTAAAATTGTTGTAGGGATGTGAAAACGGAACGTGATGTGAGTTTAGCAGAGAAGTGAGGCTGAAGAAGAGAGAAGATTTATAAAGAGAAAACTCGAGTACAGTATTACAAAGAAAGCATGCATGAAAGTCAACAGGGGACTCTAAAATTGACTGGGAAGAGCATTGCAGGGAAGTTTAGGGTAGAGTTCAGAATATACCTGAACGCTCTGGAAATACAATGCAAATTTAAAATCCAAAGTTTCTTGCGAAATAGAGTGGAGTTTGTAAATAATGAAGAAATAAAACGTGCAATTTTGCAATGTGCTATTTCTTCACAATGCAAATACAAAGATCAATGATCAATATTAGCAGGCAATGTTTGACGTATTTTAACGTGCCTTTAAAAACTTTAAGAGGATGTACCCAACTATCTTGTATCTTGAAATTGACTCCAAAGTGCTTCCTGGAATAATCATGTGCAGTTAACGTAAAGTTCTACAGTATCCGAACGAGACGAAGTGATACTTTGCCAAAAATTATCGCGCAACTTTATCCACACCACACATTAAACAAAAGAGACGAGATTTTGGAAGTAGCATGTTATTCAGGAGCGCTGGTATGAAATAAATCCAATTAGTCTTGATTACTTAAAAAAAAAAGGAGAATGAAAAAGGATAAAAGGATAACCACAAACGGATGAGGGGGACGGTAACACACAGCATCCAATCTGATTTGCTCACTCCTTTGCTCGTGTTTACGTGGTTTGGGGAGGTCGGCTTTTACAAGAGCCTTCTGGAATCGGATTTAGGAGCAATGAATTCAATCATAACCTCGTATGTTTTCCACCTATTTAATTTTCTTTTTCACGTCCTATACGGTCTATTTTATAGTCTCTTTAAATGAAGCCCCCATTTTTGTAATGCCTCTCCGGTCTGGTCACATCCATAAAACGTACCTACGCTTGGTCGCTTTCAGCTCATCTTCCATGTTAACTACCCTGATCCTAAATGTCATTCATCCCTTTTACCAATGCAGGATTCTCTGTTCCCCGGATTTCGCAGTTTTTCAATAAACTAAACACATATCTCTAGATGTTTCTTTTTCTTATATCAAGCCAGTGGCACCTAAAATCCCGGGCGACTATCTGGGGCGTGCCCTCCGGGGGAAATGCCAAACAAATTTAGAAAGTTTTATATGCTTCGCTATCCATTTATTTTGCTATTCATTCACACTTTTTCAAATGTCTATCTGGCAGCTAATAGCCCCAAAAACCGACTAGGACAGAAAGAACGGAAGATATGGGAAGAGATATGCGTATGTCTTGATAGGGGGATGCCTTGTTTCTTCCCGTATCGTTATGGAAGTACCATTTGAATCTCGTGCTTGGAAGAAATGGGGCTATTTCTTTGAGTGACAAATAATACTAAAAACTTTGAATGAAATTAGATACATGGTTGCTTAAAGATATGTAAGATAATTTATTTGTACAATGGAATGAATTAAATGTCACGCAAATGAAACACCTACGCCAATGCAGTTGAACTACACTTGTACCCTCAGTTTCACAATCCATTCATAAGGAATGGTTGAAATAAGCATCGAGGGTATTTAAAAAAAGGAAGTGTCTTTACTTTAAACTCTTAAGCCCGGTTTTATAATGTACGTTTTATGCTAACCGAGTGATGAAGTTACATTTTAACGTTGCGGTGATGTGAAATGCGAGCTTAGATTTTGTTCACCCGACTGATAATTAGTTGATGAGAACAGTGTCAACGCATGTCATTGGCATATCCACTTCGGTTTTCTTAGATTAATAAGAGATTATAGATCCAGGTTTTAATACTACAAAACTTAGAACTTGACAAATTATATTTCCTAGGAATTTGAACTTTGAATCTGAACTTTGAAATTTATAGTGAGTATGTCATGCCTCCGTCGTGATAGAAATTTAAAAAATGCCTACGTAACGTTTTAGAGGATATGTACAGTGGGTATTTACCCACGCATCTGCCGCCGAAGTATGAGGGCAATATGCTCAAATTGTCGCCTCTTTCCCACAGCCATTCCACCGGAAGAATTCTGGGAATTTCGCCACAAAACTCCAGATATAATGGTCTCTAGATTTCCACGCGAAGTGAGAGGAAGTGCAAAGCACCATATACATTGGAGGAAAAAAACATCAGAGAAGGCTATTGAAGAGAAAGCACAAATAATTCCCCCTGTATCCCAAAAAACTTCCTTTGTTTCATTTAATGGCTACAGTGTATGCTGCTCTGTTGAATTAATTCTTTTCCACCACGATAGTTTTATTTGATCCGGCGGCTAAAAATGATTTACGTGCGAAGTGACGGCGTATGCCCATCATGACAAATTCAGACGGTATCGCTCTGATACATCACGAGTTCAGGAGGAAATTATCGAGTGCGCATCACTTCCATCAATTCTGAGGGCTCCCGGCCGCAAAATGACGGGTCACCGGATAAAGCACTGGTGCGTAAATCATTTTTACGTAAAGTTTGAACCTCAAATGAACACATAAGGGCATCTTTAGCAAAACGGTGCGCTTTCGTGCAAAAGCCGTGCTGCGAAGGTGATCGCAACATTTTTAAGTAAAAACACGAAATAACACTAACGAAGGGTATCCTCTGTAACGGTAACCCTCGTGGGGAAGGAATAATGCGTATTTGAGTGAAAAACCATCCGGGCATATTCAAAAGCCATCTCCTTATACCCCTTAGAAGTTGAGCTGAGATAAATTAAACGAACTGAGAAAAGTTGACCACGTAAAATTACCGCTGTCAAATGGAATAAAAATCTTTATGAAACTTACTCAGCAATTCTTAAACCGTCTTTTTAAGTAACTTGAGTTGAAGAACCTTATGCTAGTCCTACATCACGCATTGATTTTCACCTTTCACAATGAGCTTTGGTGAGTTCATTTTATAAACTAATGGATTGCAACTACGTTTATTTCACACAGTTTTAAAAAGAAACTATTTTCTTAAACTTCATGACTATTTTTTTACGTGCATTCCTTAATTAAACCAACATACTCATTATTTAAAGACGTTCAGCACAAAATAAAGATTTATCTATCGGCCTTGAAAGAACAACCCCTTTCAAATACACATTATTAGCCAGAAAGGTCATGTTCTAACTACCGATGGCTGCTGACGAAAACAAACTTTGATTAAGAGCGCACAACATTGCTCATCATAAAGCATAATCGCGTGCTCATACTGCTGTGCGTGAAGTACAGAAGGTTCAATCGATGCTTCATCTACAATAGAGTCAAATTTAGCGTTTCTCAATAACGAATGCATTTTTTATGGCTACGCCAGTATGTGATGAGATTAAAGGTAATTATGGCTAAGCGACGAGACGACATAAGTCGTTCATAGCACATTTCGATATAATTCCAAGTAAAATTTGAGCTGCGCTCATAGATCCGAATTAGGGTAATAGTTAATGGCTAAGAATATTTCTATTTCAGAAACCTATTTACCATAAAACAACTGGTGGCTTCCTCAGTCCGTCACCGAAGCTTTTTGTTTTATAACGTGAGCACATGATCACGCATATACAAGAATTAATGACAGTTAAAAACCGAACATCACATAATTAAATTACGTGACCACTATGATGTTATAGAACGATAAATAAGTACCTTTGAAATAATATTTTGCTATACATTTAGGATAGTTCCTGACAATCTTTCATCACATATTTTTCATTAAATTCCATTAAATATTGCTTAAACTTTTGAGTGTTACATCATATTAAACGACTCGACCAATATTTATTTACTATAATATAAATAAAATATGTTTTCTAAAAAAGTCCCAAAATACACCGCATTCTCCTCTTTTTCTCTGGAGCAAACAGAGCATTTGAAAACAATTAGTTACGACAGTGCAGTACTTGAGAGAGCCCCCCTAATACTTTTGTATTTGTGATTCTACGTTGAACTGTTCTCATCAGTGAAACAAATAATCAAAACAGCGCTTTTGACAGCAAGGTAATGGCCATGACATTGAATTAAATACAGATTGATAAAGGCTGAAGATAAATCTAATGGAACTACTCACTGAGATTTATACCTTTTTGAAATATCATGCATTTTTTTCCCATTCAAGAAATATAAGCAATAAAGGCGCTAACTATAAGTATGCTTGTATTCTGAAACGGGGAACTAAGTGTGAATTCAAAGTAAAATTCCGTCATGTGAGCGAAATTCTCAAAATACATACATCAATGTTTTACCAAACAAAAAAATCACCATCAGACTCCACGACTCACTAGTTAATTCTATTCACTACTAATATTGGCGTCATTGACAATCTACTATTGAATTATCTCAGGAAGAAATATATTTTAGAGGTGTGATTTCCAATGAAAACCTTTACTCTTGTGTCTAATTTGTTAGGCCATAAACCTTATAAACCAAATAATAACATTCTACAGATATCTGTATAAGACCGGCCCCTATGTAAATACGATACATTAAGTTAGACACCACTCTCGTTGAGAAGTGTCTCCTAAGACTTTCGTTGAGAGTAGATTAACCCTTTACTTATCATCCTAACCACCCAAAGCTAATGGCGAAAATAACCATAATAGTAGATGACCTCCTAGAATAGCCAACCAACAATCGAACGTTCTATCTCCCGTATTGTACGCTTTTTACAGATTTTATAGATATGAAAATAAATTATGCAGTGAGAAATAGCCATGTATACCTCAGCCAAAAATTCCAACGTGATAGTGAAATCTGCATATCCAAAAAGAGAACCAGAGTTCCGGATCGATGATTAGATTTAATCAGCCGTAAATCTTGGACTCCGAAAATGTTGATCGCACCCTTCTATATTCTATGGCTCTTGAGATTCGCTAGGCACAGCGGAACAGACCAAATAGGCCGATAAGTCCGACTAATGTTAATCAAATGAACAACGAAGCAAATAAATACTTTCTCATTGAGATAAAAAAATCTAGAAAGGTTCTCTCACGATGCTTCTCTTCCTGCCTTGGCAATAAGCACGCAAGTTCCGGGACCAGAGAAAAATTTGCGACGTTACTTACTTCACGGGACATACCTAACTGCCTCCCATCATCCATATCGTCCTCGAGTTCTGCGGGAAAACACATTTTGGGGAAGATTGGGGTCACTCGGAGAAAAGACTTGCTGTCCCCGCATGATTTACCACACCGTCCAGCACCAGCAGCAGAGAGACCGGTCTATCAGCCAAATTATATCAACCTCTTTATTTTTCAAAATTTAATTAAAACTTAAAGACATTTCTATCTAAAGCCCTTTCCATATATGTACCGTTTTCCCGCTTTTTTAAGGTCGATACACATCGAATAAGAGAGCACAAAGCAACTTAAGGCTGTTCACACCTTACACAAGATCATGCCTAACGACCATAACTTAGGACAGTTGAACTAGAGGACCTGAATCAGTTTGAAAGCATAATTCGTTAACGGATTGTAGCCAAATATTTAATTTTTTAGAGTTGATAATGTTTCTTCGCTCTTTAATAACACATTTTTGCTCATAGTATTACGATAGTTATATCTAATTTAATAATCATGAAATGTGAATTCATTCTTATCCAGACTGTATATTTTTTCTATTTCCAAATGATTAGCTATTGGACTCGATTCAAGATTTTTTAGTTCATAGTCTTCTTTGCATTGTTTTCATCACATGTTACTGCCCACTTTTTAAGAATGTGCATAATATTCTACCATACAGCGATGGGATAAGTAACACAGAGAACTCAATGAGTCTCCAAATTGCACCATTGTATAGCTCTATATAATCTACCTATTATACCTAAAAGATCTTAGGCTTTCCCAGCGAATAATATTTGTAAAATCTTCTCCGGTTTGGTACCGGGTAAGGCTTTTAAAGGCAAACGTTTCGACGAGTAACTCCCTCATCGTTAGGGCTGAGACTGATCCGTTATCAGTCCTGATGACGATGAGAGAGTTACTGGTCGAAACGTTGGCTTTTAAAAGCCTTACCCGGTGCCAAAACCGAGAATATTTTACGAATACCTATCGATCTACTTGCTCATTTAATCCCCTATCCTAATATCTCGATGATGAGCGTAGAGTTGAGCCTTTCGAGATATAAGTTTGCAGAATGATGGAAAGGATAAGCTTGTTGGAGAGCTGAAAAGAGCTGAAGAAGAAAAATGAACCGTAATGGGCTGTTGAAGAGAGTGATCAATGGAAGAGTCTTGGGAAAGGGGGAAAAGGTAGCAGGATATAGGTAGAGAGGGGATATTTGACCCCATTAAGGAAGGTAGAAGGTTTGAAGATATAAGAATGAGAGTAATGAAGTAATTCCGTGATTCCTGACACAACTGATTTGAATAGACTAAAAAATCTGAAGTTAGCGAGCTAAGTAAGAAGAGCCCTCGAACCTGCCAATTTTCATTGGTAGAACACCGTGTTGTACCGATACATCTACTAATGAATGTACACATATATAAAAATATAGAGGGCTCTGTTTAAGAGGCCCAACAAAGTGACTTTTGAGGAGAGCGTGTTTTCAGTTCCGTATGTTCCTCCAGCAAATCAGAGGAAGTAATAGATCTCAAGAATTGCTGCCACGTAGAGACAAATAATTGAACTTAGGACTTAGTTCTCTATTGCACTAAAAACTTTACGACTCTAGCCATCCTATACAATTCTTAGTTTATGTCAAAAATGATCTGGCCCACTATAACACTGAGCCCTGCATATCTAACCATCTAGTCTCTCTTGCTCACCTACATCCTCACTTTCCCTTTCTTCCGTCGTCACAGGCATTATTCACCCATAGCTCTGGAGCCATATCGGAATGACAGAGACCTTACGGGAGAGTTGAAAGGGAGATAAAGGGACCGAGGTGATTATTCAAAGAGATTCCCTTCTCCATAAGAGATCGAAACGTGAGAGGCGAAGCCAGTGTTAACGAGCTTGACCGGGCTGAAAAAATTTAACATCCTAAAAAATCGACGAAAAATGTTGCTAGTAAGTATATATTCCCCTAGATTGACACCATAAGCCGAAATGGTATTATATTTTGCATTGAGATTCATAATGGCATGCAACCGTCTAGCTTTTTAGAGGAACCGCCGGGAGTATGTAGATTTTGCTGGCTCTTAACACAAAATCAAATAATTAAGCGAAAAAATAAAAGAATTTCAACGATCCGTCGAGGTGCGTTATTTATTTGATTTAATGATGAAGTTTTTTTCTTTCTTGCTTTTCACTTCGTGTTTAGAATATGAGAATGCACTAATGATCTCCAAGATCCATTTTGTGACATACTGCAGGAAGGAGAAACTCGAGAGATCTTCTCGGTCTCGTTCTATCCTCGAAAGTAGTAAAGAAACATGAAATATGCAAAAAGCGTGTAAACGAAAAAACAATAATCCAAGAAATCACCAAATAATTCCTTCTGCATCAATACTTTTAATATTTTACTACGGCCGGACACTAGGGAAAAAGATGGAGCTCAATTTAACACGTTACGACCAGCATATAAAAACGGTAATAAGAAGACAATGGCGGAAGAAAAATAGTCATCAATAAGGGTAGAGTGAGTTAAAGGGAAGTCTCCCCGTAAGGGGTTATAGCAAAACTGGGGGTTAAGAGGTTATGAATATATTCAAAAGATATTTGACTATGGAACAGGATAGAAAGCAACTACAACTCAATCATCCAATCCTGTTTCACAATCTAAGGTGTACAAACACAGGCCCACCACATATTCGAGGCTCCGGCGAAAAGCAATCTTTTGACTACCTTTGACTCGCTTCTACTTCCTTAACCCCACACTCCTTTATGACGTGCCTTTTCCTCGGCCTCCTCTCAAGAGCTACCCTCCACCCTTCAAACACTTCCATTTCTCACTCACTCGATTCACAAACCCTCCTTCGCAGAGAAACACTCCTCTCTCCCTTCCCACCGTTTTTCCACACCCTCCGACCTTTCCCTCTTTGGGGCTGGCTCCCATATCCCGTCACCGATCTTGCCAAGTTCCCCTCTGGTCCCTCTCGCTCTTCCCACCATTCCTCCTCCCCTCATTCTCTCATCGATAACAGGTCTCGTTCCCCGCCATTCGCGTTCATCCCTCAAAATCTTTCCATCCTCCCGTCCAGGGTTACCGCGGCTTCCTATTTCCTACCGGATGGATTACCCTTAATGGTATGTCCTCCCGAAATTGTGTCCAGTCACCGACCTCTTCGGCTTCCAAGTTTTCCCGTCCAATCAGACTGGACACTCGCCCACAGGCGTTTTCCATCACAGCGAATTCCAGTTTTTTTACTCAGAATGTCCGAGTTTTTTCAAAATTCCAAAAAAAGGTATTCAATGTTCCAGTTTTAAATGACAAAAGCTTTTTTTATATCGACAAACAGGCCTGCTGTTCTCTTATTATTATTGAGTACATCAAAGATATCAGAGCATAACTGTAAAATTGCATCTTCAGAGCTTTTGCCTTTTAAAAATCCGAATTGCCTATCGCTAAAGAACTTGTTAGTTTTTAGGAAATTTAAGTTGAATTTTAATAATTTTTCCTAAAACTTTAGAAAAAACAGGAAAGAGCGATATTGATCTATAATTACAAACCTTTGTTTTGTCACCTTTTTTGAAAATTGGAACTATTACAGCAGTTGTTAACTGTTTTGGAAATTCACCCGTTATCATACTTAAATTTTCTATATATGTAAAAACTGGTGCAATGAATTCATTTACCGCTTAAATTGTATTGACCCTGACTCTGTCATGATCCATTGATTTTTTGGACTTCATTTCTTTAATAATATTACTAACCTCTTTCAAATCTATCGGAAACATATACAACGATTGCATTATAACACAGCTTGGAAACCAATGGTCATACTCTTTTTCAATGCAATGACAGTAATTAGTAGACTCGCAAGTCAGCCTCTGTACAACTTCGCTAAAATATTCGTTGAATTCATTTGCTATATCTTGAGCACGAAACAACAAATTACCATTTTCAGGTGATTGTTTCTTTTCAATATTGTTTCCCGTCCGGTCCCTACCAAAGATGTCATTCAAAGTTCTCCATTGTTTTGCCGAGTCATTACCATTATTTGAAAAAAGTGTCAAATAATAGGACTCTTTGCGCTTAGCAATGTCATAATCGAGACGGGTCTTATAAGAATTATAGTACCGTTTCAATTTCTCATTATACGGTTGACTCCTCATTTTTTTATATAAAATATTTCTAAATAATTCTGTTGCATAAATCCTTTGTTATCCACGGTATTATCTTCCTATACTTATTTCTTATTTTAGTAATAAACTTGGGACAGTCAATACCTCGTTCGATTATTTCTAGAAAAACCGCAAAAGCTTTGGTAACATTTGTTTGTTCATACACATCATCCCAGGTACATTGACGAAACTATGCACACAAGGAATGGAGATCAATTTGAACAAGAGACTCATCAATCATCTTTTCACATTATTTTCTTGTATTCAGTTTTAAATCGCATAAGATTAGGTGATGATCAGATATACCTAGATCTAGCGTTTTTCCTACGCATTCAAAATTATCTTTACTCCTATAGAATGCATGGTCAATACACGACTCAGTGTATTTAGAGATCCTTGTAGAAGTGCATATTAATTGTTCAAGGCCAAAACTCGCCATTATCGTTTGATATTGATAAGCATTAACACACTGGCTCAGAATACATAAATTTATGTCGTCAATAACAATAAAATTACGAACTCTAGAGCCATCTAGTACACTTTGCAATTCTTGAAAAAAATTATTGACTGGGACTGAAGTCTATATATAGCTACAGCAGTTATTGACACATTTGATTTTAATTCAATAGTTATTTTTAAGATATCAGCAGATGACATTTCGGATAACATATTTGACAGACAAGAATAAGTTTCAAGTACATATACAATCACTCCTCCAGCTCTATAATTATTGTTACATTTTTCAAAATGATTATATCCCGAGAATGTATAAGCCAGAAATTCCATATTCATTAATCCATATTTCTGAAAAATTATTATGTGAAGCGTGTACTTTAAATTTCCATGTTGAAATAGAAAATAATCAAAATTTGCTCGTAAACTCCTTATATTTTGATGTATTATCTTAATATTACCACAGGCATAAACTTCTTGAATTGAACGGTATTCTTCACAACTTTGAGTCATTTTAAGAATAAGGATATATATTAATCTCATTTAAACAGAAAATCATAATTTTGTCAAACAAATTAAATTAAATTGAAGAATACAGTTAACGACGGGTAACAAAAAAAACTTGAGAGAGAAAAATCTAATAAATTACGACACGTGAAATTATCAAAATTCGCTCTAAGACTTCTTATATGCATTTGGGAATGGGATGGTGAACAACAGTGCGAACACAACTTTAATTTATAGTAATATCAAAATAACAAATAAAAACTAGCATTTTATGCACACAAAATACAGGCTGATAAATTGGCCAGAAGCAGTTTTTGCACAGCCACCAAACATGATGATCGGTCACATGGTTAAAAAAGAGTTACAGAGGGGTTTTTTGATCTACTAACCGCTCTCAGGGCTCCTGCACAACTACTCATGGCAGATGGCTAGGCGTGACCCTACATAATGCATTTTATTGTATAGTTGATAGGAGAAAGAAGATGCATTTGAATTTTTTTTGGTGAAATGGATAAAGCCACTCTCCTAGAGCCACATAGGCACTGCCACGCCACCTGTTCATCTTGTGTTGTCCGTGGGATTGGCATTAACCGTAGAATAGAAACTACCCGGGGAATTTTTTTTTCATCTCAATCCAATTTTCATTCAATGCAAAAATCGGATTGAGAAACATAAGTAATAGCTTAAAAGCTTTTGATTACTAAAAATCCTTGATCCAAGTAATACTCGTATATTTATAGCCATATTAATTAAATGATATGATTTTTAAAAAGCATAATAATCCAACAAATATATGCCTACACATACGAGTAACTAAATGGTAGGGCTGCTTAAAGAGCCATAGTCATCTAGTGGCAAATCAGCCAAGGCGGCAAATAGTAAGATTTCACGTAAAATGCCAATAGCCATTCACGGTAAAGATAGCTACTCTCTATATCCTAAAACCAAATTCTTGACGTGCTTCAATCGAGAACAAGAAAAAACAGCCTGGACATGTTAATTAAATGATCAAAGTTTAAACCACAAGCTGATTTCTCATAATCACTCGTTTTTACATCAGTATTTTCTTAATTAGGCTGGTATATAAAATATATATATATTGTGAGGAATAGAGTGATTTTTATTCAAATGGCGGACTTAAAAGGTAGGTTTCACAAAAATTAATACCAGAATTATTTAAGAGTAAAGAGTAACTTCCTTACTGTTCTGAACTGAATACTTATGAGCTTTCTATCAGTTGTTCACATAGGATAAGTGGCCATCGGATCTGTTAACGTTAGTGCTAAGTTAGCAGATAGTTAAACTGTGCATCTTGGCTAACGCAAATCGAAAAAGGGAAAAGGTGAGACTACTCCCAAATAAATTTGTGCCACAAATGCTTTCTACGAACACTTTTAGATGCAATGCATGTATAAAATTAGCTGAGTAAAGTAGATGAAAAATCTTCGGTAAATCTCCAATATGCATAAATCAGTTATGAATAAAAACAATTTGATTTAAACGGGGTTCAAACCTGGGCCACCCAATTTCCGGTCAAGTTTTTTGGCCAGTTACAGCGCCGGGCAATTTTTACATCGTTTTCAGCGGTGTAACTAGATTTTCTCGTCCACAATAATGATATGAACGGCGTGACGACTAAGGTACAGTTTATAATACGATGAAAGTAAATAGTTCGCTAAGAAAATTAGAAATGATTAAACAACTTCGCTAGTGACCGTTTGGGCTAGTATTTTTTTACAATTGTAATATCGACGCCTCAAAGGTCTCTTACAATTAGTGTGTGAAAAATTCATTTCCCTTCCGCGAGAGCACTGGAGAATATCCCTCGAAGGAATGGGATGGGCTAAGGGATGAAGGGGAGGAAGGGTTGGCTGTAGAGATAGTGGACCGGAAGAGGGGCTGCTTCCGTGGGTTGGATCAGACCCAAATAAAACCACTAAGTCCGTCTGTCTCCTGCGGCTAATCCTCCGCAAATAATCCTCGACGGCTTCCTCCTTCCCCACGCTCTCTCGACGGTTTCCGGAATCATCCCCCTTTTTTCTAGTATCTCTCACTCCAGGAGCAGGGTCCTCTCCTGTGGCAATCTCCCGCCGGAGACGAGGAAAAAATGCGAAGGAAGGGAATTCATTCCGCTACATTCTCTCACATTCCGCCAACCTCTATACCTACTCTCCACAGCAACCCCTCCCGATACACAATCTTCTCGCCACCCTTTCATTTGCCGCCCGCACCCTCGAGGGTCCTGCAACCCACTACCTTCACGTACATACTCTTCCGACCACCCAGGAAAGCGGACATCGCACTGGAAGCTTCTTTCCCCTGCGCTATTACTTGCGTGTAACCCGTGCTCACGGATCTCCAGGCTGAGAAAACTTGGCCCGTGAGTAGGTTGGCTCTTTTTGAGGGAGGCGGCAAAGAGATTCCGTCTCTAGGAAAGGAATGGAAACGAAGAAGTAGAAGCCTGTCTTTAACGTAATACAGCCGGTTGAAAAAATTAGCGTTTCGAAAAGATTCGATGGGAATTTTTCGTGACGTTACTGAACTAAACTGTCACGATATGCTGAAATTATACTTTTCCACATTGGGTTTCAGAATTGCGAAAAAAGGCCCTTTTATTTGGTGAATTTGTAGATTATGATGACTCCCTTTACAAATTCTACGCATTATGCGAAAAAAATCAGCCAATGTAAGTTATCAAACACTTGAATAACTGCTAAGGATTTACTTTAATTTGATTATTCTTAGCTCTTTCCAATCGTGCATACTAGGTGAAGACAATGTAATCATTCGTAATAGCCGTTGGTCGGCTACTTGTGGAGATGACCGATAAATTGAGTTCATCTGCACCAACTCACTAAGTAGATCGGTGGAGATAGCATAACTTGGACATAAATTTTAGCATTGGCTAGGGCATGAAGAAAGTGGATAAGATTCCGGGGTCGACAAAAGCCTCCTGCTATCTAAAAAGTGCAAATGAGTCTACAGTTCAACGTCCTATCCGACGGATAGAGCAAAACTGCGTGAAAAGTTTTCCTAATAGCACTAAACTAGGGAGAGAGATTCCACGGGAAATCTTCGCCACGGCTAGGATTTGATAAAAAGCCCTCGGGATGGGAAGCCAGTGCTCTAGCATCCACACCAGCCCGATCACCAAGCGACGTTGTAAGGTAAGGGTAAAGGAATGTCATGTGCTCGTCTTTCCTACTACACTCTTCATTGAAGGCAGTAGCAGGCACCCATGGGTAGACATTCCAGCTTCCGTGCCAACTAGGTCCCCCAATTTCGGTCTACGGTAATCTTAATTAGCCTGAATAGCGCTAGGAAGATATTTTCCCTTAATACATAGGAGCAGGGGTTGTTTTGCGCGTACAATTACAGAAAGGTGTAAGTACGGCTCACCTTATAGCTTTCTATTCTTACCTGAACTTTAGTACAACTGATGGAACTACACATATCGACTGTGGCAGTGAAACTATTAGATGTCAGCTAAAGCATTTTCAAAGCTGTGTAGTTTAAGTACGCCTGACACACCCATCTCCAGTGTGGAATTCCCAAATCACAGCGACAAGAATAGGGACCACTGATTGGATCGCACTTCAATCGCTTGTTTTACGTGATGCAGGAGTTACAACTTTTTCAACTACGTTCAAACACCAAGGAAACTAACACATAATAGATAACGTGCATAGCCTAAATCTCATTTCATGAATCCACGATTTTCATTGGATCACACTCCGATGAACGCAAGGAAAAATTATACCATTTTAAAAAAAGCTCAATAAAATGACCAGAAAATCCCCAAACAGCACGCAGAGCTCGACGCAGGGAAAAGCACGTTGTGTGAGCCCGACTTAAGGTTGAATCGAAGGAGAGAACGCCCCGTGTGACTTCGACTTTAGACACCATCCTCTTTTCAGCCCTTCCTCCTTACAAACCCTCTCCACCCATCCCAATTCCTGCCTCGACTCGGCCCAAGAGGCCATGGCTCGATTCCTTTCACAATCCTCTCTCTTCCTTTCGTTCGTTCATGCAGCAAACACAACCCTCGTTCTCTTCTTCCTGCTTCTTATACGCCTCCCGGATATTTTTCCATTGAGAGCCCTCTTGCGTCTTCCGGCCCCGACTAATGCCCTGCTTCTCCTCTCCATCACTTACCCGCGCCTTCATTTGCAACAGCACGTCGCTCTGTTGGAGATCATATTTCGGGGATGTGCGACATTCAAATTTAAATTTCGCACTGCGACATAAATTCCATCCCAAATAACGTGAAGCATGGCATGTCACATAATATTCCATGCCAAACGATACTGTGTATCGCATGACATCGTGCATTGAATCATTACGAAATTTGATGCAAATCACTATCAATACCACGAATCAAATCACAAAGCGATGATTATGGAAAAATCCACATTGCAGTCGATTCATCGTAATATCACACAGCCCTGGTTCGCTGGAGAGCAGCGGCAAACGGGATGAATTAAATGCATGTTCGAAAAGCATTATATGTAAGGGCAACATTCAAGATTCAACTCCGCATGCGGTAAACTCTTTGCATTACAAAACATGCGATGTATCGCATAGCTCACGATATGACTTCGATTTATATCGTTTGGTATCAAATGAATTGATTCATCGCATGACAGCGCACATCCCATGACGTCACATGCGGCATTACACCACAAAGAGTTAAAACCAATACATAAACTTCCCGACATATTTAATTCAATTCATCGTAATACCATTCAGACCTTCTTGAGAGAGAGAAGCAGATGGGGGACTGAATTCAATGTACATTAAAAGAAAAATTAAAGAAACATTGGCTTTAATACGTTGTTAATGCAAAACTTTAACGCGTTGACCATGTTGGGAGGATCACAATAAAAAAGCAGGATCCACATTAGAGCGCAAAGACGCTATATTTTTTCTTCTTTTATCTACCACCCCCTCCGTGGGAAGATTTTCCCACAGTGGGAAAAACAAGTTTCACCACAAAAAGCTAATTTATTTAAATTTCGAAATGTCATGTCAAGTGGAATACATGTAGGCTCTTCCCATTCACGAATGAAGATATTTCTTATTTATTTAAGCTGTGGGTGCTTCGTGGAGACTGTTGGAGGATTTGGAGGTCTATGAACAGCACTGGATACCGCCATACTAACTAAAAGTTTTGCTAGAAATTAACCTTGTTTTTATGGCTTCAATATTTCATAGTATATTTCATTAATGCAAAAACATATTTCGCGTACCAATCATATGTAAATGGCGTATTTAGTCAGTAAATGAACAATTTTACTCCGATTTCCATCGATTTTCTGCTATGATTTTATCCGAGTCATATTAAAATGGCGTTCGCGCACTTATGTTCAGGAAATAATTGACTGCAGTTAACAGCTTTCTACCTTTGAGTATGTCAAAGTTTCCGGCAACATTTATCGGGTTTGCATTGTTTTTTATGTAAATAAAAACATGACAAAGTCTTTGCAAAACATTATAACATTTTCTGTACAGTATAGTACGAAGGGGGTCAATGACAGCTACCGTATTCAGTAGCACAAATATAACTGACGCCAATGAAAACACCAAATATTGTTGATGATAGAGCCACCACTGCAATCCCAACTCTATCAATATGTTTGACCATTTCTTATTAAAAATTATTTCACTTTGAAGAATAAGGCTAGATCATTTAGTTTTGGCACTGAAAATATCTCACTTCGCGGCAGCAAAGGCTATCTTATCTTCCAAATATTTACGAGTAACGTTTATCTGAGTATAGCTTGGAGCGAACTGAATAGCAAATCAGCAAGGATATTGCACATAAAACAATGATTTCAAGATGACGTTGGCTACTATATCAAAAATACATCATTATATTATGAAAACTTGGAATAAAGATAATGGAAGAGACACGATGTTAAAAAAATAGAATCGCAGATGAATATCCAAGATAAATTTCCTCAGTTATGTTTATAAAATTATTTCATAAGGAAGATAGAATGAGCAACAATGAAGTTTCTCGTGGGCGCTGTTACTCCCAGTTAGTTCCACCCAAGTTCATGTGGCAAGCTAAATTACACTACCAAATTGAACATTCCCTTGTTTACGCTTTTCACGCCTGCCCTCGGCACTTCCCTGAAATGACCTTTCCTGCCTCGCGACCAATTAAAATTCTCCTCAGACCGCACGGCATCCGACGCGAGATTCAGAACCACATGCTTAACCCTGCTCCGTCCCAGGGGGTGACTCCTCCGTGAAGCTAGGACAGATACATTAGCCTCATCTGCTCAGCAGGCCACGGCTTATCCGTAGAGGCGGTGGGATACGGGGCCTCACGCTGGGACGGTACGTATACCGCTGCAACGCAAATTACAATGAGCACCTCGAATAAAAACATAAATCAAATCTTAAAACCCAGGCTAAGAAAGATGGAAAGAAACCAGTAAAGAGGGAAAAATTAAAATTATAGAGAAAAATTACCTCGAACTGCACAGTGACGATTTTTACGTTGCTCTACCGTAGGCTTTGGAACAAAATCACAACACTAGAAATTTGAACCAAAACTAGTCTTTAAAAGATATCTGATTAGTTTTAAAAGTTATTTTCAATTCTGAAAAGGTTCCAGTCCTTGTATTGTTTCCGACTTGGTAAGCGAAACAAAAAATTGTCCATTGGAATTCCCTCGTTCCTGGTAATTTATATAACTCATGCTTCCAAGCATAACAGATGACTACGTATTTTTTAAGGACAAGGATGGGAATATATGTCAAAATTATGAACAAACGTTTACTATACACATAGATACAAATTTATTCAAATATGAAAATAAAGGGATTAAAGGTTTTTCCGGTCACCCAAAACCTAAAATTCGAGGTGAGGGTACTAAACAATTCAACTCCACAAAAAATATAAATATTTACTCACCTGAAGATACCAAGGGAATATGAGGCAAAATAGTGAATTTACCACTCATACCTTTAAAAAAGGATTGAAAAGTACGATTTTACCAATATACCTACATGAATATAGCTACATGAGGTTAAAAGGAGTATTAGAAAAACGAATCGAGGTATTCTTTGGGACAGCTAGGCCCGTACTCGACAACAACAAAGTTGGTGTCCAGTTTAGGACAGCCATTATTTTTATGAAGTCGCAATAATATTTTCTCACGTAGAATACTACTGCAAATATATGTGAATTAACGGCCAAAAATACTAAGAAGTACGACAATACGACACTTTTATTCATTAATAAGATGAGAATACCACATGTGTGCCAAACCCCGACAGGAACGCCATTTT
This sequence comes from Pyrrhosoma nymphula, assembly GCA_963573305.1. Lineage (NCBI taxonomy): Eukaryota > Metazoa > Arthropoda > Insecta > Odonata > Coenagrionidae > Pyrrhosoma > Pyrrhosoma nymphula. Next base: position 90,662,331 of record OY754330.1, read on the forward strand.
CATTCCAATGGCAGATTATAATTAATTATTCGGCTTACAATTACGGCTGGATAAATGAGCAATAACTGTAAATATATTTATTTAGGGAAATAAACTAGGCTAATGAACTTCTTACAATGAATTTTCTGAATTAATTATGATGAAAAAAAACCTTTTAAAAAATTATATTAACTTTCTACACCCGTGAGGGGCCTCGATCAAAAATCGTGCCTGCAACTTGATTGAATAGCGTTTTTCGAAACGAAAATAGGACGCCTCTCCGCGTTGGATGTAGCCGAGGGACTTGGTTGCTCTCTTTTCGACTTAGGCTTTGTCATCTTTCCATCGATGCTCAAGAAGATCCTTGCGATGGCGACTCGATGACGCAGTGAGCTATAACTCGGTATGTATTGAACTCACCCTGAATAAGCGTCTCTTCAAGCTTTCTGTCAAAAATTCCTCTTCCTTAGCATAATATTTCTCACCAGCGACGGGCGGCACAAAAGATTACGGAACCCATAATTCCTCTTTTTAACGACAAAAGAAAGGAATTTTTTGCGATGTCACATGGTGTACAACCACCTGTGTATAATGACCACAAAACCTGGCCCCTATCGTCCAATCCACCGTCCGCCATCTTGACATTACGTTTTCTCCATATTCCCTCTCCATTTTATAACCCTTGCTGGACCTCAATCCCTCTCTTTTGAGGTTATGTTATGCCTGCATACCAAGAGGGACGAGCTCTAAATCTATATCTTTATTAAGGATTCTGTATGTAAATATAAGAGACCCTTTCTCGAGAGGTACGTGTGTTTTGGGTAACATTTCTCAAATAGAATATTCGACAGTCAAAAGAGGATTCGGAGAGCGTCACTAAGTGAGACGTCCTACGGCTTGTGAATGTTAATTAAATGGATCGACGCGTCTTTCGGTTACACATTGTCTTTTACTGAAGTATCTTGGCTAAAAATTTCTGTTAATAAGTTAAGAGTAAATGGTACCTCTTCAATTAAACTCAATATCTTTTCTTTAAAAACAACAAGAAAGAGCTTTCAAAATTCAGATGGAAAAACGGGAACATATGGCACTCAAATATTCGTTTAATGAATTCCATAATGTCAATTTTTGTATAAAATGCCTTATGATATTTATAAGCGATATGTCATATTTTCGAGAGTCAGTAGGAGCATCAAATTAAACTGAAATAGTAAAATGGTATCTGATATCATCAAAGTTACAAATAACATTTTAAATATTTTCGCCAGATATTACTTTTTTTGCTATTTTTTTTGGCAAAAAACTGTATAAATGCACCCAATTCACAAATATGTATCCGTTGTCACTATTTTCACTCCCTCACATTTTTATTTACAGTTTGTCTACATTCCATTTTCTGAACACGTAGCAGAGTACATTATAACGGAGTATGGATGCAATAATACCTACTAAATATTTTAATAGTTTTTCTGGCACACGCTGCAGTCATGTATCTCGGAGAAGGTGCACACTGTAATGTAGGTGAGTTTAGTGACTATGACCCTTATGCATCTAAGGGTAATCCAAAACTACTCAGACAGCATCGTGAAATGTATCGTTAGGACAGAGTCCTTTAACGCGACCAGTTTTTTTCTCAAGCGAAGATTGTTTTCTCGAGTCCAATTCGCCATAAACCTGTCACTCTGTATGGATTTTTATGGGAACAGTTTAAGACGCGACCACCTCGGACGGAGGAGCGCCTTCAAAACGTGATATACCATTATGACCTTGGCCTGGATGCAGGAGCAATACAAGATTTAGTATTTCCTCCCCTGTTCTCCGGAAAACATTCGGCGATGAGGATTTCTCTTTCTTGATATTCCTGAATTTATTTTGTGACACCAGCAGAGCGTGAATATTGTGACTCGGTCTCCCGCTCAACTCAGCAGAGTGGACCTCGAATAGACAGGTATTATCATCCCGTCGACATAATCTGCCCATTCCCCGGATATTCCTGCTTGCGACGCCCCGAAAAGTTGTTTCATCCACATCTACATACTACACTTCAATCTGCCTCAAGGATGTGTAGCAAGAGGCGTTAGGAAACTAGCCATGAAAAATGAAGAAATAATAAGAAAATGGAATTGGATGAGTGAAAGCAAAAAAGTGAGATGTTTTCACGGATGAGAGCATTGATCCTTTTTTATTGTATTCATTAATGGTGTTAGGGAAGATGGAATTTTTATACGTATCTGCTCAACAATGCTTCTCTCGTATTTCTGTCAGTTCAAGAGATATAGTGCGGGTATAAAATAATATCGAACGAGTCATCCTGAAATTAGCGCTATCTGAATTTTCTATGTAACCATTGCCTTTCGCTTAATCTCAGAGTTAACACAGAACTGCTCTGAAGGAGATTCCCGAGTCTGACATTGAAACATCAGCCAGCATGGACACACTAATCCGGTGGAAAACCCGAGAAGAATTCCAGTAAACGCTGAGTATTTAGCAGAAAGTAGCTTTAGTATTTCCAATGTCTGTGTTACACTCTCTGTTCACTCAAAGCAATTACTAACAAAGCGTGCGGCTCCCCGTTGTATTTTGTTTCGTGAATCAAATCTTTCCGTATTGTGTCCGAAATACTTATGGCGTACTCGAAATGTAGCGTAACAATAGATTGAAGTATCTCTCTCAATTTTTCATCCGAGGACCAGCCTACTACTTTCTTGATGAAACCGTCTCTTCCAAATATACTGCAAACGTTCCGATTGTGATTTCACCATGACAAGTCTTACTCATGGCGATTAAAGGTATTTGATTTCAACCACTACGCTTATATCCATTGCTCTCACAATTAAGATGTGACGCTGATGCGTTTTCTTTCGTAGCAAGGGAACCACTAGTGCTTTGACTATTTTCAATCCCCCACTCATGCAACTAAGATTTAAGTGTTCATAAAATACCATTTAAGAGCTTCAAAGTCCGCTTTTGAGGTAATTTTACGATAGATAACCGATAATGGAGCGGCTTCCACTAGAGTCAATATCATTGTTTTATATAATGAATAACAGGAAACCGATCACTACTTCGTGTGTGAAATGTGATTTCATCCTAGCCTTATCGGAACTGATGCCCAAAAATAATACTTATTAACTGCGATTGGTTAGAACTTCACATACCAAATACACGCTTATGTCACGTAATCCAAATGGCCCGAGATTCAATTGTACGAGACTGAGGCAATGACCACCAAAGATGTTCAGTGAAGAGCTTGTGAGTATAGAGGCTCAATGAAAACACGGCGAAATAGGAGATAAGTTCATTGGATGTATTCTGATACTTGTATCAGATCCAGGTATTTGATTCCATTCGCTAAAAATGAGGTCAAGCACCTGAAAAATGGAAATATTTTGCCGACCTTTCTACTCGATTCACGCTCCTGGGGCGCAATCACGGTTCTTCATAACGCATGCACTCGCGTTATCATTATTTTTAAATTACGCTCAATAGAGCAAAAACGTGGTTGAGTTTCTTCAAATTTTATCAAAGCTTTAAATATTTTAGCTTCAATAGATGAACTGCGCTCTTAGGACAGTAACTGTGAGCATGACCCTTCTATAGCGGTTTGCGTTTTGGATAGCGATAACTACAACGCGAAAGAGGGTACCGTGTTCCCACCCCTGACTACCCTGTTTATCACTCTCTCCCACGCTCGCCATCTTCGACTACGCCTTCACACTATCCCTTCCGCAAAGTCCCATTCCTTTCCTATGCTTGCCCCTCATCCCGTCCTTTTTGACGCCATCAACTCCGCATCGACCCCTTCAACTCCTTCCCGCTATAGCGTGTCACACTCCCGCCTACGCCTCTCATACCGTCCCCGGGCCAAAGACCATCATGAGACTCCCCCCTCTCCCATCACAACGCGCGGATCTCAAAACCCGAACCCGACAGTTCTTCTCTCCTCGTTGCTCGGCGCGCCTGGTCTCACACGGGCAGCCTTTATTCCTCAGACTTATCCATCACCCGTCACGGCGCTTTGGCTCTGCAGAAAAAGCCCCCGGAGCGCGTTGTGCCTGCATCCATCTCGCCTGCTTTCGCATTTGCCGTAAAATATCCTCGCTGTAGGACATTTTGACGCATCGGTTATGATATTGGATATTCATGAATTATCCCACTCCGGTATTGATCAAGAGGCAATGCAATACATCTCCTAGTGATATTATGAGGAGATCTGGTAGGTGTTGCGGCAAGAATACCACCTTGGGGCCTGCTTCCGAATCCCAGTGGTGAAAAAGATTTTTTGGTGGCTTCTCCATACTTACTCGGGTGCTGTGAGAAGAACGCTCTGACCCTCGGGTGGAACGTTAATCTATGGACAACAAGGCGCCTTTCTTTAACAGTGAGCAAATGACGCATGGTCTCTTCACTTTCTGTATTTCCCAAATAATCACACATTTACAACCCAAACACCTAAACGGCTGAAATGAACTCAGCTCTCGGTCAACTACCCGCATAACGAACCTAGATACGACATGGTGACGTATGAAATTAGGTGATGCATACGATTTGATTGTCAAATTTGTATGGATGAGAAATTTGATGCGCCATGTTTGAACTACGCAAGCGATTCCAATAAAATATGTTGCAGGTGACGTCAGTGTGAATTTATTAAATAGTCGATTTCAGCGAAGACATTTTGATAAATGTAATTCAGAAAATTCAAGGTATTTCATCAAAAAATTCAAATATATTTCCTAGAAAAACTGTAAGAACTTCCTTAAAAATACGCATTGCAACTTATTACAAATATCGCGACATACAACATCATGATACGATAAGCTGATAGCGACCCGTGTCCTTAACCATGAAAACTTCGTGTCGCAATTCGAAACTGAGACTCGAGTGTCGCACAACTCTATCTTTGCCCCTCATTTACCATCCCCTCCACGAGGTGTCATCCCTCTTTCTGAGCTCTTCCTCAACCCCCTTCCAAGCTCCGCGAATAAAACCCAGCTTTCACCACCGCTGTCTCTTTCAGACCGGTTACGTAAGCTATCGTGGAAAACCCTTTTGTTTTTCTCTCCTCGCCATGGCCACCCCCTTCCCCCCGGCCCCAAATTCTTCCACTTTCCCTGGCTGTCACCCCCCACACAAACCCTCTACCTCCTCCTGCCCATGCTGGAGTCGGCCCGGAGGGAGAATCCCGGACCTCAGACCGGACAACCCGGACTATGGCGTCGCACAGACGGCTGACTTCGAAAAAAGCTCGCCAAAATCAATTTTTTCCACTGTTCTACAGACATACGGTGATGAAACATTATGATAGAGAAACATCCTAAATGCTACACTAATGACTTTGGACTTGAAGTAAAACGACAGCAGAAGTCTCCAGGACAAAAATGACAACTCCTGCTTGCTCTTCAATTGTAATCGACTCTGGACACTTTAAAGACAAATCGAACAATTTTTTTTCGAAATCTTTAATCATTTACACAACTGAGCTCTATACAAACTGCTTTAGTCATTGAAATAAAAGTAAAATATATCTATTCAAATAATGAACACTCAGCAGCTTCAATTTAGTTTGATCAATAATGTTCAATGTAATTAGTTCAATAGTTTGATTCAGAAGATCTTCTTAGAAGATCATCAAATTCCAATTTCAGTTGTATATTGTTACTGGGCAGGAAAAATGTAAAATAACATGTGAAATTACATGAAGCCATCAATAGAGAGAGCCCATGAGTGAAGTTTTTAACTTCAGAACTGGGTGGAAAAACACTTCAGGAATTTCGACAGGCTTTGTTTTTCACTTCATCCCGCCGTGCGTCGTTAGTCACGTTGAGTGTGCCAGATCGTCGTGACAGTGCACACGCACATCTTGACCGGATCGGCACCCCTTCTGTCCTCCCGCTCTTCTTCCTTCCCTCCTCGTCTGACAGTTACACCTGCCCACTCATCGGAGGCAAAAAATAGACGGAAATCGTTCGCTCAGCCTGTTCCGTCTCACCTTTCCAATCAATAAAGCCCTCTGAGCCAACCGTTGATCAGTGATTTTCTCCAAGTCCACAGTCTATCCCTTCCCATCGTTCTCGGGAGAACTTTCAGGTTAACCCTTTCGAATCACATTTGTCGAATAATCCAGCATACTAAGGCCCTTTAAAGCCTCTCATGCCATGCGGCATGCGAACCCATTCGCGAAACCCAATTGTTATGATTCCACGTTTTTACTCCAATTCTCTCTCATGCTACGCGCACTTTCATGACTAGAGGGGAGGGCAATGGATTTTTTATTCCTCGCGGAGAGGTGTTTCACCCGAAATTTACGTAAATATCCTTCGTATTGAAACAATAACTACTAATTCCTTCCACGCTTACCTTTGACGCCATTACTTGCTCGAAAGAAATATCAATTTTCATGAAACTAAAGGTGTATTGATCGCTCATTAACCATTCAAATATGTGGGAAAACAATTTATAAAGACATGATGCCCAGTTCAACTCTCATAAACGAAAAAATGACGCGAACTTTTCTGTGGAAGATAATTAATTGAATACCTGCCCTTTGATCTTCAATGACTCTTACTTAAGCTTTTATGCGAATAAAGTCATTAAATTATTTCTCATCGCCGAATCTGAAGCATAGAAAAAGGCAATTTGTAAGCAATGAAAAAAGGCAAGGAGTAGGAGACTAGTTTAGAGCCTAAGACTACCATCCAATGAGTTTTTTCTGTGGGAAAGGTTCAATGTACGCAAATATATATAAATATCCATACTATGGAAAACAAAATAGTTCAGACCTTCCACGCATCTCTTTAAAGAGAATACCAACCTGAATGAACGAGAGTGAAGCACGGAAAAAGAAGTATTAATTACAGAGAGCACATAAAAAAGGAGGAACACCTCTATATTTTAAAATTTGCTGCTTTATTCCATTTTCATGAACTAAAAAACGACTCGGAACTTTACTTTCTGGGAATAAAAAATTGAATTAGTTAGCTGGTAAATTCAGTGACTTCTATTTAAATGTTTTTGCACGTAAAAACAAACACATTTAATTAATCATCACCAAATCTGATGCACAGAAAATAAGCATTCTCCCAGAGGAACAACTAAGAACCTAACAATAGTAAAGCGTTACCCTGGGCCTTCTAAACTACCGGGGTTCACCGGAAATACAGTCGGGGAGATACCCAGGGGTGTTTGGGTAAGGCTTTAAGCCTAGACAAATTTAATTCGACGCACACGAGACTAATGGAGCACACCCCAACTCCCCGGCGAGGAAACCTCGCGAGAAAAGAACAAAGGCCGGCGAAATGAAGGGAATACACTCGAGAGAAAACGCGGCGGTAATGTATAAATAACTAAACAATGAAGCGGGGCTGGGTGCCCGGGGCTGGTAGGTGGGTGGTTAGGGACCTAATTCCTTCAAGCTATTCCCCGGAACGGGTGCGCAGAAGCCGGCGAAGTCGAGTCGTCGACGTACGTGTGTTCGATACATGTTCTCCAGGAAGGAGCAGGGTCGAGCGGAACATGAGTAAAGGGTTTTGAATACTCGAGAAAAACAGGGGTTCAGAGTGGAAGAGAGTGAAAGGCCAATTTTTATAAAAAAAACTCAACGCCAAATCAAAGTTAGCGCAGGTTTAGCGTAATTTTGCAGTGTTTTTCTGGCAATGGCGGTGTTTGTAGATCAACTTAGCGTGAAAACCGAGTTGAGTAATGGAAAAAAGAAGTAGGATTCAGTCTAATTTGCATAATTGTGACATTAATTTAAAGGCGTAGTTACGTAGTCATGTTTTCCTTAGCTCTCGGACAGTTACATGGCGAATGTTTGTTTTTAATAATAATATTAATGACCCTTAATTATGAATAAAGACACTTGGTAATCTTCCACAGATTTATTTATTTGACATGACGCGTTTCACCACACTGTGGCATAATCATGTGCACATGATTATGCCACAGTGCGGTGAAACGCGTCCTGTCAAATAAATAAATCTGTGGAAGATTACCAAGTGTCTTTATTCATTATGAATATCGAGAACTTCCACCATATCCAGCCTGAAACAGTAGAATTTATTCTTAATTATGAGTTACAATTGGCTTGTAAATATAAGACAGCACACAACAATGCCCTGGGAGGTGAAAAATCCTCCCCAGGTGGGACTCGAACCCGCAACCTTTGGGTTAGCAGGCGAGGACGTTACAAGTTACTGTAGGAAGTAAAAGAGAAAAAGTAAAATGTAAACTATTGCCTTACCAATCACCTTAAAACTAATCAAATTGGAGAATAAAAATACGATAAAGGTCTAGAATTTGACATTGATTCCTTGAATGCGAAAAGATGACGTCCAGTCCACTCATTTAAATGTCCAGTCCAGTTCACACCCAACCTGTCGGCCCCGGTGGCAACGGGGTCCTCGCCTGCCAATCCGAGGGTAGCGGGTTCAAGTCCCGCCTGGGTATATTTTTCTCTCAACGCAGGACATGGATGTTAGTGTAATGTAATGTATAGGGTAAATGTAAGAGAGGGCTGAATAGCCCTGATTTCGCTCTAAATAAAGGCATTAAATAAATAAAAATAAATCGGTACGCCAATTTCGTGTTAAATGTTCAAATTATTTTAGCTTTATTGTTTCTGGTAGCCTTCCCTTGAAGTGACTAGCAGCGGGGCGGATGGCCAATCCTGGTTTCCATTCACATCTAAGAACAAAAACGCGAGCCCACGTCAAAGGGAAGAGGTATTCGAGCACCACCACTTAATAGGGCAAGGATGGCACAAATATCGGTAGGTAATGAAAGAAATGATTGCTGTGGCATTTTTTCTCCTTACTTAAGAAGAACAGCCATCAAACGAGGAAACTTCTCCTTCCTGCAAATCTTGCGAATTTGTTTAATCTGCAACGTCCCCCTAGAGGCCGAGCGTGATGTAGGGGCTGTCAGAAAAATAAAGAAGGGAGGTTATTGAGGAAAGGGGCGTGTCGATCCAATTTTTTGTAATCACACATTGAGTATGAAAACAATATATTCTTATACCAACCTGTACGAAATGGTATACGGGAAACACGGCGGTAGTGGCGCTGATGTCGAAGAGTCCATTCCGTATGTCAGGGGTGGCTAACCAAAATGATCTTGCGGGCCACTTAGGAAATGCATCATAACTCCGCGGGCCGCATATAAAATTATATATCCCCATATTAGATTTAGAACCACTATAGACATTTTTTGAGTGAAAAATTGAAACATAATGAGTTATTATTATTGTGTTTCCTATTATTCTTACATTTAAACATAGAAAATATAATAATAACGATACTAAACGCACATTGTAAAAGCGTGATAAATCTCGCGGGCCGGAAAAATGTTCAATGCGGGCCGCGGGTTGGCCACCCCTGCCCTACGTACTGGCTCCGCACGGGTGAGCACGGTAGTCTTCGCGTTTGACTATCACGATTCCCAAGGTCTCCTTCATCACCGACTTCAAAATACTCAAAATGTTCTTCACATCCACTTACAAGCTCTTAATTCAATTGTTTGGATGGGCTTCTGCGATGGGTTGCGAACTATATCAGCGTATTTTGATCCGGCTATGTTTGGACAGCTATGTTTCACTATCCCGCCCGCTATTTTGCAGTTGCTTTATAGCGTTGTTCACCATGTGCTACCACCTGTCATCTCCTCCTATGTTGAGCCCATCTACACGAGCCTTTCCTACCTTGATGTGACACTTCGCGCAGTTGACAGTTTCGCTACCACTATATCTCTCTTATTTTGTATCTTTGGCTGTCCTAATGATGTAAAGAGAAGGTAAAATCATATCCTCCGATTCGAACATCTGATTGTCACTGGTAGAACTAATTCCAACTTGTTACCTCCTAGTCCTAGCTCCTCCCAGCGTAATATTAAGTACTCAGAGTTCTGACAAACCTACTTTTCGCCCGAAGCACTTTTTTACATACGTTTTATGCTAACGGGTGAGAAGGAAGGGAGAAGAGAAGCACCGGAAGGGTTTAACGCATAAAACATGATTGGGGGAGATAATTTGAGTCACTCGATGAAAACCTGGAGCAGGACTCAATTACGGGGGCGAAGAAGTATCACGTCTTAATTTATTCCGGGCTCGCGTTAAATTTAGATCCAAGAGGGAACGATGAAGAGATTCTTTGATGGGTAACGATTCTTGGAGCGTTAGATTGGGCGATCGATTAAATACACCGGGGAATGAAAAATGGCTAAATCAACATGAGTTAATGCCGAGCGAGCTGATGCCAATTGTCAACATGGTTTAACTTGACGATCTACTTTTATTGAAAAATTGATAGAAAAAGATGGGGAAATTCATGCGAATGAATGAGAGATACCTAAAGCGGATTGAATACGATAGCTTTAAGATGCGAACAAAATTTTAATCGCAAAAACAATCCATTAATATGTAAATTATAAGAGAGAGGTTTTCAATGGAAAAAATTAAGAAAGCAAAACGAATTTTCGACCATACTCCCAAGAATAATCTCCTGACATTTAAAAAAATTGGCTTTAAATACTTTTATATAAAAAATAACACAAGCTTTACGCTATTTCTTGAATTAAACAAATGCTTGATTTCTCGAATTAACAACCTATATTGCCGTTATTCTGAGACAAAAAATACCCAACCGATTAATATTACGGGGAGGTCAAAAGAGACTACTAAAAATCAGTTCACAGCAATAAATGGCATGAATAGATGAAGAAGCAGAGATAAAAACTGAAGAGATAAAGAGATAAAAACTTTTTTACATGCCTGTATCGTCTTCTTTTCTTTAGTCAAACTTCTCGGAAACCGGTGGTGCATGCAACCTAACACTATTTCACTCCTGGGAAACTTGGCGGATGGATACATTGAAAAAAAAATTTCTGAAATACCGACGTATCTCGAACAATAAGGACAATCCAAAGTAGGCAATAGTAAGTATAGGCTGTAGTGAGTACTCCAGAGAGCAGAATAGTGAGTTTCCACGGGCAAAAGAAAGCAACAAAGTCTATGAGATCATTATGGATCTTTTCGCTGTTTTCTTTGCCAATAATCATTACCGAATTCTAAGAGCATTGGGTTGCATAGTACAGAAAATCAGAGCGTTTTTCTATTTACTACACACTCTCCCGATCAATGCCTTAGTTATTTCAAATTAATACTTTTGGCCCTAATACTGATATGCAGCTAACGCTGGCAAGTTAACCTTACCAGTAACCGTACCCGCATGTTGCCATCATTTAGGAAAGTCAGCTGGTAACCAAAGTTTACGAATACAATAGTGATCAGATACCAGACGGTCAGAAAATGCTGATAACCAATTACCTAGAGACGTAGCTTTTTAAATCTCACAATAACCACTTATCTGAAACTTCTCAGCCATTCATTCCTCATTTAGTTTTTTTCTAAAAACTGCTTTACAATCAAATTATAAACGAATTGATGAAACAATAGTTCACGAATTTGTAGAATAGGCTACTTAAAAGGGCAACGAGTATTAGCTTACTATCACCACAGTAAATCGCAAGTAAGGATATTTATCCTTAGAGGGTTCTTAGAGTCCTTGCTCCTTAAGTATTATTCAACGCTACACCCGTCACTAAATTAATCATTAACCACTACACTACTCGCAAACCGGAAATACGAGCCGCTACATCAGATGACATCGATTTCCGAAGCAGATATCGAATCAGAATGCTACCAAATGTAAGGTAATCCTTAACCCTTCTGAATAGTTAAAAATAGGAACAAAAGAAAATTCTAATGATCCTACAATATCAAATAGCATAATCGTAATTGCAAGATTTTAAAACCAAACCTGCCCGTAAAAGAGAAATTTTCCTTTTAACTTTACTTTCGTAATCCCAATGATCCCATTTCAACGTAAAATGGTTCTTAAAATAGAGCGAAACAATAAAGGTGAAAATATCTATGGAGCGTTTAAGTGGACATTTCTGCACGTGTACACTTCGAAAGATGAATTTGAAATGTGTGGTACGCAACATTCCAGCAAGACCAAAACAGAAGCGAGTAACTTCTTTCCTCCAATTGGCAAAGAACAAGTGAAAAGTTTGACTTTGGCCAAACGCTATGCATCACTCACTTGACTGACAACTCCTCCTTTAGGTAAGGGGCATAGCACTCCGCATTCAGTGGGAAATGTTGCACGCTCGCGGGATAAAAAAAAAGAAGATGAAAATAAGAGGCTCACCTGCGCGCGGTCACAAGTAGAACGGGAAGTCGTGTTCATGAAAATTTTCAGGAGATCGAGTGTGGAGTATAAAATCCCTATCCTTCCTCGGGGGCAATGTGAAGAGCACTTCATGGATAATACACCGTCCGTCGGGTGGGACGTAAAACTATGGCATAAATTGTGCACATTTCGTCATGAGAAAGATGACAACGACTCCAGGTTTCCCTACATCCTTCCATCACTATTAGAATGACCCAATTTGAGGCCCAATCCAATCATTGTTATCAGATGACCCTAGCTGTCGGTCACCTCACCACATGAAAATACTAAGTGAGTGGGATACTATTCCGTTTTGCTAACTCACTTGACATTCTGTTTTGACCATGTTTGAATTGTAAACAGGCTTACTCAATAAGAAAACAACTTCCATGTTTAACTATACCATAGAGAGTAAAATTGGAAACGTTATATCAGCATGAGGTACTTATTTTGAGGATACCGGGACTAGCCACGGTATCATCTTTACGGAGTCACCCGTAAGTGCACATAAGTGCGATATTCCACAAAGGAAAAATCCCGGTCAAGGCGAATGATTTTTCCTCTGTGGAATATCGCACTAATGAGGTACTTATCCTGTCCATGTCAAAGAGAAATACCAAGTACTGGACAACTTTGCTTGATCAAATTAATTTAGCATAAACTAAAATATTTTTACACTTTTCGCAAGAAAACACAAAATAGCACCCGAGATTCCATCTTAAATGAGTTCCCTCCTATTTTACGAAGATATTGAATTTATTCCTCAGATGGTTTAAACACTCAAGCGAAGGCTATGGCTAGGTGGTTTGAAGATGACATTTATGTTTCCGGGTTCCTTCCGCTTTGGTTCATCGAGGTAGATTTTTAAATTAGATGTTTTCCCGACATTCCAGTTGGCATCTTCAGTTATGAAGTGCTTCAGGCGTAACAGTCGTATATAACAAGATGAACAAAAAAGCACAGGTGAATCGAGAATTTAGCACTCAATTTAGAATATGTACTACCTAGCCTCAAAAGTTCAGTATCAGGTTTTGCCAAGCCATCTCGTTTCATTCAACTCTCCCCTACAAAGGAGACAAGAGTCGAACGGCTGGTCCTTTGGAAACGATGAAGATGTCCTCTTAAAATAAAAAAAGACCACCACACCCCATTCCTGATAATCCCGTCCTTCCTGAGAAATGGGTTTGTTTTGCAGGGAAGGGATGAACGGAGGGAGGGGGGGAGGGGAGACCTGACTGTGAGCCGGGTGTAAGGGGAGGGAGTATGAGAGGGTTGTTCATTCCCCTCTTTTCGGTCTCGTGCTGCTGTGGCCCTTCCCCTCTACTCTCTCTATCTCTCTCCAGCCCTCCCTCCCTCTCTCTCTCTCTCTCTTCCACCCTCTCTCTCTACCTCTCCCTCTCTCTATCCCTCTTCTGCCTTCTCCTCACCGGAGGAATCAGTTTGGCGTCGTCTCGCTTCGGGTGCGAACGCCCTCCTGCTACACTCCACACCGGACTTTTTATCTCGCGCCTTTTTTCACCCGGAAAGAGATACAAAGTGTGCACCCGATTGAAAAGAAGTGTCATGCGCGTGTTTTTGTTTTGATACATCCTTTCCTGTTCAGTTTACTTCAGTTCGACGGTGGCATGATTAACCACGCCCCCACCATGCTCGACAACCTTCCCCATGTTTAACATCATCAGTGCACGCCCAATACTCTCTCGCGACACCTGCGTCTGTCCCGGACGCGAGACGCTACGTCCGGTGCGGTGTGAACGTGACATCACGACGTTTGTTTCGTGAACGCGTGGCTTAAGGACGGTCATATATTGGCCCACGATAAGTGTACACGGTTTCCACCATCCCTTTATAAGCACGAGGAGTAAATATCAAATAGTTTTCCCTTCTCAGTGAGCATGACATCACTTTTTGACGGTTTTTCTTAAACGCGTGGCTTCGTGAAGGTCATCTCCTTCACCACAGAGAGTGATAAGATATCAAAATTCAACTACGCACGCGTAAGGAGTTGATTCATATCAGTTTCACCATTCAGAAATGCCCAAACCTCTATTACCGCCTCCTGCCGGCTGAAAGTGACCCCAGTTCTCCGTCGTATAAACCCCTTAATTGCCTGAACAAAACAAAAGAGACGCTTTTTCGCAAACGCGTGGCTGCGAGAAGGTCATCTACTGTCCCACACGAAGTGTACAGGATTTCCAGCACACCTAAGAATGCGAATGAAGTGAAACATAATAGTTTCTCCACCCAACCATACCCAAACCTCTGTTTCTACGACCTCGCAGCTGAAATCTACCTCCGTACCAATCCACTCCCACAAAACAACCACTTCGCACATCCATCGCACTATTTTCACTCACCCTCTCCTCCGTTGAAAAAACAAGAAGTAAATAAGGAGGGTAGGGTGTAAGTTAGTTCTACGGTTGGGATATTTTTTACGTGAAGGTGGTACAAGGATTCCCCAAGTTTTGCACTAATTTCAGTCACACTCCTTACCGGAAAGAAAAACAGAAGAAACTCAGAGGTTAAGATGCAAGTTTTGTTCTTGGGTCGAGATTTTTTTTACAAGTGAAGTAGACCCGGAAGTTCTTCACGTGTCGCCCAGTGTCCAGTGTACTTCTTGTGTGCTCCAGCACTCCGTGCCAATTGCCTCGCCTTAACCCCTCCTCCCCTCCCCCAAGTTACTCGTCTACGCCCACTGGACTCCGTGCCGTAACACCGCATCTAGGGATTCAACTGTCAATCTGCGGCCCCCAAACCAACACCATAACCCGCCCACGCTGCCCCCCGCCCCTCACCTTAGCCCTCTGATACCCCCCGGAAAACGTCCGCAGTGCGACTGCAATTCGGGGGAGATTTTATATTTTCTCACCTACAGGATCCCTGATGAGGTTTCCTTTCATCCACACGTAGCGTTTCCCTCGTCCCAGAACATAGTCCGTCTTCCTTAACTTTTACGCCCTCCTCAAGGAGATACTAGTGCCAATTTTATTCCTCCCCTCTTAGATCCCCAAACTGTGTAGATACACTGAATATCTTTCTCGAGTCTGGGAGTCGTTGGGGACCCATCTGTTGCGTGGAAGCATTACGTGCACGGTAGTTCCGACTCCCCGCGCACTCTTCTACCCTTCATCTAGGGTTTACTAGACCAAACCCCCGAGTTTCAATGGGATATTCTCCTTCCCTAACGTCTCTTTCGCTTCCCGAGTGATTACCAAGGGCACGTGCTTCAAGGACGGAAATGTCGCATTTCAATCGCCATGTGCTAAATTCCCAACGAAGGAGAAGACTCGAGTATGTAAGTCGCAAATCGGCTATTCATTCTGAGTCGATCGCATCGCATTCGATCTCTGAAGTGCGTGATGAGGTTCCTCTACTCACTGGTCGAAGAGGTTTCCCAAACTTTTGCCCCCATTTCTGAGACATATTCAAGAATACGAGAGCGGATATGCACATAAATCAGCAATTTACTATCTTTAATTAAAAGCAGTTCCAGTGAAGCCGTGAAATGGTGATGTTTAACCAGTTTATTTCAAGTTAAACAAAAGGGAATGTTAACGTTAACGCACATCTCCTCGCTGTAGGTCAGGTTTCAAATTAGATTTATATAGTTAAAAAAGAGATAAGCAAGCAGTACGTTATGATTTATTGAAGAAAATTACCTCAATAGTGTTCTTACTTCTAAATGCACAACTAAATAGATATGATTATACAGAACTAGCTATATGCATGGGCGAAATCTAAGAATATTTTTAATCACTAAGTTACTCCCGTGTAAGAATTGTACGTTTACTTCAATATTTTAGAAATTTTATAAAGGGCATATTTTTGTAATCAAGTTTACTAGGGACCCAAAACGTACCCATCGTAAGATTCCATAGATTGATTTGTGGAATTACTTTAAAATTCGATTAAAATAAGAAAAAAACGTTCCTTTAGTACTTATATTGCTGTCACAAGTACGAGCTTAGACATTGGTCAACTAATAGCATTTACCAGCATGACATAGGAGTATGATTTTTAATAGTGGAAATTTGCAATGCTAAACCCAAGATGACCTTTGTAAAAAGCACAAAAATACGAAGCATACTCTTTCTTTCATAGTACGCAGCACAGCAACCTTAGGGACGACCGCAATCATGACTCGTCTAAGTTGAGCTTTTCAATGGCTTCTCGTAGCGGCTAACGTCATCCCTTTTCCTCGTCGCACACCACACATCGATAGGAATATTCAGAAATACCCAAAGGGGAAAGAAAAGAAAAAAATACATTTTTGCCCACCCCACCAATCCTCTTGGGCAACATTCCCTGAGCAACTCCGGGACTAGATATTTTGAAAATATATTATCACCGCTAGCAAATTCATTCGCTACAATTCCCCCCGAACCCCTGAGGGAATCCCTCAAGGAAATGGCCACTTATTCCCCGAAGAACGGGATCCCCAGCCCGGGGAAGGGCCGGAACCGTGTAGACGAGACGGAGAAGAATTTGTCGCCGGAGTCGCTGCCCCAAGTGCCGCGGGCTGTGTCGCAATGAACCCAGACGACAGGGGCGGAGGTGGGGCCGAAGGGCGGCCCCCGTCCGCCCTGCGGTCACGCGGACCCACGGGCGGCAGCAGGACCCCGAAGCCCTATGCCGTGGCCTTCGAGGACGATCTACCGGGGGCCGGAAGGTCCTCGGGGACCTTTGGATCCCGCGCTTCAGGCGTACACAACGCGAGGCGGGGTTCGAGGTACTCGCACTACAGATATCAACCACTGGCCCTCAAACCGGTGAGTGATCTTATATCTGTGTAACCGTGAGTCGAATCTGTTTCGAGAAATATCCTACGGATGGTCGAAGTAGGTCATAGACTAATCGATTAACCATAAGCTGATGATGTGTCACTCGGGCCGAATATGTCTGTGAGTGTACATTTTTTTTCCTACAGTACATTATTCTAATGATGTCCACATGTGGCTCACAACCCGGGAACGAAATGAATCTGCGGAGTCGTGAGTCTAATATCCTTTGGTGATTGGTCCACGTATGGCCGAAATGGACTGTTCAATGAATCATGTGGTTCAGAATTACTTCGAATTTGCAATTAAGATTAATTTTACATGGTGTACCATGATTTGATCTAGCATGCGGATAATTATTCCATCATAAATTATTACGAAGCTATTACACAATAAAATGCTTTTTAAAGAAAGCAACAACTTTCACTTTCCTTACATTCATTTTTAGTTTTCCTCATGGAATGCTTAAGTGACAGAGCAGTAAAATGACTTTCACCTGTGGTGCGGTTAGGGAAATAAGGCTGTTATTACTTTGATTATAACCGTAATTGCTATCAGATTTTCAATCATATGGTACCAAGGTACATAGAGTATATAAGGATTGAATATATTTAAAATAAAAAGTAATGGCGGAAGATTTAAGATACTCCCACAACATGATCGTATAGCAATGTCTCACTGATGAACTCAATTCTAAGATAATCACAACATCCATAACCAAGATGGGACAAGTATTAGGTTTCTCTTTATAAAAACAAATTATTTTTCCTTCAGTTGTACTAATAATCCTCTTTTTGCATAAATTTTCGGCCACAGCGTCATTAGCAAGCAAAATAGGAATCTCGATATTTTGGATAAAATGGAAAATTCGTTTAATGCATTAGCTCCGTTGTTCTTAGCAAAGAGCCTGTCGGACGGGTGGGATGACTCTAGAATTCAATAAACTATCCCATATGCACCACTTAAGAGTGCATGTTTGACAGAGAGCTTTGGCATACATAAATAGTTTAAAATCCTGTCCAAAAAATTTAGGTAGATCATGACAACAGAGTACTTAACAAAGTTTCAGATAAAATATGTCACCAGAGGAATATAACTGCATTATGAGAGTGGAAAAACAAATTTTCGTACCAATCAAGACTGATTAGCTCGTGAGAAACCCGAGGAAGAAAATACCCCTCGGCACTCGCTCCTAATAAACTTCCTTATCTCTTCTTCCAGCCTCTGCAAACACAAGTGCCACCTTTTATGAAGTAAGACTTTTGCCTACATGTAAAAAACGTACAAACGTAAACGATTGGAAGGATCAGGTTAACACCATTCTATTAAATCATTGGCATTTTCTGATATCCTTTTTTGCAACAAATTACGCTCATTTTAAATCAGCAATGTTCCAAACTCCACACCCTCTTAATCATTAGACATTCTACTTAGTTTTTAACGTTTGATAAATAATTTCCCTCCAAAGAGATCAAAAGAAGGATATAATTTATTAAAAATATACATTCGCATATTACTGAAAAAACACGCTTAAAATAAAGAATGGGAATCAATGGATAATGCATGTAACTATTCACTGAGAAATTTAAACATCGTATTTTTCATTATTTTTAAATAGTTAATTGGTATCAAACAAGGCTTAAAAATACAATGCACTAAATTTTTTCTTCGAGGCTTTTTATTTATTTTAGCACGATAGTATATTTACATACTAAACCACTGCGATTTCCTATTTTATTCCCTCTTATATTTACTTTATCCCACCCAGTCCAGCAAACGCTTTTGGAGAGAAATCACGGAACGATACACAGATTAATGGATATAACTAAAATTGTGATAAAATGTGAGACGAAAATACCTTATTTCTACGGGAAAACAGGAGTATTGATGAATTTTAGCTTGGCTGCTATTGTATCCGCATCGACAACAGCTTGGTCTTACAAGTATTTAAGAACAGTAACGAATTGAATTTGGTCGTTAATACCTAATACCCTAGCGTAGAAGTGAGTAATAAATTATTTTTTATCCTTCTACGTCACCTCCACAGGTTCAAGCAGTATAATGACGATGAAAATGAGAACGTTAATGCAGATTGAGAATGATAGAAATCACAAAACGTTGAATTCTAAAACACCTGGGGCCGTTCAAAGTTTCTGAACCAATTCCCCCGCGTAACACTCACTTCATTGTCTCAAGGGAGAAAAGGGACTGATGCCTCGAGCCTCCCATTGCATTGACTTGCCTCGAATTCGCGCTCTGTTTCCAGTTACCATTCTTGCCAGTGAGCGATGCCCTGCTACACGAAATACTCGGACACACATTGAAAGACTTGATCTATAAGAAAAGATGGTTGTCCTCTTTAAAGTCTATTATATTTTCATGTTACACCTATATCCTCGAAGAGACAATTGAAGTGCAAATAAATAAATCTCTTGGAGAGAATATGAATGAGACTGATAACAGCGATCGGTCTATAACATACCAATGGACCATTCAATTTCGTAAAATATATTTATAACGAGAACGATTAAAAAAGGATAAATATTCACAATTTAATAAATTGAAACCTTCTTACTGCTTCACACGGTTTGATTCAAACTCACTAATACCTTGAGTCAATACCAAGGTGCAAAACAAAGCACATACACAAAAAAAAGGATGGTTGAATCTTGGGACTGGGTAAGTTTGACGAGATAATCCAAGTATTGTTGGTAGTCCAATGGGGGACAGGGCAGTTGGAAGAAAGTATAAGAATCCTTGCTTAACATGAAGTTGATGATCAGTAAAATGATACATAAGGTGATAGAACAATTAAGGTCACAAATCGACAGCAACAACTTAAGCAAAATAGTTTAGAGATAAAAATAAGTGTTTAAGTCACAACAGGGAGAGGATAATATTTCCATTGTCATATCTACCTAAAAAGTATTGATTGAGAATAAAAATACAATACACAATACAATACAAAAATACATAGAAATGCATTCTGTTCTAAAAAATCCAGTTTCAATCCTTAAGTCAAGAATTGTTAATACACAAGTTTAAAACTTTTGTAATATTCTTCTCTTCACAAATTTTTTAAACCCGGATTTTAACCCGGACTATTTAATTAAAAAGATCTGGTCTTCCAGGTAACCTACCGCGAAAGTTTCACCAGTGTTGCAGTAGGCCTCTTCAGATCAACCTCAAGACCTGAAATCGCCGACTGCAACGTCGATGAAACTGTGGTCCCAAAAATATGGACGTTCGCGCTAGAATACCTAGAAGACCAGATCTTTCCGGATTTTAACATTGCCCAACGCCCCCCAACCATAACCTTTGAAATCATAGACTACATGACGAAATAAAGAAGATTATAAAAATTCAATTAAAACAAAAACAATTAATCAAATGTTTATCTCACATCAAATATATAGATATTTTATTATCCCAGAATATGTAGAAAAGAGATGATACAACGAGTATACAACGTATCTGCTTGAGCAATAACGTCATGATTTTTTCACCGTGGTGCGACCCAAATAAGTAGGTACGTTAGGTAGTGTAGAGTCCATAGTATATATAGGACAAATCAGAGCTTCATAGAAATAAAAAGAAACTCACCTGCGTTTATAAAATTAAATTGATATTAATTATCACAACAAATTATTTTCTGAAATAAATTACTTGACTAACTCTATTTTATTACTTTACGATGCAAAGCAAGAAGTGTAGAGAACAATATAAAGTCGAAATTGTAAAAGGAACGTTCCAGAGACTATCGCCTATCGTACCATTCGGTCAAGGTCATCAAGGTCCATCGTCTGCCATCCCTTCGTTTTTTTTTCGCCCCCTAGATTGAAGAACCACCCCTCAGTGAGCGGTAGCACCCACTTTGGGAAGCACTTGGTCGCCATGCTTTTCATTACACCATGATAATAACACAAGTTGCTAAAAACTAGGTCGGTTTGAATTAAATAGTGTGAAAACATTGCTTTTTCAATTTATGTATTTTATTATGAATACCGTTCAGCTGAACAAAGTGAAGCCTGTCGATTATACACATATGAAGACAAAGATACGGCTTCATAAGAAGGTCTGTTTCAAAATAACATCACCCAAATGGTGTATTTGGATGAGTTAGATTGGGTGTATGTGATTAAGCGTAGATGATTTTGGCGGCCGATGGCTTGTAGATTTCATTTTACAAGGAATGAAAGTGATTTCACAAGACTGTAATCAACGGATGATTATTCACTGAAGGAAAAATATCTTGTAACAGAGTAACTTTCGGGATTGTAGTGAAGATGTCATTGCATCTGAAGATCGTATTAGCGGAAAAATAGTTTAAAATAGTTAAATTATTTGACTTTACAATGTATAAATATCATTGAAGCATCTTGAATTCTCCTTTTATTTCCTAGTAATGAACAAGAACTCATAAGAGAAACTAGGCATCAAAATTTATTTCTGCTATGGAATTTCATTTCTAAGAAAACATTATGCTATTCGTTGAAAGACAAACACAGGTTGACAGCATCAACATCTATAATATTCCAACAAACACTAACATGTTCAAGAGGGCAGCCTAGTCAGTGTCAATGGTAACGAATGTTGATACACCTTCCTCATAAGGATTCATGGTGAATGGTCGGCGCTAGGGACTGCCAGTGAAATATGTAAAGCAGCGGAAGTCTACGGAATCGGAATTTGAATCAAGCTATTAGCGTCCGGCCCATGTTGGATATCACTGGGTAACGCACTAAAGAAGAAGCCTCACTGATCCATATATTTCCTGAGGTAAGTGCCGCTAAATTTTATCTATTCCTCACTCATCGCCCAATGCCGATTGTAGATCATTTATTTCGGGCGCCGTCGGCGACGTTGCCAAATCTCCTCCATGAAAACTTCTCCACATCGTAGCAGGAAAGTCAAGGAGGGAAGTATGCATTTGCCATTCTAAAAAACTGAGAGGAAAATAGTTAAGAGGTTCGGATGAAGGGGACTCACCTCAGTTTGTTCCTCCCCCTATCATATCCCCAATAATAAAGCAAGTTAAATCCAAATATTCACACATCCTATTCCCATTGCCAATCTTAGCAGCACCGGCCGTCGGCGGCGTGCCGAATCTCCTCCTCTGTAAAAACTATACTTGAATCGGTTAGTTAACAGGGAAGGCGACCGCCACAAGTTCATAACAGATGGAAAAGGATATGATTATTTGAGAATGGAGGGATGGACAGAAAGCTGGAATTTAGCCCTAACGAAAAGGCACTAAGGAGTTCAAAGTGTCATGTTCCATTCTACGCAATGAAAACAACTCTTGAAGTACTCCACACGACACGCAAGTAGGTATAGGGATCAATCGCAAAATCTCCTCAGTTGCTAGAATTCAAATCCGGGCCCTTGGAAAGAGGATAAAGGAATGCATGGAATGGGATGATCGTAGATTTTTAGTCCCCTTTCAATTCTTCTTAAATACTTTTCAATGTCACATTATTCCAGAATATGCTGCCTGCTATGAAGCGAAAGTTCTAAATCAACAAAAACTCAACAGAACCCGAAAGCCATTTCAGAAGACTTGCAAAAAAAAGAAAGCCTGGGTTTTCTCTCCATTCCCTTCATACTTTTGCCAAACCCGACAACCAACTTTCTTAAATTAATCTAATAAATGTTAGGGGATTCCTTTGAAATTTAGTTACTCCCGGAGTTTGCACTGTTTCAGATTTTGAGTAATTATTAATTAGGATCAATTATTTGTGATTTCTATCATGTAATAATTAAGTCATTAGCCAATGCATGTTGGGGAGTAAATCCTCTGGCCACCACATCAATGTTTCTTCTTCATTCCAAATATAGAAGCTGATGGATGGAAAGATGCCCCAGCAATGTGTTTTAAAACACTAGAGAAAATATAACTGTTTTAACTCCATTATCGGGTACTAAGTGACAGTGTACCTGATGGTGGCGTAAAAACGTTAAACACGCGTCGAAATCGTTCTTTAAATAATTAGAAAACATTTGAAAATACTCTAAGTGAACCCTCAATACGATTGACTTATTGCCCTAGCCATTCTTACTCACTGGGAAGACCAAATCCAAGGCTTTCGAATGAACGGGACTTCTTTCAATGTATTCCTTCCCCTCACGCTCCCCCTCCACCTCACACCCACGCCAATATGATAATTTTTTTTTCAAAAAAAATTATTCGGGGCCCTCCAAGACCCGGCAGCTACGTTATTTTTTTCGGAGCCAACCCGACGGACTGGATTTTTTCACCGTGGCGCGACCCAAATAAGTAGGTAAGTTCCGGAAGATGTTCGCCTTTCCTGTCGGCTAAGATGAAGGAGAATAGTTTTGTGCTGACCGCAAAGAGGGGAGGGGACGTAGAGAGAGGGGAGGAATGGAGGAAGGAAGGCCCTGAGGCCATCTACATCTCGCGACGCGACCCCGGATATCTTGACCGCCACATCCCTCCAACCTCCCACCAACCGGATCCTCCCACACTCCTACCCTACACTCCAACGACCGCTCGGATCAAGCATAAACGGCCTCGGATTGGCGGGAGGAATGAATATCCCTCGCGGAGAACCACGCCGGTCGCATTCCGAGAGCAGATCGTCTCCGCGACCTTCGCATAACCGGCCGTCTTCCGCAGCGCCGCCACTCCGTTGGTCGGTTCCGAGGCGCTTTATTTGGACCGCACGGCCGTTATCCGTTCCGATTCAGAGAGATATTACCTCATGCCATCCTGAGGTTGTCAAGGAGTAATCGGTCACGTCTGAGACCCAGGTGAAAGCTAATTTCCAGCCATCAGTCGTCGGGCGGTGAAGGATCGAGAGCTGCGCGAATTGGAGAGCGATACTAAAGGAATTATGACTATTACAATTTTTTGTGCCAGCAAAAGGAAGCTGCTGGAAAAATGCCATGAAAACGCGCGGGAGTGAAGTGGATATGACGGATTTAAATTCCTTCATCGTTGACTCAAAGAGTTTATGTGCAATAATGAATTCAGAATAAATCCCATGACTCCGAGATGCATTACTAGCATCATTATCCGAATTTCCAGAGCTCTATGTGCACAACTGAAAAAATTGGGACTGGAATCAAAACTCAAACAACTCGTACAGTTCTTGAACAGCACAGGTGTTATCACAAGGAAGTGACGATTTTATAAAGGGAGAATGTATACAGAAGTCCGTTTTGGAAGAAAGGATGCTAGAAGAGACGGGAGGATGGATATGGACAGTCCTGAAGAAAGGAAGGAGGAACGTGGGACTTAAGCAAGAGGAAATGAAGCCGCCACTATAAGGGAAATAGGAGGGTGGAAACGATTCATAGAAAACCTTTCCTACCCGATGGATGGACAAATAATAGTAATAATAGCTGCCTGGAGCGATCATCGAGGAATCTTTCAGACTGCCGCGATTCTCGGAATTTAAATGAGTCTTGATGAGGACAATATATTCCGAATGTATATTTCACCAGCCCCTGTTCGCTAGCACTTAATTTAATTTGTATGATAACTAGATAGATACACACACCAACAAGATATTTTTATTATTTCGGTGCTATAATTGCAGAATTTAATATTACTCGTCACGAACGGAGAAACAGGTTTATCGCTATTCGCGATGACCTCATGCGCATCCCAAATGGACGTCCTCACAATTTAGAGACTGAATAAATAGTATATGCTCAAAACTTTATTCAGAAAGAATTTATACTGATTGAGGTTTTGCACTACCAAACTAAACTAAAATCACTATTATATACCTCACGTACGATTAGAATTTTAGGAACCATGAATTGCCAAGACAAGTCAGAAATAAATTGTAAATGTGTGAAAATTTCTCTCTTCAATAGAAAAGAATTCACAATTTATCACAACTCTCCTGACGAATTGAGTAACCGCACAACCTGATTTTTCGGTATATACCATTAGCTTATCACAAAATCCATGAAATCTTATTTAATAACAAATTTTTATCCCAACTTTTACACAAACCACATTACTTAATATCTTATTTATTTTGAAGCGCAATTTTACTCATTCGTTCGTCTCGCTTAAGGTAACAACAAGTTTTAAGGTAATCACGAAGTCACGAATTTATAAAAGATACGCGAGTAAAGGAAATCACAATAATGTCCAAGCAAAGGATAAGCTTTGATGCGGAAAAGGCGACATTTAAGCTTCTTATAAGAGGAAGGAGAAGGGTTGAGATCAGATATAAGCCTTTCATAGTGAGTACGTACTTAAAGGATCCTATGACGAAAGCCAATGCAAATTGATGAGTTGCGAGAAGATGGGTAAGAACCTGCAGCAAATGGATACTGCTGGAGATTATACGGATACCGAAAGTCTTGAAAAATATTTAGAAGCAATGGAGAGGTTTTGCCATGTGAAATTGGGAATTGTTTAATCCAAGATTACTCTAAAATTGATGGAATCAGGCCTGACTTGTTGGAAATGATGAGTATCCATATAGAAAATTCTGTGATAACTACAAGTTAAACACAAAAGAAACAACAAAACAAAGCAACATGGAAATATTACTCTGTTTATGGACGAGGAATGACTCAATAGGAAGCTAAAGATTATTAAATTTCAATAAAAAATAAACTGGCTCAGATTTTTTTAAGTTCAGCATTGAATATACAAATAAAACACCTATTGAATGTTAAAATCGCCTCAGTTTTCTATTAAAAAAGGTTCTTTACTAATATAATTATACTCACAGATGTTCTGGAATCGTAAAAAGGCTAACACAAGTTTGTTGTGCTTGATGGATTTGAAAAACTGTCGAGTGCGTTCCACAATGAGCAATTGTTACATTATTTAAAAATTTAAGTGAACAAACAATTTAGGCGTAATTACTGGTGGATTTGATTAAGCAACTGATTTGATTTCTGAGTATTTTATTACAAAGAGAGACTAAAGCATTGTAATTAAATCTTAATTAAACTCGGTACACACAAAATTGAACGGAGTAAGGTGGAATATAAAAACAAATTAGTAAGGATGATCGCACACACCATGTTCTTTGTTCGATGGCCCGAGAATTTCCCGATAGCACCATTTTTTTGCTTCGATATCTGGAAAAGTAAAAAAAGTTCGGATGGAACTGCCAAACAAAACTTGCCCCAACACGCCAAACCCTTCTCTTCCAGAGTCACTCTCGCAACGTGTTAAGCAAGTTCCCGATGGGAAAACACCCGAGCGACACTTTTTCCAATGAATAAAAAAAGTGGCGAACGATGAATAATAAAACGTTAAGACTGTTTGTGCCCTGGTAGCCAGCCATTTGGTGCTTGAAAGAGCAGTGTGATGAATGATTTTCTGATTGAAGTCACCACGGAAAATCACGAAACCGCCTCGCAAGGACTCGTAACTCGCGTTGATCGCGGCGAGAGAATGAGACGCTTTAATGAGCGCTACTGGATGTGTCGCTCTCTCTTGGACGTCGTAAATGTTTGTTGCCAAATATTTTTTTTCCGCGCGGAAACAGCGTGATTACGTTTTTCGTTTTTTTCTCTCGGTGCTTTCATAACTCGGAATGAATTCACATGATGCGAGGCTGTTTAGGATATGGATCTCAACTCTTAAACCGCGAGAATGCTTACTAGTAAAATAACTGGCTCCTGTCGTGACTAAATTCATAATAGATTTCTGGAAAATGTATTATCCACCAAATTACACCGCAATGCATTTTACGCGGTCAAAATCACCCTAAGAACAAAGAGGTGTGAATCGATACGGTAAATGAATGATGTTCCCTCAAATCAGGAATATTTTTCACTATATAGTGCTGACGATTATGAAATATTTTAATAATTATTCATAAGGTTCCATTATGATGGTAGCTCACCCTATTTCAATTCTAGCTCCTTGAACTCGGTCAATAAAATATATGTCCAAAATTTTTCTCATTATCGTAATGTTTTAGGCAAGACTAACGATGAATGTAATGGCGTAAAATAGGTGAAGACCTCCTTGAAAGAGAGATATATCAAGATTTTATGAAAATTATCAGACTTTTAACAGGGGCCACTTCTGCCATGAGTAACTCTTGAATCCCTTATGCCCTTAAAAACTAGTTTTATATTAAGGAGGTACTTTGCATGTGCTTTCAATTTCAATGATAAAACAAAGCTAGTAAGTTTTTAACAGCTTATATTACGTAGGAACTGGCACACTTTTATTTTATCCTAGATAAAACCATGATTTCAGGACAACAGCAGCACGAATCCAAAGACTATGGTGATTTCTAATGCGATCATAGCTTAGCCAACACTGACACCATGAACTCCTTTGGTGTGAACAGACAAAACGACCACTCTTTCCCGCCCAACAATATGAGCAGCGCAATCACGAAGTGAAAGCATGCTCCGAGTGAATTCAAAAGAAAGATAACGAACGCTCACAGCTGTTTGTGGGACGCGATGAAAGGGTGGAGGGAAAGGATGCGGAGGAGGCGCCTGAAGAAATGAATGGAGCCTAGCTCATATAGGAAGAAGAGAAAAGGAGAACGTATTGTTCGAACAACCGGGAGAGCTTCAAGAAAGGTCGAGCAAGGGAATCGAATATGAGATAGAAGACGGAGAAGTCTGGAGACGCTGCGGAATTGTCTCGGATTGCACATCCGAAAGAATGGATTACCCCGATCCAAGCGGTAGTGAAAGAGTATTTGTTAAACCATTCCACTGGTAACGAGTTCCCTTCAAAACGATGGATGCGCAGAGCTTCTGATTCACATCCCTCCTTCAAACGCAATTTCAATCCATCGTCATGACTTAGCGTTTGTTAATGCTCTGACAGGTTTTGGTATAGCGGGAGAAAAATCATTATTATCAGAATCTTGCAAGCATCCCAATGATGAGCGAGGTGGGTGAATTTTCAAATAAAGGTACATTGCATGATACACGACAAACGAATTTGTAAAGTTTATGCGTTTTGATAATATTAATATGCATATACACAAAAGAATCAAATATCAATTATGCAAGAAGTGCTGTTATAAGTAGTACGCATATTAAAAAAGCAATATAAAGGCAATGACCTAACTAGCGTATCATTGAAATGATAAATATTTTACCATTAGCTTGTCCCTTAATTCTTAGGAAGAGTTTATCAAGAGAGCGATAAACTCTTTAATATAAATAGGTATATTCTATAAATAGATTATATAAAATAAATAAATAGTCTACCACAATTTCATCTTCATTCCGGGTTTCATTTCGTAGAATGTATTAATAGCATTCACAATTAAATAAAACATCGTCATCCCTCAATCTGAATTGTATCTAACGATGCCGTAAATCGGCAAAAAACGTCGTTCATTTAAAAAATGAAACTGTAGAATATTACTAACTTTATTTAACTATGAAGACATGTTCCGCCAATATGTTGGTTGTGTTTTGAACAAGCCCTACTTTAATTTTATTTGGTAACGGAAACTTTTACGAAAAAAACAAGTATCTAATTATGTTGCATCAATTCCCTCATGAGTGCATTGTGCATTCTGCCACGCGCCTCAAGTGTGCCGTCAAAAGATTGCCTTCCATTTCCTTCCTCTTACGCTCCGATTGCTCCCCCCTCTTTCAGCCTCTTTTGACACGTCATTATCTCTCAATACATTATCCAACCACTTTTGTAGCCAGATTCAAATACCTATCTATATTCCTTATTCATCATATTCTGCCTTATCTAACGCATTCGCCATCGTTTTTTGATTTTCACCCGGATAATTCAAATTCCCCCTCCAGTTTTTGCACTGCACTCATGAAAATTTAGCATATAAAATATAACTTTGAAATTCGATACTTATATATTTTTGACATATGATATTTTCATTGTTTAATTTTGAGACAGTTACATCAAGTAAATTGTGAGGTCTTTAACTCCACGAGGACAAAACGAGAGCCTCAGATCGTTGTGCTCCAAATAATCATATCCATTTAATTATAATTCAATGTTACATAAACTACGTGGACAAATCTTCGTCAAGGAAACGCACCAAATGGAAAGAGCCAAAATATGAATTCTGAACATAAATTTCTACTAACATTTCCAGCATTGTTATCATGAGTGATCATTTTAAATTTTAAATAGAGCCAAAGTTAGCTTCATGACACCCTTTGTTACCCTGATGACATTCAACTCGAAAGTAATTGAAAGACAGCGAATTAATACATAAATATCAGCAATATTTTGACAAAATGATATCGTGTGCAATGAAAGGACATATTTATTACCATACTGGTAATATAACAAGAGTTAGGTGCCTTCTTCAATCACTTAAAGTAATTTTTTGGCTTGGTCCGCACATAAGAAGACATAAGAAATAATTAAGTTTCAAATATTGCTGCGAGTCTTGCGAGGGTCCTTACCTAAAGAAATATGACGAGACCGGAAAGAGAGTTAATTTTTTTCACCATACTCCAATATGGAGCGTTCTTTCTTTTCTAGACAAACACCGTAAGTCCTTTCCGGCAGCATTTGGGGATATCTCCGCTCACGTTAACTTTTAATTCAATTTCATGGGAGAAGCTTGCGTCAATATTCGTCGGTAAAGGCATATAAAGCAATATTTCGAGATACATATGACTTTTATAATTCTTCACATATCGCTGCGGAAAAAAAACCGATGGTGGAACATAAGTCTTCGGGGAAATTTAAGGAATACAGTTCAAACTTCAAGCCCTACAAATAACCTAGCCTAGCTCACTGCAGTTCCTTTCTTAAGGCTCACTCTCCATATTGGTACTACTTAATCCACGTATTACTTAGCATGAGGTTTTACGAAGGAAAGGATGATATTTTTTAATGTAAATTGGACACTGTAATATTCTATTGAAGGATATGCTTTTTATTCAATTAAAATTATCAGTAATTTTTATCTGAAGATATAATATCGACAATATGACAAGTTTCATTCATGACTTTGAGGTAACCCTGGCTTGTAACGAAACCTATTTCATTTCATCAACATTAAATTAGCAAGCAAAGATTACAATGACTTCTCAGTTTCTTAATTAGTAGTCAAATGTTAAATCTATAAACAAATACTACAGCTTCTTTATAAATTTAGCTTAATACGCGCGTTAAAAATCCTAGGTCTTTCAGTATGCTTCATTATCTGTTTTGATCGCCCATTTAAACAGTTTCCACGCATTTTTGTAGATTTAGCAATAAGACAATTAACGTTTGATACTATCGTTTACACCGTTGCGAGGGCTAAGAGAATATTGCAGTTTGACGATAAAAATTTGGATAACTTTTCAATCAACTATTTGCAGAGTAAACTATAAGTGCAACGGCTTATAAGTAAACTGTTTGAAGCCTCTACTTTAAGAAATTCTACAAAACAATGACCCAACTGTTTTCACACAACGATCACCAAAATATCCGTTCTCATTCTATTTGTGATCAATCTAATTCCGCTATATCATGGCAAGAACGTTGGGCTCGAATATTGTGGTGCAAAACTAATTATTCTTGAACATTCATTCAAGTTTAGATAGTTATTTAATTATTAATAATATTCATTGGATAGTAATTAACCGTTGATGAGGGACTGCCAGTGATGCTGCCAAACGAGAACATCAACCTGATTTGATGAAACCAGCAAGGAACAAAACATTAACCGTTCATCACGCAGGCTTAAACGATTTGTTTGACAGTTTATGACTGTACGGAACAGTATGAAGGAACGGAGTTGCAGAGAATGAAGTTGGATTAACAGTATTTTAGACTTCATTAGGTGTAGGAATTAAGCAATAACAGTTTGAAGTCAACCAGTGACAAAAATAGGGATAAAGAAACTATCTATTGAGATTTATTCTGGGTAATCAATATTGCAAAATAAGTAGCAAATGAAAACAATAATACATTATCTATCATATTTTAGAACCAATTACTCTCCTATTTCTAACTTTACTAGTGCCACAGGCAATGCAGGATTACCATCCATAAACAAAATGCACTAGCGTATTTTCTTAGAGAAAATAATATACTACCTTTTAATTGCGATGTGATTTGAACAAAGTTATTTGTTTCACCCAGATGACACTTCCAAATTAATTAACCAGCTCAGTTAATCCCAAATTAATTAGCCAGAGATTACCTTGAAATACAATTAGGGAGAGACTACTGGATTCACCAAAGTTCACTCACAGTATCAAGATACTGAGTATGAATGGCAAATGGGCATTAATAGGCGCCGTTTGTGAAAATAGAATAAAGACCGATATTTTATTTCTTATTTCAATTTATATCAGACAGCCAATAGTAAGACATAACTTTTTTTCAAGGGCATATGATGGGATGGTGAATATGATGATATATTCTCCTGCTACTATCTAGCGCGAGGCAGCTTGTCGGTCATGCGTGATTAACTATAAGCGACTTATCGGATGGCTAAGATGTCGAATTTATCTGTTGCCTCCAACCTCACCCAGACAATCGCTATGAGTGGTAAGTTATGGACACCGTTACTTCCTTGGAAGCTGCATATTTCCATTTCTAGATCCTCGCTGCGTCAATTTATCTTCGTTCTTTTACCTTAACGTCCAAAGAAACAGTTTAAAAAAGGAAAGGGAACGGGTCCTAGGAGGTAGAATTTCCGGACACCAATAGCTGCATGAATAGTACTACACGAGCCTCGTTTCGAGGAAACCAGCATTCAGGCTGAAAACTGCTGCCATTTACTATTCTTGAAACATAATGTTGAAGGCACTTATTCCTGTCACATATTACGTTCTACATATTATTCCCAATTTCCTCATACCAATTATAACGTGCATTTATAAAAAGCATCTTATATACTTAATATTGGCCAACGTTTTTTTGGAAATCGTTTTCCTTCAAAAAAAGATTCGTTGCCTTCTTATAGTATATTACTTTTTCAACCTATGTGATAAAGAGACCGCAAAGGAAAATGAAATAAGAAATCCCACATATCTCAGAGAGGATATACCAGCAAAAGTTTTATGAGTTTATGAGGCACCACTCTTTCTGTGCGGTTTGCCATACGCATTTAATATTGAAGAATTCCGGAGCTATCGACTTAAGATGACAGGGGGACATGCGTACACTCGTAGCTTGGAGCGTTTTAAAGATTCAGTCTAGTGATCATATCTTCGATGGAATACAAAAAAAGCCGCCTAAAAAGCAAAGACGTTTTAAAAAATAACTTGGAATACGAAAGAAGATTCTCGCAGCTGAGATGTTACCATGGGAAAAGAACTTTAGTCTTAAAGAAATTTCCCTGATGTGGAATCGTACGTCACACTATCCACACGGAGCTAAGTTAGTAAAATATTGCTGAAAGAGGATAATGAAAGGCTATTTTTGGGGACCGCTCTTAGTTAGCTTATCGCCGCCGCCCGCTCTAGCTCAAGGCTTTCCCTCGCTTTTTATTTTGTTTCAAGGGTTCCAATATCCACCCTCACGTGCCAGCATTGTGAGATTTTTTTTAGAGTGTCAAGTGATTTTTATAAGGAATTCATAGAGCTATTTCAGCACAGGCTGCTTAAAGTTGTTTCAAGGGAGTGGGTGCAAAAGAGCAAGTCATTTTAGAAGACGAGTTGATACGAAACTTAATCCCAGATAATGGGAAATCACACGTACTAATATCAAAATATTTTCCCAGAGGATACAAAATTTAATATGATGGACAGACATATGAAATAGGTCTTAAAAAATATTACTAAAAGTAACTATTAAAATGAAAAAAATCCTAGAATCATATAGACAGGTAACATTATATTTAATAATATGTAGTACCTAGAAGTTTAAGGTAACAATATAAACAAATATTTTGGCATAACTTTTTTTTTTCGTTTTTAGATAATTTTCAAGTTATAATGAGCCAAATTCTTGATAAAAAAACGAGATATTTTATGCGTATTGGACAAAAACATAGACTGGTTCAATTAATACGGCTTATGGAGCTTCCAATTTTTTACTTTTGATAAAAAGTTAAACGTTTATACTTTTATATTGGCTAAATCAGCTATAAGCTATCAACTATTCATAAGCCGAGAACTTAGAGAGAAATTCAAATTAAAATATATACCTGAATTTTTTATTGCGGTTCTAACCATTGTATTTCTAAAAACACCAGCTTGCAAGGGAATTTTAAGACCGCCAATATACATTCTAAGAATTGTCATCACAAGAAAATCAAAAACTATAGTAGCAGTGAGTTATGAATAGCTCCAATTTTTTCAGTGACAGAGAGAACCTTTGCATGCAAACTTCATACTTCACTCTGGCTAAACTCATTGAACGGTTATCAGGTTACATCAATTTGCGCGATAATCGCGAATCTGTTTCCACATGCAAAGCTAGGAGTTTGACTTTCATCAGTTTAGGTAACTTCGTGCCTCTTTTGCTTCGCAACCCAGTGTTTCCATTAGGATGAAGAGTTTTCGGGTTTCCAACCGGGTGATGGTGCTGAACTCCTACATCACTTGGTTGGAAACTCTACATCTTAAGAATTCGCCGGGAAAACCTCAAGTTATACACCAAAGATGGTGAAATTAGCAATGAAAAAATCATAACTTCGCACCCGTGCGCGTGACTACGTACCACTTCATTTGTGTAAATGCAATGATTGAAAAACCTCAGGTCTTACATAAGTATCTCCATCACCAAAAACATATTGTCGAGTAAGATACATGCGATAAGCATGTTATTTTTTCAAACTGCCACGAAATTACCATTACGAAATTTAATTCCCACGCACGCAGGATATTTTTTAAACAGCCTCTTTAAAATTTTAAGACTACTCAAATACAATAGACAAGCTGCTAAAAGGCTTTTTACATTTAGTGAAAATAGTAACTACCAAGGCGCTTAGCTGGGGAATAAAGCCAATTCCATTCTTCACATGAGGATGGAAGTTTCTCGGATGGCGACATTTTTACGAAAACTTTTCCCCGAGACTTTCATCGCATTCAATCCGATGGACCCTGGATACGAGGAAAAAAAATCACCACTCGAGAGTTCAGGAATACTTTTTCCAAGGGTTTCCGTGTTGTGTCCCGAGCTACAAAAACAGATCCGGATGATTGAACGCCAAGAGTCCAACTTGGGCTCTCGCTTGTAGTTACTTCGTCCAACCAACCAACGGTGAGGATTGATCGAACTTCGGACTCCGGGATTTTAACCTTTACCCGCTGCAACCCTCTCAAGAGCGGAGCAAGAAACGGTAAGGGACGGTAGTATTGGGTAGATTAAATATATATATATATATATATATATATATATATATATATATATATATATACATAAAGAATCACTCGAGTAATAAATATAAAATATGCCAAGAGCGTGGTCGATAAAAATATAGAAACAAGCGAAAGACACTTACAAATTAAAACTTCCAATATTTCGGTGTTATTGGCATCC
The DNA here is from genome assembly GCA_963573305.1 of Pyrrhosoma nymphula. Classification (NCBI taxonomy): domain Eukaryota; kingdom Metazoa; phylum Arthropoda; class Insecta; order Odonata; family Coenagrionidae; genus Pyrrhosoma; species Pyrrhosoma nymphula. Next base: position 90,696,710 of record OY754330.1, read on the forward strand.
ACCTTTCTCAATAATATCGATTTTATTTCGTGTATCGGGAAAAAGTCCTTCTGGGACTTATTCCTTTTTCTTCATGCTTCATCTAGGGCAAAAAAGATTGCCGGACCGACGTTCGTAAGGGTGTACCTTGGCCAAAAGGATGAATGATCGAGGTGAAGGGTAAGGGCTGAAAAAGGGGTGAATCAGGGTGGCCACGCCTTCTCGAAATCTTTGAAGCCAGGTGAATTCTCATAGCATCTTATCACCTCTTGGAACTATCTTTGATTTTTACATAATTCATGCGTTTCACTCATCATCATCATCACTCGTCGATACACAAGACAAAATGACCACAAGTGAGTGGGTCATGAAAGAATACAAACATTATGCTTTGGCAATACGCAAACGCGAAAGAAGCGAGCTTCGTCGGTCAGGCCATGGTAAGCAAATGGATGAGAGTCGAACAACGAAACGGATTTATGAGAGAGTGGATGATGCGAGACAGGAATAGTCAGAGAATTCCGAGGGTGAATTTGTAGGAATAGACTCTAAGATGGAGAATATAACGAGCCTTAGGAACAAGAGATCGAGCTTGAAGAAATGTATGAATGTAATAAAAGAGGTTTGCAAGGATGGGATAGTATGGTAGAAAATAAACAAAAAGCTTTCCTAGCCTAATACCAATAATGAAGCTATTTTGACTGCTCCCTCTTCGATAGGGAACAGGGTAATTGGTAAATAAAATTTTGGAAAATCGCAAAATCGATCCTTAAGTTATGGTTCATTTCATTGTTTTTCGCCAAGTTATGAAAATATCACTCTGGAAAATATTTGACAATTGGCTTGAGAACACCTTTGTTTATACATTATTAAACTATGAAGCCATTATTTATTATTAAGACTCTTCAACTTTGAATCATTAAAGCATCTAAACATACTTATCAGATAAAATCTCTTTGCAGTTTTCCATACAGAGCCGCCATGTCACAGCAAGAAGCGTAGTTGCCACGACAGCGGCATTATAAAATTTTATTTTTAATTCCTATAGTATAGATTCTTATCGTTCTTATTCTTGGTAAAATATCTCCAATCCAAATTCAATTGAACTAGAATAGAAAGCAATGTCCGGAATGCTCCACGAAGGCAAATAAATAATAAAAGGACATAGTTGAGACATGCAAACAATTTAATGGGTTGAGGAAACATAGTACCAAGCAGCATTTTGGTAATGGCGACATGCTTGGATAAATAAGTTAGTAAAAATCCATTAATCATGCTTAGAAAAATTTTACTTCCAATTTCTCTTGCATTTGGGCTTATGTACAGGTTTAATGCTGAAATAGGAAAGAATTTGTAATCTTATTAATAAATTCTTGCGGTGATTTTGCTAAGAACACGTGAACATTAAATTGATGATCAATATTTTCTTACCCTGGTCCCTTCAACTGACCCCCCACTGCGTTACAACCTAACTGAATGTGGTAGTTTCCTCCTGGGAAAACCTAAAACAGTCATTGATTTTGAAAAAAGGAAATCCAGAGGCCATTCTGTGAAGGGACGAAAAGGGTGTAGCCAACCACTCCCCTGTTGGCGTGTCTTTGATCGCCGGGAGCGAACGGGCGAGACTTGGGGGAGAAGGGGACGAGGGAATACCCTACCCAGGCCGGCGGGAGCGCAGTAGGTTGGCGGGGGGGTTGAAAAGAGAGCACAGTCGCCCTCCAGGGTGTGTGGGGTGCGAAACATGAAGTACGTAGAGAGATGAATGGGAAGGAGGAAGACCCTGGGGAAAAAGAGATACGATGAAGAGTGGAGAGATTAAGTTTAATAATTAATAAATGTGATTTCACCCGGTAAACACCATCGTCCTGAGCAAAGTAGTCGATTTTGCTGAGCAAAGGAGTCGAGATAAATTTTCAAGTCTTCATCTTTCATTTTACCTGAGCCCTTCTCGCATAGTGTTGGAAAGTATAATTGTGAAAAAGAAATAACTTCTAGGCAAAACAATTCGTGCTCGGGTTGAATAGGAATTATGCGTAGTAAATAACGCAAATGATAGGTACACAACAGAGCCCACTCAATTAGGCTAATTAACAGGGGGCTAAGGAACCAGAGTAACCAGGTAACTCTTAAGTAAAAATTAAAGTAAGAATTAGATTTTTATTTTAAAATCAGATTTTGTGCGATTAACTCTAAGGTTAGTTCTTAGGACTGACATTAAAAATTTACAGGCAGAAAGGTCATAAATGAAGCTTGAAAAAAAAGCCTCATGACAAAAACAATTAACCAATACAACGGGAGTAATATTGAAGAGAGCCACGGCACTATTTTCACTGATATAACCTATGCATACGGTAAGGGAGGCTACGCATTAATTCTGCCCATAAAGAGAGTACTTAATTTTACTGAAGTTTCAAAATTTTTCAAAAAAAAAAATTCAAGTGTTTTTAAAATATTTTAAAGCAGTGACGGACGAAAATTGAAAACCATCGCAAAATTTTGAAAGCCTTCCTCACGCTGTATTTTGTGAAAGAAGTAGGCATAATCATACTAGCAACCAAATGGAAACTGATTCCATTATAATTTCGTCGAGATATGAAGGATTCCCTTTTCCTAAGTTTTATTTACCATAAACAACAAATAATAGAGTTAGTAATTTAATTAATCGATAATTGTAAGAAAATGAGAAGAGGGGTTTCTGGAGATCAAAAATAGGTGCAACTGAAGTTAATACTACACGCTACTTCTTAATATGGAAATAAGATATAAAATGAATGTAAGTTATGAATAAAATGAAGTCATCAACTATGCATATTCCCTCTCTAATGGTGAAGTTACGACGTCAGGTGACAATATATTCGTAGAGAGAGATATATACGACCATAGAGGCTATAACAATTCGAATGGCGTGACATACCCTTGAGAACAATGGAAAAGTCACCATTACGTGGTGGGATCATTTGATGAAACCGACCGGCTCACGAAATAAGGTTGAAGAAAAATGTGGATTTTAAAAAAATCCTATCTTAACGAATATTTTTATGCAAAGCTTTGAATTGTGTAAGCAACACACTTAAACGAGAGTAAAACTTAAATATCCCATAAAATGCTGCATGACTTTATTCAAAGAATACATTAAGTTAGGGCAAAATATGGTCGCTATTGCTAACAAGTTCAAAAAATTGCCATTGAAACATTGACAATAAATGAAAGAATATAACAATTCCGTGAAAAAAATAATTTATGCGAAACGAACGCCTGTCATCAAAATATTTTTTATTATAAAATTAGTATAAAAGTGCTAAAAAATAGAACTAAAACGTGAAAGTAATTGAACAAAAAAAGGAAAATTCAACTAATTATACCGGTCACAGCCTTAATTTTATCCACACAGACTATCCATATCCAATATTCTCCCACAGACCTATTAAAATAAGAAATACATTAGCATTCCCCTCCGGGAGCCGCAGCGTTCGCTTCAATTTAATGTTTGGATGAAAAAGCATCCGAGAATCCGAAGGGAAGCATAAACCGGCGAGAGAAGATAAGGCAGAGGGGTCAAAAAGAAACGTGAGAACTCAGAATAGGTGGAATTCATCTTGCGTGGAGTGTCACGCTCTCAGGGGCTTTCCCTTACCAGGATCTCCTTGTGAGTTCTCTTCCTCGCGGCCACGTAGGCAGACGCGACGATATTAATCGAAAGATCGAATAATCCGCTGAACGTATATCTAACTGGGAGCACATCCTATGCATGCTCAATTTACACACGTGCCCTGCCATGGTCATCCTTTCTCATGAACTTGGAAAACAAGGACATAGAACTGCTAGGCAGGGTGAGTGGAACTGGAGTGGAAAGGGAGTTAAAGAGAGAGTACGAGAGAATAAATGTTCAAGTCTGACATTTTACATGATTCTGTCCTCCGCGCTGTTACCATGCTACATTTTGACCTTCACTTGCACTTAGCCACGAGGGGCCAAGAACAAATTCAAGATTGGATTTTCCTGTTCACCCTCAAATTGACTTTGAGGTGCCTTCAGAGTAACTGACTTAAAGCTGTTTTACACGACACTTAGGTTAGCCCTAAAATCAGCAAAGTAATCAGTGCCGAAAACTCGGAACCAAAGGCGAAACAAAAATGAAATTTGATGCCTTGGAGCCAGTGTTTATACGATGCTAACTGCAGGGATACAGCAGTCTGGTAATTTGTTGAACTGCGAAACCTTAATACACTGCGCCATATTGTTTTCGCATATATATGTATTATATTGTTTACAAAATATTAAAAACAAACTCCAGCAAGCCAATTCTACTAGCCTACGATCACATTGTATCGACTACCGTTCCCACAATTCCCCCGAAGATTATTTTGGTAGATTCTAGCTTCACCACCTCTCAAAAGACGTTACTCGCCTGCTTGCCTGTGATTGGTCAATGTATTCAGGAATCGGATGGTAAATAAGTATCATAATTATTTCTGTTATAATCAGAATTTCTACAGTAAAATATAATAATGAATACAATGATGAATACAATGATTAACAATGAATACAATGAATACTTTAAAAAAATAATATTTCTTTGTGGTCCTGCTAAGCCATAGGCTTGCCAGCAGGTGCCAGGTTATAATAATTTGAGTTATAGGAAAAATAAATCTTACATACGATTGACGAAAAATATTCACAAGAGAAAAACAGTTATCAAGTTTCATAGTATTCCGTAATGGCAAATGAAACATTTTATATTTAAATATAGAGCTAACCTAATTTTAAATAACGTGCTGCTCTCACAGATACAACAACCGCAAGAAACATAAAAAACATAACAGTTCACAGTTACCATACATACTCCAAAATAGGAATAATATGATAGCACCTGAAGATCGAAAACAAATGTCTAACATCAGATGGATTCGTACAATTATATTGAATTATCATTGAATTTTAATCCATGGATCTTTCAAATGTAATGTAAATGGAAGAGAAAAAAATCCATGATGACACAGTTTTCAAGGTAAAAATAACTTCAAGAAATATATAGCACAGAATAATAATGTAACACTTTCATTTACCTTGTTAATAAATAATTATAACCAGTAGGACACCGCTAGGTAAACTAGTACAGTTAGCCATCTGAAATTACTTCAAGTTAAATTATATATTTCCTAGTCATGTCATAGTTTATTATTATTGTATGTTTTCAATCAGCCCAGTTTTAACTTGTGTTTTAATACTGAAATTTTTTCTATTGATTGTAATGTCTGTGGTAAGTTATTTAATAGCTTTGGAACTATGTAGGTATAGTAAAGTTCTCTTTCCATGAAGGTTGCGGTATTTCGGTACATTATACATTTCAGCGTGACGGAGTCCCATTTTATGTTCTGTGTTCCGACTTGTTTTAAACCTCTCGCTGAAGTAATTATCACATATTGTTACATCCTGGAAAAGTTCAAAGATCGGTAATAAATCTAGCTTTTTGTAGATTTTGGTCATATTGCTCTCCGAGGGAACCAAATGCAATATCAACTTATTTTGTATTTTAAATACATTATTTAATAGACTCCGGTTAGCCGAACCCCAAATCGTTATACCGTAGGTATCGCATAATGGCTTCAGCCAGTCCCTGATAATTCATTTTTTTTCATTTCAATTGGCAGGGTGTATTTTACATACGATAATTGATAAAGGATGCATCTGAGCTTGTCACACAAATAATTTAAATGCAATCTAAAATAAAATTTGTCATCTAATATCAAACCTAAGTATCTGAAATTATTTACTTGAGCTATTAAATAAGATGAATATAAGTGGCATCTTTTTCTTATATGGCATCCCTGACTTAAATGCAAGCATAATTGGGAGTGGAGTACTAGGTTAATTGATTTTCTCAGTTCCTTAGTATTAATAAATGGCATTTTTACTGTTTTTTTTCTCATTAATGACTAGTTTTATTATCGTGACACCAACTTTGGATGATACTAAAGTCTTGCTGGAGTCGTATCTTAGCCATTTCAAAGGTTTTACTGATCGCAAGTAATGCAATATCATCGGCGTACATAATATATATTTTACAATAGTTAATATAGTCTGGTATATCATTAACGTAAATTAAAAAAGAAGTGGTCCAAAAATAGACCCTTGTGGTACGCCGAATGCTGTAGATTTTATTGTACTACATTGAACTAACAATTTAACAATTAACTTCCTATCTCTCAATTGCGATGTAAGCCAGCAGAGTGGAATTCCACGTATACCACATCGTTCCAGTTTTCTCAAAAGGATTTCAGTATTGATTGTATCGAAGGCTTTTCGAAACTCAATGAATACTGCCAGTGCGGAATAGTTCTTGTTTAGGCTTTTGCGAACATCTTCACTGAATTCTTCAAGAAGCATTTTCGTGCTTTTGTTGTATTGATATCCATATTGATGTATAGTTATGATATTAAATTTAGAAAGGAAGTCTATAAGTTGATCTGCAAAATATCGTTCCATGATTTTACCAAGGGAGGGAAGGAAGAATATAAATTGGACGGTAAATATTAGTGTAATTTTTTTATCTTGTTTATATATTGGCCTGATTGTGGCTAATTTTAAATTGGCTTGCATTTTGCTTTGTTCTGTATTCATCTTTATCCAGTGCGATATTGTTGTAATCAAATCATGATTAGAACTGAGGTCAAATATTCTAATGTTATCATGTCATGGGCTTTTGTGTTTAGAGTGATATAAAATATTTTGGACATCAACTGGTGTTGCTGGCAACAGTGAAAACGTTTTGGGGCTAGTGTTTGTCTTGAAGGCACTTAGGACGTGATGTAAACAGTGGGGTAATATCTTTTCGTTAATTCGTTACTGATAATTGAATTCGCTCTCATCGAGTATTTTAGCACAGTTTACACGGTGCGATATCACAGCACGGCATACTGAATTTATTCTATTTTCACCACTGAAGTAATTATCGTGTAAAAAAAGCCTTAAAGAATGTGCAGAAATGCAAAGTATATAAAAAATATTCTTCAGTAATTATGGAGGACATGGTTCTATCTTGGCTAACTTTTCCAGTAATTCACAAGATGTTGCCTTGCAGCTCTTCCTATTTCTTAGAATACTTTCTGAGCAGCTTTTCCACTAGTATACCTTGTATCCACCAGTATACTGGGATCAAAATATCTTTCAGAGCGACACGGAGAACATCATATTAGAACCCCACTATATTTCCAGGTCCGACAGAAACGATAAATTAAGAGAGATATTTTGCCGAACGGATAGGTATGGGAATTCGTTTTTCCCCCGAACAATAAGGGACTATAATAAATGCTAGGCGTAATTTCATTAGAGCGTTTCCTTTTTATCTTTAAACGGCTGGTGTCCTAACACCCCCCGCCACACGCCTATTGAGGCGGCTTGCGGGGTAATATGTAGATGTAGATGTATTTCCTGTACGTCTCTGGGCAGAATATATACCCCTATAAAATAATAGCATTATCATATTGCATTTTTTCTACTGCCGGCAGAAACGTACTATATCTAATTTTTTTACCACAAAGAGAGCTCCTGGAAATATTATGTGAGCTCTATCTCCATGAGACACCAGAGTTTCTGATCTTAGCACTCAAAGACAGAAGGCACATTTCGACATACGTGCAGGACGAAAAAAAAATCGAGAATCTCTCGTTCAGGGTGCTTCACACGATTAAGTCGGAGTAAAATCCCTGCAATGTGAGAGGAAGCAAGGGATGAAAGCGAGGAAGAGGAACTACTCAGGTTGTGAAACGGAAGACTAGGCCAGCTTCACGGAGAAGTTTATATAAGAGGAAGGAGGAGATGGGTAAGTCGAGAGAGAGCAAGAGGAGCCAGGGCTTGGCTCTTGGAGGAGTCAAGTTCATCTCCATCATTGGGCGAGAGGTAGAAAGATGAGCATGAGGGTATAATGGGTGGTAGGGAAGGCGAAAAGACAAAGGTGCCAAAGGGGAAGGGAAAGAAAGAAAATGGGTCAATGGCACGAGAGAACGATAGATGAATGGGGAAGGACGGATAACGGTGGAGGACTTAGAGTGATATCCAAAAGAGGAGAGGGGGGTCGCAGTGTGGGAGGATGTAATGGAGGAAGGAATACGCCGGGGGAAGGTGTTCCAGACTAAGGCGTGTTTAAGGGGCTGAAGGAAAAGCTTCGCAAGATGGAAGGTGCTGGGGAAATAGGCGGGAACGATTGAATTTAGTCCCACAGGCAGATGGATACAATCCGCTCAACGTTGATGGGCTTATGGGGCCAGAGGGCGCAAGAAGTGAGTGAAAAAGAACTTAGCACCACCGGAAAATACTCGCAATAAATTTCGTATGCGCACCAAAGTTTTTGATAGAATATGAGACATAAAAAATTCCATGTTTTTTTGCTCATTCAAAGCCTTATTTTCTACGCTGTAATAGATGTCCACGGCACAATGAGGCCCAGAGAAGAAAATAGTAAATTCCTCAGAAATACGTTCGCAATTTACCCGAGGAAAGAATCTCTCCTAGTTATAATAAAAATGTAAGCATGATATTTGACGTTTAAGAAGTTTAGCGGAGCTCTACATTAATTTGACCTTATTTTCATTGTTCATACTATACTACTATTAACCTGTCCTCAAGGGTGGTAAAGTCATCTGATATTGTAGAACCTTAAGATGAAGCTACTTCATCAATGATAGCCACTGAGAATATATTTAACGGTTACTTCATTTAATGATGAAATCGTGCTTTAACCGCTTTTTTACATAAAAAACAACTAACAATGCAGTCGTGCAATAACCAAGAACATTATTTTCCACATAGTTTTCCCTGGCAAGTCCAAGTTAAGATTGACGGCATACGTTCAACATCAAGTTTGCATCAAATATCTCAAATTTTTATAGCCGTATTTAAATATTCCCTAGTAACCTACTAACAGCTAAATAGCGCAGTAACTTGTAGCGTACCATCAATTCGGCTATCATAGAGTGCTAAAAAGCTTAGCAGCGCCTATCATGCCGCTATCAAGAGAGATGGTTCTTATACACTTCCCTGCTTTTTTAGAGGAGCTAATACATATGGCAGCCTCCTGTGAGCGGCCCTTCTCTAGGTATAAGCAATAAACATGAGGGTTGTCTTAGACACAAATACCGAAATTTCTGATGGAAGTGTTTATCTAAAGTTTGGTAGATGCGGTATGCATAGCTAGAAGTGACCATTTGTTCGTTATTATTGAGAATTATTTGTTTTTAATTTTTGACGTTGAAGTTTGGTATTCAGTGGAGCTTCCACAGGACTTTATGTGATGAAAAATGATGTAGTAAGGTGAATTCTATGATTTCAGACGTGGAAAAGTGGCTAGACTCACATTAAAAGGAAATTTTATCGCTTGTTAGTTACTTCTATAATCCGGGAACGTTAGAATTAACTCCAAGAGAAACACTCCAGTAACTTAACACGAACAATAGCCAAGAAAAGGAAATATATTTTCTTTCCAATGACAGTGGCAAATAAGTTTTTAAACATAGAATTTCAAAGAAATACGAAAAATTATAGTGTCGGGAAAATGATTAAATTTTTGATGAGGTAGAATTCTCCCGCGAGAGAATAAGTTTTTTTTCTTTTACCATTACACAAGGCTAATGCATATTTTCATAGATATATTAGGCATTCTTGATACATTCAAGGCTGAAATTAAGCCTTCCTCGGACTGGATCTTTCTTTATGAGAGTCGAGCAACAATAATTTCTTATTTTACGATAGAGAAAGAATTCACAATGAAGAGGTAGATTTGCTTCGAAACGTAATGAATTAATGTTATAGCTATGTTATATCAAAGAAAAAGTCTTACTCTAAAACAATATCTGCTTCACTCGTACAGGTCAATATCACAGAATTTCACACAAATAATAAGAATAATACTTATATTCCTCGAAGGTTTAACGTATTCGATTCATAAATAATTTCCATTAACAAGTCATGAAAAATTGCGTTCAGACGGGCAATGGATTACGCAAAGGCAGAATCTTCCAACAAGGAAATAAAACGGTCTGTTCGTTTTTCGTTATTGCACATGTCGGGAAAGAAGAGAGCCTTCCTGCGAGACATTCAGTTCTGATTTCATTTGATTATTCGAATTCGCTGCTCGCAAGCCCGTAGGAGGATGAGGATGTGGCGGCTTCTAAAATGCGAACGTCGGAAAAAGCGGAGAGGGCGGTGGGAGCGACGAGGCGAGGCCAAACGTTTGGACTCGTAAATAGTACTGAGGGTGGGAAAAGAAGACAGGGTAGTAGGAAGGAAAAGGAGAAAGAAATCGGAGACTGTGGAGATGAGAATAGAAGCGGGGGGTGGAAAAGGAAGAGTCAAGACGGATAACGCCGTCTTTTTCGATTAAAGAGAGTAAGGGTGCAGGTAGTCCCCAGAATTTGGGTTGCGTCTTTGTCGAGGAAAGAGGCGTTTTAGATCCCTCGATAGAAACCCTTATTCCTCCCATTGCACGTGGCACTGGGAAGTGTGAACTAAATCCTTCCGTAACACCCAAATATTGGAAACAATGACCCGCAAATTAACCCTAAAAAGTGAAAGGTTAGTCGTGCAGGGTCATCACTTTTCGCTTTTGCGAGTCTATATTTAATTTTGGATCCCTCATTTTATGACTCCCAGGGCAGTTTTATTATTATATATTCCAATAGGTAAAAATATATGTTCCACGGCTAGCGTATTTAAAACCTATGCATAAACATTCGTTAAAGTGGTACATCCGTGTATGATGTGCTCAAGACTCTTTTGAGAACCTTTTTATTCTTTTGCCATAATTTTTGTTTCTAATTTTCTTTCAGCATAGGTATAAGAAATATCCATTACAATTGTTTATCCTTGCACGTAAAATGAGATTGGAGGTTTCCCTAGATTCTTCTTATTTTCACAACTATACTAGCTAGATTAACTAACGGCTGGTGTCCTAACACCCCCTGCCACACTCGCAGGGTAGTATGTAGATGTAGAACTACCCTTTATAAATAATAGTTACAATGTCACTATGGATCATTATGCTAAGTTTTTAATGGGCAATAACATGCATCTAAAGCCTAAGACGAATTATTTTCCTCAAATTATAATCATTTTAGGGCACGTTAAAAATGCGAAAAGAAAGGCTCACCTTGACAGGATATATGACAGAATTGGATTGCCAGGAGCGAGATTATTTTAGCAATCAGCATCCTGGATGTACAGTGGTAGCGGATCATGATGGCAGTTGCGCAGAATATCAGGGGAATTGTACCTCCGCGCCACTGCCTTCGCGTTTGACTACCAGGGTTCCCATGGTTGAAAAACATCTTTGCCAAATGCTGCTTCGTAATTCATATAAAATAAAATCATCCCCAAAGCTCTTAATCAAAAATTGTAATTATCTAACGGGTTGCGATCACTAACAGCATACTTTAATTCGCCTTTATGTGAATCGCCAACTATGTCGTGTAGCGTGTAGATCACACTTTCCCGTCACCTCAGGATAAGAGCAATTATGTTGACAGCGGCGCCTGGGCCATGAGCTGTCTCCCTTTCCCCTTCGCTCCATTCCCAACCCCTTCCACGTACGCCTTCCCTCCTTGATGTAACTCTTCGCGCGCGCAATTTTAACCATGTTTCACTTCCACTGTACTGCCCTCCAATAAACGACTTTGCGCTACCAAAACGCAAACGCTGATGATTTCTCTCCGACTTAATCGTGTGAAGCACCCTGAACGAGGGATTCTCGAATTTTTTTCGTCCTGCACGTATGTCGAAATGTGCCTTCTGTCTTTGAGTGCTAAAATCAGAACCTCTGGTGTCTCATGGAGATAGAGCTCACATAATATTTCCAGGGTGGGTGGTGGGGAACACGGCTACAAACATGGTATGAATTTGGTATAAATCGTGCATCAAACAATTGAATAAGAAAGTTGGATACATTTTTTCAGGACAAACAATATAGAAGGGTGAACAAAGCCGACAATAAGCCTCAACATGAGAGATACCATGAATCTCAACAGATCAACAATCATAAAAACATGTGTGTAAATAATTTTATTAAAGTGAAATGTTGAAGCAATTAATTTGAGCGTTCAAGGACAAAACATGAAAGAGCAATATATAGAGTGAATGAGAGTTACCTCTAACAAATTTAACATATAACCTGATTCGTCACATATGATCTAGAACATTACTCGCATGAACGAAAATACTTATATGTACGTGCGTTTTGAACAACTTCCCGGCTTTTATAAATAAATATAATGCTTGAGATATAAATTTTCCCCTAATACTGGTGTTATTTATTCCAACAAGCTCCTCTATTAGGCAATTAATGTTGGCAATTCAATGCCAGTGATGCTAATAAATAACTTAAAAAGTATCTCTATGCTGTAAAAAAAATTATCAACAGATTTTAATATTAAACCTACGAATCGCTTACCAGATTGTTAAGAGGTCTGCTCGGTATTCTACTCTTATTTCTTGCATTAAAGCAAAATGTTTCATGCTATGGAGAGGTTGTGATGATGATTTTAACTATAGGCAAATGGTTTTTAAAAAAGATGTATATTTACATCGAAGCTGGTTACTTAGCTCCAAATTTGTGCGGTGCTATTAGTGATTTCATATAATATTTAGCCTCATTTACCTCCGATTGGATGACCTGTAGGATAAAGATACCACACAAAATTACATATTGCTACATCCATTTTGGGCAACGGCCTGCCACGATGGAAACACCGGTTCCCGATCAGTCACCGAAGTTAAGCATCATTCGTCCGAGTACTGTAGCCCCTGTCTGCACGTGGCAGACAGTAAGTGCGAAATGACCTTAGCCGTCGAAGCACGTTATACAAAAAAATACTACATCCATTTTGAAGTCGAAGTATCAGACCGCGCATTTCTCCCTAGGCCGGTTTTCTCAGGGCACACTTCCCAAGGGCCTTAGTACCCATAATGGGGTTCTTGGGGGAAGGAGAAGGGGATCAAAGTTGAAATTTCACCTCTGGCGCCGCAATCCCAGAGGGGAGCGACCGCGAAGAGGCACGCCGAGCGGCCCACTATCTTCCCAGAGCCACTATCATCTTCTCAACTTTTTTGAGGACTCCTATTGCGATCTGCAAAATACCCAAAAAGCTTTCGAAAGGACTAATGAAAAATATATTGCAAAATCGACCAAAAGAAAGAATTGGGCGAAAAGAGGAAGGATGATACGGGGAAACGTGTTTTAATATATGAAAGCTTTTGTTTATTGCATAGAGCTAGTAAAGTTTTTAAAGGAAAAACAAGTATTCGAGCGAGCTTTTCCTCGTTAAGTGACCCAGCTTAGAAACATTTAGCATCTGAGTAAGAAATAAAACAAAACATAGCAACGCGTTTATTCAAAATAACCAATATTGAACAAATAAAAATGAAAAGGTTTTTGAGAAAAATTGAGAAAAAATGAGAAAAATTGGATTAGAGATGGCAAGAGAGTGGGAATTTATAAAAAAAGCTTACCTACATAAATAGAAAAATACAGATCACGCAAGAATCCGGACGACAAGGAGGATATTTGTTTCACTTTAGCCTTAATTGTATACAATCACTGCTGAACAGGCAAAATCGACAAAATACTAGAGATGCTAAATCAAAAGCAGAAGTTAAGAAGTTTATTCTTACTACACAAAATAAACGGCGACAATAAGACAGTTCGAGGAAATCAAATTTCAAAACACACCTAATTTATCTTCTTTTCCTCTCCGAATTTTTTTCTGATATTCCCTTTCTTCATGGCTCAAGCCCTAAATCTTCCTGCTACATGATCTATTGGCGGCTCGCAGATTATTACACAACTGAATGTAGACTAAATTGAATCACAATATTGGCAAGCATAAAACTATTTAAAAGGATGGCTGCTAATGTGCTGAGGACGTATTTCAATGACACGGTGCTATAACGCAATAATATAATATGCAGTACATAACGCAGTGACATTTGACTGCGTCGAAGCGGATTGAAAAATAAGGCGCCAAATAATATATTGATGATATGATGACATTTGACTGCGTCGAAGCGGATTGAAAAATAAGGCGCCAAATAATATATTGATGATATGGACCACGATGTATACATATGACCACCAGGGGGAATATGGGAATACAAGATCTAAGCAAGAGGCGAGATACAGTTAAACTTTGGAATTTGAGAGCAGAGAAATTTCATTTATTGACTTCTTGTCGCGGAAAATATAATGTTTGGCAAATGAGGTAAATTTGAGATGATCAGAAAAGCATCGATGAGAATTTTTTTTAGAGACACCTGACATCCTTGACTCGGTTCAAAGTTAAAATGATGTTTTTCTTTAAATGGGTCTTCTTTTATTTGAGCAGAAAATGAAGACATTATTCCGTAGGATTCAACGCGATTACTTTTTTTGGTAGCAATACTATAGCAAGTAAAACACATGCTGCCATGACAAAATAATTACTTGACACTTAAAAGTAGATAATACTGTCGTATCCTGCTATGTAATTTTCAAAAAATACTACTACTACACAAGTACTAACACTACACAAACTACCGTTTGTGAAGAATGTGTTACTCATCCCATGGAAAACTGCGCATGACATTAATTACGGCGATTCAGTTAATATTTCACATGAAATACTCTTAATTAAAAAGCATTAAGTGCCATTTTACGAGTATATTAGCCGGCGGCGTCGCAATTACTTGAAGATACTCATGATACTACTCATCCATACTCATGATACTACTCATCTATACTTACGGTCAATTCATTCTCGAGGAATACACATCCATTTGCATGCTAGGTAACGTATATCGTTTTCGATCTAAATTTTAGAAATATAAATAATAAAAGTAATCGATATCGTACAGCCCACTTTTATTTAAATTTACAACACGTGTTTCGGCTTTTGTGCTAAGCCATCCTCAGGTACAACCTCAGGTACCTGAGGATGGCTTAGTACAAAAGCCGAAACACGTGCTGTAAATCTAAATAAAAGTGGACAGTACGACATCGATTACCTTCATTATTGATAATGCAGTTCCACCACATCTCGCCTGACACTGTTGATTTCTTTAGAAATATAATTGAAATACGTTTTTCTGATTGAAAAGAAAGGAAAAGTATGGTTGGTCCCTTCGGATATTGGCTGCGGTGGAATTCGAGATTTACTAAATAAGAATAAAGAAATACTTTCACGAGGGTAGGAAACGTCGGAATCGAAGAGATCTGTCATAGGAGAAAATTGCAAAGCTACCGATACGAGATCAATAGAAATCCAATATTCTTCGTCTCCAGATCAGATGGAAAGGAGACATGGACCAAGAAATTTGTAAAATAAAATATGAATGAATGAGTCATGATGCAGATTAGCACAAGATGAACATGCACGTAGATATCAGGATACCTTTGTATAACCATGGTTACGTAATGTAGCGAGTATAGCATTTAAGAGTATTGCCATTTACTTAGTGTACCAGCTCCTCAAAGACGTCAACGAAATAAAATTGCTCAAAAAACCAGGTACAAACGTACAAAAGAATAATGAAGTATCTTAAAATTCTACAAGGACGTTTTTCCTTCTTATTGATTGGGATTCGATTATTATAAATCAGAGATACCTTCAGCAAACATTCGTGTAAAGAGCGCTGGGATATTGACAAATACACGAGGGAGTCACAGGACGGTTATTGGAAAGCTACGCTAGGGCAAACACAACTAAGACATTCGTTTAAATTCCAACTCGCGAATTATAATGATGATTCCTTTGATAACAAATCAGCCAGAGAGAAAGTAGGAATATAAACCCACCCATTCCTCATGTTCTATTGATTCCGCCGCCAATTATCTCCTGTTGCTTCCCTCAAACTGGAAGGAGCATTAGTCACTACCATTTTTTCACAAGCCCATCAGCATAATCAAAGAGTCGTAAAAGTCGATTGGCAAGCGGCGCTCTCTGATGGCCTTTCAAGGAGGGCTGATAGGCTAATCCATTTCGGAGAAATGAATGGCACAAGCTACTTATGGGATGCCACTTAATTTTATTATAATGCACACAGCTATGCCCTAATGGAATTGAATATATATTTTCCTTTACCTTTGCTTTCTCAATGGAACTTTGGAATACATCATTCGTCGAGAACTTTGGGGGGAGATCAGTATTGGCTACCCAAATCAGAGAATGAGAAGTAGAACATTGACGCTAGAAGGATCTAAAAAAAAGGGATAATTTTCGTGACAGTGAAAAAAATCGATCACACTTCAGGTTGGACGGTAATTAGAAAAAACGGACAAAACGGGAAAAATTTCACCACCATGCACACCTATTTGCTCGGCCGCAATCGGCGCACAAAATTAATGAATATCTTAAGCAATAGCACAGCAAAAAATAGGTTGCTAAAATATTTGAAAAAACGAAAAAACCACCATGTTGTTCACTCATTCAGCCATCATGGAGAAATACAAGTTCAAATGAATTACTCAGAACCAAAACATGCTGTGATTTCCAAATCTTAATTGAAACGTTTCATGATATTAATGCTGAAACGTGAATTTTGGTCAAACTTGTTGATTTACACGCGTCCTGGATGGCTCGGCCTTTTATAGAAATTAACTGCTTCGTCTCTTTTTCCTCCATTCGAGATTTTTCGAAATCGGATGACAGAGGAACCAACTGGTTCACGAGACATTTTGAGTAAAATTTTTGTGAATTCATGCATGCACGACGGGCAGAAGTCAGGAGTCTGGATGCAATTCGCAGCGTAAACAGCTCATGTAAAATCCCAAAGTACTATGAAAAGGAAAATGCGATGGAAAAATCTCGTGAAGTTTCTCTGCTGACAGCAGGGATTAGATACGTAGACGCTTTTAATGAGAATGAAACTGGACGAGGAGCGGTTGAATTCTTCCTACGTCAGCAGCTCTTTCCTAAATGAAAATTCCAGTGCCTATGGTGCACTGAGACTGACCACATTTCTTTGCATCACTTCACGAAAGCACTGCTGCCTCAGAGGGGGCAACGTGGAGTTTTGCAAGCTACTTCGCCGAAGTGGGTGCTGAACCAAATCGATACAGGAACTTGGCCCATATATATTTTACGGAAAAAAAGTCCGAAAAACCATTTCGCTCAGTACAAGAAAATTTATTTACAGCGCATGTGCTTACTCTTCACCATAGAATGAAAAAATACGTATTTCGGATAACATTGATTAACGCTAATCCTCCCAGGCTTGGTCCAATCCAAAATATATTCGAAAGCATGATATATGAATCCGTTCTACTTCTTTCATGACTTCACTAGGCATGAAGACGGTGCAGAAAATATTGGAAAAACCCAGTTTTAGAGCACAGGAACTCTAATGCTGGCAATACATGGCATTACCTGCGAAATAATCGAAAAAACCTAAGTAGTTAAATGCAGATTAATATTACTTCAAATGGCTGATTTCAAGAACATAATTTCTTGGATGCGTCCGTTTGGTAGGTTCTGTGCCAATCTTATACGATATTTCTTATCCATTCAAGTCCACACTATACTAGGTACACTTCGATAAGCTAGAAGTGCATACTAAGCCCTAAAAAATGCAAAATTATGATCTTAGTCTGCTCTTAGTCTCAAGAAAAGGAAAATTTAACAGCTCAAAAGTATTTCATGGATTTTATTTATCTTCTGTAGATCAAATCGGATAGAACAAACAAAGAGGGGAAACAAAAGGTACTGTGGTGAAGATTTTAATGGAAAAAATGCGTTGAAGGCTTGCTCGCGACTGCCTGACTCAACACATATACGAAATCATACATATTTCTCTATCATTCTTAGGTTTCAATATTCAAAAATCAAAGTCCCTGAATAAAAATACATAATATTTTCTTCTAGAATTAAGCAGAATAGGTACTTTTGGAATATTAAATAGGGTTTACATCGTGAAATAAGAAATAAGTAGCTACGGTAATAAGAGTGGATATAAACATTCGAAAGCCCCCGACTGTGCGACGTTGCTAGTAACTTTAAGTATACACCATTTCATCTAAGTTAAGACGGATATAAAAAGTTGAAATGCATCACTTAAGCCAACCGAGGTCAATGCAAATAATTTTTCATTGAAGTCACGAGTTTTCCTATTCAAATGGACCTTTTTTCCTGCATGTTGAGCGTGGCCCTTAACAGCCCACTTTATGATCTCTACTCATAAAAAAGAAAGCACAGAAAGTTACACGGTTAAGACGACATTTCAATCAACGCCTCGGAAAAAATGTACTAAAAGGTATCTGCAATTCTCAGAATTTTTTTGAAGTAACAAGATCCGAAGCCGGAGTCGCCTTAAGTGGGAAGTTTCAGCGGCGCAAGAAGAAATCGAGGAGTAGATGTGCTGTGGGATGAGGGTCAGGCACGAGTTGATTTGGGATGAGCCAAGACTGGCGGCGGCGGGGAAGCGGAGTAGAAGGGACGGCAAGAAAGGAAGGGTATGCCCGACAGGGGGTTGGAGGGCCGCCGCCGGAATACGAAGAACGCGCCAAGGGAAGGGAAAAAGAGGTGGGGAAACGACTAGACTGTTATGGAATGCCCACAAGTTCTGCTCTGCGGCTTCTCACCTCCCCAACCGCGCGGCCAATAATTTCATTTTACGTTCCCTACACCTCTCCCCTCGTCCGACTACTTTGTGTCCTCCTTTCCGAGAACTTTTCGACGAGTACTTCCCCCACCACCAGGCTCTGGAATTTTTGTAAAATTCTCCATTTAAACTCTAGCTTGTGGTAAAACATTAAAAAAAATATATATCCTCACTCCCGAAAACTGATTTCTCTTCGACCCTCATATTAACATTTGCGACTGAATAGGGCATTTAAAGAATTTACTCCTCGCTTGAAACTACTTCGGTTTCTGTTTTTTTTTCATGCATAAAGGTCAGAGAATTAAACTAATTTCCCTACTCATCCAAAAGTTAGCACAGGTCCTGAGAAGCTCTAATTAAGTTTTACTGTCTTTACTTAATGAGGATGAGAAAACAATCTTTTTAGTATCTGACAGTAGTAGTAGTTAAACATGCAAATTTAAGCCTGGGGCAACAATGCTTAACTGCGGAGATTAAGGGAGAGAACTGTTGAACCAATACTTTTTAAACAAATTATTTAACTACCAAACGTGAATAACACCATTGGTAGTTTTTATACGCTGTTTAAAATTATGAACATTGCAGCCACCAATATATCGTTAGTTGCTGTGCCAGTAAAAATTAAAACCATAGAAATTTAATTTTTAAACAAAATCTCAATATTTTAATTAGCCTATTCTGGGTTGATGCGTAAACTGCGTTGATGCGTAATGCATTGCTGTTGTGTCGAAAAAAATATCTTGGCCGATAAATCAATAAGCATACGTAATTCATACCGCAGCCTTTTGGAAAACAGGCCGTTCAAAGCTATAGAGAGACTGGAATAAATAATGAAATAAACACAACTCTGAGTTTCACCCGCTACTGCCAGATAAAATGTATGTATCATTCCATTAGTAAACCTCAAAATAAGTTCAACTGTAACACACCATAAAGTCAATCGTATATTGTCAACCCAGCAGCTATCGCACTGAGTTTCAATGTGTTTGTGTGGGAGAGCTAAAATGAGGGAAGAAGTAAGCCTATTGATTCCCGTCCATGACCACTGTTCTTTCTAAGAATAGGATACTAAACTAGCCAGCTGGCCGACTGATTCTTAAGGTTTAGAATCCCTACGCCACGGGATCTAGGTTAGGTATTTTAAGGCGTAAATGCTGTTTTATGCATGTTGCGTTCTGACCCCCGCCTTAAAAAAACGTTTACTCGAAATAAACAGGTTCGCAAGTGCCAATCGCGTCACTAGAAACATCCGAGTTGTTTTCAGCGTATACCTATGAAAAAGCAAATCGTTTATCCACATCCAACAACGATCCATTCACGCAAGCCACCGGGGGAAGTGAGTAAGTCTGGTGTTAGGATACCAACAAAGAAAAAGTGAGACTAGGATAGAGGGAAAGGAGGCAAGAACTTAGGTTTGCATTTTTGAAGGACAAGAGATAACTTCTGTGTTGATCATTTGAATGAGTAGTGGATAAAAGTCCAGAACTCTTTTCCATTACAAAGCTGCACAGCACAATCCGAGATGTAGGCGGCATTGATCCTTTTGTCTCACGGGTAAATCCACCTCTTTTCCGTTTCTCTCTTTCCAATTAGTTTAAACTCCTGCGTAATTCCGTCTCCCACCTTCTTTATCCTCCTCCAATTCAAACGCTCCCAATCCGACCATTCTTCCCTCCCAGCTTCTATTAATTCTTAATGCTGGACTCCCCGTTTAATTCCGTCGTCTCTTACTACCTCTCCCACCCAGCCAAGCAATAATTTTTTTCTCTTCTTCCCCACTACCCGCCCTTATACCCTCCCTATCCCCCAGCTCTCTCTCTCTACATCCACATCCATCCAATCCATTCCCTCACAAACTTCTCCTCCTCCCATTGCTTCGACTCAGTCAGTTCCAATTTCGCCGCAAACACACCAATTTATACGGCAAGTCCCCGAGGCAAAAGGGAAGGGATGAGTTGCGCCCTGGAACACGGGAGGACCGAGCCCGCACGTTCCAGGAAAAAAGTGCTCGGTTGCCGTGACGAGATGTTTTTTCCACTTTTCTTTCATTCCGTCTCTTCGTCCTCTCTTCCTCTTCCTCGCACGATTAGGGTGTCTTCGGGGCAACGAACGCAAGGGACCGACGAGTTCCGACAAGCGGTAACATGAAAACCGCACCGGGAGAGCAGCTTGGATTCCCATGGCATGTGGTGGCCCATAAAAGCGGGAGGACATAATTTATTTAAATCCGGAACAAATCATTCTTTGCTGCGGGCGATGAATAAATAAACGAATCCAATACTGCAGCGTAAAGGGGATCGGCTACAAAAGTGTCCGAATTTTAGGTAAAGAATTGTTTTTCGGGGTGAAATCATCAGTTTTGAGGATTTCATAGTTAATGGTCTTCCTCCTGCGCTAATTTTCGCGATAAAAATTTACTCTCAGAATACAAAATATGTGTAAGTAGTAGTAGACTTAGCTATTAACGGTGCATTAGCGGCGGGGATCACTTCGCACCGCAAGAAAATTTTCAAATGTAGGCATTTCCATTGCATCTAATAAAATAAAAGCATCTGAAACAATTATAAATTATGCCTTTGGATAGCAGCTAGCTAAAGGATACTAAACTAACTTTAATAGACCAGTTTGCTAAAGAAAGAAAATGACTCGGCTCAGGCGATTAGTTTCGCGTCCTAGAGTGTATTACAGATCTCCCCAATGTATAGTCTATTGTAGATGTAGATTTACGATATCAAACATAACAGCTAAGCTGAGGCATGACATCATAAATCTGGTTGACCTTAGGTTGACTCTTGTTTTATCTACGCTGTATTAAGCTTGAAGTTATCTACAAATATCGCGCTTTACAATGATATCCGGCGAAATGTTTACATTTATATCAGTTTACTTATCGTATGATTGCATATATTTTTAGACAGATACTTGTGTAGTTATATAGTTAGATATTTGTGTGATCTGTGAGGATTCGCCTCGTGACAAGCATTAGCGATTTATGCTAATGTATAATTAGTCGTAGTTACACTAACTTTAGGGTATAGTGTAATGCATGTAATGCATGCATAACAAAATACCCTGCCACACACCCCTGAGGTGGCTTGCAGGGTATTTTGTAGATGCATTGTGCACACCACGTTACCTGTCACTTTCCCTCAGGTTTATCGCATTCTGACAATTGTGAGTAGAAGCACAGCGTTGTGACCACTAACCCTTCAATGAAGAGATAAGAAGATCGGCATGCGATGCGTGAGGCTATTTCCCATGCGGATGATGGCGACCGCTTCCCACTGCGGGAAGGGGGAAGACGAAAAACGCACAAGAAGAGCTTATTCCCATGACATGTGGTCCTAAAAATATACTAGAAAATGTTTCACTCCAGCAATATTTCAATTGATTCTTTTTTGCAGGCATGGAGCACACAAAGTAAGCGAGAATTTTAGGTAGCAACTTTGTTTTTCCGGAAGAAAACATTTGTTTTTTAGACTACAGACATGTAAGTTGTTGCGTTGATTTTTTGTGTCACAAATGCGCCAAGTGATTTTGCACGATAGGGCTACTTACAGGTCGGCAGCATAATTGGAATGCAAAAAAGCATCTGTAAAAGGTATTTATAAGAAAGAGAGACGTACTCCTACCTCGATAATTTACCAGATTTTTAGAGTAAAGAATTGGTTGAAAGAATTGGTACTGAAGTTTTTTTAAATAATAATATTACACAGAATAATTAAAATATTTTAGTTAACTCCACTAGCTTTTTATTAACACGATCCGGGTTTCAACCTGAAGATGATATAAAGTGTTGAAACCCGGGTCTTGGTCATTAATAATTAGTGGAGTTAACTAAGTTATTTTAATTCTTCCGTAATGGATAATTTCCATAAGATCAAGCCTACAACAATTTCCTTTGTGAATAATATTAAAATTATTCCTTCTGTAGTAGTTTTTGCGCAAAAACACTCGTCCCATGCCAGTACCAGGTATTTGGAAGAATGGTGTAAAAGCGGGATAACTATACAGGCCTAACTATACAGGCAACATTTGGATTTTTGGTTGGACCCTATATTTGGGGTCATAAGGTTATTTTTATAACATTTTGCTTTCACTCAACAAAAGTTACGACCTTTTTCTATCCAGGTACATAATTTAATCCATGTGGCACGAAAGAAAGTGTCTAAAATTAAAAGTAAAAAACGACACACGATCAATGGGACACTGTAAGTATAATGCAAGAATAATTTAGATAGCAAAGTGAGAGGATACAGCTCCAACTTGCATAGAGAGCTATTTCCACAACTGACACCCAGCCATGAGTTGACATTCATTCATGAGCAGCCATTCTAAGCGTCTTCACCGAATAGGATATACATCGAATTTTAAAGTTTTTTTATTCAAAGAATACGAGGAAGTTTCAATACAATAACCGCTATATTGCGAGGCCAGAGTGAAAATTCCTTTTTTTTGAACGTATATATCGACACATAAGTGAATATCAACACCTGAGGACGCTCTTGAGACCATCCCTCCAGAAGGTTCACACTAGTAATCAGTTCGCGGAAAATTGGTAGTCTGCGACGGCTTTCATTCCACGCTTGTCATCTGTGTAAATACATTTCCACATCATGCTTTAACTCGCCGGGCACCTACTTAACGGGCAAGCGACGAACGCTCAGCGTATCTCTATGGAGGTTTCATGCATGATAGGTCTCTCACATACACGATGAATGGATTCTGAACTGGTGAGTGCCCGTCGGATATCTGTTTACTCATACACACACACAAGCACGAAATGTTCACTTGGAAAATAAACGACGCGGAAAAGTTCGCTCGTGTTTGCCGACTATCTCTCTATACATTGGAAAATGGACAAGAAAAATAGGCATGCTACTTATCCTTTTTTGTGAAGCACACTTTTCAGGGCGAGCAGAGAATCGGTTTTCAATAGAAGAAATGATGACGACGATAGAAAAGGATAAAACGAATATCGTTTTGCATCCAATAGCGCAGTAAACGGACAATTTATGAATTATACAGATGCGTGCGTGCCTCAGGAGTGTGATGACCTAGGGGGTAGAGAACTTGCAAATGATCGAAGGGTCCCGGGTTCAAATCCGGGTGAAGCCCGGACGAAGCCCCCGAACAAAAAAATCATCGGAGGGCGAGATGGCGCAGGGAAAGGAACTGGCCCCCCAACCCTGACTGTGTGAAATTCACACGCCGGTGGCTTAGTCCGGGGTGAGCTCTACCCTCTACTAACCAAACCAACATTCGGGTTGATACACTGAGTGAGTGAGACAGATAGCTCGCGAGGCAATAATTTTTTCAAACTTTATTAAATATAAAAAATACAGTACAAGCAATAGTTTTAGAATGCTGTGGGCCAAACTAATCTTTACTGTATTTGCATTTCCCTCGTCGACCTGAGAATAATATGTCATCAGAAAGGAGAACGATTGTCCCCCATAGAGCGATAGCGGTGCTCGGCTTGTTCAATAGGACCTGCTGAATAGAATTGGCCCATTTATGACTGAAATTAATGAAAATGGTAGAAAATTCATTCTCGGACAGGAGATTTCAGACCAAACAGAGTGGAGCAAATACCATTTTTCTGTCAGTTGTCTCATAAAAAGATGAAAACGGCAGTTACAAGCGTCTTTTTAACAGTAGATCACA
Organism: Pyrrhosoma nymphula; assembly: GCA_963573305.1. NCBI lineage: Eukaryota > Metazoa > Arthropoda > Insecta > Odonata > Coenagrionidae > Pyrrhosoma > Pyrrhosoma nymphula. The sequence continues at coordinate 90,720,974 of OY754330.1, forward strand.
AGTAATTGACTTAAAAATATTTTTCGGCATCGTTTTAGACTTCATTTAATTCAAATATATGACCACTGCGTAAAAATGTGTGATTCTAAAACAGAGCCCCGACGATGTTATTTACGGATAGAGTCTTCTACAGAAATAAAATAAATCAGAATTTTTCATTCACCTCCAATTATTCATATTATTTGCATCAGCCCAGCTCTGGAAGGGCTGAGATATTTTATTTTTCTATTTATACGTGTCCCATTTTTAAAATTATGTCATGATAAAATATATGTCACAATCGCACATTTCGAAAATAATTGTGTTATGAAACTTAAACTGTTACTCAGGTAAGAAAGGAAGTTAAAATGCCGATGAAATCCACGAAAAGTACATGAGTTGGTACATTGTCCACGGACAGCAGAAATATCTCCTTTCTAAACTTATTGCTAGCCAGTTTACACGAAGCGGATCCTCAATGTATTTTCGGAGTTTCGCGCCTCAGAAGTTCATCGTCTCTTTCAGATTTCCGTCTTCAGGACGATTTCCTCGCCGGAGCCGAACTCGTTGGTTTCGTTACCTGTCTCGCTCAATTCCTTGCTTGCTCTCGCATTTCTGTCGCAGCCCGAAGAGCGAAGTCAGCCGAAACACCTGGCGCGAGTCGATGCATCATTCGTCCACGGGGTGCTTTAATCGACCCTCCTCGTTCACTCGGGCGGGGAGATCACCCTGAAGAGTTCTGGTTTGCGCGCGGGTGGACATAACCGAGGGACGCGTCCCTTTAAATGAGTGCACGACAAAGAACGAACCGTGAGGAGTCAGGGAAAAGGGAACTGACGAAGTTAACAATTTCCGCACGGAGATTCTTACATGATGGCTTTGAATGCAGTCGACGAACACACGTCGAAATGCAGAGAAAATCAAAGATGCGAATCAAAAGTGAGAATATGAAAAGAAAAAATCACCTGCAGTAATATTATAGGCCTTTTTTTTTAAGCACCCAGAAAATTATATTTTCAAAGAATATGAAAAATCACGGCCCTAAATCACGTGTTACTGAGTTAATTATACGTTGGTCCAAAATTAATTATCCTTTCACTAAATATTATCGACAACGGATATACTGAAATTATGAGCACTATTTGTCACCCTCAGATAGGTTTTGCGGCTCATTACCGGAATATATCATTAAATTTGCGAAGTATGGATTTCAATAGGTACTCATCAAAACGCTGTGGAAATAATAGTTTAGTCAAAAACAATTTAAATAATACTGCGTTTCAGATATTAAAAAATTCAATCCAGTAAAAACTTTAACGAGCGAGACATAGAATCTGGAAGGGGACGATTTAGAGATTCCCTTTAAAAAAAATTATTGACTCATATGATCGTCTTCTTCTGGTCCAAACGCAGGTCTACCTTACAGAATAAGCATAACTCCTACATTATTTTATCACTCTATATCAGCGTCCCTCAAACTGTGCTCCGCAGAGTCCTTGGAGCTCAGTGAGTGATTATCAGGGTCTCCCTATTATTTCCTTTATACCATATAATTCGTACTTCCATTTACGTATGTGTAATGTGCCTCATCAAACATAGACAGATAAAACTAAATACAAACAACGCAAACATTTCCTGGGTCTCCACGAGAAACTTTTACTCCAAAATGAGCTCCGTGGCTGAAAAAGTTTGGGAACCGCTGCTATAGATAGTTAATGCATTTTAGCGAACTCTTCTACGATCTGGCAGGATATCAAAGGAAATTTTTGAAAGATAAAATTAGAAAAGCAATTCTGCACATTGGAAGCAGAAGGTAAATGTACGACCTCCCAAACATAACCGGCGGGAAATCGGGTTTCTGGAAATTACAAATCCTCTAACTAACACTGACGCATGGAAAAACAATAGAAAAAAAGCAAAGGGCACTCAACACAGGTACCAGGTGGTAATATTCATATTGGATACTGCGCCTTAATCATATTCCGGCGCCTTGTCTTAGAATATGAATTATGCATAATCTATTCATCTAGGCTGCTGCACAACTCCATTAGTATTCCAGCGCATGAGTTAGGATGCATTCTACCTTAATTTAAGCAACATTATTCTGTCTAAAATGAAGTCATTTATTTGTTTATAATCAAGATGATAAATCTAGTTATCCCAGATACTTTCCTCTTTATTCCCTGGACGTTGACCTGAAGACGAATCGGAGGGGAAAATTAAAAATATGTGTCCCCGGACCCAAAGGCACTTTGATTTAGAAACATTGTATTCTGACAACTTTGGATTTTTTATTACGAGAAGGCAAATGCTATTACGGTCTCCATATCTACCGTCTCAACCACAAAGAAGCTTCGACATATTTAGATACTATAGCCTGCAAAAATATGCACTTTTATTATTTATGAGTTATCATTGATCAAATTCTTCCAAGGAACATTTTCAATCCCATTACAACATTCATAATACAACCTATGTGATTTACATCTGAACCTTTCCTAACAGAAAGTCTCTCAACACTAATACTCCCTTTTATGAATAGGGTAGCATTACTAGATATAATAATAGACACATACATACTATGACCATGAAAGTTTTTACAGAAATTTGATTGCACTTTTTAAAACAATATTTGAATAGGCTTTCAAAGGACTTATTGCAGCACCCTCGTGTTCATACGAGTAATCAAGCTAGCTTTTGTAAACATTGCGTGTACATACTTGACTTTATAAACAGGCATATTATCACATGCTATTTGATAACGCGAGTCGATAAGGGTAAAAAGAAAGGCAAGATGAAATGCATACAGAAATTAGCATGGTGAAGATAAAGTTACCTTGGTGAATATAAAACACTTCACTAAATCGATGCCCAATAGATGGCTACTTGATATTCTAAGCTTTTAAAATGGATAAAAATGAACAGATCAAACTTATAAGCCTGGCTTCATCACCTCAAGTACCTACCAAGTGAATAATTTGAGCAGATGCTTCTTTGCACAATGATGGATGCATTTCAGACTTAATTCACAAAAGTCAGGGAAAAGTAACGCATAACAATGAGAAATAACATTCTCCTGGAATAAAACTGGTACATTAGTTTTCCCCTCGTAGGTGTCGTATGCCATGACGTCCACATTTGTGAATTAGCATCTTGTATACTGTCAGATTTTAGATATATAATGAATATATATTACTCCCGATCTCGTAAAGATAAAAATGTGTATTTTTTAAATGAGCAACGTAATATTGTAGAAATAACTTTGACAGACACATTTAAGTTGTACAATGGTTTTAAATTATACAAAAGTATGACAATTACCATCTTTCAAGATTATGTTGGTTTATTCACACAATGGTAAAGTAAATTATTGTTCTAAAACGGGCTAATTTTAATATGCCAATATAGAATATGAATCGTTCCTTCGATATAAAAGATATTACGATTCATACATAATATTTCGTTGCCTCACCCCACTACCCTGATATGAAAGATAAAAATGTATTATGTTTGTCCCCGTATTTCGTGGTAGCCATTTTTTTATATTTGAGCGTAAGAAATATACCTGAAAAAAAACGGATAAGCTGTCCAAGTACCCAAATTTTGTTTAACTTTAATGAATGGACACGGGTAAAGATAGGTGAATGAGATACTTCCTGCCGCCTCGTGGCGAAGGCAACACGATCCTCTCGTGTGGGAAATTCTGGCTTAAGCCCGACATCGGTGATAATCGTACCTACGTCATTCAAGCGTGCGCAAAAGGAATTAAAACGCGCCCAGCGGTTCTGGCAAAACATCCGCCTGCTGGCTCCACTCACCGTGATAACCTGCCAACAAACTGCCGGGAAAACATGCGAATAGATTAATAAATGGAGAAAACTAGCTGATGACGGGTTGGTGTGACGGGTTGGTGGCTACTGCCCGGAGTTCAAACCTCGATAATATTTAGAGAAATCTCGATCCCTAAGTGGGTGCTCTGATGAGATCAGCTCAAAAATAGTACTCAATCGGTCGGTTGGGATGTTTATCTATGGACCTCTTGGTGAGATGAGGCTTTAGAGTTCGCTAAATATAAGCCTATGCTGTTACTGGGTTGCCCTCCACGCTTCCCACGTCATCATATTCTTACCAATTTACTAACCTATCGCTTATGGTAGAACTACACTTAGGGTCTTCTTTTCAAATAACCATTACCACTATCATGCAATAAGCGACCTCCGAACTCACACGTGATATTGGATATAAAGCGTTAAAGAATATTAAAAAATATAAAGCGTTAAAGCGAATGCTAAGCGTTTAGGAATATACTTCGCAGAACCATTAAAAATAAATGCGGCATGAGATATCAATGCGACGTAATTTAATGCCGCCATGGGAGAACCAAGCAACATTTACATGCAAGGTTTACACAATTTTATAGAATGGACCCAAACGTGAACAATAAGTTGGTGCTTTAGTATATTTTAATAAATTGCGTTTTAGATATGATTTTCCAGATAAAGTAGTGGAATTTGGCGATAGATATATGATAAAAGCAATATAACTTGCATTATAACATACTTTAAGATAATTATTAAAAGTATTTTCAAGCAATAGCAAAACATAGTTTGCACATAGATATTTTCCTTGCAAAATCTAAAGAGAATTCAACTTTCAAGTAATCTTGATCTAAATATCTTATAAAGATATTTTTGAATTGATGAATTTATTAATTTACCTAGCGATGTGTATCAACACGTGATGCGCAAAATGATGCGGTTGTTCTTGAACATGTTGGAATTGTTGGTGACTTCCCAAAATAATTTATTAACCAAGCAACAAAAACGAGTGGGTTACATGAATCCACAAACTACCCTGCTGGGCGCTACAATGAGGGTGTGCGGCAGTGGCAACAGCCAAGAAGAAGAGAGGCAATTGGAAAAAGGAAATGGGATAGGGAAAGGATGAAAACTGAGATAAGTTATGACGAATTAGGGTCTCACTCTGTTATTGTTGGAGTCACAAATAGCGAATGAGTATGTGGCATTTTTACAACTGTCTTCTTGGTGGTGTATCTCTCTTATTTTATCGCGTCTGTCAGTTCTATAGATGTAGAGCAGTGTCGAAATAATGTCTTCCGCGTCACCCTAAAACTCGCGTGATCTGAATTTTTCAATAATCTTAACCTAGCGGGAAATGTGGGATCGTCAGCCGTTTACATCCACATCCATCGTTCACGCCCAATTACCCCGCCCGTTAGGCGTTCGGCTTCCCCACCCGAAACTCCTTTGATTGTATGTCCTGACGTCATGTCATCCATCTTCATCACTCACCGCGCTGTCGACAACACAACAGACCCGTGCGTATTTGTGCGTGTGTATCCATGCGGGGTGACATACGGGAGCGATTAAGAACGTACGAAATGGACGGTGGGATGGAGGAGATGTTCCACCACATACCCGAGGCATTAAAATTAGGGAAGAACGGTTTTTTGATCCCCAGAAGCTGTGGGTGGCCGCGTGGTCAGGTGACGGTGAGGGTGGGATTAGTCGCTCTCCATCCCACCTCGAGGGAATTAGCACACCAAAACATCACGCAATAGGATGACGGTGAAGCCAGCTAATGGCAATGGCTTTTAAGACGCGCTGGTAATACAGCGTTATTGAGAACAGCTGACAACTTATAAGCTGAAGTTGAATTTATATACGAAAACGCAAAAGAAACACTTTAATATACCTTCATTAATTCCGAAAATTGACTGAATTCATTAAAACAATTTCATCCTTCATTGAACAGGTGTTTAGACATCCAAATGTCGCGCAAATATAACTAACTATCCATGGGGAAGCGAGATCTATATACGAGTTTATAGTTGGGTCACAAGTAGGCTTAAAATTGTCACGTTCACGATGGGCAATAAAATTATTCAATGTTTACCATGTTCACACAATCATGATGGGCAATTATCACCTGTGTGCTATTTTCATACTTATAATTAGTGTGAAAATAGTACACAGTCAATAACTGTTCATCAAGTTACATGGTACGCCTCAAGTAAGTTCATAAAACTGTTACCCTAAAACAGTAGAATTATGCTTTGCAATCCATCATCTTTCCGCATCTTTGGAAACAACCCAGCTTATTCTTGTGTAAACAGACCATTAGAGCGGTAACCGAGACTCAATTTTAATTCTATTACATATTTATTTCACAGCTGACTTAAGAATTCTGACGCCTACCTTAACTCGATTGTAATTTGATTTTATTAATGATTTTTTTGTTTGAGCGTTCCTCTTGCAAATCCATGGAATCACGAACTGCCGTGCTGGATGAAGCGGATGTCTCTAACCTTGGCGTGGATCAATCTTTCATAGCCAGTCCGAGTGAACACTACCACTTTGAACGTTGTACCACCTCAAGGACAGACCAAAGCTGCTACGATGTGGGACGATATTGAGTTTCTTCATTAGGTCACCCGGTCGATACCTAATTTCGATCCTACAGTCGACTACACCGATTCATTGTACTCCTTCCTCGATGGCTATTATTCCGAGTAACTCACCAATACGCACCGATGGCCATCGCCATTAACGGATATAGCTTTCAATAGCCGGCTTAAGGGTTGATCTTCGTCCAAGCACATCGCCTTTCCTCTCTCTCGGAACAGATTGTCTCCATCAACGAGTTATCGGAGCTCTTAAGCCTCACTCTATACTCTACATCTCTTCTACCCTTTCCCACTTCTTAGCTTGATTATATCGCAGTGGTGATTCGAGCGGTAAGGAGCGAAAAAAATATCACGAGGTAAAACACTGACGACAGCAATCAGTTACCCATCCATCATGCATCTAAATTTCCAATTAGACCGCAACGCATTGCAGATATTGCATATAGAGGCATTTTACATCCACATATGACTCAAAAGTGGATATTGTTGTTTATTTATGATGCTAATTATAACTGCTATATATTTTTCATACATCCGTATAATATGTTTCAAAAGATTTCTCTTGTTTGTAAACTCGCTTAACCATTTGACATGCGCGTACTTCTCTTACATGCGCCAATGCGCGTTGCGAACAACTTGTTCCTTTAGGATGTTCTTATTTACATCAAAGTAATGATTCAGTAAAATTATTTCACCCACAATATTAACTACAGGGAGACCATAAAAGTGATACCATGTGTGCTGAAAACGGTAGGCATCAGTTTGAAAACTTGTGAACACGCAGAATATGAGTATATTATGCGAGGAAGAAAATATTTCTTTCATTATTTCTATTATGTCTTCCATTTAACTCCCTAAGCTAGAGTCTATGTCAAGAAACGCTGCATTTATAGTCATTTAAAGTTTAAGTATGTTATATTGAGGCACCCTGTTTATAACATTAATATCTCACTACTATGTCGTTACGCGCGTGGGAGGCATTTGTCACCAAACTTTGTTTTTGAGTATGATGCCGTTTGGCGCATGGGGGAGAGATGTCACCCAGGTCAATTTCTCTCACATTTCGAGTCGGAAAGGCTGACACAAATCTAATAACATAATATCGTGACAAAAACTATACACGGAGGCCACATATAATGGAACATACAAGCGCCGAACCTATAAATAATGACGTGTAAATGAAAATATTTAAGTGAAACCAGTAAGAGATGCGCCTGATGAAGTGTTGAACGCCCCTTATTGTTGCATTGTTTCGTAACCAGACACAGGTATATAAATATTATTCAATAGTTTTTTATTTTTTACTACTGTTCCGGTCACTATTTTTTAATACTTCGTTGGCGACAAGGTTTCATTTGGACATCTGCGCACTCGCCTTTATCGGTAAACACCGCAGTAATGCAATATTCCAGCGTCCGCGCTTGGCACATCAACCATCGGTAATCCTCAAGAAAACCAATATCGCGTATTTCCGTTTTTATCAGCTTCCAAAGGTAACTGTCGTTTCAATAGGCAGCATTATTATTTCCCCATTTGTCCTTGGAGTCCTACTGTTTATGAGCCTCCAGTGAAGATTCAGGGCTGCCGCTAACCTACGTAACAATCCCGACTATTTGGGCGCCGGATTGTCAGCATATGAAAATATGATTTTCTTTTTTGCCCCGATAGGAAAAGTTTTCCAGCATACATACTTTGATCATCTCAATATCTGTTCCAAATGATGATATTTTTTATTTCGTGAAATGAAATACCTACCCTCATGTCACATTCAAGAATGCTCTACGTGCGTTTATTTTCCAAAATTCGGAATGGTGCCAGGAAAATGAAAGGACGTCCGCGGTTGCAAGTGCAAAGGCTTTTAACCACTCGCATAATATTCATCGAGAGAGTAGGTATTTCAATCACAAACGACAGAAATTCCCATACGTATTCTTTGTCATGTTTGTTTACATTCCCGAAAATATTTTGGAGCTGGGGGAAATATTGCGACGGCACTGATCACCACGAGGAAAACAAGAATGAGGATTTGGAGTGAAAACTTTTTTTCTCTGTTCCAGTTTTCGACTACATCAGGGCCAACAGAAAAAAATAATCTATCAAATAGATTAATGTTTCGGATTTACAATGAACTCATTGAAAACGAGTGTTGCCCATACATGAGTTACAGAAACAAAATAGAACTATAAAAAATCTGCAATGCTTGCGCATTGGATGAGGCATATATACGCTGTTGAATCAGCTCAGAAATAATTTTAATTTTCTACTTGGTCAAAGTGTACTAGTCTGGTCAAAGATTTTCATGGAAAAAATATTTTACTGGCCTTTTAAGTATTTACTGAAATAAATACAGAATTTAAAATTACTTGGTGTAGGACTGTCATATCTGCCATAAAAAACTGGAACTCAATCGAAGTAGTTTTAATTGTGGCATATTCCTCAGCATTATGAGCTACTGAGTCATTTGGATTAAGATGAAACGAGAAACGTCTTATAATTACGACGCACTACACATCACAAACTGACTAAGACGGATTCATATGCCACTTAATACGAAATGCCTAATGCGAAAATTTTGGCACTCGCGACGAAATTCTGTTTTTATAATAATACGAATGCTTTCGCAATATATGGAAAAAATAAAATAAAAAAAGCTTATACATTTCTGTTTAAAATGAGGTGATTATAATGGATTGCAGTTGGCACTCTATGTTGCATAAAGCTTTCTCGGCCTCCATCGGTTTTGTAGACAATACTATTGTGGCCTGGATTTTTTTAACAGAGCATAAAATAATGCTAATATTTTTGAATAGAATACACCGTGAGTACACATCTAACGCTGAAAATGTGCTGTGAGGGAGAGTTGTGAAGAATAAGTTTAACTGGCCCTCAAAATTTAAATATCAACCAAAGCTTTTCACGGATACCATAATACTGAAGCCAATCACTATTAGTATAATTAGAAGACCAAGAATCTATTAGTGGACCTTATACTGAGGTGCGTACCCAATTATAATCTAATTGTTTGCTACTATTCCTATTATCATCATATCTCTACTGTAATAAAACCAAGATAATGCCTCGTATTGGAAATTTGCCCTAGCAATGTCTAAACTAGTACAGTCTTATTCTGTCTTATTCTAGTTTAGTCTAGTACAGTCTCTTTCTTTGTGACGCTATTTATTTCCTTCTTCCCCAGCCATCATTCTCAACTACGCCAACCAACTCGTTAAGTACCTACCCACCTGCTCCAAATGATCCCATTGAATTGGGCTCTTTAAGGTCGGTCAATACTTCCAAGCCAACTCACGTTAACGGTCGCCGCCTGTGGTTGCCTACTGGGGTGGTAGAAGCCAAACTGGAAACTGTGAAGACGGCACTGGCAAAAATGGAGTGGGGAACGATTATCCTTGGGTGGGGATGGAAAAGGTCTACTCCGTTGTCAATGCCTTGGACGCTTAACATTGCTCCAGCCTTAATACGAAAACAGCATCAATGGTTGATGATTTTTTGCGTACATGAAAGATGTTTCTTTTGTTCAAGTGGGTTGAAAATCCTCATTTGGGAATCTAGCCTTCGCAACGTGCCCCGGAATATTACCAAAACATTTCGTAAAAACCCCAATGTTGCTATTTTTTATTTAAAAAAACACAACCACTTCATGATAAAGTTCCTCCACTGAAATCAACAAATGACTCCACTACAGAAGACAAAAATTGCAAGTATCCAGCTATCACGGCAAAGCCGTTACTGGGTTAGAGGGAAACGTCTGAAACGAGCTTCTTAGCTCCGGTAGAGCCACCTTAAGGGCCCGTATTTCGTCATATGCCTTCTCCTTCTCGGGGTCTCAATTCCATCATGTGCGAAGAAGCAAGGAGGTGCTTCATCTGCACGAGGTCAAGAGCGGAGGACAAAGGGGCGTAGCAAATTTGTTGTGTAATCTTTCAGTCCTTTCATTAAATTCTCCGTGGCTCATTAACATCTATTACCGCAGCACTTCTATGAATGCTAAATGCAGCCATACATACAACCACGGATTGCGGTATTTTTTTCAAAAGGCATCTTTTATTTGACGTAAGATATTCTTTTCTACACTGAAGGACTTTTAGGAATTGAAAATATCCATCCTGCTACCGTTCCAAGAAAATTGAAAAGGTAGAAGCCGTTAGTGAGTGAGTAGTTGCAAGAAATGCTTGCGGTTTTGAAGGTATGGATTTTACCTTTATAAAATAAAATATAGTAGCCATATACTGGTCTTATACATTTGCTTCAAAACATTCTGATCGCTACACATTGATTCATATTTAATCTAGATATTACAAAGCGAATAAATAAATATGAAGTCAAATATATTGCTGAGCATGGTTTATGCAAACGATGTTTTCCAACTTATAGGAGCATGTCATTACATTAGATTAAAAAACATGCGTTACTTCCAGTTTTAAAACGCACACACTTCTGAGGAATTTAATTAAAGCATCTACCACACACTTAAACCGATATTAAACCCGAAAAAATACAATATATATTTCGAGATTATTCTTTTATCTCTAGGAAATATTAATATGTTATGATTTTATTAGCAGAGTTGTTTCATGCATGTCAAAATTGTAGGTCAAAAACGAATATTGTTTTTAATAGGATAATTTTTCAGGGATAAAATAACTTGAGAATGCATGCGCCACCATAAAAAAACGGAGATATGATAATCATAGACCGCCATTCGTAATTTGCCGGACATTAAAAGATGCCAAACTGATAACTGAACTTATATGTCCCTTTCCTTGCATAATTAACATATGCGGTCATTATACCTATTCATATAGGCTGAGTTTAATTCGCGCATAGTTATTCCCAAATTAATAGCGGGCGCATAGTTATTCGTGCATAGGATAAAGAAATTTCCGTTACAATATTGACGTATTTATAATTATACGTAAAATAGACGATTATTTCAGTTGCAGTGCTAGGAAATTTAAAATATACTACAGCTTAGAAAAAAATATTGACTGGTTTCCTTGAACTAAAATGAGAAATTATATTTCACATTTTTATGACAGAAAATTGTGCTATTACAGGAAGCTAGGTGGTCAATGGTTCAATACCTAAAATATCATCGTAAAATATGTTGTTATTATGCCTCCTGTAATGAGTTCATTTAAATCATAGCAAATCCATTTTGACCAAAACTAGAGAGCATAAAATTCTGGGCACGTGTGTTGTCCGGAAAAAAACTAGGGCACGATTGAGGGAAAAACAAATAAAATTAACTCCATTCATTATTTAACATTTGCCAGCAATCCCAAGTTTATATATCAATAAATTATTCTATGAAATACACTTTTTACATTACTTGTATACGTCCCCGTATCTTATACCCCGCGCACAATTATTTCCTACCAGGCAGTTAACCCAAATTTAACTAAAAATATACTCATGTTTCCAAAACGGCGTTGGATAATTGCTTTCCTTTTCCAGCGCGCCTTAGCGTCATTTAGGAGAGCCAGTCGGGGAACCGTAATTGCTTGACCTCTGAGCAGCGAGAACCTTTCCTGTTCCAGAGCAGTTTCCGTGAAGTCTCACTAGAGACTTATACAAGTGAATGACGAGGCCTTGCTCCGGGAATTTTACAATTCGCCACTTATCGCTTTAAGGAAGAAAATAAAAAAATGCTTCTTTAACACGAGATCAGATTCGAAATTTTCTGCGTAGCAACCGCGAGATTTTTTCGAAAGACCAAATTTTTAGCTATGGTTTATGACCACATATTAGTATTCTTGTGGGGTCACACAATTGTGTGTGAATGTGTCTAAACACGAAAACTTATTGAGTTGCCTCAATTTTGACAGTTTGCATAAACCAAACCAAGCGGAACAAATATAATATTTTATTTCTTGATATAATAGTGAAGACTGGAGAGAAATATTTAAGATCCCTGCTCTGCGATAAATAGCCGGATTATGAAGCGTAATAATTTAAATAGATTTTGTGTGAAGAAATTACATAAATTGGGAGATGCACCATTTTAGGGGTGGTGGTTTAGATTAGCATATAAAGGAAAGTAAAAAATTGAGGCAGTTAGCATGGAAAAACATTGGATCTCTGGAAACTGTTTGACAGCGGTCAAAAGCCTTTTGAACTTGGATATAGATAATGATATAACATTAGATAAGAATAACCCCGGACCGGAGATGCTACACGGCGAAATAGAAAAGGAGTTAAGAGAGGTGAAGGCAAGGAAAACTGTGGAAGTGGATAATATTCCTTCATAGTTACTATAGAATTTCGGAAACGTGAGACAAACATTTTTTAACTAATTCGTAGGACCTACGAGAAGGAAATGTGGCCATAGAATTTCGTGAAATGAGTTGAGATCTCTATTGCAATATAGAAAATAGCGCTAGAATGCAGGAACTATAGAACAATATATCTGATTTGCGACCCTGCAATTTTTGTGGGTAGAATCATTAACAGTGGGTTGAAGCAAACGAGTTCTTGGGTGATAACTAATTAGGGTTTTGGAAGGGGAAAGAAATCGGCATGCGATATGTACATCCACCTTTGGTAGTTTTAGAAAAAGTGTTCAACATACAACATTGGGAAGACAGATAAGATACTTATGAAAGTAGGACTATATTGCAGAGCAAGCAGAGTCATTCTAAACTTACTTATATATGGCCAATAATGACACAAGTGAGGATGGCTGACGGAGAATCAGGGTGGGCAGTTGTAAGTCGTGGGGTTGGACAAGGTTGGACGTTGTCCACTTCGCCTTTTAATGTGTCTGCCGAGGAAAAGGTAAAAGAGGCAAGGGAAGAAATGGATGTGGAAATTAAAGTAGGAGGCCAGCCAGAGGCAATTATGTTACGCAAAATCATGGTCATGCCCTGAAGAATTCATTCATAATTTCCGCGGCAAGGAAATCAAGAGTACTACTAGACTTGAGAATTTTACGTATTGTCGTGTCCCTAGCCATTCCTGGACCGTGGACACGACACACGGTCTCACTGCGCCATATTTTTCTACATTTGCATCATCTCCTCTTGAATTAACACGAGCTATATAAGTATCATAATTACACTGAGACTTCGGAGAAAAAATGCGCATATCAATAATTATCCAGCGTTCAGACTTCACACTAGTGACGAAATACAAGAGTTACTAATTTCCATAGGATTAATTTCCAGCAGTCGCGCACTGCTGCGAGTTTGGAGTGCATTCGAAAAAAGTTAAATTTCAAAATTTAATTGCATATTCAAATACTAATGAGTAGCAATTATATAGAGTAAGTGCAAGGTCATGAAGATTTTATGATATCCAGAACGTAGGCACCAAGGTGTTCCATTGCCAGACTTTCAGTCGCCTTTTTTGACACATTTCCGGCAAAATAATCCATCTAGAACACTCACAAAGAAAGTATTTACATTGTTCATATGTAGAACAGGGCCCCATCAAGACGGACTAAATGGACTGGTTGCTTAATAAGAGACAAATAGATGCGTTGGCGGCTAGTGATTATTTTGAAAAGGTTAACTTATCATTAACTTGAAAATAGGGTTACATGCGCCTCTATGTATTATATTTCAGTTTATAGCACAATGATTAAGGCTCACTGTTGAAAACAGCAAACATCAGTCCAATGAAACCCAGTTATATCATTTTGACTGAGGTAAAATATTTCATATCCATTAGCTAGCCAATTAATCTAGGATATGCAATTAAATTTTAAATCGTTGTAAGATTGAATCATCAGAAAATCTGGCAGTTCAGCTATGAAAAGTACTACACGGGAATATATCATCACTCTGATGATCTGTTTTTTCCAAAACCTCATAGAAAAAACTTGAAATGTCATATTGATTATATACTTGGTTCACCAAATTAAAATTTCAAGGAGTTTTAAATAAAGGTCTAATTATCTCATTATTATGCATTAAGACTGCTTTGGTAGGAGGTATATTTTTGCTTCGGCGTAGAATGTACTCAAAACCATTAATATTCTGCCAAAATATTTTTTTAACAGTTCCTACTCTGTGCCAAGGAACAGAATAAGCCGTCTCACATTCCATTCTTCTGTAGCGTAGGCAGCACGGAATGAAGAGCCATTTTTCGTTGGGAGACGTTTATTCAACAGTTCTTCTTACAAGACTGCCTTGAGTGGCAGGAGAGACGGATTTTATATTTGTGGTGAAGACAGAAGAATATTCTGGATCGCCACACCACAACTCTACGGAACAATCCAGAAGTTTTCCGAAGAAATAGGAAAAAATATCTGCCGGTACCGAGAACCGAACACTGGCCGCCCGCATAGGAGGCGAGACCGGATCCACCGGGCCAAAGCGTCAGCTGTAGTGGCGATACGCGGAGTATCGCCAAGCTATTCCCCCCCGTGGGAAAAGAGCGTCGGGTGCGCAACAGTCCGGAGGATGGATGGTGCGGCCGGAGCGAGTAGAAACCGTAGGACCTGCTGTCGATGAAGGAGGAAGGTCTGGTGGTGAAGATGGAGGCGGCGCCGACGGAGTAGGTGGTGGAAGAAAAAGTGCTGGCGAAGAGAATTCAGGCGGAGAGTCGTCCTGAAGAAGATGTGCTGGCTTGAGACGGTCGATGGAGACAGTCGAAGGCTTGCCATTGATGTTGAACGTATAGATCTTCTGGTCTCGGCTGAGGACAGGGTAGGGTCCCTTGTACGGTGGTTGTACGGCTGGCCGCACGGCGTCTGGGCGAAAAAAGACGTGGGGAGATGTGGCCAAATATTTGTGGATGAAGACTTGCCGACGGGTGACGTTGCGTGACGCACGGGTTGGATGTAGCTAAGCCATATAATCACGCAGCTGAGAGACGAGATCCGTTGAGTCCGAACGGAGGAGAGGAAGAAGCCCCGGGAAGACACAGTTGCCCTCCGAAGATAAGTTCGGCTGGCGTTGTCTGCAGGTTGGCTCTCCAGGTTGTGCGGAGGCCGAGAAGAACTGTAGGTAGGGCGTCTATCCATGAAACGGGGGAATAGCACATAAGAGCTGCTTTGAGACCGCGGGTTAGTCGTTCGACGAGTCCGTTGGCCTGGGGATGGTAGCTCGTCGTGGGGTGTAGCGTTGTTCCCAGAGTGACACAAAGACGCTGGAAAAGAGAGGACACGAACTGACGGCCGCGGTCGCAGGTGATGTGTTTCGGACAGCCGAAGTGAGCAACCCATCCAAGAAGAAAGGCGCGGCAGACGCCGTCTGCGGTGATGTCTACGAGAAGTTCTGCAACTGGCCAGCGAGAGAACCGGTCAACTATGGTGAGGAGGTAGAGGTAGCCGGCGCTTGGCGGGAGAGGTCCCACGATGTCAATGTGTGCGTGGTCGAAACGCTTGGTTGGCTGAACGAAGTCTCCGAGCGGCGTTGTGATGTGACGAGACACGTTGCAACGCTGGCAGAGACCTGCTGCAATGGTTGCTGAGGTAGCGCTGCCTGTTGTTCCTGTTGTTGTTGCAGAGCCTGTTGGTGCTGCTGCTGGAGAGCTGCTAGCTGTTAGATGTATTGTGCTTGTTGGGAAACGAGCTGCTATTGGAGTTCCGCGTTTTGCTCCTGAAGTTTGGCGAGTTGCTCCGCGTCCACCATGGTTGCTTGTAGACGCTGCTCGACGAAGTGCCGTGGGTGGTGCGCAGAGAAGCCCGTCTCGCCAAGTGCCCGATGATGTCCGTAGAAGACTGGAAGCCGGTGAAGAAGGTTGCCGATGTTGTCCGTCGTCAATGGTCACCAATGGTGTAGTGGCGTTACGCGGAGTATCGCCACACTTCCATTAAATCAGACCAAGTAACAAATATGCAATCAACGATATTGGTGTGCTAAAAATGAAATGGCTCAAAGACGAATTAAATAAGTCACGACTCCAGTTAAAATGGGGCCATAAACTCCTTTAAGACCTACTTCATTTTTTTACGGTAGAGAATTTAATTCTTACTCATCAAAGCTCACCAGAGACTCAAACCAGTACAGAGACTTGAGTCCAGAACAACAGAAAGACCAGAAAAACTGACATTTGAAAGGTATTAAAATTCAATTTTTGTGAATACACTCCATCAAGTATTGCTAATATCATGCGACGGTCAGTGATCATCAAGTAATAAAAAATAATCCAAGGAGTGGGATATATTTTCAATGATGGGTGAATTATCATCATAGTACTTCCCACATCCCAATATATATGCCACGCTTGCCCTGTTTTGAGCCACACACTATGCGGTAGCACCTCTTCGTTTACTTCTTAGACATGGGTTCCTTTCCCCATCTTTTCGATTTTATTATCCTCATCACGCTTGGTTTCTCACGCGCTTACATTTTTCCCTATCGATCCTACTAACATGGAGCAATTCTTTCACTTTTCCTCATCCAATTACCGATCCTCGCTAGGGAAGCGTAATCTTCAAAACAAAAAGCAAAGCTTAAGTCAGAAAAATACGTCTGTTAGCGTTACACCAAAATAACCCAAATAAAATAACTTTCCTCCAGCATAGGTACTAAATATTATTTTTAGCAGCATAAATTACAATTACTTTGTTCCATCATTTCGTCAACATCAATTTTAACAAATTGATATACTAATTACCTCATTTCCGTAAACCAGTAAACGTTATTGACTTTATACATTTTTACTACTAATTGTATCAACACTATTATGCGTTATGATCCAATTTACGTAGTTTTATTACCTGTTTTAACAAGAGGTTAGGAATTAGGTACATTAGACACACTTTGAGAAACAACGAATTCGGAATAAATACTAACAGACTATATAGAAGGTAGAACCCGGAAGATATGGAGATGATGGGGGGGATGAAAGGAAAACACTGAAGTTGTGAGGGCGCATTGAATAGGGAGGAATGGAGGACTGCGTAACCCAATCTTCTAAGAGAACTACTGATCAACAATTCTTTTTCGAATAAGTAGTATTCTTTTGAACAGTTTAAGCTTCCTAAAGAACAAATTCAATTTGCCCTCACTAGTACCACTTCACCGAGTTACTGTCCACCATTTTACTCACAAGCTTCTACTCTTTGACCCCTCTTTCCTCCTAAACGATTTTCCTCTTCCATCCATTGTGACCCTCCATCTCCTTCGACCGCAGGCACGCATACATCCATAAATATATATGTACACCCCCACCACCTATGTGCAAAATCTACTTCCTTGGGCACGCGTTTTCATTCTTCACTTCTTCTACCCTCTAACCACAATTCGCGGCACAGGAGTCCCATTCTTTCGAGGGGCCGTTCCCTTTTGTGTTTATTCCAAGTGGGGTGCCTCTCCATCGACACGCTTCATTCATGTCGGAATTTCGGGTCCGCATTCTCCTCGTCATTCCCCCTCCATGGATTGAGAATCGAACGGGGATGATGAGGTGAGCCACGTACGTACAAAAGAAGACAGCTCCTGCTTCATCTCGCGAACCAAAAAACTGAGCCCATCTTGGAAAATTCATGTTTCAAGCCCCTTTTCGTTACGTCAGATACCTATGAAATTAGTGTTAAATAAAGCAGCTAAATACATTTTCGCACTGATTTATTTGGTACTAGACACTAACGATATGTTTAATCATTATCACAAGTCGAAAACATGGTCGGCGTCATATATCCCGGTGAAAATTTACAGTGTCTTTATTTACGACGAAAACATGAAATTTTCACCAAATAACGACTGGCACTCTTTCTTACACAGGCAATATTCCCTTTATGAGCAAGAATTTGATAATTGTCTCACATCTGTGGCCCACATCTTGTTCCGGAAAAGGCTTTTTTCAGAGATGGGATAAATTCCAAGGCCACAAAGAAGGCCTAACAACGACATAATGCACATGAGGCAAAATGAGACAGCTCTTAAAAAAATTAAACAGCAAAAGTTTTGCTCATAGATTTTACTCTATCTCTCTTTAGTAGCTTTTATATTCCTGAGATATTTTGATTCACTGTGAGCATACTGGATTGACAAAGCAATATATTGAACATAATGAAACGGTGCTAGCCCTAGATAACAGAAAATTTCAGATTATGTGATCTTCATAGAGGATATAATTTTACCTCCAACAATATCCCTATGGCTAACAGAAGAATCAAAATAAAATAGAAGACCGTAGAGTGGAGACATAGGAAACTTTTAGGACGTACTACCCATGACTACAACAAAAGCAGAGCAAGTTAATAATCCACCATTAGAAACAAGTCTGCATTTTCGTCCACTTTCTCTTCCAATTGCTTTTTCTTATTTCACTGCTTCAACTGGCTGGTGTTAAAAACCCCCTGCCACACGCCCTACTGATGGTACGTAGTGCTACGTAGTAGAAGTAGAATTCGCGGTGTACTGCCATTAAAGAATTATCCCAATAAATAAAGAGTCGAATGTTTATATTATATTTTTAAGAAGTAATGAAAGAGTAATGCTGCAAAATAGAATAGATTTTTATTTCCTTATATCAACTATCATTTAAAATTAACAACTGAATCTTCATTGTGAAATGGTGAAACCAACGGCGAGCTTCAGCACTCATGCAATAATTCCTACAAATTGTCTTCTCCGCTATTATTTCCACCTTACGAAAGAGATAAAACGCTGTTTGTGCGAATGTGGGCGTTTCCCTTAGCGGGATCCCACTTAACCCCACCAAACAATTTTGCAATTATTTTTTCTCAGTAAAAAAAACCTCTTCGGAGTTAAAGATCCGTATTTCGCAAGAGGGTAAATTTAAAAAGTTCATTTACATTCAGCTTTCCTCAACAACCGTGAATCTTTCTTAGCGTTATTTTCCCTCTTACTTCAACCTATCTTCCTGCTTTCCTTCGCCTTTTTCCGACATGGAGGGAAATGAATGAGGGAAAGAGGCATAATGGCCACAATTTAGCTTAAAAAAAGGTGCCGGTTGCCAACACGACCCGTCGTCTCATACAAGTCCGCCGAGTCCTCTGCCGCTGCCGACGACCTGCACATTTCCCCTCATCGCAATTTGTTCTCCTCCCAAACCCGCCCCTCTGTCTCTTCCTTTTCCCCATGAGCTCGTTATCCTCAAGTCCGAACCCAAAGTTGACACATAACCCTCAGAATAAAAAAAAGTAAAATGATTGCGTCATCATCATCGCCATTGTCATGTGAAGTCGGCTGGTTCAATTCCTATGGGTCTTTGGACATCCTTTACCGGGCAGACTATTGCACACCTGCGGGTAATTAAAAAAAAAGTTTTCCCCAAATATATACTTTTGGCCCAGCATTATTTTGTGGACGTTGTGCATTTATTTTCGCCCTCTTTCCAATCAACCGCGAGTGTAATTATTCCGAAGCTCCTCTAATCCAATAGTATATTTAATGTTTCCGCCTTTAGTAACTGTCCACAGTTACTATCCTGTCAGTTTATTCCCCTTCCAATTTTCATAATTCTTCCATCTGTTTCTCTTTTCCCATGCATCTAAATTTGGCTTTTTTTGCCAAAATTTGCAGGCGAATTTTCATAGTTGTTATCGTCCATTACTTTTTAAACTGAATGCCATGTTACTTTCTAAAAAGTCAAGATAAAGGAGCTTACAGCGCTGAGCGTTATATAAAATTATAGACTTATCTCGACGTTTATGATCAATAACCTCTAAACAGGAAACATCTTGTCCAAGCAGAATCCACTCACTCTACGTAATTTTACTAGGCCCATTCTTTCCCAAGTATTCCCAGCGCATGAAAATTTCATAGAAATAATAAATATTAAAATTTTCACTCCAACATTACTCCAGTTTTTATTTACTCCACCCAAACCTCAGTAATATTAAAATTTATTTGAAATTGATGTTACTTGATTATGATTGTGCTTCGTCTGAAAAGGGTATAGTGTAAACGGATATCTCTCATAAAATTACTTAGGGGCCATTGAAGTGCTGCATTCTATTATTCTTCAGGTTTCCGCGATTTTTTATAATTTTCTTTGCACTGATTTTGGGATCCATCGCGTATCTCTGCAAGCTCACTTCTGACCTGAACATGCCAGCTGGAATTCCCGCGAAACTATTATCCTCAAGAAATTTTTTTGTAGATTTTCGCAGCTCATTGTATATGCTATTCAGTCTTTTGGTTAAATAATTAATCGTAGAACCAAAAACCTGAATAGCATATTACCCTCAAGAATTAACAAACACGGGAATAACTCGAAAACCCTGGAGTCATAAAATCACCGCAAAAGCATTAGTAGCAATACAAAGCATACTACTAAAGATATTTTGGGGGAAGGGGAGTAGGGCTCTTCTTAACGTTGTCTAACATATGGAAGTGAGCGGGTCCGAGGTCATTTCATGTAAGATTTTAATCGTACATGAGATCGTATATGTATTAATTTTGAACTGACGTCGGAAAAAATATCTTAATTTGTAGCACTGCAAACGGTTCTCTCCTTAACGGACGTCCTCAAGGTACGTCCTCACGGATCTTTAATAATTTTAGTGAAGCGCACTAATAATATATAATAACTACCTGATAACACGTCAAAAATGACGGTAAAAATACCCAGTCATGCAAATCTTATTAGCATGGACTTTATTTATGTATGTTCTGTGTAGGTTATTTCACTGTTAACAACCTCATATCTGGAGGCCGTTGCTATTGTAGAAAAGGAGAATAAAACAGATATCCAAAACAGACTGTTATGAGCTTTTAAAGAGATTCTTGCCATTCTAAAATAGTGGGTAACTTTCCAACAGATTTAAATATTCTTAAATCTATTGGCTGTTTTTGTTTTCCGCCATGCTCAACTATATTTTTTCCAAGCAAGACAGTAAAATAGTTTTTTATCCCCACGTTACTAATGGTTAATCGAGTAAAACAAAAGTCTAACAGTAATCACAATTTTTCTATGCTCAACTCAAGTAATGGGATATTCCACAGCAGAGAAAGCGACGTTAGCCAGAAACGCAAGTCGACAAAAACATGATCAAGTAGAAATAAGTACCAATTTCCATTGTATCTCGAAGAAGTCCATGTTGTTTAATGGCCCGTATTATTGTGAGTGCCCGTGCCTGATGAAGAGCATGGCCTTTCCTGTAATCTCGTTCTCTTATATACAACTGAGCCTGCTTGAAATCAACTGGCTTTGATTCTCAACTAATTCCATCCCTGAGTCATTGTATTCTTAGTCCTATGAATTCACGCATTATCTTGATCCCGCCAAACTGCCCTAATGGCTTATCTTAGTACTTTCGATAATTAAAAAACTTTTATTTTTTTACCTCAAGCCACCTTCCTCCTTCCGCTCTTTCGTTCTTTAACATTACTTTTCCGACATTCCCACTCAATAGTTAATAATGTCCATAATTTGAAACGAGAAGATAGCAAAATAATAATACAAATAATAAAACAGTTTCGAGACTTTGAATGCTGCCATTTTTTCCATGAAGTTCCCCGTAGCTACTCCCAAAATCCTCTATAAACTTCCCAACGACTCCACCGAACCGCCCTAATTGCCTAACTCAGTGCTTGCGATGATTACGAGAACCTTTTGATATTTTTTCTCCTGAAATGAAGACAGCCTTTCGTGCTTTCCTTCTTCCTTATTTCTTTCCGCACTCATACATCCTTCCAATTTCGCTCACTCCGTCCGGTTCATTCAAGAAAAGAAGCAAAAAACATTAGCGTGGGCGGAGTTGGAAGATCGGGCGTCAGAACCACTTTCCGTCCTCTGCCCTCTTCTCGATGAGGGATACCGAGGTTTGATTTCCTGTTCTGGGGGAGGGGCGGTGAAGTTATGTTTTATTTCCTTGCGCTATCCCTATCCTAACTTGAGTGTTGTCGGGGGAACAATTCGAGTACTATGATATCCTGAGTCTGAAAGCTCGATGGACCCTTTCCTTCCGCCTTTGTCAACGATGGATTGGGTGGCGCCGTGTTTCTCGTCTACATTCATTCCCAAGTAATTTTCCTTCAAGGAACACCGCTCGGTTCTTAAGGTAGAGCGTAAGAGTTGTAGGAAATAAGACCTCCGAGTGAGATCTCTATATATATTAGCTCATCACTTCCAAGTACGAGTACCCACGCAGTAGCTATTTTTCACTTATTAAAGATTTTTGTCACACGCAAAACGGATATCTATTAATAAAAGAAAGGCATTGTAAGTATTCCCATAGGATAAGAGGAAACAGCTTCCCCATAGAAAATCCGAAACTATTACTGACCAACCGTTCTACACTCAGAGACGCTGGGACTTATGATTTCCAAATTTGAGACACTCCATTTCGAGATAATTGTCCTTTTCCATAGGGCATGGTATGGTTTTGCGCTCTAGTGCGGCATATTTTAAATAGAACCATAATGTTCTGACACACGGATCTTGTCCAAATGGCAACAGTGTGTAGTTCTTATATTTATTCATTTATTTTTTACATACAATTTTTTACTCATCGTAATATTTATCACAAAATTGCAAATAAAACCTTCACTTAATACAGCGTTTTCAGCTTATGAAATGAAACAAATGACTCAAGCTAAAGCCTTTAATATGTTGGTATAATTAGATATCTAACAAGCAGTTCAATAATAAAAACTATGTTTTTGCATCGTTGGGGTTACCTTTTTCATTAAATGCTACCTACAAATTCTTGAATTTTAGGATAAGATTTTATTTTGGTGTTTCTTATGACAAGAGGTAAATTTTGCTCTAGCTGTCATTAAGTACCCGATGGAAAAACAAGAAAACAGGCTACTGTCAGAATATCTCAGTATTTTCCCAGCTCTTCCAGGTCTTCCAGCTCACTGAGAATACTTTAGTACTCTACACTCTTTAAGTACTTATTCGTAATTTCTTCCAGCTCACTGAGAACATACTCTTTAAGTACTTATACGAAATTAAAATGTTATTTAACCGTTGTGATACGCAGTTAATCATCATGGACACGTTACTCCGTGTTAATATCCTGTTACAAAATTACATAAATGTGCGACAAAAATTAAGATACTGGCATTTTGATTTTTTAATGTAAGACGTACATTTTCAGTCATTAATTATGAATGTTAGCGTGCACACCTCGTCTTTCGAGAATTATATTTTTACTGCCAATAATACCATCTATTCTTGACTCTAATTACACGCCATTTTGTATGAGTACGAGATCAATCAGAAAAAGAGATGAATCCCTAGGCTATATTTATGGCACCAGTTGTTGTCTACCCAATATAAATGGCGTGTTCATACTCTTCAGTGTTCGGGCATCGTAAATTCCACAAGTAACCTGTTTTAAGCGCTATTACAATTTTTCCCCTAAGACACCAATCTGAAAAAGTAAATAATACTGTTTTTATCTACGAAATTCATTCTAAGCCATGGTAATGATTTATACCGTGACTAAGGTTTTTGTGATCGAATGTGAATGCAAAATATTCAACATTTTAATAATAGTAGCCATGTTAGAAATAAGCCACTATGCCTTCTCATGAATCTATATCACTTCATCCACGCTAGAGTACTCCTGATAATATCATTCTATTGTAACCAAAAACTGGCAAACTCTTTAGCTCATATTTCCTTTTACAATTAATTATCTCTATAAACATTGATTTTTATCGCCTTTCCGCTACAGTGTTTTATAAACCACGTTCTTCTTGGTCCTACTCCCAGATATTTTTGGAATATAGGAACGGATCTGGTTTCGGCAAACTAAATGATGAGTGAAGTACATTGTCCAAAAAGCCTCATTGGATCTAAGACATGTTCTAAATAGACTCTTAATAGAGTAGTAATGTTAGTATAAGGCGGGTGACTTTCTACTTTTCCAAAGTTTATGATCCTGTATTTCTTATCCACTTCCTATTTCCGAATTCCCTCTTCCCATTCCTCATTCTGTTCCTTCTCTTCTTTCCCTCTCCCCGCCCACTCAGAGCGAACTAATTGGCTTAACAAGGGGCACGGCGGACAATCCGGCATCGGATTTTCGACTTAGCCCGTACTCCGATCCGTTCGTCTATCTTTCAAGCGGCAACTTTCAACCCGTCTCAACCTTCGTATCCCTTTGTGCCTTGGTCCTTATACAATTCTACCATTTCTCTACCCGTTGACCCACCTTCATTTAATTCGTTTACGTTGCCTGTTTTAGCCCAGAGTCTACCCCTTGTCGAGTATCACGTATGCCTCATCCGACGAGCCCACACCCGTCAAAGCTTCCTCTAACGCTCTCATATACGACAGAAAGGAACTGTCTCATCGAGCAACCCTACTGCAGACTTAAGGAAACCACTAAAAAACCGAACTTTTATGATTTCATCAAGGATTCACTTCACATCAGTTGTCCTGATTCGAGAAAGGAATTTAATAAAATATAAGACTTCTTAATTGATCATCAGTTATTCTGGCATGAATCGTGTTATCCCTTAATAATTGTAGCATCATTGCAATACCAACCATGACTCTGATTACACTTGCACTTGAACTAATTTACTCTGAATTATTCTCGATGATAATATACAGCAGATCCCGGGCAAATATTTGCATTAGTTTACATTTTGAACAGAAATGTGTTTATAAGTTTCTCAGCAAAGCTTTCTAAATCTGACACTTAGGAAGTTGTTCTTCATTCCTTCTTTCTCACACTAAAACGCCATATATGGGACATGTATGTAGAACGACAACTTTCACATTTTTGTGAAATATGTGGAGATATATATGGATACTATTAAAAATTGTCCCCAGAAAATATGTTTTACATATACGGAGAAATATATGGGAAATATATGGACTCCATATTTTTTCAATATATATGTTCAATATATTCTCTGGGGCGAATGTTTAATAGAATCCATATTTTTTATATATTTCCATATATTGCACATATATGTGAAAGATGAAACAAAACAAGGAACATGTGGCCATACGCCTGAACTATATTTAGCCTTATATGGGTTCAATATGTTGCAATAGCTATAGAAAAACCATGATGGATGGTATATGGAACCCGAGGAATAGGAGTGAGCAAGGTCCCTGGGACCTTGGGAGTGAGCATACCTGAGTCGGTTTATTTGTTACTAAAGGCATCTGGTTCGTTCTACGCGGCAGCGTCACTTCGAGAGGCAATTTATCGTAGTCATTAATCGTTCATTATGAATGATACGATGACAGAAATTGCGTCTCGTGATAATATTGCTGTTGGTTAACTAATAACGCGGAAGTTATTGGTGGCGGCCGATACTTTGTGGAATTCCATTATAGGAAAAGGATAAATTACTTTGCACTTATTCCACTGAAGAGTATTATTTATTGAGCCAACATGTTGGCTCAATAAATAATACTCTTCAGTGGAATAAGTGCAAAGTAATTTATCCTTTTCCTAATAACGCGGAGTTAAACTATCCCTTATAGCCTGCCAGTTGGAGCGGCAACAATCTATAGTTCATCTGCGACATCAACGGTGGTCAACGCCATCTATTAACCGACTCTGCAACCCTATATATGCAAATTTATACGTAACTATAAATATCTATACGTTTTTAAAGATACCTAATCACATCTATCATAATCTCTCCATTTCCATAAAAATAAAATACGTACGCATAGAAAATTTCATCTATAACAGTGAAAAAATTGGAAAATTTTTCTTTTAAAAGTCATATACAACGCATATATGGAAAACATATTGATATATATACATATAAATGGATGTTTGTATATTTGTTTGTCCGAGATTAATAGACTTCGACACCGTTTCACCAATCACCATGAAAGTTGGCACATAGTATATGTATTTTTTTCAAGGAGAAGGTTTTTATGCTATCTAAAAATACCTCAAGTACCCAAAAGGTCCCAAAAAGGGTGGTTTGGAATTGGGTTTTATGCAGTGGTTTCACTTTTAGCTTTTTAAAACTACTTCCGCTCAAGATAGAGGGTTGGGATTTTTTAAATCAAATGACTAAAAGAATGAAGTTCATAACTCATATCTTACCTATTCGAATATGTCTGAAAACCGCGTTTTAAGCTGCAAAAACGCACATTTTTCTCAGAAATCAAGAATAGCATATTTCCTTGACAACCAGATTTTGGACTTTAACGCATTGAAAATTGATTTAGCATAGTTAAGCTGATTGTGAATGCTAAGCATTGGGTTTCATGCAGTGGTTTATTTTTTTCTCAGAAATCAACAACAGCATATTTCCTTGACAACCGACTGTGGTCTTTAACGCATCGGAAATTCATTTTGCTCAGTTAACCTGCTTAGGAATTCAAAGCATTGGATTATGTGCAATTTTTAAGTTTTTTTGCTTTTAAAAAATACTTTAACTCAAGATAGAGAGCTAAAAATTATTTTATCGAATACTCCCAAAGTCCCCTGGTGGTCCATGATAATCTTTGGGTTCGGTGCCGTGGTTTTATTTTTTGCTTTTTAAAAGTACTTTCACTCAAGATAGAGAGCCGGGATTTTTTTATCAAATTGCTGAATTCATAAAGTATCTTTTTATTGATTTTTTTAGGCTTTATATTTGTCTGAAATTTTTGTTAGCTGAAAAATCTCAGATTTTTCTCTAAAATCAGCAATAGCTAATTTCACTGACAACCAGAGATTTGATTTCAAAGGATATTCATGCCTCTTGCATTTAAATATCATGTTTTCCTGCAGGCCCATCATAACACGTAGAAAGGAAATATGTATAAAATGGGCCCAGAGTCCCAAGGGCCCCATGATAGATTGCTTCGGGGGGTAATCGATAATTCAATGCACATTTACAACAAGTTTTCTCTTCAAAGTCTATTCTCACAGTAGCTCTCATAGGGGCACCGCATGTATATGAGAGAACACTTACGTAGTACAGGATACACATAAAGGAATTAAAGAGGCTACGCAAGCAATAAAACGTGCAAGAATATTTTTGGGCAGCGAATAGTAATGGTTATAATGCCTCTCTTGCTACAACAAACACAGCTTTGTTTATTATCGTTTAATAGGTACTCAGATGTATTACACGTAGTGGAACCGCCTGCCTCTCATTACGATTGTGAACTGTTTTTAGACCAATTCCCACATCATAAACGTTGCAAAATATTTATACATGTTTAAAATTGTTATAGTGCAGTTAACTTACATTCACTCAATCATCGAGTTGCCTATTAAAGAGTCTCACTCGCCACTGTGTTTCCCCTCCTTGGGCTTAAAAATATATCCGTAAACATGCCTAATAGAAAAAAGGGTAACCTTTCGAAAAACATTTCTAAAGCATGAGGAATGTCTTCTTGGCGAGTAACTGAGTCCTTGCATGAAAAATGACAAAGATTATACTTGGATACTCAAAGAAATGTCCACCAGCAACCGCATGAGTATCTCCCCGTGGTTTTTTTTGGGTTATGCTAAGAACAGCACAAATTTCATCCCAACCCAACCTACGGTCGGGCAACCAACTATAAATCTGGTTCAAATATAGATCCATCTGTTTCGAAACTTTACTCTGTTTTAAGATGGCGGGAACAATAATGACGCCACTACATGCAAGTAAAAAGAGAGAAGACTTACTGTACGTTTCGGGCATGTAGGCACTTTTTCAGCTATAGGAAAAGTGACCCCCTGAAAAGTGACCCCCTGTCCCCACCCCCTGTCAAGTGTTTTTATTGTTGTGGCCTATTGGCGAAATTTTCGTTATATATATATATATATATATATATATATATATATATATATATATATATATATATATATTGTTTGTGCCATTATGTTTTTACTTGTCACGCCTGTGACTCCTTATTGGGTATATTTTCACCACGTGTGAACTTCGTCGATTGAATATATATATATATATCGCCGATGATGATGGCTTGACCATCGAAACGTCCAAGTTTTCTTTTGTGAGTGTCCTTTTTGCGTGTTTCTGTGTTTGTTTAGTGTATTACTGTTTTATTTATGCATGTATATATATATATATATATATTAAAAAAATAAAAAAAAGGCGGCGACAAATAATACACAAGTTCTAATCGCAAGCTACCGGCGTTTATCTTTAAAGAATATCGAGATAGTGTCATGAGATGAAAATATCAACCCGACTAATGAGTGGCCTTTATCACCGCCTAATGCAGCCAGAATGGACGAGGGTGTACCACACAAACCGCTCGCACTATTACAACACCCAACATCATTGACCCAGCTACGGTTTTTCTGCTGTGAGCAGGATGAAACGAAACTTCTTTCGCGCGATAAATTTAGACCACTTATGCACCAAGGCAGATTTTACTAAGACTACTAGCCTTTGCAGTTGACGCTCGCCACCCAAAGCGAGAGATACAAGGGCCCTTCACTTCGTGGGTACCAACCCGAATGACTGCACCACCACGCTTTAAAATAGCCTGACCCAGCAATCTGGCATCCCAGGCGTCACAAAGAAACCGCTGCGAGAGGTTTCACGGCTCCGGAGATAGGGCTCAAAAGAAGCGGTAGTGGTGGGGGAGGGAGAGGTGGAGAGCAAAAGCTTTTAAGAGTCGACCTCCATCTTCTTACTAAATTAATTCCATCATTTACTTCACGCGGGGTGGTTCCTTTATGCAGATAAAAGCCGCTGCGGCTCTCCCTAGAATATAGAAGTCGCAATTCGGGACTGGTCCAGAGTTGAGTATTTTCACGTTTTTCAGTTTTTCAATCGCCACAGGATCTAGAGGCTCCGATTTCCATGATGATTAAAGAAATTCAAAAAAATAAGTAAACCTCTCTCAATATTGAGGGCATTGTGTCAGTCGCTTGAAAAGAGTTAGTTACCTAATGATCACTCTCACGAGTATGAATCACCAAATATACGTACTAATATTAAACAAGAAACCTCCAACATTCAATTTTTTGTTTCGCAAAATGAGCACCTGATTTAATGAAATAACTATATTCATATTACAGTCATGTGACAGTGTAATTTAAATGTAAGCAATTTGCTTAATATCCCTTCTGTAACAGCATTGGGAACAACATAACGCCATCCAGTTTTATTCGGGTAAGCAAACACTTGACGCACTTTCCAGAAATATCTATACAACCACAACCAACCATAAATAATGATGCCTAAATTTTGGAACGAAAAAAGTATTCCGATATATACAATAGCCTGTCTCAACCAAACTAACGCCTTCTGAGTAAGGGATGCTCCTACATCCTCTGCAGAGCTCATCTAGCAATTCTTCTCACATGAGAAACTTTTCATCCATTTCATAATTTCTCCCATTAGAATGAAGATATTTGTTCAGGATAGGACTGAACTTTTATCACCGGAAACAGAAGAATTTCTTTCTTCTCAACAGACCTGGGTCATTTTACTAATGAAAATTTTAAAACTGAATGCATTTCTGTCAAGGGCATAAATATTGTGGGGGAGAAGTACACTAAATATACTTGCGAAATTACACCAAATAAACGAATTTATCAAGCGAACAGTAACCTTTGTACATCTAAGTAAAGAAGGTATAAAAATACCCTCTATCCAGGCAAATATTTTTGCCCATGTTACCCAACACTGCAAAATTTAACACAATAAATAACCAACAAGAAAAAAATCACACGTGTACCTGAAAACTGGTATAAGCGCACAAACTCTCTCTCGGTGATTCAACAAGAAGGATAGTTTTGATAGTTGAGGGTAGAGCTCACCACGGACTAAGCCACAGGCGTGTTAATTACACACATTCAGGGTAGGGGGCCAGTTCCTTTCCCTGGGCCACCTCCGTATTATCCAAAGGCTTCAACCGGATTTGAACCCGGTACACTGCGATCAATAGCCAAGCGCTCTACCCATTAGGCCACCACGCTCCCCATGCGCACAAAAGGGCAATGCAATTATAAAAATGACTCAGATGGGAGTCTATAATGATGGGGAGGAGACTCGAAAGGCAAAGATGACAAGCAATAATTTGGATTGGATGATTTTTAGATTGACAGTATTAGCCCCTCATTACACCTACAGGTCAGAAAGAAACGAAGAAATAAAATGCACAAGCTATCCAAAATACATGAAAAATGACACTTCAGCTAAGCAGAAAATGTGGGATTATAAAGTAAAATTTGACTTACTGTACGTAAAATTTTATTAGGATCCTATTTTGATATTTAATTACGACTATATATATATAAAATAAAAAATACACTGGATAGGGGGTGGGGAAAGAAAAGTAAAGTAAAAAGAGACGACTTACTGGGAACGTTTCGAGCCTGTAAGCTCTCCTTTTCTTTCCCCACCCCCTGTCCAGTGTATTTTTTATTGTTGTGGCCCATTGGTGAAACTTTCCCTGTGTGTGTGTGTGTACATATATATATATATATATATATATATATATATATATATATATATATATATATAGTCTATATCTCCAAGAAGTTTTATATATATATATATATATATATATAATGTCTTGGTAGAAAATCGCTCTCGGCGACGATGCACATGCATAAATAAAACAGTGATACACTAAACAAACACAGAAACACGCAAAAAGGACACTCACAAAATAAAACTTGTACGTTTCGGCGTCAGGACGCCTTCGTCAGCGGTAGAGGAATGATGAGTCCGCTCTGTTCCCTTGGGAAGGAAAGGGCAGAGAGGAAGGAAAGGGGGGGTAAGTGCGAATGGATAGTGGTGGGGAGAGAGAGGTGGCTATTGGGCTTTTAATTCAATGGGCTAGGTTTAGCCCGGGCTTTTCGAATGCTCTTGTCACCCAAATATGGGCGTATTCACGAATTTTCACGTCAACATTACCGGCGGATTGAGGAAGGGCTTCTATGATCTCTAGGGAGAAACAATCGTCAAAATTTTGAGAGTGGGAGGCGGTATGTTTGGGAATGGGATCAAGAAAAGGTGGAGTTTTGGTGGCATGGCGGTGATTGTTCATACGGATATTGAGGGGGGTGGTACATTTTCCCACATAGAAGGCAGGGCAGAAATTGCAGGAAAGGCGGTAGATGATGTTGCTGGTGGTACAATTGGCCGTAGAGGAAGATCTTTTGAGGGAGGGGGTGGCGGAGGGGCGGAGGAGAGAGCAGCATTTGCACCTCGGGCGTCCGCATGTTGAGGAAAGTGGCGGAGGGGGGGCGGTGGGTTGCAGGGAGGGTCTAGTGGATTTTAAAATGTCCCGAAGATTTGAGGGACGCTTATAGGAAACTTTGGGACATGAAGGTAGGAGGAGGGAAGTAGAGGTATTGTTTTTTAAGATTGGATACAGGTCTTTCAATATGTTTTTGATCCTGTGTGCACCAGGGAAGAATGTGGTGACAAGGTTAAGTTGGTCAGGTTGGTGGGTCTTGGTCCGAGGGGTATATTTTGCAGTAGGAGACAGGATTTTATTTAAAAGCAACTTCTCTGGGTACTCTCGTTCTCTGAGGGAGTGATGGAGAGTTTCGATATATTCTTTTAGAGAGGGGGCATTGCTGCAGATCCGGTGGCCGCGGATAGAAAGGGAATAAGGGATTGAGCGTTTTGTGTGAGAAGGATGACAGCTGTTAAAATGGAGGTATTGGTCGTGGTTAGTGGGTTTTTTGTGGACGGAGGTGATGAATTTACTGTCCTTAATTTGGATATTAATATCCAGGAACGTAATTAAGGAGTCAGAAATGGAAGATGTGAAGGAAACTGAGAATGAAGAGTTCAGTGTGGAAATGAAAGAAGATAAAGAATCACGGCCGTGAGGCCAGAGGACGAATATGTCGTCAATGTAGCGGGCCCAGAAGAGAGGTTTATGTGTTTGATTTTTTAAGAAAGTGGTTTCGAGATGGCCCATGAACAGGTTGGCATAAGATGGTGCCATGCGAGTACCCATGGCGGCGCCTTTAGTTTGAAGAAAAATTTGATTATTAAAGGAGAAAGCATTTTTTGTTAAAACCATTTCGGCTAGGCGGATGATGAAATTTGTGGAGGGAAAGTGTGGTTTTGGGCGTTGGGATAAATAAAACTTTAATGAATTTATGCCTTCATCGTGAGGGATGGACGTATAAAGGGAGGTAACGTCTATAGTGGCCATGAGTAAAGTAGCATTAGGGGGGATAGAGACGGCGTGGAGAAGGTCGAGGAAGTGGTAAGAATCTTTGATGAAGGAGGGAAGAGATATGACTAGGGGTTTGAGGTAATGGTCAACATCCGCCCCTCCGCCACCCCCTCCCTCAAAAGATCTTCCTCTACGGCCAATTGTACCACCAGCAACATCATCTACCGCCTTTCCTGCAATTTCTGCCCTGCCTTCTATGTGGGAAAATGTACCACCCCCCTCAATATCCGTATGAACAATCACCGCCATGCCACAAAAACTCCACCTTTTCTTGATCCCATTCCCAAACATACCGCCTCCCACTCGCAAAATTTTGACGATTGTTTCTCCCTAGAGATCATAGAAGCCCTTCCTCAATCCGCCGGTAATGTTGACGTGAAAATTCGTGAATACGCCCATATTTGGGTGACAAGAGCATTCGAAAAGCCCGGGCTAAACCTAGCCCATTGAATTAAAAGCCCAATAGCCACCTCTCTCTCCCCACCACTATCCATTCGCACTTACCCCCCCTTTCCTTCCTCTCTGCCCTTTCCTTCCCAAGGGAACAGAGCGGACTCATCATTCCTCTACCGCTGACGAAGGCGTCCTGACGCCGAAACGTACAAGTTTTATTTTGTGAGTGTCCTTTTTGCGTGTTTCTGTGTTTGTTTAGTGTATCACTGTTTTATTTATGCATATATATATATATATATATATATATATATATATATATATATACCGTTTCTTAGGAAAAGATGCGCGTAGCACAATATAATAATACACTAGTGTCACTAGCTGTGACGCAATAAATAAAATAAAACACTAAGAAAGAACACTCACACGAGAAAAGTTTTTTCCGGAGCTTTCGAAACCAAAGGCTTCTTTCTCAACGAGAAGATGTCGACTGACTGGGTCAGAATGCCGCAGGAACAAGGGAACGGGAACGGGAGGGGGAAAAGGGGTGATGGGGGAGGGGGTTAGCAGGATACATTAAGTCCAGGGGCGCTGCAATCATTTAGGCGCCAAATGCACGCTAATTCAAGCATGTGGAGGTTGAGGGCGGAGTCTGAGGGGGGGAGGGAAGCAATAATGGACACCTTGAAACAAGAATTGAAGACCGAGTCGTGGGACAAAGAAGGACCTAAAGATCCTAAAGGACCTGTACCCCATTCTTTCTAACCACAAATCCACCTCACAGATTTTTCCTAATATTCCACGGATCACATACAAAAGGCCACCAAATTTTAGCACCATTTATAAAGCCACCCGCCCACTTCAAAAATCCCTGCGAGTCACCGCCACTCCACCTTCGCCTTGCAATCGTCCCAGATGCAAGACCTGCATGATTTTTTCTCCACCCCCAGCCTCTTTTCTCCCCAAACTTAAATCCCTCCCGATATTTCCCTCCACCACCTGTACGTCCACCAACATAATTTACCTTTTACAGTGCAACTTCTGCCCAGCTTTCTATGTAGGCCAATGTACCACCCCCCTTAACCTCAGAATGAATAATCATCGTGCGTCCTGCTGCCCGTCATCCCCCCATGCTTCTCTCCCAGTGGCCACGCATTCTTTGTCCCACGACGCGGTCTTCAATTCTTGTTTCGAGGTGTCCATTATTGCTTCCCTCCCCCCCTCAGACTCCGCCCTCAACCTCCACATGCTTGAATTAGCGTGCATTTGGCGCCTAAACGCTTGCAGCGCCCCTGGACTTAATGTATCCTGCTAACCCCCTCCCCCATCACCCCTTTTCCCCCTCCCGTTCCCGTTCCCTTGTTCCTGCGGCATTCTGACCCAGTCAGTCAACATCTTCTCGTTGAGAAAGAAGCCTTTGGCTTCGAAAGCTCCGGAAAAAACTTTTCTCGTGTGAGTGTTCTTTCTTAGTGTTTTATTTTATTTAGTGCGTCACAGCTAGTGACACTAGTGTATTATTATATATATATATATAAAACTTCTTGGAGAATCACTCGGGTGATAAATATATAATATGCCAAGAGGATGGCCGATAAAAATATAGAAACAAAAAAGGACACTCACAAATTGAAACTTCCGATATTTCGGTGAAGACTAGCTCCACCTTTCTCTAGGGTAAGAGTAGGAAACTGAAATATCGGAAGTTTCAATTTGTGAGTGTCCTTTTTTTCTGTTTCTATATTTTTATTGGCCACCCTCTTGGCATATTATATATATATAATTCACCATCAACGAAGAATAAGCGCAGCCTTACATGCATGCTCAATGTGAGACAGTTGAACCTTAATCGCCGTTCGGCTCGTATAGTTTTTATCCATTCCAACTTCATGGCTGGAGTTAAGTTAAAATTAAGGCGTCCGCTTACAATTTTTAGGGTCAATAACAACCCAAATCCTAATCCTTATGTAAAAACATTTGTTTATTTATTCTGGTACACTGAATAAATAGCGTAATCGAGGTCATTTCATCTAAACTACTTTCATTTTCAACGGCGATGGACTTCTAAATTGAAAAAGATATAATCGTAATTTTAGAAAGAATAGCCATTACTAAATCAGTTATCAGTTACGATATACATACAAGATATTCTTAATGGTATCATGGACATCGAAATATAGACACGCAATCGGTTATTTTAAAAGCTTTCAGAAAAATCAAGATGCATGATAACTCCCTAATTTTGTAGCCTACTAAAAGCCTCCAAGTATTACTCAAAATTTATATCAAACAAGCATTAATAAAATTCAGTACAGCTGTTGTGGTAAATTTTGTTAATTCAATGGGAAACGTTAAAGAAAATACCCTCACAGACATTGGTATTTAACTTTAAGACAGGGGAAAAAAATTAGGTACTCGTAAAAACAATTTTGAAGTTTTCACTGGGGTGGTTTCTGCGGGGTTTTTTCAAGATGCTTTGACGTATTAGTACATCACGGACTGGAAATCAACTAAAATAGATAGGTACCTCTTGTAAAAACCTTGAATGATTTATAGTATATTCAAAGCAAACCTGCATGGAATTTACGATTTTCAAGGACTGTATTTCAATTCTATTTCACAACGAAGTTTGTGGTAAGAGGGGTGAGGAGTAGCTCTTCGAATGCATTCACTCTATCACTATTCAAGTCGGCAGGCTGTACCGAAAAGAACTGCATTGTTATTGACCATTTATTTCGAAAAAAATTCTGTCTTCCAGGGAAGTGAGAACGCAGGAGAGTAACGAGCTTCGAAAGTCTCTATATCCGGTCGGTACATAGAGGAACGTTTTCGTTCTCAAATCCATGTCCAATACTCTTCCGCCCGCCGGAACCAGATCTTATTTCCATCTAGAAATACACTCACCGTGTATATTGTCGTGAGAATCTCATTTCTTCTCAGCTTCCCTTTCCTCTCAGTTCTCACCCATTTTCACACCACGCAAGCGTCTCCTCCTCTTCATTTCTCTTCACACTTCCCCTACATCCGGCCACCCAGTGATCCTCCGTATTCTGAGGCTCCCCAAAACGGGACACCAGAAACCCACACCCAAAGCCTTCAACCGCCCCGCGTAGCGACCCACAATCCCGTTCCCAACTTTGCACTCACAGACCGCTATCCATCATCCTCGATCATTCAGATTCTTTCCCTTTATATATACATACATCCCTCTCTTCCATCCTCTCCAGGACTCTTCCTTCTTTCCACTCTGCCACCCGACCCTTCATCCTAAAAACATGCCATAATGACCTATTGGGGCGGACGAAAACAATTTTCGTGGCGCCGAAAGGCAAAATTTGGGCTGAAAGCGGCCGCCTTCAAGGCTGGTTGGAGAGGGGGGGGATCATCCGGAACGCTTATGATAATGCGCGAGGGTTTAAATATCCCCACATCGACTGAGGTCTTCAATGGATTACGTGCGACCGAGTAGTGGGTCGCAAGATATGAATTTTTACGAGGGCACGATATCCTTCGGAGGCGAATGAAGGGAAAACGGTTCATTACATCTCTTTCTCATCTGTATTTCATCTCCCATCAGAAGTATTACTCGCTCAGAAAAACTTTCCCAGATTTCCAAATAAAGTACCTACCTACTTAAAATATGATTACTCTAAATTCAGCATATTTTTCTTCAAACTACTTGACTTATTTATTTACATTCCTTTTTAGTGCTTGCCCACAGAAATATGACATCTATTTCCCTGTTGTATGTTCACGTCTCACTTTTTTATTAACTCTCAATAAAATTTATCTTTCCCAATCGCTCGATCTCTGCCTATCGCTGTGGCAAAACACCCTCCGCCAAGAAAACTCAAGTATATTCATAGAGATTAAGTATGCTACAACGGAACGAAATTTACCATGTTAATACAGTGAAATATACACAAAATCGGATGATAAATGCTTATAACACCACTGTTTTAGCACTAATTGTATAAGAGACTGTTTCGGGCGTAAATGTGTTGAAGTCTTTCATAGAAGGAAAGATAGATTAAGGTTACTCTGCAGCGAAACCATGGTCATGATAAATAAAACAACATGTGGAAAAAGCTGTGCTGAAAATTCACCTAACTTCCCTACTATCTAATTGTGCCAGTGGCTCAGCAAAGAGTAGTAGCAGATCTTATTCGTGACACTTACATGATTATATTAAAGCTTTGCAATAATGCAACTAACATGTGAATATCACTAGTCACAAAAAAAATCATTTTTGTAACGTTTGGAGAGTGAAGTTAGCTTAGCATACTTATAGCTGGCCCAAAAACGGATAGATGCAAGCTCCCCTAGGTCGATATTGTGGCTCTACTCTCTAATTTGATCATACGAATTTAAAATTCAATATGACAAAAACACAGTACAAATTCCACTATTTATTTTAATGCTGTCGACCGGTTTCGACGTATAAAGCGTCATTTACAAGACAAGACTTCGAAACCGGTCGACAGCATTAAAATATATAGTGGAATTTGTACTGTGTTTTTGTCATAATGAATGCTATCTTTAATTTGCATCAATTATTGCCACAATCGATTAATTTGATACGAATTTAAACTTAAAAAAAGCGATGAAATTTAGTTGCGTAGAATTTCTCACTCTATTCATGGCCTGGATTTTGATAAAAGTGTAAATGTCATTATTAAGATGATGATTACTTTTGACTCTTCGTTGCCATTACATTTACTTACTCTTCGGCGCTACAGCCCTTGTAGGGCCTTGACCTCTCCGACAATGTTAGCCCAGACATCACGATCTCCTGCATGCGTTCTCCATCTTCTTATTCTCATCTTACTTAGATCATCCTCTACATCATCACACC
This sequence comes from Pyrrhosoma nymphula, assembly GCA_963573305.1. Lineage (NCBI taxonomy): Eukaryota > Metazoa > Arthropoda > Insecta > Odonata > Coenagrionidae > Pyrrhosoma > Pyrrhosoma nymphula. The sequence goes on from OY754330.1 coordinate 90,758,599, forward strand.
ATCTTTTCCGAGGTCTTCCTCTCAATATTTTACCACCAGGATGTCCATGGTATATCTTTTTCACCATCATATCCTCAGACATTCTCTCAACATGCCCTAACCACCTTAACCTGTTCCTCTTAATTTCTGCCACTATGCTAGGATGATTGTAGAGTTCCTCCAGTTCTCAATTCCTCCGTATTTTTCACTGTCCGCCTTCCTTTGCTGCACCAAAAATCTTTCTTAGTGCTTTCCTTTCCCATCTTTTAAGTAGCTCTTCTTCTGCAGTAGTCATGGTCCATGTTTCTGAATCATATATAACCACAGGTCAAATCACTGTTCGATAAACCTTACTTTTCAAGTTCCGACTGAGTTTCTGTGACTTGAGCACCTTCAACAAAGCTCGATAAGCCTTATTGCCTGCTGCAATCCTGGTTTTTATTTCTTCTTGCATTCCACTATCTTTTGTCACCAGCACTCCCAAATAATTTAAGTTGTTTCATCTCTCATATTTCTTCCTATTTGATTGATTTATCTTTTACTGTCGTACTTTTCCTGTAATAAAACAAGTACTGAATTTTGGCACAGTTCACTTTTAGCTTAACTTTTCCTGCTTCCATCTCTGATCTCTACAGTCCTTCCTCGAGATCCTTGAGTCTTCTTGATATCATAATGACATCATCAGCATAGGCTAGGTTTTGCGATATACGGTTGAAAAATCTACCACCTGGGTTCCTGACTTCGGCTTTTCTCATCACCCGCTCCAGGACCACATTGAAGAGTATGGCGGATAGCACATTACCTTGTCGCAAACCCTGATTAATTTCAAATTCTCTGGTGAGGTTTCCTTTTATTCTGGCCATACATATTGTATTGCCATTACATTTACCTTTTTTTAATAAGAGGGCATCGTTGTTACCTGCGATATATCACACCGTATGCCACATGGATACATTACTCTGATCCATGTTGACGTTAATTTTTCATTAATGATTGCGTGTTCAATACGTATTTTAGCACTCCCCTTTTAAGATGGTATTCGCTCATCATTAAGCAGCTATAAATCTACTACGAAAAAATTCCATAGAACACGAAGTAAGAGAATCTGATGAATTAACTTGCATAGAACTGAATTGGATTCGTTCAACTATTAAAGGCTTTTTAGCTATCATTAACGAGCAATCGGAGTGTAGCACGTTATACACTAGATATCATCTGTCAACGTATTTCCGGGATTCTTACTTAATGCCTCACTTTCTGAGCTTCTCGCATCTTATCCATCACTGTCTGTCCCCCTTAAACGCTCCCGTCTCCCACCTCTCTTAACCTCCATGGGCTTCTGACTTTCTCCATCCTCCTCCTGGCATTATCTCCATCTTTCTTTCCCGCTGTCAGTGAATCCCCGATCCATCTCCTGGGACGCGAATCCCTCCAAATTCATAGAACGCCTTGAAGTCTGAAACCACTCCGTTGGGCCAGCATTTGGGAAGGATGGCGCGAGTTCCCGGATTGCTAACTTACCTACTCTTTCGTCTTTCCAACCTGAAGATCCACATCCCGAAGGAACGACATTCGTACCCCACCAAGTAACTTCGCTATAGTGTTCAGCAAGAGTACAGTATTCCATGAAAGTAATAACGCTGCTTCGATAACCGCACGAAATTGTAACCATAGCTCAGAGAATCAATTCATCTAATAATATTGCGCTCAAAAAATCATGGCAGTTAACAGTCTCCGAAAAATGGACGAGCAATATTTCCATAGTTTGTAGGGCCAACCGAAAGATTAAGTTAGTTGACTTCCTGGCCTCTGTCCACACAAAATAATTTTCTGGATATGCGTCATTAGTAGCCAATTTCGAATTCTATCCAGGGGTATATCCTCGGGCATTCCATTTTTGGAAGGAAAAAAAGTTTCCTATGTGTTACATAATTAGGCTCATGGTAGGAGTTTTGGAACTCCGAGGTAACTTCACGTTGGTTTCTATTTTATTTCATTAATATAATATAATTTTACACAGAAAATCCACAAAATGGCAACAACTCTTTCTGCGTGGAATGAGATTTTAATATGGACCCACTTCATAATTTGGGTTTCAAGTATTTGAAAATATTTTTTTACTCTACATCAATCATCGGTTGTCATGAAATTTATTTTCATTCCAGTCTCATGTAACTGATAATTCCATTTTCAGAATTAAAACTGGATAAGTGTGCGAAGCTTGATGGACTCCAATAGATACCGAAAGCGTTCTCCCCTTCGGGGGCGGCCGCTGCTTCTTAGGCGAAGTTCACTTTTGAAATAGATTATGAGTAAATAAAAGTACAGGTAAATATTTTATGGTATACCCAAGGGTAAACTTTGAAATAAGAACCCTCAGTACAGCTAACTCTAAGTTTCTTAAATCCTATATACAAAAGCTGGTTTGAGTTTTGGTCACTCATTAGAGTATTGACCGGTGATAGTAAGGGAAGGCGAAATGCAACGATAACAGACAAGATAGGAAAGTTGATCCTAGAACCAATAGGGATCCAGGAGAAGTGGAAGGAATATGTTGAATCGCTGCATGGTAAGGAAATAAGGCCCAGTACGTTAGATATAGAGAGGAAATACGACAGCGACAGAGATGGCATCAGACCAGGTATCCTAGATAGCGAAATCGAATGAGCTCTAGAGAGGTGAGAATAGACAACGTACCTGCACCGTTTCTAAAGAGTATGGGAAAGAACGTAAGAAGAAATCTTTTTGAGCTTATTCGTAGGATTTATGAGGATGGAGAGTGACCGGTGGCCGGAAGACGCGAAGACATAACTATTTACGATACCGAAGAAGATCATGGCAAAAACGTACGAAGATTACAGGACTTAAGCTTAATATCCCATGCGGCCAAATTAGTTCTGAGAATTATAAATAGAAGGCTAGAGAAGAAAGCTAACGAATACCTGGGTGACGACCAGTTTGGGTTTAGGAGAAGGAGGGAAGGAAACGCGAGACACTATAGGAGCATTGAGGACGCTAGTAGAAAGAAGCATAGAGTATGGGTAGGGTTTTTTGCATGCTTTGTAGGTTTCGAGAAGGCGTTTGACAGGGAGGCGAAATTAATGGGAGTGTTGAAGACATTAGGGGTCGATTGGAGGGGCAGACATCTCATTTGGAATCTGTATATGAGCCAGACGGCTCAGGTTAGGGTAGCCCATGGAGACTCGGAATGGGCCGTGATCGGACGGGGCGTGCGGCAGGGTTGCCATTATCGCCATTGCTTTTAAACGCACATTCAAAAGAAATGGTAAGGGAGGTATGGGGGAAGATGGAGGTAGGAATAATGTTAGGAGGGGATCTGATAAAATCAGTGAGATTTTCAAATGATAAAGCATTGGTTTTTCAGTCATCCAATGAACAACAATCAATGATGAATGCGTTAGAGGCGCAGAGCAAAAGGTATGGGATGAAGATAAATCATAAGAAGGATGTGAGGAATTTAAGAGATATCTAATGGCGGGACATCTATAGGAGGAAAAATGATACTAGGATTCAGAAATTTTGGTGTAGGATAAGACCTTTCCAAAAACCTACCAATCAGCTGGTAGAATTCTCAAATGAAAATTTGGGTAGCTCTTTTTTATGCAGTAAGTTTTGATATTCAAGCCTAATATTACAATAATTCATCTTGCATTAAATAACTTTGCAAATTTTAAACTAATTTATTAACGACCAAAGATGGACTCGACACTTCGTATCACTTTCAAGATGACACGTTGGAACCATTTCCCGGCGCTTTTTTTCGTTGTTATTAGGACTTACGCAGAGATGAAGAATGAAATACTAGAGGTAGATAGAGCACTGCACGTGTAAGAGTCTGTTGAATTTTCTCTGACTTTCATCACAACCTGCCTTAAGCCGGTAGATTACTCAGATGATGATGATTGCAAATGAGATGAGAAACTAATGATGGCAGTATGAAATAGTGGCAACTTAACAAAGCGATTAGATCGAGATGGATATATGTAATTTTCAATAAGCTACGACACGTACCTACTTTTTTAATTTGCAGCATTACAATATTACACGATAGGCACACTGAGGAAGTGTGCACTCTCGATGTGCGGGCTTCCGGAGCTCCATCTTGCCTGCTCTTCTGTCTCCCCACCCCTAATGCGGAACTTCCCGTAGGTTGGTACCCACACCCTTCAAGCCACCCTTTATAATCTCGCCCGTGCCTCAGCCGCCTCAATCCGCCCACGGGGCGCCAGGTGAATATGCCTAATTAGACGCGGACGTTGAATAATGTCCTCGATAATTCTCCTACCTCCTCCAAAAAGGCATTACCAAGTTAAGTCTCGCCGAGACTGGAGCGGTCGGGAAGTGCGCGGTCTTGAGAGTGAGGCGGCCGAGAACGCGTTCAAGGGCTTGCCAATCTCTTCGCAGGGGGGATATTGCGGCGCGCCGCTAACTAAGTGGGAAACGCTGGATGAACTGAGACCACAAGGCGTTACCAGCACTTTGGGTCAAGGGCCTGAGGTATTTCAAATTTATAGTGGAAGCTTAGGGTGAAAATAATGGAAAACATGAATTGGTAGTAATCCGGGGTACGTAGCAGAAACAAATATGAATTATTACATCTAAAACATTGTAGCAAAAAATAATAATGGAAAAATACAACTTTCCATCCTTCCATCGTTTCATAAATTTGTCATTTATACCGTTTTACTTAATAACGTGGTCGATTCAATATCACGTTAAATCAAGTAAATATATTATTTAATAATTCCCAAACTCGCCAGCGCTCTTCGCTTTTCCTAAAGAATGCAGCAGGAGAGCAACCTCTAGACAAAGAGAAGTCTAAATTTATTAACATTAATAGCTTATCAATAGAATTCCAAGGATGATACATAGATTCAATGGTATCAGGCGAAATATGATGGAACCCCTTCATGATTGTTCAAAAAGGAAAGACAATGGGAAAGTTCCACAGATATTTTATTGGCGACCGGTTTCAATACAAGGTATCTCTAAGGGGTAACCTGGGTAAGGTAAGGGGTGCCTGATGATGATTCCTTGTATCGAAACTGGTGATACATAGGTTTTGGTCTATGATGTTACACCTCTAGCTTGTGAAGGTGAATGTTAATCATTACTCTGGGTATATAAACTAACACGTTTTAATAGAATAACAACTGAAAAGTACCTTCATAAGAAATCAAGGAAAATAATTTAAATAATCTAACTATGATGGAAATTAGCCATTTTGGACTCAGATTCACGAAATTTGGAAAAAAATATACAATAAGAGCGCGAATATTTGTCGAATAAGAGACTTTTAGAAAGTTTATTGGAAAAAATTATGTTTTTATGTACACCATTATACTCTTACATTAGCATGATAATGATAGAATTGCCTCTTGTGGTAATTTAATTACTGCCAAACTGAAAAATCATCTATTCAAAAATAAATGAGAGTTAATAGTTCGCAATTTCACTTGTAACCTTTCTCTCTGAGAGATTTTAAAGAGATTAATGTTTAAAGTGTCCAGATTAATGCAACTTGAAAGTTACTCCATTGATTTTAGGTAACCAGAAAAGTGGATCAATGGCAAAAGAATTGCCTAGCTTTACCCTAGGCTATCATTACGGCATTCCTACACAAGAAGGACATCTAAAACGAATGTGTACGTAGGATCAGAATCACCTAATGCAAGTCGACATTAATTTTAGCCTCGTCCAAATGACAATACTCTTGTGTTATCGATATGCACTACATAATTTTAAAATATTGTATAAATTGTTAAAATCCGAAACATGTCTTTCTTTTTCAAGGTATTTGGCGAGACAAACTGTTTGATTTGCTTAACGGAGGGAATAAATTTAATCTCTGTTAATTATTTTCTCTTTTAAGATCATGTATTATAAATCACTGTCCTTCTAAAATGTATTTTTAATCATTTTTCCTGAAAAAGTATATTATACTGGTCATGAACATACTAGTTATTCTATTTTAGACTTTAGAACTTATGGGCACCAGCTATTAAAGTTCGAAATCCTTTTCAGTCGCTTTATTTTAATTACGCAAATTAAATTCATAGTCAATCGTTAATGTACTCAGAGTTTTTAGGGGAATAAATCAACCGCGTTATTCCGCAATGCAAATTATAGAGATTTACGTCTCGAAACTTTATTCTGAAGAAATAAAATAAAACTTTCCAGCTCATTTCCGTTCCCCACCTGAATTTGTAAAATTATTCTCCGAGGCTCAGTAGAAGCATCAGGAAATATCTTTTCTAAAGGAGGTTCCACTTGGCTAAGGATATTATCATAGCAATGACCGTCTAGAAGTTTCTCTTTCCCAATCTCACACCACTACTTTGGCTTGCTCAGTTCATCCAACATCCCTTCAAAAAAAAATAAAATGAAAAGCAGTTCACCGGCACAGCTGCTCGCTCCTCGACTTCCACTTAGAAAGGATGTGATTTGATTTTTTTCAAAGGTGCCCACGAGAATTATGTAACTCTAAAATAGGAAAGCGTCTGAGCCGTGATGTCATATGGTGTGGTGAATCAACAAGTTTACGTGATTGCCACTCGCACTGCCAGTGATGACGGCGGCCACGAAGCGCTTTCGAGGGTAATCCCCCGTCACTTGGTCACTCATCTCTACGCCTCGGTCTGGCTTTGAAATCACTATGGGTTATGGTACAAAGCAATTATGCATTTACTAAGCATTACCCCGTTACGGCTTTCCTCATGTTATTTTTAAGTATCAATTTGATAATTTACGACTTCTCAACATGCTAACACTTCTTAGAAATAGGGACTGAATATAATAAGAAACATTAATGAGCGCAAATTCTTAAGTGTTTATTAAATAAAACATTAACATACATCATAACTACATTGATTATTGTTTGTGTATATATGGTGCTCCTTAATTAAATTACTATGTATTGTTGTCACCATTAACCCCATTTCTTATGGCATGTAATTATGTTTCAATGTTCCAAGGGACTTAAAAGTCCCAGAACAATAAAGGCTGTTTTAAATTCAATTCAATCATAACTACGACACATTTTCATCTTAAGAATGTGTGGAATTCACAATGAAACTGTCTTCATCACACACGTACGTAATTTCAAGTACTTTAACGAATGCGGGAGTAATCTACTTGTGAGATATGCACAAATGAATAAAATGTATAGAAAAAAACAATTCCCCTTCACCAAAATTACGAGACCATAACCCTATCATAGACACCCGATGCTTTGACCGATCAAGCTGCTTAGGCATCCTTGACCGAGTGACAATTGACTTTTTCAATGCGAATATAACACATCAAATAGCTATCTCAATTTGTTTAGGGGTTGCGGTAAAAATTAAAAATTAAGTTTTCAAAAAATAGACCCGCTTATAAAGCTATTTTTAGCAAAACCTCTCCTTGAAACATCCTCAATCATAAAATGAACATGCTTCGATACATCTGGTTCGAAACTCTGGTTCAGTGCTGGCGCCCACATCTTTTTATTTTTTTTGCCCTACCCACTACGCACTGCGTCGCCCTCAACATCGAACCCCACCCGCCACCCAGAGCTAGTCGGGAGAACGAGGCGCCGTAGCAAATTGTTCGATTTACTCTAAAACAAATTCATTGACACAACACGATAGGCGCTACTAGTCATCCCTTCCGTCTTACGCGGGAATATTTTAAACATATGTGAAGGGAATGAATTCTTCACGGGTTTCCCACCAGGTGAGATGTTCAGCCAGAGCCGACGTTTCAATGGCTAACTCTCCCATCGTCCTCATGGCGTTAAGTGCCGGGTCAAAATTTGTCCGGGTTTATAAATCTTCCGGCCGTGCGTCAGGTCGTTTCTGATTGGCCGTCGTCGATCCTGTGGTTGTTTTTACGCGCCGTCTTAATTATCCTCAGAACTGGTTTCCATGCTAGGCTGATCGCGTATCCCGCGTAAACCGCAAGCGGATCGTGTTCGTGTGAAAGCCCTGGCGGCGCTTCACCGGCTCCGGCTGTTGCTGCGCCCGCCGGTGCTAAGCATGGACACGAAAAAAAGACTCTACAGGAGCTGCGTGCTGCCCGTCAACACGTATGCAGCTCCTGTATGGTCTGGAGAGCCCAAGTCGACCCTCCAACGCATCCAGGTGGTGCAGAACACTGCACTTCGGTGGATCCTGAGCCGCGGTCTCTACGACCACGTAGACGGGATGCACCGAGACGGGAAATTGGAGCCCCTTTACGTCCTCCTGCCGAAGATGGCGCAGCAATTCTTTGGCAGAGCAGCAGACTCCACCTACAGGTAGATCAGCAACCTGGCGGGGATAACCGTGTCCACGTGGGACCGCCACAAGCGGCCGATTGCGTCGACGGACCTCCCCGCCAACCTACCTCCCGGGAAGCGGCCAAGGCTGCTACCGTAGACGGCGCCGAACCAGCGGCGCAATACCGACATCAAGAGAACGCAGAGTAGAGACCACACGTCTCAGAAGCTATAAAGCTGGAAAGACGACGCCACCGGAAACAAGAAACCCCCGAAAACATTGCTCAGACAAAATCGCGTATCCCGTATCGCGGTTGAAGTGTTTATTCGCAACCTTATCTCAATCGCCTCTTTTGTCAACCGGTCCCAGTATCCGCTTGATCAGCAAAAAAGTTTTGTGTCGTCGAATTCGATTCGATGGTCCCGGTTGAGACGCGACGGCTGACTTCTGGGGGTGGGCCAGTCTGATGTATGTCTTGTGCTCCTTAATCCGGGTCTCGGTAGTCCGATCAGTCTCTCCAATGTAGAACTCTCGACATTCACAAGGGATTATGTATACTCCCGGAAAAGTGGTAAGAGGACATCTAGAGGACAACACTAAATCCATTGCCAAAGGCAAAAGGCAAGCCAAAATTACTGGCAGACCAGGCCAAAACATACAAAGACTACAGGATAATAACTTAAATATCTCACACGGAAAAAGCAGTTCTCACAGTTTTAAAAAGGAGACTAAAGATCAAGGCTAACGAATGTCTTGGTTATGATCACTCTGGGTTAAGGAGAGGAACGGGAACGCGAGACGCTAAAGGAGTATGACGACACTAGAAGTAAGAAACCTAGAGTATGACCAGGATGTTTTTGCTTGCTTGGCAAATTTCTAAAAGGCGGTCGATGGAGAGAACCAGTCAAAATTAATGGAAGTGATGCAGAAACTATGGGTTGGTTGTAGGAACAGACCTCTCATTTTGAATTTCTACGTGAACCATATGGCACACGTAAGGGTTGTCAATGGAGAATCCGAATGAACCTCGATAGGATGGGGAGCGAGGCAGTGGTGCCCGCCATAGCCTTTGATTTTTAACGGTTATTCAGAATACATTGATAGAAATGCAGGGGGGAGGTAAAGGAGGGAACAAAGGCTGGAGGAGAGCCGATAAAGTCTGTGAGATTCTCCGCAATCAACGATGAGTGCACTTCATGTAGTTGGAAATGTATCGAAGGAATATACATAAGTCATAAGAAGATGAAAATAATGACATTTTACGCAAGTAAGAAGGTGAGGTTGAATATAAGGGTATGAGATCGATAAAAAATAGAGCTGGGAATCCAGTTTACGTACATCGGTATTATTTTGGAGTAAATAACCTCAGGTCACTGAGGAAATTTTACACTGCCTACTACTGTCCCAGATCTGATTTTATTACCACTGCACAGCACGTGCAGTGATCAAAACATCAGTAGCAGAATTTCTCCAGTCAAGGAATAATTTGCGAGAAAGAAACAATGAGGAGAGATACAAAGAAAATAACTAGGTGAAAACTCTACTAATTAGCGTGGCGCAGTATCAATCGAAAACTTACTTAATAGCAAATGCGCAGACTGGAGGTATTTGAGGTGAAGGTTTGGAAATGAATGGGGTGGGAGAGCTTGGTGGCGAGGAAGAGAAAACAAGGAAATGTTAGATATGGTGGGATATGAAAGGTAGATGGCGTCGATGAATAGGATAGGCGTGTTGAGAGGTAAGAGCAAGTATATAGGGAAAAACAAATATATAGTGAATATTAAGTATCCTCAATTATGATTCAGAACGAAAAATACATTAACCTGGACTGGGATTCGACCCCCAGCACCCGGTGATTTACTCTATTAATCTACCGAGGCGTCTTTTTCCATTTTGAACTTTGTCAAATCTTGCTTTAAGGTCCAGGAGCGGAATGGGGGAACTGGATTCGATCCCCATACGAGTGAATTTTTCAGTGAATTTAACAATTCATCCATAGCGAGAAACGCCCGTTCAAGTGAAATGCTTTAATTTATCTGCACTAATTTTTAATAAATATAGCTTATTCTCCCAAATTTGGTATATGGGGACAGCTAATTATGATATTTCCTTATTTATTTTTAAATGATGTAAGACTTTCAAGAAATACTCGAATCAAATGCAGATTCTAGGTGGACACGAAGTAATAATTCCCTGAGAATACCAAGAAGAATTAAGGAATAATAAACACTCACCACTTCCAAGGATGTATTTTCACCTTCCTCATGATCTCCGTCAATTATCTTCTCATCTGTTTCCTATCTCACAAACTTGGCACCCACTTGTACTTAATATCATCCTCACCATCCTCCTCATCAATGTCGTATAATTTCCAACACCTTTTCCACTTATCTATTTCCTTCTTCCATACTCCCATACAGCAGCTGCAAAGAGAAATTAACAGATAAAATATAAAATACCATTTCATTATAAAATGTATTAATAAGAAAATTATCGCCATATATTTCCATTTTTCACTATGTCAGTTATTGATGTTGAGACAGTTCCTTATTGAAGAAGAAAGATATTAAAGTTTTCTACTGAAATTTACAGCTATTTTTGATGACGAATCATTTTCAAGTTAAAATTAATGAAAAACAACGACAGAAGTGACTATGCATATATTATTTCTGTGACTGAAATATATTTTTTCATCTGAGTACGTCGTTTTCTTGTTTATCATGATATGGAGAACGAAGATTTAAATTTAAAGAGATACCCTAGAAAAATCCGTGAAACAAGGATAAAATCATTTATACGTCTACTAAATACGTCGCGTGGGCAGTCCGCTCCTCCAGAAGAAATCTATGATTCTGATAAAGGAGAACACTTAGCAATATTTCACACAATATGTATCGGTTACTAAGCGTTCTGTATGCATTTATATCATTAACAGAGCTTCTTAAGCGCAAATGGTATCAATTTACAGGATAGGAGAGCAAAAGGGAGAGTTAAGGTAGTTTATCTTTAAGAAAGGATAACAAAAGGAAAATAAGAACTCTAAATCTACGTATTATGCTTGATGACAAAGAGGCAGGGACGTAAAAAGACGTGATGGATCTAGGTGAGATCGATGGTAAAATATTATACTCAGCATTCTCCTACTTCACGTCACAATTTCACGCAAATAGCTCCCCTACCATCACGGGTAATTTCACAACGGATATCTTGAATGAAAATACAAACATTGAGACGCGCACAAGCTGTATGCGCCTAATTTCCCTCCACTGCGATTGCTCCCTTCATTTGTTTTTGCTGCCAACTCCAGAGGAGGAAACCATTTTGATACCCTCAACTCGCCAAGCGGAGGAGGTCGAAGGAAGCATCAATTCTTATCTTCTCCATCTTGCGCACTTGCCACTCCCTTTCCCAGCCCAACTCCATTTCTCATATCCTTATCCCCTGCCTGCCGCCTTCTCCAAACACCCCTCCCTTCCATCTCCCCCTCTCACTCTCTCTCGTCTTACACTATTTTTCATCCGCTTTGCAACCTCCCTCGCTTCTTCAGCCACCGTTGCCAATTCAGCAGCTGTGTCCCTGGGCCGTAACGACTTACTAGCTTTCTCTCACCGTAATGCTTTCTGCCTTTTTTTGAGCTGAACGATATAAAAGGATTGCACATAATCCTGTGATAGGAATCAATGCTACTAATGCACTTTGTTACAACCTGTATCTTGTGTAAAAACTACACTATACTCACCACCGCATCGCATAAAGTTATATTCACAGGAACGATAATATAAAGAGATGATGCAAAATCGTATGAAGAGATGATTGTGGCAGTCAGGGCATTTCCAAAATACAGTGGTAACAAAACATAAGGGTGATTGCGCTGTAGACCCTTTTCAGAGGAGTCCATCGCCTGCAAACTAACTCCATCAGGGGGGGTAAGGAAGCCCCCGAGCTTGACTACGAGGATTCGCAAGGTATCAAATGTCAACATCAAAATGCTCAATATAAAATACACTTCAACTTCCTACCGCTCAATGGCTCTCAGTCCAATGTGGCTTCTTCAATGGATAGCGAACACTACCACCATACATATTTGGATGCAACTTCGTATTTTATCGTTAACATATTCGTGAAACGCACAGCTGGCATTTTACCGCCCTCTCAAGCTAACTGCAGTTTGTTGGCAGCGTTTCCTACCATATGCTGTCCTCTCCCCTCCGCTCCTCTGCCAACCCCTTCCACGTGAGCCTTCTCCTCCTTGACGTGACGCTTCTCACAAGCGACTGCCACCAAGTTTGGTTAACACTTAACTATAAAGTCATTTCGGTCAAAAAAATAACAGAAAATAGAATATTTTGTGATCAAGTTGGCATAATGTTGCCGGACCTTCAGAAATGGTGAAAGAAAATTATTAAACGGATTGTCGGGTAGTTCTCAGCATTTACCTAGATGTTCCGAGATTGATCAAGGGCAAATGGATTTATGAAATCATTCACTGGTAGAAGGGATTAAGTGATAAATACGATGCTAAGGAATATGTAAACGCGTCAATACTCACATAGGACAAACTTAAACCATTTTATTTAGGATATGCTAGTGCAGCAGGCAAAAAGGACGGATTGAACTACAGAGGGTAGGAAAATAATAATAAATATGTAATATCCCCTGATGAAAATCATTTATTTAAATGTTGCTGTAATTTACCTTACTTGATGGATATATGCCACTAAATAGAGCCTCATACAGTTTTTTCCGAACAACAGGCGGAGATCGATGAATAAACTTTATCCTCCATTGAGATTATATCAGCATAAAAAAACTACTTCCCAATTTCTGAAGCATTGTCTCGTTTTCCCTCCTATAGATGTCCCGCCATTAAGTCTCTCTTAAATTCCTTATATCTTCTACCTCCTCCTACTTCGATCAGAATTCCTATCCTTTTCCTTCTTCCTCCACGCCTCCCCAGTGTTCAGGGGCGGATTAAGGTCGTTGTTTTGGGGGGGGGGGCGGTTCACTACTTTCCGCGGCCCTTAGGGGGTATGCAATACCTCTCAACGAAACGGGGGTCTAGGCGGACCTCCCTCGGAAAGTTAAAACAAATGAAGGGCTTGGAACGTAGTTTTGGTGTGGCTATATTATATAGGTACCTAGTAGATGTGATAAATTACTGAGTAAAGCACTCTAATCACATTTGAAAAACGTTTACAAACGATGTAAAGAATGAATTTCTTGTGAAGATGCAGGTCTCCTGGGTTTTACACCGCATTGGTCCATGTTTCCACGGACGACAGTTTCGGCGGCGTTTCAGTCGGCTTCTTCAGGTTGGTGAAGTGAAGGGGCAGCCATTCGTCGTCTTATATATCTCACCCGTTGGAGTCAGTTCTAACGCTTGACATATATAAGACGACGAATGGATGCACCTTCACTTCACCGACCAGAAGAAGCCAACTACAACTCCGACGAAACTGTCGTCCAAGGAAACATAGACCAACGCGGTGCAAAACGCGGAAGACATGCATCATCACATCCATCAACCCGCGGCAGCCTACACAAGGATTTCAAACTCCTTTCTTCTTTAGTGCCGTACAAAATGAAAATTGGTTGTTAGTATCAGCTTCAGATTTTCTCTATTTTCCTTGATTTTTTCCCTACTGTAGCCGTACAGTTGGCTTGTGATTTGATTTTCAGGTTTTTTGTATGTATCCAGAAAATTCAGGGCCAACAGCACTGCATCTTTGTGATAGACTGTGTTTTGGTGGTTTTCCAGATCACCTAGTTTCCCTAACAGTTTTAAAAACTTCTTTAACGGCTCTGTAACGAGGGATTTTAACTGCAAATTTTTACCGCAAGCTACCGTTGATTGGGAATAAAAAGGGCAATATGTACCGACACAAAAGTCCATTCACTGAGGGAGAAACCACAAGCCAAGGGTATTTTTCAAGATGTTCCCTTCTCACGTAACGACGCTCTGCCGCGGTTCCCTTCCTATGAGTTGAAAAGGGATACTTGTAGTCGCTTGTGGGTGTCCAAGGGCTTTCCAAAAGTTCTGCTATTTTCCTATCATCAGGTCTTTCCTTTCCTGGTACAATAAAGAGACCTACGTCACAGTTGAAATTTGCAGCCAAAGGAAGTGGAGAAATTGAAGTTTCAGTCGATGTTTCGTGGCCACATGGACGTGATTTCAAAAGGACATTGGGCGCAGCTTGAGTCTTATTGTCAGTTATGCAGCATGAAGACATGGTGCTAACAAATTGTGTGCTTCCTCCTGCTGTTTCTGGTGTCTTCTGGTTGTTTTTGGAGGCGAGAGAAAAAGCTTCGAAGGTCCGCAGAAGCTCTGTTAGTTTTCCGCTTTGTACCAGGCCTACTAGAAGAGGACGCCTGTAAACAAAAGTAAACCTTAGCTATTCCTTCTGCGACGAGTTGCAAAAAAATATAAGCATGTCTTTTTCTCACCCTCTAGCGTATTACTTGAAAATTATTTGGCTTTAATTAGAGATTCCTCAAATTTACTGCTATCAAAAGGAGAGGGGTCAAAACTATGGTGGGTGGACCTCTTATAGTCTTTCTAAGATAGCACAAATGAAAATTAAAGTCCTGTAAATAGGTGGGTGTTCAATTCCTTGATCAAAAAGCAGATAAATAGCAAGAGAGGCTAATCTAGGCCCGAGCTTGAAGCCGGCCGTCCGACTCTAATGGCGAGCGCGAGAAAGCACAAATAAGTTATGTCGCTGTAAATTATCGCTTGAACTTATCATCTCTGGCTGAAAGGTTAATCTTCACGTCAGGTATATCACAAAATAAAGGAAAAAAGATGAAGGGTCCTAAACATGTGTGAATAACTCATGCACTTGTCACTCACTACAACTGGAACAATACACTCGCTAGAGGTTGGCCCCACTTACAAACGCGCAATAGTTGCGCTCCGCCACTCAATGTGTCTCACCCGTACAATGTCTTACACCCGACTCTTCGAGTCTGTGCTTCACCCGCGAAGTCGCCATCCAACGACCACCTCACCCCGTATCTTCAGTTCCTCAAAGGCAATGTCAGTCTAATCTTGAATTAAACTCATTAGAGTTATCTCAATGATTCAGATGAGCTGGAACCGCTCTGCTCCGCAGCTTCCCACAGGCGACTGCCCACTCGTATCTTAATGACACCTTATCTGAATGCGGTCACTAACCACTGCAGGCCACCCATGAGAAGGGAACCAGCTATTCACTATACACCAGGATATTCACTTACATACCTCATAATGTTTCTGTTACGGCACCAAAGCTTTCACAACATTGTTCATCAAAAGGCCTACAAAAGTACAATTGCGAACATCGAGGATACTGTGTCTGTTTAGACAAGTGGCTTTTAGATATTTTCCAATTATATTTAAACATTGTATAATCAGCTAGTGAAATAGAAACTTCCATTGGAGAACCACCTTAATGATTACCAACTTTGATATTTTCCCTGGAATTATGGAATTTAATCCGCCCCTGCCAGTGTTCTCCCCTCTATTACCCTCAGTAACATACCCTCTCCTCTCAAAACTTCCTTCATCCATCCCTTCTGCCTTCTCCGCCACCATCTTCCTCTCCTTTCCATACCATACCCAATACCTCCTCATTCGTCTTTCTTGCCACAGCACTCACCTTCTCTGTCCTCTAAACCCAAATTTCAGACGCCTCAAGTCCTGCTGTCACATTCTTTCTTCGCAATGACCAAGTTTCCGATCCATACAGCGCCACGCTCCATATTCGAGTTTTCACCAGACTTTTCCTTACGCCTCTTCTCAGACCCCCCCTCATCAATTCCCTTTTTTAAATGCTTCTTTAGCCAGCGCTATTCTGCATCTGATGTCCCAGGACTACTAAACCCAATTTCCTACAATATACTACCCAGCTACCTGAACTGCTCCACCTGCTGTATTTTTTGCCCTCCCACTCTTATTTTAAGCCTTCCCTTCTTACTTCTAGAAAATATCATCACTTTCGTCTAATTATGATTTATATTCATCCCATGCCCTTCGGCATGATGACAGGCATGCATATTTTTACTGACTTTAAAGCAAAAATATTTGTATCGCGTTCTTGTTATGAGTCGTCCGTGATATGTGATAATGAAAAGATAATATTCCTATCGTCATCATAAGATTACGTAACCTGAAAGTGAGTAAAAATAAAATATGTTAATGGAAACAGCAAGATGAAAGATAGATTATTTACCACATAGCACTTATCAAATGGGAAAATACAGAGGTACAAGAAATACGTAGTCTCTCTTTAAAGCTGTCGCGCAACAGTTGATTATCTCAACTCGATACAATTGATATTTGTACAACTTTATGAAACGGAGACTTTTCCCTCGTTTGTCATACATCTCAACACATACAAATTTAACTTTAAAGCGACCCACACGAAATATCAATATGAATCTAAATGTGTGGTGCTAGGAGCGTTAAGACAGCTGTATTATCCCTGATGATTCTTTGTAGTGATGCCGCCACCATACCTTATACATATTTTCCGCGACTCCCCCTCCCCTGAATCCGTAGCTTTAGAGACATTGACGGATGTGGGGGCCTCCGTCGGCCTTAACACTGCCTCTTTTCCCCATGCTCGAATGTGCACACAGCTTCCATTCACCCCTGGTCGCATGTCCATTCTGTAGGATCCCATTGTTCCCTTCCCAATTCCGATGAAATCCCCATGAGACGGAGCTCCATTTCCCGACCCTTTATCCTTTAACCCCTCCCGTTCTCTCCTCCTCATAACCTATGACTCTCCCCGTGCAACCACCTCTTCTGTCTGCTCCTCTTTATCTCTGAAACCGAGGGCCACCATATCCGTCAATGTCTCTAGAGCTACGATTTTTTATTTTTTTTCTATTTCTTTTGACTTCTTTCCGTTAACCTTATGCGTCCTTTTCTATCCCATTTGAACAAAACCACGGCTTTTTTTATTAACCCTTCTACTCCCTTAACCAGATTGTCCTTCTATTATTGTCTGTTTCTTCGCCGTTTGGATCCGTATCCCTTCGTTTCGCCTCTCGGTCGATTCTGCTCCATTCCCTCCTTCAGCCGTGAATGTCGATTCACGCGCCATTTTAGTTCACAGTTTCAATCCTATTCCAAATCTAGTTCTTAAGGCAGAGAAATCTTTCTCCCGTGTTGAGCATCCCTTATTTTGCCCTTTCTTTTTCATTGCCCAGAGCGTATGTACGTTCCGCCAGCTTTTTAACTCCGCTTTCAACTATTTTATTATTCGAACGCTTCTCATCGTTTTAAAAATCGTTCATCTCACGGTTCTCTGGGATCCTGGCTATTTATCACTTGCTTTTCCCGTGTCGCTGTTACACATTTAACACAAGACTTCAAAACTTTCTTTTACTTTCACATGAGCCTTGACCTCTTTCAAATATAACTTTTTCCCTTTCAGTTACATTTGGTCGTAATGCCGTTATTTCCTCGGCTCATTTAAGTCCTCTCAGTTGTTTTAAATGACTTTTGATCCCATATTTTTGGCGGTTAAACGTAAAATTGTTAGCATAAAACAGCCCTTAAGTCCTATATTTTTAATTACGTATTTTATCCTGATTTTTCATGTTTCAGTCAGCTGACATATTCCAGGTCTCTAGCTCTATATCTAGCTCAGTTCATTACATTATGTAGCTCTATCCATTTGATTTTCTCACGAATGTGTGCTTATTATTACACTCGTGCCTTGATATTTAAAATAAATTTTTTATTATTTATTTGAATCCTCTATCTCCCATGCCTTCGCATAGGATGCATAACACATAGGGTACCGAATGTTTTACAAAACTTGAGAAAATTCTCCGCTAGTTAAACATTTAAACGATTATCTACTTACCCATATTGCTTTGAGAACCCGAGTTTGTTTCCAATTCATGCCCCTCCAACTGATTGATTAAGTTGAAAGATTTCTGAGCTTAACCTAATTCTCAAGCTTGAATGAGCTGTCATTTACAGGTATTCGTTTGTTCAAATAGTAATGCAGTATTTATTCTTTGTTTTCCTAGGTTTCATCCAATACCGCTCAGACTACTGAATATATAATGTATATTCAACTTTCTTTTCAACTGGCTCAACGTCATCTAATTGTCTGCTATCTAAAATCAACTATGTTCGTTATATCTTCTTTCCCCTACACTGGCAACTCATGGCGTTCGAAAACAGCATCACAGTATTCCATTATCCACATATCACCTCTTAATTGTTGAACTCTCTACTTGCAAGGTTATTAATTTTAGTATGATAACAACCATCAGCATCATTTTCTCCACCATTTTTTCTCATTTAAGCTTCTTCTCCATTTTCAGCGAATGCTTAAACTTCCGTCGTATTACTGCACACAACTACCCTCAAAGTTCAAATAATATGATCATTCTAACGCCCATCAGCTTGTGTTTTCCACAGAGTTTCTTCAACGTTGAGATCATTTTTTGATTTAGTTCCGTCCAAATGTGAACCGATGTCCGTTTATCAGTTTCATGTATCCTATTTCTTTAAACAGCAGGATTATATAACATGCATTTTTAACTGTTGATGTTATTTAAAAAAATGTGTATCAGTACAACCTAAATTTATATTCATTGAAGACGCAAAAACGTTCAGTAACCAAGATTTAATTTGAAAATATAATACTTATCCTGTTATTGAATATTATGTAGTTAGGAACAGAATATGGACATTTTCAATAATGACAAATCCTATGGCTAAGACTGTTGTGAAAATGCCATATGATTATATTTAGAAGATTTTAAATAGGATAAATGTAACCTAAATATTTGATTTATATCTATGAATATAAACTAAGATAGCATAAAAATATAACTTAAAGAGTAAATGAGACGGCCAGCTACGTTTTCTAAATAGGCCGGAAATACCACCACATGCAGACACACTCCGGCATAAAGGCAGCAATCATGGACAAACTAGCGCAATTTACGCCCAGTTACCTTTTTCTTATATTTCCTAGTGGATTATGGTACCATAAAATGTCCAGGGGGTAGGCGAGGGTACAAGCTTTAAGCAGAATAAAAATGGGCAACTCTATCCGCCAATTCAAGGAGTGGTAGGTACCTTACCTCAAACACCATAACGGCACAAATATCTCCTCGCCCTTATTAAATATATACAGTGAAAGTACATTGCCGTAGAGTTTATCTCCGCCCCGTAGTTAAGATTACCATTGTTTTTCACCCTTTTCTTCTTTCCTAACACCTCTACTCTCTCTTTCTTTCTTTCCAATCTCATGCTTTCTCAACACCTTTCCTCCACAACTTATCTTACCCGCTGTTTGCTCTCTTCTTCCTATGTCCATATCCCTCCGGCCTCCATTCCTTCTCTTCCGGTCTTCCCACGCCCCCACACCCTTTTACCTTTCACACACTTCCTCCTTTCCTCACACTTCCTTTCACACACTCCTTCTTTTATGGAGTATGATTTCCTCTGCCTTCCGGAGACAAAAGCCTTACTTGCTTATTATCACCATTCCATAAAAGTAGTAGCCAAATAATAATGAGTTACATGAGTGAGCAGGCTTTGCAAAGTTTATTTCAATGAACGATTAACATTTAACATAGCTAATGTTAGAGACAAACTGGAAAAAATAATCACTGACGAAGTTCTACAAAGAAAGATGGGGAGAATACTTTTATTTAAACACGGAGAAGTAGAATTTACACACTTGTTGGACCCATTCTAAAACAAAACAACCTGCTATATACAAACATGGGAGGAGAAATAAAGAGGAAGAATTTATTAGGAAGTCCAAGGGTAGTAAATAAAAGATAGCACGAAGTCCCAAGAGGCAATAAAGCTTTTGTGAAAATAATAATATTGTAAGGAGCTGCAGCAAACAATTCTTGGAATGGGTGACTGCTTATAACTGAAAAATTATTCAACAATTGATGGCAGAGAACCCTTTATTGGTTAAAAAATTTAGTATAAAACTCGTCTAATGGCTTTGTTTGACGTAAATGCTCTAAAATATGCTTTTAAAAATGCCGGAAAAAAACTAATATTTTTTGTTTCAGTATTTTACAGAAGCTAAGGTAAATAAGCACCTGATGATTGACGAAGTTGCATATATGACTCTATAAAATGGTCAAAATATTGGTGTTTTTAATTTGTTTTTTTATACCCCCATTTTAATAAGAACCTTATAAGTTACAACTTTGCGACTAGTAATCATTTATCTTCATCGTTAGCATTGATGCACAGCTGTATTCAACTTTCACGCAAATTTTACTCATTTGTATACTCCTACGTGGTCTATTTCCGCACAAAAAATGATTGCTCTTCCGTTTGCTATTCACAAGCATATACTTCGCAGAGTTTTTACGGAGCAACATTAACTTACGTAATCATTATATCGTTACTGAGTAATAATTAATATTCGTATTACTGCTGAAGTTAGGTAAAATAAGAAGAGTAGTAATAACAACGTTTTCGTACTTTGAATTTTTTTATGACTCGGTTAAGTTATACTCATTGCTTGCAGAAAATAGATAAATCTCCAAGCTTTTTCACTCACTCACATCCCTCACCCCTCTTCGCCTTAACCGTCATCGCCCAGCAATTCCGACCCTTTTCTCTCCCAAATGTATACTTTTTTAGCCTCGCTCCTCCCACATTCATTTCTCCTTCTCCATCCTTCCATCTGCCCTCCCGCTATCTCTAACTCTTCCACACCCGCCTCAGCAACTTACCAGGCCCCGCAACGTTTTTTACACCTACCTCTCGGCGTCGCTTGAGGGAATATTAATGAGCAACAGAATTCCAGCCCGATCCCCTTGCTCCATCTCTCAATTTCTCCTCTCCTCTCACAACAACCACCTTTGCTGCGTAGCGGCTGGCTGCCAGAGAGAGAGAGAGAGATGCCTATTAGAGGCAGGCACTCGAAACTGCGAACTTTTGACGCTAAATTCTGACACATGTGACGGTTAGTTGGCAGAGCTCCTGAAATTGATCCGGTCGACGGTCAATGAGATTGGGAGGTGGACGCATTTTGGGGAAATAAAAGAAAATATGCCGTGAGTCGTAGTGATCCGGGGAGTAGCGTCTGCCAAAAATGGCGAAAAAATTCTCGCATCCGACAAGTTTGTATCCTTTTCCTTGCCAAACTCTTTCGTGATTCAATTACAAGAAATATATATCAAAGTTAAGCGCTGAATTACCATATCTTTTTTGACACATCTTGAGACGTGAACGACTTATAAAAACTATGTTGAAGGGTATAACGCATGTAAAGAATTGCCGAGGAAGATCAACGAATGAAAACAAGCAGCAAATTATGAAGGAAGTCATAATGAGGAATAATACAGGAAGTAAGGAGTATGGAGTCAAGAAGTGTAGTTAACCAACATTAGGATTGATGACTGGTACTGAAGATGATACGGAATATGCAGATTCGTGAAGCAAGATGAGATTATTTATAAAAACTCATCAAATAGAGAGGTCATGTTTTCGTATTTCATTTTGCACGTGCTAAGTTTCTACATAAAAGAACTTTCATATATTTCATGCAGCTTGCTGAAGTACTAACTCTCCAGATTCACGTTTTGATAATAGTTAAATCCCACCATTTCACTCAGTAGCGCTCACAATGCTTATTAATTAGTACTAAAATTAAATAACATTCAACTCATAACGTATGGTCATGATCAAACATAGAATGCACGTTGAACTACACATGCTCGATATGGTAGCATAATCGGCAAATAGCATGACTGCAAATAAGTGGACAGCTTGTTCTCAAGACTGACCAAAAAATAAATGCAACGAAAATATCTCACCCTTACGCTGATTTCGTTATACCGGATCCTATTTTTTTAAAGTTTGCTATCGTGTACTAAAACGAAAAAGAGGCGTTGAAACCCTCAAGGCAGATTTACTTTCTGAGCTATAATTGATAATTTAATCTCAAAAATATCAATAAAAATAAGTGATGTAGATGACACCATGATTTAAGCACGATCTCTGGAGGAGTATTCTCTGAATCTAATCCAGAAAGGTTACTGTAATTCAACGTTAACATTCTATTTTACTTTATTTCAAATAAACGCCCTCCTAAGACCCATCTACTTGCAAATACATATATATTTCTTATTTGTTCTGCTAAAATTAGAGCTATAGTATTTGGAACGTAGTTCCTTCAATTCCCTCATTTGAAAAGGCTGTAACGTCTAAAAAGGAGCTGATCTTAGCATTAATGGCTCATTTTAAAGGAATTTTTCTTTGTCTTTTTTGAGAAGTTAAAGGGAATGGTTCCATTAGAGCTGAGCACTCACATTGCATGGCAGCGTCCTTAATGAAGAT
Source organism: Pyrrhosoma nymphula (assembly GCA_963573305.1). Classification (NCBI taxonomy): domain Eukaryota; kingdom Metazoa; phylum Arthropoda; class Insecta; order Odonata; family Coenagrionidae; genus Pyrrhosoma; species Pyrrhosoma nymphula. The sequence goes on from OY754330.1 coordinate 90,781,168, forward strand.
CAAGTACCTTTTAGAAGAATTCAATTTGACATTATTGGCATTATTGGTTTTCCTTCCCAAAGAGTAATAATTTAAGACATGCGGATATCGAGAAATCTGTAAACGATCCCAAAGATTGGATTGAGTACAGATATATGAGGTTGACCTAACCGATGAAATGAGAAATCTGACACACAAGCGTTCTTTAAAGAAGAGTGTCAGAGAGGAATTTGCGCTTACGAAAAGTTTTAAAAATGGACAAAGAAACCAAACAAGCAAATGAATATCGCATTGTTGAGAATTATATTCATTCTCACGGGATTTAAACTACTCTATCCATAAAGGGAGAATTAATTACTCTTTATCACTCCAGATATACGGCTAGACAAAAATTCCATTATTAGTAAGTAAGTGCTTCACTAAGAGCTTCTTCAAATCCGACAACTGTCAACCACCAAGGATAACGGGAACAAAATGATCCTGCTGTGCTTTTACTAACAAATTTAATGTTCAAATAAATGTGACTTAGCACGAAATTCAGCGAAAGGACTTTCAACTTCAAAATCCCTAGAGATTTTAGAACTACAACCTATCATTCACCTTTCTCTTCGTTTAGATTCGAGACAAAATTCAATTTCTCTACGACACATCAATTAACCAAACGCGAAGTTGTTGGAATTGTGCATCATGCGCGCATATTTTTGAGCCTCGTGCCTTCGGGGACTGGGTATAAAAATCGCTGCGGAGTCAGTTTGGACGGGCGGAGTGTCAGAGACACGATTTAGTGTCCCATTACAAAAAAATTCAGGGGCAAAAAAATTCCGTTCCACAATATTTTTCCCTCCACTGATATAATATCTGTCGGTATATTTCACTATTTCACACATTTACGTGAATAGCGCTTACATCTTATTTGTACTAATGTCTTGCGTTAAGTAATTACTCATGTGTTTAGGAGTGACTACAATCTTTCGGACTGTGGCACCATGCACACGATTTCGGGTACTTCGAGTAATTACTACATGCCCGACACATAGTGAGAATACGTGGAGTGCTCCTTTGGATTTCACAATAAATGAGTTGGCCAAAGTGGTCAATTGCCAATAGCAAGCGCAGCAAACCCTTGGGATATAGGTTCGGATTCCAGTGAAGTGAATGGTAATTACCCGGTGAACTTCAATGAGTACCTAGTGCGACAAAGACAGGATTATAAGGATAGAGGGTATCACAAGGAAGAGAAAGTTAAATCTTTCAGTGAACTGAATTAGGTTGTATTATTTGATAAAACTTTCTCGATGCTTTAAAAAAAACTACGACAACCATATTATGCTCATCAGAATACCGATAACGGGCAATATAAACATAAAATTGGTAAGAGGTATGGGACGACACTGTACCCCAGGAATGCCATGGGAAAACAAGGAGGGGCAAGCGCATTTTCTTATAATCCTTTAAACTGGTGTATTCCTTAAAGTTGTCAAAATCATAATGGATGAAACGACTTATTCTCCTGCATTTGCAGGAAATTACTATGCTTGTCAAATATTGTAAGGACAAAGAAATAGTGGCCATATGATTTTGATCACACTTGAAATCGGTTCAAAGAATCAAAACTTTCATATAATCTTTACACATTCACGTAACACCTTAAACGAGGTGGATTAGAGAAGAATAAAATACATCCGAAATTGGTGGTCTACTTTAATGTCACACGCAACACTTAAAAATAATTTTGAGAGAAAATGACTTTTACATATTCACCAGTCAAATACCGGGAAAAATTGTACGTAAAATCATCCAAAGAAGTGACGATTTCGAATTTTAAATTATGACCCCTTATTTGAAAAAACTATCACGATAAAAGCATATTGCTTTGACGGAAACTACGATGAATAGCTCAATTGGATCGGTACAATTTGTTGTAAAAATGCTTCCTCATAAGAGCCCGAACGATTTCAAATTCCATCCCAGAACTTGATTCTGAGAGACATTGAGTCAATTTTCATTCTATTGCAAGAAACAGGGTACAAATACACCTGTATTTTTAGGTATGCCTCCTGACGCAAGATTTGGACCAGGCTACTGTTGAAATATCAACACCGAAACTTCATAAACAATTCAAATTTTCTGGTGATGTATCCCTTTTTACTAGCAGCTACAAAGAAATGATTTGAAGGAATCAATAGACCTATGCTACCTGGGGGTATCGCGTTGCAAGGCCCACAGAAATTCCATTATGCATTATTGCGCAATCCTGTGTTACGGAATTATTACTTCTGGATATTCTCTTGAGTCAAAAGACAGCAGCTTTGGGATAGCTGCGTGTGGCTTCCCTGTTTTCCCACGACTATTCCCAAGGCGAGTTCTCGGTTTGGGACGCATCATCACGTAATTGCTTCCCCAGTCACCTCATGTCAACTCTCTTTTGAATCAGCACCGAGTCCATCTCTAAACTTGCATTATCATTCCCTGTACTCACACGTGCAATTCTGCTTCCAGTTCCCAAGAGTATTGGCCATATGTCTCTCGCATTATTTATCTCTTTCAGCTTCTCCTGGCTGTCAAATTTCTGCGGCTATTATCAAAGTAAATAAAGTTCTTTAATATCAGCATATCATTTGAATACTTACAAGAATGCATTTTTATTAACTTCATCATCATAGGTTGTCAGCTCGCGCAGGTTCCTGGCGCCACCTCTCTCTGCCCTCCGCTTCTCTCTTCATCCTCGCGTAGCCTTCTCTTCCCTGTATTTCACTCAACATCTTCCTTTTCCTTCTTCCTCTTATGGGTTTCCTTTCAACACTCCCTTCCAGCACATACCGTAGAAAACATTCCCTCCTCAAAACATGCCCGATCCATATTCGCTTTCTCCCTTGCATGGCGTTCTACAGCTTTCTTTCCTCTCCCACTCCTCATTCCTCACCCAGTCTGACCACTTGATATTAAGAACTCTTCTCTACATCCACGCTTCTAGCGCTGCTATCCTTTTCCTTTCTCTTTGTTGTACTGTCCACGCCTCGCAGCCATACAGAAAAACACTCCACAAAAAACATTTTACTGGCCTTTGCTTCAATTCCAAGTCCAATTTACTACTTAGTAGTACCCTTTTCTTTCTGAATGCCTCCTTCGCCAATCCTATCATTATCATATATTAAACACATTTCCAGTCCTCCGTCACCTAAGTTCCAAGATATTTATGCCTTTTAACTTATTCCAACTTTGCCCCTTCCATAGTGATATTCAACTGTTCTTCTTCCCCGACATTCTTTACCTTCGTTTTATCTTCAGTTACCCTCAGACCATACTCTGCTACTTTTTACCTTAGCTAATCCAACATTTTCTTGAGGTTTTCTTCACTCTCTGCGAACAGAATCATGCCATCTGCGAATCTTATGCATTTCACTTTGCGCTCTTCAATTTTTACCCCTTTAGTGCCTTGCCAGCAATCCTTAACTTACGCAGTAAATATTTTTCCACGGTATTATAAAACTAAAAACGAAAGTCGAAAGCAGAAATTATAACATTGGACGCAACAAAGAGTAGTCACAAAACAATACCAAAAAGTGAACGGAGAAAACTACCAATAAAGAAGTCCTGGGAAGGGAAACGGAATTGGACACATTCTGAGACTTGACTATTTGGATACATTCTTAAACACAAAGTCCTCTAGCAAATGTTCATAGAAGGAGATATGTAACCACTACATTTTCCACGTACATCGGAGGCCATAACAGCCTAGGTAAAGCAACACAGCAATTAACAATACATACTAATATCCCAATGAAACCAAGGGTACAGAAACTGCCTTTCTTACATCCTTTTGGTGACTCGAAATTTAAATATTTGATGTCCAAAAGATTTTTCTTTATAAGTAACGTTCATTTTAACGAATACCTACCAATCGTATAATACGTTTTTCGAATAAAAAGATAAAAACCACATCTTCATGGTCACATAAGTTAGGAAAAATGACTTTTTCGATTTCAATATGTACTCAAAGTAATGAGACATCATGAATTAAGCGATAAAATTGACAAATATCCATCGTGAATCTGCTACACATGTATCTTAATATGAACGATGAAATAATTTTAGCATCATGTAACTTTGTAACTTACGAATTCATGAAGAATAATACTCTAATTAAGAAAAATTCAACCTCAGGGCGAGCGTTGATAAGTAAATGCATGCGTACTTCAGAGTGGTCTTGTTATTGAGTAGCACTGCAGATAACGTAAAAAGCATCAAATAGGAATACGAGGTTTGCGTGTCCATTTTAACACATTCAATATAACGTGGCATGATTACTTCGACGCATTAGTTCATTTGTTAACTTATTAACTTCTATGAAGTTTCCATGATACCAAATGTTAATGGGCCATCAATATTCCACTATTTAACTATTTCAAACGTGCTTCATATCAACTACATTGAGCACTCAAACACTCATCTCTGGCAACCTGATATTAAACCTATTGTTAAAAATAAGTGCTTTCACAAAAATAACATGTTTATCTTAATTTATCAGTCATGCGAGAGCCCCATTCTTTCATGCTATGGACCAGTCATGGGTTAGACCTGAGTTTCCTTAAAGTCGAATGTGTTTCATCCAGCCATTCATAAATGCATTAAGGTAATAACTGTTCACCAATTAACTTATTTAACCCAACGAATATTAACTTAGGCATCCAAGCATACATTCTTGCATTTACCATGGCTTTATTTTTTTAACTGATACATTCAGCACAATGCTTAATCCTGAATAAAAAAGTATGAATTCTTATCGGCACCCGAATACCACCGAGGGAATACATACATCGAATGCAGATCCTGTTTTCAAGAAATTAGAAAAGAGTTCAAGCCGTCACTAACTATAGGCTACTAAGGCTTTGATTGATGGAATTAATTCTCGTGAAGGAAGAATAAACGTTAGCGCATAGGAAACAATTGACCCATAATGATGAATGATCGAGGATTTGGTAAAAAGCCTACCGCACTACAGAAGACTCAGAACATCACCAACTGACTGGACTGAATCACTATGCTTATAGAATCTTTGACAGGACTCAATCTCAGACTAAAAAGTCACTGAACTTCTCGATCGAGCACCCCACAAAGGTAACCAATAACCTTTTCCCCAGCGGATTAAGCTACAAACGAAGCGGATTAAGTCACTAGGCTTGATCATAATTTTGGTCCTATCGCAGCTAAATCAATTTGAGGCATTCATTAGAATGGAACAAAGAGACTAGGTTTTACTGACAATGAGCAACAGTCGAGAAATTCACGGAATATTAAATGAAATAAAAACTATAAGTCAGTTCGAGCATTCTGTAAACATTTGGAATCAAGCATAGAAATACTTTTACACAAAAAATAAAAAAAATTCTAAATTAACCCACGCATTCTGTTCGTAACGTGCATTTTTTCGACGGAACGGAGTGTTGAAAAAAATAAATTACAAAAGCTTAGTTGGAAGCCGACAGAGACTAGGGAGATGCAAATAAGGTAAAGAGGTTTTCGATATGCAAATAAGGTAAAGAGGTTTTCAAAAGCAAATTTTTGATCACTTATTTGAGTTTCTGGTAGGTATGGATGATATTTTCACACTAAATCTGTAAAACAGGAAAAACCTAGAAAGATAGTGAGAGAGGGAAATACTCTGTATAGCATATTGAAAAATATTCCATGACTCACTCATTATTAACAACTTGAAACAAATACAGTCAGAGTCACAGTTTCATTGAAACATTATCATATATCTTTTTTGTCTCTATCTCTTCAAATTTCTTTTTCCTATTCCCTCTCAAACACACACTAAAGCTTCCAGGGTAGCATTTGCATTTATATGGGATGTAATTCCCTATAAGTCTAACGGTTGAGGTCCAGCTACAATAAAGTGACTGATGAGCTATATTCAGGGCAAAAAGGACACCAATCTTCTCCCTCATTCTCGACTGACGCGAAAAATCACCACTACCCGGGGGATCTTCGGAGAAAATTTAACTCCCGCTTTCACCATGTTCCAAACTCTGCTGTATTGTACTCCCCAAAGTCTTCTCCGACTCCTCTTTATTTTAATGTCCCATGCAATACATGGAAGCACTCTCCATAAATGGGCATCCATATTAACTTCCACTAATGCCTTCTCTGCCCGACAGGTTTCCCTGCTGGATGCGCAGCCAATCAAAATTTTCATTGCGGCGTCCGAATATCCCACAAATCTGCTCTCCAGGCATTTGCATACGCTCATTATGCGCTTCGAAGTCCCTCCGAGCTCTTCAATCTCCTCTCGCCCATTGATTTGACACCAGAGCCGTATTGGACAAATCAATAATTCAACTCATTGATTAAGTCCTCCTTCATGAATTTTAATGTTATCGTGACAAGGATGCCATTTTTTTCAAGAGGTGGTGATTCCTCGTTTAACAAGTCATAGCAGTAATCCAAGCATCATTTTTTAAATTACCGACATGAATTTGAGATGAGTGAAAATGTTAGCAATTTTGGAAAAAATAAAGACGCTGAAGAAATTTTAAATATAAGTATCTTCTCACACAAGTGAGATGAAACTATTGGTAAATGTACACGCTTTAAAATTTTCGTACTACCCTTGTCGATGGAAATTCGCTTCTTCATTCCTTCCGGAGGTTGGTTAATGTATGCTCCATAAGCAATAACAAAGGAATTATTTCGAATCTTTTATTTTTTAAAGGTATCTTTTTTTTTAATGTATTGATTGCGTTATATGTTCATTTTGGGCGGGATGTTTGACAATCTTGTGCTTTCATCATTATCCAAATATAATGATGTGGAAATTGGAAATAAAGCATTATTATTACACATCAGGGGAATGCCAATATCACCCCTGCTAGTCACATTACTTTGGTTACTTAACTTTGAAGGAATTTTTATTCCGATTGTTTCAGTGATGATGATTTATTATAGAAACGGGTGAACAAGTTTCCATACCGGGGTGCATTTTTCAATAAGTACAAGATTTTTATAGTCCAATTACTTTGTAAGGGCCAATTGATATAGTTGAGAGTTTTCAAGAATGTATAAGTAGTAAAATTAATCCTACATTTTAAAACTCACACGGGTAGTTTTGCACCTCATTCAATAGCTAAATGCGAGAAATAAAAAACCGTTAATCTTTAATAACACGGTAACGATTTCAGGACGCTATAAAAATTAGAAATCTAATTCTTTGTATAAATAATAACATTGAATAAATGAATGTACGATAAAAACACCCACGTAACATTTTTCATAGTTATTACTCTCAGTTTTAATACTCAAGATTTTTACTTTTTGTCCATTATCTAATTTCAAAAGGGAATCTTCCATTGACTGCTCTTTCAGAAATGATATGAGCTTCGGCGACATGTTCATATATATAAAATGCCAAAACCACAGATGTCTAGAAAGCCATGTGTTTCATGGTTATCACCTCTCCATTTGTACTGGCTCTAAAAGAATTAATTCGTTTTCTCACTATTAACGGAAACTGACTACTCAGGGCAGACCTTTCAGTTTATTTAATTCGAGGAAAACGTTTGCCTTACATCATGCTAGAATAATTGTCAAATACTTAATTGTCATGCATGACACAAAGGTTTAAGTAAAAGTCACTTCAAAGAAGCCATTCTCGTCAAATTCTTCCGTCGCACCAATTGCTATTCACACTGCGCAAACCATTTTCTTTTGAGCTGACATGGCTATCAAACAGATGCTGCAAATTTATAAGAGAAAGGAACATTTTCCCATGTCATGTTTTCACAGCAGACTACAGTGGCACGTATCCTGGGTGAGAATGAAAACTCAAAGAAACTGGGGTAACGGGAACGATGGAAAGCGGGAAGGAACGATATCTGCGTACCCTTTGTCACTTGGCGCAAGCAGACGCCTCTCCGAGGCACTCATGTGGGGTTATCCCCCCGCACGTTCACACTCTACTTTCTAATTCACAAGAAATATAAAAAGGCGAGCAGCAAAAAGAGCATCCCGGGGGGCGCATCATCCGAGTGGCTGAGGTTCCTTGGCAACACGAGTCGCGTCGAAGGAAAAGGGCCCCCTCAGCCGAAAGGTAGAGGCGCACTTTTGATGCTACATTTATTCAATTATCTCGTACGCTATATTTCGTACATAATAAATCAAAATGCCTTTATTCAATGAGTGGGGCAGTGAAAGATTTTGGACAGTGAAAGCAGTTGATACTTATTCAATAGATAGCCCTCCCGTCTAATAATTAGACAGCGATAAAAATATTCAGAGCAGGTGATCACTAAGACCCCATAAAATAAGCACTTCGTACAAATGAGATCAAAATAACTTGATTCAACGAGTTAAGTAGCGGAGGTTTACCGAACGTTAAAGTCAAATAGTCTCTTAAGCCCACCAATTGGCAAATTGGATTACTACAAAAGATTATCAGGGCAGAAGATCCCAAGAGTCCCAAAATAGAAACATTGATGAGGGAAAGAGCTTACTTTGATTTTTAAAAATTAGGATTCAAAGAAGTGCTATACTATTTTCCTGTCATATGCCGACTACAGATAGCGCTTCATCAAATATGTGGTAGGTAACACCGGAAATTCATTTATAACAAACACATTTTAAAACATATATTTAACAGTTATGAAATGCCAAACGAATTTTAATTTTAGAAGGGTTATATTTCCCAATATACCTTCTGTCGTTCCATCTGGGATGCTTAATAGGGTGTGCACAAATTAGTTAAAGCTATTGTAGATATTTCATTATCAAGTTGTGCGTTTTCTTAAATTTTAATAGAATTCCATTATAAACAAAATAGACAAAAGAAACTGACTTAAGAGCCGCTAAAAATAAGGGTCCAAATAAGGGCCAATTATTTTTGGATTAGAAAGTTTAACATTATAAAAATGGTTTAAGAATTATATCGAAGTTACAGCACATGGTAAATTATAAAATCACCACGTAAAAGCTCCGATTCCTTTAAAGTTAGCGGAGCAATCGCTTTTCCCGGGATATTAACGAATTTCATTCCCGTATTTTATTGTGATTCTCAGATATTATCTTTAGTCCTGGTTTTCTCGGGTGAGTGGCCACCCTGGAGTTGAAAATTAAGAAAAATGGAGAAATATTTTAGTGGTATTTTAACCTAAGAGATTGGCATTGCTTCTCCTTCACCACATACTATTCTTCCGAGAGTATCTTAATGCCTTTCATCGAGAAAATATAAATATCATTCCGCTTACTATTCTGACAAAATAAATGTTATTTATAATGTATATATTGACTGTTTTATTCATTATAAAAAATTGAGTTTTATTTATAGCAATAAATTTTGATAAACCAAATTTTTTAAAGCACCTAAATATACAGACGTTTCACGAATAATACCGATTGAGTTGATTTCGTCCCACTCCGTTGGAGTTACCAGTTGCCTAAGGTCTGCGTCTCCTGGAAGCAAAACCGTCTTAACCCCTAAACCACCCCTCTTGAACGCATCTTCACCTGAGTTCGTCCCCTTCCACTAAAGTCCCTCCCCCCTATCTGCTCTTCTCTCGGCCCTCGAAGTTTGCCGAGTAGTCGCTAGGTGCCGTGGTCAGCGTTCCACTCGCTCCGGCTCCTCTTTAAGTTTACGTCTATCGCCCACGCGGCAGCGCCACTGTCCCTTTTTCACAGCGCTGGCCCCTTCTCTACCTCTCTTGCTCTGAATTCTCCCTGCCTCAACTTTCTCCCTCTCCTTCTCTCGAATGCCCTCAGGTGGCTCCACATCGTACATCTTCCTCCAGGGTCCCCTCGCTTGTACCTCCACGGCCACCCGTGGGGTCTTTTTCTTGGTTGGGTGGGGGAGTTTAAGGGTTACTCTCTGTCTCAAACCGGAACGTTAAGAGAAAGTTGAGGAACTTAGAAAATTTTCGCAGACAGCGGAATTGTATTTATCCGTCAATGATTTCTCTCCCGTGGGCTATCACATAATTTTCAACGCAAATTTCCGTACAAGAGAGAATTTATTTTAAATTCGGAAAATCCGGAGTCAAGTACTACTACAATTTTGAGTCTTGGACAAAAGCTCAACCACGAATGAAAGAGCTTGCAAAAACTCAATAGCATATTATTAGAAAACATTCTGAGAAGCTGAATAAATCCTCCAAAGATAATAGTTCAGCTTCTCTATATTGATACATTTGCGTTATTTCAATTTTTGATTAGATTTGCTATATTTATAAAATGTCTCGCATAGGTATCATCAATCAAGTTTCAAAATCATAGGATAAGAATATAGAGTTAAGAAACGAGAGGGCTAAGTGAAATTTAACTTTAATTTTAGGTTCTCAGACGGGGAAATCTAATCACAGAGAAAAATTGTTCCAAATATCGTCACAACTACATGAATTCACACAAATGAAATATCATACTCATTATTTTCCCCGTAGTTGGAACACACCCTTCGGTCTGATCTAATTTCATCGCAGAACGATTATCGAATGTGCACTGAGTGACAGAAAAGTATTATTTTAACGTACTGATCTCACAATTGTTGTTCTCTTGCTAGATTTAAGGCACTGAATGCATACATAAATGTAAATCTCCTGTACTCCTAATACTCCCAAAAATTCTTTATACTACATCATTTATAAAACACTTGGATAGAAACTTTCATTAAAACATGTAATAAATCTATTTCGATTTAAATCACATTTGCGAGAACCTAGCCAAGTAAGAGATTGAATAACATCAAAGAAATTGATACAATATCCCACAACTTGATCTTTTAGACACTGGTTTTCGCAGTCCAATACAAATTCCAAGGGGTTTGTTGATGACTCATTTTAAGCAGATTTTTCATGATAATTCCAGACGTTTGTTGATGGCTCTTTTTGGGCAGATTTTTCAAGCAGCTTTATGTTTAGTTACATTAGTACCACTCTCATCATCATACATTTCCCATTGATATTTGAGAGGAGCGGTATCTCGCTCAATCACTCTTTAGTCTCTCAAGAGAGGAAACTTAGGCAACTTGCATATCAGATAAGCATCTCAGTATAGCATATCCACTTGGATGCTTCCCAAATGTCCCACATGCCCTCCTCTAGAAATCAATCTCCTGGCTTTCACAGGTTGTGTAATGTGCTTATGAATGAAACATAACGTAGATAATAATACTTCCGTTTGTTTCACTTGGGTTTCTACATTGGAGTGCGATATTCTACAGAGGAAAAATCATTCACCACGACCGGGACTCGAACCCGGATCCCACAAATTCGCTGCGAGTGCTTTAACCAGTTAGAGCTACCAAGGCGTCTTTCTCCCCTGTGGATTTTGTTTTCACTCCGCGCGAAATCGAGGGATCAGGGTTCGAGTTCCAGTCAAGGCAATTGATTTTTTTTGTGGAATATCGCAATTATGCGCACTTGCGGGTGACTCCGTATATGGTAAATACCGTGGCTAGCCGCGGTATCCTCAATATTGGTTGTTCATTGGAAATTGATATTTTCAATGACTCACAGAGTATATCATCAGTCAAAGAGGCATATCATTATAAAAATATCAATGACGAACTAAATTAGTTTTTACGCTACAGATTAACTAAAAAAAGAAGCTTTGGGTGAAATTAAATATTATACGCTGCTAAACAATGAAAAATTAATTTAAGACACTGAAACTGAAACAATCTGTCATTTACTTGCTTTCTTCTTATTCTTAGTATTGGAGAACCTTCCTCAAATTCTATTACCCTCAAATTCTATTACATAACATATATTTGCCACCTCATGAGTATAACAGTAACCAATAGCCCTCAATACTCTTTCGCAGAACATTATTTGTCATCATTGACTATCTGACCACCAATAATCACGGTGTCCACTGAATTCTTGCACAGTGCCCAACTTTTGAATTCTATGACTTTGCTAGGTTATCCATGTCCAAGTTTCTAGAGATAACTTAAAGTCTGTTTATATTCAATCATGCAAGTTGTAATTGAATATGAGATGTCCAAATCATTTTGTGTTTAAATACTTCTCTTAGGGCATCAAATAACTATTTCCAATAGTCGGGTTTCATATAACGCATAGATGAACTACAATTCTATCCTTTCAGAATTTAGAGTAGGACTAAATAACTTTAAATTCCTAGCAGTACGGTATCATTCATGTCACATCCTTTTTACCTCATATTGGAAATATGGATTTTGTATCCCTCTTTATCGCTTTACCCACTGCTCTTCTATTGTGCTTTAATGAATACGTTCAGTGATCTCCAATGTCAGGAAAATCATGGCAACCAGGGTGACTAAATCTATGAAAATCTCAACTTTTTTAGCTCTTTATCTTTTTACATACAACCAGTATATCCTCCCCATCTAATTCTCATATAAAGTTTTAAAAAGTATCGGTAATAACTGGAATACGTGTCTAACTCATCCCCTTCATTAACCCTTGCTATATTTTCGTTCTAATCTAACATTAGGAGAATCTCATCTTCCAATTTTACAAAATACCTGAAAACATACAAAATCCTTCGAAATCCCTTTACATAATTGCTCTTATAGTATATAAGAGAACACAGTATTAGGGAGCTTAATTGTCAGAGAAATGAAAAGTTAACCTATATAATTCAAACTTCCTGCGAGAAAATTTATTTTACTATATTATTTTATTAAATATTCCTGAAGCTTGTAAATTAAACAAATTTCTAGTATAATAAATAATTATAGTGAAATAAATAATCGATGCTTCTCAGTTTTTACAAATTAATGCACACAATAAAGTGTAACATAAATATATTCAAGAAAGAGTTAGCCCATCGCATTAATTTTTTTCGGAATGCACTGAGACCACCTATCCATTAGAAGTTATCATTAACTACTTAAATAGTAATTCTCGCAAAGTTTAAGGTTCAAAATGGTTCAAATATTCGCAAACCTTCTAACTAAGGCGTAAAAAAAGAGTGAGTAATTGTGTATACGAAACCAATATTTCTTAAATGTCAAACGCATTCGCTTAGGGCAAGCCAAATTATGTAAAAACTATTTAAGGAAATTTAGAAGAATCAATGTGTTATCCTAAGGTACTAACAAAGCAGTACTAACAAATAAGCTACACTGTAGTACCAAAGAAAGTAGGTATGACAAAAGGCCAACTAATGAAAGAAAAGTTCGGAATTCTAGGCCTAGCTTGGCATGAATGGGAATTGACAGAATGATGGAGGAGAACACAACGTGTTAGTGAGCAAGAAGAATGGTAGTTATCAAGTGAAAGTGTGCATACCTAGTGCTACCATATTCACTTCTAATTGAGTATTATCAATTCCTTTGCAATAATTCTGAGTGAGTGAATTTTTTTCAATAAACATATCTCGATAAGATAAGATTAGATAACGGTAGATAAGATGCCTTGAACAAAAGACTGCCGTAGAACAATCATTCAATATCTATTTATCATCTACCATTAAGCCATTTTTCCAATCGTAAAAATATGCCAAACAGTAATGTAACAAATGAAATATTTCCTGGCAATAAATATACGAGTTACCTTCAAATATTTGAGTTTATTTGGACGAAATGATTTGCGAATATTTAAAATAAATAGCAAATTTAGGAATAAAGGACAACCGGACCCATCTCAAGTAGAAATCGGGTTTATGGAGGAAGTGGAGATATATGACTGTTTTACTGACAGGAAAAGACTGATAATGCCAGTAGTTGTGGAGTCAGGAACCAATAATTAGAATAGTGAAGAAAAGTGATCATGAAATGTGGCGATTAATCCAGTAGAGGGATTTCTCTTCGAAATGAAATAGAAGTGAGAAAAATATCTTCATATGAACGATGGGATAATTGTTTTATTCGCTTCCCTTATGCCTGCTCAGAATTGATTAAAAACCGCAACAAGGGTCTTTATAGGATAAATGGAAAAAGTTTCATTTTATGGCGGACTGAGCGTCTCGCCCTTTGGTCAACAGAGGCTAATCCATATCCAAATTTCCCAAAATGAATACCGATAGTGATATAAAGAGAACACCCAAAATCCCGCCACACCTTAAGCGAATACATATTGATTCAAAACATGTGAAAAGTGGCGTGAATGTACAGGATATGATCACTACGAGTTTTACTCACAGCCAACGGTAGGTTGAATCAATGATGTACGTGAATTCAATCAGCAAGAACCGCTGCTCAGGTGAATACGTCATTTATGCTGACGTTACGTGTACGTTGAAAAACGTTTTAAAACATTTATGCATGGTTGAGTCATGAACACTACTTAAATGAATAGCGGACTTCAGTCTTCAGACATTCCAAAATTAGATTCAACTCTGGCCTAAGGGCATGCCCCTTGGACGACGAAACTATGCACAGTTAGCATGGAGGTCCAATTAATATTTTGCTTATGACATATTTTCGACGCATTAATCAGCAGGTAATCGATTCAAGTATAACAGAATTAAGAAGCACTTAGTGGAATACCTTTTATGCTGGTAACTGTATAATACGTATAGGTGAAATGCATTATTATTTGTTTCTTTTACACAAACCTTCCATTACATTGAAGATATCGTGAGCGAATTATCAATTGTGTGAACTCTGGGTCATAATTATTCAGAATATAAATTTTATTTATCAACTGGAGATTCCGTTAATTGTTACCAGAACGGTAATGCGCCAACCAGACAACCCAAAGGCTGTAATTGTGAATCTTGGTTCGAGCAGGAATGCCGTATTTGTCCTTGAGGGGGATCCTTAGTTAGATGGTGCGGTGCAATACCACCTTAGGATTCAGAGTAGCTCAAACCACAGACTATTATTACACATATTTTACATTTAAATTACATATGCTCCTAAACTCTGATCATAGTTTCTATAAATGTTCTGATTAATTAATTCGATTAGGTTGAGTTCCCATTTTAAATGAATGCTATTTGTCAATGCTGTTTACCAAGACCACCACCCTTGCAAAAGAATAAAAAAGTACTCTGAATACCATTAACAATCAATACAGCTCAATGGGGATAGTATTCAAGCAATATTTTAAAATTTACGACTGATACAAGAGGAAGGGAAAGTTGGATAAATAGACCATGGACAGTCAAAGGAAAAAAATCGCATTGAGGCTACCATTAATCGGGCTACTATGCGGCCCACCAAGTGACCAAGTTGACAACTGTGCACCGCCATGTGAAACCATAAAATACATTACTGAATAAACGGAATAAACACAGCGTGAAAGTCTTCCGGGAATGAGCATGTTTCCCATGTCAAATGATAACAATGCATAAGCTTCTATTGTAAAATTAGCGGGTAACACGAATTTTCCCAGATAGAAAGTTAAACGCGTTTCCAAGCGAGTCAAAGCATTTCATTTTTGCACGATCCACATAGATAGTAAACAAATGATGAAAATAAGGCCAGAATGATTACATTATGGCTTATCATTTCATTAAAAGCGAAAGTATCAGGTCGATGGAGGCATAACATAGGAGCAAAGAAATAAAAATACATAGATACTCGGCATAGAGATACCTATTTCTACAGTGGCAGTGCCTTCTAGCCGACATTTAATGATCGTTGGTCAATTGTTAAATGCAACATAATCATGCACAAAGCCAAGGAACTGAAATAGTTCCACCAACCAAAGTTCGTAACCGACATTGTGAAATAAAAAATTTGACAATTCCCGGTCCCTACATTTGGGAATCCATTTTTTAAAACCTATAATGCAGTTTTGTTTTAAAAAATCTGATCGTCAATAGTCTAGTTTTTCCTTACCTAATTAGTTTACTTTTTCCGTTCAGCGTACACAATTTCCATAGAACATAGCGTAATATGTAATCGGAAGATAAGTTCATTATAAAAGTGTTTCTCTTCCAACGGGAGTGCGGTTATATTACACATTCTGCACTAACGCATTAAGCAATGGTCGAGTACATTGTTTTACCATGCATCAACATAAATTCCATTATCTCCGGAAAAATACACTTTAGTAGGCACGAAAAGAGCAGATAATGCTAGAATAGAACAGTGACAAGTCAAATAATAAATATTTCCCGAGTCGTTACAAAGCATTTCAGCATCTAAAATATACGCAGAAACATGAAAAACATGGGAGAATATACTCGTCTTTCCATGTATTTGATCAAATAAGTTTTTTCAAATACTGAATCAACTAATATAAATATTACTCACATACATAAAAACTTCAAAATAACCATGATGCAAAAGAAATATTTTGCACGACTCTATAATTATTGAACAACAATCAGTTTTTTTTACACAATGGTATAAATCTAAAATTAATGCTGTATAATTTTCGGTTATTTAAGTAAATAATTAATGCATTGTAAAAAACTTTTTCTTCGTCATAATGGTCAGCATCGTTAGGTGCATTAAGATGCACCTGAGTGTACATAAATTTAATTATTCACAACCACTTAAGAGAAATTAGTATTAATGAAATGGTACAGACTTTTTATCAGAGTAGAGCTCAATTAGCGGACAAAAATAGCCAAATGAAACTTCGTTGCACCAGAATACAGTATGTAATATAGATATTAGCATTAGTATACACAGTATATTAGCGCATCAGAAAATAGGACGACTGGAAAGAATCCACGGTGAGAAAAAAATTATTTACATATGCCATTGCAGCGGACTAGCCTTTTCTGTTTCACCGATATAAAACAAAAGAAAAAATTAATCTACTACGCGCTCGAACGTAATAAGGTCACAATCATTCTTTTATGAAAAAACAAGGCCAAAAAAATATCTTGTCAACAACTGTTCTCCACCTCAAGGCGATCAGTCAAGAAATGCCATCGCAAAATGGCACTTGGCGAGCAAATCGGACATTCAGCAGAATAAAACATCGCCCGGTACCCTGTCGGCTAGGTGTCCTTGCATCTTCGTAGGAATGATGTCTCCCTTGCGTCTCACCCCTGCCCTCATGTTTTACTCAAGTTACTTCCAAGCTTCCCTCTCCCAATTTTCCTCCCGTCCGTCCTCCTATCCTGGCTTCACCCCTACCGTTCCCAATCCTACTCGCCGACGGCAGATGCCCCATTTTTCCTCCGACGCGTCCCTTAAGTAAGGGGGAAGTGGGCCTCGGGGAGCTGTGTTTCCCGCACAAGTGCGACTGCTCAGCCAATATTGACCGCCGTTCGAGGCGTTCGGAGCTTCCGAGCCATCGCTCTCTCTCCTTTCCCCCCTCACCCACTTCGCTATCCTCCTTCCCACCTACGTCCCCTGCTATTTCCCACCGCCCTTCGGCCCACTACCCCTTTTGCACATGGTCTCATTCCGTCCAACCGCCCCAAAAATTCTTCCCACCGAGGGAGAAATAAAGTTCCTCATTCCAATTTTTTTCCACCCTCCATCTTCATTTATTTCCTCCGTCCCATTCTTCGCCCATCCTTCTTCTTAGTTTCCCCATTCCGAAAGGATTCCGAATTTCCGGAAGATGTTCCTTCCGTCCAAAGCAACCGCCTCTACTACCTCTATGAACGACAAACAAAGCGCAGGGGAAACAAGGGCGTTCTTCCGTTGTTTCCCCCGACGTAGAGAGAAACACATTCGTAAGGAGGCCGGAGGAGTTTCAGTAGACCGGCTCCCATTCGGTCAGCGGAAGAGGGATAAATAGACCCACCGAGAGGAGAATTACAGCTGAGATTTCTCATAGCCAAGGTCACGACTTGGTCCGGTAACGACTGATGCAAATAACGAAATAAATAATGCCTAAATCTTTCTAGTCTCTTTCGGTAGGAAACTCACTAGATTTCATATTTGAAAAGGTGCAGTAGGCGTCTGAAGTAAAGTGCTCAAGGAAAATAAAGAAAACATGGTTAATAGTATGTAGTAGGTAGATTAATTTTTTAAAGGATATATTTGTAAAGAGTGCCTGTAGCGGTAGCAAAGATGAAAGTTTAGGATGCAATTCATGGCCAAGATGATGGGATAAGGAATCAAGTGCGAAATATAAACAGAGACTTAACTCCATTCATTAGTCCTCATAATAAGACTTACGCGACATACAATATGCCCATGAAATGTTCAAGTAAAGCAATGCGGAAAAGCGTTGAGGTACGATCATAGAATGTACAACACTCGCAAACTACATTTCCACACTATTTTTGTTCACACATGCTATACTCCCACCCACGGGAAATATTATTTATGTACTTGTATAAGACTTGAATACCATTGGTTTCTAATTCCCAAAAAACGAGTCAGACCAAATAAGTTACATCACGCCTTCCCATTCAATCACCGGAAGAGGGATTAATAGGTCCACAGTGGAAAGAATCGCTGCTGAGATTTCCTATCACCAAAGTCATGACTCGGTCCCATACCGACTAATGTAAAGAACAAAAGAAGTTATGTCTAAATATTCACGGTCTCCTTCACCACACTACTCGCTACAATATTTCGTCAATGTGAACGTGCTCATGGCGAGGAAGCGTCAGAAGAGAAGAACACACGAAAAAAAATGAAAATATGCGTAGGTGAACTACTTGTTTAAAGGATTCGAGGCGAACATGGTGCATCTGGCTTCGGTGGTTTCAGCAGAGGAGAAAGATTTTGATTAAAGAGATATTCTTAAATTCCTGTTCTCCTTAATATTAATGTTTACCCACATCTTAGTCCTTGAATATTTGACTTTGTCTTCCATTATCAATTCGTTGGGTCGTCACATTTTCCTTTTTATTTACATCCTTCTGCCCCATTCCCAAATAATAAGCAAAAATGCCTTCCGCGGTCCACTACTCCCATAAATTTGGAAAAGTGCAGGAGGGGACGATTGCGTTACTTCGCTGATTTCCTGGCATTGCCCAAACCAGTTTCGCAATGTGGCCTAGAGAGTTAATGGTTAGTGATAGAAGGGCAGATGCGTCACTTATAGGAGAATCGCTTCCATGATTTCTTATCGCCAATGCCACCAATCGGATCGCTAACAAATCACGTGCTTAACGGAAGGAGCGATAATTAAATATTCCCCGTCTCCTCACCAGAAAATTCTTCACAAGTTTTATCTCAGTAAACATAGAGCAGATGTGACGGTAGTGGAGCACCAGAGGAAAGAAAACGCGTAAGGCAGCTCAATAGTTTTAGAACACCGGGAGAACCAAAGGGATTTGAAGTCGGATCAGAATCGAAATCGTGATGACTTTTTTTTACCCAGATACCGAAGTACCAAAATTTAATGCAAATCTATCTTGAAATAATTATGAAATACATTTTTAATTCGTTTTAAAATAACTTTAAAATTTAATTTTCTCTCTCTTTTTAGCGTTTTCAATTTATTTTACATTACTAAAAAAGATTCACTTATTATTCCCACAATTTTAACTTTTTTATTAATAATGAACTAATCTTGTAACATATTTTTATGATATTTTTATTATACAGTAATCTTTGCAATCGAAAAAAGTTGCCGAAATATTGTATATGAATAAATCGAACAGAGGGAACTGGGAATCTGGGTCTTGATGTAGTATATGTACTTCGTGTTCTCCGATGAATAAAATCTCTAACCCGTCCGAGTCCCTGGCTTTTTAATTCCGCCCTCAATCTACAAATGTTACGATCTTGCTTTTTGTACATTCTTTTTCCTCCTTTCCCCAGAGCACCATTCCTGCCTAAAGGATTCTAAATAAGAAGATGCTTTCCGCGTACTCTTAAGTCACCCACAACGACGCACGGTGAAAGCTCAGGATGGGGAAATCATGTTCTTTCGTTGTTTTCCGGCGTGGACCAAATCACTTCGAAAGAAGACCGGGAGAGTTTCTGTTGAACGGCTCCTATATGCTCACTGGAAGCGGGATTTATGTGACCCACCAAGACTGAATCGCTGTACAGATTATTTTCCTCAAGGCCATGGCTCATTTTGGTACCGGCTCGTGTAAATAACGAACAAAGCTGTCAAAATATTTCCGACCTCCTTTGGCAGAAGAATGCTTACGAGATTCAATCACCGTAGACATGCTAAGGAAGCGACGGAAGAGGATTCCCAGTGTAAATTCAATGAACGCCTAATGTAATTATAAAAGCTTGGGCAGATGAATTGGAGAAAGTAAATGTGCATAATCAAGGGATCTGGGCTCGAATCTTAGTCCAGTTGGATGATTTTTTCTTTCGAAATAAGGCATTCATATTCTTCAATACTTCACCGACGTTACTTTTCCGCTCAATAAACAATAAATTGACCTTGAACTAATAATAGAAAAGACAAGAGACTTATATAAGAGCGTTCAAGTATAAAAACTGTACTTTCCTTGAAAAGCAAGATTATACTCATCATTTGAATGATAGAATGATTAAAACTTTGTAATGTTCCACACTGTTTTTATTAATGGAATTTAATTTAAAACAGTGTGGAACATTACAAAGTTTTAATCATTCTATCATGTCGAAATTCCACAAAGTAAACGCTTCAACCATCTTGTACCATCATTTGAATAATAAACTATTAGTAGAAAAACGAAGTCAATCGCTGCATTGCCGTCATTCACAATTTTACACTTCCTACACGTTTTTGCAGGCTTTGCTCTGAGGTAAAAACGAAAAATGAATCAATCAGAGGAACTTAGAAGACTTTTGATGCACTATTCTACAATTTTAACGTGATATAAATCTTATAGAATAAATATATTTATATATACACATACATATTACATATATACACATACATACATTTCCTTCGAGTCCAAACAGTAGCGAAGAGAACGAACACGAAAAGCGAGAGACTTTAGAAGACGAATAAATTAAAAAGAGGAACACTCGTGGACACACAATAGTAAATTACTATTTTTCACTTTCTTCCATCATAGTCCCACTATGATGGAAGAAAGTGAAAAATTCTCTAACTAATCAGGAGTGCTGAAATTTTATTACGTGAAATAAAATGATTGGAAAAAATTATGGTAGTAAGCGATGAAGGAATAGCGTGATTAAAAAATAATTACATGGCTCCAGAGGTTCCTAAAAACAAGTTTTAAAAATCGATAAATCCTTGATGATGAATGCGTGATAGCATAAATCATGTGCTTTAGAGATGAATTGGGTCCATTAAGTACTGTGAGGCAACTAATGTCTCCGCTGCTGTATTAAATAAATGTCATTAACTATCTCCAGCCTACCTATTACGGGCATAAATTACAAACTGCGACTTTGAGTGGCGGCGCCGAGCTTTAACGGATACCATTTTGAACCTTAATTTTGCATGATGAATAAAGGCTCGGCAGAAGATGTATTTGGCTCCAATTTTCAAAACAATGAAGGCCAGACACAATTTTGCTCGGCAACTTATTTCTTCAACTTGATTGAACTCAATATAATGTATCACTACCATGCTCAAGAAGTAATAATTGCTTTTATAAACATGTGCGCTAACGGAAAAATTTCGGCAAAAGAGATATATAATTATATTTGCATTTTTTCTCTTTTCAGGTAAGCCATCAATGACTCACAAATCCCTACACTAGCCAGTTATTATGCCGTGAGACCGGATTTGGTAAGCAGTGTGTCATATTAATATAACCACATTTTATTTTTCATCAATATAAATGGTGCATGGCGCACGTGCACTAGCACTCGTGCGCATGACGGCGTCCTGTCACAACTTTTATATTTGTCTTGAACAGTAATAATAATCTTTTTAACGCACGTTCACCAAATTTGACAGAAAGATTGTATAGTTACCAAATAATGATAAATTCATAGTGCCCCTCCTAAATTTTAAGCTATTTTTTTTACTCAAAAATGAAAAGAAATTTACACGCAATTGTATTTATCATCATATTTATTTCAATTAGTAGAAAAAAATTAAAATTTTATTAAGTCATATTATAATATAACACTAGTTCATAGAACAATAAAAGCAGAACATTTCATATAAAATACGTTATAAACAACAATTGTCGTTACATAAACGACAATTTTTTAAAGTTTTCAAATTTCTCGACATGCAAATCCGTTTTTTAATATACGCCTGCGGTTCTTTAGAGGCATCTACTATAAAAAAAGAGCAATAGTAATTTTTTAATTTGAATATAAATCACTCTCGTGCTAACATAAAATTATGATTTTGACAACCAGGTGCGCACCTAATTACCAAATTTCAAAGCTCTATATATATTTTTCTATTGGTAGCACTCGAAATAACTAAATATTACTTGATTTTTATCAATAAAACAAATCTTTTATACTGTAAATATTTCAATTAATTTAATAGTTATTTTTTATAAGCTTAAATATTTAGAATTTTCAATTTTCAAAAAACTGAGTTCTATCATATTTGTAATTCTATCGTGAAGTCAGATTGATGAACGCGTTCATAATGTAGTTTGTTGAGAAATTTCAACCCACAGCTGCAACCAAAAAAATGTTTGGAATGTTTGAAGAAAAGTTATTTTGTTAAATATCGAAATGAAAATTAAAAACTGAGGCAGTTTACACCGAAAATATCAAAATATTGCTATTTAAAATCCCTTATAGGCGTTAAATATCATATTGATAGGACTCATAATGCAATCTTGAATCTTGAAGTAATATCTTGTTCCATAAAAAATTGTTTTGCGCCACTTCTGGAAATAGTTACATTGAAGTAACACATATATTTAGAGTTCTGTAGAAACACTCATTTATAGTTACGCGTGAGTATATATTTTTAACTTTCACTGAAAAAGCCACCTTACCTAAAAAAAAAAGCTTTAAGGCAAATAAACCCGTCATCTGAATTCTTCCCGCAGTTGCCTTATTACTAATCAACGTCAAATTCCCCACCTGTTTTCGCAAAATAAATAAAAATATTACTGGAGGAAATTAGAGAAGGAAGAGCATTAGGGAAGGTATTCGGCGGGCAAGCATTTTTCCGGGAAAAATGACATGTTTTTTTTGGGTCTGTTCTCGCCTGCATTATCCCCAGAAGATAATCACTTGTGTTCACGATCTCACAAGTGTGATTCCACGCGGGAGTTGTTCCCAACCCAACCAAAATTGTTGGGAATTTTCGAAGAATAAACTTTCTCGAATGCAGGAAATTTTGATTTTAAATAAGGAAAATCGCTCCTTGAACGCAAAGGTAAAATAATATAGGATACTCTTTAGGAAAACCTAAAATATAACGGAAACCAAGCAAAAATTATGTAGTTTATCTGAGCCAATGTTACACTCTGGAAAAGAGAAGCACTATTCATATAATTCTGGTCGCTCTATTGGAGGAACTCCTCCATACCTACTTCATATATCTTTCATAGAAGCTGCGACGCCCCTCCGCAAGGCTGCGCACGCTCCATCTAAAAGCTCCCCAGTTTTTTTGCCATTACTAAAACTTTCGTTGTGAAACAGGCAGTTACTGGTAGAGCCACAAATACAGATTATTTATGAAAATAGAATATAAAAATTGTTTCGGGAATTCTCAACCATTATCGGGTAATTTGAGAAGGTTTTAAAAATCGGGAATTCGGAAACCCTACTCGAGAGTACGAGGCTCCTGAAACCCGTGAACAAGTGCTCATATGCAGTTGATTTTCTCTTTTTTAACTCTTTTTCACTTTTCCTACCCAGTTTGAAAACTCGGGGGTACAGGAAATCTGTTTTGTGACATTTTCATCCAATTTCCCGGGACGTGAAAAACCAATCACTCGCAAATGGTTCCTGATGGGCTCGCTAAACGTTTCCTGCAGCTGGGATCTTTTGAATTTGACCGTAAACTAATAGGAATATCAACTGTCACAGATTTTTTTTATTTCAGAGACAAATATAAGCTCGTTCGATGGGTTGAGGAATATATGATACAATATATTCTCTAATTTTTAAGGGGCAGATTCAAAATAATTCGCTAAAAAAATAATAGAGTGAACAGGAGGCAATAAGAGTTGGAAGACTTTCAAATACATATACTTCGAAAATACTGATGCTATTTTTCTTATGAGAATGGTTAACGTTCGGCAACATTATTTTTCCATTATCTCCGGAAACTTCCCTCCTTTCGGAAGTAAAGTAATATAGACTAAAGAAACATTTTTTTATGCTGTAGCGTTGAAAACAGCCTAATTTCCATGAAGTTTGTACTTCGTACCCTGAGAGAGAATTGCGAAATGTGTATGTACGTGAAACAATTCTCTAATAAAAAATAATACAAAAACTCTAAATTAAATTGAGATTAAATCTCAGAGTGAAACTATATTAAACATTCATGAGCCAGTAGCAGAAATGCAAAGTTTCCTCTGAGAAGGGCAGTACGTAACTACGACATGCCATTATTGAGATATATCCCAAACTATAGACAGTATAAAAACGTATTTTAACTGGCCGGTCAAAATCACAAAAGCTGCTTTGAAACAAAAAATCAAATGAAAAAATAAACATACAGACAATTTGTTCAAGATACCATACGTGATTTATTTCTTAAAAGATAAAGTAAGTTTCATACTGTACTCTCCTTTGTCCTGAAACTCTGGAAGCCAGTTTATTATCCTATTTGGTTGGTGTGTATTTTTCCTTTAAGCCTAAAAATGGCTCTTAGAGAACAAATATTTTAAATTTCATTCCATGACCTATTATAAACTGATCTACTTTCTGTCTCCTACTAAAGTTCCCGATTTTTAAAGACAGTGACCTACCTTATTCAGGGCAGTTTTTCTAGTTCTCAAATAAACTATTTCACTGCCGCTGAGCTTCATGAAAGAACATAGTAAAATTTCACCAATCGAGAATACGGCTATGCATACCACTCAAGCGGAAGTCTAACGAAAATCTAAAGGTCGTTCACCTTGTACTGGTAATTCAGAGAGCTGCTGATATTTTGCAATGATGATGGTGTTGCACTCATTTTTCTTAGGCTAAAACCTTTTCCTAATATTTAAATCAACGTGTATAAGGAGTAAAGTTATCAACTGCGCCCATAAGCGTAATCCTGAGGTCATGATTCAATGGAATACATTTGAATAAAAAATACACAGCATCACCGGGCAGCAGCCGTACTCCTCTCAGCTCCCATGAGGTACATCAAAGAGGATATATTGCCCTCCACACGGTTTATCTTATGTGAAATTGTGAAGCCTTCACAAGCGTATGTCTAATGTTTGTGTTGGCAGAACTAAAATACATCCAACTCTATGACAGTAAAACTTACCTCACTCAAAATAAACTAGGATGTGCATCAGCAAACTTCTGTCTTTAAAGTACCAACTAGAGTCAGCATCCAAGTAATTAAAGTAAAAGCTCACTCATCGGAAGTGAAACTATGTGTAGCAATTTTCTGTAACATAACATGATGGAAAAAACTACTAAGCAAAACGTACGTTGTTTTAAATAATGTATATTTCCACGCAATAACAACTAATCGAGCACATTCGTAAGGAGTGCAGCCAAAATGAAAATAAAGGTATAAAGTAAAAGATAACGTTCACTATAAGCAAACAAAAATAAACAATCCACGGAGAGAGCCACTTTCGGTTCGTACAGTTCAATATTAGGAACCACCGGGAACTGGGGGCACGAAGTTATAATTAGGTTCCTTGCCTTCTTCGCTCTCTGTGCTGAGAAGGCGATTGGCAAGAAGGCAGAAGACAGGGAACCGTAAGAGAGTGGAGTATATTATAATATGATGAAATAAATATATATAAATAGAGTAGAATTTTAAAAAGTTCGAAATTAGTAGCTGAAAATGACTAATTTCAAAAAAGCTACACGTGTGAACCTTTATATTTAAAATAATGAAATGTATGAGTTTGAGATTATTAATAATGCATCAAACAGAACGAGTCATCTATTTATTGATTTATGAAAGTATTTTCATCAGTAACTACTATAAAAAAAATGAATTTAAAAACATTATCGTTCATAATGTAGATGCACAGCAAAAATAAAAGCGTGCGTTACACGGGTTTAGCTTTTAATGCCGGAATAAACGCCATTTTTGCGTGATGCATAAAATAATAATAAGTAAGCCATCGGTTTATATTCCATTCGATGGACAGAGCACAAAACTTATCGCTTTCCTCATGTCTCTCAAGAAGTGATAGGTATTTTATTGGAAAGTCCTCACCCCTGCCAGGACTCGAACTGGTCCCTCTGAGTGGTAACTGAGTACTCTGGCCACCAAACTCAAATCACATGTGAACTAATGAAAAACTGAGGTACTTCTTAACATAACAGGACGAGAAGGGTTCGACAGTGAAACTTAGGGCTACAAGGGGAATAAATTAAATTGTTAGACTTAAGGGTGATTTAGTGGAATTTAACGACGTTCACAATGATATAAAAGAGACATTTTGCTCGATTCCGCAATTATTTATACCTAAACAAATCGATAATGGAGGGAGCCAGACAGCAGAAGTTCAACCATAATTTTATGTGTTCCCGTGTTCTCCACAATATCAATAGAAAAAAATGAAATTATCGGATTACAATTTCTTTCCAATTCACAATAAACCTTAACTTACGTTCAAATGTAAGAACTATTTAATGAAATAAATAGCTTTTACAAATGTGACTCTCACTCAGTGATTCAACCCGAAGGTTGGTTATTGATAGGTGAGAGGGTGGTAGAATCCGGGGAATTTTTTGTTGTTCGGGGGCGTCCAAAGGCTTCACCCGGATATAAACCCAGGACCCTTCGATCAGTAGCCAAGCACTCTACCCACCAGGCCACCACACTCCCTCTATGTGCTGTGATACAAATGTGATGAAGATGAAATTACAGATGGATTTTTACACTCTCATTTACCTAAATATCTCGAAACTGCCAATATTTTGCACGCACTATCTTTCCCCGACCCATTCAATTATTGTATCCTAAACCTCGTGTTTACACTATTGCCATCGAGTTAGATCATTCAATAAATCAGTGAGGCACTATGCAAAAATATCTCTTTTGCTTCATGGTGTACAAGAGAACGCTAATCATTGAATACTCGACCCAGGGTCTACCCTTACCCGCGGGGAGTCGACTCGAGACCACACCCCCTAATCTCCATAAGCAACCACTTTATTTCTCCCCGCCTAATACCTCCGCGTCAATTCCCACCAGCGTCAACCATTCTAACTGTCCCCTCATCACCAAACCCCCGGTCCCGGGTCGCCGCCACTCACTCAAGTCTTCTGTCTTCAGTTCATTCCTCCCCCACCCCAAAACTCCAGTCGTCGCACCGTGAACATCGCTCTCTCCCAGCCTTTAAAACCCGCCCTCCGTCCCGACGGGGGGAAAGAGTAGGGGAGTGTATTAGCAATGCAAATGCACACTTACCCGACTTTCTGGAGACTTTTCCTCTTTTCCTCTTTCCCGTCCCTCCACCCCTCACCTCTCCCTACATCCCTCTCTTATACCATTCCACATCTTTCTCCGTCCCTACCATCTTGCGCTTTCCTCTCCCATTTAGTGACACGGTTCGTAGTCAGGCATGATTATCCCATTCTGACCAAAATAACGATGTTGGTTGATATGAATTTCCTTAAAAATAACGTCACTTGAACTTGATGAATACAGAAATAGCAATGTTCCAATGGTAAACCTACCAGTTGAAAATTGCTATTTCTGTATGCTGAAATCTACTTATCACGCCTGATACCTACTTGTCTTTTTTCACTTGATCTTGTTCTGCTTTTTCCAGTACCTAGATTACACTCACATTTTGATCCATCCAACCTTACTCGCCAATATGTCACCGGGGTGATAAAAATATTCAGTATAAGCGGTTTTTCAGTTTGAAGTAATTCGGCATCTCAGGCAATTTCGCACTTAATGTCTGCTACAAGGGGGGCAGGGGCAACAGCACCCGAAGTATCGAGAAGCAAGGACGTGGCGGTGATATCAAAGGCAATATTAGAAAAGTGCAGAAGAAGAAGAAAGAGAATTTTGGTCAAAATGCGCGGGGTAGAAAGTATTAGAAGTTTAATGAAACGGAGTTTCCTTTCTTGGGAGAACAACAAGGGGTTTAATGAAAGGGAAATGAAAAATTTTAGAAAGGGCTTATTCACTCTTCGATGGAGTAATTACGGATGGAGTAATTAAACCAAAAAAAAACAATTAATTCATTCAAAAGTAAAAACATTAAATGAGCACACAAGTCTATATCAAGAGGTAACTAAAACACAGGAATAAAAGGAAATTTTACTTGGTATAAGTTTTTGCACCTTATCTTTATAATAAGCTATTCTTGGAAAAAAATTCTTTAGAAAAACGCTTTTATAACTGACCGCTCAGCTTGATACTATATTATAGCGTGCCTGCATGCTATCTACAGCCATTGTATTGTTTGTATATTGCACACCTATAGAAACATAGCATGGATGACTTCGACAATAGGCTGGATCTTATATAGGGTAAATATTTTGATATTATTTTATCAGACGCAGAAAAGATATAGGTATACGTTTTTTCATAATCGTATTTTATTTTTTTATTTTCATATTTTCATCTTGTTTTGTTAGCTATATCCCACATTTTTGCCAACGTTCTAGGCTCAAAATTGTTGGAAAACGGATAAAAATGAGATCGAAAGATTTTAGACCCACATCCAAAGACATGTTGGTGAAGTTGATTAAAAGCGTTTAATAAAAACAGCTTTTCCCTATAAAGTGCCTGCAAGAGTAGAGAATATTAAAAACAATAAACACGCCCTTTGCATAGCTATTAATGATGTAAAATTTGACAAATAAAAGTAAATCGTGACACAAATTCCAACAGAAATCAATTTATTTCCTTCCGGTTACACAATTTCTTTTATCGAATGACTTGAAATGTGGAATCTATGCCCGGAACCGGTATGAATTAAGCTCAGATGGATAAAAAAATTACCTATTTATACTGACCCAAGAAAAAACTAAAAATAGAGAGAATCCTGCGAATAACATCTCAAGTTGAGGGTAGGAAATTGAAAAGATAAGGAAAATATATTACTTCCGACAAGAATGACTTGTAAGCCTACGTTTTTAATGGTGACATTATCTTTTTGATTAATCATGGTAAAAGTTATTGAGTTTCTCGTATAATGAATTAATTGTGACGACAATCAACTATTTGCCAAAAACGAAGGAAAGTTTTTCTCCTTATTCCGTGAAATATAGCTTCTGACTATCGAAGTCATACGTTTCCTTCATTTTAATTTTCATTACTCTTTCGAATTTTTTGAAGATTATGGTTCATGTTGCTCGATTGGCTACAAGTTATTCGAAAATTGCACTTTAGGGAACCTTGAAAATATTTGATAACTTGGATGAATTGGATAACAAAATATAAGCGCATGCTCTTTGGTGAACTACGGGCTATAAACGCAGAATATGAGCAGTAGTTGGGTCTTTAGTATTTCATATGTAACTATAACAGCAAGGCAATACTTTTCCCTTTGAATGTGTATTTAAAAAGGCGTTGCAAATATAGGCATTGATTCCCCTCCTCACTAATAATTACTAAGAGGCACAAAATTCATCATATATATCAACTATTTTTCGACACTTTTAATATCCTCTTTTCACTACAAGATCATGTTTCATTCGTAGGTTTCTCTTTAAAAGCAACTCCGTTCATTTCTACCTTAGTTCTAAAGGTCTATGTTCCTATCTTATCCTATGTTCTCGTAATGGCCACGAAATTTCTTTAAACTCCTCTCCCGTTTTCCTTAAAGCATCAGAACAGTCTCACTCCGCTCTCAAAGTGCCTCTTTGCTCGTACCAAAGTCTTGTAGCTGCACGTCTACGAGCTGTTTGTTTTATCGCTGTTACTCTTCACTTGCTTAGAACTTCCTGGTTTTGAGAACGTCACAGCCGGCTTAAAGATTTCATCCCCGTCTGCAGAGAAGTAAACGCAGCAATTTGACTCTCCTCAATGGGAGTTGAAGAGCGTACTTACTTTAGAGCACAAGACTTGCAAAGTTGCTCTTCCGCTGTTTAATCCAACTAAAACATATACATCTTCTCCCTGTATCTCTCTATCTAAATCGATGGTAGCTATGACAGCCGCCTTAAATTTAATTCACCCAAGTATTTTATGAGACATAAGTATTTATTTTATAGTTTCCATACGACAAAGTCTAATAAGCTAGATATGATCGAACCATGTTAATAATCAAAGCTTCGCTATTAAGTTGAGTGCAAATCAAAACGCTTTAAAAATTAAGGCTTCACAAATATAATCGCAAATAAATTGCTCACCTATTATAAAAATGTTTACGTGGCCAATCAATTAAAAATCAACATGAAAAATGACTTATTTCGCGAAGGAATATTCGAACAGTTAATTTAACATACACATTAAATCAGGAAATAAGAAATATAAAAGTATAATTACACAAATAAGTATTGGAAATAAGAAAAATGTACTGATTCAATTATAACATATAAATTTCATGAGTGATTTGAAAACCAGGGATACACGATTTGGCGGCAAACTAGTTGATTTATTTATGTACGTGAAAATATATATAATAATTAGACTCCAGGTGTAGTGCATTTTTTTCCATTCTCAATAACTTGAATAATACAATTTCAAACTCCCTCTGAAAACTGTCTAAACACGGCATTAAGCATTCCATATTTGAGTTTTTAAAACTTATATACACACCATTTAGTTGAAAGATCTTAAGGCCGTTTTACATGGGGCTCTTTACTGCGCAGGCTGAAGCAGCTTCAGCTCTTCAGCCTGTGCGTTTTGTTATGTGTTTTGTTATGACAGTGACAAGGGTTTTTGCGCATTATTGTTTACATCGGTTTGCTTTCTGTTCAATTTACAAGGGAATGGCATGGATATAGAGGATGCAAGGTTATATTAACGCGTCCCCAAGAAGTTTTACTTTAAAGTAAAGTCGGTAACTACGGATAGATTTAATTTTTTGGGTAGACACTTCTCTTTTAAAATATTTCTACTATTTGAGTTTAAAAATTGTACGTACGATAATAAATCATGACATAAAAAATCTAGAGAGGTTTAACCCGGCGCACTTGATGACACTAATCTCCTGCGTTAGCGACTACCTACTACATATCATCAAGTTCCTGGTTGAATGTAAAATGAATTTAATGAGTGACAAATAAATAAATATGGTGAACTAAATTTAAGTTGAGAGGAGAATTAAGTAAATTTGCTATTAGCATTCTTGGTTGTTGTACGTGTACCTACTTGGTGTTGTCCAACACATTGTTTCAGCATTATTTGATGATCAATCCGAATTTTACCAGGATAGAGTGATGATCGATTGACAATTCAACGCAAAAGATTCTTAAAATACATATATCTGCTCAACTACGAAAATAGAGGCCGAAAGCAAACAAACATCCGTAAAAATACGAACTTTCGAAACCCTGACCCAAAATCGGGGGCTAACCTAACGCAACCAAAATACGATGGTAACAATTGTGCGAAATCTCCTATTTTCTGAAAACATAAGCTACTTTAGTATTTAATCTAGTTAATTAAGTGACGGCATAAACGAAATTTTATTATAATTAAAAACTTTCAACGGGAATCATCCATTTAAGAAAAATTATTATTTAGCATATTCCGGTTATCGAGAGCAATTTTCGTTCACGCTTGGAGAATCTAGGTGATTTTGTACATTAAATTTTTACTGTGCGAGCAATTACCTCTTAATAAATGTCATGCATTATTTCAGTAATTTACTAGAATGCATTAATCATCATTGCACGCCTAAATACCCCATTAATAGTTATTTAAAAATGCGATGTAACGGTAAGCGATCTCCCTTTCATCGGTAGAAATATTTAAATAATAGCGGAAGGTACCCGTTGAAATTCAACGGATGTGAAAAACATTGAACTTATTTTATAAGAAAGCCACAAATCCTGAAGAAAAACTGTCAGCGTGGTCATTTGAGCAGTTCGTTACCTATCTTGTATGTTGTGTTCGTTGTACCTAATGACACGATGACCGTTTTCCAGGTGCAAGGAGAGATGAGTGACTCCTGGTCCTCTCTCATGCACAGGAAACCCAAAAATGGGCCACTCAGACTCATCACTACTTAAATAGCACCCAGGTTGATAGACGGTCACCTCGTCCCTCCGGTTCTCTTGAGCCGTCTTCTGAGTGATTAACAGCTAGTTTGCTTCCCTAGTGTACATAACTATATTTGCATTCAATGACTGAATTTAGTTACGCAATTCAACGTTGATATGTGCGTTTGAGTGTCTTAATCAGGATTGGAGAATAGGGTGCAATACAGCGGTTGACAACGTCAAAAGGAGTATTTGCAGCAGCAGCCATGTTTATTTAGCCTATTAATCCTCCATCACCCAGAATGCGCCTTCGGCATAAAGGGTAGCCATAATCATTGGTTTCTGTTGCTAAATAAAAAATCTATGGTGATTCTTAGTGCACTAGCCGATTTTCATGCACGGATGTCGTTCATTGCGCAGAATTTCCGTTCTTCATTCGGGTAAGCAGCATGTAGTAACATTACTGTATATAGGCAGTATAATTACAGATATAAGTTTCGAAACAGATGGGTCTATATTTGAACCAGATTTATAGCTGGTTACCCGTCCGTAGGTTGGGTTAGGATGACAATTGTGCGGTTCTTATCGTAACCCGAGAAACACCACGGGGAGACGCTCATGAGACCACTGGTGGGCATGTCTTTGAGCATCCAAGTCTAACCTTTGTCGTTTTTCATGCAAGGGCTCAGTTCTCGCAAATACGACATTCCTCTTGCTTTAGAAGATTTTTTCGGGAGATTACTCTTTTTTCATTTATGGATATATTTTTAAGTCCAAGGAGGGGAAAAAGAGCGGCGAGTGAAAGTCTTGAATAGGCAATTCGATGATGGAGTGAATGTAAGTATTCTGCACTTTAACACTTTTAAAGGTAAATAAATAACTCGTATCGTTTATGATGTGGGAATTAGTCAAAAACAGTTCGCAATCATAATGAGAGGTAGATGGTTCCACTACGTGTAATACATCTGAGTATTACACGATAATAAACAACGCCGTATTTGTTGTTGCAACAAAGGCATTATTAACATTACTTTTCGCAGCACGTAAATATTCTTGCACGTTTAATTTCTTTATAAGTACCGTTTACTACGTAAGTGTTCTCTCATATACATGCAGTGCCCCGATGAGAGCTACTTTGAGAATAGACATTGAAGAGTATACTTGTTGTAAATATGCATTGAATATATCGATTACCACCCGAAGCAATCTATCATGGGGCCCCTGGGACTCTGGGCCCTTTTTTTTTAAGATTTTCTTTCTACGTGCTAGCATGGGCCTGCAGGAAAACTTAAATGCTAGAGGCGTGAATATCCTTTGAAAATCAAATCTCTGGTTGTCAAGGAAACATGCTATTGTTGATTTCAGAGAAAAATGTGAGCTTTTTCAGAAAAAAACATTATTTTCAGACAACTACGAAGCGTAAAAGAAAATCGATTGAAAAATGAAAAACTTAATTTATTCAACCATCCGATAAAAAATCTTCGCCCTTTATCTTGAGTGGAAGTATTTTTTAAGAGCAAACAATTAAACCACTGCACCGAACCCAATGCTTAATATGGACCACCAGGGGAGGACCCTTGGGGGCCCTGAGGGCTTTTTAATATAGCCCATGTTCATCCCATATACATTTTATCTCTACATGCCTAATTTCAGCTCAATCGGTTCATTAGTTTTTGCGTGATTGAGCAACAGACCGACACCATTCAATTTTTATATATTAGCATGATGATTAAAGTCTGCCATGTTATGGCACTAACAGCCTACAAATATCTCTCTCAACTCAACGCACAACAGCAAGAGCATGTCTACATGTGTATTTGTAGCAACAAACAAGTAATATTTTATTAAATAACAGTATAACATACGAGGTGCTTCACGGGCTGCGAGAACGCGGGCACCAAATTAGAGCAGGGGCTATTTTCCTCGCAGTCATTCATACAGTCGCGCAGGCGTCCGCGCAGTACACCGCTTTACATAACGTAATTTTCACTGCGAATGCATCCATACATCAGCCTGCGCAGTAGAGAGCCCCGTGTAAAACTGCCTTTAAAACTGAGCGGGTTTTCAAAATTCTGCATATTAAATTATACATCTGACAAAATGGGCAGACAACGGAGGGATTCGTATCCATGGTATGGCTGTTTAGTAGTACGGTTAAGGGGCCCACCTAAGCATATTGCAGTAAATATCCGAAACTCAATGCAATGACCGTTTTCAAATATTCGATTGCATAGATAATTCATTTAGGCAAAAATGTAAGTAATGTACAAGTAGGGTGCATCAAACTGGAAAATTATATGCATTTATTTTAATCCGGCAAAAAGTACATAAAACCATTCAAATTTATTCTTAAGGCGCACACACCAATCGTCGAACCATCGCAGTGCAAATTATCACTAGCACACTTTTCCTAATCAAAAACCAGTTTCCTTACGAAAGCTTTCTCTAACGAGCGTTCAATATGACATGTTGTCATTATTGGTATAAAGGCTAATCATGTTATTTCACGAAATCCTCTTGTTTTACAGCAAAGTTTAAACCTATTATGTACATTTTTAAGATTAAAATTATGGAAGTTTTCTCCGACTAGACCCATAATTTCCCAAAGTTTTTAAAACGCGGTTGCGCAAGAGATGTATTCCAAAGACAGCTTTCGTAATACTTGCAACAATCTCAATAAATATGAAACAATTTTATTAATGGTAGCCAAAGAGCAGTAATTTATGAGCAGACATTTTGGATGGACCTTCTCAGTATGTATGTAACAACTATAAAATTCATATTTTGCACTTTTTTCATATTATTTTCTTCATAGGTTTGAAAATCATCAGAAAAATCATTGTGGCAACGTGAACTTCTTTTGGACGAACGTGGAATATTGAATGTCACCGTATTACACCATGTTGTGGAATAAAGTAGGATATTGCTGAAAATTCCTTCCTATTCTCTCTCGTCCCGATCCGTTACTCCCTATTTTCCGGAAACAAACACACCTTTGAACTGAAATTTTTCCATCCCCAATTCGTCTCCTTTTACCATTCACTTTAGAGAGGAGACAGGCTGTTTAATTGCTTCCCCGAGAGACAGAAAAAAGAGGAGGGAATAGGAATAAAGGCTCGATATCCCAAGCAATCAATCCAGAGTGAGAGTTCAAAGCGAGGCCGCCTTGTAAAAGGCACCGTTAAAATGTTCTCCGAGCACTTTGTGACATCAGGACGGTCCCCCTAAATACGGACGAGGAAGCAAACGGGAAACAACGTTGACGACATAGAGAGTGCAGCATAAGAGAAAGTGAGAGACTGGGCTGTGCAGACACGCACCTGGGGGCGAAATTAAGGCTAGGAGTAGTCGATGGGAAAAACTTGATTGAAATCATTGAGTGGAAACTAGCACATCGGCAATTTCGCAAGAATGAAAAAGAACCGCAAGAAGAGCATCTCACAATACAGCAAGAAATCAGATTTATTTCAATAATTGACTAGTGACAATACTTAAGTGTAGAACTGCACCGCGGTTATCATGGTTATTTTACACCATAACAGCAGCAACATAAATTCTTATTAAAGCCGCTGTGCATCACGCATAGATCTTACAACAGAGAATTCCTTTTAGGAGATACCACAAGTCTTCCACCTCTCATTTGAAATAAGTCTAAGTGAAGACTTGAAGACTAAAATATGATACTTAAGAGCAACAGTCTGGATTATTTTACCATAACATGTACATAAAACAGTATGGGTAACATAGCCGTTGCGGTCCCGTGTTTTACACCGATCACAAAAATACAAGCAAAGTAATATAAGTGCAATAAAATATAGCATACCAATATACCTCAATAGTTCAAGGTTTTATAAAATGATGAATATGGAGACAATAACTGCAACCGATACAGAAAAAAACAGATATTTTGTTTCCGCGGTAAAGTTTGCGAAAAGCTAATATTGCAAAAGTTCCATCACTAATGTTACTCTAGTATGTATACACAGAATAATGAACAGAATAAACATATATACATTATGAAGCAAAAATATGCAGGTGAATAAAAACTTGATGTATTAAAATTGAAAGCATGACACATGTAGGGCACTACATGTGAGGCGTAGCCTACAGGTAATAGTACACCAAAGTTTCTCGTCATTGACAGACAACGCAAATAACTGAACAAATGTTATTGTCAGTGAAGATATTCCCGTGTGTGCAACTGGCAAATACACATAAGTACTTATAACTCGGAATCAAATTACGACCTTATCAAGGTTAATCTTTGTCACTTTTTGACTGCCATAAAGTAAGCTAGACGAACGGAAATGCCTGACTCTTTTGCCATTGCTTTCAAGAAGTGAAGGAAACAGGGGTTGTAATTACCAGAAAGATCATGAACCGGATAAACAAGCACATCCCACAGGAGAAAATTGTATATAGTCAAGAGATAAAGATTTAGACACTGGAAGGAGCATGAATTCTTCGTTTTTTAGAGAAACATATTAGCCGTAGCAAGCGATGTTCACATTGAGCACTGAAGGGCATCAGCAAAGTTACATAAGGATAGACAGGATGGATATTACACACATGGATATACAACACATAGGTGAGGAACAGAATAATGGGGAAATAGAAGGAAATTCCGACGAGGAGGACAGAGGTCAAATAACTAAGTTAGCTAAAACTACATATGCAACAGAAGAGCTATAAGGTCATAAAATAATTTGCAGAGGGAAGGGTTGAATGCAGGGCTACAGTGAACTAATATTAGAATTAAATGACTCATGGTGATGAAGGACGAAATTAACTGAGGAGGAAAGAAGAAGTAACTAAGGAAGTACGAATGTGAAAACTATAGTAGAGTTGGGGAAAGAGAAATGGAGTAAGGGTGAGTAAGGCTTGAAGGAATTGGGATTTAGGGCTGAAATGGTGGGAATGTTGAGGAGAATGCCGACTACGCAGGCGAACGCCATGGGGGCGATTAGATAAGGAGACAGTGGCGGAAGATGGGGGCCAAGGATAGAGAAGAGGGAGAACTGATTGCTTTAAAAGTAATTCGAAAGAGTAACATCGTCGATCTATGGGAAAGGGTTCGCTTTCTTTCACTCTGAGATCCCTAGTAATAAAAGTGGGGCCGATTATGGCTTAGTAAATCGGCTGATGATCACGGCTGGCCAGGCTGCAATGACTGAATTGGAAAAGGGATTAAGTTAAGAGATAACAGCGTAGGAAAGACACGAAAAAGACGTTATCGTTGAGAAAATTGAGAATGGGAAATGGTCCAAATCAGATTTCAATGTATAAAAAAATACAAATTGTTCAGTTAGAGTTAATTGAAAAATTCGAAAAGATTTGGATTTATAAAAATTTGAAAATCATGAGTGTGTCTAACAATTGCAGCGAATTTAAAAGATAAAAGACGTGAAAGACGATACACGTATAATTTATTTATGATCTCTACAAACCCCGAAAAACTAGTTCTCTTTCGGGATTCCAGGCAATGTGGAAGCTTCTTTTGAGCAATAAATACTAAAAACTGCAAAAAAATATAATATCTCCATCCTACACAAAGTTGTACCGGTCTTCTAAGGGCCTTTCGTCTGAAAAAATTACATTCGACAAAAATGCTCTAAAGTGTAGCATTGGCATAAAACAGAACCAGACATGAAACCGTCTAATGTAAATAAATATGTTGCAGACCACTAAATGAGTCCTAATTTGTTTAAATGTGATCTAGGCATTGGATTATCTTTACAGCGTGAGTTCTTCAATAATCAACATTTTAGGCCCCGTGTAACTCCTGTCAGTTTGAACGCAGACTGCATGAATACACAGGAAAACAAATTACTTACAAACCAGAATATCAGGGAAAATTGTGAGTATATTTACTCAGTAAGCATCAAATCTACTCTAGTATATAGAGTGATAACTATCGTTACAACATTTTAAGCTGGCGAAAATTTGACCTATATGACATATATGTTTACAATAATTCTGTCGCAGTTAATCAATTGTAATGATATCAGGGATAAGCGGTGAGAAGTTCATTATTTATTTTAAGATCAAGTTACATTAAATGTCCCGACAAAAACCCTACGAGCTAGAGTGATCAAAAGCCTTTTACTAAGGCTATTACATTCCTGAGCTAACTTTTGTACCAGCTCCGATTGTCCCACGGACATTAAAAATACACTCTTCAATCAGGCAACTAATCTATAGGTGGTGAATTCATGATCCAGTTCCCACAAGTTTAGATGTAGTCGTCGCTCTGAAGTCGGATGACGATGGGATAGTGTCAACTCCAATTTCAGCTACCTTATACTGCACTTAAAACCTGTCTACGGCTATTTGTAAAAGCAAATTCACGAACAAGAATTCCACCATTTTGCTTCTTTCTCCGACGCTATTCTCGATTTTTAACAAGTGGTTCGTGTCAGGTAACCTTACATTAAGAGAAACATTATCATAATTGTTCCTTCTCCGGCATTCTAACCGGGACGAAAGAAGTTAGCCAGTCTTTAACTAGCCCTGGTCGTCACCTGTTAATATAACTTTGGAAATTCCACACTATTTTCAATAGACAGCACCTTGACCTGGTCTAACGCCTTTACGTCATTCTCAAGAAAAAAATGCATCTAGCAAAGGCTAATTTTCACTTGTACAGTTTTAAGCATAAGGAGGGGAAGGATGTAGTGGCTGATCAAAGGTGGTAAAGATTTGTAAATGTTTAAGGTGAAGAGGACAAAGCACCAGAATAAGGGAAAATAAATAGAAATACATGCTGGAGGAGGCGTGTGGTACTTAGAAAACTGTGGAATTAAAAAAATGGATAGTAATATACAAAGTTTATTCGTTTAATTATGCTTAGATTCCACAGAGCTGTTTTGCTAACTATTCAAGGCCCACTATACCTAGTTTCCACTGTTATTCTTAATGCTAGCAAAATTAATAAAATTCTAATAATTTTCCGTAGGTTTTTGCACTCTTTCACATCCAACTTCTTTACTCATTTATCTTTCACCTTCTTCTTACCGTTCTTCACGTCCACTTTAACTGGCATAACCGCCCCTTATCAAGACCCCGACGCGAGAAACCTTCCCGTAGCCAAACAAGCATCCGCATCCCGCGACTTATCTTCCTCCCAATTCCCTCTGTTACCAGCCCCTTCGTTCAGTCACTTTCCCCCAATTCTCCCCCTTTCCCTTGCGGCAAACTCTCCGCTCCCTTCACCCCCCCCCCACCCGTCCGTCCCTTATCTGCCCCTCATTAAGGCCGCGGTCATCGTGATAACCCCTCCGTTCATTCTATTCCCAAAATCTTTCTGGGAGGGAGTCCCACCATTCCAATCAGAGATAGTTACGAGCCATCGAGCTGGACGACACGCTTAAAATTCTCCAACGATCGTCGCATCCAATTCGGGAAAAGCCATCCGCGCCTGTTTGACTTGCACCTGAACGATGGGAGTGTTTTTGAGCCAAATATTGGCAAGCTTGGTGAGTGAATCCTGTTTATTTCAATTAAAACCAAATTAATAGCTTGAAGGTACCATTTATAAAATGATCCTCGTTCGATGATACCGGTCCGATAACCGATAAATTCGAGTGTAATAATATTTGGAATACAATCATAATGTCAGCTATTCTACACAAAGTACAGCCTCTAGCAGTGAACGCTAATATTCCCATCATCTTTACTGAAGCTACATTGACCATTAAATGCAAGTAGACGCAACTGAAAAGCTAAAATTAACGAATTATGTGTGATAATTTAGGCGAAGTTCTTACAACATCATAGCTTGGAATAGATCTACCCAACGTGACATAACGTAATAGTTCATCGGCTGCTTTGTCCATACAATGTGTCCTGAAAATATACAAAGCATACAAACTGAAAACGTTCACCAGAAATTATACAAAGTATTACGCTCCAGGCATATTTCATGGAGATATTTCACATCTAGTGTTCCAAATGAATGTAGACCGCAACGTGAAAACAATAACTGGCAGAGCACAGTTAAATTCCATTTTCAGATAAATCTACTGTTTAACCGAGAGCACACGGATGTTTAGTCAACCGATGAATGTAATAAATTTTGCATAAAAATACGCCAAATACTCTGACATGCAATGCATACAATACGACATCAACTCCTATCTGTAATTCCAAACAACCTTTGTTGCACTTCAGAAAAGGCAGAATATTTCAAAATTATTTGCCTCATTGCTTCAAAATCTTTTAAGCCTTATTTAAGTTAGGTCTTTGCATAACAACAATAAAGCTCCTCAACATGCTTGAAAGGAACTGCATAAAGGAAATACGAATAATAATAGAGCAAAACGACGAGAATAATCCCTGAGGATAAAATAATTACACAGTAAATATGTATTAAATACTTACGTAATAATTATGATAAGATAAAAACAATTAGTTCATTTAAACGTCAAATAATATCCCTTAATAAATCATTGTAATTTATATTAATGGAAGTGAGAAAATATATCTTTTTATTCAGCGAAAATATCGACCTCATAGGTTATGGTAGAATAGTCATGTGTATTAGCATAAGGCTGACCGAAAAATAGTTATTTATCCTAGCTTTACCGCAGTATACTTATGAAAAATAGTGAGCGAACTGGCAACTTTGAATATACTTGAGGAAATCAAAAGGATCATGCTAGTAACGATGTGAGACCCTTTTGACGTACCCAGTGACTGCCTTCAAGCTCTCTCTCCAACACAAAAAATATTTATCGTTGACCAGCAATACAATTATTGAAATATCATTTCTAACTATTTGGAGATAAATTCTGAATTCAATTCTATTCAATTAGTTGAAAACCGTGTTAAGGCTTTCAAGCAAGTTATTCACCAAGGTATGCGGATCACAGCTCATGCTAATGGAATTCCTCTTTAATGCGTGACCGAAGCGTTAAATAGTAACATTTTTTCGAATTGAATAAAACCATTTTTCGAAATAAAGCCATGCAAAAGTAGTCCTACAAGTTCTATGGTCACGAACTTTTCATAGTATAAACGTTTGATCCACATATATATATATATATATATATATATATATATATATATATATATATATATATATATATATATATATCGCGGCATATTAAATTGACTTTTACTATAAAAACTCTGGAAATATTGAAAATTTTCTTTTTTACAATATAAATTTTAATTAATATATTTAATGGTCTAGAATACAAAAATATAATATCGACCAAATTCATTTTCGACAAGCCATCATTCATATTCAAAACTAGTGGACTTCAGAGAAATCTTAACTTTTAGCTAAATTTTCCTAAAATAGTTTTCTTATGATTCATAAAGCAATGCTACAGTATCTCAATCACAAAACGTCTCATCACAATTAAAAATCCATGTGTGTCCTAGGAACTAAGTAATTTTCAAGTCAAATGCTCTAATAATTGCCACATACCCTAGTAAAAATATATTTTAAACATCCCATAGTCCAAAGTGTTTTTGGAAAGACAGCAAAAATTATTCGAGTAAAATTTACTAGTAGTTTCTCAAAAACAAGATTCGCATTCAAAGAGTATAAAAATCCCGTATTGCACAAACGTACTTAACATGATACGATAAATTTATGACAATAATTTGTTTTTAATGGAAAGAGTAATTCGATTACCGGTTCTCCTGTACTTAGGACCATAGAAAACTTTACATTATGAGTAACCTTATCTCAAAAGAAATTCAATGCCAATTTCTTAGGCTGGACTTGATCCTAAAGCTATGTGGGCCACCGCCTCCCTCCCTCGTATTTACAGCAAGCACCAAAACCTCACGAGATATTTGCGGTAGAATTGAGAGTAATATAGATACTTTGAAAACCTAGAAGAAAAATAAATATATATGTTTTCTCAGGTTAAAAATTCCAGCAGAGAAGTCAGATAGGTTGTCATTCCGGATGATAAAAGCCTTACTTTATGGCTACAACGCCGCTAAAACATTTCTCCAGCATTGGGTCATTTAGGATAATTTGGAGGATAAAATTAAATGTTTAACTAATCTGAATCGATTCTGGAGACGCATTAAAGTGGTAAACATGTTCTCTACCACGAGCATACGAACAGAACACCAGACAAATAGTGGCGTCAATTTGTTTTTATCGAACGCGAGCGCAAGTAGATTTATGGGCATAAGCGCGGTGCTGAGATAACCAATGGACTCATAAATCTCTTTCCTGCAAAGAAACGCTTTACCTTTAAACTTTATGGACCAGCTAGGGGTCTGGGATTTCGTTGTGGCTAAGATAAAAGGTGGAAACAGTGAAAAGGTCTCATGCTGGCGGGATAAGGAAAGAAGCTGAGCACGATGGTTGGCACGCTTCCAGGTCCCTTTTAAATTTTTTATATGGAACAAGTAGGGGCAAGGGCAATCACGAAACCACCATGGTGGACCGAGGTGCTTTTTTTAAGCAAGCAGCGTGCATATAACGACGAGGTTACGCTCTTAGATGAGAAAAATAGCCTTGAGATTTTTCCTCTAGAGAATTTTTGAAGGAATTCATGTATTAACCTGGATGAGGTTTCATTTTTTCTCCCGACACTTACCTGTATGGCCCTGAGGAAGTATGGCAGATGCAGGATGCCTTAACGCTCCTGCATTCATGTCCTATTCTTTTCAGCACTACAATGTGCTGTACGCGCCGGGATAGAGTCATAAAGTTTGATAAATACGCGAAATTCGTAGTAAAAATATCATTCATCTGGAAATGCTCCCAGTCCAGGGTAATGATTATATCAGAATGGTTTTTTCACCTTCTTGTCTCCTAGTCGGTGACTTCCGCTCAAGTTTAACTGCTTGGAATTTGCCAAATATGCTCCACATTTTAGGTAAGACGTATTTTTCCATGGTTTTTCTTGCGTTCTTATTCCCCTTAATTCAGGTAAATCTGTATTTTGTTCTAAACAGATACCTACATCGTAATAAAGATAATCCAGCATATTACAGCTGCGGCAAATTGACCTTAAAAATTGCTTCAATGAATGAGTACTTTCGGGTAAAATGAACGTTTTGACAGCAAAGAAAACATACGATATGGTAAAGTAATGCAATCTCTTTGGAATGGAGTACCTCAAGGACCTGAAGAAGTTAAAATATTGAGTGAAAATGCTCTTACTAAAATTGGCAATCAACTGGTAAGTTATCCCCATGTTCGGAATTTTATGTTGGTCTCTGATTTCTGACTTTTGGAAAGATTCCACTCTCCATTCCCTAAGGACATTCATTCCCATAGTTATCATAAAAATGATAATTTTTAACGATAAAGTTTCGAGCTAATCCATGGAAGTCAATGTTAGGACTGAGATTGAATTGATAGAAATATTCAATTGAAATAAAAAGAAAGACATTATCGCATTCACATTTAGAAACAACAGTATTTGTAAGACTGGAGAAAACTATGGTAAAAATTAATAGGCTTGCACTGATTAAACATACAGTTTAGTTAACTTTTACAAACTATGCATCGCAAGTAATTTAATAACGACTTGAGCACAAAATAAACCTAGTTAATCTATGTGTATGTGCTAATATTCCTTGCATTAACTACCCGGGTTTCTTACACCCTTCTCATCGCAAATATTAGGTAACATACAATTCAATGGGGCATATTCTCGCAGGGGTAACGCGGTAGTTGTTTCGATGAACTACATGTTAAATAGATTTTTTCAATAGAACTCTATTAGGTAGTATTTAAAAACTACCTATGGTAAAACAAAACCGTACCTATAATTATAACCATTTTAATAAATCATTGATGCGAACTAGTTACTACAAAACTTGTTATATTGTTGAATATGGAGAGCATATAATAAATTACAGAACAGGAATTATGTACTTTTAGGGAAAAAGAAGAAATATTAATTGGCAATCTTAAATAATGCATAAACGCATGGGTGCATTCATTGGCGTTTTTCTCAACAGCGCCACTCAGCGCCAGCGGGGAGGGGAAGCAACCTATACAGACGTCATAACATCACATTCACTAAAAAAACACGGATTTTGCAGGAGAGAAAATATCGGCAAGATAATCGAAACGTAACTCATCATTCACAGTTAATGACAATAGTGCACGCTTAAGTGCATTCTTCACCATGTGTACTGTCTGATTCTAGTTTCTATTAGATAAAATCTTATGGTTATAATACACACTGATAATCATTTAACCTACGTTGGTTTTCATCAAGTTCCCCGCATGGTACATACCACAGCCAACTCACAATCCATTCTCTTGCTTGATTGGAAACCTTTCAAGTGAGAAATTAGACAAAGTACAATAAGCCCCAAATATTTGCTAGCTATCCTTGATTAAACTGTTTTTTTTTAACAACCATAGTTGAGAAAAGTTCACACTCTAACTGATGTTAGTTGATCTCGTGTCAACGACTTGACTTTAAATTATTTTCAGCACGGGTCGGAAATTATCCCACCCCCGAAGTTCAGCTTTTCATTAGTGATAACGCAAAACAATTTTTGCAATGCCAACTAGCAAAAGTTAAAAGTAATGCTCATGATGAATAATTATTTACTGTGTGCTAACTTATTTTGTTCTAAACCGATCAAGGTTATAAAGCGTGGTCGGTGAAAAAAGTGC
Organism: Pyrrhosoma nymphula; assembly: GCA_963573305.1. NCBI lineage: Eukaryota > Metazoa > Arthropoda > Insecta > Odonata > Coenagrionidae > Pyrrhosoma > Pyrrhosoma nymphula. Next base: position 90,825,696 of record OY754330.1, read on the forward strand.
ACAAACGCTAAGGTTTCTTCCCTAATAAGTGCTCGCTAATACAGATGTCTTACCTTAATAATGACACTAATGTGTTGAAACCTTGATCGGTAAATAAAATAAGAGTTAAAATAGTACAGTTAATAATTGATCACTCGGAACGTTTGCCCATTTGACGAAGTGACGCCTCAATTTACTTCTTACGGAAAAAGGTAATGAAAATCGCCATAAATCATTCTGTGATATTTAATTTCAGTTCACATGAATAAAATGACCATTTAATCATCTAACCAACGCTTGAGTACAGCGTTTTTAAACCAATATTCCTTATTATACAAGTATGATTCATTTTGGCTTATATGACTTTAACTCAGTTCAAAACCGTTGGAAATAAAGGGTCTTGGAAATCATTCATATTAACATACAACCTACTAGATGTTCCATGATCGGCACCAAACACACCATATTACACCGATATTATTTCTATTCATAATTGAGATCTCATAGCCTTAATTGCAGCTATCCATATTTATAAGTTCACTCGGGCTCCTTCTGTTTTTCGCACATAATAGAGATGCAACGCAGGTTTATTATCCAATTTCCAGAATTATGGTCCTACACCAGGCAGATATTCCGGATCATATTCGAAGGTTTAGGAAAATAAAATTCTCTACATGAGCAAAAAATGGAGGAATAATCCACATGATGTATTAATATGGACATCACTAGCGAAAAAGAATTTTTTCACGTGAAATTAACACTTGATGGGCAACATAAAATCTTTATTTTTATTTTTATACATTATATATACGCAATGCAATTTAAGCTATTTTTCAAACCTGATGAATAACATTCATGGATATATATAATATCAAACGGTGATTGAATGAATAACGTATTTCTCATTTGATCGGCAAAGCAATTCACGCAACCTAGCTCCACGGAACTTGTCACGAGCAGCTTTGATGAACTTGTCATGAGCAGGTAAAGGCACGCAATATCTGAGTTATATACCTATAAACTGAAAAATTACTTCCATTCACAAACGAAGATGATAGTCTCAGTCTCACCTTCACAGAAACTATACACACACATATAGGACACTAATGGTATCAAAGAAATTTCCTAAAAAGGGTTATACAAAATATAACCACAAACTAGATGCAACAAAGAGTGCTCGTGGGCACTTTTCGTTCTAGTGAGGATAAACCATTTATTCCTCATCCAATGGAAGTATAACTCCACTACCTATAGTTTTTGTGATACTAAAACTTCTACCAATACTAGTACTCTATTTTCATCAATTTCGATTGAGAAATTTGATTACTGCATCAAGACGCATTAAAGAAGTATACATTCATTACACATCTATTCTTATCTCTCTCCAATGGCGCTACAGCCCTAGTTACGCTCTGGCCTCGTCAATTTTCCGTCACCATTCATCTTGGTCTCTTGACTGTTCTCTCCAGTTCCTGACCCCAAGTAGGTCTCTTGGTCCATGCTTACGTTATCTTCTCATCTTGCCCTTGGCTTGCCCACTGGTATCTTTCCTCCCACACTCTCAGTGAAGATTTTTATTTATTCTTATACGTCATCATAATTTCTATAGATTTACCTCTTGCTTTGATGCACTTAAAATTTACAACAGTTATTCATCTTGACAAATAGCTTCGTATTTTTATACTTCGCCTCAGTTTTGGAAGGAAATTATTTAGCGCAGTAAATTATTGAGATACTATTATCAAGATTATAAATGGGTCACAGAATTGCTATCATCACTAGGTTGTTTGTAAATATAGAATTATATGTTTATTCTTCAATATAATGCTTACATATCAATCTTATACCTACCATGGCATAGTCTCTAGTTACTCGCCGTGCTCGATTATATAATACAAAACAATTTTTCTCTGCCTGTTTTAGTACGGATGGGCAAAATCTCACCTTATCCTTCCAATCATAACCCTTAATACCAAATATAGAAACGCTTTTGCAATGACCGTAAAAATATCGATAGACGCTATATCATTGGCTAGGGAGAAAAACTGACACTTTCCCGTGGAACACCTCAATCATCTCGCACCGACTGTTCTGATTATGGTAAGGTACATTTTTTGCACTGCAACATGTGGATACGTATTTGGCGGATTAGGCTTAATCATCAATGCTAACAGTCAATCATCGCAAATGCTACTTCCTATTTCTATCCACTGCCGCAACCACTTGGGAGAACATCCGCCATCATCTCCGAAATTGGAAAAGGCTCTTTAATCACTCTCGATTTGTTTCTCGCTAGCGTGAGAGCTCTTCGGGCCGAAACGAGCTCATCCAACCGGAGAAACTCGGGCTCCTTGATTCCACGATTAAGTAGGATTATTTTTTGGGAAATTAACACATAAAACTAATCAGTCTTCGCAAATGTATATCAAGCGCACTCTATCTACATAGTACATAATATGCCATGGAGCCACTTCCAAGGTGGGTGGGTGTGAATTAAAAAAAAACAAAACATGCACTAAACTGCATTCTACTAAAGTTTCTGACATTCAGAGCGTAAATGAATTACGCTAATGCATGTATGGATATGCATATCGGAATGTATAATGTATATAAAGCGTGCGAGAGGAGCTGTAACTTTATTAGCTAATTAATAAAAAAGACATGTGCAGCACCAACCCGCTAGGCCACCTATCGAGCATTTATTAGGGTCAGTTGGACGCCATAACAGTCACTACTTTTCGCGGAAAAATGGAATTTTTAAACCTTTCCGTTTGGCAGCATAATTTCATGATCATAGTCCAAATGACCGTACAATGCCTATGTTTAAAACCTTTTTCTGAAGTCAGCATTTAGACCTGATTTAGACTTACTTGAAATGATAGACACTAGATTCCCAAATAGGTTAACACACCCACGAACGCAATTTCCACTCTTGGCACGGCAGTATTCCGGCGAGACAACAAATGGATTAGCCAAGAGCGGCAGCCTTAGCAGACTCGGCATCCTTGCCCACACTCTCCCATCTTCTGCCCAATAATACCACCGAGTAAGAGACCCATTCAAATCGGAGCTTACTAAGTTCCCTTCCCTCGCAGGAAGAGATAATTTCCGTAATGCTGAGGTCATCTTCCATCGGTCTCTCCTCCACACAAAACCGAAATCCGCAAATCCACTCACCCTTAGCGAGAGCGGGGAGGTCCAGGGGATATGGCAACTGGGTCAGCGGCGTTGCGTTGGAGAGACGGAGGCAGGGACGAAGAGAAGGTAAAAAATTAGGACCCTTGCTCTTAAAAGTGCTCGTCACGGGAATGGACACATTGAGTGATCCGTTCACCTTTAAGGTGACAGGCAGGGGGAGGTGAGGCTTGGGGGAAGGTGGTTGAAGTGGAAGGGAGGCCATACGGTGGAGAAGAAGAGGGAGCAGAGGGGATATCGTTTATCTCACGGCGGCACAAGACTACGGAGTTACACCGACCAGCAGTGTTCACCCCCTCCCGTAAGTCCTCCAAACTCCGCTTTCCTCGCCCTCTCTCTTGTTAGCTGTTTCTCTCCGAGGATTGCCTCCGGGAAGGTTGATGAAAAGGGAATGAAGAGAACATGATGAAGGAAGGGTGTGAAAGAGAATGGTTGGAGATGAGTTGAAGAAGCTAAAAGCTTGTACTACCCAGTTTGCAAGGGTGTACTGTAACAAGTACCCAAACTCCTTGTCATGAAAATTCTAAATCACAGAGCAAACTAAATTTCTGCAAGTTTGCTAAGATATCACATTTATTTGAACCTGGTGAGACCCTTTACATAATCGTCGGCCTCATACGTGCACTAATCTGATCGAATGCTAGGTTTCCTTCCAGGTTAAATGAGACCGCAACTGCAATTGAAGTGAATGAGACCAGGTGATGTGAAAAACGATGCACTGTTATAACACTTATTGCTATAATTAAGTTATTAAGTCCATATTTTAGCGATTATCTCTATAGCAGTGTCATCTGGCGCTATAATTACTAAACTTATGAAGCCAGAGGTATTTTCCCAGTGCGGATACCGCACGGATAATATTAAAACAAGTCATCAATTTTCTAAAACCATTATGATAGGGCTTCTATCACATTAAGAAAGGTATACCTACTCTTTTTTCAGATCGCGTCCATCCCAATTAGAATTATATAGGTATTGCCACATATCCTAAGAACAAGGAGGGAATATTTAGATAATTATTTATTTTCTCCACTTCAGCAAGCCTACACGTATTGTTCCTTTGGAATATTGTGAATTTCACTTTCATTGAGTTTATATTATGACCGTAGATGTGGTTTGAACTATTGGTAATTTGTAACTCATCATTTTCAGTGGCCATCAGAAACCACGCATGAAATAACTATCAGAAGCAAATATAAATATACGCAACATTACGCCGGAAACCCAATTTCCGCTTTTTATTTCCATTCTCACGCTATTATTCTTGTTCTGTTTACAGGCATATGGACTAAAAATCCCCGATTTTGAAAATTTCCATCCCAATTTATAAATACGTACAGATTCGGACAAAGGATAAACCTATGAACCATTTTTGAATCCTTTTGAAAAACTACACCTAAACCCATTTCCTATAAGCTTAATGTACATACAACACCCGTGGGGTTTTAAAGAATATGATTTATACAAAACATGCGCAGCAACGTCGCCAGGCGTTTTTAAGGAAGTGCAATACCGAGATTATTATAGCATGCATACAAGATAATTTTTTTTTACTTTTTCTTTTTTCGGGAGAAATCTTTACAGCTTCAATGCATTTACTCACAAGCAGACATTCATAGTGGCGCATGAAATCACTAGTTGGCACAACTGATATCTTTGTCCTCAGCAAAAAGATGTGCTTGTCTTGTCCGATACTAAGGGAAGTCGTTAAAACGCACACATCAACAGTCACTAGAAGTTCCAGAAAAAGTCTGCTGCTATAACTACGCCATTTTAAATTGTTATGATACTTCAAAAAATTTCGCAGGGCATTTTCTATGAGGCAATTATGGAACTGAAGCAATGAATTCCGTTAAAATCTTTTCTGTTGATAGAATACATCCAAGAAGAGAGGAATATTACGCTTTAAATTATATTACCTCCCAGAAGTACTCAACTAACAACTTAGTCGAATTATTTGAGACCGTTCTTCTATAGAAATTCAGGACATTCGCGCGTTTGAAAACTCTTTCAAGCCACTCCACAGTTATATTTTTATTTTTCATACATGCTTGCTGGGATATGACGAGAGCAGCGATAGAAAACCATTTAACGTTTCCGCTTCATATGGAGCTCCCAAACACACAACAGGAGTTTGTCTCTGCCGTTAAGAAAGACACCGTACATCCACCACCTTTACGTCAAAGTAAGTTGACCAAAGCAAGAAAAACTTGACTCGGAAAATGTTCTTCTTTTTGGAAATAAGACGGAAAACATGAATGTTTAGCTGAACATGAGGTGAGGAAGTAGGCAGAGGGGGCAAGCGGGTGGAGGAGGAGGAAGTCAGGTGAATGACAGCGGATAGCATGCGAGGGCAAAGGGATGGATCGAATTAAATATTTCTAAGAAAGATGGGAAAGACCAGGGTTAAGTCGAGAGTCACTCGGGGATTACAAAAAAAGAGGATAGGAATGAGACTATTAAAAAGGTAGCCCAATTACGGGGTGGATTTTAGTCGCAAGGAAAAGAGACTAATGGAAGAGGAGAAGGGAATCCTGAAATATATTTAGATCCTCGCCTAAAGTGTGGATAGCGGAAATATAGCGAAAGAAGTGTTACTCACGCGATTCAAAAGAGAAATGAGAAATAGCCGAGGGGACTTCAGTAACGCGGCACTCTCCAAACTCCTCCAAAACTACCTCTTCGTGAAAAACAAAGGCAAAAATGGATAAACAACAGCATACCACCTCGCGAGCCGCCACAGAGGTGTCTGACAAGGGGTGTAAGGACACCATCCATGAAATGGGAGGTGATAGAGAAAAGGAATGGGTATAGGATAGAGTTGAAAGGTATGCTAAAAATGTATCTTATGTTAGTGTCGCGCTGTTTTTGTTAAAATCACTAATTGGGCGTGGAATGAAGGTATTTTTGCGCATATCAGTTCGGCAGCGTCTCTCTCTCTCATTTTGTCTCCTCAATCACTCATAGAGACATCGTACGGGATCAAAATAATATCCTCCGTGTCATATTGAAACTTGAATCACCTGACCTTTTCAAGTAAACTAAACCTAGCGTGTAGCCTCCGCATCTCTAACGGCTACCTGCCTCGTTTTACCATCAGCTGCGTAACACTTTCTGTTCACTCGAAGCAGTGTTTAACGAAGCAAGCGGCTTTACTATTTTTATTACTATTTTAGTACTTTACTATTACTTTTACTGCGGCTATGCGGTCTTTCTGCATATAATTCAAAATACTTGCGGCGTATTCGAGATGTAGCTTAATCAAATCAATGTAGCAATCCGTTTTCACTTTTTCATCAGAGAACCTTCCTACTACTCGCTTGATAAATTCTCGATTCTTTAATTCAGCGCCGCAGAGTTTCTTATCCGTTTCCGTCAATGAATGTGACAAAATAAAAGTGGAAAGAATATCGTGAATTAACACGGACGTTTTCCTACGACACAAAAAATAAGAATTTTAACGTCTATGAGTTAAATACTTTCACTATGAGAAAGACGAACACAGCTAAATACGGTGTACTAACATAGTTTAACCCGAGAAATGTACACGAAATGTCCAAGCAGCAACATTCCCTGACTCTTTCCAAAGGTCTCTCCTAAACAAATCACTTTTCTTCCAAGCCTTAAAAGCTACGGCGGGTATTTGATCATGGTATTTATTCAACAAATATTATAGCGAGAAAAGGGGTTCTCATTCTTTTAGTTCTGACAAATCTCTAATGCAAGCATTTTCATGTCAAATATTTTCCATCATTACCCTCGCGCAGAATCTCAGCAATTACAATTAATCAATTTGGTATAACTGGTAACCACTAGTAGATGGATTATTCAGTGATAAATACAATGTCACCTTGCACCTCTTCAATTCCTTTGAATACGACTGATTAAGTAAAACAAAAGATCATTTACTGGAACTAATAAAATTAAATAATTGAGTTACCAAAACTATGTTCAAAGGAAGAAACCTAAGTACAGCCAGTTGTTTGCTAAAAAGTAAATAATCAATTTTTGTATTCAAGCTCAAGGTAAAAATGTCAAGCCTTCTCTTGAATAAAGGAAGCAGATACCAATGGCATTCGGAAAATATTTTTTCTGCTTTTATGAATTATTACGTAGAGGTATTGCTTAAAATAGTCCACGGTATATTCGATAAGTCAAAACCTAGTCTACTAAATATTGTATTATTCCATTGATAGAATTGTTTGCCGAAGCTCAAGTACTGACAAAATGTACATAAAATAACACCATTGCAAACAGTCGACGCACTAGCGACGTTCATGGGCCTTAATCAACTCTATCTACTGTTGATCTACTGTTTTTTCACTCCATAAACAAAATGGGATAGAGAAAGCTCTAAGAAGAAAGAAGGGCAAAAGAAACGGAATATTTAGTGGGAGGAAAAAATCACGTGCAAACAGATAGGAAGTGAAAGGGAATGGGATCCATAAAATAAGTCGGGAAAACTTTCATGTAGATAAACGAGACGATGATGAGAAGGGAATAAACAAGGAAAAGAATGGCCTGCCAATCGAAAACAAATTTTAAAAATGCAGAAATAAGGTAGAACATCTGGCATAATATTTTTTAAATAAAGCTGTGGAAAACTTCAAATTTTATAATAAAAAAATTTGTTTTTACACATGGTTAGAACTAATATTAGAACTAATTGCGAAACAAATATTTGAGACCTATTAATGGATGCTTTCGAGAAGTTCACAAAAATATTTCTTTAAACCAACGCTCCTCAGTACAAAAGGAGATAAAATGTATAGGTACCAGAATAAGAAAATGAATTGTTTAATAAAAAATGTGATAAATAACACTTTCTGGAAAAAAAGGAGAAAGTAAGAATCATTGTTCGAAGCAATGTAATCTATGGAGCTAAGTAATTCCGATGGGCAGAATTTATTAATGGTGGGAAGAAATCACGGTTCATCATCATAAAAAATGCAAAGAATTGCAAAACTTGCCACGCCCACCAGTTACCGCGAAAACGTATGAATTTACGGATAAAAAAACCTCACCTAACCTGGGATATCCTAGTCCAGGCAATTGATATTTTTTTCTGCGAACCTCACTCAAGAATAAAACAATATACAAACGATGCCCATAGTTACATAAATTAATTAATGCTTATGAATAGCACAAATGTGGTCAACACAGTGAGTGCTCTGCATTAAATATATTTTTGGAAGGCGTAGGTGAATAATACAACGATAATTAAGGGAAGCAAATAAAATTTTACGAAGTTTTCACGGGATAATGAAGCACTCACGCACACACGTGACTTCCGAAAAATCTTCAGCAATAATCACGGCTTCTAGTCATAAAAAGTTTTGGAACCTAAAATAAAATAAAGTTGCCAACCCACCGTGGTACAAATGAATGGAGAATGAGGGTGGGGAGAAAGAGAGAGGAGGGAGGTGTTAGAGGTTGAAAAGTGGAGAAAGAAGAGAGAGAAAAGGTGATTTAGCCGGCAATGGGAGGGAGGGAAAGGAGAAAAGGGAGGAAAAGGAGGAGACTGGAGCAAGGGAAGCATGCGGGAGACATCAGCCACCTGAAGTGGAATCCTGAGGCGGAGGACGAAAAAAATATATAAAACGATTAAAAAATGAAAGCAAAGCGAGGGTGCAAATAAAGAGGATATCTCGTTCCACTGGGCTGGTTTGGCACGGTCTGAACGTGATTTTGGGCACACTTCAGGCAGATGTGCGTGGACTGCTGCAGTCAGTCCCTCCTCCACGGAAGATCCTCCTCCAACACCCAGCGAGCAAATAGCCCGCAAATCCTTACCCAAGCCCTCACACTTAGTTATGGGAAAAAACATGCCCTTCGCGAACGTATATATAAGGGCGATAAGAGATTTCATACAATGATTTACATAAACATGAATAGAAAGAGTAATATCCTAAATTAAAATATATTTTCAAATTATCACTGCAGAAGGATGTGCGTAGACAGGAGACTTTTAAGTGGCTTTGGAGAAAGATGGAGACGATGCGCTTAGAGAAGAACTTCGGAGAAGGCAGAAAATGTTAATAGGGTCGAGCTCATCACATAATTATATGCTTGAGAGGGTGATGAAGAGGTGAACTATAGATAGGCTTGGAGAATGAATGAGACTTTTAAATGAAATGAAAAAGAAAAAGTATGTTCGAACAACAGTTTTAAGACGGATTTGTTAAGAGAGAACCTACCATGTATTTGCTTCAGTCACAACGAAGATGACATTTATTATTTGCTTATATATTAAAAAAGCTTTCAAAACTAATGAATTATGCTGTATAAATTATCGTAAGATATCTGGCTAAAACTGGCCCGCAGACACATCCACGAAAAAACTTATCAAAAGCAAAATATAGCCCAATTCAACGCTAACCATAGGTTGAGGGGTGGAAGGGGGGACGAGTTACGCCACATCATATGAAGGAGCGCATCGCAGTTCTTACTGCGGTATAGCATTCACCTACCTAAAGGATTAGAGCTGTTATCATTTATGCCTATTGCTCATGGCAAAATTTTCCCTAAATGAGTTTCATTATACTCACCGTTAAAACTATAATTTGATTATTACCGCACCTAGAATTATGAGCGAATAGAGAATTTCAAAATTATCAGTTTTACAAATTATTTTAATAAAATATTTCAAAGAATATGTTACCGTTAACAATAGGAAATGGTAAACCACCGTTAATATTTTGTGAAGCTGGAAAATACAACGAAAATAAAGGGAAGCAAAATAATTGAACAACTGTTTTGCTGGCATACATACATTTTACTTTCGAAAATCTACAACAATAATCACGGGTTTCAAGTCATAATAAGGTTTTCGTGAATCGTTATTGAGCCAGCAAATATTAATAAAAAATTACGAGTATAAGATGAAAGTCGATTGTGTATTTAAAAAGATTTCTTGCTCCTATCTCAGTTGAAAGAATAATTGTTTCTCCAAACGCTTTAAACGTCTTGTTAAGTCCTCATTACATTATGGTAATCACATAGCGAGAGAAATATTGGTGTCATTTTTATAATGATTAACATAAGAGTAAACGTCAGTTAAGTCCAATAGCCGTTATTTTAACGTGAATGAATACCAAAAGTAATTATGCAAAGGATTTAATAAAGTCTTGTAATGATTTGTTAGGGGTCGAAACAATATGTCTACCGTTGAAAACGTTTCGTTGGCTCGTTATTTTATTTTAAGGCGCTCAGCACTGCCTGCACACCGTGTCATTTCCTCCATCCCGGGGCTCCCCCACCACCAATCTCCCCGGGCCACTACTTCTCCCCTACGGTTGGTCCACGCCCCTCCAACACCCCAAATGCCACCCTCTCTCCCCGAGAGCTGCACGCTCACGTAACACCGTGCGCTAAGTCCATCCGAATATTAACGCCGTCTACCCACTCTCACACACTCTCTCTTCATTCTCTTTTTCTGTTTTTTTTTATTAACGCTGATGATTATAATCCGAATCCGTTGCAAGCTTTTATGAGATGGCTTTTTTCAAGGCAGGCGAGGCCGTGGTGAGAACGGAGAAAGAGATTTGGAGGAAAAAGAGAGTGAAATCGCATTTAATTCGCGGCTTAAAGATGGATGTCGCTCTGACGAAGAGGAGAATTTTTTGAATCAGGAAAATATACCTCGAGATTTCGCCCAAGACGATTTAGTTCTCTGACTCATGAGGATTACATGTGTTATTAGCATAAATCATTGTTGAACGTGGGAGGCAAGCAACGTAACTGCAGTTCCGAATTCTCATTCAATATAGTTTATAAGAGTGCGAACGCTAAATCAATAGAGCATATGCACCAAAATTACCACTTAGCATCTCTGCATATGCGAGTCGTAACCTCTTTATTTTCGATCCGTGGCCCTTTGACGCTCATGTTCACAACCGATTCCAATCAACAGCAGTAAGAAACATCTTTTTACGGAAGCAGTGCATGATAGCAGCATTTTTGGTCGTTATGACGCTGACTTAAACCATATGAATCGCTCAATTGTTTTCCATCATCAAATTGTCCCATCAACACGTAAGTATCCTATTCCGCTGAGAGGCCGACGGATGCTAGTGGTTAATACGAAAATGATAGAATCTCTGCTGCAGCATCAATATATCTTTCTTTCTTAGTCTTCGCCTTGTCCCACTCATGTGGGGTCGGCGTTTTCTTCTTTGATTCTTTTCCTCCACCGCTCCCTGACCAACGCCTCCTCTTCCCATCCTATCATCCTCAGGTCCTCTCCCACCTTGTCCTTCCATCTCATCTTTGGTCGTCCTCTCTTCCTTCTTCCCCTCACCTTCAGCTGCATTACTCTCTTCCCCATGTTTTCTTCGTTCTTGCACTGGACGTGTCCAAACCATCTTAATCGGTATTCTTGCATCTTCTTCGCTTCGGTCCCGCGCTCACGGTCCCACTTTAACAGATCCTCTAATATACTAATTCCTGACTTTATCCTTCTTTGTCACCCCGCACATCCATCGCAGCATCCTCATTTCTGCGACCTCGATCTTCTTGGCTGCTGCATCAATGTTTACTGCAAATGAAATGCTCAAAATTCTGTCGTGTGCACTCAAAAATATATGAATTCAACGCAAAAATAAAACTATTATTGTTTAAATATAGAATACGGATGGGAATAAAACGTAAAAAGTAGTTTGTTCAATTATGGTCATAAAAATCACAGAATGAGTGAAAAAATTATAGACGATAAATCATATTATTTCATATCTCAAGCCAAGATAATAAAACGCAACTTTTTCCCAAAATCCAACAATCGTGCATAAATCGTCTTCAAATCAGGCTTCTCGACGTCCCTTGGGCGTCCTGCTAAGGCCCTTCTTCATGTATTGCTGTCAGTTGGTAAAAAATCAACCAGTCTTTGTAATTATTACCTACAGTTAATAAGCTAGTCCATTTGGTTTACTGATTCTTCCATTTTCCCTGCTTTCATTTTTCACATCTATTTCGTTCCATTTCGTGAAATTCTCACATATAAATGTATTCCAGGTGAGAGAATTCACAGGGAAATTCGAGGGTAATTAATGATCTAATGAGGCCAATGACATACACCTTTACTGAAATCTTTCTCAATTACTTTTAATAAGCAAACAGTATACGATAGCCAAACAGTTAAAACGTATGATTTACAGATTTTTCATCACTTTCAGTCACCATATTTTACCAATGTAAATTTCCAATATATGTACCTTTATCAAGTGGTGATCCACCGAGTCTATATTTGTTGAGAGCAATATAGAAGTAGATAAATACAAATCAAACACTTACAACCCCTTATATACACTGATGCAGATCTCGTATACCAATACAACAGATTGTGAAGCCTTTTCTATCACCTATGACTTGTAATTACGACACAATCTATAAGTGGGAATTTGGTACGTTCTTCCTTCATCAGGAGATTTTGACATCAAGCTAACTCAGGCTCAGAGAGCTGGCTGTCGTCCGGTCAGGGTTTGATAGCATCCCTATACTTTTAAAATAATTTCCCTTAAGCTTTCCAAAAACTTTGCCTATTTATAAGTCAATTTAGTATCTCATAAATGGTGACAGCGGGTATCTGTCGAAGGATGTCTCACCCTGAGATTAAGATAACCTTTTTTGGATTTTTTTCTCTTTTTGGGTTAAGAGATATAAGAGAGGTGTCTTGCCCTCACTGGCGAGCGGGTCAATCGGCGGACGAGGGAAAATTTTCTGCAGCCCAACCAGAGGCGAATAAAGCAAAAAAGTAACAGTCCCTCGCATGTCCTGGATTCGACCCAGCGTGTCATGGCCGAACAAATTAGGGGTGGATTGAAAGCCCACCGACCTTTTGCTGACTCATGAATAAAGAGGTGAATGGAACTGATTGATTGGCCGAAAGATCGCAAGCAGCGGAAGGCCTTAACATCTCGGAAAAAATAATGAAACCAAAGAGAGAACAAAAAATATAAAGCACGTCGCGTAGGAAAAGAAAAGAATAAGGTTCTGTCATTTTTCCACGCTCTTTTGTATAATCCCCCATTCATCATTGTGGTCAGAAGGATCTCCAGGTCAAAAGCAGGCTTAATATTCCACCACTTACGAGCCCCAATGGCCCACGGCTGGTGGTCTCCATTCTTCAAGAAAGTAGACCAAGAGAAGAATCATGCCACTGTGTCGACTACTTGAACGTAAGTGAGGCAAAATATTAAATGTTACCCTAAACAACATCTGAATACTTTATACACCAGTTATTCCGATCTTTACTCCGTACAGATTTCTAGCAACTTTTCATGCCAATCCATTTTCAAATTTTCTCCCCTAAGAGCTACAACGGTATGCAAATAGATATTAATAAGTAGTAAAGTTTAACCATGACACCAAACAAGGACGCTACTTAGTACTCGGCTAATTTATAAATAAGTGGTATCTGCTACACTGTAATGATTACGAACCGTACTCGAGTTCTTATCTGAGCTAAACCTTGTACATCAAAGGTCTATAGACATATCTACAGTTATAATAAAAAATATGGATTTTTATTCTTGGCAAAAAATCAAATAATTAACGAGAGACATATAGTAATGAGAAACTTAAGGAAAAGATCAAATATACAGTTGCATACAAAGCTCGCAAGGACTGGTGAAAGTGCTAGTAAAATGACTGATCATACTATTTTGGAGAAGAAACATTTGCAAAACTGTCTTACCACTACAGAATGATTCCGCTGTCAAAGAAATTTCAGTGCTTAAAGATGTAGTATACGTATGCTAATAATAAGTGCTAACGAAAGTCTAAGAAATGATTAAAATTCGTGCGCAACGAATTCCGAAAATCTTGGGATTAGAAATCTCCATTTGTTCAGAATAGTATATTAGTTGACAAAGCATATGTATTATTCAAGATCCTAAGGTACTTTCTCCACAATAATAACATTCTTTTATCTTTACCGTCATTCCATAAATTGGAAGTTGTATATATGAATAGTTAAATATCTAAAAAAAACTAAAGTTTTTTTCTATTGGTTATCAATTTCTACATTTGTGACAACTATAACCACCAAAAAACCAGCATATATATATATATACGGTTCAAGGACTTTTATTTCCCATTTTTATGTACTAACGGTACGCACACAACGTCTCTCAGTAGTAAGGTATGGCCGACAGGGGAATTATATATGCCCTATATGATGTATCCCATAATCAATTCCATTAACTTGCGGAGAATATAGCGGCAAGACGAATAGACAAAAAAGACCCAGGCGCCAGAGAGCCTGATGGAAACACTTAAACAGTATTTATTATTTTATTCCCCTATTCTTTATCTATTTCTTCGACTATTTCACTTTTCCGAAATCTCCCTTGGCAAAATTTCCCTTCTTTATCATTTCACCACATTCTCATTCCTACATGAACAACCATATGACATCCTACACCCATGATTTACGAATCAAATAAATGAATAAATCATTACCCATTCAGGCTAAACCCCAAAAGCGAAGCTATTAGAATTATTTAGAACGCCAGAGCCAGTTTTATGCCTATCGGATGCAATTGGAGCTATTTTACCATTGCTTTTATTCCAACTATCTACCATGGGAATATTGGAACATTAATTACCTAAAAGCATTGCCAAATCAAACGAGAGAAAGAAATAAAGTATCAAACTGGACGTAGTTACAGATGATCAACTTAGCTTTTAATACTTTGGCCTCTTTTTCATCCATTATTTATTTATGTGACCTTTACAGGCTTCGGAATGTTCTAATACCTATATCTAAATGTATACTTTTTAAACTAAATGAGTGCTATGAATATACCAAAAGAGACTTAAGATATCTGAAACAATTAACGTAGACCACAATTCAGAAGTAGGCAGGATCAATATTGCCATGAACAATCCCCATGGATTACAACTTTCACATGGTTGAAAGGCTTGAGCGTCCCAATTACCTCTATAGCTGAGCATGCAGGACCAACGACTAATTCTTCTCGTAGGGCCACACATGCTGAATATGACCCACCCATGCAGGAAGGGTAGGTGCGACACGAAAGCTGGGCCCCGTGATGGCATCATGCCAAAAATATTACTTGGAAAGACAATAGAAATCCCACCAAACTATCTTCCTCCCAAGATGTGATGGTCAATGAAAGGCGTTTCAATCCAAGCAACAACGATCATGCACGGTATCGGGATAGTCGAGGCCTCTGCGGTCGACATAGCATGAAAGCCTTCCTCAACTGCTAATAAAAGGACAAAAAAATGGAGAATTACTCAAAATATGGTTAAACATTGCCGATTTCAAACATATTTTTCTTACTAGCGACCAGAAGACGTTAGGTGCTTTGTGTCGAAACCGGTCGCAATTAAATAAATACAACTGTAGAATGAGCAAACTTTTACCATATTTTGATTCATCATGAAGGAATTCAACCAATTGACGCCTTAAATCACTGCAAATAACAGAGGATGCCATGAAGAGGAAAGCAGCGGTAAAAATAGGAACGAGTAACTTAAGGACATTGATCTGGGTCAGAAAGTAGGAAAAAATTAAAAACAGGAGATGGAAGAAAGGAACACAATCCGTGCATGAAAGCTTTTCGGGTTTACATCCGGGTAAATGAATCCATGACCGACGTTTCGGCAGCGTATCGCCTACCGTCATCAGGGTGATAAGTGACGAAGACTGGGAATCTGCTGCAATATATAGTTATCCAGGGAGGACCGGTTTCATCTGATTTTTCCGCATTTTTTCCTGACTGGCTTGCTTTTCCCGCGCTTTTCCATCGAGCTTTCCATCTATTTTTAGGAACACAATCTAATTAAATATCATGCTACCTCAGCTTTAGAGGAAAAACTGATCTTTACAATATATTTTCCTAAAGATAAAACCTGCCACGGTGAAATGGTGAGAACAGCTAGATCGAGCTCCAGCTTCAGTAGGAGGCCACCTCTGTACACGTAGGTCGTTCTTTCAACAGCATTCTTCATCCTTCGCTTCTCAACGCCTTCTGAGCAAACTGAGGAAAACATACTGCAGCTCCATAAGCTCAAATACGTTTCTCCTCAAGAGTAATAAACCATTAACTTAAAATAAGTGAACTATAACAACTAAATCTTAAGTTATGTCTATGGGTATGGTATGTTTTAGAGGGATAATTGTAAATTTTTCCCCATTCCAAATACGATAAGACCGAAGCTATGGTACTACGTTTACGTAACATATTATTGCTCCAGAATAAGTCAAGTTACTATAAAATAACACGAACGAGAAAATGACAAAGAAGATCGTATCGAAGAGAGATGCCGATATCAGACAAGGTCACTAATCGGTTTCCGCTGAAAACCCATGCGCCTACAACATGAAACACGGTTGAATAAGAGTAGCTGAGACGAAACGAAGTCAAATGGGGAAAAAATTATGATAAGGGATTGCCTGAAAAAAACGGGTAATGGAGGAGAGAACCGAATTGGCACAACATACGTAATGCATTTTATATCTTTGGCAAGCAATGCTTTAAAAGAGCATTCATTGTTACAAATTAAATTGATTTATTACAGCCCAATAATCATTAAACAGAAAAAAAGTTATTAGAATTCTAATTTTTTTAAATTATAATTAATAGGCAATTAGACTATAATTATTGTATTTTTCGTTTACTTTACAATTAGCTATTTAATCAATGACTTGCTAATGAAAAACTTAAGATGGAAAGCAAAGTTTGGGTATGCCGTTGTAATGAACCCTACCTTTCCTGCCGAATCCTGCCGTTCAACCCATCTGTATTCTGCATCATTCCCACTGTTACCATGTAGCTTCTTCCACGTCTAAGTCTACCACCATCTCAGAATAGGTATCCATCGGTGCATTTTCAGTGTAAATCTGTATTTATGAGCCAGATGTCCCGCGTTGAACGATTCCTTAGTCGATCTGAAACATAAGAAACGAATTTTTTTATTTGTTTAAATAAGGGTCCTAAAAATGCTACTCGCCGGGGGAAGGATTTCTAGGATAACCTCGAATCCACTAGATAGACATGTATGCTGAACGATCTCGGGCGCAAATATGTGAAACTTCATCTAGACCAATGATAAACTTTTGTGTGCAGTTCATTCTTACGCTATAACCGACCTAGATTATAGACACACTCACATTATAACCGACCGACAACTTACTGTCATCATCAAGGTAAATTACAACTATTAGCCGAAAAAATGGCCGGTTACAATAACTGCGTTAAAGGCGTAGACATTGAAAGTTGCTCGAGCTAAGCTGGAGCCCATTGCTTTCCTGTTCCCTAAGATGTTTCCTTGTAGTTTCCTGATAGCCATAACCACAGTATGATCATCCCGGAGTTACTTAGCTACTGACGCTAACCTATCTTATAATAATTAAACGATACATGTACAAATAATATGAACTACAACTAGTACTAAAGTTCAGAAAAGGGGAACAAAACCATTAAAATTTTACAAAGGAATTAAGCACACAAGCGTTACTTCTACGTTTTTGACAGCTCAATTTTCTAGTCATTTTTGGTGCACATATAATACACAATAATGAGATAATTCATACGAGTTTCCCTCTTTCTACAATAATGTTATCATCATAAATAGTAAAACTAATTTTCATTGTGTTAATGAGCTTGACATTAACTTAAAATTTCTTTTCAAATTGGATATTTTTGATTATCACTCAGCGAAATGGCATTAATTAAAATTTCAAACCTAGAACAGTCCAAAACATCATACTACGCAATAAAAGTTGAGCTAGGTAACCTAGGTTCATCGACCATGTTTAACCATGTTGGTAAAATGCTTAAATTTTATACTCGGCACTTATGCATAACGAACATACGGCGATTATATAAGAAAGCCTCTCGAATGACACGGATGCGTTTTAGTAGATGCCGCGAACGCAATATTTAGTAAATACAAAAGGAAAATCTATTTCTGGAACCATTATTGCCAGGCAAAGATGTAAGTGATCTCCATTCGATATTTCTCTTACAATCAAATGTTGATCAAGTTCCATCCCTTCAAATTGTTTTGGTAGCTGTAACACGAACTTTTGATACCTATTTATTTTCGCAAAAACGACGCTTCCAATGTATTTTGTGAGCCAAAATTGGTTTGATGGGAAATATTCGACGGGCGGAGATTTTAACTTGAAATATATCAATGAAGAGATATATCCCAATGAATAAAAACGTCACCTCCAGGATTCGAACCCAGACCCATTGGTATTGAAAACAAGTACTATAGCCACCGCACACCAACTGTATCCCCTCCGGACGCTCAATCAGCCCCCGCCATACTCCGCTTCCCCACCCGACCAAATCTTTTTGGCCCTAAATCGATTCCGTTTCCGCCTTCCGTCTCCCTTCCCCCACTCACTGACACCACCCCCACTACCCCATCCCTCCTTCCCACCTCTCCTCAAACTCACCTCTTTCACATCCCTCTTACCTCCCTCACCCAACTCGAAGCCTGATCCTCCTTCTCCTTCGCCCACACACGCTAGATTCCACCTTCCTTCATGACGATTCATATCAAACGTAAGAACATAACTCGAGAACGCAACTCTAGGCCTGGTCGCATAAACATTACAAAATTACTCAAAATAGTTTGAGCGATATTTTTACCTAATCATAATAGAGACCATATACGTATTATCTCAATGGTTTCAGGCTCAATTCTGTGGAAGTTCATTTTAAATAATGAAAACGAAAACTTGGTATCTGTAACTGAAGATGACGTCGCTGCGTCGAAACTAGTAGTATCGTGAAATAAATTGGTGGAATAAAACAAAGTTTTCTTTTTCATTATTTAACCATAAGTATAAAAATTTACTTTTACAATTCAATCCGTTGTAAGAAACGTGAAGTAAAGTTACTAATATTAGTGATACAAAAACTTGGTGTACTTGACTGAAGTCTCCTAATTATCTAAGTAATTATCAAAATATGCATATTAGAGGCTTTAATTAGGCTAATTTGTTCCACGCGATACGCTGAAAACAAAATAATTTTTTATGATTTAATAAAAGCATTGTTATGATGAGCAATAAATTTATTTTCCAAAAGATTTAAAAAAAACGTGGACTACACACCGTCACATTTCTGACACTCGCTGTGAATTAGAACGTTTATATTCTTTAAATAATGTCTCTCAGGAACGCCGAGCTATATCATATCCCTTTAAAAATTGCTACTATTCTTTTGAAAACGCCCCTAAAAGTGATAGAAGTGGATGTTATGGCGACGGTATCATTCAAAAGACGGGAAATTTTTACTTCACAAGGAGGCCGAAATCATTGAATTTTGAGTGGTAACATCTCGCACAATGTGCCTTAAGTTACGTTATGCTCTTTATTTATGCTCTCATGACTCAATCGAACCGGCCTTTCCTACCTCTGCGCTCTACAGAATGCTTAGCAAGGGGGTAGTTAGTATATGCAACACTGAAAGGTCGGGACCCACCTCCGCGTAGAAGAGGAATGAAAGTGGTATAGGAGAAAGAGAGGGAGTTGTCTCGGCCCAAAGTGGATTGGGAGGAGTCTAACTGGATGGGGGAGGGGCCGAGTACTAAAACGGGCGGTTCCAAGAAAACGACAATAACCGCTCCGAAGAGACCACCTCATTTCTTCTTCTTAGTTCCCAATCGTTCGAGATTTCGGACGCAATTGTTGTGTAACCCGGACATCAACCGAATAATCGCTCATGCGAGGAAGGCGTTACCGATAATGAAGATGCTTTTATCCTTAAAAAAAGATGTCCAAGTCTTTAGACTAGAACGCAAAATGAGCTAATATGCGAGTTATAACGGTAGGACTCAATAAATCAGAACCGTATTTATTTGATAAAATGGAGGTATTTGAGAAAAAATGTCAAAAATAGTTTTTGTAAAACGTGGTGAAGGTTTTTCGCGTTTTCTGCCACGCTGACCATTATCGTTTGATAACAGTTTGAGACAGTGAACTCCTACACACCTGAGGAAGCTAGCTGGAATTCTGGCAAAACTGTCGACAGATGACATGGATCAACGCTGAAGAAAACCCGGAAAACCTTTACCATCTGGATGCCTTCACGGAAGCTTTTACTACAATTTTATTCAACTAATCGTTTCACTCTGAAAGAACCTATTTTTGCTTCACCATCAATATTTACAAGAGGTTACTGAGGTTTTGACCCAAATAAACCGTGGGTCTTATATTACATACACATGATTTCTGGCGAAAACAGCTCTCTTGCTTAACGTATTTTTCTCACTTTTTTATGAAAAGGCGCACCAGGTAAGAAAAGAATCCTTGAATACGTGATGTAGAAAAAATGCAATACATCAAATGTACAGACAAAATGAAAAACTAAGAAGTATAAAAATTAGCTGAAGAAGAAAAAGTTCTTCGGGAGCAACATATGCAAAAGAACATGAAGGAATGAACACACGCTGAGGCGCAATGAAATGATTATGAATGTACTGGAGGGATTGATAAATAATTTAGACCCACGAGGAAGAACTAGCAACAACATGGTGTGCAGAAAAGAATAGAGGGCTGCAGTTTTCTGATTTAAAACTTTATGATTTTGGTTGGTCCATACCTGCTAAAATTATTTAAAAAACTGTCCGAGAGAAATCGAATCTACCAAACAAAAACAACATATTTTCTACGAGCCATAGAAGATATGAATGTGAAAATAGTCTTGTAATATTTATTGCAGTACTCAAATACTTCGAATATGAATATCTCCGATTGATTATGTTGGAGGACAAGTGGAGGCTGCATTTAACCATTCTCACAATTTTAAGACTGAGCACGATGTAGCGTAGCCCCCGTCCAATTTGTTCGGGCAAAAACGAATAAGAGGAGCCAGGTACGGGCGACGAGAAGACTTCCAAAAGGAGAGACAAGAGATGCTCGGCGAGACGGGGAGACAGAGAAGCTTTTTTCGCGGGACCACCGCATGAGAATTACGAGACTAGGCGCTGTGACTTTCACAAATTTGCGAAGGGCGGTCATTCAACTTCTTTCTGCGGTCAACTGCTCTCCGCCGTCGCGCTGGTAGGATGCATGTTGCTCCCAGAAATATTGGCCGAACTGAATGATATTTTTTCTCGCCGTGGCAAAAATCAGTGTATAAAAGTTTCTTGATAATAATATTTCATATTTCATTGAAAATGAACTTCTCTGGAATTGATTTTTTACATTTTAATTCAACAGGATACACAGTTCGTCCAATAGCATTAACGCTAATAAAAGCATGAAAATGTTGCCAAATGATGATGCTCCCTGCACGGTTTGCTTTATGCACGGTTTGCAGGGAATGAATTCATGACAAGAGATAAAACATTTGAGGCTAAGATTAGTGTGGCAAATTTTCAGCTGCTAGCATTTCTTTCATTTGTCAAATCCTTTTAAAATCAGTCGTAGATCGTATTATGATTTATGTATCCTTGTCCCACATATTCCCAAAATAATCGTGTTTCTATACGCATTGTAGTCTAATAACAAACGTGGATAAGCCAAATCCAAAATACATCGTGAATATTTAACATTGTAAAAAAGCTCCCAGGAATTAACGAAGCACCAAACAATTTCAAAATTTTTTTATACCACTAATATCGCTCGAAAAATAGCAGATAGCCCTACATCCTTATTTCAACTCCATACGTCATCCATAAATGAGTATACGCATGTAGACTAGAAGTAATGTCGATAAATAAGGATTCTACGCCAAAGAGTGTCCACGTGTAACACTCACTCACTCAATGATTCAACCCGAAGGTTGGTTTGGATAGTTGAGGGTTAAGCTCACCCCGGACTAAGCCACAGGCGGGTGAATTTCACTCATTCAGGGTAGGAGGGCAAGTTCCTTTCCCTAGGCCATATCGCCCTCCGAGGATTTATTGTTCGGGGGCATTCAAAGGCTTCACCCGGATTTGAACCAGGGACCCTTCGATCAGTTGTCAAGCGCTCTACACACTAGGCCACCACGTGTAACCGATGAATCTAATCTACTTCAGCGCATATCTCCAAGAAAAAATCTGCGTGTAGTACCCCTAGCGAATGCCTCTGACAGTTTTGCATAGACGAAGACAGATGAATTTTCGCCACCGGGAACGTATTTTTTTTTAATGTTCTCGTTTTCGGCAGTTGTGGGGTGCCTTATCGCAATAATTGGCCCGGTGGCTCACATAGGCTCCAATAAATTCTGACACTTATGACAATGATGCCATAAGCTGAGCCAGATGGCGAATTGAACTTCAGTAACTGTTGAGCCTCTCCACTCATTTCATTTCCACGATTACGAACTTTGTAACATACTGTTCTGACCAGCACTGCTCCTTCTTAATCATTGCCATATGCGGTAAAATCTCCACAACCACGGAGGTAGAAGGAGAAAACTTTATCTAGAGCTTTAAATATCTCAAATTTAGCCAGTTTTTCCGTACTAAGTCGTACAATAATGCTCGATATTTTATAGGCTGCAACTGATTACGACATATATTGAGAGGAAACTCCATTTTTAAATTTCAGATAATCACTTATAGGTAAAACTCCTTTTCATTAACAGTTATGGAACATGAATTTTAATAATAACATAAGTTTTATAATAAAATCAGATTATCAAAATAGCTATGAAAAATATCATATTAAAAGCCATAAAAATTAAGCCCATTTAATATATGGCATGAATACCTAAACGCAAAATCATTCTAAAATATATATAGGTCATTCCACGTCAATTCGACCAGAAAATCGGCAAAAATGACCCTTAGGGTAACCGATTTTGACTAAATTTGGCATGTCGTCCTCATTTCATTGTATTTTGAAAACCCCGAATCCGTTTTGTAATACATGCAACCGTTAACGTGATATGGCAACGTCGCAAAATTTGAATTTTACAAAATTGTCTACACATTTAATGGCATATATCCGATAATATTGAAGCTACAAATGTACAAAAGAGCTTATTTTAAAGTTCTTAAAATAGGAACGTATAATAACGGATTATTATTTTTAATTTAAACTATTTAAATAATTTTATAACAATTTTAAAATTTCAAATCGATTTTACGTTGTACTAGTGCCTTCGATTTGACTCATTTTTTATATATTGTAGATACAACCCTATTTACAAATAAAAAAGTTTGGTAGGAGCAATATTTCATTAATGAAAGAAAAAATTTCAGTGTAGGCGTAACGCTGCGTTCGCCGCGGCGTCCGGCTCGCGCGCCGACCGGCTAGCGTGCCGACCGTATGGTGCTCAGGTTCTCCAAATCTCAGCACACTTTCTCTTTCATCTTCTTCTCGCCTGTTTTAAGTGTGTACCAACCCTTTAATCCCCTTTGCCCGTGCCATTCGCTATTTGCTTCTCGCAGATGTGACCGCCGCCTCCCACGAGTAGCGGCACCAGACCTTACAGCGGTCGACCTCGGAGAGAAATAGATAAGCATCGTCCCGTCTTGGGCTTCCAATGCTACTTTCCTCTCAGGCCCTTAACTATTTTACTCGCATACCTTTATAGCATGTTCTTCGAAACCTCTTCTATATTTCTAATTTTAAACAAATCGTGCCCCACAGTCGCCTCCCACCTTTACCCTTTCACATCTTCTTTGGGAAAACAACGAGAAAGACATACCTAAATAACATATCCAAATATTAAATGAGAAACTTATTCCATTTTCATGCGTAATATACTTTATTTTGTAACTGATTCCGATGACTTACATAATTCATATGTGTGAACTTATGTTGGGGAAATGTTTACATACTCTACATGCGTTACTATTTTGACAGCTAAAAAGAGATTACCGATTTAAATGATGGGCAAAAGAGGAAAAGAAGGGGATGACAGGAGGCCTGAAAGGCTACCGTTTGGGAAGAGAAACAAAATATGCGTTGAGTTATAATGGGTGGCACCTGGCCACCCAATCACCTCGTCGAGTTGACATGGAATGACCCATAGATTAATCAATAAATCTATACTTTTTGCATGGTGAAACTTACTTCCTACCTTTTACTTTTTAGCAAAGTAAATTTTCGTAATATACATCAATCTACTATTAAGTTGCACTAAAAAAGGCCCTCGGTTTTCTAACTCAAGAATGCTTTACACACGCAATTTATTCATTGCTTGATTACTCTTTTTCATGAAAAAATCAGCGTAATTCAATATAAATAATGCTAATTGTCCCTTTTTTTCAAATATTTGTACATTGAGAATAAGCTATGTTTAGTGTAATCATGAAGCAATGATAATGTTCATGAAACGGAGAGTATCATGCCAAGGCAGATGCATACAACAGCTTAAATTAATTATCCGTGCTTTAAAAAAAAAGTATATTAAGTTAATCTGACGAGTAAGTTGAGCGAATTCAGAGGGAAAAAATCAATTTGAAGCTTCTGCCGGCGACATAGCTGACGAGGCAGGGAGACGGATAACTGACGAGGACGCCTGCCAACTTGAAGAAGGCAATGAAAACGCTCAACCTATAGATAAGGGAATATAAAGCAAAGATAAAGCGGCAGAAAAACAGATGGCAGTATAAAGATAAAATTGAGCAATCGAATAAAGGAAAAGCTCAGCTGGCATGGAAGCATGAGAACCACTCTCAAGAGTAAGAGTATCAAGATCTAAATGGAATAGTTATGTATTTACTCCACAAGTATAATAATCTAAATATAATATTTACATAATGTACAAAAAGGTGAAATATAATTTAATATTATATGATGACGGTCTTCCCTTGGACTGCAACCTTTTCGTGGTGGAAGAGATTGCGTGCTCCAATGACCCCTAGAGCTTAACTGGCGAGAGCAATGCTCCTGGTAGGGCCACCTATGGCAGATAAGTCGAAGGCTAGGAGACAGACGACTGGTAGTCCGCGCTGCGTCTGTACCTCAGTGAGGCGGCTGCAAACGGCGTCTGACCCCAGTGGGGCGGCCTCTCACGTGATGGTGTCACGTCAAAAACAATATTGAGTAATACCACGGAATACCATCTCATTAAAAAAAACGTTGAAATAATGGACAGTTATCATATGAAAATGAATCCTGACCACTCGACCCAGTGGGGCGGGTGTCGTGCCAGACAGCGGTGGCAGAGGACCCCCATGGTCGTCATCACACGAAATCCTCGCTTGTAAACAGAAGCATATGCAGCAGTAGAGGTAAAGAAGGCGCAACGCTACAATCAGAATATGCTAAGGGCGGAAAGCTAGGGATTATAAAGCAAGAAATGGAGAACGTGGGTGCAGACATCCTGGGTCTGGGCGAAGTAAGATAAAAAGATAGCTGGGATTGCTGGAGCGATGGATAAAGTCATATATAGCCGAGGTAATGAAAGCCAGCGAGGGGTTATATTCGTTATGAACAGGAAACTTGGTTAAAAAAAATGTATGCAAAACAGATGAATGATAGGACAATAGTCGTTGACAACGACAGGCAGATCCACGAATTTCGTTGTAAACCAGGTTTATTTGCCTACCTTTAATCATAGAGAGAAGTAGGTAGATTGTGTATACCATCAACTTGAGGAAATAATTGGTAGTACACCTGGGAGTAAGCACTTGGTAGTAATGGGGGATTGGAATGCGGTGGTGGGTGAAGGAATTTTGAAAAATGGCATGGTAGAAGCGACGAAAGTAACGGTAGGCGTAATCAGTGCTATTAAAATTTGAAACCCGTGGATTACGAAGGTGATGATAAAAAAGATGAAGGAGAAAAATAAATGGAAGAGAGTAAACTCAGATCAAGGCAAGAGAAAATACCGGTAATTAAACAACAGGCTTAGAAGGGAAACAAAGAAAGCAAGAGAGGCGTAGTAGAGAGAACGGATCGACTCGTTAAAGAAATACCAAAAAGAGGGCAGAGCAGATGCATTATATAGGAAAGTAAAGGAACTGACGGGTGGTAATAAGAGAAGGGGAATTACAACGATAACAGACAAGACGGGAAAGGTGATCGTAGAACCGAAAGAGATCCAGGAGAGGTGGAAGGAGTATGTTGAAGAGCTTTATGGTAAGAAAATAAGGCCCAGTACATTATATATAGAAACGAAAGACGAAATCGACAGAGATGGCATCGGACCAGGTATCCTAGATAGCAAAATCGACCGTGCTCTACGATACATGAAAATATGCTTCATCGATGAATAAGGCGGTGGGAATAGATAACATACCTGCAGAGGTTCTAAAGAGGTATGGGGAAGAACGGAAGGGGAAAACTTTTTACATTTATCCGTAGGATTTATGAGGATGGAGTGTAGCCTGAATACTTCGGGAAGACAGTACCAATTCCGATACCGAAGAAGAGCAAGGCATTACCGTGCGAAAACTATAGGACAATAAGTTTAATATTCCACGCGGCCAAAGTAGTTCTGAGAATTATAAATAGAAGGCTAGAGAAGAAGGCTAATGAGAATACCTGGGTGACGACCAATTTGGGTTTAGGAGAGAGACGGGAACGCGAGACGCTATAGGAGTGATGAGGACGCTATTATATCGTAAAGAAACCTAGAGCACAGACAGGATGTTTGTACTTGCTTCGTAGATTCCGAGAAGGCGTTTGAAAGGGTCGACTGGACGAAATTAATGGGAGTGATGATGAAATTAGAGGTCGATTGGAGGGGCAGACGTCTGATTCGAAATCTGTATATGAACCAGACGGTGCAGGTTAGGGTAACCGATGGAGAATCGGAATGTGCCATGATAGGACGGGGAGTGCGGCAGGGGTGCCCAATATCGCCGTTGCTTTTTTAACGTGTATTCAAGGGAAATTGGAACGGAGGCATGGGGGACAAGGAGGTACAAATAAAGGTAGGAGTGGAGCTGATGGATTCAGTGATATTTGCAGATGATAAAGCGTTGGTTTGTCAGTCTGCCAAAGGGTTGCAATCAATGATTAAATGTGTTAGAAGTGCAGTGCGAAAGGTATGAGATTAAGATGAATCACAAGAAAACGAAACTTATGAGATCTTCTAAAAATAAGAAGGCCGGGCTGCATATAAGGGTGGACGGGCACAAGATAGAGCAGGTCGAGCAGTTTACGTATTTTGGACGAGAATGGGTTTTGTGGTAGGGACATCAGATGCAGAATTTCCCTCACTAAATAAGCATTTTCAAAGATAAGGGAATTCGTGAGGGCGTGTGAGAAGAGACATAAAGAAAATTCTGGTGAAAACTCATATGGAGCGTGGCGCTGTATGGATCGGAAATTTGGTCATTGCGAAGGGAGGTAGGCAGACTAGAGATGTGGGTTTGGAGGAGGATGGAGAGGGCGAGCTGGGTGGAGGGGAAGACGAACGAGGAGGTATTGGATATGGTTGGAGAGGAGAGGAAGCTGGTGGCGGAGGTTCGGAGAAGGCAGAAGAGATGGATGGAGGAAGTTTACAGACGGGAGGGCATGTTTAAGTGGGTAATATAGGGGGGAACACTGCTGAGAGGTAGATGAGGAAGGAAGAGGATAGGAATTCTGAACGAAGTAAGAGGAGGAAGAAGATATGATGAATTTAAGTGGGGATCTTATCTTTATGGGGACATCCTTAGGAGTGAAAACGAGACCATGTTTCAGAAATTGTGATGAGGATGGGGGGCTGTCCAAGAACCTACCAATCAGCCGATAGAATATTCAAATGAAAGTGATATGCTGATAAAATATTCATGAAAGCGTATCTTGCTCTATCGGTAGCTTTTTAGAATGAATTGATTGATTAAATTCATGTATGAATTGCTTTGTACAGGCTCGCTTATTCTTCTTATTCCTAAGAATAGTAGCATAGAAAGAAAGAGCTATCACGTAGGAATACGGATGTGGAGGAGGCATGTAAGGATAGGGCTGTAGGGGGAAAATATTGTAACAAAGCCAGGTTCTTAGGTAAAACACCGTTAATTAAGCTCTTTTGACTGTGCCTACATAACTATGTATACACTAATGAATACCCTAATTTACCTACCAGTAAATATCCGGTGTGAATTAAACAGAAACATACGCGAATTTTTGAAGGTATAAAAAAGGTATAAGGATAAAAGGTGATAGTTCACAAGTACCGAAACCTACTTAGTTTCTAAATTAATCAGATAAATAATACGTGGAAAATTTTCATTTCATGTATAGATGACTACACAAAAAAATCCATTCTTATCTCATATTTTACAATCATATACTGTTTAGGAGGTAAAAATAAATTGAACCTCCCAAGAATTAAACGACGCATAAACATGCATTTAACATAAACATAAACGTAAACGACGCATAAACATGCATGCAGAGATAAGAATGTGATTCAAGCCGTTATTTAATAAAAAAAACCTTAACACCATTGTATGTATGCAACTATAAAGCACAACAATCTGCCAAGCCATTAGGTTAACAATAAATAGTTTCGTGAACTCGGGTATGTAAAGGTGAAGATTACTTTCAAACATTCTCATAAGCTCTTCAAATTTTTTCTCGAGCGTAATAGAAGACAACAAAGAACAGCTGAAAAAGGAAGAATTAAGATAAAAATAGGATCGATGAATAAACAAAAATGAAGCAATGGGTGATTAGACTAATAAGCGCGGAGAATAAGTAATTTTCTCTCCTCCTTGCTCCTTGAAAGCGGAAAAAATCCCAAGAGCTATGAGTTTTAATGTGGAGTAAGATGGCAGAAAGGAAATACAAACAGCGAAAAAGGGACTCTACATAAAATAAAATAGGATTACTGTAAGCACCCAAATACATCAATTTTGGCCGAAGTTCATCAATAATTCTGTCAAAATAACGCTTTCATTGTAACGCTATACTTTCGAAAAGTATTTAGGCTTAAGTCTCTACAAAAATGATGGTAATTTGAGTTATACAGTTAACAAGTGAAACTACGCACAAAGTTGAGATTTTTTACATTAAAAAACTTTTAGCGCATTTTGCAAGAAAAAGCAACGACTGAGTATCATATGAAATGGGTTGCGGTCAAATTTAACCGTTTAAGCCATACATCACCTCAGAAATGTTATGATAAAACCAATGTCAACAAAATGACTTCTTAGATTGGAAAATGAGGTAATATTTCTCCAACAGAATTCAAAAGAAGAATGGCCACGAATAATACAGAATTTTCACATAATATACTATACATAGTTTAAAACTTAAATTCGTCAGTTCTCTTAAAATAAAATTCGGCAAATCTAACTTAATTTAATTACTAGTGAAACTTTTTTTCAGTTTTCATCAGGCATAAGTGTTTTATATCTATTTACAAAGGAAACTCGAGCATTATGGCAACTGCAAATCTGCAATGCCAGAATGAGCTAATTTATTCAAAGGTTAAATAATTCATTACATAATAAAACCTCAATAATCCATTAGGATATATATGAAAAATATGCACAGGATGGTGTACACTGAGATAGAAAGGCAAGCACAAAATGTCTCTGACGTATGCCAGTATTAGTAATCACAATATTAATGTTAACATCTGAGGGTGCCATTTTAAGAAATGTAAACGTGCTATTCAGGCTTTTGGTTCTGGGATTAATTATTTCATATTATGCAACAGTTTCGCTGCCGGCTTCGTCGGGCTTTTAAGAACATGCAGAATGAAGAATGCAAACATGATTCGTTTGATCGAAAATATGCGGAAATTTCTAGTGTTATAACCCTGTCCAGAGTCTCCAACACGTGCTATGTGAGGAGTTCAAAATTAACTCTTTAATTCAAGATTTTTAGACATTTTTTCGATTGAAAGCTGTGACATGTTAGATATATTACATCAAAATAAATAGCAATGAAGATTCAAAACAACACTAACTTCTATTCTAAGAGGTTTTCCCGTCAAGGCAAATACACTCAATGTCATTAGATGATTTCACGCATTTCATAGCAAAATAATTAATCGTTTTTGTTTAACGATCGGTATATAAAAATATTTATGCTTAAATTTCCAAGAAGGGCACAAATTGCGGGGTAAATGTTTATTAGGTGAGTATATCATATAACACCATATTTTACTTTAACACAGTCTCAATTTTCGAACCGGGAACAAAACATTCTAAAATTAAATTAAACAAAACAAATAAACCAAAATACCTTATGTGGCTTAAAATATTTTGAATACCATAGATTAATGTGAGATTAAGGCTTTTTTTTCGCATCAGGTTAACATCAAAGTGGGACACCCATTTTGAAATAGGTTGCAAAGCACAAGCCAAATGGACCAAATTAAGCAAAGGTTAAAGAAGGTTTACGGCATGAGTAGTCCATTAAAATATGATGAATCATATGATGTTTTTATTAGGCTCCTCTTTTAACGTCATTACAACGTGAAAGAGTACATAACAACAATTCAAGGCAAACAAAGGGATAATACCGTATTTGAAAATAGTCAGATACATTATATATACGGCAAATACTCCAAGTACCCCAGCAGCAAAGGTTTCATCGCATTTAATATCAGCTACTTGTAAACATGTAAATAAAAACTCAGGATGAATTGTACGATTACTGATACACTTTTGAGCTCAGCACAAAACACTTCTAAAACTTCGAGGGCAGAGCGGAAACCAATGTTAAAATCATGGCAGGTCGTCAATCAAAATTTCATCCCGCAACGAAGATACAATGGTTAAATAGATGAGTATTTTTAATTATCATGAAACTAGCTGAGCCCGGCATGCGTTGCAATGCCTCTTTTTCTTTCTAAGTAGGCACACATATACAAAGCAGACACATTTGCACGTTAAAAAATTATTAAAGAAAATTAAATTATGTGTATTAAAATAGAGTTGAAAATTTTATTCGAGTGCTTTCGGATGTACAATATTTTTGGTCCTACCGCCCTCTACAAAAACAAATAAATTTTTCGGCTGTCCCACTCATGCGCATGCGACATGTAATTGACCGTATGAAAAGCATGGATTTTCCAGATTTAATCCACACACTTGAAGCGATTGACCTTGTGCCTAGTTGATTGCCATTGAGAATGCAAGGCGAACGGAAACTGTAGTCGTTTGAAATCAAATGGCATGTCGGTGGGAATGATGGAATAAGCACATCTTTTCGTTTTGACTTTCCATTCAGAATTGTCGATTAGATGACGTTTGGCATCAGTTGTTTGACAGTGAGCCAAGTTCCATTGCACAATCGTGATGCATCAATGTTGCGCAAAAGAATAATTGGTGCGCCGAGATTGAGTGACAATTTGTGCGGTGATACACCAGAAAGATCCTACGAATTTAAAAACTCAATTGGATAATTAAAAATCTCGTCCGCATTCATAACGCTATCAATCGATTTGTAGGTGACAGACCTGCCCGAAATCTGTTCGTGGATGGCGTAGTTGATTGCATTGACGTCGGTGTTTTTTGCTGCCAAAATAGCACATTCGCAAAGCCATTGGTGATGCTTGTAATTGGTGACAATTTGTGGAAAAACTTTCTGAAATTATTGTTCGATAGATGGAACAATGACACAAAAGTTCAATGGAATTGAAATATATTTTGTGCCGGCATCAGCTAGTAATTTTCTAATACCAATATCTGTTTTGAAAATATGGTTGACACATTGCGCTGCAGGTTTACGCGCATATTGGTCGTTCACATGAGTTTCTGCACATCTCTCCAAAGATGCGACGCTTTGAGGCAAGCTTTGAGTTCATCAGCTGGAGTTGAATTTGTTATTACAGGTCTGTCCCACACGTGAGCATGCAACATATAATTGACCATATGAAAAGCATGGATTTTCCAAATTTAATCCAAACACTTGAAGCGATTGACCTTGAGCTTTGTTGATGGTCATTGAGAAGGCAAGGCGAACGGGGAACTGTATTCGTTTGTCTACAACTATCAAATTAGACACTGAACCTGGCCTTTAAATGCTACAGGGGTGAATAGCCATTCATTAAATTGCTATTAAATGGATTTTCACGCCTGGTTGACAAGGAAAATTTGTAAAATTGATGAATTTCGAGATAAAAACGCAATACTTGGACAAAAGCGAAGCGTATAAGAAGTAAATGAATGAATTAAATGAAAGAATGAAAGAATTAAATACTACATTATTTTATGCACTCTATTATACAAATTTCTACCCAATATCTTGAGAATAAAAGAATTAAATACTACATTATTTTATGCACTCTATTATGCAAATTTCTATCAAATATCTTGAGTGCAAGTCATTTAAAAAAGCAATTAAAGAAAAACCTGCACCGAATTCAATTATTTTCTTATGGGAGTAAATGATAACAATATTGGGGTAAAAATAACCCCAGAAATTGCTATTTTTATAATTCAGAAACATTTATGGGCACGCGCGCAACAACTCACCAAAGTTTCATCGCAATCGATATGGATGGTATTGGCGTGCATAAAACACGAACAAAACATTCTTTTTTATATATAAAAGGAAGATATTACGGTAGATAACTTATCACAATATATAATTGGTGGGCTATATCTAATTTGTTCTATTTAATGTATCACATTAGTGATAGACCCAAAATTGTATGCTGCATCTCACTTTTCCACCCAACACATATAATGGTATTTTTTCAGGGGTCATAAACATACCTTAATCATCGATTATTTCACTTTAAATTTATCGTGAAGATATATTCATCGGAAAAAAAAGGTTTAACAACAGCATGAAATAAATTTTAAGGAGGGAAATTCCATTAAAATCTACATAAAGTTAATTAAAATTTAATTAACTTTAAAAAACTTAAACTCCATTAAACCTCCCCTTCCCGCCATGAAGTTAAGCTAGTAACATATAACTATGAACAAATGAAGAACAAAGTAAAAGAGTTGGTGATTATGAACGAAGAGTCATTTCCGAAATTAAGAATGACGATGACATATCATGAGAAACTTTGATGAGAGAAAAAAAATGAATGCAAAATTAAATTTGACTTGATTTAAGAAAAATAACTTCAGCTAGTTCTTCAAAATAATGGCATGGGCTCGACGTCTTCTCTTCAAATCCTGAGAATTATGGCAAATATTAGGAGAATAATGTCCACTCAGTCCTAAAAATTAGTTATAGTAGTTTAGTTGAATAGCAGAGATATATATATATATATATATATATATATATATATATATATATATATATGAGATAGTAGTAGAGATGAATAAAGTTTCTTTCCTGTTCTATTGCTTTTCTCTCTCGATACGGTAGTTAACCGAATGACTGACCGGAATCCCCAGCATAATCGAGCAAGCCACATTGCGGCATTAAGGTAATTTCATGGTAATTCAAAGTCGACAAAAACCTACGGTCATTTCTTTCCGTAACCTCACTCGAGTTTCACGCTACGTTACTCTTTGAAAGCCACCATTGCCACCAGTGCCCTGGAAACTCCCGCCAATTCTACGCTAACGTTAATAAGGCTTGAGTTTTTCAATAAAACTGCTTGAACTGGGCAAACTGAAGGCATTTCTCCAACCAGAAGCTCCTCAGTCAGCGTCTTTAGAGACTCGAAAGCGTCGAAGTCGAAGAAAGAATACCAAAGAGAAAATAGAGAGAAAGAGAATCTAGCATATTCTACTAATGGCCCTTTCATTGCGACACCTTAATAAAATTCCCTTTGCTTCCCTGATTCAAAAGTACGCAGGCTTTTTCGGACGCATCCCTCTCTCTTTCTCTCGTCCGCGAATTACTCTCCCGCCTCCCACCTCACAACACCCCAGCGGAACGGAACGAAAGCTATCCAAAGTGAAACTTGGGAATTCGAGTCACGTCCCGCGGCCGTGGTGCACGCAACGGCGGCGCAGGAATGGTGGGAGGAGGAGAACGCCGGGTTTGCTTGCTTGCTTGCCCTGTGTGCCGCCACCCCGATTCAACCACGCCGCTCCCTCGAACTGCTACCGCCGCCACGCCAAATCGTCGCCCTTCACTCAACCCTCTTCAACTCTTCACCACGCCTCCCTTTAAACCACTCCATCCTCTTCCAGTTCGCATTGAGCATAACTTAATAAGGTGACGTAACTTAATGTGGTTACGCATTGAACATAACAGTCAAACTTAAGATCTCTTTGGCGGCTCTCAAGTCTGGTTCGCACTGAACATAAAGCACAGCACCAAAACAATGAGATATTCGCCATGAATAAATCATTTAAATATACTTGGATTAGAACCCGAATCTTCCAGTTGCCAGTCAGGTGTGTTAGCTAGTTACATATGACTATGAAACTGTGAAATCCGAGTTCGAATACCGGTCAAATCAAAAGATATTTTATGGTGAATTTCACCCACTTTGGTGTACATCGTTGCAACCGTTCGGGAGACTGCGTACCACATCATTTGTGCCACCGCAAGGATAGGAAATTTGATACAGCACATATAATGCCGTTGAATATATACATTTGATTCTGTTAGGGAGAACATAAATCGCGCCTTTCGTGAATAACGCAAGCTCTTGTTCGTCCTTTAGCTTACACAAATAATTTGACCAGTCACAAGAGGTGTTATATCACAAGTTGAACAATCAGAAGATGCCTTGGTGGGAAGACGTGTGACGGTAGTGAACTTAAATCGCGCCTTTCGTGGATAACGCAAGCTCTTGTTCGTCCTATAGCTAACACAAATAATTTGACCAGTCACAAGAGGTGTTATATCACAAGTTGAACAATCAGAAGATGCCTTGGCGGGAAGACGTGTGACGGCAGTGAGAGGTGAAATGGTGAAAGTAAGACAAGCTTTTTAATACTCGCGTGGCGTCTGCTGGACGCCAGGCAATATTGTTTTGGGTTTCTTTGGCAGATATGTGCGCATAATTGTTTCTCATATTAGGTACCTTACTCATATCGACGTATCTACCAGTCAGTTAACTTATTTCAGATAAATTTATAGCATGGGGTCATGTAAGGGTTTTTGAAATGTTAATGAGTCTGACAGACGCCACGCGACTAGATGTG
Source organism: Pyrrhosoma nymphula (assembly GCA_963573305.1). Classification (NCBI taxonomy): domain Eukaryota; kingdom Metazoa; phylum Arthropoda; class Insecta; order Odonata; family Coenagrionidae; genus Pyrrhosoma; species Pyrrhosoma nymphula. The sequence continues at coordinate 90,860,754 of OY754330.1, forward strand.
TTGCACTTTTAAAAAATATATTATTTTTTCAATAAATGCTCATTTATCTTAATTTATTTTTATTATTTAATTTCATTACAAATATTGATTATCTGTGCTTTATTGTTTATAAAACGCTATTTTTCCTCCAATTTCATTTACTCAATGCCTCTCAATGTCACCGGAGATCTTCATTCGAAGTTTTTATTTCAGCCACCCATCCATTGTGTTTTTTTTACGTACAACTTAATTTCATTTAAATTGATTGCAACTTGGGAAGTGCCACGCCTCGGCGTGCCGTTTCGGCATTTGCCCGGCTACTTAGTTTTCTATCTGTGTTTGTGCATTCATCAACGTCTTAATCATAACTTATCCATGCCAATTGGGCACAGTCGGATAGATACCATGTCGGGAAACCATATCGGCGATTACTTTGTTTTCTTTTCAATCTGAAACGTTAGTGAAACGCCCCGACACGTAAACGGTAATTTATCTTTTTCATTTCTATTTATAGCAGCCGGAGAGATACCAAGTCGGTTCCCCAGATATCGCACTAATTTGTTTTCTTTTCGAGATACAAATGTGTAACTCTTGTAGTTCCTCCGTATAATTATCCTATTCTTCCGCTATCGGCCTCTTATTCTCTGTCCGTTGGTGTATCAGAGCAGATCTTGTGACTACAAGAAGCATCTGAATGTTCTCATCAGTAAAACTTGTGAGTAAACCAGAGCGGCGTAGCACAACGAGCAACTCTTGAGAGTGATTCATTATTCAAAAGTGTAATTTTTATTTTCATTTATATTTATACGCATATATTTACGAAATTTATCACGTTGTAGATGTTCGTTCCCTATTATTATGTTCATCTTCTGGATTTACTTCTGTCCCTTAGATGAAGAGAAAAAAACAGTTAAACCTAATGCAGGCAGAAGATCGTAACTATTTGCAGTATCTTTTGATGGAATCAACAGATTCAGAAATGTCTGCAGTAAATTATGAGAGCGAAGATGAAGAAGATTCCCTAGAGGAATGATTGCAACACAGATACGGAGCAAGAAATTACAAGTGAGGAAGAAAGTGACCAAGACGATGAAGAATCAGGTAAAAATTTGTTTTCGGGAAAGGCAAAACTACGAAGTGGTCTTTTCAAGAACCAGTGGTTACTGTAAGGACTCATCGTCATAATATTGTAGCCCAAAATTCATGTGTGAATTAAAGTGCTATAACCGCTAAGGCTGTACTCGAGTGTTTGGAGATGATTTTTTTCACTGACAATCTGCTTGCTATTATTTTGGAAATCACTAATAAATTCATTGATTCTCAAATAGATGGTTATTGAAGAGAAAGAGATTGTAAATAAACGGATTTGAGTGAACTGAAATCTTTCTTTGGATTACTGTATACGACAGGTATCCTTAGAAATAGTAAACTGAATACAAGTGATTTGTAGTCTACTAATGGAACTGGTGTTGAATTTTTTCGATTGGTGATGTCTCGTAAACGCATCCACTTTATTTTACAAAGCTTTTGGTTTTATGACAAAGCAACAAGAAGCGAAAGGAAGGTATTGGATATACTTACACCTGTTTTTGATATATTTGTTCAAAATTGCTGTGAAAGTTATTCTTTAGGAGAATACGTAACTATTGATAAGATGATATCAAAATTCAGGCGGAGATGTGGATTTAGGCAATACATCCCGAGTAAACCTTGAAAATATGGAATTAAGATATTTTCTCTAGCGGACTCTAAAACATTTTACACAAGGAACTTAAAAATATACGTTGGGTAGCAGTAGAAAGGCTCATTTCACATCAGTAACAGTGCCAATGATGTTGTGATGTTGGTTGGTTAGAACGGTTAGTAGCAGTATATAACCGCCGATATTTGGTTTACCAGTTACGAGCTAGTTTTAGATCTTCTAAAAGCTAACTTTACGTATGTAGGAACAGTGAGTAAAAATAAAAAGCAGCTTCCACCCAGTTTTTCATCCTCTCGCGATCGAGAAGCATTTACAATTCGTTTTGGCTTTGAGAAGCATTGCACATTGTTGTCATACATACAAAAGCCAAGAAAAAATGAATTTTAATATCATCTATGCTTCATGATTCCACAATCGATGAAAAAACAGGAAATGTGAAAAAACCAGTGATCGTAACATTCTAAAATGCCACTTAATCTGGCGTTGATGTAGTAGATAAATTATGTGCGACATACTCAGTAGCAAGAAACACCAAAAGGTGGCCAATGACTATATTTTATACCATTCTAAATGTGGGTGCAATAAATGCTCAGGTAATTTACTTTGAAAACAACAAACAGAGCTCCCGTACAATTCGGAAAAGAAGGCATTTTATCAAAGCCCTTGCGCAAAACCGAACCAAATAACAACTGCAAAAACGTAGTCACGTATTGAATTTACCCAGAGAATTGGGAAAAAGAACTTTAACCATTAGTGAGAAAGATAAAGAAATAGGATATAATGAGTCAAGACCAGCCACTTCCAGCATTCGTAGGGAAACGGAGGAAAAAAAGGAGGGAAAAGAGAAAACTAGAAAGAAATGTTACATTTGCGACCGAGATAAAAATCGAATGGCAAAATATAGATGAATATGATGTGAACATTGTGTTGTGTTTGTGTTGTTAGCAAGGTTAAAAAGTGTAATCAATGCTGTGATGTGATTTAATTCTGTTGAATGTATCAAAAATAGGATTAACCAATTGGTCATTTAAAGATGAATAAAATGTTTAACATATGTTATAATATAATTTATTTACAATTTTATAAGTTTAAAAAAGTATATAATTAACGTAAGAGCATTGTATAGCATTTTTTAAATATTACTTATTTTTTATAATTTATACAATTGGCTTCTGACAGACGCCACGCGATCATATTTGTTGTTGTTGAAGTTGACCAAAAGTTGACGCGAGTACCGAAGGGTTAAGATGAAGTTACTTCTCATTGAGAGTCTTCGTGGGCGACCACATTATACCACATAATTTTCAATTGTCTTTTTTCTTACGTTGTATTTTATATCACTTAGTATTGGTTTGTACACACGGTCAATTGCAGTCAGTGCTAAAGTTACCTGATGCTCTAAATGTATGTCCTTATGCGCAATATGAACCAGCCTTTGGCACAGGCAGCAATCATTTGTCCCTTCAACCCAATGGGTATATGAACTCCCTTTTCATAAGATGACCAATGTTTCTGTAGAATGGCCAAAAATAGTTCACATTCCACCCGATCAATCGACTTTGAATGTCGTCTTTACGTATACACATAATTACATACCCATCACGCCGGGGTAGACACGGTCAAAAATACTTAAATATTGCTGTTGGGACTTAAAAACTGGCTCCGTTATTATAATTTCCAGCACACTGCCCAATATTTAAATACTTCTTTTTCTTTAGTTGCATTTATGCATTGCTTCATACGAAACTCAAACGAAAGAGCAAGATTTTCATTCGTTAATTTATCAGTTGTGTAAAAATGGTTTCACTATGTGAAATGTACAGAAAAATGCTATATTTTACCTTTTTGAATGCTTTTAGTAACTAGTCCCGAGGACCGAGCCACTTCAAGTTACGCTCTTAGGTTACGTCCACTTTGTGTCGGCCTTTAGAGGCACAACTTACCCCAAATGTCGAAAACCTCGCAAACACGCAGACGCTCCTGCCACCCCTGGCCCACTCTCGCCGACCCATCATTCCATGAGGGGCGGCCTCTCTCTCTGCCCGCACACGAAATCACATCAGGGGAATAGGACGACGGGCGGTATTCGGCCGAAAACGCACGGAATGCGCTTTTGAGACCTTTCCCTGATATATTGAACGATGCCTCGGATTGTTTTAGTGGCCAACTCCACCGGAACAGAAACAGTTTATTCAAGATTCTTTACCATGCCTGGCGGGATAACCCTCCACGGTGTACCTATTTTATTATCGATACCGCAAGTATTTTCCCAACGAAAATTTACAATTCTGCAACGGAGGAAGATATCCCTGGGGAGCAAGAAGGAAAATGCCTTAATACCCAGTCATTAAATGTCAAGTAAATAGTATTTTAGCTGCCACTTCCGTTAAGATCACTCTTGCAGTATTTGTGAACCTCCGGACGATCATGCACTTTTATTTTGTAGCAGAAAATCCCTTGCATTTTCATCAAAACAAATTATCTAAGTTCCACCGGTAATACGGATACGCCATAAATATGTTACAGGCTTTGCAAAAAAATATTGCTCTTCAGTCTAAACAATCAAGCAAAATTTAGATGGTTATCCATAAGCCATTAAAGTGTCATAATTTATTCCCAATATTTCAGTATATGCACATTGCTTTGCTCTAGTTTCCTTAAAACAGCTCTCCCAAACGTTTCTCCGAGAATTAAATTTCATCGTGCATCTCCAGTGAATCAATTTTTCACCAATATTTATATCAATGGTCTTTTTCTTGTTTGATCGAGCGATAGAACCAGTTCTCAGCAGTTTCCTACTTCACTCTTATAGGAACAGTTTCAAGTTTATAAAACCATGAAGCATTAGAAATCATTTGTTTACTAAGCGGTCATATTCCTCCTCTCACTCCTCTTCCGCAAATATAGCCTTACAATGAGATAAACGAGATAATTGACCTGCAACTTTTTCCTGCCACTTAAATTTCTATATCAACTCAGGTGTTCCCTTACTCTGTTCCCTACATGTTCGTTTACTCTGTAATGTCAAAGCGACTGCTGTGTTAAAATTATCTGTCCACATATAGGACGACAGTTTGTGAATGCATTTTCTTTTTTTTTTCGAAAGTCAGCATCGAGCCTAAATAAAAACGTCAAACGCGGCTTGTAGCAATAAACGCTTATGCTAATGAAATTTTTCTTACAATGAACCAAAGATATGTATATTTCTCTAAAAATTACATATCATTGTTTTTTCTTGTACCTGGGGATAATTTATTTGTAAGTTCTTTACTATTTTCTGTAAATCACGACACTTAAATAATTTTTCTTATTGTCCCTACGGCTTAGTTGAATTGCAAATGCATTTTATATCACTCGAGTAATAAAATTGAAATAAAAGAAATGAGAACAAAATATAAAAAACAACTATTACAAATTGCATAAGAAAAACGCTGATTTTTTCTTAAACAGATAATAAGTATGCCTTGTTAGCCGATGAATGAATGAATGAAACAATGAATGCGATCAAAAAGTTGTAAGGAGGGTTTCTTTTTTTAATATTTCCACCATAAATTAATTGAGAAACATCAACCTAATTAGTAACTAAAGTACATATAAAAACGTTCAACAAGCACATATTTCAAGACGCATTTAGCTTGGCTAACTGGTTCGTTACTTCGCTATACCTATCTTTTGCCGGAAGCAGCACACAAACTTATAAATGCTGAAAGTCAACTGCAAGGTCTAATGCCAATTATAGTGATTATTTTCCCATTATTACACACGAATAACTGAATTACCCCAAGCATAAAAATTGAATCTTTCAGCAATAGAAAAATACACAAAGAAAAGGCTGTTGCATATGGGTCCAGGCATTTCACGATACGAAAATTGAAATAAAATAAGATTGTACTACTTCCCATATTCGATGTTAGAAATGACCCCAATTTTCCCATACCAAAATAAATAAATACAAGTATTAGTTCCACTATATTTGAAAACTGGATTCTAAAACTGACTAACACAATGCTATAATAATATTAAGCCCATTACAACAACAACGCCCTTCGCTGCAGCCAGGATACAATTTATCCTGGTGCAGATTACGCATCATTCCACGTTAATTGATGAGCACCTCTCATCAATCACGAAGCCAGGAGTTATGTCATGGGCTATTAGTGTGTATGAACAAACAGCTGGTATCAATAGAGGTTGGGCAATGCATTCACATGCCAGTTTTAAGGGCGCGAGTTCACATGCCATTGGGTAGACATGTATATTAAACTTATCTATTGACGACTTATGATGATTACGATGAGCATAAATATACAAGCATTCATTTTTTTATAAATAAAAATGCAACATGTACATCGGGTTAATCTCCATGTTATCCTAATATTATTTTTCATGCGTCGCTATGCGCTAGACATTAATAACAAATGTAACTCCTTGCATTTTACAGCGTTGGGTTTAAGCTGTAGTTTGGTCTAAGGCTTGTCATCAAGCACTAAATTCTTTAATGCAGGTTCATGCACCTAGCTGCATTTCCGTTAGCTAATAAATACGTCAATATGTTAGACTGGATGACGGTAAAGCTTCATACATATACACTAGCTTTTGCCTTGTATTTCCCTTCTAATCCGATATTGTCTGCTAATGGGTTCATTTACATTTTGTGCTGCAAATATCCATGCTGTTGTGGTTATATTAACTTGATAAAATCATCATCGCGCTGTCCTAAAATTGGGTTCCCTCATAAGTCGATGTTTATTAAAATTATAAGCTTTTTTACTAAATACTGTATTATTCTCTTCACCATTATCAGATCATTATCGCTGTTTCTTTTGCTAAAATTGTTTAAGCACGAGTTTCAGGTAAATTAAAGGTAAGGAGTATTAAGAGAAATTTAAATGTGAAAAAAATAAATCGTTTTCAGGATGGTTCCCTGAATACGACGGTAGACTTAGTTCTCAAAATGTTGATGAAGACTATCGCAAGGTAAGGAAGCCATTTGGCAAATTCCGGGAAGACCTTCAATCTTTCGAATAAACGCTGAGTACTTGAAGTACGTAGTTAAGTATCTGAAACCAATATCATTATTATATTTCATGCTTAAGCCTTTATAGCAGATAAGCTGTCATTCGCTCTGACTAGAAGTAGGTAATGCAGCTAACAGCTACATTATAATAGAATAAAGAATAACAAAAAGCTATATTTTCAATAAGAGAATTCATAGGCACTTATTACATGAGTGGGCATTAAGAGAGCCCGTCGAGTACATCACAACCCACAATTAGAGAAACAGATTATTCTATTAAGCTGCGCGCGTCGATTAAAAAATATTTTCTTCGCAAATGGCATACACCTGTATTAAGTCAAATCTTCTACCAATTTAACTTCTAAACAATCTGGTCTCAATTATGACCACCCGCTTACCGTAGAAAACATTTGAGTGAGGCTGTTATGCTGGATGTTTCACCATAATGATACCAGGTTGTCAGTAAACTTTAATCCTGGACTATACATTGAGACATTTTCATTATTTGCAAAGAGGAGCACATCTGTCCCAAAACCATATGGCAACGCCACAATCATCTATGCGATCATTCCAATCCTACGAGACAAGGTCACGCCTATGGGATTAGAGCTGGGAGGGGAGGTAATTCCCAACATTTCCGCATAGGGACGCAGTGCAAACGTGGTGGAGGTTAGTAGGGATTGGTATTGGAATGGCGTAGGCAATGAAAATGGGAGCAGAGAGGGCTATGGGAAGGATTGCTTCGATGGAGATTAGGTGGGTCGATCCTGACGAGGTTTCAGGGAGATGAGTTAAGGTATGCGACGAGGCAAAGGCAACGACGGCCGGGAGAGTTTAGGGCAGAAGGGTGGTTGCGGTGACGGATGAGCGGAGGACATGTTAGTGATAAGTTAGCACGTGGTTTAGGGGCTATGAGAACGATGGAAAATTAGAGCGAGTTAGGGAAAGTAAGTTAACCGGTTCGACGGAGCGGAATGGAAGACAGGCATGTAACAGCGGCAATGATCGGTCGGTGAAAAAGCTCAACTAAATAGAGTAATTGGAGATAAAATTGATCACCTTACTGTATCTTTTATGCATATATTGTCACCGATGAATTATATAGTACATGGATACGCTTACTTGATATATTTTAAGTAAAATAAGAGCAAGTAAAAATATTTATCTGCTTTTATTATTTATACTTCACAGTTCAAACTTTTCTATGCCCTTTTCTAATAAAAGGTATCCACAACAACAAGACATATTTAAATTGGAGGGGTAAAAACATATTAAATATAGCTTTTGAAGCGAAACATGAAATCTCACCGTTGAGAACTCTTCGACAGTGACTGCTACATGCAAACGTATTGTGAACGAACACATGATTATTTCTGCAACGGTGAATGTAAAATTAAACCAATGATCTCTCCGCAATAGGTTAAATAACAGCATAATTTTTACTTCATTCATTTCATCATCATAGCAATTCAACAACAAGTAATTAACAAAGTCATACTATATTTGCATTAAATTCACATCACAATAATTATTGCACTTTTACTTATTCTCCAAATCTTTAGATAATCAAAATGGTCCTGCCAATCCTCTTTGAGTTTGTCGGCAGGCTTCAATGTCGCGAAATCATATTTTTATCTGCAATAGTATTAATAAGAGCATATGATAAGAGCATTACATAATTTCTCTACGCATCCATGAAGTTCCCAAGCCAGCATTTATAGAAATCGTGCGTTTCAAGTGAAGCACTCTCTTCTTCCATTGCAGTTTTTCATAAATCTGGTGGTTCTCCAGTTCATTTTGACTGATTTTTTACAACTACAGATTCAATAAACTGGTTTTATTAAAAAATATACTTTAATAAATAAATTATACTAATATGTTTTAAAAACTATAGTGACAGATAAATGAAAAACGTTGCTGGCCTCTACGACCATACGAAACTTATCATTAGTGTGGTATATTCCTTTCTTTCTATTAGCAGGAATGTGGTAAATAGGTAGATCTAAAAGTAAAAATCATAACGAAAGCCCAAAGAGCAGTTAAAAGCAGAAAATTGTTTTCCGTCTTACTAAATGCTAAAATTGCTTTACTAGCGTAAATAAAAACGAAGTTAAATTCATTTCCCTTTTTTCATACTTGAGCATATGACGTACTCCTCCAACATATGAGCCTCATTGTGTACTTGAGTCTGCTCAAACGTCACACTATAAAATGAAGAGGGTAATGCAGAAAGGCATAAGAATGAAAATATCGTAAAATCAATGAACTACAAAGTGAAGTGAACCGTGACAGAAGATTGAGCAGTATGATAATTAGAATGAAAATGTGATTAAAGCCTAGGAAAACTTCGAAAAGCCATTGGCCGAGAGGGATGAAAAGACCCATTGGACGAGGGTGGACACAAAAGAAACTAAGTGAAATCCTCTTGAAGCACTTATGAGTATTTTTAAACATTTACCCAACAATTACCATAAAACTATATGATTTCCCGAAGAACCTCTCTTTTCGTTAAATTAAGAGGTCTAATTTTACAATGGTCTTTTTATTAAAAAAATTACTCCGCCTCGCTCGATTTTGTGGTGATTGAAGTTGATGATTAGCCATTGCCTTTTGAGGGATATACACTTCTCTTGAGAAAATTTATGGCTCCTCACTTGGAATGCCTTTCCCCTGTTTTCCATATTCCGCAGGCATTCCGCATATTGCCCCCGTATATTTTACTAGGGATATTTAGTCACATTACTACATTCACTAAATAAAATAAGATATTTGCATACTCTGAAATTTATATGGAGAAGAGCACGCCAAGTTTCCAGCATTTGAGCTATTACTCGTCTTGAAAAATTCCCACGCACAGGAGCCAGGAAGAAATGTAAATTTCCGGTCGGTTTTAACCTACTGAATGCAAATGAGATTCTAGCGTTATTTCACTGAGGAGCAAGAATTCAATTTTCTATCAACATCGAATGTTTGCCATTTAGTGATTGTATTATACTGTCGTTCCCATCAACATTTGACTCTGGTGAAGCTATTCCAAGAGATTTCCAGCCGTATCTCCCAACCATCCTCCACGGTTTCAGTATATCCCTCATTCCTACCCACCAGTTGGCAACCTTCCACCCATTTTTTGCGACACCAACAGCATTGGAGATGCTTTGTCCCAAAAGAGACGCAGCCATGCAACCAACCGAAGCAAGGAGGAGCCGTCAGCGTGAAATATTAAGTGGACGGCAACTGTCACGAATTTTGGCGACAACGGGCAAAAGTAACAGGGAAAAAGACCCGCATTGCTGCGTGCAACATCCTCGAGAGACTTGCGATAAATAAGGACATATTGAGTACTACCCGGAGCCTCTTGGTGGAACTGCATTCATGCGCAAATAACTTCGACATGTGAACAATGATAATTTTTGTTCAGATCTATGGTTTCAGCAATGTACTAAATATTATTAATAACTAATCTTGAAACTTATTCTAATCAGTAGCTAACCAAGTAATAGTAACAGCTATTCTTAAACCTGAGAATGACTTAATACTATTAACTACGATCATTGCTACTCTCCCAATAACCTTGTTAGGACAGCACTACTTCCTTGGACGATCTTTTGTTTCACTTCAGCATAGCGTCTAAAATGTCTATCCTTCCTCCACCCAAACTGGCTATCACCGAGAAAGTCGTCCGCCTTCTTCTACTGCCCTCTGTTAAATATTTTACGTAAAACATTTGCCGTGTAAGGTATACAACTTAAGGTACCTAATAATTTTTAAATATCTCTTCTTCGATATTGGGATCCAAACACTTTTCACCAAGTCCTTCGACTTTAGCGAAAAGTTCTAAAAGATCTCCGAAAGCCAAATTGCTTCGAAATTCTTTCAAATCTGCATACTACCCCCGCGAGCCACCAAAGAGGCAAGGGTTCTTAGGCGACAACCATGAAGAAGGAAGAGAATTAGTAATATTAATTATAAGCGGGATTGGAAGTAAAATGATTGTGAAGGAGTGTGTTGGTGTCTCACACCGCTTTTTTTGCAGTCATTCAAAGTACATGGGAGAAGAATTGATAGTACCTATCTGTTAGACAAAGTAATTCTTTCATTTTTGAGGATGCCTTGATCTACCGCTGGAACATCTTTTACGCTGTCACCTGCAAATGCAGAGATGTGTTAAATTCCACCATGTAAATATCATCCGTATTGACCAAGACTCAAACCCAAAGCTAGCCGAAAGTACTCGAGTATCGCGGTATCGAGGGATCCGGATTCGTCAGGTCCCGGTCAAGGCGGATAATTTATTTTCTCTGTGGATTTTTAAAAAATCTCATTTATTTTACATCATTCTGAAAACTACCTTAAGGGTCTATTAAATTAGGCATTGCAAAAAGCAACAGACAAAAACACAACCATACCCAGAAAGGTTGGATTCGAACCCGCGCGGTTGGCAGGAAAGGACTTTACCCCGCTGCCAATGGCCCGCGATTCACAATACGTTATCTCTTACTTTACCGCTAGCGTCACTTATAGAGATACGGTGCGGGAATAAAATACTATCCTCCGTGTCTCCATGAAACTCACACTTATCACTATGTTACACACTGCCTTCTTTTTCAAAGAATCTGAACTTTACAAGAAGCTTCCGAATCTCTAGCGGCACCCAACCACCTGGGTTTCACTCTCTGTCCCTTCGTAGCATTCCTCTTAACAAAAAACGATGTTTTTCTTTGTTAAGATCGCTTATTAAATCTTTCCGCACAGGGTCACAAATGGTCGTGACACTCATAGGTAACTCAAACGTTAGTCATTCATTCCAGCTGTCTTTCTAATCTTCATCTCCTTCATTTCTCTCTCGATCACTCCGATACGCCTAGGACCAGATTGATTAGTGAGCAGTGTCGGCGTAAAAAATACGCATGTGAATTTCACTTAAATTCATTACTAAATAAGAACAAGGCAATGATAGATAGCTACAAAAAGAAGAAAAGGGCTGAATGGGTAGAGACAAAGATAAGAGCGTAGAAGTTGAATTGAGGTATAGAACTACATAACAGAAACCTAATGTCGATACAATAAACATTCCTGTGTATTTTACTAGGGGTCATTGCGTTACTTGCAAAAAAAAGTGGGAACAATGCGACGAGGCACAGATCTGAAAATGGAGAGAAAAGCAATGAATGGAGAGAGGATGGTAAGAAAATTGGGCAGATGAGACTAATTGAGAGGTACGGAACTAAACAATGTGTCAATACAATAAATATTTCTGTATGCTTCACTTTCAGTCATAGCATAACTTGCGCGAAAATGAGGACAAATCAACGAAGCATAGATCTGAAATTGGAGAGAAAAGGAATGAATGGAGAAGAGGGTTAGGGGAAGAGGGAACGGAGAGAGACGAATTGGGGGATGTAGAAAGCGGGGGTGGAAGAGCGGAGTCATGGTGTGTGTGTGTTACAGTGCGTGCAGCAGTGTGAGTGCAAGTTCGCAGCACAGGCGCCTTGCGCCCTGCCTCTCTCTCTCAATCCGGGGACTCCCGACAGTGCCGCCCTCTACACACTCTCCCCCTTCCCCCCCCCTCCCTCGCCTCCCTCCCCGCTCCCTCCCCCTCTCTTTCCCCCTCCCACCCTCATCTTCCCGCGCACCCCTCTACCCCTCCATCCCGGACCTTTTCTCTCTCGCAGTCACCGGCAGTTGCAAGCGGGATCTGCGGCCGCATCCTCCGGCAAACGACGCCCTCCGCGACCCCCGCGACCCTGGCGCGCGCGCCCCTCTCGGCGACACACACACTAGGTGTGTGTTTGTTAGTGTGAGTGATAGTGTGCGTGCGTCTTAGTGTGAGTTTTAGGGTGAGTGTGCGTGAGTCATCTTTTGTATGTGAGCGCTTGTGTTTGCGTAGCCTAAGCATGTGTGTGTCTCTCTCTCTTCCATTTTTTTTTCCTTTTATTATTTTTTGTAAAATATAACGGGAACTGATTGCGCGGGAATGAGAGTGTCTTTTCGTGTCAGTGAGCTTGTGCTTTTGTGTCGTTTGCTTGTGTGAGAGCGTGAGAGTGAGATTTTTTTCTTTTTTTTATGTTCATTTTCTTGGGAAGGGAGGGTGAGCAAGTCTGGATGGATGTGTTGCATAAAGAGAGCCGGACAAGACCACCCCTGCCCTTTTCTGCATTTCGAAAACAGTCCAACCATCAGAAATACTCCAAATATTCCTTCTCCTGTTTCGCTTTTCTTTCCCATATTCCTCACACGCGTAGTGACCCCGATCATCCATTTTGGAGGAATCTCCGCACTGCCGTCCATGCCTACGCCTTCCCTGAAACAAACCCTATCAATCCTGAGGGGCCATATTTTTTCGCTCCCTCTCGTCCGTTTCTCCGGAACCCTTCCCTCTCCCCCGTTCTACACCCTTCAGGAAACCCCACCCCGGTCTCCTTCACCCCCATCCGCACCCCTTTTTCCTCATCCCTCAATCCTCCCACCCTCCAAAAACTCAGTACCCCGCTCCCACCATCACCACCCCCTCAGATTCCACACCCCTCGCTTTCTGCGGAGGCGCCTTTTTCCATCCAGTCCGCATCACGCTTCCCACACCCCCCTCAACGTGTATCTCTCCAGCCAATCTCCGCACCACTCCCCCGATCCACTCGCACATCTCAATGATTTGTCGAAGTAAACGAGGCTTGAACCCCAGATCTATAGGGAACAGAGGAGCAAGGAGGATGTATGGAGGAGGAATCTTGTGAAGTGTTTTTGTAGGGTTTGCTCCCCAATCACCCGCCCTAATCTAACCCTCATTTCCATTTCACGTCCCCAATCCTTGAAGATCTGCCCAATATTTTAACCATCGAGAGACCCTAACCCTTGCACCCTACAGAAGAAGACATAGTAGGAGTGCTGAGAAGGAGCTTTGTGACGTGTTCCTCGTTGTTTCGCTACGCATTAACACGCACCCATTTCTCCCCAAAACTCACCCCACACTCCACTCGCAGATCCCAAGACGTTTTATTACCCTTACGGACGAAACCCTGTCCCCAAGAGAGGAAAACTCAGAAGGATTGATGAGGAGAAGCCTTGTGCTTTTTTTAGCTTCGAATTTACTCGGCCCCTTACCTCCCCAGTTGCATAAGGTCTCCCACATTTTTCGACCTGGAGGAGAATTGAACCCTACATAACCTGGGGAACCTTCCTCAGAGAAGATTACCTAAGAAGAATGAGGAGGAGCAGTCTTGTGAAGTGTCTCTCTAAGAGGGGTCGCTCTCATTTTAACGACCCCTGAATCGGTGAAATTCGATAGGAATTGAAGAGGTAACACCAGGCTAAATATCCGTCACAACCCCCAAATCTTTCCCATGCAACAACATTTGCTGCGACTCACTCTCGTCCGGCTTTTGTGTGTCCCATTGAGTTATTTTCGTCGTTTTACGAGCGGGAATGTAGCTGCAAGCGTTGCATAATTGCGTGGTTGCTCTGCAATAATCTGTCGCACATCGTTAAAGTGGAGATGATTCAAGGAGAAAATACCCAGCTGGGTATGCCATTAATCTTACAACCATTCTGATTACCCTCTGCGAAAATCGCCGCTGTTTCTCACCTCTGAACTACTTGGTGTCTCCTCCTGCGATTATTTTTGGTCCTATTGGGGACGGAAATGCAACTGCCAATGCAAAGTGTTGATATGGGGTCGCTCCACACTTGCCAACCCTTGCATCGGTGAAGTAGATAGTGATGGAGAAGAAAAATCTCCGTAGGAGATTCGTCACTGCCCTGCATTCCACAGCTAGCCATCGCGAAAATCACTGCCGCTTCCCACCTTCCGACCAACTTTGTGCCAACCCGAGCGTTTTTTGTCGTTGCGGAGGCGTGAGAATGCGGCCTCGGAAGTTGCACCCACGCTCGGCACCCCACCGAGTATCACCAAGACCAACTCCCCCATTTTCTTGCCCTTTTGCAGTCTGATTGATACGCTCGCCATCCTGTGTGAGGCACCTTTTCCGATAATCTGAAGTTTATCCAAAACTTCCTTCCGCCACCTTTTCACCTTTCTCGTGAAAGTTTCCTCCCCCTCCAAACAAGTGCAAGCCCCCATCCCTTCGGTGTGAATCACCACCATCGTCCCTCAGTAACGTCCTTTCCCCTCTCGGCTTCCAGGGATGATGGGCGTTTTTACGACCAGCCGCAGCAGATACTTATGTGGCCAGTGGTGTTTTTGCATGCCGGCGGCGGCGGCGGCGAAGGTTACGTTTTCTTCTTATCCTCCCTCGCTCACTCATTCCCAAGTCCCAGGTTATATATCGACAAAAGGAAGCGAGTTCGACACATCGAGCTTTATCATCGGGTGTTTTGAGGGTACCTTACGACCTCAATACGAGAGAGATCGACAGATGTGCTGGTGTGGACTTCACTGAGTGTAAGCGCAGCGTTTTACCATTGGTGCACGAACGAAAAAAGGATTTGTTGGATGAGACAATATTGATATGTCAGCCTATGATAGCCATACTAAAATTGTACCGGTATTTTGTTCTTGAGCAGGGGTGAGCGTAAGCGGAGCATATTATCACAAATGCTTGAGCAACAAATAATACAGGGAAAAAGATGTCATCGATATGCCAGTAAACGTTCTATTCGCGACCCTATTTTTTCAGGAAAAGACGAAATATTGAGGTGTTTCTTTCAGGATATGTTATGTCACTCAAGGGCAAGGGTCTCACCAAAGAAATTGTCTCCTATCGGGTTGAATCGGGCTATTATCTCCTCAATGTGCTCCATAACGATGTTTATGTTGCCGCTCATTTGAAGAGGCAAAACGTTTGTTAGCGATTTTACGAAGGTGCGATAGGTGTTTTATAATTTAAAAGAAACTTCTTCTTGACTCTAAGAAAAAATAGGACAACCTGCTTAAACTTTTAGGAAGGTGACTTTGTATTTCATCATTTTAAACCTCAGTACAAAGTCCATCTTACGCATACGGCACATGATGTCCGTTCCGCGGAAGGCGACCGTTTTCTCAGAGCTTACTGCCATTTTTGCAGACTCAACGTGAACACCAGTTTCCCACTGAAACCATCTCAATTCCAACCTCGTACATTATTCACCTTTCTTTGCTCCCTAACTTGCGTTTAAACAGGCGCACTCCCGATTTTCCTTCGATTTATACCCGTTATTTCTTCTATTTAATCTATTTGCTCTCCTCCAATTTTCGGCCGTTTACTTCTCCCTCAGATCGGTACTCATCGGAATCGCGAAAATGCCTTAATTGCCTCTTCGATTTTAGTACACCTACTTAGGATATCCTCCTCTCCACTCGTGATAGCAGGCCCTCCACACTTCCTCCTGCCCTTACCCACTCCCTCTGGCCCGACAGAAAACGGTAATATCGCTCCAATCTCACCCAATATCGATTCTACCCCCTCCCTCCCACCTTGCCCTCATCAGTTTCTTCCTCATTCCGACCGAAATCATTTTCCCCGACCTCATCGAAATCATCGAGTGACACTTTTTTCCCCTAGTTGTCCCTTCCTGTCACCGAAAACCGTTGAATCGTTATTAAGGGGTTGAAACGGGGTAATTCTCGGGTGGCATCGTAGAGAATATATGTTTGCCAATAAATGACAATATAGGTTGTGCAAACTTCGCTTACTTGATTCAGCTGTGAGAGGTCCCTTTTTATTCTTGCATATCAAAGTAAATTCATCGAAATGACGTGAAATCAATCCGAGGTCGTCTTCGTCAAACAATTCGTAAAATATGGAGTAAAAAAATTACTGATCAGACTTGTTGCAAAGACTGCATCCGCATGCTTTGTTTTTCGAAACAAAGGAAGTTTCACTACCACGAGGTGGGATAATTAGTACGTTGTCTCCCGCAAACCATACGCATAGTATTGAATATTAGAATATTCGCATACCAGGATGTTTATTACTGCAACCTTACTCATCGTGCCCTCTCTTTACCCGCATCTAAACATCAAACATCAAAACTAGAGGAGAGACAAAGAGGTACGTTTTCTTTCAAACATTCGTAAAAAAGTGAACCGAAAAATTTGAAAGTTGAAGGTTTATAAACGGGATCCTAGCCATAAGAAATGTAACAAGTTTTCTACGAACACAATTGTATTCAATACCCCTCCTCTGTACCCTCTCGCTCCCATACGGCATTCTGACCCCTTAGTTTTCCAAACAGGAATGGCATTGCTGGCCACCACCCAACTCCCAAAAAATGCAACCAATGCATCCCATTCCCGGCTCTCTTTCTCCTCCCCCCTCTGATGACTGCCAACACCCGTGCTGCACCACTGCAGCGCGGCATACACTCCTCCTCCCTACCCCTACACTTCCCCGGCATCTCTGCAGTGTGTGAGCCGTGCCCTCACCAGCCATTAATCCCCAGCTTGTACTTTCGTAGGACGTGTCTAAAGCGCAAAATCACTACCAACGAACCGGACGACAATTGCGAGTGACCTGCAGTGAAATCGACTGCTGCAAAGAGTGCAGGGAAAGAGAGATTGGGAGGAAGAAGTAATGAAGAGAAGAGAGAACCGGGAGACGTGTAGTACACTGTGCCGTTTTTAACATATATTTCCGAGTGCATTTATAGTCAGAGCAGTGGTGCCCTCACTGCTTACAAGTACCCCACTCCCTGACTTAACTACCTCTGTGCGCAGTGCATGTGACACTTTCCCGATCGTATCCCTCCGAAAACGTGAGTTACTGGGCCACGAAGTTTCGTTTGTGGTGACTTACCAAAGGTGCGGAGAATTATCTCATAACCATAGTGAGTGTTAGACGGTTCAGGAGAGTTGAGTTTTGAGTGGCCTTCTTTGTTTTCCGTGCGCAAAGGAGGAAACAGTTCACGGAGGAGAAGGACGACGACGACGTAACGCTTCCCATGAATCTTCGCTCTCGGGACAGGCCAGTTCCTCGGTCGCGTCGCACGCGACTCCCCGACCGATCCCGGCGCGGGATAGCGTGCCGCGGCCCGGGTTTCTCGTGAGCCTCCCGTCCCCCGCGTTTTCCCGACTTGCCCCTGCAGACTTCGAGGAGGCGAGGCGGAAAGAGGGGATTCCCAACGGGAATCCATGTACCGGAATAGCAGGAGTGGGGAGAATGGAGGGACCTGAAGCGGCAGGATTCGAACCGGGGTGTCCAAGGTGGGATAAAGGTGATAGGAGAGGCTAGGAGGGGTGTCTAACCTCTCGACCCCCGTCTGCCTGCGCCCCTTCGAAAAGAAGTTCGAGTGTCCTCGGCTTCGCCGCACCGCCGACGTGTACGCGGATCCCGCCATGGAACGAGGAAGACCCTTCGCCGCCATGTCATGAGATGCCTCCCGAGAAGACGTCGGCAGCCCGCAGACTCTTCCCCACACCCCGTGGATGATCCGTCCGCCAGGGAACCTCAAATCGTGGAATGATACGCTCGGGAAGACTTGAATGGTTGGTGGTGCTCCACTCTCTCTTCTCTTTACTCCATTCAGAGTTTACCCCTCTCAATTTTGTACAGTCCAAAACACATTGTATCCATATTCGTTCGGACTAGAACCGCCTCGAAAGGATCTAACTGGAAACGTGGATATATGTGATAACTGAACCCTGAAATATTATAGCGCTGCGGTATGATAGGTGTGCAGCATCATTAAAGAAAGTTAGTAAGGGAGATTAATTTGGGTGCTCCACATGGGGAACTAATAATTGCCGACACAAAATATCTGCTGGTATTTTAGAATCAATGCACTCCAAATTCCTAAAATTATTTGAAAGTTAGTTTGATGATAAAAACCTCCAACATATTTTGTGAAATGGCTACGCAAAGAGTGAAAAATAAGTTTTTACACATTCGTCAGGATTATTTTTCGTTAAAGGCCTTATTATTACTAATTTAATCCTAATTGATTCGGACAAAGACCGCTTCAAGAGGATCTAACTGGATGCATCGATATCTATAATGACGGGAAACTGAAATAGTGCAATAGCAGTGCAGCAAAAGGAGTGTAGCAACCGCATATCAAATCTTAAAATAAAGTAAGCAACGGAGATTAATTAGGTTTTACAAATTGGGAACTAATAATTGGAGTCACAAATTATCTACTAGTATTTTAGAATAGAACAACTCAAAATGCTCAGTCATACAAAACCCCAACTTCTTTTGGAGAAATAAAAAACAAAAATAAATAGTTAAAAAAAAGTGAGTAGGATGGTATTTCATTAAAGTGTTAAAGAATTCAAATATGGTTACCTTTCTCCTCTCACTACCCCGCCAAAGTACGAGTGCAGCCCTCGCAATTTAAGCGAAATATTCCTAGGTTTACTCAGTACAGGGTAAAGCTTGTCTATTGTGGAGAAGGTACCAATTCAATTAAAAATCAATGGTTTCAATACATCTGTTCCATCTACTGTTCTCATACGGTTGGTCTTCCTTCTCTCAAGCCTGCCTCATCCTGAGTAGAGCTTCTGCACAATTTCCGGAGTCCAAAACATATTTCGATCCGGGATGAGTTGCACTAGGACAATCTTAATGAGATCGAACTGGATGAATGATTACCTGATACAGTTTACACTGAAATAATATATCGATACGATACTTTACGTAGCAATCGCATTCATAAAACATCTATACAAGTTTTGATAGAGATGGAACAGAATGTTTCCCATTAGGAATACCATTTGTGGATTATCGATTGAGCGGTAAGCGATCGGAAAACGGCGGGAAACTGCTGTCTAAAATAACCCTTTCAATCCTAACACAATGCATGCTAAAGGCCGTATATTCTCTTGTTGCCTTAATAATTTCTACCAGTACTTCAGATGCTCTTCACCCCAAAAATTTACCCAATTATATCTTAATAATTGTCACATAAACAGGAATATTTATAAATATTTTCGATGAAATGACTACGTCCAACGATTGTTTTATCGGTATTGATTATCAGTTCTCAATATCCTTACTTCAAAATTTCTCCTTGTTGTACGGATAGTGAACTGTGCTGCGAACAGTAGTGGTAACTTACAACTCATTTCTCAAAGTTTAATCATGGATATAATCCTTACACTTGGAGTAGGTATGCAGAACTATGAAAGATTTTAATTGGCTGACCGTTTAAATGAAGAAAGCCACGATGAGCTTTAAGATAAATTAAAGGTGAAGTTGTGACTACATGATGCCACAGCTCAAAGTAAAATAAAATTAAAAATGGTACTAGAAAGAAGCTAACTTAAAATAAATCTCGAATAATGCACCATTATTAATGAACTTAAAACTAAGCTAGTAAGGTAATCTACAGTAATCGCTTGGTACCCAATCATATACTTTGCCAGTTAATTCAACAACATCTATCAAATTTGGATGCTCGTTATAATAAAGATTCTAGCATCAAGATAGAAAAAATAAGTTACATCATGTTACTTAAATTGTCTCTTGAAAATGACTGTTGATAATGATCATCTATGATATACTAAAGATCTAATTCAAAACATAATTAGTATTTTTTACATGGCGGAGGACGTGAATACTATCAATTGCGATTAAGGGAGTTCTCAATATTTAAATGCCGGTAATTTTAATTACCAAAAATTACTTGCCTTAACCTTTCGTAGTAACTAATCATCACATTTCAAAATAAATATGTTTTTTAATTTACGCATTCGGCTATATATTCTACCCATTCCAGGTCAGGTAAAACTCGTAGCCAAAATGGAGACAAAAACTTTAATATTTTACAGACACTTTTAGGTGGCCACAGTTGAACTTAGGTCATATGAAATCTTCGGATTGAACAACTGATTAAAATTTTGATGGGTATTAAAATTATGTATTTCTAATCATACATGAAGAATTATTTATTCCGGAGACAAATTAATATAAAATGAGGAAATATTGAAATAAAATACAGTGGAGAAGGGAAGCATCAATAGAAAAATGCTTTCGAAAATGCAAGGGTTTTCAGATAAAAGTTCTTACGATATGAGATTTTTCAAGCAAAATATTTAAAACGATATTCGGTCATAAAAAAATAGAATTTAAAATCAGAATGTTTTAATTATACCTTAATATAAATGCTTAAATAGCGCCCGTTCGTTTTACATGGAGAAGAGAAGAATCCAAATGCGTAGCAATATCAAAGTCAAAGTGCTAAAAATGAGTTAAAGTTTACGGTGTACTATTCTTTCATTAAATATATTCACGCAAATAAGGTTTAAATTCATGCCAAATGATTACCTACTGGCACATAAAAAGTACCAATAGTTTAATATGTGATACCTGAAGCGAGGTAAAATCAAGTGGAAAGGTTAATAACATTTGTAGCTGTTACGTTACAAGGTAGAAAAACCTTAATTCATTTTTATCGTTACAAAATCTCTTTATGTCCGAATTTCAGAGGCAAAATTATAAATCACAGAGAATATATCGCAAAACAATCAAGAGGGAGAGCATTCGTAATTCATTTCCTCATTGCAGAGGAAAAAACATAACAGCAGCGACAGAAATAATGGGAAATAAAGAATATTTTATAATGTTTAGAAAATGTTATCAGTAATATATTTTTAACGTGCCTACGCAAATAATGATTGTTCTATTTTCTTAGCAAAGTAAAAATAAAGTTTATTTTCACTCAGAGTTCTTCTCGCTTTTGATTTGTGATTAATAGTCCATAACGGGACTTTTCAATGAAAAGTCATTATGATAATACCAATGTCCAAATGCTAAAACCCTTGTTTCAAGAACAGGTAGTGAGCCATCAAAATTACATGGTTTCATTTTTTAAATTAAGGAGTAAAACATGTGCTCAAACAGACATAAAATTAGGATAACCTTGCAAAACATGAGTTTAGTTGCATGCTATGAGCTGCTTGAACAAAACTCGCTCGCGGCATATTTTGGTATATGGGTTCACCAGATGGAGGGAAAAGCATCATCCATAGTCTTCATGGAGACGAAAGTATTAGGAAGTAGTTTCACTAAAAGTAGTTTCAGTTTAGTAGTTTTACTCTATCCATTAAATCACTACGCTTCAAATTTCAACACTCAGTAATCAATGAACTTGGCGTATTAATAATTGTCTATGAAAAGTAATTCACATCCTCACTTCCTCATCTCATTTAACTGTTTTAGACTCGATTTCGGATAAAACAGACCGGTTTCTAATACACAAGCCTCTTCCAGCCAGTCATCCACCTCGACCTCCGTCGAGTTAGTTATATATGATGTTGCTGACATCACTTGTCGTTACACATCACGTTACATAACCGAATTAAGGTGATAGTTCCCCAACCGTCGCGAAGTCATTGCTCTCCGTCACACGCAACGGTCACTCCCAGGCACGCAACGGTTTTCCCTAGTATATTCGCAATCAACCTACCAGACGGATTACAGTTCTACTATATGTATTTTTCTGGGAAATATTTCATTGCATTAGTCCTAGTGGAAAAAAGGTTTATATCAGATAATGTGTGCCAATGAACATGGAATCGTCTTTGCATCAGTTTTCATTTCCGTTTTATCTTTCAATGTTTGTATTTGAGTGAACACATTTAGCTTCTCTTTCCCGTATTCTTTTCTTATCATTAAAGTAAATTGCATATGATCCCTACGAGTAACAAGAGAAATTAAAAGTTCAATTTAGCAAATATATTTGGTCTGAAAAAGAGCTTTAAATAAAGCAAGCTTTGGGCTCCATCAAGTATTCTCAAAATCTTATATCGAAATAGTCGCTTGAATAAAGCAAAGGCTATCGTCATGCTGAACTCCCATTCTCTTAGGTATATCTACGGTTATCCACGGTACCAAATCATAGTTTAGATTTTTCCTTTATTCTTAATAAACATTGAGTTGGACGTACTGACAGGAGGTTGTAGGTGAAAATGCACTCGGGTACTCGGAGAAAATCGAAAAGCCTTCATCACCAAAAGGGTCAAAATATCCAGGGATAAACATTAGTGCTCCGCGTACCCTTGTAATGGTACTGGAATATGATTTCCCTCGGTATTGCTATGTTTGTCATCGATAGCAAATCATGGATAAGATTTTTGAGCATTTGTTTCAATCCACTGATCTGGACGAAATAATGCATTTTCACGTACAACTACAAATAATTTACAAAAACAATCCATCGACGAGCCTTCTTCACTAGTGTAAGGATGCATTCCCTTCAATGTGCAGCTTCCATTAGTCATTGAAGAGAGGGATGCAACGGGTGGAGGGGTCTACGCGTCGCTTGACCCCCGGGGATGACCCCATCTAGTTCTCCATCGCCCAACGCCCGAGAGCGGCCAACTGACCCAACATAATCCCCCCTCTCTGGTGACATCGCCTTAATTTGCACCGCCGTTTATATCACGTTCCTCCTGCAGGTGACGCGAAGCGCGGAAATGAAATCCAGGCGGAGGGCGTACATTTTTCGTTTTTTATTTGGGAGGGTCCCTTAGAACGAACACGTCGGATATGGAACGACCTCTGTGAATATTTTCAGGAGAATACGGTTCGGGGACCAAAGCGGTTATGTGGACTCAAACCTTGTGAGAAAGAGGATGATATTGCTATTACCAAACCTGTTAAAAAATCATCGTTAGCCCATCGGTAATGAAAATACTTGAATTAAACCAATCTCACCTACTGACAACGAAAATCCGTACAGCGACAGATAGTCATTACTTTCACTGTTGCGAGATTTATCGTCGAAGAAAAATAATACTTTGTGACGTACCATGGAGGAAAAACATTATTATACGAATCAGATGAATATAAAGCCAAGCAGAAAAATAAGCAAATTTCTCGCTTCCAAGCGTCGGTCAATCGGAGACTGTCGCTTTTAACGTTAATTTAACCGATGTACGTCACTAAATTTGACACATAATTACCATCTTAAAAGTCGTAATGAATAACATAGAACCGAAAAACGAAAGTCGTTACCATTTTTCATCCTTCGCAATCACTCTTCGCCCTCTTTCAATTTATTTTCGCATTTCACTACCCGGCGCACTTTCTCATAGTTGGTGTCCTAACATACCCTACCACTTGCAATAGCCATTTTGCATGTAGTTGTAGACGCACCATACCTTCTAGCGAGTAGCGTTACTAGCGAGTAGCATTACAGGAGAAATGGGACGAGGAGGGCAAGACCAGACGCTCTTTAGAGATGTCCAGGAATCACATATGCAAGGTAAATGTGTACGTGGTCGGGACCGGTAATTGGTTGTGCAGCTTGAAGCCCTTACCTTCTTTTTTCGGCGCACGCTTAGGGACTTTTAAAAGGACCGACGACGTTTGAGCATACGTACAAACAGACCGTTTCATTTAATCCTCGTGACCGGAACACGTTAACTCGCACGCATTAATAGGCGGATGGAAGTGCAAGCTGGGACTACTGGTAAATATTTTACGGGACGATGCCAGTCGTGACGCGAGGCACGTCCTGTTTCGGGATTATCTAATCCCGATTCCTCCATCCTCTAATCTAATCGCTAATTCTCCATCGGGATGAAATGTTACATGGCGATGAATTTACGTACTTCCCTTCTGATTTTATTTACCAGATGACCCCCAATGGAATGTTTCCTAGGTGGATAACAGTTATCTGGGAACTAATAATGATTATCATTTGCTAACATCCAGGGAACATGAAAATATGCCCGTCAAAACAAAACTAAAAATATCTATGTCTCTAGTTAATTTTGAAGGAGGCCAAATTAATAAAATTCAAGATAAAAAGGAATATTTTTCTCAACAAAATTTGTTTAGCGCTGAGAAAACGCGAGAAGAAAAAATGAAATACTATAACTCGTAAACTTTTCCCACAAAATATACATGATGCTTGCCGTGTCTCAATTTGTTAAAAATAACTTAAGGGACCGCTAAAAATTAATAAAGAAGCACCTAATAATAAATAATTATCGTAAACACTTAATATAACCTCAAGTACAGAAGCAATGTAGCAACAAACCTTTATTCCCCAAAGTTCTGTACCCAGATTTATTAATAGAGTAGGTTATTGATGATTAGAGGAAACAATGTAATCCCTACCCGCTCGCTGAATACCCCCGTAATCCCATTAAAAACTTTTTTTATTATACCCTGGGATGTTATCCAGAAAAGAAATATTGTTGTCTGCCTTTTTTTCTAAAATCGATCAAATATTTTTCCTTATCTGTAAATCCCACCCAACTCTCATTTTCAGTATTCAACGACCTACAGACTCATGCTAACTTCAACAATCACTTTTCCAGCTCTTACATACTCGCTATAGAATGTAATAGAATGTCAAATTGATAAAAAGTGAATATTCTTTTCAGAAAAAAGTGACTGTCAATACAATAACTATTCTCCTTTTAGCATTCTCAATAGAGAAGAGGGCAAATAATTAAATTCCCAGTTTTCATCGATGGAAGACAATTGAATCAATAATAAGAAAAGAGTTTACTGAAGTGGGCCACTATGACATAGAGAACACGTTAAACCAAACGCTCTTAATAATGTTAATAAAAAAAATATTTTTCCGGAAAAACTGCTATCCACGATCATTACTCTTATAGCTTTCATGGAAATAGTCAATAGCTGGTTGATAGTAGGTAATCATTTTTTTTGTTTTGAGAAAAAAAATTGAATCTAGGTTCAAAGGAATAATTTACTCCTACTAATTAAAAATCTAGTCAATTTGTTAGTTACTTTCAATTTGTTATTGCTAGATAAGTGTTGAAGAAGCTGAATAATGAGTACTAAGCATTAGCGCTTGGCTTGATCAACCTATTGATATATTCTAAAAGACGTTCTCATATTACGCCATGACACATATAATGGTGAACCAGCATGTTCGATCAATATTATTTGAGCGTTTAAAGTACCTTTAATTGATAGCTTGAGCTCAATTCTTACCCAGGTTTTCAGTTTTCCGCTGCTTAGAAGTACGAAGTAAAGAAGGGTACTCGCAGTACAAATGAAATCATAGGAATGCTCTTCCCATTTTCGTTTCAGTTCTATTGAAAATATCACATAAAAATTCAATCTATCGATTCGTGAATTTAGCAAAAACAGCACATCATTCGCATTGGATCCTAGGAAAGTAATCACTACCTAAAAAAATACCTCTTCTCAACACATTTCGTTGTAATTACAATGAAGTACTGCATATAGCTAAAAATTACGTGCAGTGATAATTAGTCATTCAATTATTTGCATGCCAAGGCAGCACCTATTGAAACTTCGCAGAATCCTGAATTTTTTTAATAATTGCCAAGAACAATAATGCAAATGAAATATTGAAACCATTTCACGAACGCTATTCAGATCTGGCCTTAATTTGCTGTCCACGGAATCATTTTTGACGCCAGACCCCATCCAGGTCTTTCATTTGTATCCCTGAAAGTGACGCAGACAGATTGATGGAGATGAAAACACAAATCGGTCGAAATGAAAATGAATGAACGTCGCCATCCCGCAGACATTTTCTAGGCTACCGTACGATTTTCAGCGAGTTAAACTGCTGAATGTGAAGAGATTTGATGTTTCCTCGCACTAGAGTTGACACACGCCGTGCCTCTGTAGTACGTAGATCCCGCGAATGCTTTCGCCGCTATTTCCGTGTGGTCTGCTCCCTTGCTGCGGTTTGACCCCATCGACGACGCCCAGGCGCCCGCGTCAACACGGCGAGGAATTCCTCACTCGCCCGCATACCTCATCCACACACACATAATATACGCTTGGAGCCGCCCTCAATTAACCACCCTCCTCACTCATCCTTTTCACAATGGGTGCCGACTACATTAGCGTAAGTCAAACGACGAATTTCCTAACGCCAGTGATATAAGTTCGTAACTCAGGCAAAAGGAAACTTTTTTTTTAATTTGATAGCATGTATCATGGTAAGTACTAAAAAACTAAACACACTTTTCAAATTGCGCCTACTGTTATAATTGGTAAACTCTGTTACGTCTACCAAACAAAAACCTTCAGGACTAAAATGTGCCCGTAAATAAAACTATGCGTTGAATTAGCAAAATGTATCAAATTTTTCAGATTTATTTTTGAAGTAACGAATAGTTAAGCCTTAAATTGAAGAAGAGAATAGATTTACTCATATGGAATGACAGCGCCGTGGAAAGGTGAAGCCATTAAAACGCCCAATAGGTTTAATGGAACTATAGACCACTAAACACGCCGACAGCCAAGGTTGAGTGGAACAATTGGTAAGATATCATGATGATTTTTCAAAATACATGTTAACCGAGAATAAGTAACACGAAAGCGGAACCTCATTTCACGATACTGGGTAACTTTTCTTTTTTTATACCCATATATACATATATTCCCACCACGGGAATTTTTTCTTAGTAATTAGAGGCACGAGGCGATTTTCTCTACGATTCAGAGTACTTCCTGCTTGAAATATCCAATTCAACATCCTATTTCTTTTCATCATACTTTTAACTCTATTTCTACGGTTTTTTTCTGAAATTTGCGGATTTGAGTAATACTGACAACTGAAGAGGGAACTATTGTTACCTACACAACGCGTCGTCGCTTTACAGCTTTCTCAAAGAATTTTGAATAAATACTATCGAAGTCTTCCAGGAGATGATGTACCTTGAAGTTACAGGTCAATTCATAGGTCGTTTCTAAAGCACTAAACACTACAACGCAGATATATTCCTGTAAATTTCGATTAGGAATGTATGTAATATGCTCAATTAATAGTCTCAGCACCTGGTTACCGAACGTTGCTCGATGTTTATTTGGTGTACTAAGAACTTGTATGCCCCTATTCTGCTACTCGTTGTCTATTTTAATTATAATGGGAATTCACATAGTGCAACTAAAGGTTTTAATATAACAAATTATATAAAGCACAACGGATATTTATATTTTTAAATATAGTAGTGATGATGCAATTAGGTGGTATAAAGCAAACTAAAAACACCACTAACACTTCTTCTAACGAAATTCTGAAATCATCAATAAATTCAATATTTACATTGTTTTCATTATTTCCAATGTTCATTGACAGATTATTGTTATTGTTAGATTAAAAATTATTCATTATTTCTTTCCATACAATGATTCTCGTGTATCGAAGTTATTGAGTCAGAATACTCTTGGGAAAATTGTTGCAAGGTTGATCCATCTTCAAACGTTGTACGAGCTGCTTCCGCAAATTAGGGCCATTCAGGATAGCACATCAATTTGATAATATCTGATGATCCAAGTCGACGGACAAAGGCCATTACTTCTTCAAAATGTTCAGTGTAAAAACGTGTAGATCCAGGAAACAAAGAAGGCAAAATAATCCTTTCACCAAAAACAGCATTCTTTTTTCAGCCAATTCACTCAAAAATTGAATCGCTCTTGTACAGTTTTCTGCAAGTATTTTTAAAATGCTTTGATCCATTGGATACTGTCATGTTCCACTCTTATATAAGTATCAACCAGATATTGCTGAAAATGCCGACCACCGAAATGCAATGCATTGAACTTCAAAAGGCGGAGATCAGGATTTCTTAGGTTGATGTCTGAAGGAAAATATTTGGCAAGTTGAAGTCTAAATGGTAATCGGTACTGAGCTAGTTCAACTCTAGCCAAATTTTGATGACTGGTATTAGGTGTTCTTAAAGTAATATTAATACAGAGAATCCAAAATTGCAAACTTTTGGTAAAATATTGGATAAGTAAAGGGCCCAACACGACTGTCAATATTGTTCATGGTAACTAAAGATTTCTTACGGTTACGAATAATGAACTCTTTATCTGGAAACCTGTGGTCAGCGTTGAGGGTAACAATGGCACAAACTTCATTCTGAAAGGGGATGTTAAACTTTATCTGATCAATGGCATCAAGTAATGAATGCATAAAGCAGCTTAACATAAGGCGGTTCTACACCTTCTGAAGCAGCGCGTCTATTATCCTCTTCTTGTACTTCCCACATTATCAAGAATCAAAGTGCAAACGGATTTTCAGATCTCCAAATATGTTCCAAGGGACTAATAAGATTCTCGCTGATAACATGATTAATAGAATTGTTTATGTGTGCACTAAGAGCATCCTGATCATCCAAATGTATAACTGTTCATATTGAGGCCGTTCAAATTTTCCATCATCATTTTGAGTAGGGTGAGTTGCTACATTAAGTTTGTGATAAACTTGACCGCTAGCAATGTAACTTTAACTACTCAACCGTGGACTGATCGATCGTTATCTGCGGTGAATGAAGCTATTGCAAAACATAAATTCAAATTTCGAATCTTTTCATCAAAGTCATCAGAAAATGGATGACGTCGAAGAAACGTTCGCGCTTACTCGTTCGGAAATTCTGGATGTGGTAGATCTATCCTACCATGCAAGCAGCAGTCCCCAAACGAACCTCAATTAATTCGATTTGACATATGTTCTTCGGGAAAATAATGCTCCATAGTGAA
Organism: Pyrrhosoma nymphula; assembly: GCA_963573305.1. NCBI lineage: Eukaryota > Metazoa > Arthropoda > Insecta > Odonata > Coenagrionidae > Pyrrhosoma > Pyrrhosoma nymphula. Next base: position 90,889,831 of record OY754330.1, read on the forward strand.
TACAAGTAACACTAAAAGGTTGCAAACTATGGTAAGAAATATCAGCCGTTGTAGCTGCCTTGTAGGAACTTATTCGGTTATTATTATGCTTGTTGTCGTCTTGAATTTCTCCGTCGTTCTTCTTCCAATCGTTGATGATGATAATCATCAAACTCTTCTGTACGCCTCTGAGCCGCTCGTTCACGCATGTCTTGAAGCCGCTAAATTTTTTGTGAGTCCGATTCTTCTATTCTTTTGCTATTTTGTCGTTGCCTTATCTTTTAGAAACGTAGTTCCCTTTGTTTGTTCGATTCTCCACTTCTTTGGATTTGTGCAAGATCACGTATCATTTCTGAATGCTCTAGACGATCATCGGAAGACTTATGTTCTTGCCTCATCCTTTTCTGATCGTTCCTCTATAGAGAGTAAAAATCATTTAGTTCAGTCGTCATTTCAAATAACCTATTTTTTCATGTGATTTTTGCTACCCGGCTTGGTCTTGCTGATGTCAGAAAATGTTCTTCATTTTTAGGAATTGAACTACTTGAGGTACCTGGTATTGAGTCATCAACTTGATCTATTTTCTCCGGAATAAAATTATTTGAGGTATTGGAAATTTGGTCATCACCTTTTACTATTTGTTCCTGAAGTTCTCTTTCAAGGTTGTTCTGTATATCGGATCAATATTCTACAGCCCCTGGAGGACTCACGTAAACACTTTCAAAATTACGAGATCAATACTATTTACCCTGTAGCAGCCATTAACCACACATGGAGAGGTTGAGTTGAAATATATGCCAGCTAAAATTTCAAAGTACATCTGTAAAAGAGATTTTTTTAAAGAGGCGTAAATGTCTCAGCCATGAATTTCCATTCCATGTCTATGCTGCGGTTTTCAAGTAAACCAAATATTCAATTGTTGAAGTAGTGAAAGAATTTGAGATTTTCGAGCTAAAAAATAAAATTCCAGGAAAATGCGATGGATGGATGGATGCGATGGATGGATGGATGCAATTCCAGGAAATGAAGGCGTGATAAATTTACGCTTCGTCCACAAAATAAATTTGAAATGCAACGATACTCCTTTGAGAGTGAAAACGTAATAGCGTATACGTGATATGGTGAGTCAAAAAATTAAACTCCATTCTTTCCCTGATTTGTCTCATCTCCATTCCATTACATCTACTCCATTCACCATCATTAGTTCACCCTTGCCCACCGATGGCGTCCCCTCATCGCCGTGGTCGACTCTCATATTCCATATCGCATACGGCTCGAGTGCTCCGCCGGAAGCCTTTCCTTTGTTTCCCGGCCAAACGGACACACCGCCTCCTAGTTCCGCTCAAACGAGCTGGCGCAAACAGCAGCGAGGACGACTATGGGTGCTCGGAGGGTCTCCAAGCATCGATATATATTATCACCTGACGGCGAATTCCGATTCCATTATCCAATCTCCTACTGCACTCACATTTATTCCCTACTCACTGACCACAACTCCTTTATCACCTCTCCACACCAGAATTCACACTCGAACGCTTTCCTCGATCAATGCATAAGTCCTTTTTTCTGCCCAAAGTCAATAGTTTTTCCCTCTGAGGGATACATGGCACTACCACCACAAACTTCCCCGTAGAGCGACAACGTTGCGTTAAAATTCACTAAATCGCTCAAGGAACGCCTGTATATTTATAGGCATCACAAAATATCCACTGGGTAACTTCAAACCACATAGATACTGATCTGACATAGCATGATATAGGAACTCCGAAGTGAAATGAGAAAGTGAAACCAGTAATTTTATTATCATAAAAAGATATCTTAAAGACTGTTTTCATAACCTACATAAAATATTGGGGCTCAAATATAAGTTTATGAATTCCTTGCTAAATCGACAAGAAGAGAGAATACACAGTCACAATATGTGGTCCTTAAGAATCTAAAAACATGACCGCAGTGGTAAGAATGTCGGCATTTAAAATATTCGTTATTAGTCAATTATATTTAGCTCAAGACATAACATTCTCAACACAGCTCATTTCGCATATAAATTATCGTCAGCAGGGTAAGCTATAATTAGAAAGCAGATAATATCAACCGTACGTTACGAATGTGCAAAAATGGTTTTGCAAAATATTTTTGCAAAACCATTCATTTTATTTGAATAGCTAAAAATATATATAATTTATATATTTAGTTTCAAAAACGTCAACCAAAGAAATCCATAGCGAAAGAAAATATTCATCCTCTAAGTAATGCACTACATTATCATTCACTACACAAATAAACTCGTTTAAAATAAATTACTATAGGCATCTCACATGCTCAGCAGGAAGACAAAGTTCACCTGAAGCAGGTAGATAAGAGATGGAAACAAAATAGGATTCTGAATTATATATTCACATACATAAGAGTGGCACGAGGGTAGAAAAGGCAAAAGAGTGGATTTAAAAGAAAGGGAAATAATTACGTGAATGTCCCCGCGGGGAAAATGTCAAAAAAAGATACAGGTATGGTTCTGTAGTGAGAGAGAGCAGCGTTTCTTTTTTTTAAACAAGAGAGGTGGAAAGGGGTGAAGCAAACGGAACATACAGCAGGGATGGGTAGAGAAGAGAAACGCAGACATATAACGAGTTTTCAATGATAATGGAATGGCAGAATGAATTAGCAGAAAAGAAGGTTAGCTATACTTGGTGAAAGTGCGAAACGCCAATACAAAAACTGAAAATGCAGAATTCATCATGCAGTGACCAAGGGATGGAATAACACCATGGCAGCAAGATAAATCGAATAGCGAGGAAAACGTATATAAGGCAGAGATGGGTGAAAGTAAGAAACGATGAATGATGAGAACATTAGAACCTGTAGGAATACTGGTTCAGGTAGAATGATTATGAATAAGATATTAAATGGTGATTAGGGACATGAGAAGATAGAGACCTACAGAAGATCGGTAAGGCGTAGTGGCTGGAGTACTGGCTTCCCATCCAGAAGGACGTAGAACGACTCATGGTGGTAGCGATGATTTTTCTGACCAAACTTGGCTTTCATCTTGAAAGTTTTTCAATTGTATTCTACTTTCCGTCACATGGGAAATCATAGAGTAGACACTTTGAAGATAACAATGCAAGGTTTTTCTTCTACCTTCCTCCTATCCCCAAATGATCCTTCCTTCACTCACCCACCTATTCTTAACGGCAAAAATTACTTTAGTTGCTGGTCGCTACCAAGAAGGCGACAATCAGTTTAAATAAATTTCGCAACAACGAGGGCTCTACTGAGATTAAAACGCGGTAAAATTAAACGAATCGTTAAAGCAGAGAAAAAACAGCGAATAAGAAAGAGGAAACGGTAAACGATGGGACGAGAAAGAATTGATCAAAAAGCAGTTGGAAGAAGGTTTAAAAAAATAGTTGCAGGAGAGATTTATAGTGAAATTTTTTTTCCGAAACAACGCCACAAAAAGGGTTCCCGCCTCGACTCAATCCCTTATCTTGCCAGAAGGTCGAAAAATAAAACATCACAGCAGGTTACTTTCTCGCCGAAAGTGAGATGTTGCAAAAAGAACACTTTTTAGGAAGGTTTTCAAGGTAGCACCATACAGATCCGAACAATTTCAAAGTTGAAAAAGTTCGTGAACCTTAATAATTTCAAATTTTGATATTAGAAATGCTGCTCTTTTCTATGAATAAAGAAATTCACATGTCATTAGTGGTTAAATCTAATTAACCTATCCCTAAAAAGAAACCATTAGCTTTAATTTGCAAAGAATAATCACTTGTACAATGAATACAACCTAATACAATGAATCAACTTCTGTTTAAACCATGAATTTAGAAGCCAATTTCGAAAGTGTACACCATTATACCAGATATGCCGTTGTGCCGCTCGTAAAGCCCGTTTTATGCTGGCTCTCGTAGAGACAGCAAACGTATTTCTCATCATTATTTATTTACGAATACCGCTTCCTAATGGTTTATCTTTCGAACGAAACAGAAACGTATGTCACTGTTTTGCTAAATTACTAAATTAATAAAGACAAAACAAAACCTACAAATTTTATATATAAGGAATAATTCATGTATACTGTACTTTTTTCGTATTCTTTTTATTTCAGGTAGCTAAAACATATTTATCAAATTAAAGTAAGCCAAAAAATTAATGAAACCGACGAAACAAGGAAAAGACATGCACTGTGCCTTTCTCTTATGTCATCTAGGATTTTCATTTCCATGAATGCATGAATAATGAGTTCTTTTACAACATAGCTGAAAACCGTCGTTGACATAAGGTAAAAGAGAAATGAAAGGGTAAATAGGTGGTGGAGCTGTGTAATGATTATCCTTATGTATTGACGAACCGCACAATCGGGAATACGACAGGGGTCAGTAGGCTGTTAAAGACTCAAGCACTGGATACTGAACACGACTGAGAGAAAGAGATTTTTAAGGAACAAAGGCGATTAATAAAAAGGCAAAAACTATTCGAGTGAAATCCAATTATTCAAGCGCACTATCGATTACAATGGCTTTGGACCAGCATGAGTAAAAGTTTACATCATGAACAAAGTTAGGATTCTGAGACACCGAATCATAAGAACATAAAAGAGGTGTCTAACATTCACTGGATCTTTTCGTGAAAGCATGCTGTCCAGTTTCCAAAAATTATTATCATGCCTCGTGCATCCTTCGACGGGGTCAATTCCAGCCAATTTCAAGTTCCGCATATTTTAATGGATAAATCTTAACAGAACCATTTTTCCTAACATTGCATTACTTTAACACCCTAAATCTTAGAGTAAACACATGCAACTATGCAGAGGTGAAAAAAAAAATCCATTAATACTGGCTATTACAATGGAGATTAAAGTAAATCTCAAAAATCCGCCAAGAGCAAATCTACATTATCACAGGTATCAGGGTGGTCCAAGAAAATAAAGTCTTCAAATGTCTCACGCCGCCCCCCAATGCCATTAAAAATGACTCAAAAACCGTGCCTTTATATTTATATTCGGCATGGGCGCCCCTAAATGGTAGGCAAAATGAGTAGGTTGGATTTTTGCACCCTCCGACGATCCCCATGTGGGTTGGTATAAGGCGCACCGCGGCGGGGAAATTACGAAGATACATTCTACTGGTTACTTACCACCGTGAAAAGAATTTTTAAGTATGGAGTTACAGTTAATATACGCATATGCAAGTCAAGCATTTAAAGAGGCCACAGAGCTGAGCGATAAACTTTCACAGCCAACATTTTTTATTAACAGTGATAACACGGATTTCCAATGAGGTGTGAAATTATTGGTGGAGAGAGGATCATCAGCCAATATGGATGTCGGTAAATGGGCACCCCTTCACAAGAAACATAAGCAAGGACCGTTGGTTTTTTACATCCTTGAAAGATCCCCACGAGGGTCAGGATTCGGCGGAGCAATTAAGAAGATATTTTGGGTTCATTACTTACATCAGCAATAAAAAATTGTTCATTACGGATGCAAATAATGTTTTGTCATACATGAGAAAATCAATGACTCACTTCACCTGTGATCGCTACTAGTTGTAAAAATTCTTGAACACTACGGGTTCGGTACTTTTTTGTAAAACCACTTTAATTTTCAAAAAATTATTTCTAGAATGAATATCATATGAACCCTGTATTATTTTGGCAGTATGCTTTGCTTTATTATTTACTGCAAGCATTCCTTTCTTTAAGATTATTATGTAAAAATGTATTCGTAATAATGAGCTGAGAGAAGGTCCCTTAAATTATTGCATACAAGGCAATCTGCTGATAAACTCTCCAAAGTACATATACTAAACTCATCGCACGAACCTACTGACTGAAGCTTCTCGAATCTGCACTATTGTTTTTTTAGAGCTTTCTGGATTATTCTTTGCTTAACAAATGGAATGTAAATGTAAAATATTGACAAAGCCAATAGCTCTTCACTAAGATGCTACAAATGCCCTTCAAATTCTCTGTCAACAACTTTAACGATTTCTGTATTAATACATATTTAGATTATTTCATAACGTTTGTAGTAGTGGTCAAAGCAACAGAACACTAATTTTCAGTGAAACTGAAATAAAAATACTATATTCGAAGGATCTTCTCCTGCAAATGCGAGAACTCATAATATATTTCACTCAAATAATTGCAGAATATTCAAATTTTTTATGAATTTAGAACAATTCAAAAACATCTCGAACTAGGACCCTTGCATGTATTCCATGGAGCTAGCCGTGGAGATTCCATGGTAAGCTCAAGGACTTGCAGAACCTATCACTACGTATATCAGTAGTGGTATCAAGACCTTCCCTTAATCTTGTCCCTCACTCCCCACTCACAAAATGCAGCGTAAATCACATTAGCCTGAGTTTTCGCTGTGCCTCGAGAGGCTCTGGATATCTGAAGTACCAAGAAGACCAAGTGCCAAGAGAGGATAAAAAGAGAAGATCGAAACTCTAGTAGAAGCATTCCTGAAATGGAAAAGAGCTTCAAGACACAAATGGATTCAGAGTTAACTGAAATCTACTACAAGTATACATCATTCATGGTTGCTATTATAGTGACATTTTACAAATACAAATGAATAATAAAATAATACTGGTGAAAATATAGTGTACCCCTGGAATAGTTAAAATCCCCAGCAAGATAATGTATACCATAATAAGAAAAATTGCAAGCAAATTCTTGAAACAAAGACATGTTTCCGAGTTACAAAGAAGAATATAATTTCGCAGATGGGTATCCTCACAATTTATTTAATATGTAAGCAATGGATCCATGTAGAAAAGAGTATTCTTTATATTATACCAAAATTTAGCATTATGAAAAATATTAGCACCGAATGCAACCGTAATCAGATGATTCTCACGTGAAAAGATAAGAATAAAGTGTCATCATTCCGCCAGAAAGACGATACAAAAATATACATTAACGATAACCTCTGAAGGAGAATAAATTGATAATATAAAACCACCCTGGCCTCCGGAGAAGCCTCTATTACTTAAATGCCGCATGTGTCGGTTTAAAATTAAATAAAAAATTTGCGGTGTTCTTTAGGAAATCTAATCACCAATGGGAAAAGAAACATATAACCTGTTAAGCTCAAAGGCAAATTAAAGTTTTAGTTCTGAAATAAGGACAAGTTTTCCTGTTAGTCCGCAATGGAAGCTCATTAAAAAATAATGATAAGCATATACAACTTTCAGGAAAAATCTAACAATAAGATAAATCACTTTATACATAATATAGTTATGATCTTAATATAATCATGTTCGTAAGTTGCATACTCATGCCTAATTGAGAAGCATGTAAAAAATCCAATTTATATTTACGAGTACAACTTCGAATCACCAGAACTTAAGAATAGGAATGAGCCTTTTTACTCATATTCATTAACGACATGGCGTAGTCTAGGTATTAAAATTATCCTTATCGCTTTCGAAGAATTGAAATCCACCAAACGTATTAACTCAAAGATTTAGGCTGAAGCTAAAAGCAAATTGATTCTTATAGGTCAACGGTAGCTCAACTAGCACGACAAGCTTAACTTAGGTAACTAAAGGCATGAAGTGCAACAGTTTCATTCAATAAAGAGTTAGAAAAGTTGTTTATCATAACTAAGAAAAATGATCCTTAAAAGTAGTAATAAAATGAGGCGCAACAGGTGTTGAATATTGTAGAGCACATATTACATAACAATTGACCAGAAAATAACTTCCTACAAGAAAGAAAGCGAGATGCATGAGGGGTCTCTACTTCGCAAAAAAGAGAGTAAAAATTATAACAAATAAAAATATAATGGAATTTGTTAGGTACAAAACATTGCAATCATATACCCACAATATATTTCGTCGTCAAATAAATACAAAAAGAATGGTGAGAGTGTGGTGCAAATGACTATACCCAAATTAACCAATTACTACTGTAACTCTATGACTTTAGGTAAAAGAAAAAAATGAGAATTATGGTACGCGGTAATAATATTATAATAAACTCTCTTTGAATAAAAAACTACATCAAGATGAAATAGATAGATAAAAAAGATTGGTCAGATATTTAAAACTGTGGATAAGAGGCCATAGTGAATTAAGGTTTTGCTCAATCAAGAAGTGAACATCCGCGATATGAAAGTAGGTGAGAAGTGAGATAAAGGAGTAAAGTAAGTTATAGCAATTAGAGAGAAGAAAGAACAAGGCACTGAAGACAAGGTACCAAAGAATATGAGAGAAAAAGAAAGTCGAGGGAAAGTGTGAGATACTTCCACCCTTGTCCCTTTTATTTGATTCTCTGTCCCTCCATCCTACTCCGTATTCTATGCACGGCGTTCCATTCTCACTCAACTGAAATTTCACCTTTCCATTTTGCACACCTCCATCTTACTTCTTCGTGTATCCTTTGAAAAACATCTTCAAATCTTAAATCATTTCTTACGAATTAAGAGCCAAGCTTGCTATAAAATAAGCTCTCCACATCTTTATGACAAATCCCAAGTCATACTGACAATTAACACTATTTTGCGTAATAATCCATAACAAGAGAAAAAGTACTTTATCTTAATAAATCTGATACGCTAATTATGAATTTGACTGTTTTTCATCTACTTAATCCGTTGTTACTGAAATTTTACTTGAAGTCGATAAAATCATTTTAAACTGGGCTATGATTTCACATGCCAATATCAGTAAAGCCATTAAAAAAATTATTTTTCAGGAAGTTCTTATTTAATATTAACTCCGTCTTGTATATTGTATGATGCATTAATTTAGTTCGAACTTTATCTATTCTCACACAGGCAAAAATTACTTTTCCCAACTTTTACTAAGTTTATCTCATGACGCAAATTACGACGATCCTTGGGAATCATGGTTCTTTCTTTTGCGTAGTCATTATCGTTATTCAAACCAACAAGAAGCTCTAGAAGGACAATGCTCACAATTATCGTACCATCCTAAGAAAGTACTCCATCAATTACAACTAGTGATTTAAGACACCTGACAAAATTTGAAGAATAAGGATCACGTTTTTGCTCTCATATACGCTATTGAAAAATATCGATAGCGCGGGAGCAGGCGTTTAGGAGAACCGCAATCGCACCCCATACGTGATCAGCACATAGAATTTATTACTGTAGGCCACTTTTTCTTTAGTTTAGTTCTACGCAAAAAAGATGATCTATTGTTAGAATACCGGATGGTTCCAACTTAAATACATAAATAGAATAAATATTGGGTTTAATGAGAATGTTAAGGCAGGCTCGTAAAAATAAACATTAGACAAAACGGGAATATAATAGCACTCTGACATAATTGATAGCCTTAACTTCAATATCAGCAAAACATTCACTAAAAAAGATAAATATTTACTGTGACCATTTTGCACTAATATTTCAGTTTATTTCCAGCTGAGAAATAAAAAAATCGTATAAAGATTTACGCGGGTCAGAATCGCTGGCACGCACGATGAAGAACCTCATAAAGCCATCAATGCAGCAGAAAAATTACGTGTCATCCATGACTCGGGGGATTGATTTTAAAGCATTCTGCATATTGCTGCCCACGGTAACTTGAATACGACCCAAACCTAGGTCCTAGTTGCCTATTTATAAAAATATTTATCCAGCCCATTAATTCCTTGGCTAAAATAATGCTCTTCTCACTTTTCTACTCTCAAGTGGTTACCATTCCTGAGATAAGAAAAAAGCAGCACCAAATTATTCCTCCCGATGCAGCATTTTGACGCTACTTCTTATATACTTTGAAAATATTTGGCGTTACGCAAAGCGAAGGCATCTAAGTCAAATTATGGCTTCCCATGTTTGAAATCAAATATCGATTTTCTCAATTTAAGTGTGTTTTCTGATAAGAACAAGTTATATTTATAAAACAATGTTCCCTTAAATTCAAATTCAAATGGTTGGACATAATCTTTCCAAATTTCTTTGAAGAGCAATTCGGGCAATTGCTTCCGCATTAAGCGTCGCCAAGTGCAGAACGCAAAAACAAATCAATCGACAATATCTCCAAATACCTGTTCTCTTGTTCCCTCTTTCAATGATTAATTTTGAATTGATAAAGGAAGTGCACTCTCTTTCTCTCACTAAGCTTGGCTTCTTCATTCCTACCACGGATAAAGAGCATTCCGTTTTAACATTCAGAATCCTTGAGAAAAGAAGGTCACGCTTCCACCAAAACTCCATCTGATTCTCGATTTTTTAATAAAAAGTCGTTTTCTAAAACATACCCTACTGATCTGAAGAAGTATTAGAGCAACAGCAATGTTTCCATATTGCTGAAACGTAGTTTTCCATAGCAAGGAATTCATTTAATGTGCACAACGGTAAATTGAAGAAATTGATAAATATCTCCACATTTTTTTATGGCATGTTTTTGTCCTGACTTCGAGCTGGCAAAAGAAGTGTGAATTTCTGACAATTACTGAAGAATACAGCATAACCATAGCTAAAAACGATTTCATCCTTTCCATTTGCAATAAGCTCCCTCTTTCGGAGACTTTTCTCCTCTCCTCTGCTCCATTCTGTCTTTCTCTCTCGACTTCCCTCTCTTCCTTCCTAAATTCCGCTTCCTTATTCCTGCCCCGGAGTGAGCGGCTCCCTTGGGTCTTCGTCTCCCCGTCCTTCATTGGAATTCAGAGCTGTGCCTACCTCTCTCTCTCTCGCCTTCCCGTCCTTCACACCCCCAGTTCTCCCCCCAGTCCCACCCCCTGTTCTCTCGCTCGCCCCCTCAGGGGTTTGGGAGCAATGATGGGCATGTATGGGGTGGGGAGAAAAGGGGTGAAAAGGGTAAAGGCCAGCCACCTACCCCCCTTTTCGGTTGTCATCGCGATGGCCGAACATTAAGCCTTCCGAACTTGTTTCCCGCGCTTTCTCCTTAAGGTTCCTCCCCTTTCCTCCATGCCCTCTCACTCCAAACCCAGCCTCCCACCTTCGCTCTCCTTCGTCACAGAAGGAGCCGTGGAGGTTGAAAGAAGCCAATGAATTCAGCCACGACCATTTCTCATCCCTGACTGAGAGACTCGCCCCATGTTTACGAAGCGAAATCCTTGACGGGACAAATGGCGAAGTATGATGGCGGGCGCCATTTTGAGTCCCTAGTGGACAATCAGGGCAGGCTAGGGAGTCATGATGTTGCCTGCTCTTGTGGGGGCAAATATAATGGACAAAGTCTCAGCGGATCATTTTTCAGAAAGGTAGGGGGAAAAGATGATTTTTCATCCTTGAAAAAGCACCGTCGACGTTACGTGAGTTTGGGACTGACGGTGGGTACATAACAATGAGATAATGAAAATGTTTGGTAAGTTAAAATGCTAGGAGAGCATTAAGGCTTGCTAAAAACAGTAACAATAACAATAAGAAGCAAAGACCACTACCAATAGGAGCAGTACTAAAATACATAACATTTCATGCAATTATTTGAAACCGTAAGTCTCGAAGTATTGCTCGGATGATTTAGTTAAAAAATAAATATTGATTAATAGAGATTGAAGAGCGAGGACTTAAGACGAAGATACATAGAGATAACAAGGATGTTCTGTTGCCATTCAAGAATTTCTGCAAAGCAATTTTAATTTTCCTTGTTGCCATGCATTTCATTTTTAACACTTTTCTCACAAAAGTTATAAAGGAGTAAACAGGTTATAACAGTTCATGGTCTGAATCAACACAGTAGTCTAAATGAGGTTCACGAAAACCACAACTTCCATAACCAACATTGACAGGCTTTGGTCTAAAACTTTAGAAACTGTTTGCACACAGGTATCGTGATGAGGAAACTGTGTTGTAGCGGGACTGGAGTTATCAAATGCGGCCACGGCACTCATAATGACTTGCATAAATACTATTGGAGGGGACTTAAACAGTTACTCTGTGATTCAGGTAAATATTCAGAATAATAAGAACTTTCCGTAATGATAATTGATCTAAGGAATAAGACTTTAAATGGATAAATAATGAGAGGATCACATTATTATAACAAGATCTCAGAAAGCCAAATGTTTACAGCACATGGTACTGCTAAGTTATGAACTTCTGCAAATTGATAACAAAATCCGAATCAGTAGTTAATATTTAAATTTATCAGTATTCTCGTTCCCAACTTATACTCTATGCTACGCAAATAATTCGCCGAATTTCATCAGTGGTAAAAGTTGTCACAAAATCTAATGGCGTATTCCACGAACATGTTTTATAATAATTTAGGAAATAAGTCAACAGCTTTGCAGAACATGCGATAAAAAAATAACATATACATTATTTAATACGGTTATTATGGATTGATGGGGATCAAATATTTCAATAACTTAACGAAAATCGAATTTATATTCAAGAAACATTTATGAACCCTATGGAAACCGATCCATGAATCCATTAGCATATTTAACAAGACAATCACCTTTAAGTCCCAAAATTCTACAGACGCTATGATAATATTTGGCCCTGGGCACTCTCAGTTACATCGAGCCGGTAAAAATCATTGTTACCACTTATCCCTACCAATTAAAAAGCATCCATTCATTAGGGTTGAAATCTGAAAAATGCTTCAAGCCCTTGAATTAATTAGTGGGAGATGATAATAAAATTTAAGGTGATTACAAGAGCACAAGTGAGATGGAAAGCGTCTTCAGTTGAGAGAAGCCGGCTGAAATGGAGGAGGGGCAAGAGGAAGTAGAGATTGTGCGAGTGTGAGTGGACTAAAATGGCTTTTAAAAGCCTCGAGTGCGCCCCTCACACTTCCACGGCTCTAATAAACACTTATCATTCCCACCGCTCTCCGACCATCCTTTCCCCTTTCGCACGGAAGAATCTCTTTACTATTTTTTTGGAGGCAAGGGTGAACAAGGGATAGGGTCGGTGTTGGGAGATATAATACTGATTTCCAATCCCTAGGGCCTAGGTTCGAATCCCGGTAGCGGTGTCAGTCCCCCCTATAAAAACAAACCATCCCGAGGAAAAACCGCAAAGGGGATACCATTGGTGTATATGTAGTAGTCAGAGTGATGTCTTACCATCCGGAGCACCAAGGTCATCGATTACCGGCAGTAGCAGAGATTTTTCACTGGATTCCCACTCCCTAGTTGAGTGCCAAGTGGAGGGCACTTCATGTGTATTAAGTACCCATTCCCGCAATGGAGACATTAAACTGTGTATTCCTTTCCTGACGCCCTTCGTCAATAAATAGACTAATGTCGAAACCGGAGTTCTATCCACCCATTCTTCGCTATTTTAAGAATCCCACCTTTTTCCACCAATCCACCCGTCCTAAATGTCCGCAGTCGTTGGTCGCCTCCCCCAAGTAACAAACGAAAAAGATGGTACGGGGGATGAAATAGGAAGGGAGGGAAAGTGAGAGTTGGGACCCATAGTGAACCATGGAGGAGTGGATTTCCCTTCTCCCAAACGTCCGGAGGAAACAGCGGTTCTTCCGCTAAGGGAAAAAACGTACGCGGCGAGAGAGCACAGCGCTCTGGAGAACAACGGGAAGAGCGAGAGGGAGAGTGGTGTGAGAGGAAGCGGAGGGAGCGAAAGAGAGGGGAGAAAAACAAAAAAAAAAAAAATAGGTGGCCATCCCAGAGGCGCCACTCAGTGGAAAGGAAACGAGCACCGAGAGGTTTTTAGCCGAAAAAAATAGATATGTGTGAGCATGGAAGAAGTGGATGGAATAAAAAAATAAGATAGAAAATGCGTGAACAGGAGGAGAGGGATTACAGGAAAGCAGGGGGAAAGAGATAGGCGGGACGCGAGTCGAAACGACGATAAAGGGTTCAGATCACGCGGGGAAAAAGAAGGAGGCAGAGGAATCTCAGGGAAAGTATACCCTGAGGTGATGGGGAAAGGTAGCGTGGGGAACAAGAGCGGGCGAGAGTAAGGAGGAACTTGGAGGGAAGGAGCGCTCGCATTATTCCATACTACAGCACCCCTTATCACTAACCATACATCAGTGCGTTAAGGTGTAGAGCATGGGTTCTCAACTAATGGAGAAAATCCCACTACTGGGGGAAATTTAAGGGAGTTAGGAGGGTTTGGGAGGGAATTGGGACCACAACACATACAATTGTGATGCTCGGTAGATTATGTAAGATCTGCCAAATTTCAGTTCGTTTTAACTTATTCTGTGGTGTTTGATTAATTGTATTGAATGCTACATATTACATTCGATTCTTAAACATGCGCATTATTTTAATTTTCGGAATTAGAAACTTATATAATAATTTATATTGTAAAGGGAGAATTATATTCTGAACTATGGTGAAAGGGGGGAATCGAGCAAAAAAGTTTGATAGCCTTTGGCCTAGAGGAAAAGGAGCGCAGGGGGTGATGAAGAGTGCGCTTCGCTACCGCACCACTCCTCCATCTTTCTCTTTCATAGATTTTATGGTAAGGTAGCGTAGGGAATAGGAGCAGGCGTGAGCTGGGGAAGGAATTGTAGGGAATAACACACCCTACTATACGGCACCACGTTTCCCTCGTCTTCCTCAGGGAAAAGTAGCGTAGAAAATACACACGGTACGAGAAGTAAAAGTAAGGAGGAGCACGAGCTACGCTACCACACCTCTTCTTCCCCTGCATCAATCTCTGTCTCTACCACTTCTCAACACCATCACACCCCCTCTAATTCTTCCCACACGTCCTCACCCACGCACTAGGCTCCTCGACCCCCGGAAGACCCGACTCCTGATTCCCCTCATCTCCCCCTTTCCCCTCGATTCCCAGACCTCCAAAATGCTTTCCCACCCCTCTTCCTCATTCCAGACCCCCCACTCCCTCCCGCCACCCGGAGATTGCGCTCACTCAAGTTCTCGCTGCTCTCAACAGGCCACCACGAAAAGGATCGAACACATGCTCACATACCCACACACACACGCGTTCCCATCCGTGCTCTTCACTTCCTTCTTCCCAAAACTCCCTCTCCACTGATGGCACTATTCATCATCTCATTTCTTCTTACCAAGCTTTCACACACTCACCCTTCCCCCTCCATATCTCTCCCTCGCCACCCACTTGGACTCCCCGCGGACTCTCCCCACGACTCACGGCTATCCAAATTCAATTACGTCGTCCCTCC
This sequence comes from Pyrrhosoma nymphula, assembly GCA_963573305.1. Classification (NCBI taxonomy): domain Eukaryota; kingdom Metazoa; phylum Arthropoda; class Insecta; order Odonata; family Coenagrionidae; genus Pyrrhosoma; species Pyrrhosoma nymphula. The sequence goes on from OY754330.1 coordinate 90,904,893, forward strand.
CCAGCCCCCGCCCTTTCCTTCCCATACTCTTTTCCTGCCTCGCAAACTTCACCCCGCCTCTCGAATGTCGATATATAGCAAGTCGGTGGGGTTCAGACAAATATCCCATCATGCCTCAATCATCATTTCCAGCGCGGGAATGAGGAAATGCAGAACGCGGGGATTAACTCGGGAGAGAGATATCTGCGATTCATTATGCCCGAGTGAACGTTGAGCACCAATGGAGTCAATAAGTTGCATTGGGATGCAAGGAGGATGACGGCGGGTTTACTTCAACATCCCAACAAAAATATTATATCGCTGAGGTCCCAAATTTTTTCGATTCAGGTATTTAAGTAATTTTGATTAAAAGACCGGAAAAACAGGCATAAGATCAATATACACAAATTAAAACGGCGGTTTTCGGATCTAGGATTTTTCAAAGGTTTGAAAATAATTTCCTGCATCATTTTAGAATATTTAAGAATCAGACACAATTTTTACTTATTTTAAAGAAATGTAATTGAAGTTCATGTCCATAATTATAGAGTATAGAATACATTCTTACTTCAAAGACATCAAGATAATATCTCTCGATCAGATACAATCCGTGTTACATACATGTTATTATCATACACTACACCTCACAACTACGATTACTGTAAGCCATCAATACTTTATTTTGAAAGCATTTTGTTTGGAACCAAGAATAAACAAATGATTTATCGATGAAAAAAACATTATCGGAATACCACCTTCTAGCACAGAGTTGCGAGATGAAACCACTCACGAAAGATGATTGAAAATTGAAATGAATTGATAAAAGCAGTTTAAAAAAATATCTCGTAATTTGATTTAAATATCCTCTATAGAAGGAGAATTTTTTTCATTCTTTAGACTATTTAGCCCAGTTTGATCTCACGACAGTGGGAATTCCTCATTAGTACCTAAGAGAGAAAACACAAGCTGATTTAAATCCACTGACGGCTGCGCATGGACGGGAAGAAGATAGGTAGGACGTGTCTCAAGATGGCGCAATACATCTAGTAATTACACTGGTATATGTCGTGTGAATGGCTGGTAGGAAACTTTATCTTTTCAAACCTAAGAAAATTAAAAGATCATCGCGTATAATACATTACCATAGGTTTTTGACTGAAAGGAGGTGCTTTCTAAACAGGTTTTCCAGATAAATTTTATCGCTGCAGTACTGGTTTAAAAATTAAAAATTTCTCCATCTTTTTAATCAAAGAATTTGTAAAAAAAAAAGCTCTTCACTTTTCTTTTATCATTATAGAAGCGGTTATCCTACAATGCGCAGTTAATTTGCAATGACACGTGGTAAGCAAGTGAAAAGAACAAAATTGTGACCACTTTCTAGTAAAATAGCACAGGAGTTGTACTCATGGACCAGGAAGCATATCTACCCAACTTAACAAGCAAGAAGCATTGCAAGATACGCTCAATTCTCTCAGAGGCAGTGTCTAAGGCTAAATGAGGACACCTCCTTTCTCTATCTCTTACAATTTTGTTTTAAATATTTTCAAAACTCGACGCACGGCAGTACGAACACTTCAATCTTTCTCGCAGTAAAGCCGCCGTGTGATTTCGTCAACCAAGAAAACCTAAGTTTCATTACAGTTTCATATTATATTTTGCCTGATGAAAGGGCGATTTTCAGGTCGAGAACCAAATATATTGGATTTTCAAGAGTTCTCCCGACTTCAAATCGAATGACACTCGCCGAGCGTATACGAGACACAGACACCACGTCGAAGAATCGTATTAAGTATCGGAGAAGAGATTTATTTGCGGGACGATCGACGGGCTATCCCTCACATGGTTTCCCACGTGGAGGGAGAGATAACGGGGGCGCGGGGAAGATTAGGAAAAGCGGATTTAGAACGCTCCGGGGGAAGTTCTGCCAAACAACCTCTCCTTCTCTCCGGAAAAGACTTGAAAACTCAAAGCTCCTGAGGAGCTACCACGCCATGAATCATCCTAGGATTGTGGCGAGGGAAGAGAGAAAGAAAGGTGAGGAGGAAAGTTCAAGGATATTTGGAGGCAGATTCGAGAAATGGGGAAGAGTGAACATAGGCGATAGGGTGAGGTGAATAGCAAACAGGCAGGCGAGAGGAGCACAAGGAGATTGGAAGAAGGGAGTGAACTAAGTGGTGAGTTAAGGAAACGCGGAGGAGTTTAAGGGATGAGACGCCGTGAGCGAAAATTTCTGCGTCGTCAAAACATTCCACCGCAGTTTCCGCGATATTTTACGCCTGAGGGTAAAACTGGAAGTTTTTAAGTTTTAACTTTACAACTTCAGCCTATATCCACAAATGCTCTCTATACCGCGAGCAGCCGCCGGAGTGTGTGACCAGAGATGTAGGGAAATCAACCATGTAAAAGAAGAATACAAGCAAATGAGATGGGTGAAAAAAAGTTATGATTAGTGAGGTGTGTCCTAATAGAATGAATGCCTCAATAATTCCTGGATGTATTCATGAATGGCGAGCGTGAAAAAATAATTCCAAAACCTATCTCCGTGACAGTGAATCTTTCTTATTACGTCACTTTCACTTGTCCTGAGATGTACAGTGTTGGGTTAGAATAATATCCGCCGCTTCGACCTGAAAGTCATGAGATTATAATTTTACCATTAAAATTACATTCTCATGACTACATGACATTACATTTTTTTAAAAGTCTTCAGCGTTCAAAATCCTGTTCTTGTAATAGTTTTCTCACTTTTCCTGTTCGTTCAAAACAGTTTCTAGCCAAATGCGCTATTTTCTCTATGATTACGCTAGCCAAATGCGCTATGCGGTATTTTGGTAAGCGAACAATTCCAGGCGGAATACGAAGTCGTGATCAACGGGTTAGCAGGTGAGAACGTTACCCCACTGCCACCGAGGCCGGCGTGTTTGTTATTCATGCCAGACTTCTATTCAGACTATTGTTACTTGGTTTACAAACAGCCGCGGCTGGTATTTTGACGATCGGTGTTTCACTCCTACAGCCCTATCTAGTGTCGAACTTCGCCCACACGCGACATCTCTCCTCACTTGAGCATTCGTCCTAACTCTATTTACTACATTTAAAGAAACCAAACCTTCCCCTCCCTCTTCCTTTTCTTCTCAACATCATCATATTCTATTATTCCTCTCCTCAATAGCACATTTTACATGCAAAAAATAATCCACCAAGCGTTTTGACAAGAGACTGAGATATTCACCAATAAATCTTAAGAATTTTCTTCCCAAGTCGCTCAGATCATTCTGTATAATATTCTACCTTCATGGTGACAGAATATCATACGGTAATGCACCATTATTCAGACGGTTGCATTTCAGCATGCAAGTATAAAAGATTTGCAAACACAGATAAACCAGTACCATCAAGCGCAGAGACAGTAAGTACAAATATACACGACTCTTATATACTCTCCGCCTCAGATTATGGAGAGTAATATATCTTTTATTCCCATGAAACGCGCAGCGTTTTCCATTATGGCTTCATCTTCAAGCTAGATCCATTATTCATCTATGTATTTCTTTATACTATTCGAGGAGACAGAGAGCTTCACATGAGTGAATTCTGAGGACGTGGAACACAAGGTGAAGGCAAAACGATTTTCGAAAAGGAGCGAGTGTAGAGTAGAACGGGCCATGAGTTATTTACTCAGTTTTCAAAATGTTATACTCGTCACGATTAAAAACCATCCTTTGATAGATAAACATAATGGTATTTCTCGAATTTAATGCATGTTAAAGATATACTGATAACTGATATGCTGCAACATTATTAATCCGGAACTAGAACTTAGGGATGGTTGCGAAATATTTCGAAAACTTTTCTAATGTATTAGGAAAGACTTCTTTCTCCAATACAAGCGACCAGTTAAAGTTTTATTTCTTTAAAATACATACATAATCGTTAACATTTAAAATAATACAATAAGGAATAGTCTAAACTGTTATTAATTTAAATTAAAAAAAACACATTTCAATAGGTATTAGCTCCCTTATTCTCCTCTCAAAACAAATCCATGTGCCCAAAGAACAAGCATTTCCTCCACTTCCACCAAAGTCACGTCGCTAATATTCAATGCGTGAATAATAGATGGAATGACTCCAGGGTGTATCATAATTTAAATTCACTTTTATGTTTGATGGATGCCTAATCGACTTAATTTATTTGTTTTCCAAATATTTAAAGATCGTGTATTTCAACCACTTATGTTATAAAATGTCATAAATCTTAAAACATATGTTATTGAAAAGTGCCAAAACATAACTCACATTCAAAGTGGCATGGTTTTCCAGGTAAGATTGTCGAGACTAAGGTACTCTCCACATTAATATGTGGACGTGACAGCTTGAAAAAACTCAAATTGATAACAGAGGATCATTAGGCATAAGAATTAAAACAAATTTTAAACACGATTGATTTAGTTAAATACGCGAAGACCTCTATATACAGTAAGTCCTCGATTTACGTCGTTCCGATTCACGTCTGATTCGATGTTACGTCCATGCTAGCAAGAGCCGTCGAAAAATATTTTTCCCGGTAAAATTTGAAAAATTTATAGCTAATTTTAAAATATATAAATAAACACCAAAAATGCTTCGTTAATGTTATGATCACATCTCTAGTAGCGTGAAAATTATTAAAAAATTTCGATATTTTATTTTTATAGGTTAATCCTGCTATAAGATCATGGAAAAGTCTCCCAAAAGTTAAAAAAAATCCCCCTTGGAAAAATGTACGCGTTCTGCATTGCTGACAAGCGACGTGCGTCCTTTCGAGCGAGCGACATGCGTTCTTCTGTTTGGCACTTTAGCCGGATGTACCAGGGGCTCTTTTCTGAAAGCTACATAGTTTAAAGCAGTGACAGATAATACATATTATGGTCTTGAGGAGAAATATTGAGAGAGAGAGTGATATTTGAGCCAAAAAATATCCCGTGCGCTCCCCTCCCTCCTTGGCCTGCAAGAAAAGGATCCATCATCATAAAATAACTACAATAAGCATTTTGTTGGTCATCGTTCCGTAGCTAATACTAAATATAGTCTTGAGGCAATTGAGTCAGTTGGGTTTCTCTCGGAATCGTTTGTTTGCTACACGAAATTCTGCGTCCCTGTAGCAAAGTTGAGTTGAGACATTAAATGTGATTTTTAAATCCATTAGATTACCGGCTATCCATAATTATGGATAATAAACCCACAGGAAGTGCGCAAACAAAGAGTCCTCGCAAATAAATCAATTTAGATGCGAAATCGGAGGTTCTCCGCCGTTTCGAAATCGGAGAACGAGGTGCCGATATTGCACAAACATTGAACTTTCCACCTACTACTGAGCGAAGAATTCATGCAAATTCACAAAATATGAAAATCTCTGCAGAAAGTATAATGTCAAGGAGTTCCACCTAAATAATGAAGAGATGGGATAAACGTATAGATGAATGCAGGCAAAAATCAGCTAACCATTCCAATAAGTCTAATGGTGATTCAGGAAAAGGAAAAATCAATATGGAAGGGCTTAAGAGAAAAAGGAAGTGTTAAGAAAGGAGAAGTGCTAAAGGAGTAGGAAACGAGCGAGTACACCTTCAAAGCACGTCATTGGTGATTTTCACGTTCTAAGCGGCGAAAGAGTCCACATAATATCGAAGCTACAGGTGATGCAGCGAGTACAGACATTGCAGCAGCAGACCCATTCCTAGCAAAATCACACAAAATAATAGAAATAGGTAGTCTCATAAATAAGGCTTTATTAATTTTAGATAATGCCCTGGGTCTTCCAGTGAATGTTGATGATTGCGCGGACAATATTGAAACGGTGTTCATTCCACCAAATCCTACTTCGCTGATCCAACAAATGGACCAAGATGTCATAGCAACGCTTTAAATTTATTATGTTTGTCCAGCGATGAATAAACTAGTAAAAAACAATATTAAGGGAATAATTCTCGAATATTGGAAAGAGCACAACATCAGCAAAGCCGTGGATAAAATTGGTGCTTCATGGTATGGGGTGACAAAATCAACACTAAATGGTTGTTGGAAAAACATTTGGCCATAAGGTGTTAAATCTAGACGCTTCCAAGATGCACCTGAAAAATTAATAGGACAGCAAATCTTTTAGCTGGCGAAGGAATTTGTATTCAATGAAATGGGCGAAGATTATGCTAATATATTGATTAACGCAAGTGGAAAGGAATTAATAATGGAAGACCTTTTGGAGCTTCACCAAGAATTGTAACGATCACAAGATACGATGCCGATGGGTGTTGCTCTTGAGGGACCACCCGGGAATGAGTTAACAGCAAAACGCTTTTCAGCCCAATTTATGCAGGAGTTAACATTTTGACAGAGGTTGATTCCAGTTTGGAGAGACTCAGAAAATGTTCGAAACAGAATGATGACGCATTGACCTGCTACAGGAAAATGTACCGCGCAAAAATGAAGCCCATTCAATCCACCTTTCGTTCTTTGTTCAAAATACAGCAAAACAAAGGCGCCGAGCAGATGAGCGCCATGAGTAGCATAACTTATTGCCATGAAGATGTATTAGAATAACTATGAGACTATTTCTCCTTTTAACATATTTTTATCAGATTTTTTCCCTAAAAAGGTATTGGTACAACGATTTGACGTAAATTCCAGAACAATTGACAGCTATATAAAGCCCCATCTTTATGAAATTGCATAACTTGAAGAGCAAATAAATATTTATCTTTTGTGTAATTATGATTTATTCTTGTCAAAATATTTTACAGGGCAGCAGGGCATTATTTTTCCTAGTGATATCGACAATGAATATCACTTTCCACCTTTTGACTGTTAATTGTGACTTGTAATTTATATATTATGCATTTTAGTGACAAACTAGCGCTCGAGAAGTTCGTGGCTGTAGTCGGCGGAGTAAGCGAGATGACGGTAGAGGGGAAAATAGACAGCAAAGGATGTGCGCAGTATTTTATTAATGGCTCATACGAGTATTTAATCGACGAAGTACCTGTTCCTTCTCCTTACGTCCACTCCAGTGCTCAAATTCACGAATTTATCCCCCCCATTTCCAAACACTGCAACGTTTGGGAAGTCTTGTTTCGAGGACAATCCTCTTCCAACTTTCTAGATTTTCTCTTACTACTGTGCTCTGTCAATGTAAATTTTATGTGTAGCCACAGTAACCACCATATGGATTTGTTGTAATCTGATGTCCCCTTTCAAGATTGTGGTCGAACTTCGTTTGCTTAGCATGGAATGGTAAAATCATCAACAGTTATGGACGATCTTTTTTGACACATAGTAGATTTTGTTAAGCATGCGACATCATAAATGAAAAAATACAACGGTCGAAAAACTTTGGAGATTAAATAAGAGCAGTTACTTTCATGGAATAAAATTCTAAATGCGTAAGCCACACACATTGCTATCCAACTGCCAGTGTCCCGGTTAAAAGCATAGAAGTGCGAATTGGAGAAAAATAGAATGTGCATTCCAAAATTCAAGACTGATCACAGGGCTTAATGACAGCTTTAATCTTTTTTCTAAACTAATTGTAATTATATATTAATTCTTTACTTATAGCCATTAAAATTAAATCGTTTTAAAAATGTATTTGTTTTTGAATGAAGCCGAAAAAAAGACGATACCGTACGTCGGCGATTTAAACATTCTGTACCTGACGAAGCCGTAAATCGGCGAGACGCGTCGTACTACATAAATTAATATTTTAGAAAAGTAAAAAGTACTTTACTCTCAAATACGAGCATTAAAAACTTATACCAAGGGAAGCATGCCACAGTGAAGTTTAGCCCTGGTAAATAATTGAATTAAAGTGGTCACGGAAATCTGGTTCCGTTTAACGTCGTTTCGAAATGCGTCGCACTTCTGTAGCACGTATTCCCGACGTAAATCGAGGACTTACTGCAATGCAACACTGTTTAATATGAATCCTCTTTTTTAAAACAATAATTGGGGCTTGCTATTTTACGTTATAACTAGCACAAAGATGTCACTCAAATAATTCTTACAAATTAAAATAAAATGCCATAAACAGACAATTATACGCCTCGAAAAGAAAATGTTATCATCATCATCATTAGTCGCCAACCGCTTCATTCCTACATAATTATTCACTTTGACGTCCTTCATTATTTACCTGATGTATTCCATTCCTCATTCTCATACCTTCCTCTGTAATTCCTCCCACTTATTTCTCCTTCCATTATTGTATTCTACAGACTGTGGTGTCACAAAATGTATGTAAGGTTTAATGCGCCCAATTTAGCTATGATAATTTGAACACGGTTCTTTGTATATCAGCACTCAACGACACTAGATCTCCCATTAAGTGTCAAAAACAAAAATACTGTACGTGACCATGAGAATCTCGGCAGCATATACGGTACTAAAAAGGTTTAGATGAAGAGAGGTTAAGATCGTAATGCTTAGAACAATTGAATCCAAAATCTAAGTTACTCGTTTGCAAGATAAGCGGAGGCAAAGTAAAGTAACCTGAGAATAAGTTTAGGAGGGTGTTAATCAGACTAGCTTTCCTGATAATAAATGACCTGCAAGATTTTGTTGTCAATAAGAACGAGCGACATTGAAAGACACGACATCTAAGGGGAGAGAGAAACTACGTAAGATATAAGTGGGATATTCGGATTTTGCTGCGTAAGAAATGAAAGAAAGCTGTATTTATTGACACGAGGGAAAGTTGAATATGGCTGCTACAGGGGAGAATAAATGCATCAAGCTTAATAGGAAAAATCAGAAGCAGTATTTTTAGGGTATGTTCCACGGGTTTGGAGACGTTAAATGATATTAAAAACTATTTTTTAGGAATTAAAATTAACACAAGGGAAAGTGATAGTAATAAGGAGCTAAATAACACACAAGGTGTACAAAAAATCGTAACGAGATGAAAAAACAACTTACTAAAATTCAGAACGGAAAAATGCAGAGAATGCTATGAACACCAGGTATGATCCCAATACGCTGAACTTACTATTACCCCCTTCTATATCCCTCGAAGAAATTTTGACCAGCTTCGGAAAACCTATACCAGAATGTTCATACGCTAGTATATGTATGTACTCATTTCAATTACGTAATTTTAGTTAAAATCAGTACGAATATTTTGAAGCAATGAAAGTTTCATGAAGTGTGTTTTCTACGAGTACGCAAACTTCATGTTCCTCTTTTGCATGCAGTTCCATCTTCATCTACACTAAACTAGAGTGTCCAGCAAATTCTTAAAGTAAGATAATCTGAATCGCAATACTCTGGAATAGAAACCGCCGCAGAATTTTTCTTGTGCCTGTTGCCCTTTTTTCACTTTAAAGTTCACATTTTTCACATTAAGCGGCAAAAAAGTAAGAGAAAATGGCACATAAAAGAATCAGCAGGGGAAAGGGAAAAAAGGATGGCAACAGAAAACCTATTTTAGGATTGGATGGCTTATGAAAATAATAATTATATACTATTTTTACAGCTTAAGGACTTAAGTAACACTTTCTACTATGTGTCCCCAATACTAGAACTATGTTTCAAGAGAGCGCGGAAAGAACGGAAGAGAATACGGTGCATAAAAGAATAAGTAGGGAAGACGGAAAAAAGGCGGGCTTCAGTAATCCAAGCTTAGAATAGAATGACTTATGTAGATAGCATTTGAATTTCATATTTTTACAGCTTTTCAACTAAATTAAAACCTTCTCGTTACTAGAAGCTCGTTTCAAGAGTGAGTGCGTGTAAAAAAAAACGGTCCCTAACTTTTTATTCAATACTTTCTTGGCTCTCGTTATCTCTCGCGAGTATAGAAAATGCGATAAGATTCAGGCGTGAAGAGACGACTTAAGCGTTGAAAAGAAGAAAAACGAATGGGTTTCAGGAAGCGGAGACGCAAGATGAGTACTCCAAGGAGTGGACGAAACGGTTAGGCGGGGTTGAAGCGACAGAAGTGAGAAAGTGCGGATGAGCTGGAGAAGTCGAAAAGTGGGAGGAGTGGCGTGTTGGCTCGGAGAGAGCGTTGGCCACCGCGAAAGAGTTTTACGAGGCGTAGCGAAATGGAGGACGGGGGTCGAGGGACGAGAGGTCAGAAAGGTAGGTATGAGGGGCTTCAAGTGGCCAAGGGGATAATGTGTCCTTGAGGGAAGGCGGGTGAAGAGCCGTGGGGCCGATTCGACCATTTAAAGACGAGTCCATACTTGGCAATGACCACCTTTTACTATTCAAAGGGAAGTATAATTTATTATGGCTTCACAGGCGTACTCCTCGCGTGATAAATGGAGTGTGGCAATAAAAGACGAGGTATATCCCCATAGGAAATTGTCCAAAAGATTGCTCTGGAATAAAATACTGCTCAATAAATTTTACGGAGAAGCATTTGGTCGAGATTCATGCCTAGTACTCGGAGTAAATTTTCGTTGGAAAGCGTGTACATAGCCTGTCGCATAAGATAACGTCACGTAAAAATGGAATAAATCAAAAGGAAAAATAAATGAGATTATCACTTTTTCCTCTCATCCTCAGACAAATATGCTTTATTATAGACATAAGTACAAGTGCTTGAAGGGGCAAGGGCCTAGCCACGTTGACACACCGGTTCCCGTCAGATCACCGAAGTTAAGCAACGTTAGGCCCGACGGCGGCTCCATACCTCTACCCGGGTGGATGGAAGGGTTACACTCCCTCAAACCCGATACCGGGAGGCCGGAGGAAGATATACCCAGACAGGTGGGTGAGAGAGAGTCTCCATACCTTCACCGGGAAAGTTGGGGATGGCCCCTACTTCATATCTCTACCGTGGTGCTCTTGTCCCCTGTCTGCAAGTGGCAGGCAGGTTAAACGTGGGATGGCACAATGGACCAAAAGGTCTGAGTGCCAGGAAGGCTCCAGAAGACCCTCGCCCACCCATATAATCTACGAGTGCTTGAACTATAAAATACGTAGTAAACTTTTGTCTCAGCAAATAAATCTAGCATTCCTTTACTTTGATAAAGTCTTATGCAAAGCATTGTCCAAAAGCATAATAGGGATAAGGCAAGCTCATAATATATGTAATAGCTCCCGCAGGGTAATATAAACCTTTATCAGTTTTTTTATTATTATGAAACGAGAACTACATCTTTCTGCGCAGAAAAAACAATCCTCCTACCTGCAATAACTTTCCTAGAGAAGCTAATGAAACTAGAATATTAGCAGCAAAATCAATAACCCGGTTATAAATAAAGGAATAAAAAAGGGTCCAGAAAAATAGACGTAAAATAAGAATGATGATTAGAATATAACCGAGACTGGGTCTAGAATGTAAATAGATACTTTCACGACTGGAAGGCCCACTACCTATGATGCGGGAACTAAACGATGTCGAATGAAAATAAGAGAACTCAATGAAAACAATTTTTCCCCATATTCCAGATCCATCATCATTCCTCCATTTTTACGTGGCATTGCTAAAAGAAAAAAATTAGACGTAGGTAAAACCGATGCACAAAATTTGCCAATATTTCCCATAAAATGGGGAGAAAAAAATGTTATCTCGTACAGCACGTACACCAAGGTTGAATTTATATTATAGGCGCTTACCCGGCGCGGCGGCAAGGTAGTCCAGAAAAAAATCTTTAGGCTTCCTGGCCAAACTTTCCCGGGCGGGATTTTGAATTATCCGTATAAATTACACAAGATTCAAATTCAATGGAGGACCGACCACAAACCATAGAACAAAAATTTATAACCTGTTGTTTAAATGGAATCAAAAGATGCCTTAATTTCATAAATTTCTATAAGTATGCCAATCGGAGCACTTGATTTTCATGAATTACAAAGTTTGTGTTTTCAACATTTAGGGAAGATTAAACACCGATACCAATTAAATTTAACTCCTAAGATAGAGGTGAGTTTGTAATCACAGTATGTAATAATATGGAGAACCAAGGAAAATATTTTCATGCAAAAACAAACAATATACATTACATAACTGTGCTATTTGAGTCATTTCAGCTCTAAGTAAACATTTAATCGCTAGACTTTCTCCGGAAACATTTTTTTTATCGGCTAGGTTCCTGGATGCAAATAAAGATATAATTTTCTTCCTAAGACTACTTGATATACCTAAATGAACCTGACATCTTCAATATTTTAAGGAACCCCTGGTATTTTCAGTCTGGCCACACGAGAGAGATGGGTCAAAAACTTCGACCCTTCCCTTTATCAGGTCAATCCGAACGGAACGGTCCCATGTAAGGAGGTTAAGCATCTCCCTCCTCTTCACTTAAAACCTGAACATTACTGCCATTCACGAAGACCCTTAGTTTGGAACAATTAAGTACCGTTTAAACGGCTGGAAAGGGGCTCTGATTTTATTAGTGAAAGGGAATAGTTATCCGGATTTAGAATGTTATCCCTCCTCCTTCGCCTCGTTCAATCTCCGGCTGTCAATTTTACCCCTTCCCTCCTGCACCCTCTAAGATAAAAAAATCCATCCTCCCGCTTGTTAAACGTCCATCCCTTCTTAAGGGCTCCACCCTCCGATTTCACCCAATCTTCCAAGCATCTTCCTTCCATTTCAATCTCTCCTATCGCTCCAGATGGTCAATTCATCCCCTACCCCAAAGACCTTAAGTCTCGGCCGTTCATAGAATCCTCGACGAATCCCTTACCATTCCTTATTCCACTGAACCCTTTGCTTCGCTTAATGTCCCCTTGCTGCCACGCCCTTACAATCCTCCGTTTTCCTCCCACCTTCGAGCGAAATGACGGTTCTTTATGAGCAAAACAAGCTGGAATTGGCTAACTCCCCATAAATTCTTCCAGTCTCTCATAGAAGGTAGCGGACTGTACCTCACTATGTACCCCCATTGTCAACTGCTTGTAGTTCCTAAGGTAGGAGACAATAACCCAAGTCATTCAAGCCATCGTGTTTATTCGGGTAGATTGGAGCACACGAAATAATTTGAAGAAGAGAGGAAGAGAAGTCGTTTTCCGCGGTGGTTATACTACTAACTTCCCACGCCGATGGTCCGTCTTAGATTCTAGGGTAATGTTTTCAATGATATAACCGTAATCCATTCTTGGATACCATGCGGAGAGCCCTTCAAGAGTACATCCCTTTTCCGTCTGATGGGACGCTAAGCCGTAGCTCACATTGCTAATGCTGATACAGGGGTCTTCCTTCTACCCTGTTATTAGTAGCATTGAATATTTAGAGTGCGCCAAAAGCTTGGTCATTTTCCATCTACTCATGGTCCGTCTTAGATTCTAGGGTAATGTTTTCAATGATAACCGTAATCCATTCTTGGATACCATGCGGAGAGCCCTTCAAGAGTACATCCCTTTTCCGTCTGATGGGACGCTAAGCCGTAGCTCACATTGCTAATGCTGATACAGGGGTCTTCCTTCTACCCTGTTATTAGTAGCATTGAATATTTAGAGTGCGCCAAAAGCTTGGTCATTTTCCATCTACTCACAACTGAAATCTATACATTTACATTATTTGAATTTGAAAAGATCCATTACAAAACTCGTAAAAGTAACTAATTCTATCAAAAAGAACGATTTTGCTTATATTGCTCAATTCATCGTCTAGAATTGAGTCTAGGTTTCCCACAATATTCAGCGGATGGGAAACCTGTACTCTTGCAACCACACAAATCTGACCCTGGGCCGGGGAAAGAGGGGGTCGAATTGTGGCCTCACTCGGCCCAGGTTAAATAAAAAGCAAGTCCAGTCCCTATTTTTCACTCGTTATCCGGTCAATTTTTATTTCACTGCAATAATATATCATCCTCATCCGTTACACATGAAATTTCCGGGAGAGAATAGTGAGCATATAGCATAACAATTTCAAAAACACAGCTTTGATAAACATTTAGAGAATGTAAACATGAAAACAAGATAACCACAAGTGAGAGAAAGCCATCATAGACATAAAGCCAGCATTGACAGAAACCCATTACTCAAGACACCAAACAAAGCCCCACATACAAACCAACACACATTCCGCACATGAGCGACAAGATGGTGAGGGTAACGGGAGCTTGTTCTGTAATCTCATGGACAAGAAAGGATAGGATGCAGAGGAAGGGATCATCGAAGGGAGCTGAGGTCCTGAGGGAAGATAGGAAAGACAAGCCAGCTAAGAAGAAGAAGGATGATTGCGGCACACTGAAAAGACGTCGAGGGGAGATTGGATCAAGGTGGAGGGAGTAGATAGATGGGTGATTAACGATTCCGGGAAAGGCACGCTCCCCTGTCTGATTTTCATCCGAAACAGGCAGAAGGCGGAATGAAGGGATTTCAACGAGAGATTCTCGTCAAGATTGACAATCCGATGACTGGAAGAAGCGGAAAAGTTAAATTAGACTGAGTTACAACGTGATGACGAGGTGTGCGAAGACTTTCCGTCTAATATATTTCATTAAAAAAATTAGTCAGGATCTCATTTATGCCCACGCATGCAGAGGCAACATAGAAAAAAAAATTAATTGCATTATTTGTGGATGCCTGGAGTTTGGAATTATATGCATAAATATTTACTACGAAATAATTCTGAAATTAAAAAAATGCCAATGCAAATACAGCTGTAATGCAGAGTGGGTATAATAAATGTGATAAATATCTTAGACTACGTCGACACAGATTTGTCTTAAAACATTGTTATTACACGAGTGCGAGAAGTGAAGTACAGAACCAAAGAGTTTTCTGATTTAAATATGAACCAATCCCCCCCATAGCAAGTCTCTTTCATACATTGGGGAACAAATAAAACTTAGAATTTGCGCACGCTACTTACATTAATTATCCAACTTAATTTTAAACAAGTTGGCAAAATACAACAAGGAGAATAAACTTTTCAATCCCACAGTTAACGACTTTTATTGAACGACCGCTTTAGCTAATTTAAAACATTTTCAGGAGAAAAAACGAAACTTTAGTAACGGAACCGATCTTTGAATAAAATTCATATAATGTGAAACTGCGGCATTTATTTATTTTTTGTATTATGACAGAAATCCACGGAGTAGATATAGGGACATGGTCAAATATAAGCAGGTAAACGACTACCAGCTGCAGCAAATAGCAATTATCAACAAGTGTCGATAAACCCACATCGTAGCTAATGTCAAAGTAAAGAAACTCGCAAAATTTTGAAGCGTTTTATCTCATCCTTTCTATGATCCATTCACAGATGAAATCCTTTTATTGATCCCTAGCGAATAAATCTATCTCGACCCAGCGGTCGAATTCATCATCCATTCTCTTTTTCCCATGCCATAATTTACGCCTCTTTCTTCCAAACCGCTCACTGCTCCTACATCACACTTCATCGACTACCTACATGCTTCAGCACTCCCATTAGGCAGTCACTGGAACCTTTTCGAAACTATGCTCCAATCCTTTCCACTGTGAATAATTTTCTATACATTTGAATGTGGTTTCCAAAAATGTTAGCATACTAAGAGAAAAGATTTCAAGAAACCGAGAGAAAAAAATATCAAATCACGTTAAGGCCACACTTTAGGCTTTACCATATGCCTACCCAAGTTGTACTCACATTTTTTGATTGGAGTGCCCACAATAATAAGCTTCCATTTCGAGAAGTTTCGATTAAAATCAATATCCAAATTATTATGTTAGGCTTTTTAATCCCCTGACTTTCTCCGACGCGACAGTGAGGTTCATATTACACTCAATCGAATGTTAATTAAATGTACCATACATGTATAAAGAAGAATTTGTAAACTCTAACGTTAATTCTTCTGAGGAGATTTGTTAACAGAAAGGCATGTTGTTCGCTCCAAGTCCCTGCAATATTACCAAGCTGAAACCTTACTGTACCACGCCACTGTAGTATCTTATGTTGTTCAGCAAGGCCAAGGGTCACTTGAAGGATTTAAAGCACTTTCAATTTAAAAAAATCGTAAGTAATTCTTATACATTTCAATTAATTTTACATGGAATGAATAAAGTACCTTGTGAATTTTTGGCACTTATAAATATAAATTTTTTTATATATTTGTACCTTGTAAACAATTCGTAACTTCACTAAGGAAGCAATGGTTTATTATTTTAAGAACTTCAAGCTTAAAGCACATATATCTATCTATCGCTGGGCTCGTAAGAGCGTTGTGTCGCACATAAAAGGCAGGCAGGACTGAGAAACACAAACATCTTGGAAATAGCCGTTAAAACAGTAACAATTGGCAGTAAAAATATTAATTTCACACACTTAATGGACTAACCCGATAATTAAATACGGACCCGAAATCTAACAATTCCCTCAGAATCACGATCGATGCCATCAGTTTGCTGCACGAAATGGCATATATGACATTAAAAATCTTGTTAAAAATCTGCAAGTTCCATTTAAAATGCCCTTCACCAGTAGCCACTACGCGTGCCACGAAGACGCGAGGAGAGTTTAGACAAACTGAAAGGAGGACCAGAGACTGAGTGGAGGATTGCGATGGGTTGTCTGCAGGAGAAAAGAAGTCGAAACTAATCTCGTTCCCGAGCATGAACTCAGCCTTCTACTCGCGCTCCCATCTCCTCCGGGAATCCTTTATCTCTCCCACCCTCTTCATCTTTGGTCCTCTTCTCACTCCTCTTGTGCTCAATACACCTCCAATCACTCCCACGCAAATTCCTTTCTGGTAGACGTGACACGAGAGAGAGGGAGCGAGGGAGAACGGGGAAGCAAGCGAGGATGAGAGGAGTTTGTCGAGTGTGGAAAAGCGGCGTAGGAGGATAGGAACAAAGAGGTGGCCCAACACCAATGTGTAAGTGACTGAGTGATGTTGAATGCCAAAGTAACCCGTCGCTTTAATGACGAAATAAGCTGTTCCTCCGGAACAAAGTTAAATTGCTCGGAATTCTCGGAAATTAGATCACAACAGGATTTGCGTGGCATGCTAATGGCCACCGTTAATCATGACAATATCCAACTGAAACAATCTTGCGTTGCATAACAAAATAAAAAAACTAAATAATTAATACAATATTTAGAAAAGAAGATTGCAGAGGTGGCATACCGGTCTAAGGAGACACTAAGGAGAACAAACAATGAGTAGGGTAGCCTCAGGATAATAAAGAGAAAGTGCAAGGAATTATGATCTGGGGAAAAGAAAGGAACCTGAAGAAAGAAGGAAACTTATTCCACCGACGGCTGATCCTGAATTTCAAAACATATCTAGACCTAATCACCCTGAGTAATACAATACAAGCGGACGTTCTAATTATATTCCAAAAGATATAAATTAAGTTGTTTGTAAACAGGAAATAGCAGCAATTAAATTTGAAATCCCGTCTAGAATTTAGCTTTTAAAGCTTTGTGTTTATAATAAATGATAATTTTCTTAAGTCTTAGAACAGAAAAGGCAATATTTGTATCAACTTAAAGTTCCAAATCAGGTGTTCCCCAACGAATGATTGAGGTGTAGTCTTCAAGTGAATTTTCTACCCGGTAGGTGCTTCTGGTTCCGGCGTT
The DNA here is from genome assembly GCA_963573305.1 of Pyrrhosoma nymphula. NCBI lineage: Eukaryota > Metazoa > Arthropoda > Insecta > Odonata > Coenagrionidae > Pyrrhosoma > Pyrrhosoma nymphula. The sequence goes on from OY754330.1 coordinate 90,922,365, forward strand.
TCTATGGCAGAACCAGCCATCAAAACATCGGTGTCACGCTCACCCGATAAAAAACCCTCGTGGACTTATTTATAAATTTCCACATGCTTTTCCAAAACAGTACTTTCATATTCATGCCCCAGCTTGGATTGAACATATAGAATCGTTTAACTGAAATGATGAAGCAAAATTATAAATATTGAAGACAATGGTGCAAAAATATGCGTCGTGTGCTTAAAACGCCTTCTCATTAAAGAACATATCTCTATAAAACTAGTGGTAGACGAACTCACAGAACACGTCTCGGAAGGCATCAGTCTAGTGGAGGGCATAACGAAAAGGCGCAGTGGAGAAAGTCAGGATTAAAAGTGATATCTTTGCTAGTGAAAATCATATTCATCTAATAGAGTGACTTTGCCACAGAGGCACATTGTACGCCGGATACCCAAAAAGAATAAAAGGTACACAGACACCAGCCATCCGCCTGTTGCGACCGATTCTTGACACAAAGACCCGTTCAGTCCCAAAACTGTCCACAGCGCATTCAGAAACAGGTAAGATTATAACTCCAATGACTGCGCCAAGTTTTTGGAAATGTGGAATATTATTAAAATGTGGAAAGTAAAGACTTAAAGTAAACAACAGCACGGACTTTGGCAAACTCGTTATTCCCATTTTTAGCTTTTGAGGCTTTAAAGCTCGATTGTCTAATTCAACACTGCGCATCGGCCACGGTCTTTTCCGAGGGCTGTGAGCACGCCTCCTTGCAAGGAGGCATGAGTCTGATTAGAAGATAAAACGAGGGCATGCTAGGGATGAAAGGAGAAGATAAAATAGGAGGCTGGGGGAGGTGCAAGGTCGGCACGGAAGGGATGAGAAGGTTCGAGAGGCCCACGACAAGGGGGAATGGAGGAACCGACTGAGTGCCATCCGGGTACGGAATGGAGAGGAGTGTAGTGTGGGTTTTGGGTGGGAGGAGTACACTGGAGCAGCATGGAGAAAAAACGAGGGTGACAGACATCGGGGAAAGGGGAGAAATTCCCTCATCGGCGTCGCCAAACTTTTCGCGTGGTTTTTGTCCCCTTCATGTGGGGCTGTTTGCCTCCCGAGTCACCTAGGGGGGGAAGGGGGATGACGAGTGTGCGTGTGGGTCTGAACTCCCGTGTGCGTTCGTCCCCCGTGGGAACGCTTGCCTACGGGGTTCGGTACGAGACGGCGTCGCCATAGTGACGGGACACTCAAACGCGGAAGAGGGCTGAGTCCCGAGCAGGAGAAGGCAAGAAGAGATAATAGGGAGATGGGAACGCAATGGAATCTTTACGAGGAAGCTCCGGAGGTGGAGTTTCCGGAGAGGCTTTCCGTAATCCTCGCTCTTCCTACCCTATCCTACTTTCTCCATGCCCTCCTCCCTCTACATCTTTCTATACCCTCTCCCTATGCCATCTCTATTCTATCCACCACCTATGTTGTCCTCCCACTAACCTATCTCTATCTTCTCCTGTCACTTTACTATCCTCCTCCAATTCTATATGCACCCTATCCTTTTCCCTTCCCTTCCCATAGTACCCTACCCTCGACTATCCTCTCTCTATCCTGTTATCTGCCAATCCTATCCTCTCTCTATCCTAATCTTCTACCTGCTCTATCATATCCCTATCCTATCTTCCCCCTATCCTGCTCTCTCTCTTGCCTATATTCTCCCTTTCGCATCATTTCCCTATCCCAAAATCATCCTATCCTATCCCCTATCTATCCCTATTTTCTCCCTATTGCTTCCTCTACCTACCATTCCCTCTCATTACCCTATCCTCTATAACTATCCGATCTTCTCTCAATCCTATCCTCTCCCACCTAACTCTATCCAGTCTTCTCCCTCCACTATGGCCTCCCAACCCTATTCTCTACTCCAACCCACTACCTATTTTCTTCTATCACTATCCTATCCTCTCTTTATTTTAACCTATTCTCTCTTTTAACCCTCGACCACAAACACCCACCCTTTCCCCTCTAGACTTGAGACACCGTTAGGCGCCGGAGTGCCCCGGCGATGGATAGTGATGGGGCGAGAAAAGACCCTTCGAGGGGGGGCGTAAGGTGCACAGTGGGGAGGAGTGAGGGTGGGATGGAGGAAGAGAGTTTGGGTCGGAAGACGCCAGGAGACGCCACCACGCAAGACTCCCTTCCGCCGGGACGGCGGCGAGTGGATGGTGAAGGGGAAAGGGGATGGAAAATGGAGGGTGGATGGATGTAGGGTTTAGGGATGGGAAAGGAGGGCAAGGGATTCGTTTGAGAGATGAGTGAGCGAGACAGAATGTGGTTTCAAAGTGAACGAGAGTGAGATAAAGAGGGAGAGAATGCAATAGGAAGATTTTCCCACGGAGATAGAAGTTCTTTCTTTTCCCACAATGTCGACATTTTTTCCGCGGAAACTCGGACATAAAAATCGCCTAGAGATACTTTAGTAACGTTTCTCTTTTCGCTCAGAAAGAGTTCCTCGAAATAAAATCTCAATTATGACGAAGGATCCTGTGCATTTAAACTAAAATAAAAAAATTGCCACAAATATCCACTTAGGCACTAAAAATCAAAGAACACATTTATCACTCCACTTTTTTCCTTTAAAAATAGAATTCCTAGCCGCTCTTTGCAATATAATTCTCTCTATATAGAGAAAAATGTCTGCCAAGGGTCAGTTACAGTGTTTTCAAAATATTTTTTGTGAATAATGAAAGCATGCCTTTTAAAACGATATTTCGAGTTAAATCGGCATGGAATTAGAACTCATCCGTGATTATTCATTCATAGGTAAAAACGAAGGGAAAAAATAATATTACTGTGGTACAATAACCAAACCGAAGGGATGTAAGTGTTGAAAATAAGCGAATACTTAATGATGTGATTGGCTATTTCATACACAAGGTGTAAAAGGAACTTTGAAGATGATTTTTATACTTTATTTTCATGAGCAAAGTCGCTATATAACAGCCCCCTCCCACTACCTTTGGAGATAAATGTACGGAATATAGCTTTCAGAAGCCAGTGAACAAACGCATTTCGAGGAAATGGACTTAAGTAAAACCTCTTCGGTTACAGAGTTCAGTCACGACAGAAAGGGCAAACAAGCCTTCTGAGGGATCATATGGAACGAGTGAAGGGGGCTCAGAAGAATGGTAAGAGGGAAATGGGGCATGGATATTGTGGCTGACCCCAAGCTCCTGAGCCAGGACTCCCTAGATTAAATTCGGTAGAGAGAGGACGTCGAAAGAGAGAGAGAGAAAGAGACGTAAGCGAATGGGGAAAGGGAGCGTTGAACGACGAGATAATAGGGTGGATGAATTCTATACACAAATATTTATTTTTATGTTTACCCTTCCAACAATAACTCATCACGATTTTTTCAGCTTTAATCCTACGGACATCTTCATTTCATAGCCTCATTCCAATGACAAAATCAAAAACAGGAAATCAAATTAGGTACTCAATTATTCTAAGAAAGGACAATCGGGTAAAAATAAATTGAAGCATTATAAAAAAACCTTCAATGGAGACAAACTATCTGGCCTCACTACAGAATTTGTGGGTCAATTTCACTTTATTTCACAAATATACACGTTTTATTTCACAAATATTCGTAAATATTATGCATTAAGGTAGCAAAGTCATTAAATAATCACGTTATAAAAATCTTGGTACTGCTGTACTTTAAACTATACGTACTGATATACTGATAATTTTGTTTGAATCAATACAGACTAATTTGATATTCAGACTGGTAAAGCATTTATAGAAACTTCTGATAGAGTTTATTCCACTGACAAACGCGCAAAATGCTTGTAATAGATGCAGAATCACTGACTGCTGTTCAAGTATTTAGGATAAACCACAAATATGCTTTCAAACTTGGTGGTTCTAATACGCATTTTGGATGTTATGACAGAGTTCAAGCCGAAATAATTCAACCACCTTAGTCATTGACTGTTATTATTACGTAGGTATCCCGAGACAATCCATGAATTCTTAATCTGCTTCAACTGAACGTTAGTGAAGTTAACTTTAGCAGAATACGCCAAATAGCCACCTCGCGTCGGTTTTATGAGCCTATGGCAAAATCATTTGAATGGCAATATATTTTGACGACCCCATCCCTCAAGGCCATCCCTTCACCATTTTGCCTGACGTTGTCGTCTTAAATGCCGCCTGTCTTCCATCATTCCAATCCCCTTTATTCTCCAGGACTCATTTCCTCCCTCTACATCTTCCCTTCTCATATATTTCTTCCCACGAATATCTTTCTCTCTCCTTTATCCCATTCCCACCAAGTCTCATCCTTAAAAATACAACCAACTCCTCTTCTTCCTTCTGCAGACATCATACGTATATGTACACCTTTTTTCTCTCTTGAGATCTCCTTTCTCGGTTTCTTTTTTCTACACCCTTACTTCCTGTTCTTCTTTTCTCATCCTCAGCTTCCTCGTTCCACATCCATTTCCCCTTTTCCCGCGATGCCAAGTTCTCGGATAACTTGTCCATTATCTCCGCCTCGGCATCCCGAAGTTCCTCAAAACCAACCACAATCCTCCCGCTTATTTTCTCACAACGGCCTATCCCTTTACTTCGGGATAAAAATAATGCATGAAGGTATAATCTCTCACTATCATCTTCAGAAGTTGCCCCAAGGTGGTTCGAACCCTGCAAAATCTCGGTACGGCTATCATTAAATTTTCTATCCCCACTCATCTGTATGTGCATCGTGCGCACTCCACTTTCGGCATTTAGAAACTTCCTGTTCTGCGTCTATCTCAAAATGTACGGCTCAAATGATTTATTCCTTTAATATAACTGATGAATTCAGAATATATTTACGGATGTGTATCAGGTATCTTTTCTTCATGCAAGACGTAGGTTGTTTTTGAATTTTTCAGGCAATAATTTCTGGAATTCGGCACTGTTTGTTAAACAAGATAATCAACGATCTTCCATACTCTTTTGAAATATCACTCCTAATAGTCCATGGATTGAAAAGTTTTGATCGAAATGCCCATTTTTTTGTTTTAGAATGACGAAATACCGAAATAGATAATTACTAATAATGGTACTGGAATGCTGGAAATAATACTGGAAAGTATGTCCTACAATAAATGCTAGTTAATTAGCTGCACATGTGAATCGAGCCCACAGCAGTAGATATGTTAATGAAAAGTTTGTGAGAGATAATGATACAGATTTTGTTCATTTTCATCATCAGAGGAACTGATACGCGGCTTGAATATTAATATTTTCATATTTTAATTTCCTGAAAGTTTATCAATCAATGACTTTCAATATCTGCCATTTCCGTATAATAATGACTCGCAGATAGAATAGGTGTTATTGACAAACTAATAACTTATTGGGAAAATATTCATTAATGCATCATTAGGTAGAAAAATACTAGCCTAGTGGGCTTAGGGTGAACACCAACACAGAGGATTTAGTGTTTATATACCCTTGAGCTGAGCTAATTGATCAATAATTGGATTCCAGAGTTTTACGGGAGTGCACTACTAGCAAAAGAAATGGAAGACATAATTTTGGCATAGATTAAAAGCGTTAATGATAACCCCATATCACATTTAAGGCTGCATAACTATCTTTTCGCAGATAAGAAGCCACAGATAACAATTATATGAGGTCTGGTTGCTCAGTAGTGCTATAGGACTCGAGAAACTATATAGGAAAGATAAAATACTGCAATTTCACAACTAATGCAATTAAATTTCATTCTGCATAGCCGGGTGGTTCTGATAAAACAAATAGTTATGCAAAACTTAAACGAATCTTTAGTGAAATATTTTATTGAGATCGAGTCAATAGCGTAGAAAACATTTGCATAAAAATTGAATAATATCATTTAACAATAAAAATTATGTTTAACGTCGAGAATAATCCCACAAATGACGTAAATTGCCTTTAGGCGATGATATAATAATGTATTCTGGGTTATTTTTTCAGATTCATGCAAGGTAACAATATGGCTTCTTTAGGTTTAACATGGTACTTAACTCAAATATTTTTTCTCAAAACGGCAAACATGGACCAATACGGTTAAGTATTCAGATCCTTTCTCAGTGATACTGGTAAGGAGGAAGGTAGCGGAGGCAGAAAAGCTGAAGAATAAATGAGCTACTCATCCTAAGGAAGGCTTACCCTGAGAATGAAAGTTGAATAAAATATTTCAGTTCTAGGAAGAAAAAAGTGATGTATATCCTCCACGAAGTAATACATCACCGGAGAAAGGTTTACAACGTCAATATAACAGTAGGAGATTCACGAGAAAGGAAACCACATGACGTTTAAGAAAGGCTCTGTGTTTTGTTACACTTCAATATTAAATCAGTTGGGAACATATATATATACCAGAAATTTAATGAACCACCTGGTTAAATAACGGAACCTACTCAAGCTGTAAAACTCTAATGAAAACATACAGGTGGGATCCATCATTCAGAGAAGTGCCATGGAAAAAGAATCAATTTTTAAGGTACAACATAATAGGTGCGAAAACATTAATATACAGAAAAGTAAACCTAATGTTACATAATGTAACCAAGGAGTATAGGAAATATATCATTTGCACACAAGTACTCAAATCAAAACTACGAAGCAAAAACTGTGTAAAAATAGAAGAGAATCTAATAAAAGATGAGATAGGATGTCGACAAACTTACTCGTAGCTAGAAAAGAAATCATCAAATGGCATATCAAGATGAGTATTCAAGAAAAGAAGGAATTTCGTAAATTAACCGACTGTAAACGCTAAAGACAACCATTTCTAATGTAAAACAGATGCAGTAACAAGAGGCGTGATCAAACTATTTTTCATCCTCGCTCAATTTTATGAATATTGAATGGACGCCTCAGGAAACGCAAGAACTTGATATTTTACAAAGGAATTTTCTAGGTAGCACTCGTAAAATTATACTTAGGTCATCGTGAATATGTAACACCGGTACTATAATGCGTAAGCAGGTTAGTGACAGGCAATTGTAGCGGTATGTTTCCAGCCATTATTCACGATTAGATCGCTACATCCCTTGCACCATTCATTCACAATATACTAAAAGAGATTCTAGCACGGAAAAAACAGCTCACTTCAGATATTTCCTCCACTTCAATTTTATTGGCCGTGCGCTTTTTCCACACGTCCTGACACACATTGTCTTCCACAGATGTACACAGGAGACTTTAACAGCTATATTGTTACACTTATGGACTGAATCACTGTGCAATAGACGATGTATTACTTATTCTTGAGCATTTGAAATATTTTACTCCAAAAAGCAATCGTATTCAGATCAGAAAGATTTAATAGAGTAATATTTCATACGATTCTTATCAAGCCCACAAATGCTGATTTAAACATCAATTCGAAAAAAACTGAACAAATCGATATAGTACAAATAAAAATATCCTACAACAAAATCAAAATATTCAAATAGCTTTTTTCAGGATGCGTATTTGCGTATTCAAATGACATTGCTCTTCAGCAGGAACGAAAACATTAAGTTTTTCCCGATCTGGGATTTAAAATACAGTGTTGTCTAACGTTCAGAGGTAAATGCAATCGTATTTTTCGTAAATGAACAAGTTATCTGAAATCATGGACAACCATTCCTATAGTTTCATGTTAGCACATATTATCGTTACCGTTGATTTATCGAGACGCTTATGTTTGTCCCTCAAACACAAGTACCCAAACGATATTAAGCTCTTACAATCTCCCAACGCATCATTTTGAGTTTATATTGGCTCTTTGTCTTCGCCTCTATTTCAGAAAAATGAACGTCCCATTCCACTACTCAAGATTATCATAGGCTGTGTCCCTCCCCCAACCCGGCATTTTCCAGCACTGTCTCAAGGACCTCCTCCTCCAGAGACCCAAAAAAATCCGTCCCTTCGCCCTCCGATGAACGATGAGACAGAACGTTGCAGCACCGTCGAACCTTCCTTCCATCTCTTCCCTTCCCTCCTCATCTCCCATGACTCCCCTCCCTTTTCCTCAGCCTCTCTCCCAGTCACATAAGGGGATCAATAAAAACGAACCCAGACTCATCCGTCCAATCCGAATCCTCGGAAAACTTTTTGCGAAAAAATCTCCTCAACAATTCCATTTTATGGATAAGGGAGGTATAATTCCATGGTGCGTGTGTGGGAAAGGGGTATCGTAGTGAGAGAAGGTGACAACGACCCCGAATTTCAGATTGGATTATATACGAGTCAACTGGGGATAAGAAAGAAAGGGGCAGAAGGGTGCGCGCCAAAAAGGGAATGTAAGCCGAGAAAAATTTAGAAATAGGGCCGAACCGAAAATTGTAAACAGGTCCGTATATCTGTGAATGCCATGGTTTTGGAGCGAAACGGGAGATATAAGAAAAACTTCCTAATATTGAGTGTAAAATGTAGTATATAAACTTTGACTTCACTTTTATTAACATGACGCAGTCAAAATACATGTAAACCTTGACAATGGCATAAGTCATAAGTAAGCTAAGCACAGTGGGCTGAAATCGAAAAAAGCTGGCCAAAAGTCAAAAAGTGATTTTTTCAAGCCAGGAAACTGAAACTTTGCATAAATATTTCCAAAAGACCTGTGCATGCGATGACGTGAAGTATTTTCCTTAGTACTCTACAATTAAAAATTTGCAAGAGGTCAACAAAGTTGCACAAATTTCGCAAAAATGGTTTACACTAAATTTTCTCACGAAATCTTCAAAATCAAGCCCTTGCTAAGCCTTTATGGGTAAAGATTTGGAATAAAAAAGTGATGTAGTTTGATGAAACAGTTGAACAGTTTGATGAAACAGTTGATGAAACAGAATTGCTGATTAAATTATAAATAATTCCCTTTGGATTAAGTTAAATTTATGGCGGTATGGTTAAGTTATACTCACTAAGTGGAATGAACTTTCCACCATTAGAGATTCATTCTTGTTCATATCCTTCCTTACAGTTTTACTTAATGTTCTGAAGACATCTAATCTAAAATAATTTAACCTTCGCCTTCACGTTAGCGATGCAACACACCATGTAGTTACAAGACGCAGTTAGACCACTCTGCCATACGATACCTTTGTTTTCAAACTATAGCACCTTCGAACACTGGCTTTCCGAGCTTTTGAGTACATTTTCCATATCCCAACTATCACGAAATATGCGTCACACAGGAGCTAATCTTGAGAACAAAGCGGCGAAGGCGGCAAGAAAACATAGATACAAATAAACCATGGGGTGGCGAATGATCGTTGTACCGGAGGAAGAACCAAGGGGAAACGAAAGAAAAATGTCGTCAAGTGGGAAGCGGAGGAAGGAAGAAGTGGGAAAAAGGGAGTGAAGCAATTGCGAGGAAAGACCCAACCATGCACGTTTTCATACTCAGTCGTATTTTATGGAGATAATGCGAGGGATTGAGGGGGGAAGGGACAACGATTGTACCTCTGTCTCTCTCTCTCTTTCTATTTCGGTGAAGCAGCTCTCGAAAAATAGGTAAAATGCGCAAACAGAAACACAAAATACCTCAAGGGTCCGATTTTCGAATAAATTCGTTCGGTTATAATCGCATTATCGTCAAAATATTTCCTTTTATTGCATCTCTCCCCCCAAATGTTTTCGACTTGGGTAACTACTCAAATAAATTGTGGATAGGGATTCTGCAATTGAAACTCACTTTATGACATATTACCACTCGTAGCAATACGTTAGTTAGTGGTTTCGTTTCTTTCGCTAATGGCATTCCCTATCACTCTTCAAAGATACTGGGTACGTTAAAAGACAAATCGATGAAAAGACACCTTTAACGTGAATTAGGTCACTAAATTCCATGCTAAACACATCATATTGATTCCATACTTACATTATACAACCGCATTTGCATTAATGTCTTCGCTTATTTACATCGTCAGTTTCCAGCGTGGATATTCTTGTTTAAATAATCCTTTAAAACCATCCACGTAAGGTCAATGTTTATTCAGTTTTATGGTAAATCACATAAAGGAAAAAAACCACTAAATTTTAATCTTCAAGCTTCACTCATGACAATTGCGTATGCATTTGAAGGTTTCAGCGATGATACCTTAAGTTTGGAGGAATACAACAAAAATGAGTTTGCTAATTTCAATACTTTTTAACTAGATTCCGATACCTTCTCCTTCAATTTTATTGTCATTTAGAATAGTGCAATGCCCGGATTATTTATTATTAAAACTCCATAGTACATTTTCTTGCAAGAGAAGATTCTGGTCAATCCCTAACATCCTGAACGATAGGCAACTTACACAGTAGTGAGGATAAATATAAGCATCAGGATATTGACACCGTTATGCGTAGTCTGAAACGCAGCCAGAGGAGTTTTCTATTTTTCAAATCCATTCTACGTTCTGACCAGAACCTGTTACAGCAATCGCATGTCATAATGATATTTAAAATCGTTCATGGAAGGTTATTATAAATTGAAAGGTTGGAGAAAATTTTTCAACTCAATTTAGTTTTCCTGCGTCTAAGAATCTTTGAGTCAATAAATATTAAAGTATTACTACACAAAAAGAGAAAATTCACAAATAACGTTTTTAAGGGCAAATTTTGATTTCTACGAGTACGAGAATAATATATTTTATTGAAATTTCGCGAATCTTTTGTGCGTAAGTATCTAACAAAAACGTGTTCTCTTTGCTCGACACTTGGACTTGGTGAACAGTCCATAGATTTTCCGAAAATGTGTACATTAGTAAAGATATTTTAGTCCGCCTTATTACGACACATATATTGTAAACACATTCTTTGATACTTTTAAAATGCAGTTAAAGAGTTTCTCGGAAGCTTTTATTTTCTGGAGAATATTATTAGCAAGTTATCTTTATTAGCACCGTTCCTCACACCACGAGAGTGAATCAGATATACCTTTCCTAAAATCCGTCCCATACTTCATTTTAGTGTTTTTCTTCAAGATTAAAAGTCTTTTCTCCACAACTTGCTCAAACGTGATTCATGGAAAAACACCACCAATGACCTTTTAATCACCAAATCCATTACAGGCTTAAAGAGGACAGAAAAAATAAATTTTAAATCTTCATTGCAAAGAATAAAAGAATACAAAAAAGGAAATGATATAAAAACAATTCCGTCGCTGAAAAAATGTTTATCTTCGTGGATAAATTTTATAAAGAATTAATACGAGTAAAATAAGTGTTTAAAATTAAGAAGTAGCGCAATGAGAAGATTAGAACCATTTAAAATGTATTGAAAGAGGTTCATGAGTATTAAATTTGGTAGCCTAATCAGAGTCTAGCATTAAGTTTGAAAATAAATTTTTATTTCTACGCAACGAGGATAGTTATATTTCGATGATTCAGTTAAAATAAACCATTTAAGGTTTACCAAAATATATTGCTGAAATAAATAAGTATTTCTCTGAAAAAAATACTGAAAACGCAGTTTATATTATATAAGGGAGGAGTTATACAGCCCTCACAGTGAAAACGCAGATATAGCCACTATACCACAGCCTGGGTGAGAAGGAATTAACGGTACTTGGAGCTGACACATACCACTATCGTCCTAGTGAAAAAAACTAATATTAAATATATCTACATTTAGAGAATAATCACAATATCCGTCACTCCAATATATGAAGTCAGAATTCAAAGCGATAGGTCATCAAGGAAACAGAAATCAGAACAATAATAATAAAAAAATAAGAGCTCATAAGAAAACTTACGTAAAAACGGATTTGGGAGAATTATTTCTCAATCACATAAAACTTTCACTTAAGGTGTAAATTTGTAGTGGAAAACTATGATAACCATTATGCTTTCTTAGAATAAAGAGTCAAACGCACGACAGTAAAGAGACCAATTCATTTAGGTTTTATCTATTCCCTTATAATATTTCAACGCCTCTGTGATCCCTAAAATTTCAGCATAAGGGCCCTAGAATTGTTCCACTACGTCAAATAAGCCGTCTCATAAGAATAAGTACAACTCTGAACGGTGCTCCTAAATTCGCACTTACGGATTTTACTACGACATCACTGTTCTTCATAGAAAATTTCTTTCATATAGGTGAATTCACCGTCTCATAAGCTTAAGTGCCATACATTTCCGTCAGATTACTTGTTATATCATTACCGTGGTATCGCTTTGTTATGATTGTGAAATAGCAAAATAAAATAGCGAGTTAGGTTTTATGATAGGTAAAATGTGACCCACATAAATGCAAAATTAATATCATTTTATTCATTTAAATAAACTCGGTTATATTCAGTTACAATAAAAATCGTCCGTTTGGAATTAGACGGTCACCACAAAATAATTTTCATCAATATTTATATCGTATTAAAAGATGTCCATTATAGTAGGTGAATGTGCCAAAAGCAGAAATCGCTAAATGGCACTTCAGTGAAATTTTAATTTTCATTAACTTGCTCATGAAAATTTCATTACTTAGAGATACGAAATTCATCCTCTAACAACGATTTGCAGTTTTTGCAATTAATTCAAAAAACATAGAGAATATTTAAATAGAAATGTTCCCTTTTTTAGATAAAACACTGACTCCCTGCTTTCAACCGTCCCTCTCCAGGACAATTATTCTTATATGGATTAGGTCTTTGGTTCGTAATCAAGAACTCCTGTACACTGGAAAAAATTTATTCTCTGTTACATGGAGAACCCTTTCCGGTCAGATCAATCATTTACCTAAATAAACCTGAATATTGCATTTAAAACGGGGATCAAACTTGATGAAAATAACCAGGGTGTATCCTCGAGTATTCTTAGCGAACCAGAGTGTTTTCTTATTAATTGGAGAGTACTGGTGATGGGCCGTAGGTATCTTTGTTCCCGGGCATATTTAATTTTTAACTGTAGGATCAATCTTGGAACTCTGTACTTGTTTGCCACTTATCTAAGGAAAACCACATCAAATTAAATGTATTGTAATGCGGCATCCATACCCTGGAGGTAATTATTGACAAGTTTCAGCGTTCTAGGCGTAACAAATTAAGTATTACAGTAATTGGCATGGGGGAAAATAACTGATTACTCTATTCAGGAATACAAATGAAGCAAAACTATTTTAAAATGATAACCATGAATAAAAATAAAAATAAGTGTTGCGTAGTTATGAAACATTTTATAATTAGTTATTGCCCGGGGTGGCCAATAACTGAAAATGAAGTTATGTATGATCAGTTATTGGCCACCGTCAGTTTTGATGTGGCAAGTTGCATTTATCACTAATACTACTAAATAAGTAACCTTAACTTATCTCTCAAAATTGTACCACATTGTTTTGTAAAAGAGGGAGTCGCAGTGATGCCTTAATGTTTCTTCTTCCCTTAAGAAAATGAGAATAAACTTATCTGTATAAACAAGTGATCGGAAAAAGCATGTCGTACTGAATAATTTGGTATAAAAGAGAGAGAAATAAAGCTGCATTTCAGAAAGCTGTCGGGGCAAAAATATCTGTCCGTGCCTTATAGCGTGATTATTTTAAGTTTTTCCAACTGTACTCTTGCTATGCTCAAATGACCAATGGCCAAATACCAAATGGCCAACAAGAGTAGGGTGCCGAATAACTGTACGGTTTACCCTATGTATGTTTTTCCAATTATAAGCACCTAAATAATTCATTTTATCTGTAATAAATGGCATTCTGTCAAGCGAAATAATGAAATTTGCCGAGGTAAAATCCACCTATACCTGGAATCGAACCACAGACCTTTAGCTTGCCGGGCCAGCTCTCAAACCACCAAGCAACCCTGGCTTCTTGATTCTTGCTGCAATTACGGAAGGATTTTAATAAACTATCGTAGATTTAGAACTCACAGAAGGTAATCTAACGTTTATCATCGCCGTTTTCGGCAGGGGTAATAATCTTCAAACAAAATCAATCGATTTCGGGAATCTCCCATGTGTAGAAGTATCTATACTCAGAACTCTGCAACTTTGTTTTTCCTAATGTCCTCGCAGATATTCCGGGGCGACGTGGCAATGCTGCGTCAGCCGTTTTGCAAAAAAACCTTACAAGGGTTAAACGATCCTTCCACTCCGACCCCATCGTTCTCCCCCTTTTGTCACTAAGTCCTCCCCGAAAAAACATTCCACCCCTCTTAATCCACTGCCCTTACTCAGTCATCCTCCAGTCGCTTCCTCACCATAATCCCCCTCTAACGGCCAATACTCTCCTCCGATAATCCCCGGTCTGATTATTTAGCTTATCCATGTTCCTTTCTCCAGGGCCCACCTCCCTCCCCAGTCCCGTCTCTTTTTAAGGAACCCGTTAAATCTCTCCCACTGCAGTTCCATTATCTCTGGGGAGGGTCCGTCATGTCCTCCCCGATAAACCATAGAGTACCAACTCCCAGTTGCCCACCACGTGGTTGATCCGAATCTCTCGTTCAATCCCTACAAAATCCTCTTGCTATCCGGCTCTGAAAATCAAATGAAAACCATCCTATTCCCCAGAACATCAGGCTCCCCTGTTAGCTGAAATGCCTTCAAATGATGAATACGAGGCAGCACACGTGTGTTCGTGATAACCTTTTAGTTACTGTATTGACCTGTTAGTATTCATAGATAGAGAATGTACACTTCATCTCAATTTCGAGCCTAATGGCTTTTGAAGCCATTTGTGTGATTTATTTTCGGGAAAAATCATCTTTCCGGAGTTTAAGTTTACTTTAAATGTCTGTGCAAGCATACCTTAAAGGAATAATACTAAAAATTAATAACCCTCTATTATAGCCGAACTAAATAATCTCCCATGATATCATGCTAAGATCAAAATTTGTGAGTTAGCTCCAATTGGCACGGATATTCCCCTCGGTTTTTACGCATTTATGCCTCTAAATACTTTGCAGACGCTATGTTTGTGTTTTTTAAACAGCAAGGCGGACAAAGTACGAACAGTGACCATCAGGTAACCGTTAAAACTTCTACGGAGGCAATTAACTGATAAACAAGGAAAACTTGCCTAAAAAACTCGGCTCCGATTGGAGTACTAGATAAAAGAAACGAACTTTCTTTCCTTCCACCTGAATGAGCAGGAGCACTTTCCCCTGCCACCGCTTCTTGGTCCCTTATCTCTTCCTTCCCAAGCATTCACACGTCTCCGAAGCACCAACACTTCCCGTATTCCACTCACCACGACTAACTTGCATCAGCATGAAGTTCTCGCGTATGTGCTGGAGGAGATGGAAGAAAAAGTGGGAGAGAGAGAATAATTCCCACAGCTCCACCCCGAGCACATTTCGACGCCACGCTCGAGATTTTAAGTGCTCGCCGGCCTCTCTTTATTTCTCTTCGAAAAGGAGCACCTTCTTCTACACACACCCATTCATGTCTTGGGAAAAAGCTTTTTAACTCGACACAAAAGTCTACACAAAGGAAACTGTGGACTCGACAACAAATGAACGGAACGAAACACGAATTACTTCCAAAGACTCACTCCTCCAAACGATGCCTCAGACAAGGAAAGCGTAAAGAGAGCGACCAGGGAGGACTGTTTGGGGGATTTTTCCCAGTATACTCCTCATAAAAAAGATGGTTTTTAATCATTTGCCCACGAGATCTCTTTATCTTGAAGCATCTGGGTTAGTGGATTCATGTATATTCGTCTCCTCTAAGAGTTTACTCACGCCGGAAAGAGCGATATCCGATGATATATCGCGAGCTAACCGAAGACCAAAGGGCTCGAGGACTTGGAATGGTAAATAGTTGCATGACTTTGAAGGAAAGATAAGAGTTATTTTTATGCATAGAAATAAGTGTATCAATCGATCTGTTTGTTTCTATAAGCTGTAGGGGGACTACCTGCAAAGGAGCAAAACATGAGTTGTACCTGTCAAACTTTCTTAATACGTCATTGAAGTTTTGGAACTAAAATACTTTAATTATGCTAAAAATCTAAAAGCCAATGCTGGCAGAGCGTCAAAACTGAGCGTTCACTAAGTGAGTGTTTAAAATTTACTTTGATCGCAGTTCTACAATTTTTAACTGACAATGAATGGTTAATGGATATCATCTTGGTCATTTTCAAATTTAAATGATTTTATGTCAATGTAAAGCAATTGCATACGATTTACTTGTAAAATGCTTATACTTATGAATTTACGAAGAAGTGAACCCTACGCTTTTTAAATACACCAAGGCATATTCCGTACTTAGGATGGAGTAAAACAATATAGCCTGTTTTTTTCTCACGAAGTATAAGGAGAATATTATACTTGACTCTCTTCCGAAGATTTGACTCATTATAAGGAGAATATTATATCTGACTCTATATGAACATTTGACTCTCTTCTGAGGGGATGTTGCGTTGTCCAACATTGTCTTGATGCAGACATAAAACTGCGATATGGCTAATTTATTTTTAAACTATTGTAAATATTTTAGGGCTTAGTTAATACTGAAAATTATTTTAGAGATGCGTAAAGAAATTGGTATAGATGGAATGATGAGAATAGAGTCCAAGCGTCGTAAAAAATTGGCCAAGGCTAATTAAAGAATGAAAAGAAAGATTTACAGTATGAAATTGGCCTAGATCCTTTAATTATACACTAATTCCAAAATTAAAATGACTACAGAATAAAGAAAATATAAGGCCATAATTTTTAACAAAATTTTTCTAACAAAACAGCCATTTAATAATGAAGCCCACTAAAGGTCTATTATATATAATTCCATGCGCAACAAGAAATTTGAATACCCTTCAAATTTCTTGCAGTGAATTTTATTGGTATCTTGGAAGTTTTACGAACAAGCCACAAAACATGAATAATCTTGAAAAACTATTCTCCTACTAACACACTATAAGATTATCGACTTAAATCGTTCTTCGTCAGATAAAAGTACTCCTGATAAAAATAAGCAACATTAAGACTACGCTCTTCATAAGTTCTCACCCAGCATAAAGAAGCAAAAAACAGCACTTGTGAAAAAGTAACGTCTTTACTTCACATTAAATATCAGATGTTTGATTGCAGGGTTTTAAATAGCGACGCTATCATACATTTACAAGAATATATAACAGAAATCTGCCCCTGAAATAATTTATTAAAAACTAAGCTCGGAGTTTCCCCCCTTATCCGCGTAATATCCCCTGTAACCACGAGTTCGGAACGATTCCTCACCGTATAAGGAAGGGATGAAAAGAGCAAGGCTTCCGTCGTGCCTGCCTACGATGAACTTAAATTATTCCTCCCCAGAGGGAGGTGGCCGGGAAAGTGGAATGGGATGTGCGGGAATGGAGTGGCGTGGGATGAGTAGACGTATCTGAGCACGCCATCTGCCTTACCCACCCCTCCCCCCGCAAACCCCCTTCGTCCCCCGAGGCCTCTGCCTGCCTCCAGACTCACGGACCCTCCTTCCGCACTCGCAAGGCGACCCTCCGGCATCACGCGCTTTCACAACTCGCCTCCCCCACCATTCCAAGCACACCATGAGCGGGCTTCCTCTCTCATTTCTTCTTCTTTCCACCCGCCGATCAACCAATGCCGCCTGCCGGCATTCCTTGCCGCCGCATCCATTCCTCCTCCGCATCCTTTCCTACCCAATATGTCCCTGCGCCGCATCATTTGCTGCTCATCTGCCCCCGTACCTTCCTCCCGTTGCCCCACACCTCCAAAACAACCACCTCGCCTTCGTCTTCCCGCACAAACACCGTAAACATCGCCGCCGCCTTCTTCTTCACCACCCGATACCACCGTCTTATCGCGCTCGGAACCCAATGTCTCTCTCTCTTGATCCGTCGCCTCCTTGATTCCTCTTCCTCACCGATCACTTCCTCCTGCTCCCAACCACACGAGTTGTACTGAGGAAACTTCATCCACCCAGATTGTTTTCTCCACACCAGCCAACCATTCATGTGCAGTACCACGGGATGTATTTCTCTGTAAACCTATGTATTACCTATATCTCGGTGCTGTTACTTATTATGAGGTCTTATTTATGGCTTTTTGTCATTAACCATTGAAATCGACACAGAAACAACACGATTCAATACTCACTGCTCGCAGGTATCATAGTGATGATACAAACAAAGTTTTCCAAGGAAAATATAATTTCATTTAAAGATGAGGAATCATAATTTCATTGGATGCGAATTGCAAGGAAACAAACTCCCATCTATAAGAACTTATTTTTCGATTAAAATATTGCTTTAGTCACAGTAGTTCCTACTGGATTATAGTAGGGACGCTGTAAATAAGTATTCTTTTCTTTAATTGATGAAATATATTTTTCTACGACACCATTAAAACCAAAACCATTCATTTAAACGAAAATGCATCTACTCCTGTCACTGTCCTCTACCTCTCTCTCGTTAATTTTATTATTAGGGAATTGGGAAGTTAGTAATCGTATTCAGTAGACTGATTATCCAAATATTTCCCGGGCCACGTACTTTTTTCAATTTGCTGTATCCCCTTGATTTTTCAGTTAATTGAGGTAAAAAAAGACGCAGACAACTATAGTAAGCGGGGCTCAATTAGTAATATAATTCTAAGGTAATTTATTCATTGAACTTTAACAAACCCTTATAATTATTATTGGGTAAGGCGATTATTTTGGTATACGCAGCAGTTCACTAAAAATTGTCCAATAACCTCCTAAGTAGTAAATAAAAAGTATAACTTAGTTTTTCCACATAGATCTCCACTACTAAGTAGTCAAATACTGTCACCTTTTCAATTTGCTCATCTTTGGAGGCAAACACATTTATCTAAACCCAAAAATTAACCATTCCTGGCGATCAGTGTGGCTGCGGCACCTCAACGGCGTTATATGCATTCCATTACGAGGGAAACTGCGTGAAAAGGTGAGCTGGTGCATCACGGAAAGAGGTATTAATGTGAGTAAAAAGATACCCTAACGTGGTAAAAAATAGCGAATGAAAAAAAGTTTCCTTTTGTTACACGGCCTATGACGAATAAACAGTAGAATTTCCGGAAAATAGGAGAAATCTGCTGAGATGATGCTAAGAAAAATAATCTGTTGAGGTTGAAAAATCTTTCACAGTAAATCAATGAGGACATTCAGATTCATAAACTAAGTAATGATTCACCGAGACAAGTTTGGTCCATCTGTTTATTCATTCGCATCCAGTAAGTCAACACGGTCGCCAAAATATTTGGAGGTTTGTGCTTATAACTATTATGAGAAGTAATGGATTTCTTACACGTGAACGACGTAACACAACTTCAGTCATAGGTTCCATGAAAAGTGCCTATGTGTTCTATGTCCTCGTACATCTGCTAAAATTCCTACTATAACGTTTATTATAACAGTCTACACATCAATTCAGGCTTTCTTAGACATAATAAACAAGGACAAAAATACAGAAAGGTGGATGAGCTAATACGAACAGAATTAATGTCTCTAGAAATAGAGCCTTAAGGACGAGATGGGATTCTTCCTTCATTAGACCCATCAAACATTGGATTATTAAATAAATTATTTAAAATTTATGCCCATAATATCTTTTATATCTAATCATTCCAAAAGGATTACTAATAGTGAAACGATTACGGCATAACTCTTTTTACACTAATGTATAGCTTAATTAGACATGTATATTATACTTGGGGCCACTCACCTCTTAGAATACCCACAGGGAGTAAAAAAATGTTTGAAGTCACTGATACTAAGAACAACTCTACCATAAATATTTGCTTAAAAGTAAATAAGTAAACATGCTTAAGAACACAAACTTGAATTTGCATCCATAAAGCAAGTTACGCCTGGCTTTATTCCTTACTTCGTTTCCCGATGGTGAACGGTTTTAACGAAGTTTCAAGGTTCCAAACCCATACGATACTCATTGCCCACTTAACTGAGCCCTCTCGCCACGCAATTACCATCTCCCAGTTCCGCTCCCAATTCTCATTAACCGCCCCGTCCTCATTCACGTCCCACTTGCTCCTCCCACAACTTTTCCAAACCCTTTATACTCCTCCATTTCATCCGCCTTCGACCTTGCCCGTCGCTTCGCCTCCAACCCATTCAAAGCTTCTTTAACTATCTCTCTCTCCCTTTTCAGCCGACCATACGGGTTTAGAGAACTAGTTTACACGAACCCACACCAAAACCACCCAGTATCCACCTCAACTTAATTCCCATTTCGAAAGCTGCCGCCGGACGGACCTCACCCATCCTTCCCTGCTCTCTTGTCCGGCCAATCCTTCCGGCGCCGCCTACCATTCGCACCGGGCCCACCTCGTCATCTGGCAGCACCCCTACCCATTCCTCTCTTCCCTCATGGCTAAGCCCATACTCCCCCAATAACCCTTACGTCCCAGCACATCATGCGCAAACCGTCTCAAGCCAGCCCCCTGCCATCATCTACCACGTAGCCCGTTTCGTGGCCTTATCCTCCTCAAGCTTTCCTTGAGGCATCATAGACCCATGACGCGAATACTCAGGGAGATTAGAGAGAAGATTATAAAAGGTAAAAGCAAAATTTGTGACTTCCACGATTACTGTTCGAGTGTACGCAAATCCCTACACAATCAGGTAATTGGTGCTAAGCGAAGACTTACAAGGAACATCAACGAAGCCCGATTCGTTTCATACATGGCATATTTATTGCACACAATGAAAAAATAAATAATGTGAAATTTCCCGTGCCCTAGTGGCCGGTTAGCTGAGTTTTTTCGATTAAAATTGATCATAAGCAACCCGCGCGACTTCACCGTGACGTCACACTTGCTGGCTGGCTGGCTTTGTTGAGCGCTCTATGGCCGGCCCACTCTCGGATAAAAATAGCAAACGCGCGGCCGATGCGTAATTGTGCAACAGTCTCGGAACGAGAAGATTTAGGGTCCCTGTACAACTTTGACTTTTTCCTGTTTTTACGACGTGCTGCTAGAAGCTTGAAGAAGTTCATCTCAACTTATTGAGTGACTATGAATCTGTCGATTCGAACTGTGATTTCCTAAGAATATCGTTAAATGCAACTAAGGCAAAAATTATACTTCAGGTTTCCGCGACGTCTGGAGTCCCATCTTCCGGGTATCCCGTCGCGTATGTTGACTTTAAATATGTGACGGGATACCCGGAAGATGGACGTAGACAAAAATCCTTTAAAGGCTACAACGCAACAGTACCTTACCGACAATAAAACTTTTCTTCCCGTAAAAAAATCGCGAATGACGAACGAATTGCGTACCTGACGCAAAATTACTGTAGACGTTTTAACAAAATAACTTCACTTTCGTGTTCTAAGTATTTTTTTTAATACCACACTAAAACTCCAATGTAATATGCAATCAAGTCAATTAATATTGATAGTTAAAGAGAATAAAAATTGGCGAATAAGAGAGAAAGTCTCCCATATTCAACGCCGAACATTGAGATAAGAATGATGTTCTTATTGAGCAAGACCACTGAATGTGAAAATGAAGCTCAAAGGTAAGTATTAACTCCATGGGCGTGACTACCTGAGACTTCTATGTAACATTCGTATCGATCGTTTCTAGGCTACAAATCGGCATTTATGTTACAGATTACCAGTTTTTCTATATATCGACTATTTACTTTGGTTGCACTTGATTTTTCGAAGTCCTAGACGTTAGTAAATGAGACAATTGTTCGATTCTAAATTTTAAAAAAGATATAAAAACACACCTCAAAATTGTTACAGGCAAAGGAATTTCATTCTTTTTAATTGCATCAGACGAGGGTTGGACATGAAAGACTTCATCAAAGTACCTCATTGAACCTAACATGTGAAATTTACAACATTTTTCTCCACTGAAAAATGCTCATTGGATCCGTCCATTCAATTCAAACACGAAAAATATCCAAAAGAAGAACAGAAGACATCGCTTCAATTTGGTACTACCGTAAATTACGCTCAACATTTAGAAGGGTTAAACATTATTTTTAGGGGTACCATATCTACGCTAAATCGGCACTTCATGTGGTTAACCACAATACGCCACTCACACTAATGCTTAAAATGATGAAAAAGAGAACTCTTCAATATTTTGTGTACATATCCATAAAGTAATTTAACAAAAGCCGTGGGAGCTAAGTGGGTTGGGCGTTGGGCAACTGACTGGCGCGGCGGGCATGGGTTCACTAATCTAAAAGAGGTCTCTGGGAACGTCCAGCTAACCCAAGTTGTGTGATTTGCTGGGTATCAGGCCTTCCTGGGAAACCGTAGGTGGCACTAACTCCCAAGCCCGTATGTTTGGATTTCTGATGCCGTTGGGCTTAGTGGACTGTGTCCTCACTGATCAAGCAGCCCTGGTTAAAGACCGGTTTTAAACAGGCAAACGACCTATGCTGCGAGGAATTATGTTTCACTTGCCTTATCATTGATCATTTGATTAATTATTCCCATATGTGTCTTAAAATGTCTGCAATTCAATGTTGACTATTTTAAAGTAAATGGTACCTTAAATGAAACATCTTGAGCCCCCATCTGCTGTTTTCATGTACTTCCATCTCATTTATCCTCATTCATTCCATTTGGTAGTTACTCCTCAACTGCTACACGGATTTTATGAACAACTATTAAACCTATGCAGCGTGCAATGATGTATGACGTATCAAATAAAGTATATCTAACAATAAATATTTTTAATCTCCTCCTGATGCATAAAAGTTTTATATTTCGGCAGGGTTTTTTGACAACACCGACCGCGGATTTAACGTTTTTGCGTCATTTTCTAGACTGATGATTGTCTAGCTTGATTTAATATGATGTGCAACCGAAGTAAGTGATGCACTAAAGTGTTTGCAACGTGTCTGGAATTGCAAAACATTGAGTATAAATGCCAAGTTTTTTTATTATGAAAATTTTCAAATTCCACAAACCTAAACCCTTTCAGGCCGATATTATAAATACCAGCTAAACATTTTTCCGGTGATATAACCAATGTGGAGGCGATCTTTCATCAATACCACTCACGTAAACTAACAGTGTGACATAATTTACATAACCCAGATTCACAATTTATATCACATTAACGTAATGGCTCCATCATTCTTATTCCTTATAATGCATAACATCAATGAAAAAATATCCACGTAAAAATATTAGGAATATAGATACTCCTGAACGATAGCCCTGTTTTGGGGTAGTCAACTATGTACAAAATATTTTAGAAGTGCAACTCAAAAGTGGTTAGTGTGACATTCCCTCTTTGTAAATGCCATTTTAATTACGGACCGTAATATATTACAGTAAAATATGATAAGTCGGCAACTTAGCTTATGCATAAATTTATGATATTTTAAACAAAACTTTGAAACTGTTATCTTGGGTTATTTTTTATAGTGGGGCGTCTCATGAGGAGTCCAATCCATGAAGTTCCGCCCACTGAACTCCAGTCTCCAGTCCTTCCCTCCCTGACCACTTTCACCCTCTCCTCACACATCACGCTTTTCCTTCCCCCACGGCGTCCGTCCCTTTAGCCGCGCAGAAAATCCACCCAACCCACTATGCCGTCGTTCATCCCATCCCGGTCGCCCCCGGGGGCAATTTGGCAGCGCTTTGACCCGACTACTCGCGACCGGCTCCGTTACTCCGGCTCGCCTCTCCCCGCAAAGTTTATTCTCTCCGGCAACGGAATACATTATGCAAGACTCGTATATGAGAGAGGGAGAGAAAGAGAGAGAATACGACGTTGTGAGGCTGAGAAGGAAGCAGGAGTGTGGATTTTGCACGGAAACGTGGAGTCTACGGAGGGAGCAAAGGAAGTTAGCGCCGAGAGAGGAGCCATACTTTATTTGCACTCAGACAGACTGGCCCCTTAGCTTCTATTTCGATATACATGGGATCGCATTTGCATAAGCTAAGTGCATACAAATAAATGCAGAATGTATAATAGACTAGGTTCTAATAATGACTCTCATTCTGCACAGCGTGTAGGAAGATGCAAGCGATCGTAAATTGCACGGCGCTCATCAACTACGGTCATTGTTATTAACCGTTAACTAAAGTAGCTATTCGATAGTCAAAACCTACCAACCCCGAATTATCTGCAGTATTTACTCTTCAGATAAAACTGAATTCAGTGAAACAAAAGAAAGGAGTTACAATCTAAAGTATTAATATTCATGGCAATAACTAAATTTTAAGCATAATAAAGACAACAGCTTTTTTCGTTCTAATTAAATATAAAAAAGGATTTATTGATTGGATTACATTCCGGCAAAATATTTATTTTTGTGTATTTCCTACTTCCCGAAAAACCACAATATTTAGCAGTATTTTATTCCAGCAGGATACTCCCCATGAACTAGTGTGTTTACACACGTAACATGTTGAGGCGGGGATTTCCATTCCAGAGGAGAAATTACTCAACAGGAACTAGCAAGAGATTCCATGCAGCGCTAAGAGCACCCGAAATCGCCAAAATTCAACAATTCACCCCGGACTTGTTACTTTTGATTTGGACAATTCAAAGAAAATATCAAAATCCTACATTAAAACTAACTAATTGATCAAAGTAATCGTAATTATGTCTTCATTTAGACAAGTGAACACGTTCGCCATAAATTTTTATGGTTAACTGGTCAGGATTTTTTATTATTTACGTCCACTGCCTCATTGCAAATCCACCATTAAATACCAAATTAAAAAATACCTTGTCCCCTTACCTTAATGACCTTACTCCAAACAATGCCTCCACCCACCCTCCCTGCCCTGCCCTCCTCCCCGCCCCTACCTGAGCGTAATATATATACATGGATCTGCAGAGTCGTTACCTGAAGAGGACGCGTCAACGGTTGAACGTTGAAACCAGAATCGTTTTTAATAAAATAATTTGGAATCACAAAGTTATAGTTTTTCATTTCAACTTGAATCGATTACATCAAGTTACGCCGTAAGCTGTCCCTTACATTACCTTTGATGTCTCACAATGAGAGAATCTGGAATAGTTGAAATCGCAAAGAATCCGTACGCGATATGGAATAGAAATTTTCTTTTCATTAATAATGGAAACACTACAAGAAGCATTAAAACTGAAATTACTTTGGCTTGGAAAAGGTAAGGGTATTTTTTTTAAATACCCCTTCTGCTGATGCGAATCATTTCGCCGAAGGAAATGAAAGTATAAATATTCACGACCCCAAAGGAGGAAAGACAAAATTTCTCCATCAGCTTCCACCCCAGTCTCTTATAATCATCCTGATGATTGAATACCGATACAGACCCAAACTTCCTCCATCTCCCTCCCAATAACTTCACCCTTTATCCCGTCGTTCCTTCCCACATTATTTGCCTTTCCTCCCGCTCCTTCCACCCACCATCCTCACCATGATATACCGACCCCGACCGAAGGCACCCAACGGACTCCCACTTTTCCGCTCTCGGGTCATGCATGCGTAAGAAGAGAGGGGACTCGTCAGGGTTAGTAGGAAGGCGAGGAGACTTGGCGGATGTCGATGAGGAAGGGTACGCCGAAAAAAGGGTTCCACTACGATGATTGCTTCGATACGATGCAATGAACCGTCACATTAAAAGGAAGGGGGCGCGCCTCGCCTATTGGGAGGAAAGGT
This sequence comes from Pyrrhosoma nymphula, assembly GCA_963573305.1. Lineage (NCBI taxonomy): Eukaryota > Metazoa > Arthropoda > Insecta > Odonata > Coenagrionidae > Pyrrhosoma > Pyrrhosoma nymphula. The sequence goes on from OY754330.1 coordinate 90,947,888, forward strand.
GGACGGTGGCAGGGCGTACTGAAGTCGTGGCACCCATGTCGAGAATCCATTAATCGATAGCCATGTCATGCCACAGAGCGCCGTCACTCTGATACAGTATCATAGACTCACCTTCCTCATCGTCGCAACACTCGCCTTCCATTTCGACTATTGATCATATGCTACATACGACTAAATTGACAATGAGAATTAGTATTTGTCAACCATACGAATGACACGAAACGATTCGTCGTAGTTTGCTGTCCCAACGACGATGTGTCTTCGTACTTTCGCAGGGCATCTTTTAACAAGTTGATATGAGTTAAAAACTTATCGGCACCGATAAATTTTTAACTCATTTCAACTTGTAAAACAACATAACACCGAAAGGCATCGATTCAGGCCCAGCTTTTTCGGAATCAAATGATGATTAATAAAAACAATAGCTCAGCATTTTTCTCACTATGATTTATTACCAACCATGGTTTCAGCATTTCAAGGCCGTTATCAAGGTATAATGGATTGCTGAAACCATATATGGTAATAAAATACAGCGTGGAAAATATTAACCTATCGTTTTTATTAGTTAAAACTATGATGAAGTACCAAAAATTCATTATTTTTAATTTAAGTGACAGAACATCCCTCCACTTAAAAAATGGAAATATATCATTATTCAAACAATATTTAATTTTTTTAAGAGATAAAAAAACTCATTTCCGAACAGAAACTCAAGGCACTTTTGGATAGATACATCAAATTTACGTGGCAATCAAAATTAAATTCTAAAAGATTTCTAATTTAAGATACTGGTTCAAAGAATCAGGGCCGAAATAATACTATGGTTTCTCAACTGTTTATAGCACGATATTTCATTGCACTAGCGCAATCAAAGTCTTATTTAACAAATTACATAAAGCGTTACTTGATTCCCTTTTCATTTAAATTAGAGTTGCCAATATTAGAAATATTTGACTGAGAAGATTTAAATTTTCGAATATCAATGAAAACGTATGAAATGGAAAACCTTAAATGAGAATAATAATTAAGGCATATAGTGCAGCATTTTTTTAAAACTAGACATACGGCCAACAGATTGCTTTTAATTTAGGTGTATACATACAGCATCATATATGGAATCAACACAACAATTTTCAAGAAATTCAGTTCTCTTTCATTGGTTGAACCACCCAACGGGTTTCGAGTCGTCTCGGTTCAGGGACCGTAAATCGAGTTGGGAGTTTAGGAAGTCAGCGTACCACGGGGAACTGAGCGCGCTTAAAAAAATAAAAACAAAATGAATAAACACACTGCTTTGTCAGCGAGTGGGCTACGAGGCAACCTGATGACAAGGTCGCAAAATTTCAAATGCTTTCAACGAGGACAAAGAACACCACGCTAAAAGGATCAACACTAGTTACGCTCACATTCGATTAGTTTTGCTTCGTTAATTGGGTTTCCCTTCCCTCTGTGGTTTTTCGAGGACATCGAAACTGAATTTGATTTTTTCATTGATCTAGTATGCCTGATGAGAGTTACAGCTAAAGCACACTCAAGATTTAATAATTTAAATTCACCAGACCAACAGCTCAAAATAAAATGTCTTCATTTATGACAATACACTCATTACTAAAGTGGACATGTTTTATGGAAAGCACTAAATATATCAGTGAATAATATGAACAATAATTAGGGTAAATAAAACCATGAAATTCCACAAAAATCGTTTTTTTCCTCCATTAACCTGATTTTTCCACGAAAATCTGATTTTTGTAGAATTGCATTGTTTATTTTCCCCTCATCATGATGAAATTCCACTTAAATTAGCCAAAGACTGTAACCTTCAATTTTAAGTATAATTAGCGTGTTTAGCATATTTTTAGTTTAATAAGGTAAGTCATATATTATGTTTAATTAGGTTAGGTGGGTAAATCATATATTATGTTTAATTAGGTTAGGTGGGTAAATCATATATTATGTTTCATTAGGTAAGGTGGGTTTCTTTGGGTAATTTCGGGTGACCTAATCTCTGCCTGATGACGAAGCATACTATATTCATTCTTTCCTATGAGAAAAAAAAATAATAAAATGTAATATACATCACTCTTTTAACGCAGAATAAAAGACTTCGCAGATATCACGGAAATGTTATCTAAGCACATTTAGTGAGAATGCCGTTTTATACATGGTACCTAAAATTCAGCAGCATGCAAGAAATTTTCCTCTCAACCTACCACGGAATTAAACCAATTATGCACACCATTTAGTAGCTCTAACGCACCCAATGCCCTTCTTCGGTGTCTTTCTCGAAGCTTTCCTTCGTTCTTCAACCTCTCAGTATCATATTTCCCTATTAAATTCGCAATTGAGCGATAAAGTATGCCCAGTGCGTGGATTTAGCGTAGGGAAACCATGCCAGTGTCATGTACAAATGAGAGCAGGCTTCTAATCGTTCCCTCATAATCAACCCATAGACCAGCCAAATTCATTTGTTTTATCTCCAGACCAACATCTTCTATTTCTAGCTTCGACTCAAAATTGCATACTTACTTCGTATTTCCACATCTATTCGTGCTCATCTTCTGCAGCCTCGAATAAAAAACCCATTACATTCAAACTTTCCGAAGTATACCTATACAGTTTTCTTAGGGCCTTCCTATCGCCATTTAGGTCGCATGCACTAGCTGATTCCACGCCATTTGAATCTCCACTATCATCATTACTATCACTTCTGAAGTCACGCTGCCCCTGATCTCTCCTCCCTATTCACTACCATTTGCCCTTATTTTTAAAATCGGCACCCCCTCTGACTCTTCTCTCGACTCTCTTAGGCCAAACGAAGGCTAGTCTTCCTCAATAAGGAGACTTGACTCGATATCACCTATGAAGTACAAGCATTCTCCACTTATGTCCAGCTTGTGACTTCCAGTCAAGAGTCCTATTTCGTCGCACTAAATTCACGCGCCTCTAAACCTTTTGGTTTCACTGTTCTCCTCTAGATTCTCCTACCCCAAACGTGGTCTAGCTTGACGTTTGAGCAGTAAGCACTTACAGCTGCCTTCGAGTCAAAATTCCTACTCGTTTCTCGCGCTTTTCCAAATCTTTTTCTCCACCTACTTTAGCCCTATTTTGTCTTCAGTCATAAGCTAAGGCTAAACAAGTGCTATATGATTTGGTTCTTTCCTGGCGTACGATGCTGATGAAGGTTTCTCGGATGCCCAGAGGACGATGGCAGAGGTAGCCATAGAAAAGTCGGCCAACAAGTACCTGACCTGGTGGGAAACCCGAGAAACCTACATCAGCTAAACAAGTGTTTTTGTGGCAAAAGACACGACGCACGACGACAGTTGAAGTAAAAGAGTTAGGCAACCAGTTCGTGAGCCAACCTTTCCCCATGTTACCAGTGGTATTCCAGGCAAAATCCCAATGTGTACTTATATAAATGCCCACCTTACAGTATATATAATATATTCATTACAGGTAGAGTCCTGAAAGGTTTTAGAATGAAACCATTGAATCATCACACCTTCCTACCACGCCTTCGACTAGTAATATAACACTGAATCAGTACGTTAAACACGAAGCAAGGAAAATACTTCAACACCTATATTAGATTAGAGCATACGAAGTATAAGCAAACAAGCAGTAAACTTTTCATATCTACGTCGCAAAGCATTTAACCACCGAACATGGGTAATGTTAGAAGACTGTATTGATTACAACGAAATTCGCACGCCGGTCACAAATGGCTCATCAGCATTTACTTACTTACTTCCTCGGCGCTCGTATGGGCTTTGGACTCCCTCAAATGGCTCATCGGCATAAAAAATGATAATACCAAGTGCGAGAGTTTTCATAAAATAACCTCGTTAATAATTTACTTCTAGTCAATTGGCTTGGGATTGGGATACAAAATATTTGAAATAATCATCACTCTTAGCCTCAAAATATTTGAGCTCCTAACAGCATGCTTACTTAAAGTTATTTTAAAATGGGCTATAAAAATGTTCCAACTACCAGTAATGTTGAAGAAAGGCACACGGAGATTTCTGTAGTAATTTAGAGTGGTCAACACAAATCCTATACAAATTACCCATTTCACACACTCAAATCATGCCCATATAAGTATTAATGAAAGGTAAAGAGTGCCTATTTTCTTAAGGCTCAAAAATTATTCCAAAAACTTAATAAGTATGAATACAATATTTATCACTATATTCTCAACCTAAAGAAACTTGAACAACTGATTATTTATCCATCAGTCGAATTTCATCTCCTTCGAAAACCTATAAAAATATTTCCTAACCACAACAAAACGCCTACCCAAAAGTAAAAAACCATCGTCCATTCAAACGTATTTCGTATTTCATTGTTTCAGAAAACCGTTTTCAAACTGTTTTCGTTTCATTTCTCCTTGTGCCTTCCTAGTAACCGAAACTCTTCATTTAGGTCGTCTCCTCTTCATAGCCTCTCTCGTCGTTACCCTTCCTTCCATCTTCCTGCACGCCCCTGCACAAAGCCTAAGCACATTTTTTTGATCCCACGAGTAAATTGGACTGTCGGCGGAAGGGTCAAGATTGGAATTCAAACAGAACCGAGGATTTTTAATTTTTTACTTTATTGTTCTCGGATCAGAATTTTATGGTGGAAATCGGTCAACAAGGGTTGAGCTTTCGGAACCAGGAGGGGGGGGGGTGAGAAGAGAGGATGGAGAAGACAAACGACATTATTTCGGCGATATTCTTCCCCTTCCCCCCCCCCCAATGGTGTTGAAAAAGTTCTCTCCGGATCGGTTTGATGTTGGAAGAAAGGTTTTCTGAGTCCCACGACGATGTCCTCTTTTTATTTCCAGGGCTCGGCATTTAACGGCAAATGGAGAGAATGGGTTCCGAAAAAGAAGTTTTTCCTTAGCATTTTTTTGCCGCAGTGGGTGAGGGGGATACATTTCGGAATTTCGAAAAGTCTACCAACAGATGTTCCCATTTTTTACAGTGGCATTACTACCACAAACATGCAACGTAAAGTGCGGTTGACCGAACATTTTTACTAAAAAAAGATCTAACCCAAAATTTCCACTGATAAAATTTAATTTTCGTGGTTTTAACTTTTATCAATGATACTTTCACTACTGGCACTTTCCACAATAAGTGACCACTTTAGAAATTATTCCAACATTAATGATTACTTTATAGAAAACCTCATGAAACCAATGAAGACTGTGACAAAACCAATGCGTATACTCTCTTGGGTGAAGTACGCAGATTTGATTTATGTCAAGAAAAGTTAAACGGCATCAGTAGGCTTACCTTGAAATAATATATGAGGAAATGTCAGGATAAGACTTTTAATCCTATTTCTTTTTTAAAGTAATCGAAATATATAAATTAATAAACATTAAAAAGCACAAAAACAACTTTCTATACTAATACTAATAAATAAAATCGAAACTAATAACTACTTCGAATGATAACTTCAAAATTTCAAACATCAAGGTAATTCGAGAGGACTTAATTTTTTAACACATACTGTAACACATCTATAATAATTCGATGGAGTTTTAACTTATCTTTTGGTCCAACCAAGATTTTTGTTTGGCCTCATGAAATGATTTTTTCCTGCTGGTAATGTTAAACATAGGTAACTTGATGATCAAGAATAAAGAAGATATGATCATTATTATAACAATGCGTGTCAGGGTGTAACTCCATAGTCTGTCATTGTTGCTCTACAAATAAAACTCAAACAAGGTAGCAAAGACGCCCGTACATTGCACCCAATATCTGGACTACGTAATAAACTAGATATGTAGTGTGTACAAGTAGTACTTGTATTGCATAATATATTCCCTTATATTCCATGCATTCCCTTATATTCATTGCCATACCAAAAATGAAAGGACTAAATTCGTCCTAAATCATTAAGCATGGTATTGCACAACATAAACGCTAAAATATATTAATATTTTTATATCTCGAGGGGTCGTCATACAAAACTAAAAATCCACAGAACCAAAGTCCCGAACGATCGCCAGAGGTTTGGACAGGTTAGATTCAATGTTTATTTTAGAAACCAACGCCTAAAACGTCTAAAATATTAACAAATCTCAAAGGCATCATAATGAGATATTTAAAAATTAATTTATTATATTTCGTTAAAAGCGAAGTTATGCAGCAAGTCATCACACTATGAAACATTTAAAAACCATATATAAGTTGCCATTAACATGTATAATTAACGCATTACACATAATGACACATTATATTGCATTCTGAAAGACTAGACGCCGAGAAGGAATTAAAAGTAGAGCAATCAAAGACAGGCGAAAACGATGGGATGGTACAGAAAGAAACTCCAATGAATCAGAAAATAATTCAGATAAAAATAAACTTGAATGTAATCCATTGTACAAAATCATTTTTCAACAGCTACACGGTGCAATACTCAGGTGAGGAATTTTTGGTACCTGTACCCAGTGCCATGCAGTGTAATTTATTAAACACCTATTTTTAACTTTAATTTTGAGTGCTTCATAGTAATTATATTTAGTTATATTTAATCCAGATCGTTTTCACGCCTGCTGTTAATAAAAGTGAATTTCCTAAAATGCTAAATAAGATGAAATGAAGATCTTTTTCAATACGATATATGCGTTTGAGATTTGAGTTTTAAATGCGTTCTTAAACTAATTACAAGGTCCTGCTTAATTTCACCTATCTTTCGTTGCAACGTGCCTTTTTGTAATTATCAGTGATAAGTCTGGGTTTCAACTGATTCTGTGAGCAGGTTGCTAGCAAATATACAACTATAAATTGAATAGGATTCTTTCAACGCTTTCAGGAGACACTCAACGTACACAGCAATTAAGCGGCAGTGGAGAAAACGCTAGGGACATGAAGAGTGAACGCCGATCGCCGTGATGAGAGTATTTTCGGACATGTCAGACCGAAACTGCTCTAAAAACTGTTAAGGATAGGATGATCAGAATGAAAAACTTACCACTTTGTTGCATTTCACATTAAATCAAGCAATAATAATCACGTGAGAAGTTCTTATTCACAAATTCATGATTGGAGCATTTTCAATTTTAATCTCAGATCCTGAGCGAAAACATTAAATCATTAGGTACCTTCTATTTTACCAAGCGGAAATAACAAGCACGGTATTTTTACAAGACAGTCTACCAGTAGACCCGTGCTCAACCACTTCACTAGGTTATCATGGAAAATAAAGCATTTAATACCTACCCAGAGGTATGTTAGGAATTCGTACAAGCCGCCTACCTTTACTTTCAATTGCTTATTTGTTACTACCCAAATGTTTATCCCAATTTATTTGCCTTAAATCCTTATCAGACTTCTGTCTATCACCAAACGTAAAGATAGCAAATTAAGTCCACTTTGCCAATAAATGCCTGCCGCAGCCAGCGAGATATTAAAGTTGAGCTGAATTATCGTTGTATAAGTCTTGTATGCTGGAATGCAATAAATTATAATAATTACGGCTGAAAACATATCATAGGGAAGGTATCAAAAGGGAAGGTATGTACAACAGTATTTCAAAATCGCCACCAGTGTAAATGAAAAGTCTTTGCATTTTATCGTTGTAGATTCTTCTCAGGTCTTCTACCAAGCCAAAGTCTCCATTCGGATCAAACAGAGAATGTTCAACTAAAGCATCTCCAGCTGAGCACTAGAGAACACTCAGCCGAAGTCGCTTAGTCGACGGAAATGAGAAACGACTCATCGTTGCACGGAATATGGCAGCTAAGCAAATAAGGAACCAGATGTAACAGCGTAATGATTTTCTACAGCGTAATGATTTCGTAATGATCAGCGGAATGACGAGAACAGGGTGAGGTGTATAAACAGAGGAGAGAGAATAAATAGCTGGGAACAGAGTAAAAGAACAGAAGTGTGAAGAGGTAGGAGGAAGAGTGGAGTGATATTGACCAATTACATGCGGGGGTGGACCGCACGGAATGAGATGGGAATATAATACAGTGTCGGGGAGGGAGAGAAATTGGTGAAGTGGGGCAGAGCGAGTTATGAGAATGGACGTGGGGGTGGAATTTGGGCCAGGGCGTGGAATTGATATCAATGATGGGATGCACACATCGATGTATCGCCATATTTCCGCGATATAATGATATGTACCAACGTATATTTCACGGCAGTCATTGCCAAGTCAATTTTTCCAAAATTTGCATTCATAACAAAAATTTTTTTAAGTAGCGACCAATACAGTATGGCATTTATCGCGTGAAACGTGTTCCTGTGATTCAAAGATGAAATTTCAAAATTTTCTGGAACATTGCATGGATCATTGGATTTTTATATTCTTCCTCTTCTTTGTCTCACTTCGGAGATGTTTAGATACTTTCTCTGAAACATATATTTTTTAATATTTCACAAAATTAAAGCATTCTTCATAATACATTAAAAATTAACCACCCGAGAAATTAAATTGAAATTTATTCACCTATTCCTGAAATTGAATTCCAAAAGAATTTTTTATGCTTAAATTACTGTATTCATTCTTTTTATTGTGGCAGCACAATTCTCAATGCAAAAATACGTCCAACAATACACCGGTGTATTTATTTCCCTTATTTTTCCATTAAAAGTTCCGTCTCGCATGGTCCATCATGAATGTATGGTGAAGGCCTATCATTGAAAATACAATGCTATATAAATTTTCGTCATGCATGATAGAGATTTTCACCAGAAGCATATATAATATATTTTATTTCGGAGTAATACAGTATATTATGATCATTGTTTATTTTTTATTAACCTAAAGCTACTTTTAACGCATCAACAATCAATCCAACAGACCCATTCCATAAATATTTCAACAATGTCCTTGATTGATTCAGTATTTTTAAATGTACTTATCGGAGTTTTATATACATATCTAACATCTTCCTATCCCCAGTTGAGACGCGTGGAATGTGTGGAAATTATAATAATACGCTCGAATGAAGTGGGCAAAGGAAGATGATGGGATGAGCGAGGAGGACACTCCTCATGATGTTTGGAGAGATAGGGGGCCAGGCAAGGGTCACATCGCGTTGTAGGCAGCAGCGAAGTTATCCGGGAATGGCCTTCGGGCAAATTTGTTTGGGAACGTAAACTGCGAATCCCCAGGGTTATAAGACAGCGGCCGGTCTGAATATCATTAGGACCACTTGACAACGCAGGAGACCCGGTCTGTTTTGATCTACAACTGTGGACTGCACAGGCGCACAGACATAGTTAATTCTTTGTTGTCCCGACATCGGGACTTCTCCATAAATTGAAACAAGCACTCATAAACAAATAGAACCTATTTGTTGTAAATCATTATTCTATTAGTCTCTTCATGCCTTAATTTTGAACGTTTACCTATTCATCAGTGTTAAATTTTTTATAGGATTAATATTAATCAGTACTTAGTAAATGCACTATGCACGAAAATACTCTTTGAATAACGAGAGAAATTCTGGGGCCAAAATAGCGGTATATTCAAATTTCTTCTATTCTTTTTCTTTCTTTACTTCAACTACAATCTTCTCCTTAACTGAACTTAAAAAAACGTCGTAAATCCCGTGTCTGGGCGGTGAGATAACACACTTCGTAGGGGATAAGAGTTTATTAATTTGGTGAAAAGGTTATGTTGGGTGATGAGGAAAATATTGAATCGCTCCATCAATCCTAGGGTTCGATATGGAACCAAATAAACTAAGTTAGGCGTTTTATTTTTAAATATAAAATATCATTTCGAATTCAATGGACACTTTTGTCGGGATAAAAACGTCACGGCACTAAAGTTATTCTGGTATCACCGAACAACAGTTTTTTGGACAGAATGAGTTCCCACTATGTCTACAGCCAGTGAGATAACTTATTAACGTACAAGGTATATTAAGGCAGTTTAGTATTTTTTCGTAAGGAAAAGAATTATAAGTAAAAATATTATATGAACTGCTAAATATCAAAACTGTAAACGATTTTTTCGCATGTAACTAAGCCTGTATTTTTGCAAATACAACGACGGGTGATATACCGATGAAACGAGCTAGCAAGTGACATCTTCACCAAACCTCTTACTTCATTACGCACATGCATTTTAGTGTAATCGAACATGAATTCAAGAGCACAAGTAATTATGATCTAAAAAATCTAAACAAAGTCTGCTAGTCAAAACCTCAACACCTCTGTGAAGAACTGAGTAACCTAAGTCAGATCTCAGCTACGACTCACACACCAGTCACCTTTTTAGCAACTCAATCTGAAAAAGCATAGGAATAAAGCATAACATAAAATAAAAACACAAGCCAGATTAGAAAAGGCTAATTATCTACACTGCCTATTTTTCCGCAACTCAGACTCAACTCTTAGAACAATGCAGTATATTCAGCTTTGCTACTATAAAGAGGTAGTCACATAATGAATGATGCAGCACTCGCTACGACATATAATATTGATTACAAAGTAATAATGCCCAGCCCTTAATAACTGTAAAATTAAGGTGATGTCAATAAATGAAACGTAGTACACATTAATACAACATTGCGGGTACTTCTCATGCATGTCCTGCAAGATTATTCCATTGAGAGGACTAAATTAGCTGTTGACCAGTTCGTGTGATGCCACCCCTACCTATCCACACCTCCCTAACTTGTAAAACCGCATATTCATTTCCTACTCTTCTACAATCTACAAATGACCTTTTCAACGTTCGTCGTTAGTTTTCATCGTACTCTAAGTTTAACTATAAACTTCTTTGGGATACTTTTATTTTTCACGCCCATCTCATATGGCACCCGGACGAATTTTTTCACACAAATTCTAACCCATTTACCTCTCCAACCCCCGCGAAACAACTAAATTCTTTTTTTCCGGAAAAGTTAAATGACAGATATTCTACTGATGAGTTTACAGACGAAATATTTCTGGTAACATAGCGTGGATGTTGGACGTTCCATAGTGAAAACTCGGTGTAATCGAGGAATGATAACAATCAAATGTGCATGAGAAACTATGAAGAAGATTAAAAGCAGAGTTAGAAAGTATAGATGTTTAGTGAGAACTCTTCTAAGTAAAAGAGACGAACTTAATGAGCACATTTTGAAAGGTAGAATCCTCTTGAAACCAATAATGAAAGAGGAGTTGTAAGAGAAGAATTTTCGTGGAAGATACCGGATGGAATACATTGTGTAAATTTTGAGATAGAATTTTGAGAACATCTTAATGATTTGATAAATCAACACTCCATAATTTTTAAACTTATACCAGATGGCTTTTGGAGCTGGAAAACTAATTATTTTAAAATTTCTCAGGTTGCATGGATGTCATCCCGTAGGCGGAAGTTCAAAATTCATGGTTTTATTTTTTTTATCCTACATATGCATGAGTGTTAATGCAAGGAATAATGTTTTGTAATATGGGGTAATTTTTGGTTTATATATATCATCTATATTTAATTTAAAAAATGTAAATTTTGAGGTTTCGCTTAGAGCAGTTTTAATAGCATTTTAACCTGCATCAAGTCCTCTTTTTAAGTTCATGTATATCACGTATATTCTGTTTTCTTTTCAATTGATACCTTTGTTACTTCTGTACTAACGGTGAATAAAACCGCGCTGCTGGATTTTGAAAAAAACAGGACATAAAATTATGTTTCTTTCTGCGACCTCATGGTGTATACTTCTCTCAGGCGCACAAATTCTTTCATTAAATTCAGTCAATGGATTTGGAGCGAAAAGGTTGGCACTTGCCACAAAACTATTTCGTTCAAGTCTGAAATGATTAAGCGTAGACCATTTGTTGATTTAAATTTAAATGACCTTTGCATCCAAAAGCTGCATACTTATGTATTAATATTTATAAAAATTTAAACTGAAGTAAAAATGTAAAACTACCGTATGTTTGAAAATACAATGAGAAGTTATCAGAAAATCAATCATTTTCCTAGCAAAAGCTACAATCAGGTTCAAAATACTTCCAAGAGTGGTGGGAGTAGTATAAATATTATTTCAATTTGACCTGCTTCGAAGGCTAAGGTCATATCGCACATACTGACTACCACTCGCATACAGGGGCAACAGCACTCGGACGAAGAGGAGGATCACCCCTCCAATTTCGAGCCGAGCAATGCTTAACTTCGGTTACTGAACGGCAACCAGTAGAGCCATGAGGGATATAGAGATCATTCCGTGAATACAATAATGCGTTAATTAGATATGTACCTTTGTAAACATTAAAATGACTGCTTCATCAATATGCCGATATTATCCGCTGCATTATAAGCACAGCATGATTAGTGTATTTTCTTTGAGTAAATCGTCTACTAAAACGGACAGAATGTTTACCACATTAAATCCATTATGACAGAGTATAAATTTATTTTGAGCCACCAGTTCGAAGACTACAGCAAGACAAACTTAGCTTCAACGCGTTTCAGATTCGTTAGCGGGTGAACATCGGGTAGCGGGAGTGTATGTAAAGGTCAGGACAATCACGTAAAGACAAACATAAGGCCTATACGAAATCATTTTCATCGTATCGAGTTAGAACACACTATATAATTAAATCGCAAGCGTAAAACGCTTACAAATATTTATGGCTGTGTTTATTGCTTTCCGTATTGACTCCATCACTCCCCAGATGAATTTTACTTACTCCAACAATCTTCCTTTATTTTCAACCTCTTTCCAATTTAAGAAAATTGTTCTTGCTTCGAAGCAAGTTCCACCATGATAATTATCGAGAACATTCGAGAACCATAGACTTTGTGCTTTAAGCAAATCAACTTATATGCATGCAAATAAACTTAAACTTAAAATAAACTTATGCAAATAAACTTATATGATGTTTTTACATCATAAAACATTAATATTATCAAGTTTGCAGGACAAAATGAGAGTGAATCTACAACTTAGATGGATTGCATCACGATATTTGCAACGTATCACTTCCAGGAGCACTATCATCCGAAGATGTATTTGTTTTAATTCTTCACTCCATTCTTCCTACAGCTACCTTCTTTACTCCTTCATGAGTCCTCATTTTAGCGCCTCTCAAAATTTACACAATGTATTCCATCCGTGATCTTCCACGAAAATTCTTATCTTACAACTCCTCTTTCATTATTGGTTTCAAGAGGATTCTACCTTTCAAAATGTGCTCATTAAGTTCGTCTCTTTTACTTAGAAGAGTTCTCACTAAACATCTATACTTTCTAACTCTGCTTTCAATCTTCTTCATAGTTTCTCATGCACATTTGATTGTTATCATTCCTCGATTACACCGAGTTTTCACTATGAAACGTCCAACATCCACGCTATGTTACCAGAAATATTTCGTCTGTAAACTCATCAGTAGAATATCTGTCATTTCACTTTTCCTTACGGGGAAAGTTCCAGTATTTTATAAGATTTACTGACATCCCATCAGGTCCGAATTATAATCCATAACTTGCTTCTATAATTTTCAAGTTCTTTGAACCTATAACGTGGGAAAGTTCTCGCATCGCGATGTTTTTGCTGGAGTAATAGCAATTACTACAGGTCTGTGTACCTCAGTATACGAATGCAGAACTATGATTCCAGTGACACGATCACTAAAGGGGTATAGCTTCAGTATAAAAGAGTAATTAATAGCTGTGACAAACCAACAAAAGTATTTTCGTAAAACACTTCTAAAGGACAAATAAACAAAGAAACATGTGCAAATATGTAAATTCTAACAACTATGACACATTTATACGGTTCATTTGCAGCAAGAATGCCCTTGTAAAAAAGAAGATGTCGTACTCGGAAGATTATAAGACTTTACAATGCACAGAGGTAGTGAGAAGGGCGATTTAACGACGAAGAAGACAACCAAACGACATACATATTTCGAAGATGAAAAGTAAGAAGAAACATACAAAGAACCATCCACAAAGGAGTTACTGCTATTTACTGAGATTAATTTCCTTGTATTCGCACTAATTTTCATTTGTTCATCGTTAATACTGACTTTTGCGTAAGGATATCGTTAATATCATCATCATAGTATTACAATCCTAGGATTGGTATACTGCAGCCCTCCATTTCGCCCTATCCCATGCCAGTTCCTTCACTTCCCTATGGTTCTTCTTCCCCGTATCCCTCTTGACTTGCCCCAAGTACTTGTCTCTTGGTCTTCCTCTGGGGACTTTCCCTTTAATTTTTCCCTCCATTATGCTTCCTATGTAATTGTTGTGTCTCATAACATGGCCAACCCACCGTGTTCTTCTTTGGCGTATTGTGCTCCACAGTGCCCTTTCTTTTCCAATTCTTTTGTATACCTCCTCGTTTCTCACCCTATCCGTCCATTTGATCTTTACCATCCTCCTCCAGCACCAGGTCTCGAAGGCTTCTATTCTTAGACAGAGCTCTGGAACGACGGGAGCAACATAACTCCACCGGCAGGGAGCGGCGAAACACGAAACGATGTTTTACCCGGAGTTGTGACACAGCAAAAAGTCATGGTGTAAAATCAACGTGACAAAATCACAGATCGTGAAATCACACCCCATATCTAACAGATAAATGGCCTTCGAACGGCTAGAACAAAGGAGTTAACAACGATAATGTGTTTTAAAAACTTGGATAACGAGGAACATCAGAAATAAGGGAGGCTTTATACTAGAAGAAGAATTGATTATTAAATTTTAGAAAGAATAGATCAGCTATCAAGAGTTTCGAAAAAGATGACTAAGCAATATGTTACAGCATTTTGGGAGAATTATGAATAAGCATCAAACTCGAGAAAAGAGAAAAGTCACATTATTAAATGACTGAGGCAACTCTAATTTCACACAAGCAGAGAGAACACGTAAATCATATGGAGACAAAGGGACAAACGTCAAACAACTGCTCTGTTGGAGGCAGATTTAGAGTGTTTGGACGGAGGTAATTCATAATGACATAAAAAAGTGATGTCATGAGACAAGATCTCAATATTCAAGAACGTTCAAAGATTTGTGGAAGGCATTCAAAAGAGCACAATGAGTAAATTGAAGGGAAATACCACAGAAATACCAGTAAAATAGAGCAGTAAAGAAATTATTAGAAATAAACCGTACAGCTGAAGATAGTTATGACCATGACAGGAACTGCAATACTTTCTTCGCGTAGAAGGTCTAAGTTTAACGAGCAATGACGAGGCTTATATATTAGTTTGCGACCAAGTTTTCAAGTAGTAAGGTAGAGATTTAGACGAAATAATTTTTCTTCTGTTCTTTCTACCAAGCTTAATTTCATGATTCAAAAAACAAATTAATTGTTTTTAAAATATAAATTAAAATATGGTAAAAAAGGATAGTGGAAAAAGGTCCATTTGCCAACATAACTAGGCGAAAACACGAAAATAAAATTAAGGAAAAGTGTTTTGAGCAATATCTAACAAAAAAGGAAAATAATATCTATGCAATAATTAAAGCACAAAAAAGTAGATCTGTCGACAAATGGACGGATTTCATGAAGTTCCAATGCAAATTAACTCTGCCACCAATAATTTTACAAAGATAGAACACAATAAACATTTCAAAAACATCTGCCAACACTTAGGCCTTCCTAAGGAGTTTAAAAGTCTTGTAGTAACTTTTCATGGCAGAAAATCATTTAAATGCCAAAAGAGGGAGCAATCATGCAGCCAGCGGTTTGAATTCAAACTAGCATCACCGCAGTTCACCGTGAAGACGCTGAACGAACGTTAAATTAAATGAGGCTGGCATCAGAGCGTTTAATGGGCATGGAATCCGGGAGGAATCAAAGAGGCAGAGAGTAATGAGGAAGGGAGTGAGGGAGAAGAAAGGATGAAGCAAGCAAAGAGAAGAGGTGAACGGAAAGGAGACAATAAGGGAAGGAAAATGAGAGAGGAACAACCGGTTGAGAGGGTAGAAGATGAAGGGAATGACTCATGGTCCCTGGTTAGGGATTTCTAAAGCCCGACATTTTGGAACCTCGAGAATCGGGACTGGGAAATCGTATTTCCCGAAATGTCTTGAAAATTCCCGAAATCAACATTAATTTTCATCGATCATTAGAAAATAAGACTTGATGTGCAATTGTTGATTCAAAGCAAAATCCTAGTTAGGGAGGAATAAGCAGAACATCTGGTGAAAGCGCGCGCAATCTTGTAGGGTGTCTGATAGGCTTCTGGTGTAAATGGTTGACACCAATTTCAACGAGACGAGCCAGAAGTTCCTAAATAGGGGTTGGTTGGAAATTAATGACGATGTATTTCATTTCTTACTCAGAACGCAAATCAGGGTCACTTCTGCTCACGTTTACAGAATCATTTTGGCCTATTTTCCGTTATATATGTGGTTTTCTCAAAATGTAAACAATATTATTATTATGTTTGTCGATGAATATCTGTTACTAATACCACTTTTAGTGGTATTAGTAACAGTTGTAGTACAGTATAAAAGTGGTATTAGTAACAGATATTCATCGACAAACATTATAATGGAATACCACAACGTTAATTATGAACTAGTGAATCTTATTATATGATTGCGAAGGTTATTTCCCAGATTTCCCGACCATCCATTCTCGGGAGTCGGGAACGAGAAATTATGAAAATCCCCGGAACGAGTGGGAAGGAATTCCTGCCCTGCTGCTCTGCCTCGGGATAAGGGTAAAGAGAAGGAATGGGGGGCGGGGAATGGGGACTTAGCGGATAAGGAGATCGACAGGCAGATGAGAAGGAATGGGAGGAGTGACAGGTGAGAAAGGAGAAGGAAACGAAATGAAGGGGGAGGAAGGATAAGGAGTAGAGAGCGAGAGAGAGAAGGGGGAAGGAGCAAGGCAAGCTCGTAAATCTAAAGGTTTTTTTTTTTCAGAAACGTACTGCTACGGCAAGGGATCTTCCTGGAAACGAAGCGGAGTTTGAAGATGAATGGCTCAGTTACAGACAAGGGTACGGAATGAAGGGGGTTAGGGTGGAAGTGTAGGAGAAAGTGTGGGGAGGACAGCTCTCGAAAAAGCTGGTGGCAGACGGATGAGCAAAACGATAAGGAACGGAGTATTGCAGAGATTGGGTAATGAGAAGTGGCGCTACGGATGGCGAGAAATTATAATTATCATTAGAGTAATTAACAGGTTAAAGTATGATCAAATGCATAGTGGAAATGGTAAATTCTTTACATTTGAAAGTCTGATTTGCTACTGAGTTAGCATGGTTAGCTCACTGCACATCAGCTAGAAAATTAGAGTGGAAGAGTTGGAGTGAGTGCGGGCAGTATAGCCTCACCTAATCTAGTGGCAGAAATGTGCAGAACGATACGTCGAGGGAGTCAGTACAGTAGAAGGGGGGTATATCAAGAAGGTAAGGAAGGGAATTAGGGTGTAAAAGTATTAAATTTTCAACGCCTGAAAGTCTGGAATGCCACAAGAATTAGAATGGTTGGTGCATTCTACGAAGAGTAGTCATAAAAGCAAACAAAGGCACACAGCTGCAACGCATTCGACCACTGTGACACATTACTAGGAAATAGACCCTACCAATTCCAAAACTCCTCTAAGTTCAACCTTAACTACATCACTATGAGATACTGTTATTTTATAAGATTAAATTCAGAACTATACGAATTATGTGAAGCTGATGATTAAACTTTAATTGACCTCTGCGTGTTTTGACCTATTTAGCTATCAAAGGTTTTAGAGCTATTATTTTTACGAAATCGGAATTTTGCATGTTTGGTACTAGATACCACCATACTCCGGAACATTTTTCGAGGGATGTGCCGCGCGGCAACGAAAGAGAGAGGGGAAAAGAAGAATTTGAGAAAGACAGGGTATTAAACATGGATGCAGGGGATGGAGAGAAAGGAGAATGAATGCGGGGATCGAGAAGGGGTAAACCTCCACGGTGGATGCGTAACAATCGGAGCCCGGTTCGAGAATTGAACGGAATTGCTCCGGCTGAAAACTGAAAATAGACGGACACTTATTTTTCCGTCCGGTATTGAATTTTAACTGCCAATCACGGTGGATGCGGCGCCCGTGTCTCCCCGCGGCCCTACTCCCTTGTTCGAAGAGACGTGTGGTTATATTCCAGCGCCCGGGAGGACGCGCCGGTATTCACGGCCGGGCACTGAGTTGCCGAAAGCGTCGGACTGCGTCCTAATGCCCGTTAACATCACGTTCGGATGTAATATCGTCGAGCCACGGTCGCCCAATAATTGTTCCCAAGTAATAGAGAATCGTGACAGAAATGAATCTGTGATAAATCGAAACTGAAAAGTATCAGAAAAAGTAATCTATCAAGATGCTAGTTGAGAAATGTTGACGGTAATGAGAACAAAACTACGGAATGGACAAGCAAGTGATACAGTGAAAAACAGACGTCACCCAGGTGAAGCAGGGCCGTTTATTAAAATTAAAAATTAAACAGGATAGTCTCTTTATCACCATTGAAAACCCTCAAAATTAACAAATATATCTGCCTCGAGGTAGGTTATGAGTTAAATATCATTGTAAATCAAGGAGGTTTTTTTGCGCAAAAAATAAAAATATTCAAGATCAAATAATAGATACAAATAATCAAATACGATGTAACTAAATATTCAGTGACCTTTATGGCAAATTTCACAAATCGGATCGCTAAATATTTCAGCTCGCAATATTCATAATACAAAAGCAGTAACTTCGAATATGGGCTGCACTAGAGATTTAAAACATGATAAATAATGAAGATGGATATTATTCAGCAGTGAATTATATTGAAAAATGGCATCAGTGAAAAAAAAAAATACAAAACCCTCCATCTCTGTCAACAGCTGAAAAATGAATTTGAAAATATTTATTAGTCTCGACTCTGCCGGAAAATCAAACTCCAGGAGTAGTCTATAATGCAGCGGACATTTGAATGACGCGTTAGCTGTGAGGGATTGCCGAGATGCAGGTAAAACCTATGCATCCATGATTCGTGTTCCTCACAAGACTCGTTTTAATATGCACGCTGGTCCGCTAGTTTATTTGATTTCCCGGCAATTTTATTTCGATTATGTCATTACTTACTACTACTAACTATTTTATTACTATGCGCTCTACCTTTTGTCTGCTTGAATACTGCTTCATCCCACCAAGTTGGCAGAAAATTGCAGGAAAAACAATGTTAATATTTCTCCGTTTCCTACGTGAATTTTGGCAATTTTGATTCGGATTAGCAGATATTTTTCAAGAAATTTTTCAATTAAATCATCAGCCCTCATAATATAAAACCCTGATGTCATTAACACACATGTAGGAGAAAGGAGTAGGCTTATCAAGTAGAGAGCACACTACAGAATACCTTTCTTGCTGGTCTATCTTATCGAAAGAAGGGAATGTGATCGGAAATCTATGAAAAAGGATGTACGTGTTCGAGGTGCGCATTCTTCGGGTTATCGCATCATTTTCTCCTCCATTACAGGCTCCGCTGAATCTCCTCCTGGGAATATGAAGTTGGCCACCTTCGAACAAGATTGCTTCCGAAACTATTAGCCTTACAAACCTCTGAAACCTTCTCCTCGACTTTGCTAATATAAATTTCTCAGCCATAACTTTTTACTTGGATATTAACATTCTCATTGCTCCGTGTTCCACATGTTTCTAATAATCAGTCAAAAATATGCACGCAAGCTAATAGGGAAAGATTACCGTTTGATGTTATTGTATCTACCGGGAATAAAAAAGTATTAGATTAAAACCCTACCCTTTTCCAATTAGAGGTTCCACGGAATTATTTTATTCGCGAGCATACTTATTTTAATAAATATCATCTCTTACCCTGCAAGAGTTATCTGCGGTCAATTATATTGAAAGCTTTGTCTATAGTCGATTACCTTATAAAGAAATCATCAAAATCTTCGACATCCGTAGTCAAAATAACAAGATATTCATATTTTTAAAAAAGGCCGTTTTTATTTTTTTTTAATAATTCCTTTTAGGAATATAAAACCGAGATCCTCAAAATGAGCATTTTTTCAGAGTGCATTATGCTGTTGTTTAGCTTCATTTTGCCGCCCATCATCTAGAAATTTCATGTCACATTTTTTATACATTTTTTCGAATTCGCCTGAAAAGTCGTTCGACCATATCATCCATTTTCCACGCCGGCCGATCACGTCCAATATTTTTCCCTCAAGCGCAATTCTTTTAACATTTCATCGCCTGATGCAGGAAAAAAGAGCGTACCGTATCAGTGACACATTTCGTCGTTTTCTATTTTCTTTTACCCGGATCGCGTTCGGCAAAGGTTTGGCGGCGTCAATGAAATCGATGTCCTCTTGGTGCCTCACACTCTTTGCCACACCCTCGCCTCCACCACCAATCTCCCCATTCCCGTGATGCACTTCGCTCAGCAGCGCTGTTCACCGTTTAGCACGCAACTCCATTTTTTGGCGAAGAGCGAAGTGTAAGCTCCTCTTTTACCTACCTCGCATTCGCTACGACCGATTAGGTTCAACGTCCCGCTGTGTCACGTATTTATCCTCTCTCTCTCGATGATACCGTATTATGCAAGAAGATTAATCGTTATTTTTTTACTTACCCTTCCCCTTTTCTACCTACCATCCGCTCAGGAGAGGACGTATCCAAAAATGTTCCCGACCTCCTTGGGAATGGAGAATCCCATCTGAAGATCGGCCCTTAGCCACCTGCAGTTGGAATTTCCTCTCCCGTTTTCGGATCACAGAATATCATTTTGGACCCAGCATCCTCATCTAAAACGCACTAGTCTTTTTGGCCATGTAACCCAAAATCTGTGGCCCTTTCGAAACCCACGAAGGCATACAACGTCGATGGCAGTTCCGGCCCGCGTTTTATTAAGCGTATTTTTATTGGCAGTTTCCACCTAGATTTTAAGTGGCTGGATGCGAATGCATTGTCAGCTCGAATTTTTTATTTCGAATTTTCGACGAAAATTTGAAATAATTTGTCGATGAAAGTCAAAGAGATTATATCAAATAGCAGTCTTAAAATAAGGCATTAGATTAGCGTTGCCATTGATCAATGGACGATTCGGGACCAAATACTGATGATTACTTTGAGCTTACAGTAACGTAAAACACTGTAGTTTGACGATTTCTTTTCGATAGAAAAATAAAATTAGCAATAGTAACCACAACCAAAACTGGCAGCATAAATAACTAATTTTCCTCAAACAAGAGTTTTTAGCCGCTATGAAAAAGTCCGTTTATAAATTAAATTATGTTTATTGAAATGTTTCACATTGAAATCGTACGCGTAAAATATATTTCAATAAAATATATTCCAAAATAAGATAGATGAAGAGTTCTTTGGTATATTTTTGTTACAAAATAAATCATTGGAAATCACGCTCCTCACCAAGATTTATTGCATATATAAGACGTTTCCAGAAAATTCTTAGTAGTGAACATCTTAATTATAACACGGGCATTACGTCAAAACAAGTCGAGGTACTCAATCATTTGTGGAATATGCGAAGTTTTATTCTTTTGATGGTGCAATGTCTCAACTCCACCACGTGATTTCGTCAACTATCACCTTAATTCAAAAGTCTTATTGTTGCACCCGAAAATTATTTTTTGAGTAAGGTAATCTACACATTTCCATAAAAATATTTTATACCAATATGCGGCCTGACTACTGAACTCCTTAATACAACCAATTCTCCTTTGTTGATCCCATGTTTACAAAGACATCAAGAAGTATCGGACACCATGCTAATGTTATACCGTGGGTTCTATTTTACGGCAATAGGAAAATACGCTTAGTCGCAACTCGTTTCTATGAATACAAAGTTGAGGATTTTGCTGATTCAAAGGAATTAGAGGAAAAACATTTCTTTTTTGCCTGTGGAAATACGGCACAAATATACATTTCCTGTAGTTTGCATAAGGATTTTCAATTATTTAAATTTCTTACTAAATTAAGGCTTTATGTTTACGGTATGAATACATCCTAACCATCGAATGATGATGATTGCTAATGGTACATCATAAATATATTTAAACCGGGAGCGGGTGTTTATTTATTTCATTGCAAAGTAAATAGCATTTTTTCATTGTTTTCATTTTTACAAATAGTAACAATAATAATAAATCCTACACTAACGGGGCATGACAGACGGAGAAGTGTATAAAAGACTTCCGATTAGGTATCATTGAAAATGATCATGAGAGTATGAAAAATAGGTACATCCTGAAATCAAGAGAATGCTGGAAAACATTTTAGTAACCTATTAAAGAATAGAGATAACTCAGCCCGTTGTTGAGCGCACACGAAATGTAGGGCCGACAGGCATACACACCTCGTCGCTGAGTTTCTCGAGGCTGTTAATCACGTTAACGAATTATGACGTGGGGGTCGATAGGCCAAGAAGCGTAAGTTTTCGATGCCCGGAGGGGTAAGACACGCTGGAGTGCCGGAGAAAGATTTATATTGTGTCGAGGTTACGTTTCCCTTTGCTACTTCCCGAAAGAAGGAGAGAATGAAGAAAAACTGGACTCAAAAGAGACAGGGACAAGAGTGCGGTGAAAGAGCATAAGTAAAGGAATATAGAGCGAATAAAAAAGTGAACATCAACAACCATATGTTTCAACACAGTTTCCATTGTAGTCGCAACTTACCTAGATATTTTCCATAAAATACGAAAGTTAGATATTTCCTTATGTAAACAATCATGTATTCTTTTGCAAACATATTATTTGCTGTTCTCACTTTTAAACTAAATTCCTCTCTAATTCCATAAAGCATCAATTACGATAAAACTTACAACAGACAAAAATATAATGCACTACAATAAGTACTTTGCAAATGGTTGAATGTAGAATCAAAGATATCCTCTCGGCGATTGATACAGCTAGTGCACGAATTGAACTTATACAAATTTCAGAGCTCAAAGGCAAATTTATTACATTCAAGTATTCTACCAGCTGATTTATAGGTACTAGGACAGTCCCCATTCTGCATCCCAACCTCATAGACATTGTCTCGCTTTCCCTCCTAAGAATGGCGCGCTATTAGTTCCCTCTTCAATCCTTCATATCTTCTACCTCCTCTTATTTCGTCCAGAATTCCTATCCTCTTCCTTTCTCTTCCACGCTTCCCCAGTGCTCTCCCCTCTATCACTCTCTTCAACATTCCCTCTCCTCTCAAAACCTCCTCCATCTGTCTCTTCTACCTTCTCCGAACCTCTGCCAGAAGCTTTCTCTCCTCTCCGACCATATCCAATACCTCGTCGTTCGTCTTCCTCGCCATCCAGCTCACCTTCTCCATCCTTCTCCAAACCCACGTCTCAAACGCCTCAAGTCTACGCACATCCTCCATTCGCAATGACCAAGTTTCCAACCCATATAGCGCCACGCTCCATATTAAATTTTTCACCAGCCTCTTCCTTACGTCTCTTCTCATACCCCCCTCGTCAATTACCTTCTCTTCGAAAATGCTTCTTTAGCGAGCGCAATTTTGCATCTGATGTCCTTACCACTAAACCCATTCTCTACCAAAATACTACCCAGATACGTAAACTGCTCAACCTGCTCTATCTTCTCCCCTCCCACCCTTATATTCAGCCCTGCCTTCTTACTTCTATAAAATCTCATTACATTCGTTTTCTTGTGATTGATTTTCATCCCATACTTTTCGCACTGCAATGCATTCTTTCGCATTCTAATGCATTTACCATTGACTGTAACCCCTTGGCAAACTGACAGACCAATGCTTGATCATCTGCAAATCTCACTGATTTAATAGCTCCCCTACTACCTTTATTACTACCTCCTCCCCCCCCCCATGCCTCCATTACCATTTCTTATGAATACACGTTAAATAGCAGTGGCAATAGTGGGCACCCCTGGCGCACTCCCCGTCCTATCGTGGCCCATCCTGATTCTCCATAGGCTACCCTAACCTGCGCCGTCTGGTTCATATACAAATTCCGAATCTGACGCCTGTCCCTCCAATCGACACCTAATTTCTTCAACACTCACATTATGTTCGTCCATTCCACCCGATCAAACGCCTTCTCGAAATCTACGAAGCATGCAAAAACATCCTGCCCATACTCTAGGTTTCTTTCTACTAGCGTCCTCATCACCGCTATAGCGTCTCGCGTTCCCGTCCCTCTCCTAAACCCGAACTGGTCGTCACCCAGGTATTCATTTCCCTTCTCCTCTAGCCTTCTGTAATTCTCAGAACTACTTTGGCCGCGTGGGATATTAGCTTATTGTCATAAATTCTTCGTACGTATTTACTTTACTCTTCTTTGGTATAGGAATTAGTACAGTCTTCGCGAAGTCTTCCGACCACACTCCATCCTCATAAATCCTGAGAATAAGCCCAAAATGTTTTCCTCTTCCGTTTTTCCCCATGCTCTTTGAAAACTCTGCAGGTATGTCATCTATTCCCACCGCCTTATTCCTTTTCATGTCTCGTAGAGCTCTTTCGATTTCGCTATCTAGGATACCTGGTCCAATGCGATTTCTGTCGATATCATCTTCCCTTTCTATCTCTAACCTATTGGGACTTATTTCTTTACCAAACAGCTCTTCAACATACTCCTTCCACCTCTCCTGGAACTTTTTCGGTTCTACGATCACCTTTCCGTCTTGTCTGCTATCGTTTCAATTCACCTTCTCTAATTACCATCAGTCAGTTCCTTTACTTTCGTGATCCAAGGTTTTCTTATTTTAGTTGCACTGATTACGCCTACCGTTGCTTTGGCCGCTTCTACAGTTCCATTTTTCAAACTTCCCCATTCATCTTCCACTGATCTAATTCCATGATCCTCACCCATTATCTCATCCAACTTCTCTCGATACTTCTTCTTCATTGCTCCAGTTAATGCCTCCGTATTCCACTTTCGTACACTCCTTCCCATTCTTACCTTTTTCAGTTTTACCCGGCATTTCATGACTAATAAGTTGTGGTCTGTGTCTGCATCAGCTCATGGGTAAGTATGCGAGTTTTTAACACTATTCCTGCATCTGTGACGAACCATTATATAATCTATCTGGAACCTATCTTTGTCTCCCGACTTCTTCCAAGTGTACCTACGTCGAGGATGATGTATGAAACATATATATATATTCTGATTGTTTCTTTCCTCTTCTTTATCTTCTTTTCCTCTGCTGCTACTACATCTGATTGTGAGCAAGGATTTCGTGTAATGACGACCGCAGGGGCCTTGCTCCCACGGCTGCCGAGCACGACATCCGGCCGACTGGGCCGAGTCCCGTAGTTTCCAGGATTCATTATCATTTGTGAACTGTCCACAATTTCAAGGATTTTTTAAATTGAGATGGTATTCCGTGGCCTTACTCAATAGTGTTTTTTAGGTGACACCATCACTTCAGAGGCCGCCCCACTGGGGTGCAGCCCCCTTTTGCAGCCGCCTCACTGAGGTACAGACGTTGCGCTGACTACCATTCGTCTGTCTCCTTACCTTCGACCAATCTGGCATGGGTGACCCTACCAGGAGCATTGCTCCCGCCAGCGCAGTTCTAGGGGTCATCGGAGCACGCAAATCCTTCCACCACGACAAGGTTGTAGTCCAAGGAAAGAGTCAAAGGCAGAAGACCCAATAATTATGAGAAGGAGGTATGGAGCATTGATCACCCTGGGTGATGACATTCAAGAAATGGCAAAGGACAGGTAGGGGAAATCTGTGGGAGTGGAGTGGATTGAGTGAGAATGAGACTGACCACTTAGCGGGAGTTATTTAATTAGACGAGAGGGGACAGGCACGCAGGGCACTCAGCTCTTCCTCCTTCCCATATCCCTTGACACTCTTGCTACTTTCCTCCCAAGCCACATTCCTTCTTCAAGCACCCTTAGCATCCTCGTTCCCTTTCCATTCGCTAAGACTTCCTCCGAAAAACTCTCCAAATATTTCCCACAGTCTATTCCTGCAACATAGTGAGTGAAACTGAGGGAACAATTCGATTCCAGACAGTGGAGCCTACCTACATGTAAAAATGTGTAACAGTTACATAAACAATGCAAAGAATTAAATAAGACTTGAAGCTTCATTTGCATTTTCAAAATGCTCTTGGCGCCCCTAACCCGCTCCATGGCAAATATAAACATGAAAACGTAACTTGTACGAGTGTGTTCTTTCGCAAATGTTACTCCAGTTTTACTCCAGTTTAAGCATTTACTTTACTTGGGAAGGTAAATGCAGATTTTAAAGTATCCCTCATATAAAAGTCCACAGAGTGTAATAACGAGATGGAGGGCGAAGTAACTTTGTGGATTTTCGACATTATAATAGAATTAACACTTGGTACTATTTCCCACAATGTTTCAGTTTACGAGGTAGTTCAAATATTTACAACATCATCCGAGTTATAAAAAAATATTTTAACTCTGATGGTGATGCGTTAAACATAAAAACCGCTCAGTGAATTGAATTATTGCGTGGAATAGTACCTATTGATAATCCTATGCATTTACATGGATTTAAAAATTAGCAATAGAGAAGGTGGGTGCTGTGTCGATATAATCTCAAAGGGAAAGTACGCATAAAATTGTAGACACTTAAGAGCCTTTAATTGTGAGTATACTAATGCCGATACCGAGTTTCTCTCAACCATTTTTCATAATCCAAACAATCTTTCCCTCACTAACCTAATGACCAATCCTTAACGGCGAATATGGCCTCAGTTTTCGGCAGCATCCCAGCAAACGAGAAAGAAGAGATAGATTTCATTATAGATTTCAGATAAAAGAAAGTTAACTGGATAAAACGCATCGTCACTACCGTTTGCACGTAATAGTAACACATGGAATGATCGAGAGAAAGAAAGGGAGAGGAATAAATAGATATAATTTGAAAGATAATGTAATGTTGCAGTTCATGTTAAACGTGCCCAAAGGACAGATTCACCAAAGAAGTACCCGGTGTACTACGACATACTCTATAAACTTTTTCTCAAAATTCAAATTACAACTACTCCACTAACGTCACGCTCTCCTATAAAATCTTGCCTTTTTTTAAATGTCTCTTGCTCTTCCCTGTCTCTCCTCTCAACTCCGCTTTTTCCCTCTAGGCCATCAAATGTTTTCCCCAAATAAGATAATTGCCTTTTTACACCAAAAAGAAGAAAGAGAATTTTTCGCTATTACTGTTAATTACAGATGACAAAGAAGAAGTAGGACAGCAGAGAGAAACAATATGCGGGAGAGTAAAGGCCACCGTCGTCGCCTTCTTCCGTTGCTACGGGGGTGGAGGAGCAGAGAGGAAAAATTCAATAAACTTGATTTCGGAGCAAGAGGAGAAGCGGGTGGTGGAGTGGAATCCCCAGGGGAAGGGTGAGACTGGAGGGATGGCCGGGGGAGGTTGGAAGAGAAGGAGGCGCTTGGCTGAGAAATCTTCGATGTGGAAAAGTGAGGGCAGGAAAGAAAGAGAATTAGGAGGCTGCTGGGGAACGCCAGGATAAATTGCCGCCCCCACGCGTGATGATGTAAGGCAGGGTCTCAATGCAGAAAGACTTTAAACGATCGATGAGAACGTTCTTTTTTACCGATAATTATTATTCCGGCATTTTTAGTTTAATAACCTAAATAGTTAGTCAATTGAAAACATAATTTATAACTGAACAACATGAGTTAAGTACGACCTAATTCTTTCCCGACGAATGCTCACTCGGATTGCACACTGGTTCAGGTCCTCCACCTCTGCCGAAGTTTCGATGCACGTCTTGCTCATCGTCTTCAGAGCTCCTGATCAGATGCATTATCATCAGAAGCATTGAAGACGATAAGCGAGTCGCTCATCGAAATGACAGAGTTGAAGGATCTGATCCGGTATGCAACCGGACATGATTTTATATTCAAAATTAGTTAAATTAGACTGGCAGGAAAAATGCGCAGACCCAGGAATCATTTCAGTGAATAGTAGGAGCATTTAAAGGCACCAGTATCCCACATGTTCTGTGTAGCTTATTAGGTAGACAATCGAATTTTTTACTTTCTAGGTAATCACCTTAATTTTTATTTTCTTAACCAAACTTAAGTTCAAAAACATACGATTTGCACTTAACAGGGGTCATTTTTACCCGAGTTAGACTAGATAATTTAAAATGGACATTAAGTTCACCTTAAAGCTATCCTCTCAACTGGTGAGTAGGCAAGTTTTGAGGCTCGGGTGAACCGAGAGCTTTACCTATTGGTTTTTAAGCCGACACCAATTATCATTGTCGAAAAAGTTGAAATTTGCAAAATTAAAAATTAATATCAAAAGAGAAATTATAATCCTACACATTTCAAAACCCCAGTAAAATCCGTAAGCACAGAACCAAGCAGATAATTACATCAATGTAGGCAATCCTAATAATCGAATCTTCTGGATAGGAATTAACGAGGGAATGTAACTACTGGCCTGGCACCTTTTGCATTTCAATGCTTGCATTTTAATGAACGCGTACCGAAATCCGATTCGTTCTTTCGGACCAACAATGAATAATCCAATTCAGAGTCGCAATTGCCCTTCCTTGACCCAAAGAGAATCTAAAGGTTTTACTTTCCCAAATCGACTTCACAAAATTTGACACAGCATTCTGAAAATTTTCAATGGCCCTAATACTAGACAGCCTAAGGCCATTCAGAAGTAAAATATTTCTTACGTCCGATTATAAAATTATAAACATTAAATTATGAAATTGCCTAAAATTGTTTTGAGAACGTCTGTTTTTTGCGAGTGAACTCTTCATTCCGATATTTTGATAGCGGTTTAGCCTACCTCGGCAGCCAAACTCCTGGCCCGGTGGAAAACACGTTAACAATTGATTCGAATCTTAGAAATTGAAATACCAAATCCTTCGACTGTATTTTAAAGACTTCCTTTATCAGAACACCCAACGCAGCTATTTTATATCAACCCAGACGCTGACTGCCAGTGCGTCCCTAGGAACCAGACGAGCAAATGGCAATGTTTCAGTCATCCTGGGATATCAAATGAGTTTCATTCTTGGAAATAATCAAATAATTTTCATTACATTTTCCCAGGATGCTGCATCTATGTACCAGGCATGACCGCGGGGAACTGAGACTCACAGGCCCAGAATAAGGCAACGTGATCCATTCGATTAGGCACAAACAGCGATGAAATGAATTAATTTACCTATTTACGAACTGATTGCACAAGTGATGTTTTTTAGCATATTGACCTAGTAATTATATTATTTTTTTGCGAAACACGTAATCAATAAATACTTAAGCATGAGTTTCAGCTATAACACTTATGCACTTCTCATATTATGCACAGATAACTTTTAAGAATAAACAAACAGCAATGAAACGGAAAGGAATAGGAAAAATGGAACATTAAACCAGTCCAGTATTTCTAACAAAAAACATGGATGTTTTCGAAGCCGGGCATGCCTTCAGTGGTTTCAAGCAGTGTAATGAGGGTTCACCTAGCAACTCCTGCTTTTTTTAACTGCTTTACGAATTTATTCCATGTATGCGAGGTGATAAAATATTTTGAGTTTCCGTTAAGCTGATTTGTTTTTGATACTCAAAGAAGAACGATGATAGTCCTTTTTTGAGAAGAAAAAGAAAGTAACATTATTACTTGCCATTCCTGTTCCAGTAGGGAGAGAATTTCATGATATACTTACATATATAATTATATATATATCTTTGCAAAAGATGCATAGATTTAGAGTTCAAGAACTACCATGGCCCCTGAAAATGCCTAAACTCCGCACTGTAACAAAAATATCGACTCTCAACTGAAAAATAATGACGCAAGTATCATCAAATGAGAATAATGAATTCCAAAGGGTTTGCCTCCATTTAAACGGCCATTACTGAAGAATCGTTAAAAAAATACAGAGTATAACTCACATTCATTAAACATGAAGCATCATAACTACCAGAAAGAGCCGAAGTCTTGAAGCTACTATTATGTCACAGCTTAATTCCTTCATTAATAATTAAAATATTTCCCTCTCCGATTTTTCAAGCATGAAAATTACGAAACTACGGAAACTTCTAAATAGGTGTCCATCGGTAATGTTTTTATATTTTAAACTGAGAAAGCGAGTCCGACAGCATTTTTACTGTCCCCAGTTTACGTCTTCATAATGCACAGCTTTCCGGACCCATAAATATTTTACACCTTGGCAGGTGATAATGTTCTACGCGGTCCTAAAATCTGGGAACGACACCTCGTGTCGCTTCCTGTGTGCGTGCGAAGTTTATAACGGACCAAATGGCTCGGATAAAATCCCTTCCGCTCGCTCTACAGCCATACCATCCCCCACTCTCGAGTACCTCTTTCTTTCCAAACGCCCTCCCTTTCACCTTGGCTCATTCCCCACCACCACAGACCCCGTCTCCGCTATTCACGGGAGAAATCCCGGATGAAAGGACCACTCCGCACACCGCCGAGCACTTGGTTTACGGCAGCCCAGCCGTGCCAACCCTCCCTCCAATTCCCTACTCTTTTTCTTATTTCCCTGCCATTCCTCTCCCCTGCATCCTCTATAGATCGCTATGTCCTAGTCAAAGCGATCAAGTGCCGTCCAAATGTGCACTGTCAGTCTAGCGTCAGCATGGGTATCGATACATCGATGAGTAATAAAGGGGTAAGTAGAGCCCCGTGGGCTTGGCAGCCGAGCTGAAAACCATCGCCCTCCGATCTTTCATTTCCTCCAGCCGATGCCACGGCCCACAAAAGGTAATTTGAGAGGATTCTCACGATCACACCTACTTCCTTGATCATTACAAAGCTTACATCAAATTCACACATCCTTTAGTTCTTTTAACTTCCACTTTGCATGATAATTCGTTATTTATGATACGTAAATGGGATGAAATTAACATTACCATTGCCGATTTTGCTTCCTCGACTTTGAATATTTAGCTCGAAGAAGGATGATCCACAGGACACAATTTTATAATCGGCATAGTTGTCAAATAACACTTCATAGTTCACCCCTTTAAACTTATTTTTAATCTCTACACTTTTCATTCTACTTTAAGGCAAAGGGTTAGATGGAGGAGGGGGAGTCTCAATCTTTCCCCATCAATTAAAGCCGCTCAACAACCTACATTTATATCACAATCAGCTCTGAAGAAGTATGGAAGTTCACCTCAATTTTGTCCTTTAGAGCTGTACATTTGTTCTAGAGATTACTCTTCTGGGACATGCACTTTCCACGTGCCAATATCGATGTAAGTTATTTAGAATTACGCTAAGTCAGCAGAAATCTTTAGATATTAATTGTATTTATTTTCCAGTATTTCACACCCCTAAAATCTGGGTCGGCTTTTAAATTTCAGTTAAGAGATCCAAACTTTAACGGTTAAGTGATCAGAAAAACGATAAACACCAAAATGAGTAGGTGATATAATTTCCAGTAATGTAACAAAACCTTATAACACTGCGGAGGAATAAATATATTTCCGAAATAGTTTAAACCCATGCAGAACATTTTGGAGAAGCATTCGAAAAATGTTACATCAAGAGCCTGTTTTACAAAGCCATCGTATCAGCTAACGAGGATGGGAGCCATTAAAGGATACGACTCTCTGGTGAATCTACATTGGTTCTGTCCAGTAATTTGGCCGCCGCTTCAAAGCGAAACTAGATAAGCGCTCGAGACCTCAGCTGATGCAAACAATTGTATTGGACTGGAGATGATTCACGTCAGTGGAATTATTTCCAACGAAGGAGCGTTGAAATTCAACTCCCCAGCGATTTAAAAGGAGGGAAAAGACAGTCTAAGCCTTAGGAAGGGTCAGCTAGAAGATTTTAAAATGTGTGACACATCATAAATTGTACCTAGCAATGTTTTCCTCACGGAATTTTTCCATCAATGTAGGCTGACAAAAGTAATTATCGGCTTGCAAATGAATAAACGATTAAAGCCCAGGCAAGCCTGATGATATAAAGAATCAAAAACTTACTTACAGTGTTTAAAGCTGAAATAATATAATTAGAACAGCACCAAATTGTAAAAATAATTGTGATAATTAACTGTAATAGACAGATGCAAGGAAATACAAAACTGAATCCATGCATTTCCTAAATACCGGTCATGCGAGCTTATATTCTGTAAATCTATTAGATACATCGAAAATGTCACAATTTATTAACTTTTTTCATTCTACGACATTCTCATATATGGAAAGAATAAGGATGAGTTATTTTTAAATTGAATTTATTTAATCACACAATTAGATGTAAATTTAACCAGCTTTTACTAAATTAATAGTACTTTTTATTTAATGTCAGTGTGTTTATTATGATTTTAACTAAGTGCTCGCAAAATCGCTAAAAAAACCTAAGGATGAAAACAAAAATCCAAATATTTCGCCTAGATAGCGGACTAGGGATTATAAATATTAATTATATAAACTATTGAAATAGGCATTTAATCATATACGCCTACTCAACTATGCAGCGACTCAACTGATTTGTAAGGCAAAATTACATCCTCGCGCTCTATATTAGAGACGGCCACAAATAAAACTTTTGTTTACGACGCAATCGGCTGTAGTGAAAGTTGAATATAAATTATTCTTCGAAGAGACAGTCATTTCACTTCTGAGAAAAATTCGTAATTATGAGGAACTGCTTGAAACTATTTAAAACAATTCATTATATTCGTTGTAAGCTTATCAATTCGTCAAACATATGTTATCAGCATCATTTTTGGAGAATATATAAATAAAAATTATAAATATATTCCCAGGCCAAAACATCATATGAACTTGTTGAGATTATGGGCAACATATCATTTATGTTAAAAAGGATTGACTAATAATTTAGAAAAAACTTTTCCTGGGAAAATGGCTAGTCAAGCTAATCTTTTGAAAAAAAGTTAAATTACCTTTTGAAGCGCAAAACTTACGCGATATACCAAAGTCTTAAGCAATCCATATATGTACTACATATTGACAAAATGCATCACACAAACACTTCCTGAAAATAATTTAGGAAATACGCGGGAATAATAACAATTTTAAGTTCACTGACGAGGCTTACCACCATCCAATAATGGAGAAGCTATGAACGATAACTTCGCTACCATCTACCATTTTATGTAAAAAAATAAAACCTACCCAAAATAAGTCACATAATTGCTATAAGTCAACTACCAGGGTAATATATAGGTAATTACACATGAGATACTTCATTTTTGCTGAATTTGACCCACCTGAAAGTGAAAAACAAATTCTGCAGACACAAGTTATTTCTGTAATATGTCATTCCTCACCTGTACCTTTGAGCTTTTCAATGAGGTTAGACAACACCAGGAAAAAGATTCCTATAGGTTGAACAAAGATTAATGAACATTTCTCCATCAAATCAAACATTTTAGACCAATTCTTACGTTTTCGTATGCAACATTTTTCAGAGAGTACTAAGCAAATGGCTTGAGGAAAGAAAATGTCATTTGGGAGAACGTTAATTTCTCGGGAGATTGTTGCATCCCACAGGGTTTGTGATAAAACCAAACTGGACAGCAGAATTGCGGATCCGAGATCAGACTTACTGTTTTATTTAAAGTGGTAAATTCGAGTAAAGAAGCAAGATATATTTTCACAATTATTCACAGTAGCTGTGGTGATTTTCACTATCAAGGTATTTGCACTATTGACATATTTTATCAAGGGGGCGAATAATTGTTATTCACAGAAAAAGATTTGTCTCCATTGACCAATAATCTCTACAGTAAACGTTTCCCTGGCCTTATCTACATTCGCAGCATCTTCGATTGCCACTATCTGACAGTAAAATTGCCCACCGTTGAACGATTTAGGATAGGATGGCAGTGTGCTACACACGATATAGATTTGACGAAGTTTTGGGCCAGAAAATCAGTATCAGCAAAACCCATATCGAGGCCTTTACGATCTATGGAGCCCCACCATGACCACCGGCGATTCTAAAATATTTCCAATGCGTGATCCAGATTTTTGGCGCCTCTCCATGAAGTTGACGACCCGAACGTAAAAAAAATCGACTCTATGGACCCCATTCCCATCGCAAGTCTCGGGTAAGGTTACTCTGGGAGGGATATACGCGGTGGGAATAGAGGGAGGGTTTAAGGGCGCTCGGGGTCACCATCGTCCCCGGAAGTGCTCCACTCCATCCTTGCGAAGGGGAAGCTTTGCCGCCGCAACAGATCCCTTACACTCCTCTCGTGTGTGTGGTCTTTATGTCTCCCCACTCGCCCACCCATTCCATAACATCCTCATAGTTAAACCAGTTTCCACAACACTTCCTGGACGCGCACGTTCCTACCTCTGCCTCTTGCAGTGCTAGAGTCCAAGTGGTGGCCGAGATTATTTCAGATTCCTGGGCCTACTTAGATGCAACGTGGCTTGAAATCCTACAAATGCAAATATTTTTCGTATACACAAAATAGCGTAAACGACCTTAATTACGATTTCCTCTCCTGAATATTGATCCTACTTAAAAGATCCTACTACTGCTAATTAAAATGTGTAAATTAAGAAGAAATTGAAGGCATTGGTGGATATTTAGTGAGACAGTAAAATGAGGATCCCTTAGTTCATTTCACATGAAGTAGGCTGATTCCGGCGCCGGGTTTCTCTCCACCCTTCGTCCATCACCCTAGTAACCCTCCCCCCCTCCCCACTCTCTCCTTCTACTATCAAAGACACAAAATACTTCAGTTCTTAGTCACCTCCCCAATCTGAGGATGGACATCGAAGGAGATGGGTGGGTATGGTACTCTAATGATACTTTATTAACAGACCTACCCACCAGCCATAATTGGCGCAAATGACTTAAGTCGTTAGCCGAATTTTCAAATGACAAATCAACCAGAGGGTGAACAGTGAAAAAGAGGTCATTGTGGTTGCAGTCTCACCATGCTGAGGGCCCAGGTTCGATTCTCGGCGATGACAGATTTTCTCAGCGGAATCCTGATCCCTAATTGGATGCATTGAAAACTATATGGATAGCACTTCAAATGCAGTATTTAGTCCTTAGAATGGGACGTTAAACTTTGAACTCTTTCTCGCCTTTGGTAAAGATCAGGCTGAAGCTAAAGCCGGGCTTCTCATCAGCATTTTTCGATTTCTTATACAATCCTTTCCTTTGCCAACCTATCAACGTGTCCTCGAAGGCGCAAATAACCTAAGTTGCCGGTCGCTTCCCAAAAATAACTAACGCTCTTATGTTTCCCCGTACGTCCGCTAGTCCAAAATTACCACGGCGTGATGGCCGTTTCTGCAGCACTTCCCAGACACACTCCTACATCACCTGACACACACTTCTGCGGGAAGGGAGGAGGAGGAGTTAAGTCCAGCTCACCCAACATCGCCACCACCACTACCGCATATTTTATTCCCCCTAGTTTCGCCCTCGACTTCATTCCGGACGAAGTGGGTCACCCGAGGTGTCCTATCGGAAAACACTCGAGACCATCCCCGAGAATAGCATCCACTCGATGGCGCGATACTCGAATCAATGGCCTCCTACATCCCCTTCCCTCACAACCTCCACGTACGCCCACCAGCTCGGCTGGCGGCCGGCTTGCTAGGGGCCTGTCTAACCGATCGGTGAGCCCCTCAAAACCTCTAGATACAACCCCGGCCATTGTCACGACGTTACCCGCATTGTTTCCACCTCCCGACGTCCCATAACCTTAAATTCCTCCGATTTCGACCTCTCTATCCCTTCTCACTACAGCTCATCATTTCCTATTCATCCCATGCCTTCGTCTCTCCACTCCTTCTGATGATCTCTCAAATAACCTCACAACACAACGGTAGAAGTATTTGTATCCTTTACATCCCAGTAACAGTTCTTTCTTGAGGATAATAAGTTTTCCCTTTCAGTCCCACTTCTTAGCGGCACGTTTAATCCTCGAGGAATAAAAATCGCGTTCACGTCAATCAATTTTCACGTTCACATTTGAAAAGTTACGTCAAGACGGATAATATGTCAATCGGGTTAGTGCGCTGATGTATCTAACTTTTCCTCTAGCTTTAAGTATCCCAAGAGCCTTTACATCAAAAAACCTTGGTGAGAAACTCAAAAGGTATTGGCTCCGAAAGAAATAAAATCTTCAAGCAAAGGAGTCTATTAAGTGTCTGTAGCGCGTATCCAGTAGGAAAATATTGATTTGCGGTTGGATCTTGCACCCATAAATTTCAGAGTAATTTTTACTACAACCGAAGGCAACGCATCGACAGGTTGACTAAACGACTCTAAAAAAGGAAAAACAGCAATCATAAACAGCACAATTATGGATGGATTTCATATCGAGATATATCATTCTTTTTAAAACATACATTGATATATTGATCAATATGCACATCACTGCAATTAGCAATAAAATAGAAGAGTACCTTTGGTGTTAAAGTATTTAAAAATTTTAAATCGTCTATAAGTGTGACAAATATTTCAGTGTAAGGGGCATTTCTGTCCCCTTCGTGCGTCTAGGGGTGGAGTGGTAGAGCAATTGTTCCAATGTCAACAATTAATTACAAGAGTACGTACCTTTGGTGTTTCCTCCGAATGTTTAGGTATGAAAGGAATTCATCGAATTCACTGAGAAAATTTCCAGCCTCAATCATTATCCATTTCCTTTTTCAACCACTTTCCAAGCACATTAATTCCCAGTATGTATTTATTTTGACGGAATATTTTCACTATGTATTTACCAAAAGCAACCTGCAAATCGCTGATAACCACGATAGCTATCCACTTACAATTCTTATGATTAATTAACTCAAGCTTCTGAATATTTCCCTTTCCTAACTCACCGCCAAAAATCCCATGCAAATATTCTTCAATGGCTGGACAGAATGGTTTGAGGGTCCAACTTTTATTTCTCTCAAAAAGATTGAGTTATATTTTTTTCACCAAATCAAAATCCAGTGTATATATGAAATCACCGTTTAGCGCCAATTATCCTCAGACATCCATCAAATGAATAATTGTGGTAAATGTATATTTGCGGAGCGTAACTTGAGAAGATATTTCCTCGAAGTTTAGGATTAACATTCGAAAACAGCTTGAGCGACAGGATGGATTCGCAATCCTTTCACCGAACTCGGCCAAGATACCTGAGAAAGATATTCACGTTCTGGAAGCAGCCGCTAACTTCAGATGAAGCAACAGAAGTGTTGACACCTCTCGCAAGCAACCGTCACGTGTAGGTACTCTCCTCTTTAAACAAAACGTCCCGCGATGGTCTCGCAAACAATTCCACGTATCCTGGCTAATAGCCACTAAGTACACGACTTTCCCAAATGCAAACAAAACTGCATCCATGATTTAGAATGGTTTCAGCGTTGCAGAAGTTTGAATGCCACTCATCCATGAATAATTTCATTTATTTCAATGCCAGAATATGAGGGAAAACTTTAAGGCATTGAAATACACACTAAGTTGAGCCCCAGTGAGCTTGAATAAACAAAATGTAATTTCAAAGGTATCGCGAGTTTTGCTATTTTCCTAATGGCGAAAAATCCTAATTATTACTTCCATGCAAGTACTCATTATTTGCAACAATCAAGTTTTAAATTAGCCGATCAAAATGACACTCCAGATGCACACTGAGCTTACTTTAAAGTCAACAACGTTACCCTCCACTTTTACAAATATATGTATATGTAAGTAACCTGATGGTTTATTTTTAACTAGAAACGTCTGCCACAATGCTTGCGGCAAAAGATTAACCAGGATTTCCTTTCCCATAACTATCGGGCAAATATTGATCACTAATATCTATCTACTAATGTGACTTTTTTGATAGGCTAAAATTATTGCAATTTATCTATAAATTTCGTGTTGAATGAAAGAATTAAGTTATGAATTACTATTAAAAATAAATTACTAATAGATGTTCGTTGACCGCGAGAACTACGAACGTCAGCATCCGCATACTAAAGGACGAGGCCTCATGCCTTGGCTTAGGGGTAATTGGAGAACTTACTTCAGTTAACATACAAGGTTAATGCCAAATGGTGCTTTTGCCAAGAGTGGTAGTCCCAAACTCCTCCTCTTGTCTCACCCTCTTCCATCATCTCGAGTTAAAACACAGTTAATATTACATGTACGACAGAAAAGGAGGTCTAAAGCGACAGAACCTTTGCGTGACCTACTCCCTTATTCCAGGAGAAGCAAAAAGCTACGAGAAGTAAATTCAATAAACGATGTTCTCTCGGAGTAGCATGGGTATGCCTGAGAATGAAGATTAAAGGCGTCATCAAATACACTACACCTATACCACTGTTTCCGTACCTCGGGGGCCATAAAAAATTTCTCAGAGAGGTCACTGCAGACGTGAGCAGGTTTTCGTTAATTATTCCATCCTTATCAATCATTCAGAGCTTTAGTGAGAATACGATTTTCTGCACAGGAAGTCTTTCACCGTCCGCGGAATAGTAAATAATAAAGAAGAGTGGATACTAGCAAGGAATGTACTGCGAGAGGAGCCTTTCGGACCTAGGGACAGGAATGTCACTTTAACTGATGGAGTGGATTTCCACTCAGACTTCGCCAAAGATTTCCCAACTTGAAAATAGTGGTCAGAACCACCATGGTATATTTTTAGAGTTGCCTTATTTTAATTTGTTTCTCATCGAAGCCATTACCATGATGCGTTAATGGACAGCGATCACTGCCACGTTAATATTTTATAAGCTTCTCTCTCAATCAAAAGCATCAACGATGACTAATCACGGCTCAGTGCGATCTGTGTAATATTGAACATATGGATACCTTCATCGATGTTCTAATGTACGACTATGAAAAATTACAACTTAAAATTAATGGCGATGAAGATTCCAGCATAAAATGCGCAACTCATGCTCAAAATATATCCCATTCCATTACCTTTGAGATAGGTATAATATGGCAATGAAACAATCTGTTTTTTATTTCATAGTGTAACCGTAAATTAATTGCAATGTCACCTGGTTTTTGGTAACTGAACACCACTACAAAATACTAAATATTCTATGGTAATTCCTGACACACTTCACGAGGAATACATTTTATTCATTATAATTGAGCAAGATAGTCAAGAATGAAATGTAATAAACTGAATATGTTTTGACAGTGAGACACAGTATTTCAACTATGAACCTATCAACAAAGTTATAAGACGCACGTAAAATACAGAAAACTTAAGGTTTCAAGAGAAGGCACTCCTTCACAAGATTTAATATCTACTCGAGTCATTAATTAATTGCAGCATAAAGTACGAATTTGAAATCATACTTGTGAATTCCTTGGATTAGTAGAAGGGAACTCAGTCCCGAAATCATTTTGGCTTTCGTTTATGTAAATATTTGAGTTAGTAAATATTTACTGAGTAAGCAGAGAACTAACCCAGGTAAGGAAAGATATTCGTGCATCCGTAAATTAATACCTCTTTTGATTGGTTTTACATTAAAGGGGAACATAATTTGTCAAATAATTATCAATTACGATATAACCATATTAAAACAATCCAATGAAATTTATTTTAAGCTATTTTAGAGTCCGGGCACATTCACTGATGTCGTTAAATCTTATGCAAATATGTCTAGCAATTACGAAGGCAAAGTAAAATATCCATATATAGAATTAGGCATCATCTTCCGCCTAACTTAATTCATCCCCCGTAATTTTTATTAATAACCAAAAACAAAACTTGGAGCATAACGCGGCTTGAGTAATGGAGACGCTTGTTAGCGTAGTAGCAGAGCAGGCTGTTTCAAAGTTACGGGGATGAATAATATAGCTCTAAATTTTTAAACTGGGTCGACAATGTTGGAAAATTATGAGGCTGGAAATACAGAGAGAGCTCAGAGGAAGCAGCTCAGGAAGGCGGGGAGATATCAAGCGTGTTGGAGTAACTGCGAGTTGGGAAGGGGTGAAAAGGGAAAAGTGGAAAAGTAACATGAGCAACATTAGGAATTTAAGTAGGGATGAAAGTCTCAGAAAATGACTCATGAGTTAAACACCATGGAAGATTTTAGCACTAGGTTGGTGCGTATTTTTAAGTATAAGGCGGAACTGGGGTTGGAGCTCGAATAAAATTTAGAACTGGCGGTAGATCTGATAGGGAACTTTATTCAATCCACGAATGGACACACATTATGTTTCAGCCACGTCATTTGTTTTGAAATTAGCAGTTTCACAAATATTACGTCCACTAATGGAAATTTTGACAAGAAAACAATTTCATTTTAAAATGCTAAAAAATATTCCGAGCTTACGTACTACTATATCTAAAGTCGTTCTGGAGAAAAGAAAACTTAAGCAATTACTTAAATTGGTACCATCATATTTCAAGCACATAAATCGTGTATTTCAATGGACTAAACGCAGTAA
Source organism: Pyrrhosoma nymphula (assembly GCA_963573305.1). Lineage (NCBI taxonomy): Eukaryota > Metazoa > Arthropoda > Insecta > Odonata > Coenagrionidae > Pyrrhosoma > Pyrrhosoma nymphula. The sequence continues at coordinate 90,988,168 of OY754330.1, forward strand.
AAATATGCAGACGGTAGGTCTGACAGTAACACTAAAGTGTTACTGTCAGAGAAAAAATGTTACAGATATGTTCAAAAACGAAGAAATTATTATAACATCGGAATGTTTTAATTTTATGAAAATTGATGTTCTCCTATTGAAACCAAAGCCTCTTAAGCCCAACTTAACTTAATTTTGTTCCGTTTTCGGGATAAAGTATCTTAAGGAAGAATAGATATTGGCTAATAAGTATGTAATATAGATTTTATGCCATTCCATGTAATAGATTTTATCCCAATCATTAGCAAATTCATATTTTCTTCATCAGGTCTATAATTAATTTACAGTACTTACAAGGTATAAGTAATTTTTCTTTTTATATTGTTTCATCAAAATATATTTTGAATATATGGTATTTTATTTTTGTTATTTGGTTACTAAGATATTTATCGATTGGGTATTTTTCACGTACTTCAAACTATCAATATTCTAATTCTATTACTTGAACTTATTGCACTGGCTAAAAGTTTTCTTTTCAAATTGTATGAATTTCGGTTTTAAATGCTAAAGAAAGTCGAAGGTTACGAATGCTCCCGAGGACACTCCGAAAACAACCGAATAAACTGTGACGTCATTTTCGCTGTTTATACTTAGATCCAGGCGTTTCCTTATATGCTTACGGTGGAAACAAGTGCGGCGAAATTAATTTTGGACGTTTTCCTGTTTCTTGATGTGCCTTAAATGGCATCTAAGCAAGAGATATAGATAGTGTATTGTGCCACAATGTACACATATATCGGTGAAAACACCAAACAAGAAATTTATTCACGCAATCACGACATTGAATGTTCCAAATTTCTTCCTTGGATTCCTTAATGTCCACCTGCACAATGTATGCTTTACTTCACACTTTGTGTTCTGGACATATACTTGCAATGACTGTGCACAGTGGTTCACCTCTCTTTACTTGGACGCATCCTATAGCATTATCACCATCACTCTCACGAGAAGCTTTATAATAAAAAAACACTAAAGTTAAACTTTGAATAGACATTTAGGAGAAAATAATCTATTTTTATGATTTTCTATAATAGATAATTCACTTATAGACACCTCCTCTGCAAACAATCACCAATTAACAAATCACAAACTAACGTCTTAAGTGTGTTAAATATTGGCAGCACAAACATATGGCAAGTACTGTGTTATATTGATATGTTACTAAGATACTGTTTGTTTACTGTTGCATGGACTGGTATGGACTTTGAGAAAGAAAGAAGTATCATAATGATTAAGAGTGTATTGGAAAAACAATTAATAAAGTTCATACACCAAATACATAATAATATGCACCAAAAATGACAAACAACAGTAATGACGATTTTACTGGCAAACTTTATGCCTACATTTTTTGGACTTTAGCTCCACGAATTTCGCCAGCAATAAGTCGGTCGTCCTTCCTAATAAAAACGTCTACCATAAACATATCCACTTTGGGTAAATTATCTGATGTGGCTTTAATAAAACCATTGCACGCCATAGTCTTTGTTTTCAATGAAAACTCTTTAAATATACGGTCACTTCTACAGTTCTTCACTTTCTCCATCACGTCCGTCCATCACTCAGCGAAAATGACGGCAAGCCAATCAGATTTCGTTTCGCAGCCGCGTAAAAAAATTGAAATTTCGACTATTTTAATTTAAATATCTCACTTAATATTGAATCAATTTTAAAACTATTTTCGCTCCGCAAGCTTGTGCGAGTTAATGTAACATATAAAAATCCGTATACTTAAATTTAACATTTTGGAAAATACCCAATTGTTAATATTTCCAGGAAATATATAAAAAAGTAGTAGTGCATGGTTCATTTTTAAAGACAATAGATTCCAAAGGTTGAGTGAGATGGAGCGAGTCATTTCACACTCAAGCCCGCCTAGCATACTTAATTTCCACCTCGCCTTAATTCGCCTGCCATATCTCACCAGCCATTTCCTTGTTTGCAAAGGATGTGAAGTCGACGCTAAGGGAATATTTAACCTTGAAAATCATAACACGTATGTAGCGAATTTTTTTCGAATTAAGGTCTACCGGAACACGCTTTCCAGGCCTATCTCATCCGTTCCTTTTTCCACCTTCAGCATTATCCGTCACCCCATCTTTCTTAACCCATTTATACCAGAGTTGCCACTACAGATACCCCCATGGTGATGTTTCACACTACCGGTGTTCAGAGAGAAAAAAGTAGATAAATCAGAATAATCTTCCAGAAGAATAAAAATACATTAATCCTTTTAAATATTTTCACTATGGAAACGTAATGACTCAACAGAGAGAAAGAAAAGCTAATTTTGTTTAAGAATTTGTACAGTGATAATTACATGAATAAACACGATACTCCCATATTGCGAAAGAATTATTGAAGATAGGGCTTTAAATATTGCCTGGTTCACCATTTAAGACACGCCCGTTTATACTATTTAAGTATATTACAAATGACCAATGTATTAGACCGACAATGGCTTGATTCGAGAAAAGGTTCAGTAATTGGAATAAGGCAAATATTATTAACGGGATTAACTCTTTACAACTACTTTTAGAACGCGGAGAAAGTAAACCTAATTATGCAATAATAATCCGTGCAACATAATTCTGTGCAATATTAATCTGCTACGTACTCAATTTAATAGAGCTTTAGGCGAAATTGATCGAGGAACAGAACGTGGAAAAAATGCAATTTCTTTTAACGACAGTTTACATAATTGTGAGAAACTCACAGCGATAAAATCATTCGACTGGACTGGGGTTCCGCGGACGATTTTTTCACAGTAAATTTCACACAATTGTGTGAGCATCAGCGGGTGAGTCCGTTAAAGTTTCTGCGCGGCCAATTCCGCAGTTCTTTGAACCAGTATTCATATTTTTGTAAACAGAAGGGTCGTTTCGATTCCATAATCTGTACACCAAATGAGCACTCAAGAGCTTCTATCCGGGGTGGCTTTGGATTCCACAGCCTTCTTGATCCGTGCTAAAATTCACAGTAACCTAAAAGATTAAGTTGATACTACTGATTTCACTTTACATTCATGCAGCTCTTGCACGAGCCTCTGGGTTGTGTAGGATGTTAGTGTTTCACGGTCAGGGCACCAGACAGCGTACGATTTTCACGGGTGATAAGTGTAGTTATTCTGAACGTACGAGGAAAGTTAATGTTGAATGAAATATCATTGTTTATGACTGAAACACTAAATACACCCTCTAGACTTTTTAATATCACAAAAAGAAATCTGACTGCTCAGCTGACTTGCATATTAATCTTAATAAAGTCACGCCAAATAGGATGTTTTTCCTATAAATGAAACCTATCGCACAGTGAAAATGTTTTTAAAATGACGTTTATCACTCGAAAATCCCCTTGGGCAAACCTTGGACCCCATTCATTCTCCGAGCTGACATTTATCGGTCAGATTCAACACCACGTATAACGAAAATTAATAAATCACATAGGGAATCAAAAGAATGGGAATAAACCGGAGAAAAGAAGTACGACAAGTCGTAAATACGATGGCGCAGAAGGGACGAACGTAGTGCTCTTGAGAGGAAGCGGAAGGGGCATTTTTTCTATATCTTAAGGAGTTGAAGAGGGAACAAAAAAGGGACTTCGGTGAAAGTTCTAGAACATATTAGACGTCGCTGGCCGTAGGGGAAAAAGGGGAAAGAAATGAACGGGGGTTCGGAAAAGAGGTATTTGAAAACGAAGTGAAGATAAAATGAGAGAACGAAAAGAAATAAGACGAAAAAGACAATTACAAAGGACTGACGAAATTTTCAAATTAAAAGAGAAAATGTAGAAACAGACAGGAATTGTAGACAGGTTAAATTCCTGAAAAAAGATCAGATAAGCCAATGTGCACAGATGGTGAGTAAAGTATAGAACAGGAAGAATTTAAGACGCTTAATAAGGTATATAACAAATCTTTTTAATGTCTTCACATTGTTACTTCACCATAGAGTTCAAAAATATGAGATGCTTGGTGATACACCTAAATTATTTCAGCGTAACGTTAACCCTGGGTAATATTTAACCACTATCCTCGGGAAAACGAGAAAAATCAATATAAACAACTTTAGAAAATATTATTTTACGATAGACTATTTTTAACAAAGAACTTCATGCTTAGAGCAATCTTCGCCCTCAAACTACGCCATTATGAGAAGACCGTATTCAATTTAATAAATACATAAATAAATTAATAAATAAATGGACAGAACGTAAGTCGTACGCGCTCAATTTCATCCAAATCTTTTTGAAAACTGATAAATCCGTGCCGAGAACAACCAATGGACTTCGTCAGGGGTAAAGGGTGTATGCATACTCATTGACAACTAAATGCTGAGTATTAAGAAAACGAAGTAATTTATGCATCGATATAGATTAAGGGTTTCTAGGGCTGTTTTATTTTGGATGTTATTCAATCTTCCCGGCTCCCGGCTAAGGTGAAATTTTTTCTGTCTGGATTTGACTCATTTTCATCTTCCCCACCAAACCCTGTGTTCGTCCTTTTATGTGTACCTATCCATTTCCCTATGAATGTATGAATTTATTCGCGCCTTTGAGCGTCATTTTCGTATGATTGAGTATATATATATATATATATATATATATATATATATATATTGTTATTTTACTCTATATATATATCAAGTATATATACATAGAAAGTCTAGCCAACCTCAACTTTTTGATATTTAGAATTTAAAAAAAAGCTTTACAATGAACCTATGCATTTTCATCCATGTTAAATGCCTACATCAATATTTCATTCGATACAAAAATTTGTCAAACCCAAAGAGGAGATGAATCAGAAAGTCAATTCCATAAAAAATTAACAGAGATAAACATGATAACGCCGTCCAGATGGGTTCCTTTTGATATTTTATTAAACCCTATAACTTCTATATAGAAAGTAAGAATATAAGATGGGAATAATGATTTGAAAAGGTGATATCATATTCTCGAAGTATATTAACTGACAATAGCATGTAGCTTCGGCGGTCGTACGGTATATTCGTGACTACGTATGAGTTTCCTCCGGTTAAAAATATTTAGGAAAGGAATATAAGAACAGCAGTGGCATGAAGTGCAGCAGAGAGAACCTAAAGACCGTATTCGTGGACAGGAATGGAAAGGTACTAGAGGATTAAATGGGGAGATGGTGGGGATGAGATGGAGGGGAAGAAAGAAGGCGTGGGAGGATCCGGAAGGCGAGGTTGAGGGAGAACTAGAAAGATGGTTGTCTCAGAGAATAGAGAGGGAGGAAGCTGGGGAGCAGTTGGAAAGGGAATGGAGAAGATGGGTTTCGGGAACACCAGGACATTATTCTGACCGTGTGGCGCCATCAATCGACCCTAAACGGAAACTCAGGATGGGGTCCTAGAACCCATCCCTGTCCGCAGTCCCGTCTCGGTTCGAGGAGAATTTTTTGCGCTTTTTTCCAACATTTCTCGACGACCTTCTCTATAATTCCTTGCTCATGTCATCCTTCCTCCCCCCTTTTTTTGCATCATGCGCATGCCACCGAGAAATAAGCAGCACGTGTATATTCAAGAACGTTAACCCCTGTTTTCTCACCCACGTCCATGTTTTTACATTCATCATTTCCAATATGAATTTAATTTTTCTTCATAAAAAGAATGTCAAAGCACTGGACCAAAAATACTGAGATAAGAATTCCTAAGAAAACAGATATTGTCACCAGGTAGGCAAAACTATTCCCACTCGTTTTTCTGTTGCACGTTTTAGGTAGAGATATTTTATCAGGTTACGACACAATTACAAAATGAATGAATCACTAGGCCATCTCATCATCATTAAGGATTTCCAACCAATCGCATGGTAGGTCCATAAAAAACCATGCCAAATATTTCCCCAACCACGAGAAGGTTGAAATAGGATTTCCTATATACACTAACAACGTGTTCTCCAATATTAAATCCATTTTAACCTGCGTATGCCTTTGCCTCTTTTCATACCGTACACAATTACTCGTCCTCTCATTCTCACTTGAACAACGTTCTCTCATTCATGAATTCTTCGGCACTTAAAAAGAAATAATAACGAAAAATCTCTACAGCCATCGGAAAGGCAATAGACTTTTTCTTACTGAAGAAACAGCACCAGTTCATTTCCAATTCAGCGGCAAAAACTTGCAAACTCACAGACATAATGATGACGCCTCACTGATCCTGAATGATCCACGAAATTTCTAATAGTGTACTTTAAAACAATAAATACTACCTCTTCTTGGCTAGAGATATATTTCAGGGTTATATAGCAATTTTATGATCCAAAATGTGATTGCTTACCATTACTTAGTATATCATCTTGCAAAGTTTACACTCTCAGCAAGCTACCTTCAAGTCAAACCAATATTTACACAACTCATTCTCATGTGCTAGGGGTGAATTCTTCGAACTCAACCCGAGAACCTAATAAAAAAGTCAAATCCACATTGAATTATTAATCACCCGTCTGGGATATTTTTGACAGCCTCCAGGCGTAGACACCGGTACCCATTGACGCGAATCAAGCCAAGATTCAATTTAGAAAGTTTTAGAACACTCGCCAGTTGGTCGAAACAAGTTGCCCTATAGTAGATATAACAAGACGCCCCATATTAGATATAACATGACTTTATTAATGCATAAATTACCTCATATATTTAGTCTTAAAAGCTATTTTTCCCAGTCTAAGTAGCACACCTACGATACTGTTCAATGGAATGGTTATATCTTCCCCGGAAAAGACAAAAAATGACGTTATTACTGACATATCAAAAATGGTTTCAATGCACCATATTCAATGACATCATACATGAAAAAGGGGCAAGAATATTTTACTCCTTCTTCATAAACAAGGGAAAAACGCTGATGCGATAGTATTCAGCAGCTAAAAACATGAGTGGCTTAAGCCGTGTCCAAACTCGCCAGTTAGGTACCAAAATCCGGAAATTTAGGGAGGACGCCATCTTGAAGTGTGTCCAAACTCGTTAGTCAGCATAAGGGATAGGATTTGGGAAGCCAAATCGGTCGCCAAATTTAAGGAACAACAAGTTCTTCCTAAATCTGCCACCATTTTGAATTTCCCATAACTCCGAGTGATAAAAGCGTGAGAATGAGTGGAATTGCAGTAAATATGGCGGGGAGGTAATTTGTTTTGAATGGAAAGGCGTGAGTTATTATGAATATATGAAATGAATGATAAATGTTAGATTGATTGATGATATAAATTTCAACTTCGGAAGCAACAAACAGATAGAGACCTTCAAATCAAGGAGTGAGACAGAATATACAGGTGTCATAGCGGGGAACTATTTTGAGTGTTTACAAATCAGATTTTTTATATTGTCTTGCGCATGTTAAATATTTTTTTAATTAAAATTTCGTTTTGGGAGTAACGAATCAATCAACCGAACAGGTAATTATAGCTAGAAAGGAGAAGGCGGATATAAACTAACTAAAACTATAAACTAAAAATATAAACTAACAAAAACTACCCTTACGCGTCTAAATAAATTATAATGTTGCAAGTTTTTAACGAAACTAAAAAGTAACGACAATACAAAGGAAACACTCAAAAAACGGCAAACTGTAATAGTTCTTCCCCACAATCTTTAAGTTTCCAAACCCTATTTACCTACAACCAAAACTTCAATTATAGTAAGCAAGAGATAGTTATATGACTGTAGACGAAGCTCCTGTACCATTTGGAAATAGTACATAGATGTAATTAATATTATATAAGATTTATTTTACATCATGTCCATCGGATATCAATTCGTGGCCTCCTTATGGATGTCACTGCATGAACCTTAAAGGATCTCATCCAATGAACATCCGAAGGATGTCCAATTCTAAATGGAAATCATGCTGTGAATGGGTATCACCGTCAACAGACGTAATAATAATGCACGGAAAAGGAAATAACAGTACAGGGATAATATAAAATTCGAATTGAAGCTATAGCTAGGTAATGGTCGTGTAGGTGATATATTACCTACACGATCACAAATGCAATTAATTGCTCAGTCTTAAACGAATCGTTATCTGCCATAGTGGTGGATGTCAATACAAGCACAATGAACAAAAACTAAAAATACGTGCTTAATACTGCTAAATGAAACGGATAGATTCACAATCACAAATTTAATAAACTGCTCAGTCCAACACGAATCGCTACCTTAAACTTAAAAAGATACAAACACATTGATCAAAAGCTATAAGTACGTGATATACTGTACTCGGTAAGTCACGGAATATAACTATATAAATCTCAATGTTACGAATTAAACACATAATATTGAGAAACTACGAAAATAATGAGGAAATGTATTATAATCGCAATCCAATTTCAAACAGCACTAAACATCCGAATTTCCCTTGTCCTTCGTTTGTTTCGAGCTCAGGAGATGGCGAAACTTGCGAAGGGCGTCCAAACTCAAGCTCCCTTTCTATTAGCTGCCCAAAATTTAGGTAGCCAAATCCATACTCCCTAATGCCTAACGAGTTTGGACACGGCTTTATTGATCGCTCACCTATATATCGCCGCCCTCAAATGTTCGTAATATAGTGATAACTAAAACCCACGTTTTTCCTTTTTTTAATCAAAGTATATAAAGTTGGCGACTTCTTAAAGATTTAGAAATTTTACAAGCCCCAGCAATTTTATCGAACTATCTTCCAGCGATTTATAATCTACGGAAACTAGTACACTCATTTGACGGAAAAAGTAACTTAAAAGACGTGATAACTCATGTACATCTAGTTCCAGACTACTTCCAAAACGACTTCAGCATTAAGTAGAAAACAATAAAACTACAGGTTTAACATGGGATGCATACAGTCTAAAAATACTATTACTGATTCCGTCTCAAAAATTTTTCAAGTCTAAGAAAAGATATTTCATAAAAAGGATTTATAATCATTGACAAAATAGGCTGAAGTGAAAGACCTATGTACAACTTTAAATATTAATTCTTCCCGAATTGACTTATGAACTTATTTCTAGAATAGCACAAAATTATAGATAGATAAACATACCTAGATAGAAAGCATAGATAAACAAACCTACGTACCAAACCTAAGAGGAAACCTACGTACAAAATTTTCTGCTATTTTCCTCATTACTTCATTTAAACGAAATCAATAAACTTAGTTCAAGGTGATTTTAAGCATTTACGAAGATTTGAAAACACGATACTCATCTTTTTTCAGTAGAATACCTGTTCAATACTCTTTTATGCGAAAAGCTACCATTGAATAATGATCATTAAAATATTTAAACTTCATCTATTCTGACACTCGTTTGATAACAGCGATTTTTTAGGGAAAATTTTACGGAAAACTGAAAACTGGCCTCAGTATTAATTGCTCACCCTTTTAGTATTGTGCACTAACGATTCAAAAGTGAGATATATTTGTAAATTGCTCGCTAAATCAAATACCGATATTAACAGAAAATATATTTTGACAGAGATTTCGAGTTATCCCCAATGAGTTTTAACCACGAATCTTACTCGACAGCAGAAGGCTTTAGCTTTGGGTGCGCGGAACTCTTGGGGTATGTGCTTCATTGCAAAGGGGTTCTAGATGGAGGATGGGTGGAGTGTAATCCGGCATAGGCATTAGAATCGATCCCGAGTAATCCTGAATTTTAGTTCCGTATACACCCACCGGGAAGAATACTTGGGATGAGTGTACAAAAAACACAAATTGGGAGAAATTAGAATTACAACGTACGACCACGCTGGTAATCTCTGCAGGTGACCGAGAAAAAATGAACTATGATCGGACCACCTAGTCCTTTTTTCCTCAGAACTGCCACTCATAAGCTAGTTGCGGTGCATGCATGACTCGAGACCCAACGAAAGGCGCATCGATTTTCCCGGTGCATTGTTTTTCCGTCTGTAGGACGCCTTCATAAAATAATTACACACCCAAACGAAGGAAGACGGTGGGCGCCGCTGGAGGATAGGGTGGGAAGAAGTGAAGTGACCTGAAGGCGGAGATTTTTCCCTGGGCGGAAGTAAATGGGCGCGTAGAAACGGGGTGTGGGTAAGAAAAAAATACAAGATGACCGTGGGCAAGGCGAGGGGCGGTGGGGTGAACTGTGGTAAGGAGGGTAAGTTAAGGTGGAGGCTCTTTTGAGCTGGGAGCGGTATAAACCCGATAAGTCCCAAGAGGAGGGCCGATAGGAGGTTGCCAAGATGTCACGAATCAGCGACCTCAACGAGGACGATACGTCATGACACCGCAGGTAGTCGGCCGACGGGTTGGGAAACGGAGGAGCGGGAAGAAAATAGGGAACTATGCGAGAGCGATATTAGGTTAGGGAATCAGGAAAATCAGAAGAGTGTGCAATATTTCGTTGCAGGAGAATAGAGGAACGAAACTGGAGGAAATGGTTAAGGTAGTAAAATATTGGGAGGAACTGAATGAAAAAAAACGCGAACGACGCAAATACTGTCATCACGGTAGCTATATTACAAATATTCGAGTTCGAGTTCGACTAGTCCATGAAACTAGTTTTCAAAGGGGCACCTTTTTCATTACGAATTATTGTCGACTACTTTGTCTATTTTACAATTTTTTCTTCAGATTCACAATGAAATATTTCGAAAACCACTGGAAAAACAATTTATTTCAAGACACATACTTGTAATCTTTCCACAGTTCTACATATTAGATTTTTCGTGCTGGTCATACATTTTTCACCAGTTTTGGAATCAGCTTCCTCACAAACTTTGAGAACAATATTTCAAGTAATTTTCAAAGGTTTTCTTCAAAGGCCTTAATATCGTTATTTGGCCCCACAATGCGGCCCTGAAGGGAGAGGAACTCGGACATGAAGCTAGAATATATACCCTGGGAACGACTTCTTGGCCAGAATTTGCAAACGCATTCTGTGACTGCAGTGTTACCGACCATCGAACTCTTATCAGTATATTTCGTTCATGTCCAATCACGCTGGAGGAGAAAAAATGAGTGAACTTTCATGTAGTCCAGTATGTAGTATGGCAAGCATTTTCAGCATCATCATCATCATCCTCCTCGGCAAAGTCCTTATATTCCCTCTTTTCTGAGATCAACAAATCCCACCAGCACGGAAGCCTAGTGATTTTAGACCAGTTTCTCGCGAATGGATATACCTTTACGGATTTGGGGCGCATTGGATAGAGGGAAATATTTAGAAAGGATGATAAATCTGTCAAAGTAAACTTCATGGGCTCCTGCACAGAGTGAAGGTTAAACGTGTGTTTATTCCTACTTCTTAATCTGATTTAATCTTATTTCCTCAGCCCATTTGTAATATTCCACGCGAAATGAAAAAAAACAGGGTATGGTTGAATAGTATACACATGAGGAACGGATAGAGGAGTTAAAGCAATGCTTTCATGGTCTGATTTCTTTTCTGCATGGGAAGACCATTGGAACAAATAAATAAATAATTCTATCATTTTCAGGGTTTGAAACGTTATACTGTTTAAGTCCAAGCTACTGATTCATTGGGTCACTCATTCATTCACCCTCTTTTACCTATATAAACTGTTTACGGGTCTCACTCATTCTAAAATTAGGGTAGGCACTCTGTATAATTTTCCCCATCGAATACGAATCAACTTTTAAGCTTAATAGACCATAAAACCATGCTGGGTCACTACAAGTAACTTGAGGTGTAAAACTCACAGTCCCAATTTTGATAGCAAAAACATCTAGCTAATGTTAACTTCAAGAGCTGAAAAGAGAGACTAAATGGAGAGAAGATGCCACCAGCAGGCGTTCCTTTAGAGTCGCAGGCAAATATATTTTAATACTTGACAGAATAAGGACAACAGGACAAAACACACCCGCTGAGAGACGAATTCAATTTGAAACCTCCCGGTAGCAGAGATATACGCATAACTTCCAATGAAAGGCCGTGTTTGAAAATTCTCCCAACGAAATATGAAAACGTGTTTGAGGCTCCCTTTTACTCCAAGCCTGAATGCGTTCACCTGCATTACTGTGCTACAGACTTCAACTGCTCTACTAAAAGTTTGAGTATTACAGAGGAGGTTACACACAAGAGTTAATCACCTTTAAAATTCTACGCTATAGGGAATGACTTTGACACTGGTTCGTGTTAATTAATGAAGAGGCATAAATAATGCTTAGAGAGAGGAATTTGCTTACCACATACCGCCGTCGCGTTGCCGATACTCCTCCCTTAGGGAAATAACTGAAGAATACCTGAAGGCTGTTTATTCAAGTTGATTTCTCAGCGGAAGACGTTTCCAGACACATCCATCCTGACATTGCCTAGTTGACAGAAATAATAATAAAATCACATAATGCATAACCTATACACATCTGGTTCATATTTTCATCGTTCGAATTAATATAAAGGAAGTTTTGAAATATGTATCAGCACAGCCGGAGCGCGTTGATAGACAGCAGGCGCGTTCGCAAATTAGATCAAAGCTACTCACATAAATATTCACATGAATAAATACTCATCTAGATAAATATTCCATACTGATATATTCATACTCTATTTTAAAATGGACATTATGAACAAGAAGTACATGAACTTCCGAAATATCCAATACACTATCTCAAAGACAAGATCTGTCCAACAGGCTATCAGAGGTAAAATAAAATTAGTAAAATAAAAACATGGTTATGGCCTTCAATGCCCGTAACACTGTAGTTCTTTCTAGGAGCCTCATTCTAGTTTATAGAGTAAAAAAATAACTTTTACAATCCATAATGGCCAAAAATTAACAGCATAATCCGGATTTCAATGCCTTTGCATCATAATCAGGTAATTAAAGAGCTGCTACAGAGGATTCTACAGTTCTCATTTTAGTTTCTTAGTTCGCGTACAAAATGTAATGTTCAACGTCTATTGGCACACCTTATGACACATAGGTACTAATCATATAGAAAAAACGAAATAAACTCTTTATCGAGCAATTCTGCGAGGCCAGATTATAATTGTGATGACAAAACTTGGTACTTTTTAATAGTTTATTTATTTTTGCGACCGGCTGAAGTTAACTGAGACGCGTAGTGAACAAACAGTAGAAAGTTAAAAAATTTGGGGATAATAATAGATATGTGTCACTTTCACCAACATTTTGAGGTCATAATTATGTATAATTACAATTTTCCGGTAACCGCGGGTCTCCACTCCCGATAGTTTGAAGAAAATTACTCGAATAGTCTACCTCTCTTCATGAGATTTACGATTCATGTCATACCCTAAATGCTATTCTTTCTCTTTCCAAACACTAACTATTACCACAAATACCGCTCACCAAACAATTTTTTCCATTTTCCCCTATTTCGAACAGGTGGAGGAGGTGGACGGACGCAGCTCGCCCGGGGCGGACGGCGGCCATAGCGGGGCGGCTGGCGAGGACGGGGACGGAGGAGGCAGGGAGGCCGTCGCTGGCCCGGCCGGAGAAGGGGGCGCGTCGTCATCAGGCACCGGGGGCGGCGGAGGACCATCGGGGGGGAGTCAGCAGCAGCCGCCGTTGCCAGCCCCCGCCACCGGAGGGGGGGGTCGTACCGACATGGTGGACAGCACCTTGGGGCGGCAGACGGCTGTGAGGCCGCCCCCCGAGACCACGTCACCGAGTGCCTCCGCGGCGGCGGCCTCCTCCTCCTCCAAGGGGAAGGGCAAGCGACCGCCCCCGCCCTCGTCGCTCCCGCACGCGCCGAGGGAGGGCCGGCGGGGCGAGGAGGAGGAGGGCGGGCGGACCAAGGGGGACAGCGGCGGCGGGGGCAAAAAGTCCTCCTCCGACAAGAGCCCAGGGCTCAGGTAATTTATATTGCTATCACTAGCCCTTGATGCTTCACCCATGAACGATCAGAACTCCATCCCACGCAGTTAATGATCAAACACTAGTTTTGACTCACAACCTCGGTTCAATTGTCTTACATGACACGCCCTATTCGCGCACAATCATCTCCAAACGGTAACGGCCGAGGTAAACAATGCGATCATTAGCATAGAACTACACGAACACGATTGAAATAGTGTTCGTGTTAAATTTCACTTGTTTTCAAACATTTTTGTAATTACAATTGCAAAAATGTTTGGACATTTAAGCAAAATAAGTTTGCCTATGATGACTGACGTAATATAGTTCTAAAGCCGTGTTACTGCCTAACTATCAAAGATTATTGATCATGCTAGAATTAAAGAGGTTTTCAGTAACTACTTACATAGCAACTTGTCCTCCGATTTGAACTCGGCAATAATTATCTACCCTCCATCTCGTACATTAACAGGAGGGATCAAACTTATGTTCTGATGCACTTCTGTTTTGTGGTCATTTCCGTATGCCCCTGTCTCGTAGGGTCCTCTTCGAATTGAAGCTTTCGTGGCTGTAGTGCTAGGCTTCGACTGTTACAGGCTCATTCCACCACTGGAACAAAGTAATAGGCGCAAACAAAAATCAACTTATATTTTGTTCTGTTTCATCAAGGTCTTATAGCGCTCTGCGTTCCATTACGCATTTAGATGCAGTGTTTTTTTATTAAAAGCACATTGTAAGCACATTAACAAAACATCTAAAATAAAAAATTAGAAATATTTTATCAATCTTATTTAAGAATAATATTATCTGCTTTCCTAAATAGGGCTGCCTCATATGGTAATGCGAAACACCGCAGACATTCTTCCCATCGCCACCTGAACCGTGACGACGATTTTTTTAGTTCCGAGTGCAGAACGTGAGCGAAAAAAATAAGCGCAAACAATTTCAATGGATCCTCAATAAATTTGAGATCAAGTTAATTTATTTAATTTTCCAATTGAATCAAGGATTATTATCTGTATCAGAACAGATTTTCAATAATTCGGAATAATTAATTTAGGAATAATTTTAAAAATTATAATGACTTTTAATCAGCATTTTATTCTTTTGTTACAATCCTGGATTTTATCCACTAGTGTTTTCATGCAAATTAAATTAAGTTCACAGTTACCTTCTCATTAATATTCATCCTACAATTTCATTCATCTGTGAAAGAGACTCTGAAAACACCTTAAAGTATCTGGATCTTACAATTAAACTCGATAAAGACGGCATTTTTCGGAAACGCTGTTATACCAACCATGTCATCCCAGCAATTTCAAGACACCACTACTTACACAAAGTGATGGCTTTTCATTCCATGATTCATCGCCTGTTCAACATTCCACTATCAAGAGAAGACTTCAAGAATGAAATCAGCACAATTAAACAAATTGCTTCAGCTAACGGGTATTCACCAAATTTGATAGACAAATTAGTTTAAAAAAACAGAGAAGATTGGCCATCAACCAAATGTTTTCCGAGAACGAGAGTAAAAAGAAGCAGTGGTGCACGGTGACATACTTGGGTGCAGTATCTCAGAAAATGACGAATTCCGCATAGCTTATAGGCCTAATTCCACTCTCCGAAAGCTGCTAGTAAAATGTAAGGACCCGATAGAGCAATTAGACCGATGTGGAGTATATTCATTGAAATTCAGCGATTGCAATGGTGTCTACGTGGAGCAAACAGGTAGAAGCTTCTGTGTCAGGAGAAAAGAAGATTTTAGTGCTTATAAGAACATCAAAGAGGAAAAAAGTAATTTTGCTAAACACTTAATATGTAGCAGCCACAGGAGTGATTTTACAATGAATATCCTAAAATTATGCAACGACTGTCGCGAATTAGATTCAAGAGAGCAGTTGGAAATTTTAAAAATTTTGAATAGCCACGACAACACCCTCATTAACGAATACCTTTACCCTTCCTATTCCCCTATTCTACCCTCCGTTTCAAACTTCTTCTCCCCTTCCGTTACGTAACTACGGAAACAATAGGATAAACAGGTCTCAATTAATGCCTGATGATGGTGATTACTCACTGAAACCCGGGTCGCTTAATTTAAATAAAAGTGGTATTAGTAACAGATATTCATCGACAAACATTATAATGGTATACCACAAAGTTAAAGATGAACTAGTGATTTTTGTTTTTACTTGAGTCTGTCAACACTTATTCGATGATGATGTAGGAAAGTTGAGAAGAGATTTACTTTTTACAAGATGAAGCTCAGGAGGTGAATGCTGAAGCATATGACTGAATTAGTTCATCAATAGTGATGAGGTATTTTTTATCCACATTCATTTCAGTACTTTTCCAGCTCACTTCAACATTTTTATCGCACCTTTCCGTCAAACCCACACGAAATTATCCGGAAAAAATATAAGGGGAACATTATTTCAGGGATGTGATCTCGTATTTGATTCAAGAACTCTTGAATGAAGATTAAATGAGTGCATGCAGAAAACCAAGAGCTTAAACTGAGAGAAAGATGCCAGAGACTAAATCATTTCATGATTTTTTAAATTCTTAATTCCATAGTATGTAATTTTAACATACAATAGATAGTCGCAAAGCGAGGTATAAATGGCCAGCACTGAAGGAAATTAACACATTTCCTTACCAAATAAGAAATTACCCCCATTGACCCAATCTAATTGGTTTTCTCTCTTTAACTTCATGGTTGCGCTTACTGAGATAATGACCAACATAGCTTAACCAGATCAAGCCTTTACTTTTCAACTGCCAACTAATGCAAAACATTCTGGTTCAAGTAAATATGAAGTAATATTAGATGTATTTACAGCTCATTGTTACTGTAAATTTTCCACATAATAGAGCAAGGCAGAAGTGTTTACATCAAATCCTGCTGTAAAAAGAATAACATAAACAATACATTGATCACACTTGAGATCACATATCGCATGTGGTAGGAAATTTCAGTAGTATTGAACGAAAATTCTCATTTATTTTCATTACTTTGGGCCTGATTTGCCGTTTTTTAACGTTTACTTAAATACAAGCTATTTCAAATTCATACTGATCAAATGCTGACATTTTGTATTAATATTATTTAATATGTGAAGAGTCTATATACTGCGGAGTATTAAGAAAAGTACTATATAGCCTATTCACCCGAGTTTGAAATCACCACGGCCAAAAGCACCATATCTAACTTCCCAGACATTGTTTTACACTATCGGGACACAATTCATTATATATTCATATCACATTAAGTATAGCGAGACAGGAATAGAATAGTCCATCTTATGCTATAACATCACTGTCCAACAGATGCTATAACATCACTGTGTTAAAATACACATATCCCTGCATGCCGGGAAAAGAAAATTAACAATAATATATGTTTTTTGCGTGTTGGTCGCCAAATTAAACTTTTCATCGCCAACGTTTCACCACATTTATTGGCATCCTCAGGGCTATGAAATTAACCAAACATACACTCTAACTGCTTGAAACCGTCTACCAGTTGCTCTACATTAGCCAAAAAAAATAAGCCAATATGTAAAGCAATTAGTGTGTATGTTCAATTTCATAGCCCTAAGGATGCCAATAAATTTGGCGAAACGTTGGCGATGAAAAATTGAATTTTATTTGACCAACACACAACAAAGTGGTCAGAAAAGTCCGTAATTGATTTTTAAAATATTAAAAGCCGTCCACTAGCTCTCTCCATATAAAAATTCGAAGAATAATATCTGCCAAAGAAACTTTCAAAACTTCAAAAACGTCCAACTAAAACCGAAACGTTATTTATTCTCTTTTCTTTGATATACTCTATTATTACTTTATTCCTTCAGTATATCTACTCACGGACACTGGAATTTTTTATAGGAGTTTTTTTCCTCGTCACGATGCTAATAGTCTAAGCTTGTGGAAGCACCTGCCGCCACTATCAATGAGGATGAGTATATGTTTATATCAAGCGTGTTTAAGAGACAAAATAATTACGAGAAAGAGAGAGAGAATTGAGTTTAGTATTCAACTAGATTAAGAGATACATTTATGGCCAAGAGGCTATATCAACTTAACAGAGTGCTAGGTAAATATTTCTCAGGAAATAACCATAAATAAAAACAACTCTGGCCACGCTGTTTTAATGATGCAATCTTAGCCGACAATATCTTTAATTTAACAGAATACTCTTTGGAAATTTCATTTTTCTGCAATAAGTCTTTGCATTTACAACTGCATTTTCAGCTTTCTTCCCAATTATAAAAATGTAATTAACTTATTTCTGGGGTAGCATTACCTCAAACATGAATTAAAGTGAGATCACTTCCTAAGAATTACTACACACTTGTATCAGATTCACGAGCAGAAAAAAAAAGAAAATTCGGGACAACGACTTCCTATCAATTACAATTAGTAGGTCAAAAACGAGTCATTAACGCTTGAGTTTAGCACAGCATATTTGAGATAAACTCACTGGTTTACAGTGAATTCGGAACCTAAAACTGAGGTGAATTGCTCAATGGTGCGCTATCACCTCCACCTTGACTACCTTTGGCCTACCTTCACTCCTTTATCAACGCTGATGGCGACGCGCTTCAAGAAATAGGAACCGGTTTTACTCTAGCATGAATTGGAAACCACTATCACCGAGGGAAGGCAGAGTCGGTAGCGCAACGCTTTTCGTGACACCAGTTTTTTTACAGCAGTGGAGAGGAGACATGTCCACTGAAACAAGAGGAAAACTGTGACAGTAGTTTTTCGGACGACAGTGCTCACCATGTTCAGTTTACTCAATTTCGTTGATGTGCGTAACTGGTACCGACTGAACAGTGATGGACAATCAAAGTACAAGAGGTTGAGCACTTCCCAATTTGGTCATTCACAAGCTGGTATTTCGACTGTTTCCGAAACTTGGGAACACTACTGCTGTTCGAATGAAGGCTTCCGAGAAGAGTATGTATATAATGAATCTTTGTACACCAGGTTTAAGCCAGTTGTTTCTTACCTTGCAATTCATTGATAATATTTTTAAGTTATTGAAGAAGTGTCCTCCGGCGTTCAGTATTTATCACATTTTTCTTCATTTCTGGTAATGTTTTGCTATAGTTTCCCACAATGGAGAATAGACATTTTGCATCAAATGGAAGAAGTGAAAAATAATTCCTGTAAAAATCACTACTGAAAAACAACTAAGACGAGTTATCAAAGATACGTTTAAACAAGGGCTCTTAAAATATTCAAAAGCTTACCAACAAGTCAGTTTGGCAGGCTTTTAATTCATGAGTAGCATGTTACTTAGGCTTAGTATTGGGTTCTGCAATCGATATGCTCTTCAGCTAGATATTCAGTCGATGATGGATTAATTAGCAATCCATAATGCATCATTTTTTCACCGAAGCAAACGTCATTTTTGCTCATGATTTTAGGTACTCATGAAGTATGTTTATATGAAGTTACTCCATCTAGGTAAGATATGAAATGAATGAATTACGAAAACTAAAAGCAAGAAAATATTTCCAATTTAGGTCTAATATACAGGCTAAGGTATTTCCTAAAGAGTTACGATAAAAATTCAAAGTCCTCAATCCTACAAATATCCATCAGAGCGACCCTCTTTTATCCGGACCAAACTCTGGTCTTTGAATATTGCATTATTTCGCCGTATATGTATATTACGTGTTACTCATGTGCTTTGGATAAGAAAAAAATTAGAATCATGATAGCAACTGAAAAACCTAAATGCATTACAATAATTTATAGCAAGAAAAAGTATTTATTGAAAGTTGCTGATCATCAAATTACGCTTTAGGCGTTTCAGTAAAACTCAAATTTCTCAACTCGGCAAGCAATAACATAAGAAAGGCATGTTTAGAAATTGTAGTATTGACCATATAAATTTTTAGCATTGACCATTTACCGACCATATTTTCGAAAGCCAAACACCCATTTTTACGGACATTGATGATGACCATTGAAACTATGGTCGGCAAGTTAAATTTTTAGAGTGGAATATTACAATTTCTGAAAGTTTCATTCTAAGAAGACGAAAATATTTCACAAGGTTAAGCTGGACTCAATTCCTTTTACCACAGACAAGTATTTCTCCTTTCCCCACCACGGAAACCATCCCCAACCCTTACACGGCATTTGAATTCCGCACTTTTTTGCAACCACCAAACCTATGCATTTTTTTTGTTTCTCGCCAACCAGAGAAACGTCTCATGTCCTCATCAACCCGAGGAAAAACTCGAACACGGACAGTGAAAAAAAATTATTTTTGATGTTCAATTTTTTTGGAGAAACAGAAGGCATATTTCTCCCGACTGCTATAAAGAGCATGAAATAATATCTCCTCTTTTTTTCCCCCACCCCCTTTTAAACCTTCCCTTTGAACCATTTCCATCACCCGTTTCTCCCATGCCCATTCATTTTTTAGTGACGACAGGAAGAGAGGCGATTTGGAGGAGATAGTGTTGGAGGAGAGGGTGGTGGTAGACAAGGCTGAGGGAGGGAAGGGCGTCGCAGAAGGTGATGTCGAGGCCTCAGAGGCCGCTACCGCTGAGGGGGATGATGGGGGGGAAGGCACCAGTGGTGCGGGAGGGGGGACTCGCAGGAACATCGGGAGTAGGTCTAAAAGCATTGGAGAGCAGCACTGGACCAATGTCAGGGCCGTCATGGCTCTGTACTCTCGCCTGAGGAAGATAAAGAGGTACTCAGTTGATAACAGCTTTGACTATAAAAAATACCTCGCGGGTATCTCTCTCTTTCTCTCTCTCTCTCAATCTATCCATCTCAAAACCTTTTAATTAAAAATAAAAGGAATCTACTAACCGTATTATTCGTTCTTCTCTCGTCCCAATTTCACTCTTTTCTGTTAACTCACTTCTATGGTTCCTCTCTCTCACTCTCTCCTTTCTTTGTATCCCACCACTATGTCCTCCTCTCCTTGTTTATATACATATATATATATATATATATATATATATATATATATATATATATATATATATATATATATATATATATATGTCTATTTGTCGCTCTGCCTCAATTTCCTCACGTCCTGTTATACGGCTGCTCTTTATGATCGTCTAGCTGTACCTTTTTTATTAACGGTGTGTTCCGTCTTTATATATGGCTCCCTCTCTCCTTCAACCTTTTACTAACACCCTCACAACTCTTGTGCGCTGCTTTTCCTTCTCTTCTTTTTTGGTCATTAACACCCCTGTCCGTCGCGTGTTTGTATCGTCGTGTGAAAAAATAAAAAAAAACCTTTGATAGAAACTCTTCTGATGCTCGTGTTATCTCTGTTTTTGTTGTGTTTGTGTGTGCTCGTATGCGATTGGAAATGCATTGCTGAGTATTTTCACCATAGAAATCCAATTACTAACATCTTCCAACCTAGCTCACGTGGCTAATGTACGTACTTACCTTGTCTCGTTTGTCTATTTGGTGCACTCATCGTCTTCCATTGCAATGGAATGTGGTTATGTACCCCTTGTGCTGTCTGATTAACCTTCAAAACCTCTGGGTGTTTTCTTGTTTTGAGTGTGACTGATTCTAAGGCTGTAGTGTCGCTATAATTCATCATTTCCTATGGGCCCAGCTTTTGTATGCATTTCGTGAACCAGTTTGGCACGATTACAAACTTTTGTGGGAGGGAAAACACTTTTACAGATGACGTCCATCGGTGTTAGCATCAGTCGAACCTTCTATGTGATCATTGATATGTATTTTACTACCAACGCCTTTATTAATCACCTCCTGTGCTTCACTGCTATCTTCATAATCGTTTTATTCTATTCTAACGTACCATTTTCCTCATAATATTACTATATAGAGGTAAAAACTATCACAGTTTTAACTTTGTCAAAACAAAACCATTAGATTTATTAAGAGTGATATTTGCTTTGATTTTCTCAGCTATTTTCACCAAGAGAGAGAATATTAACTCCTTACAAAAATTTTATTTATATTTGACTGAAATGATATTGCATCCATTATAACTTTTAAATGTACAAATGTTTTCACAGTAGTTGATTTACTAATTTCAATGTTTTCCCTGTGATTCTATTGAAATTTTAATTTAGTATAATAAGAAATGCCTGCTTTACATACTCTAAACTGAAAATTCACTTTTATAAAATGTAATGTTATTTTTCATTTTGGATTTTAATATAAATAAGTCAAAAGCACATCATATTATAGCATTATATTCCAAAGATATATATTCTTCCAGTGTACTAACAATTTATTCTTCAAAAACTTTGTATGCCTGTTATATTTATCATTCTTTTTGCTAAGTGATTGAAATGAACTGTAGCCAACACCTCCTTTCCTAATGACCTATTAGGTTAATATTTGAATATCATTATATGCACTGAATTTACACATTACCTCACTTTATTCTTTAAATAACTAGCGACATAGATTTAAGATAACCACGCCTTAATCTTAGCTCTCACACCATATCAATTAAAAAAGAAAGTGTTTTAAATCAGATGATGACTCATTATTAATCAAAAATCATTAAAACTTAATTTTGTTAATGATTAATGGCCCTAGAGTAATATACCTAAAATTAACTAAGTATACTTAGCGTAAAATAAACTTGAAACGAGTTATTTATAACTGATAATATTACACATTTTCCATAGAACAAATATAAATTTTAACACATTACTGAGTCTAAAATAATAGTTCTACATTGTTTGTTATTCGAAACTGCATGAAAAATCGAATTTAGATTTAAACACAGAATAACTAAATATCAGCTTAATATGCTAACATACACCTGTTTTAAAAATTTTTCTAAAAAATTATGTACTTTCATGCATTTTATCATTTTTATTACTGTTAGCTCATTATTTTTTTTTAACTAATAGCTATTAGTTTTGCAATAATTTTGCATCCACTTGGTCGTCTTAATTCTGTTTGCCATGTACCCTTAGATGCGCATAGCTCAGTTCCAAGCCTTGTAAAATTAGTTGTGGAATGCTAAGAGAGATATTTACTTTAACATTTTGCATATTTCGTGAGTATATCCTCGTAGTTACCCCTCCTCTGGAAGAATCATATTTTGAAATTTTCCTTTTTCTCATCGCTTTTCATACGGCTACATTAAAAATACTCATTAATATTCTCTCCTCCATTTATAGCCTGAGTCAGTCATTCCTTAGTGCAAAGTGCATAACAAAACTCTCATCAAATATTTCATATCCCTTCTTATTTTATCATTTTTAATAATTTCCATATTTTTTCCATTTTCTACTCCATTTATTAGAATGAGTTTAATGGTAGAAGAACGAATAAGGCTTAACACTCCCAGATTTATAAATTTAAAAGAGGTTTATCTCAGTCAAAAAATAATTAGTCACTTCCTTGAAAGAATAAACGAGAAACAAATTTAATTGGTGACAAAAAACATTTTCTAAAATCAAGCTGACCAATATTCCCGCATTATGGGCGTAATAAATGATCATGGGGAACTTATTTTTTACGTTAAGAGATGATAAATCAAACTACTTAAAGTTACATCATGTAAAAAAGGAGGAATTTCACAAATAATTGCCATTTATTCAGTGACTTTAAACAATATTCCTCTCAGAAGATAATAATTCTCTGCTGAAAGTCGGTCGGTTTTTACAACTCCGTGCTCATTTCTCCTATTTCTCTTAAGTGCACTCCCTTGGCATCTGAACAAGACAAACTGGAAAGCAGGAAATTCAATTTTCACTTTTCATTTGTAATTTAACAGAATTTCACTGGAGCAAATATCGTGCTCTATTAATTGAAATATCAGTAAATTGACGAAAATGCATGGCGTACAATATGTCCGGAAAGAAGGGAATTTGGTCTCCTTTTACACTACCATATTTACCAAACTAACACAGCGTATGCTCTTGGATAATTTTTCCAAGAATTATAACCCTTGTAAACGCCGATGGTCTAAGAAGATCTTTTCTGTTCTTCGGCATTATTCTTAATATTAATTTTAACGATTATTTCAATTAGAGGTTTTTACTGGTACACATTTTATAGCATTTAACATATACATTTCTAATTATGTGTTCCTTAAACGTGATAACATTATTTAGGAGAAAAAAAGATCAGGAACAATGAATTAGAAGAAAAGGTTAGCACCGCAATACAAATGTTTTACCCGACTATCACGCATTCATACCATTCATCGCCAATTCAAGAGAAAGTGGAACCCTGTAAATGAGTGTTTGTTCCAAAGAGCATTCCTCATTGAGGTGAAGACGAAAAGCATAAAACCAAGTGGCTTCCAGTACCATTGCAGGTTTTAAATAAGAGAAACTAAACCATGAAATGCAGCATTGAAATTCTATCAAAATTATTTATTTGACTGGTTTCCAAGCAATAATCGGCATTGCAAAATCCAAGCTAACATAAATTTTGGTACCAATCAGAAATAATACCGTTCCAATTCCTTCAATGTTCCAACTTTTCGTTGATATAAGGCTCAATATTTCAAGAACATTAATTTTGAATGCTAAAAGACTAATACTGACTCTTTGACGGGTATTTCTTTTGGTTTATAAGTTAAGTAACACTATTTTGTAAGGAATTGTTTTCCATTAACAGGAGGAACCCCCATTCCAAATAAATGTGAGCGTGTTCATGCCAAATAATCAAGCTAACTAAATAACACTCTATTCAATCAGACGCCTCAAATGCAAAATTGTGACATAATAATGGTAAAAGAAATATTGGATAAAAATGAATGGGCAAACAAAAATGCCAAAACCACAATAATTCATACGCTCCGTTTCTTAGGCGTAGTTATCATTAAAAATTCCTCATATAAATAGTTTATTAGAGGAGTAAAATATAAATGTAAAAATAAAGACAAGCTTGGAAGAAAATTCGAAGTGTACATATATAATAATACCGAAATAGGAACAGATTATTTAAAAAGATACGCAAGATTTTAAAGCACTTATAAAAAATTAAATATTACAAACAAATAGAAGCATCGCACAACCAGAAACAAGCAAATGCTTAAAACAACAATTGCCTAATGGCACTGATTTACCAGCACACTAGCAGGAGGTTAACCTGTGACATTCTTGAAATAATGGATTAATAAATGCTTGTTGTGAATTATATGTTTTAACACAAATTAATCAAAATTCACTCACTCGTTACAATTGGAATTAACACTGACATTCCCATGCTTCTCATTCATTTTCTACAAATGGGTAACTTGACCAACCATGAATACCAATTACTTGCAAAATCTCTCCCACGTAACTAATTTTGACATTCACGTACTGAAGTACAAGTAATGTGCAGTGATTGAGCAATTTGAGTGGGAAAGTAAGAGTGCCTAAAGAAGTATCCGAGCGCAAATATAGTTCATGCACCTGAGAGTTATCAACACCGAGGACCATAAACCACGACCTAGGAGATTCTCACATAAACTCTATCAATTTTAGCTCTCCTTAGCCCAGCATATCCATCCACTTCATAAAAGAGAACTATGCGCAGGTATAAAATAAAATACATTCAAAATTAAAATATATAATTTATCGCACTTGGTGTATTTAGTAAATTGCAGAAAATAATAGACCGCCTTCACCTCCGGAAGCCATTTTTAGCCAAAGCTTAATTTTTCGTGCCTAATCGCTATAAATACAAGTAAAATTATCCTCTACATTTCAAAGAAGCTCTTCATCGTAATTATTCCTGAATGTATATTCCCATTTTCAGGAAAGATATGGGGGTAGATATTAGAAGGAATTTGCTTTAAACAACTAGTTTAGTTCATTCGAATTCAAAGGTTCAAAGAATGACCTTTCTCATCCTTAGAACCTCATTCCGAAGAAGAAAATGTCATAGAGAAGTTGCACGTTGTGATGGAACAAGTCCGTTTTTCGGTGACAGGAAACCAATCGGCCGATTATATTTATCGTCCGACAATCGACTGGTAATTATGGAGAAGAGAAGTTGGGCATGGGCCCTAAGTGAATAATTGCCGGCAAAGGTTCCGGCTCATCTCCGAGAAAAGGCTACGTGACGAGGATGCGACAAGAAATGTGACAGATTCACCATGGCTCCTCTCCCAAAAAATCACGTTCAAGGCCCAGCATCATTCCTAAATCCAGCCCCTAACTTCGTGCCCTTTCTATTCAGAAGTTGTCCAAGTGGTTACAAGCGCAATTCTGAGCTATCTTGATGATGCCATGGTAATTGTTCCGGCGAAGTGCGTGTAGCAAATACACATGGCTTTCAACGTAACATTCCTTGCACCACCCAACTCCTTCACAGCGAACGTGTTTCGCTGCACGCGCCGATACTTTCTCTGCTTTGCCTCCCAAAGCGAGAGATTGTACGGCAATTTCTTTCGCATTAATCTTCCCGTCTCTCAGTGTACTTTCTCTTGTTATCTCACCCTTCCTCGACTCCGATGTGCCTGGACTCCTGGCGATACCCTCGCTCGGATTACGACCGTCCTTCGCCCGTGCAGGACCAGGAGCAACCAGCGGTGGATGAAATTAAGGACCACCGTCCAGCTATCGGGTGCAATTTCGTCGACGATACAGAAAAAGACACCGCTGAAGAGGGAGGATTCGTTCCTCAAGAGGTTCTCGACTCGACAGATACCAGAGACTCAGGTAAGTAGAAAATTTTTCAATTTAATTTACGAGCCATATTATGGGATCTGAGTTATTATTTGCTTAAAATAGAATAAACATAATTAAATGAGGTTAACGAATTTAAAAACGCACGAATTTGCTAAATATGTCTTCAGGCCAATAATTCATACCATCACCAAAAAATATTATTTTGGGGATGAGTGACTGTTTTTCTCCCATGAACATTTATTATATTCTGAGATTGGAAAATTAGAATGTAGGTTAGCTCCACAAAAGGACGTTAAATTCCATGTACAAGTGTAACAGTCAATTCGTATTTAACTACACTTGGGAGTGGAGATATGAGGGCTATTTTCATAGATATACCACCATTAGTAACAACCTCAAAACCTTCCCAGAGCGAATCTAAGACAGCCAATTAATTCAAAATCGTCTTAAAGTTCATCATTCTGATAAAAACGAGATATTTTCTCTCATAAGTACCAAATTACCTCATATTTCGGCCGTGATTTTAAAACTAAAATTGCATATCTCTCCAAATATTCAAATGGCGCGTGCCACTCCCAGTCGCATAGTAGGCACGACATATATTTCGAACTAACTAGGATGTCAGGTTTCATTTGCAAGCTAATTTCCAGGCTACACAACCAAGAAGATAAAGCATAGAAAAAACAAGCACATTAGTAAATGGTTAATGATAATATACGTATTATCCTTTGATATTTTATTTCTTGCTGTATTCCTTGAATATTTCTAATGATGTAGCATTAGAAAACTTTAGCATTGTAAATGGCGGCTAAGACAACTTTAGGAAAATAAACTGAGTTTTCAAGACAGCACCAGTCATTATTTAACGCTGCACAAGCTGAATCCTCCAGCTTATCAACGACGGAGCAATTTAGCCATTTTTCATTTACCCACCCCCTGACATCACTAACCAAAATCGTTTAGCACTAATATCGATATTCAAAGTATATTTTTCATCATCATATGGAAATAATTAGATCCGAAGATATTCTCACTTTATACTCTTGTAAAAGAAGAATTTCAGACCACTAAGACTGAATTCTGAATCACCATGACTGCGATCTTCTATAACGTCTCCGATAGTTTTTTTAGTATAATTCTGCAAATCCTAGTTCTGCACTTAAAAGTATTTTAGGCTTACAATCACTGTGAATTTCATGCATGCGAAATATTTGACTTCACCAGAGCGGCTTGCATATGCATATTATCTGCTTTTAGTATATGAAAGACGAAAAGGAGAACTGTAAAACTTCGGCAAACTTTAAGGGTATAGTGGAAATGTTTTTACTACATTTGACCTAGTTCAGCCGTGCAGAAATGGTTTTCACATTGGGTACTTTTAATAGTAGGCACTTACAACTCAAGCAGACTTTATTCTCCGAATGATGTATTATACTAACCATGTTTGAGTTATTCCATTAACCAGGTTGAGATTTAAAGGAAATTAGTACGTTCAATGTTATCTTTTCCCTTTTTTTTCATTGATGCTATTTGAATACAAAATATTTTCACTTTGAGTTAACTCAAGCAGAAATCTTTCATTTCTGACAATGTTTTTCTAATTATATTTAATAAAAGCATATTTTTAAGGCAAAATTGGACGCGTCGTGGCCACATGAGTGAATTACCTCACTCAACCGCATGCTCATTTAAAACTGAAAGCGGTACAGGATAAGAAAAGATCGAAAATTCATCTTACTCAGGAATTCTATCAAGAGGAATGACATTTTTGAAATCATAAATTTCTGAGTTTTGCGTAAAAAATCATGAAAATGTATTTTAACAGGATTTTAGGGAAAATTCATAAAATGACGGTGAATTCCAAGCAGGTGTAGGCCACATTTATTTTCACTCTTCCATATAAAAGGAAGATTTTCTTCACCTCCTACATGATTCCCACCACATGTAAATAAAATCCTATGGATGATCCTAGCTGGAGCGCACTGAAACGGCTAGCCGAGGGAGAAACAGTGAGAGGCGTCGATTTTATGCTAATCGTGCAGCTCCCGGGCGACCACACGTGGGTTGACAGAGCACCGAGCAAAACTTGAGTGCCTTACATGCACAGTCGTCACATCTGCCGCGCCGCAGAGGTCGTGTGTATCGCCATACCACCCGGCATCCACACTCCTTACCTCCACTCTCCCTTCCTCCGACCTCCCTCTCTCGCATGCAGAGACAAGGGCAAACACGCCCACGCCAGCCAGCCAACACAACCCCCTTGCCTCCCACGCAATCCTCCCACCCCTTCTTTCCTTTCATCCTCCTGGCGTCCGACCTAGTGCCGGGTAAGACTTGAGGCCTGGTTGCCTCAAAATTCGAAACATAACTAGGGTACGTAACTTAAGACGGTTCAATGATAGAGTTAAATAAATATTTCGTTCGTTCGGCCGCTGCAACGTATTTTTTACATACCCCGCGTTTTTTACCAAATAGCTATTTCCATTCTTGGACGGTGAACCTAAAGGTGATACTCAAGGGTTAAAACGCGTAGCACAAAAATGTTTCAGCGTACGGCAGAAATGTTTGGGAAATATCGATTTGCTTTAGTGCGCTGCTCAGTTCGCAATACAACAGCGTAGTGTTCCCATTTGTTTCAGACCCTAGGCTGGCTCTAGGCAGCGGACTTAGAGACAGATCGAGAGCAGAGATGATGTGCGCTGGAGTGCGCGAGGAAAAAAAATAACGTCGATAATCGTGTCCGCGATTGTTTTTGACGAATTTATTTTCAGCAAAGAGTCAAAAGTTGATAATGTTAAGTTTTTAATTACTGTCAGGTGAACAGCTCATCCTTTAATTAAGAGATTTGAACGAAGTCCTTAACTATTCACAAAACATTCGGCCGTGACGATTGCAAACCTACAGAATGCTACCTACCGGCATGTTACCGAACGTTATACCACAGTGCACATCGTTCCATTCATCGTCGTTCGTGCGCGTTGAAGTACGTTAATGTGTTCCGATCTATGTTATTTTCATCAACTCGAATGGAATGCTCCTTTTATTTTATTTTATTCAATGACATGCTGGTCTATCTCATCTTACCTGATACAGCTGAATACATTAATAATGTTGACCATGTTAGTCAGTGAGAGATAAAGAGGTGGTTGAAAACGATACATGTGTAAAAGATGGCCAGGAGTTTTTCTTTTCCGACTAGCAAACGAACATGCGTATTTTTCAGATTACTTAAAAATTATAATTAACATGAACTCTAGCATTTTCTCGGGTCTTCAAATGAATCGGTCGCTAATTAACCTGTGCATAAGCTAACGCCATAACTGAAACCGGGAAGAAATGGGGAGATAACCTGTTTGGCCATAGACAGTAATGGTCATATTCCGATACAGCATCCAACGGCTTCAACGGGTAAGTGAAAGGGAAAACCAAATATCGAAGCCGATGATCTCACGAAAATTGGTCTGCGACAGGAATCACGATGACGAGGAAATGACAACTCGTAGACCTTGCGTTGGGCAGGAGGAGTGGTAAATACGAGAATAAGCTACGAAGAAGGCTAGATGCTCGTGTTATACATGCGACTACATCTCTGCCATTTCGCAGAACTAGCTCTGAGGGTCGGTTCATATTGAACACAATAGCATAAGGGCGTGACTCTTTACTGCCACACTTGGGCATGTGAATTGGAGAGCTTTAACAACGTAAGCATTAGTTACGTGATAAGCTTGTGCTCCGTTCCTGTGTTAAATGCTAACCTATATTTATGGCCTTTATTAATGGTGGCGCAAGCGAATCCGCCAGGGTAGCTTCTCATTGGTCAGCTTAAGAAATCACTCTACTCTTTGATTGACCAATACTTCATCAATCAGCGAGAACGAAGACACTAATTCATATATGAAGAAATGTCGTTGTTACGTCACGTAACGATGAAGTAAAGACGACATTACTTCACCTATGAACGAGAGCCATCTCCAGCGTTAGGTTCTTAAGGTGCGTTAATAACACTCGCCGGCCGACTTACACACTTAAGTACAACAATCTCAAGTTTAAACTCCTTATGTTGAACCTGAACTAGTCAAAAGTCAAAATTCATCAATTTTGACGAAAGTAATCTCCGTTTGGGTACCTCGTAGAAGACTTATGCATGGATGAAGGCAAAGTTGAACTTTAATTCAAATTATTATCAATGAAACCGCGAACTATCTATCGTAACGTAGCGTAGCGGAGCGTAACGTTAAATATATTAAAAAGAGACTGTCTCGCTTTTCCCGGTCGCACTAGGGAGCCCCCATAAAGCCTTGTCATCGGTTAATGTGAAGACAGACTATTGCAGCCTGATCCAAAGTTACGTCACGTTACTAAGTTAAGTTTATATGTTCAACGTGACCCGTCCTTGAAAGGGGTGCTCGGCCAAGCACGAAATTTCTCTCATCTTCGAGAGGAGAGAAGAGTCGATGAGTGCATTGGAGGGGTTGGGAAGACTAGCTAGCCTCACAACTTCGCGCTCGATTTGGCGAGCAAGACGGGGGCGAAGATGCAAGGGCGGGGAGATGGAGCGGGACGGCCCTTTTTGTGACGCAGTATATCCGTACCGTCCTCTCATCCTCCTCCTTGAGGTAGACCCACTTCTGTGGGCGGCCTAGTCCGGCGGGTATTTTTGTACCGTGCATCAATCATCTCCATCGGTCGGAGGACGAATCCTCCGCCGCCAACGGCCCACAGAGCGTCCACTCCGCCCACAGTAATTAGTTCCACAGAGCGGTCATGTTCCACTATTCATACGATACCGAGTCCACTGAGTGATAACGTGATCTAATATTTCGATCATTCAGAATGAAAACGCGATCAAACTTTCCCATGATGTATTAACATAACGTCCAAACTTTTCTTTATGCTGAGTTGGCCTTTTTTTGCCTTAATAGGCTCAAAAATGGCGATTGGAGAGCATTGTGAAACGAGTGTAATGGAAGCAACATCCGAATTTTTGGCCGATTACCGTAGTAGACTATCATGCCTACAATAATTACTTAGTCGGAATGGAGGAAACTTGTTTGAAAACCTTTAACAGACAAACTAACTGAAAATGACGCGGGAAACGGCCTAGGTTTCATTGTAGTACCACATCATCAGGTATCTTATTTATTCATTGTAATCAACATTAAAAAGTTCTACACGGTCACGCCAAAAAAAAATAAATTTTATCTTAAATTCAATGTTCAAACGAGCTCGCTCAATGATTATATAGAACTCACGAATAATTTTCTGAGGTTATTTCCGTCATGACATTTCGAACGTTCAACGCGTCCAATGTGGGTTTTGCATTTTGCTGTCGGTTGGTTATTTATATGTAATGCCATGTTCATTATTTATCTTCAATGAAAAAACGTTCTTTTGGACATCTTTCAAATTTTTATCTCCAGTCATCTGCACTCTGTTCAAAGAAGACCTGTTCTAATAACTACAACCAAATGATGAATGAAGCATTACAACTGTTTCAGTCATCATCAAAACAAGTCAAACAGCTTTGTCGGCCTCGGTGGCGGCGGGGTAACGTCCTCGCCTGCCAACCCAAAGGTCGCGGGTTCGAATCCCGCCAGGGGAGGATTTTTCTCCTCCCAGGACATGGCTGTGTGTGTTGTCCTTAGTTACAAAGCCTGATGTAAAATGGTCCTCGAGGCTGTATTCAGGTTATTGATATAAATAAAAAAAAATAAATAAATAAAAGTGAGTAAAGCCTAAGTATTAGTACATCAGTCTGACCTTTATGTCAATACTACACGCTAGGACGTCAAGTACATAACTTAACCTCGGTTAGAAGCAAGACGTAAAGGTAAGTACAGAGGAAGTAAAGAGAGACATTCTTGAGAGTAAGGTCGACCTGATAGCAGATGACATCAGCATATTTTTGATACTACTTCCCTTCCTACTCCACGATTTGAATCAAGAAAACACTTCATTTAACATATATTTGGAGCCTGCTTGTTATGGCAATGAAACTTGGACGGCAACTGCGGTAGAACAAAGAAGGTTGAAGGCAATAGCAGTGTTGTATTATCAAAGAATGACGAAGATCAAATGGATGGAGTGACCCACCAATGAAGAAGAACTACAAAAGGTTAGACAGAAAATATTTTTATTGAAAACCCTCCGAAGTAAAGGAACAAACACATTGGAAACATTCTAAGACACATCAGCCTCTTGGCATATTCTGACATACAACACCCTCTAGCATGGAGAAAGGAATGGAATGCATTACTGAGGAATACGAAGTATGGAATACATTAAGCAAATGACGGAGTGCTTTAAAATAAAGAATTACGAAGGAATAAAACGATGAAATGAGAGGAGAGGAGTGGATATCTGCAGTAAACCAATCCTCAGATGAATAACGGCTAATATTGAATTCCTTTCTGACCAAATATCTTCCAGGTACAGCACAGCGTCATCACTTTGACACAATTATCCAGCATATCTTTGCATTTGCCCATTCCTTGGATCTAGATATGTACCAGGTGTCCCAACTTCAACTACGCATTGTACTTGATGACAGCATAATCAGATGAATCGAGGAGTAAGTACGCCAAAATTTATAGCGGAAAAGTGTATCTGTGTCCTCCAAAGTGATATATCTTCTTCATCTTTCCGGTTTCAGTCATCCTTTATTATGGCCATAGAGTTACCTGAACACAGAAACCTCTACAATCATTTTTCTCCGAGCCAATATTCCTTAAATAACGAGGTCCACTTTATTCATTCCTAAATCAGACATATTTTCTCCAACGACTCAGTAATCAACTCAAAGATTATTTATATCGGTCAGAGGGCAGAGCTCGCTCCGTACTAAACCTGTCGGCATGTGAAAATCACTGAGTTGGCAGAGGTCCATTCCCTTGGGCCACCTGCTGAAGCCTCCCACGTAGTTCTGGTATTCAAAAAATTTCACCGTTAGGATTTATATAGAGTCATTCAGAAGCCTCTCTTCATCATTCTTGACTTTCTTCGGCCAAATCGCAAATGGTGCCAAAAAACCTACCATTCCTCTTAACACTAGATGCATTATTCTCCTTTCTCACCTTATCCGTTGGGCCATATCATTGCGCAAGTTAAAGAACATGAGAAATGACACATTTTTGAGATTGCATTAATGCACATATTTTCTGCTTTTATGCAATCACATGATGCTGAATATATGCAAAGAAATTCAAGAAATATTAGGAACATTTTCATTCAAGAGAATACTTTAACACACCCTTTGAGGCCAAATGTAAATGCGCAATGAAAATATCACTATCACATATCGTCGATAACTACTGCTTTATATCTAATGACTCGGAAAGAAAGACGTTTAGGAGGTATTCTTTCAGAGGTGAGCTTCCTACATTAGATTCCCGAGTAATGGCGTTTAAAATGCTCTACCAACATTATTCTTTGCAACATCCATTCATGCCCTAATTTGTACGTCAATTAATTAAGAAACGTGAGTTATTTCAAGCCGGACAACATTTTCCAAATCGTTACATTCCCATCGTGAACCCGAGAAGGTAATTTAGTATTTTAATAGAGCCCGCTTGCCATTGATCATATCAATAGGCTTAGTGTGTAGAAAATTTAATCCCGGAGATGTCGGAAATTACACGGAGAAACATGACAGACTAATGATTTCCCATCCTTTTTTGCCTAGATTCCGTTGATTTTCGCACCAAAGATATAGATTATAAATTTTACTGGAAATATAAAAGAATGAACATAAATTTGGAAGCCATTATTTACTGATCGAAACTAAAATGAACCAGTCAAGGCTGATTTGTTACAGTATTCATTTTCGTAAGGAATAGATTTAAATGTTTTTACTTCTCATCAAGTTTTGGATTTACAGAAATTCACCTCACTCGTAGCTAAATGTCACAGATGAATTTTCACTGCGACTCAACTTGAGGAACTTGACTTATTCTGCCTTTACCTTGCCTGCCTTATTATTATTTTAAATCTTATTTTTATCCCTAAATCGCCTATGATCGATAATCTGGTTGGTTGCTGATAGTCAAGCATAGAGATAAAATCGTAGAAAGGTAACTTTTAGAAGAAAGTTAAATTTTTTCTTTAAAATAAATTAGAGCTACTGTGAATTTACTATAAATTTGAACAAAATGTAAAAAAGTCGCCGTCCTCCAGGCAGAAGATACCGGAAATTATCCACCCATGAATAACTTCTTGATGTATCACTCTACAGCATCCAGGTTTAAAGAATATTTTCTGAGCGAGCTTATCCTCTGATAATACCTGCGATATGTCACAAAATATTCGTTTAAAGTCGATTCCCATACTTGGAGATGGTTTCAACCTCAGCTATTAGGTTGTTTTCTACCGCAGGCCATGTTTCATCAACGAAGGCCATAAAGAATATCTGCTAAGATACCGTAGATCAAGAAGAATTACGCTGAATACTAAGGAATGGAGATTAATTTTAGATAAAGAATGGAAAGGCTTGCTTGAAGTTCATTGCAGCCTGATTGATAGTCACTGCCGATGACAGTCACTGTTTATTTTCACTATCACTATTTGGACACGAGACAATAAGCAGTATTTATTTCATTCATTCTGCAAGTGAGAGGCGTTAAGTATTAAATTAAAACAGCCGCAATCATAGATTTCAAGACATATCCGATTTCAGGAGATTTACCTTAATACTTGTCAAATTGAAAGTGAATATTCTAAAGAGACTGAGTTCATTCATATTATTTTCCCACATATTTAAACTTTAAACAGCATGTCATAAATAGATCCTAATAGAGGTAAAATCAGCCATATCTACTGCCAGTGAGCGCTAGAAAAACCCTACGAATATTGCTTCAGGAGATGCGAACGGACGAATCACCTTACACCAGCCTAAGACATGGACTGTTGAAAATCATGAATAAGACCAAAAGAGCTTTCTTTTGCGAATACAAAAGATAACGGATACATTATTCAGCTACGGTAGAAATAAGAATTAACTGAGAAGCTTTCCTCAGTTATTGGGAAATGCCGTTCATTTACTAAAGAGTAAGTACATATGCTAATGCGAAATCCTTAACAAGTTTTAGCAGCCGGGAATAATGTATAGGGATAATGGTTTGAACTCAGTAGTAGCTACAAATCGATGAAGTATCCGAAGGATTTTAGAGTTAAGTGAAAGGGAAAACCACAACTTGGAAATCGAAACGCAACCTTGTGCTCCCTTGAAAATTGGTCTGCAACAGGAAACGAGGAGGCGGATGTAGGCGGGCCTCTGCGTTAGAAAGAAGGGGTAGAAAAGACGAGAATAAGTTTTGAATACACCTCGATGACTTGTATGGCCCACGGCTGCATCTCTGCCATTCTGCCGCCTTAGCACAAACCCCCCAAAACCTAAGATGTTTTCATTCCCAGTAACATACATATGTGTTTAAAAAAAATTAAGATGAGGTTTCCATCGTGAGATCAAATTCCTTGACTATTCATCACACACTAAACTAACAAAACCAGGCCTAAGGGAAACACGCCTGTTTTCTTACTGTCATTTTCTACGGTCCAACGATTACGGTAGGTCTAGAAGGAGATGGAAATTATTCAACCTTTTCGCTTTGCTACCGCAGGCAACTAGCTCCACACGATATTTTTTTCCAACAGTTCGGCATACGCTCTACCTCTTTTTATCCAATCCATATCATATCCAATCCAATGTTCTCTCTATTCCCATTATTCCCTTACATGATATCCTACCCACTATCACGGCCTTGTCAACTACCCAGCGCCTTTCATTATCTGCTCCATCCAGCTTCACACCAACGACTTCCTTCCCTCAACCATCACACGCAGCACTTCCTATTTTGTCTTCTAGCTCGTACCTTCTCCATCCAACTAAAAAAATAACAACAAGATGACCACCAAGGGAAATTGTTTCCCCTTAGCTATTAGGTTTCACTTAAGTACACAATTTACAGCTTCCATGTCCTCGACTGTTTTGAAACCGCGCACCGTCTCTTGTTTGTAAATTAACGCTGGTTCCATCATTTCTCCCTCATTCCGAGTAAGTGAAAGGAAGCACAACTAGGCCCGAATTTTTGCAGGTCCAAGCGGCAGGGTGTTTTACTGCGGAGTTGTGGTGAAAGGGTAGTCTGTCCACTCTATTCTCGCACGCGAATGTCTTTCCATTCATGCCTTGGAAATATCAAAATTTCTTGTTCCCGAATTTCGAGAAATATTGATCGAAAAATCGGGATATTTGCTTCTTGAAAGCAATAATATATTTCATACAGAGCCGACGCTGCCCCATTTATCGTCGAGGGAAAAGAATAATAATTCAAGAAATCGCAAGGGTCCGCGATATATTTATGGACTTCTGACTCGTCATACTTCTTTTCGTGTCAGCCTTATATGGAAAGGTTTTCACCCCTTTGCAAGACTCAGCATGCCCTGATCACATAACCTGGTAGCTCTGCCTTAAGTAAGACTTTGCAAAGAATCAAAAGTTCAATTAAGTCTATACACTAGCCTGCGAGCCACACCGAAAAGTGTGTGGCATACGGGTTAGAACATAAGCAATGAAAAAGGGAGGGAACAGCTTTGAGGCACTTTAAATGGGGAACAGGATGAAGCAATTTTCGTAGCTATCGGTTCGCCAGCGTATTCCTTTTTTGTCCATTGAAGCCGATCTTGTCTGTTACTGTTATAGCCATTACAACAGGTGATCTATAAAAAATAAATAGAGAATATGAATTCGCGAATTCTCAATGGTTGGTTGGTTCTTTGGGGAGGTCATT
Organism: Pyrrhosoma nymphula; assembly: GCA_963573305.1. Taxonomy (NCBI): domain Eukaryota; kingdom Metazoa; phylum Arthropoda; class Insecta; order Odonata; family Coenagrionidae; genus Pyrrhosoma; species Pyrrhosoma nymphula. Next base: position 91,025,418 of record OY754330.1, read on the forward strand.
TGACAGCTGAAGTCATTAGCGCCAATTTGAGTAGGAGGACATGTTGGTAACGGGAGGGATATTTGAGGAATCAAAGAAGGTTGTAGAGAAACTCGACACCGACATTACCCTGCTCATTATGAAAAGCACTAAGGGGTCCACAGTTAAACGTCTCCTTTGACGGACGAAATACTACACTCGAAGATCCCTCCACAAGACAATCAAGTAAGGATCGGGATTCCACTGAAAAATCTCATCCCCCCACAGGATTCGAACCCGTGCCCTGGCGATAGGATAGGAATTCCTCAAGAATTCTCGGAAAATGCGATTTCCTCGTCTCGATGCCAGAAGGTTCCAAAATATCGGGGAACTAAAGCAACCCTTTCCTCCACGCTTCCGGATGTACCCCCCAGCAAATCCTCGTCACTTCCTCCCATCCGATACATCTCCCCCTCTCTGGCAACTCAAATTCCAGGCGACAAGCGGGCACAAGGACATGGCGCAACCTTTTTCCCCCCCAGGGCCCCTCGCGGACTCCAACCGAAAGGTTGAATGGAATAATTTTTGCTGAATGGAACGGGTGATGGAACATTTTTCTTCTGCGTCGTGATTTATTGCCCCAGACCTGCTCTGGTTTGCATATCTACAAAAGGAAGGGAAAAGCGCTTCCTTAAAATATATCCCGGGCATTTTCTGGAGAGAACAAGCCGAAAACAAACTAATGTTGGCAGGGATGAATCATCCGCCAAAGGTGCACCATTTCAAAATAGCCGATAGGAGGTATTTATTTAGATGAAAAGGGGTTCGGATAATGGGTATTACACACACGATTGAATTATACTTGGAAAATCCCTGATTCGAGCTCCACTAATAAACGAGCGTTATTAGGCGCCAGCCTTTTACCGGAAATGCAATAATTCAGGGTAGCTAGTTGAAAGGAATCAGCAGAAAAAGTACAAAAGCAGGATTGAATTAGACGCGAAAGGAAACTACGATTTTTAAAGCCGACGAAAACAATTTCACCAGACCTAGGCTCCCTAATAGCTCAGTGCCATAAGTGAGCAACATACGCTGCACAAAACATCAGCTCGACCGATTTTAAGCAGTTTTCAAACCGTAACGAAAACCCCACTTAATAAAAATAGAATTATTGTTTCCTTTTCTAGTATTGAAAAGTCTAAATCTGGAGGAATTTCATAGTTTACTATTAAATCGAAAAATATTATTTTCTCAGGGTTGCTACAAGATATAGGTTTTCTAATTTCCTGACTTTCCTGACTTTTACCTGACCAACATTTAGATTTTTACTGACTTTTGGAAACGCAACAAAGAGCTGAAGTCCGTAATTCTACATGAGAAGGGGGAAAAATATTGACAAAAATACACGACTAGGAGAGTATTTATTGTAATCTTTGGAAATCTTTTGGAAACGCAACAAAGAACCAAAGTCCGCAATTCTACATGAGAAGGGGGAAAATATTGACAAAAATGCATGACTAGGAGAGTATTTATTATAACCTTATAAACAAAAATTCAGGGAAAATTTCTCCAAAGTACAGGAGTTTAAGTAAGAAATTAAATTAAAACTCAAATAAAATGCCGTAAATTGCACATTGCAATATTGTATATCAACAATTAAACAATATGATTCATTACAGAATAATGTTCTGCACAAGAAAATGCATATTAACAAAAATAACCCTAATAAAATGTACTAAATGGCCCATAGGACTTCTGAAAAACAAAGACTTAAAACAATTTGGTTGACCTCAGGAACATATTTTGGTATAATAAAATGAACACTAACTAAGCTAAGGCAAATGAGCGAGTAATTGACCATGTAGCATAGTTGAACTTTTAGGGGATAACTGATAAAATAAGCCTTCTTCGGTTCAAATATTGTAAAGTAGCGGGATATTACACCCCATCCATCTACATATGTCACTATAAAAAATAAAATGCGACATACATGTACACCATATTGAAAAATGATGACTGACAATTAGTGATGAACTGCAGTACTACTGTCTTCTTTTCTAAGTTTTATTCCACAAATTGCTTAAGAGACGCTTCAGACATGCCTGAATTGAACTAGTAAGTTCCTTATATGTATTTCAATCTAAGTCTTTATACTTCATACTAGGCATGTTTGATAAGCATAAAAAGTAATTTTTCATTTGCACACTGCTTTTTTTTCCTTAAGAGGTCAATCGCTGGTGCCATTACCTTAATCAGAATAAAATGTTCTATAGGACAGCCAAAAAATCATAAGATGATTAAAGTCAGTCAAATAAAATGAATTAACGTAAAAAAATTGTAATTTAACCAGAGCCTGTCAAAGATTTTATTCTTTCATCTATGGCTTCGCAGTTCAGTTTGGCTTCTAACATCAGCTTTGCTCTTTTAGCCTTCAATTCCCTGACTTCACATCCAATTCTCATTGCATCTTTTCTTTTCTGCTCATTTCCCCTATCCTCTTTCGACCTCTACTTGAGTGCCTCTTCGTACTCTGAACACACGCTACGTACCCTCTAGATCATTTTATTATATATAGTATTATTCCCAATACTATCCGCCAGGTTGACCGCATCATATACCTGCCTCTGGTCAACTAGCGACACATCCAATTGATTTTCAACAACAATTTCTCGGTTAATTGAAAATCCACGCTCAACAGATGCATTACCATGGCTAATTATCAAAATCATGCAGATAAAAGCACCCATCAAATCAGAAAAATTCTGACTTTTTAGTATGTGCCATTGGTGATCTACACGGGTCATGCCACGGTCATAATCCTTCATACACCGCACGACATTGGGCTTCTCTATTAGACTTTTAAATTCAGCAACAATCTTGTCACAAGCTTCAGCTGAGATCCAATTATTCCTCTGGAGCAAACTAAGGCAAATACAGATACGACCATTAGCTGCGTCCGAGGACTGAGCAATCACATCGGGATCACCAAAAGTAATCACCTTGCACGGTTTGTATTTTAGCGGGGACTTCTCTAAAAGCTTGGCAGTCATTGCCTTCACAAAAGCAACACATTCTTCTTTAAATTTTAACATGTCCTTTGGCACACTGGTGTTATTCAATGCCTCTTTCACAGAAAAACTAAGAACGAGGAGGGGATAGCGTTGAGTTGAGCGAAACGCGGATGCCAAGGCCATAGATACTATGTATCTTAACCTTTGCAGACATCAGGGATACTACATTGTATGAAGACTCCTTGGCAAACACACAAGTAGCGCTGGCTCTTGTTGCGAGGTTGCGAGCATTGAGCGGCAGAAATAGAAACTAACGCAGCGCTACTTCCGCGGCGCAGCTGACAGCCAGCAACATTTGTGTTGCAATATCTGAGTATATAAGGTGCATTGGCCGCCAGTATTTTTAAATTTACTGACTACGCATCGAATTTCCCTGATTTCCTGACTTTTCCCTGACTTTACTGACCTTTAGCAACCGTGTTTAAGGAACATATTTATGAGAGTTTTGAATTTTATTCGGGACTATCAATTAAAAAGTATTCACTATATTTTTAAATTATTTTCGAATGCACAGGTCAAAAAAATGATAAAAGCACGAGATATTTCACTCTGCAACAATACTTTGAACTTTTAAAAACACGAACTGATAATAAATATCCTGAGAAAAATTTCAAAGAGATCTTTGGTTAGTACTCACGCATAAGAGAGAAGCCAAATGCAACTCTGCACAACAATTTTTATAGAAACATTTTATGCTTTGATTGAAATTGAACCCCAATTTCAGATATGTTTGACAGTGATGATAGCCAACCAGACTTGTAGAGTTAAGTTTAACAATGTAAATGGTGATGTATTACTCATTAATGTATGAACTAGAAAAATACAGACCGCATGCGGCGACATATTTCCACACGTATAATAGTCTAAAGATAATATCGCTGATTCAAACACGAAATAGCATTCAACTCGACAGCACAAAAACTCTTTAACGCATTAACCTTCTATTGATAGGGCTTTTACTTGCTATTGGCTTTCTATTGCAATTTGTTTAATGATTCAGCGCCAAATTAACGCTGAAAATTGGGGAAAAATATAATGCAAACAATGAGGGCAAGTAGGTGAAACCTTCATTTGGAATCGCACTACTCTTGTAGGCATGCGCTCAAAAATGCTATTAGGAGAGGCCCCTATATACACTGTCCTGCTCTCTATTCATACTTGTCATACATATGCACTATAATGTACTAAATATTGGAATTTATATCAATTCCAAAAACAGGTAGCTCATAATATCAAATTTAGACTTAAAATCTTGGTAAGATATACCACGCAGAATAATGCTGGAAAATCACCAGGCTCGATACACAAGATAGATGTGTGTAGCGGACGGAAAAGGAGACCAGGACGCGTATACGAAAACATATACATATTTACCCGGGAAAGCCGGCGAGAAGAAGTAAGGGGCTCTTGAGCACAGAAATTCATGGGAAGTGAGTGGAAAATTGGATGGAGAACGGAGTGCGATTGGACATCGTGTGAGTAGCTGCTGTTGCTGCCACTCGGAGGCGCTCCGCTACGGATTTGACAACCCCCGAGGACGAGAAAGAGAGGACACAGGCGCTCACTGAGTGTGTAGGTGTATATACACACGCATGGGTCCTCGTGTGTGGGAGTGCGTATATGTGTGTGAGAGAGAGCTTCTTTCCTTATGCGCCAGAGATTGTTTGTGTGTTTGAGCGCGCAGTCTGTATGTTTGGGCGACTGTGTGACACATCTCCGGAGAGGGAATGACATATCTCTGCCTCCACTTCCCCTCTCCACCCCCTGCCACTCCATCCACTTCCTCTCCTTCCCCGCCCTCTCGCCCTAAACAGAACAGCCAACCGTTTTAGTATTTCCATGCATATTCTCATTTTTACGCATCATCTACTGTACAGGAGGAATTTTATATATGTCCGTAATTTTGGCTCTTCACCCTATCGCTAAAAGCATCAACCCGTTGCAGATTTATCGACACATGTACACCAACGCCGTTTACAAGCGGCTTAAAATTTGGCGTGCAAGAAAACGAATGACGAGATAACACGGCAATGTGGCTAATATCCTATGGAATTCCTTTGAAACATAGGCCTTCAACCTAAATGAAAATTTTATTTTTACTTCTCCGCCTTGAAAAAAAACTACCTCATTTTGCCGTAGTGTTCTGTACATAAGAACTACGGTAATAATATCGGCGGAATCCCATTAAAAATTTTCATACAAACGGCGAAACATTAGGAGTTCGTATGTGTGCCTATATCTTTTGAGAGTGCATCAAATGTTTTTTAGTTAATCCAGTGCTTAAATAAATAGTTTCCCGCGGACAAATGGCGTGAGCGTGGCTGGCAATGAGACGAAGGGTCGAGATAAGCTTTCGCCCAGTGGTCGAGGAAGGGGTTCGGCGTCTCAGTGAATTGGGTCACAAGACGGACGAAAAGTGTGATCCTCGCCAAGAGAGAGTGAGCTCCGCAAGGAGTATTAGATGAAATTTCATTGCACTCGTAATAGGGGAAGCATTTCCCATCTCAAGACTCCACCGCTAAAGGGTTCAAATTTAATCTTCTTACCCTAATGATATTGTACAGTACAACACCAAGGGAGCTGCTCCTATGCCTCTTTGGAGCTACATTATGGCTAAATAATAGAAAGAGATAATGATAACACAATAGAGAACGCAAAAAGAGCGGTCATCAATAGTTCAAAGCGATAGGAATAAACGCTCAATGCTCATTGATCTGTTAAATACGTGGAAATAACAAAGTACAACCTATAGCACCACATGTGGACTTGAGAAATAAGTTATCATGTGAAACGTCACACTTTAACTCAATAATGTCACTAACCTTTTCTTTCACTGGAGATGCTCCACTACGGGAAATTTTACGTAGCCCTACTAAATATAATAATAGCAATCGTTATTATTATATTTAGTAGAACTACCAACAAAAAGATCTATTTATCTTTGTTGCCCTGACTACACATGTGATTACACGGTATTGTACCCCACAAACAAATTAATAAACACTTCACTACAATAACACATATAAATCATTCCTCACCAACACAGATTAACTTCCTTGATTATGCTTTTCACTCATGAATCAATCACTTGCGCAACAAAAAAACACTCAATACGGGCATAACACAACATAAATCAAATCCTTTACAATATCGGGATAATTGGTCCCTTCCAAATATCTCGCTTCAGGTGTCGTAAGTTGTATGGTCTCGTCTTTATCCCCGATACCACATCCAACGCTTGGTTCCTTCCTTTACCGCATCTCTCTAGCGGTATAACCTCGGCTTCTCCTGGCTCGCCCCAACGCTTGGTTTCTTCCACTCCCGCGTCTCTCTAGCGGTAATAACCTAGGCTTCTCCCGGCTGCTCACGTCAAGGCTCAAACTTCCGGATCTCACTTCTCACCTTTCACAATATTATTGACTCCCTCTGTCTTTATTTCGCACCAATTATGTAGGTAACCTTCTTTAACCGTATGGGCTTAGCTGGGACCGCGTTCGATCGTGAACATCGTACAGCATTAATGTGAGTCCACTCTCCAGCATTAGGACGTGCAGCACATTGGTTTTTGAGACAGCCCCGACGGTTAACGTATTGTCCCTGGAGCGACTCTTGCGATAGTAGCTAAGCGATAGTAGCTGAGCGACAGTAGCTCAGCGATAGTAGCTAACCACGTCATTGCCGCTGAAGCGATTGTTCTAGAGCGATTCTGGTTCATTTGCTTGCTGGCTTGCGAGTGAAGTGGTACCATGAGTTGAGGAAGAAGAAGTTGTTTTTGAAATACCTTTGGAATACCTTTGGGTCGCTCCGCGACTGCGACTGAGCCTGCCCTCAGACCAGACTCGCTACTGTCGCCAACTACAACCGCTAGCCGCGCCAGTCGCAGTCGCGTCAAGGACAATGGTCCCATTTGAAACAACGAAGTGCTGAGCTACTGTCGTTCAGCTACTATCGCTCAGCTACTATCGCAAGAGTCGCTCCAGGGACAATGCACCTTATAGCAGATCGCTGATCCATTGTCGTCCTTATAGAAGCTTCGCTACTGACTTACTTTCGTTTATCTGGAATGTTCTACAAACTAGCGTAGTTCAGGTTCTTACCTATTGTTGTTATTTTCACGTGGTCGTTAAATCCCGCCACGTGGTATTCAATATAGAGGAATGCGCAATATTGTAACTCTTTGAATATGAATAAATGGGTCTGAAATTGAAATATTGGCGTTCTAATTATGCAAAATTAATATAAAAGAATAATCTGCGTCACCTTCTGTACAATTTGGCTGCTGGGGTTTCAAAAATATACATAAATATTTTCTACGTGCGATTTTGCTTATATGTGAGTACGAGTACGTTACACATGGGACATCAATACCTTTCATGACTACATCCTCCTCAGCTTACATACACTACTTTTGGCAACGAAATTAACTAACGGACGATTGTTTGACTGAATCAATAATAACGTTGTAATTTTCACAGTGGTTTAATTTGCAGACAACCGGTTTCATTGCATAGGCGACATCCTCAGACACATTTTCAAGTCAGGCATTTGAAGTCAGGTACTTGAAATTTACCTGAGGATGTCGCCTATGCGATGAAACTGGTCGTCTACAAATAAAACATTTGTGACATTGAAAAGTTATCATTGATTCAGTCATAATATATTTTCACCAAGTCACGCCTTATCGAGTGTCGAGTTCGAGTTCAAGACGATTGTTTCAATACTAATTCCGTTCTTTTCATTTCCGAAGGCCAGATTTCATAATGCCTGGCTAACGTTTACCGTTAGATGGCGATGGGCTGATTGTGATGATTGGTTTATTACATAAAATCAAGCAGCCGGTTAGTTGATTTAAGCGCTTTACTTGAAAGAACGTATTAGCTTTGGTTTCCATAACAAGAAATTATTCCATTAGAGATCGTAAAACCGGGCGTAATTGTTTAATTTAAAATACTCAACTAAATTACAGCCCAAAATAAGGATTATCAGAATTTTATAAGAGAATATGCATTCAATTAACTTTTACATTAAATTAACTTGCAGGACATTTTTGTGGATAGGCTTGAATCCGGTTTTGGCTTTCAGCAATGACTTTGGTAGTAGCCATCATACCTTAAAAGTAGAGTGATAAAGTGTTATAAAAGAATTTAAACATAAACAACTACACGATAGTTAAATGTTCATCGTGGTATTAAGAGGAAATGCATCGACAACATTCCTCTTTATTTTTGACAAAATTCCTTATTTTTGCAGCAAGAAAGTTGGCAGCCCTGCTTCCACATCCTCCCCTCGTTCTTTCGCTGCGTTCCCAAAGTTCCCTCTCGCCATCCCTCTTGCTTCGTTCATTTCCTGCCCCTCTGTAGAACGACAATTTTACTTTCTCCTTTAATGGTATCACCTCACTAAGGGATTGGGAGATTAAAATCTCTCCCGAAATGAACCCGAATGGGCCATGATTGAGGGTCGTGAAAGAGGTTAGTAGTTATGTGAGTGATGGGTGCTCCTGGCAACCTATAATGCCGGCAGAACGACTCAATTCCGCGTCAACCTTGCAAATGAAATCATTCAATTTTTTGGAAGACATTATCGAGACAAGAATACGCGGAAATGCCTACGTGACAAACGAGATCCTGTGCTTCATGAATGGCGGTTCGAAAACGAAAAAGCCGATAGCGGCAGCCAGGGTGGTAACGCACCGGCCTGACACCCAAAAGTCGCGAGTTCAAACTACCCCTCAGATATGTGTATACTGCTTTCGTTAAATTTAACGTTTTTGGTCACAGCGTGTGATACTTCTTAGCAGTTGATTGCATCTGAAAACGCGAGTGTATCACTGCTCTGAAGAAAAAAAATTTCAATTGGTTATTTAGGGAGGTGACCGACAACTGAGGTCATTTGCGCCATTGAGGACTGGTGTGTAAGGATCATTGGAAAATGGAGGAAGGGTGGAGAGAAACCCGGCGTGGCTGTTAGTCTGATATTAACGGAAGGCCCAAAGGGGGCCACAGTTTTACGTCCCATCCGACGGATGGAGTTCTGCAAGCGAAATGCTCTCCACATGGCATCAAAGCAGAGATCAGGATTCCACTGAAAAATCTTCGCCACCGGCGGCAATTTTTACAATATTATCTTCCAACTTACTTGGTTGGTAAGTGAAAAATTAATACCATTATGCAAAAGAGTTGAGCAGCAAACATCATAGCGCATTATAATTAATGAAAATAATGCTTAACATTCCAACAACAGAAGGATGGAGAACTTTACATGTAATAACTTAATGAATCATTCCTTCCCACGAAAAGATGGCGGACACAAAACAAGACATGTTTTCTTCAACTCATGCACGCATCCCACGCTCGTCTGTAAGCTTTCGGCTTCGACTGAATCTATCATGAATGCAAAGCGAAAGGAATAATTGAAGCAAATATTAATTGTAAGGCCAACGGGCAGCGGTAGCACCAATGGTAAATTTGCAAGCGGGCAACAGACAGAACTCTGCTCAGAACAGGCGCACTTGGTGGAGTGAAAGGCTCACCGATAAAGAAGATCAGGTGCATCCCAGTTCGAATTCCAGCACTCTATTGCCTGCTTCATTTTCCACACCCAAAGAGAAGGCTAATCATCGATGGAGGGATAGTCGGAGGCGTTGGACATTGTCATTGAGGCACCGACTCTCTCTCTCTCTCTCTCTCTCTCACGTCCACTGTAGACGTAATACCTGCTTGAGAAGAGATAAGCAAGATTTACAGCATGAAACCTTTATTAAGATAAAACGTAATACAGGTTATAATTACACCATAAATATTTAGTGATGAAACAAATATTAGAAAATTTCGGACCTTATTCATTACTTATGAATAATTTAAAAGGAAAGTGACAACCAGATTGTTTATTGATAATTTGCAACCTGGAAAACAGGATAAACAAATCACGATGGTCAAGAACTGAACTCAATTATTAATTGTCGCAATCATGTATTTAGCTAATAAAACGTGAATCAAGTCGCAAACGTCTTTCAAAATCCATGCACACAATGAAAACAGCACGAAAGGAAAGTCATCGAGATTTATCAAAATATATTGAACACTCTGCTTATAGCTACTAGCTCTCACAACAGAGTAGTTTCCTCCATCAAAGAAAAAGAAATTCATTACCTGCGACTCGTTGCCCAGCATAAGTTTATTCATTATACGGAAATAATTTTGATTAAGAAACTGCAGTTTACAAGAAAATTAAGTGCAAATTTGAAGCTAATTTGAAAAAGCCCAGAAATGGCAGAACTGTGCGGTAGCTATGTAGTAACTATGACGTCATAGGTACTTATTTTACATTGCGAGGCATAGGGAGTTTTCGTAACATAAACTTACAATTGGGTTTCAGAGTCCGTCAGCTCTGGTAACCGTGTAATGATTACCTATGAAAATTCACAAAGCTGGGAAAGTCTCCTCCGTTTTACATAGTATTAACAGTCGTTTTCTAACAACCTACGCTACCTCCTGTAGTCTTCGGCTACCGCGAAGCCCTGCTGTTCTCTAGTATATCGCGTTGATCGCGTTCGCGTCATGCGCAGTAAGATGAATAACGAAATCCGTATATCTTTGACTTCGTGTTCTGCCTCGTTCCAACGTGTTTCCTTGCGTTTTGCTCACTCTCGATTTTACCTTCTCTTAAAATTAATACCTTCTCTTTAGATCAAGATCCGTTTTATTTTAGAAAATGAAATACGCATGTGAACACTAACTTTAAAATGGTCTGAGCAGCAATAGAAGCCAGCGTTTCTGTTGATGGAGAGGTACTCTCTCCTGGCAGCTTTAAACCACAAAATCCTCTTTTTTCGTTCAATGGTACCGCGACGTATGTTTTCTTGCTGTCACTGATTGTTGTTTTATGACAAAGCGTCACAAAGCAATACTTATAAGTTTGATTTCTGCTCGGAAGCATGCTACCATCAGTCATAGGGGCATATGCTGCGAATCAGCTGTCGCAGGGAATCGCGGGTTTAAGGCCCATCTATGGAGAAGGTTTATTACGCATATCTAATGAGTACTCGCACATAGTGTGCTTCGAGAATTTGACATCCCTTGTGGAGAAGAGCCTCAGCCTTTTTGCTTCGTTTCATGTTCTAGTAATGACGCCTTGAAAAAGCTTCCATACGTTTCGTAGAATACAGTGTTGTAACTTTCATACTATTAATGCTCTTAATACACTCCGCATTGGCAAAGCAGAAAACTATAGCGAAAATACGACTCATCATGAAACGGAATGGGATAGCAAGTTCGGGAAATATTTGTAATTGAATGTGGGCTAAATGATTTATCTACGTTCATTCCATACCAACTTCACTTTGAAAAAATCGAAGCCTTGCAGAATTAAGTTTTATAAACATTAAAATACGATTCTTATATCTCGTAACGAAATAATAAATGCATTTAGTTTGAAGAGCGTTCCTCCGATACTCGTTCATATCAGGTTCATATACTTTCACGGAATGTGTGATCGTCTGCAGCTTACAGCTGTTAGCGACGTTCTATTACCTATAGGCAGGGAGAGGAGTCACATCATTACGTCAAACGTAGATTTACCCGGCATGCAATAGTACGCCGTCGCGTTTTCGCGCCGTTGCAAATTTTCACTTTTTAATTAATCAGGAAAAACACTTGACGTCATTTGTTAATGGAACGGCTTGAAGTACGTACTCCAGGGGTTATAAACTTTCGATTAAAACAATTAAAAAAATAGTAAACTACCCAATTGATTTAAAAAGGCATTAATAAATGGTTATTCGCAATTACGTAATATTCAGTGTTAAAAATAAATTGCTAACGGATTTCATAGATATTTATTTATATACAATATTTCGTCACTAGGGTGACTATACACAGAAGAAACACATAAAAAGACGCTCACAAGGACAATATACAAAATAAGTGGTGCCAACAGGTATGACACGTGGAAAGGAAACAAAAAAAAAGAGCACTCACAAAAACTTTGAATTTTCAACCAGCAATGGTCTGGTCTTCTTCAGCAGTTGAGTGTATCTGCGAGGAAAGGAAGGGTTAGACAGGGCGAAGAAAATAAGGTGGAGGAGAGAGAGGGGGGGAAAGGGGGAGAGTAGTAGTAGTAGACTCAACCTCGTTACCACATTCTTACTTGATATAAATGAACAATATCCTATGAAAAATTAATGAAAAATGAACAAAATCCTCCGTGATTTATACCCAATATTAAATAATAATACTTCCACTTCTTACCCTCATGTCCCACAGTATCTTTTAAGCGTCTCGCAAACCCACGTGATATCTTAAAATGCTTGTGTGAGTTTGTGTCTTTTTCTTTTATTGTGTCTATCGTGCTCGTCTCTACTTAGGTGATTACATAATTGAAAAAGTAGTAAGTTAATTTGATCAAAAAGCGGATAAAAGACGAAATCAGTTTACATCAAAATCGGTCGCCAAGACAAACCCTGTTGCAAATGCAAAAAATGTTTTCAATGCAAAGAAAGAGGCAAAGAATGAGGAGCAAAGAAAAAATCAGGGCAGACCAACGAATCGACTTAAAAACTGTTTTAAAATACACAGAATCCTCCCTTCATCCGTCTCGTGCCTATCTCGCATTAATTTAGTGTATTCAAATGCGAATGCTGTTACCTTTATTAGAGTCGGGGAGGATTCAATGCACCTAAAGAGACGCTAATTCGCGGGAGTACGGTCTGGGCATCACATCCAAGAAATATATCCCACTGGCCAGAAATCCACCTTCCCGTAGACCTTCAATCACTCAGAGACCTCTACTGAGGCCTCATGCTTTGAACGTGAAGCCGCATCAATTACCACGTGATAGAACGCCAAGCTCAATATTGAAGTCATTATCGCCGCGCAATAGCAAATTGTAGTCGTTAAGCGAAAAACGAGCAAAAATCAAATGAGGGGACGAAATATCATTTCCAATTACCATCCGCCTACATGACACTAAGATACGAACCCTTTCACCTTCAGAGGAAGCCGTTTGACCTTAATTTCAATAAATACACAAGCCGATGGCTATTAGATGAATGACATCCAGGAATTGGTGTAGTTTAATTCATAGGTATTTCTGTAGAGGATGATGGAAGAAAGTATTTACTACCAAAACTCACAATGATGAGCCTAAAAAGCACAGTCGACAAACTCGATAAAGAGCACAAAGGATTAGATATTAAGTATTCATAATTCGTCCACAGATTCCTTAGTTTTTTGTTGCTAGTCCGTAAGTACAACGAAATCGATTACTGATGTAATTTTAGTCACAGAGACGGAACAGATATAGAATCAAAATAACGAGGTTTAACACGTTTTATAATCAAAATAGATCAAACCTCACTATTAAATAATTTCCAAATGTTCACTCTTTTGAATTAGGTTTCGAGTTACTTCACGATATTTATAAGCATATATCTGCCATTATCTTAACCCACAGGATCCGCAACGACCAATCATTAATTTACTATTGTCATTACCAATATACGATAACATTTAAGTCAGAATGCTCGATGACTTCTGATTTCATAATTGGTGAAAAAGAAAGGAAAATTAACCTGCATAGGGAAGTGGGTTCACATCGCCGTCTCGATATAATTTAGTTAGTAATTAAAATTGATTAGCAAAAATAAGAGTAAGATACCCAGTCGTAATTGGCCATTATTCTTGGTTCAATTATCTGGGATTAAATTCGATTCATTGAATTCAAATGCAACTTAGTGGATTTTTAAGTACCGGGAGTGAATTCAATTACAGCGAAATAATTGACTCTACACCGTGCTCCGAGTTTCTACCGATAACAATGCCTAGGCCAGAAAACAATGGCTCCTGAGCTCAAAATTGAAAAAAGCGATAAAGCAGCATTCGCCAATGCAGTCTGCGCCTTATCTCAACCCGATTTTCTCCTCCAGCAGTTAATGAAAGAAGCCTTAAAATTCGTGAAAAAATGGATTTCAGCATTAAAATCTTCCTTAGACTAAATCGGCCCTTACAAAAATGGCCTAGAGTATTGTACAGCCGTAGCCGAGTTAGGTATGGCTATTACAGACAGATAATTACATCAATGTTAAAGCTGTGAACACTATCCAGAGAAAAATGCATAACTCGGGATTTAGAAAAAATTACCTTATTTATTGTAAAATAATGCCAGACCTAAGAGCTAATAGCATATAATTACTTTGAAAAAAACTTGCGTAATAAAACATGATTATTAATATTCATCACCGGTAGTTTCTATTTAGCAAGAACAGTGTTCAAGAGATACCAATAAGGAGTTCCATTATTGGCTTCAGGGGCGAAAAAAAGAGAAGTTTAATTCTACAAAGCGTTTATATATAAATCGCTTTTAAAGTAAAGGTTTATTATAACAGCGCTCAATATTCTCATTCGAGGGATCAAGTTTTTGTTCTTGCTCCTCGGTGTCAAGGGATTTTAGCTCTAGTACCACATTGAAGCAATCAAAGATTCTCAGCAGCTGGCTAAGGAGGTGCTCTAAACAACAAATAAACCGGAAATCTCATGAGTTCAATGTACACAACCCAAGTAAGTAAGAGAACGAAAGGATATTCAGAGCAAAAGTTCAACAAGGAGTACCGATCGATCAACTGAAATGGATGCACCGTAAGGTAGTCTCACCGATGCAGAAAGCACTTGAGCTCTCATTTCATCAACTTGCCTTTCTGTCACGTGCCCACAAACCTTCATCGTTTTCACGAGACCTCTGTTTCCTCTCATAAATTTAGCGTAGCACAGCTTTCCGGGTTTTCTCTCCGGATTAATGGGCAACTTTTCTAATGGTAAAACTTTTCAAGTCTCATCGTCTTCAATGTATTTTATAAAATATTAAAGTCGCAAAATAAAAACCCTACCCTAAAGTTCCCACTGTTCCCATGCCATTTATGATTTGGCCCAACAATCTTTTCTAGGGTCAATCTTGGTTCCTCAACGATATTTCTCGGTGATCATACCAAGCCCGATAAATTCCTCGAATCTAAAACCCTTTATATGAAAATAACTAAATCGTTTGAGCAGTTTTGGAGATACATTTTACATGCATACATACTATAACTACTACTATTAGATTATATAGGATTTTATGCATTAGGTGTTGAATCATTTTACTTTTAATTATAACGTTGTAATAATATACGAATAATATAATTTCTAAGGTAAAATCGAATAAATACTAGTATAGCGGTTGAAAAAGAACTTTCAACCGCCCAAGTACACAACAAAGACAATTACCGAGACGAAAAATGAGGCTTAGTCTCAATGAAGAATAATCAGAGGATTCAAGAAAATTCTGAGTCATAACGGCTCAGATGATGTCATTTGTAAAGGGGTTCATAATCGTCTTTTCAAAGGAAAAAATACTAGTTTCATTAAAAATTGGTCGAAGCGTAACTTTGCCTCGGAAATGAAGGGTATTAACGGAGCTAAGCGATTAGATTCTATTGATGCCTATTCCCATGAGAATACACTTTTAATCAAAAGAATGCTCAGCAGTGGGCAGAGGATATTTAATATCTAAGAGAATTTTTGAAAGCAATTCTCAAGGAATATCACAAGAAGACAGATTGGAAAGCCACAACAGTGCTAATATCGACTCAATCTCGACTTTCTTGGTCTGATCAAGTTTCATAGTCAAGCATTTTCAAAGTAAATTTTATGCGATAAATAGTAACTGAATCAACTTATCTAATGAATTTATCTTCCAAGAAGCGAAAGATCTTAGTTGAAACCACTTTCTTAAAACTAGCTGTTACATTGCACCCGAACAGCAACTGCGTTCGTTTAAAAAAAAGATTTTAGTACGTTAATTATTGGAATTAAACTTTTATGGCAAACTATTTCATGATAATGAGTTATTTTCTATAAAAAAATAACTAAGTTGAATACGGCAGAGCATGAGAAAACCAAAATTGTAATTAACGTTTGAAGCACAAAAAGTGCTCAATAGATAATGAGTCGAGCAGCTCTCGTGAATGGGTTCACATGAGATTTAAAATTTGTTTCACTTGGATTCAAAAATTATTTTTCTGGTATTTTTTCGTAATTACATCCTCTATTCCACTTTGGGATTGCGTCCTTGAGCACCACTCGAATTGTTCCGAGGAGAGAGCAGAATATGAATTAAATTTGTATCTTTTGTCATGGCCTGGGCAATTCCTAATTGAAAGTACGTACATCCATTCGTAGAAACAGTTCTTCAAAATTTGGCAGATGATCGTGACCTACTTGGACACCAGCCAATAGGGTCTGCCTTAAAATTCTGAATATTTTTCCGTCAACGTAAATTTATCAAAGGGACATACCATTCATACAATGTGAAAGGGGTAAATTATGAACTGCGGTACGGAATAACAAGCAATTATACACTGACTACAAATGGAAAATCAAAAAATACGTTCAATGGTTTTTAGAATGATGGGGGAGGTGACATACGATTATGTTGTACTAAAGGGGAGTGTTTTCATGTCTCTAAAACTATCCTGAGAACGATCACTGTGCTGTTTTTCTCTATTAAAATGATTTTACCATTGGATAATTCTTGTCCAGAAAGCCACGCATACTGAGACCCCTTTACTTACGTTAATGAACTTTGCTCACTCGTCCAGTACGCATGAAGCTCAAATTGTGTACATTATGGACAGATTGTGTCTTATTTCCGCAGATGTTTTTCCGTACGTTGATATAGTTATGCTTCAATGGTTTCATATTTCAATGCTGTAAATGTGAGCATTAAAAGTTGTTTTTCAACCCCCCTAGGGATTTTTATTTAGCAATTTTTCTCAGAGTAATATTAGTTCCCAAAAGAAAGCTTTCGCGGTTTCTTTAGGGAAGTTTCTTTAGAACTCTCATAACTCTCACTCGTTTCCACAGAACTCACCCGGTTGAAACCCTTAAAGGAACTACTGATTTGAGTAGATATTTTCAAAATCACCAAATGACTATTCAGGGTTTCCATCTAACTTCAACTAAAATATCAGCTTGATGTTTTTGGATGACCAAAAATTAATAAGTACGTTTTTTATGATTAAATACATTTAGAACAGCGACAATGACCTTAAGCTTTTATGTTCAATGACATTTTGTTTTACAAAATTGTCATAAATGAACGGTGCCGAAAATTTATTTAAGCACGAGAATTAAATAAATCGAGATGGATCTAAATGTATCAGTAAAGAAAGCCATGTCTGGCTATTTTAAGTCAGAGTAAGCAAAGCGTCCAAAAAAATTCGCAATCAGTTGATACTAGAAGAATTCTAAATAATCGCTCTAAAAATGTATTATTTCTCAACACTGGGCTCATTATATATTAATCGAATGCCTTTGTAAATATTTCAGTACCCTCTTAATTACAGAAGAAAAACGTTTTGCTCCGGTGAAGCCGAATGGAGCTTACGATTACATTCACTGAATGCACAACCCATTCAATCCCATTAGAACGCTGTTATTACCGCGCTTTGGCACTTGAGTGTATCTCAGTCTCATTTAACAATCAATAAATGATCAATATAGGCGTCACAGAATACAAATACTTCAGGCATTTGACTTATTTTCCCACTTCAACTATTAGAGGAAGAAGCAACTCGATAATATCGGATCAAAAGTCATTATTAAAATTATGGGCTTAAAATCAGAATTTAATTTTCCGTGTATATTAATGATCCCGATAGGGTAAGCGCATCACAATACTAATAACTTTGTGAAACCATACGAAAATTTAATTAATTCATCAAAAGCATTGATTTAAGAAATTGAGCAACTTACGAAAACAGAGAGCTAAGGAATATTATTAAGGTCTTACCAAAATTGCTCCCATCATTAAGAACCACATATATAGCATACATTAATGAAACTAATAGGTATAAGATGTAAAGAAAATAGTAGAGGACAGAAGCCTGAATAGGACCTAAAATTCGAACTATGCCGTATATGTAATCCTACTCTAATGCGCAAGTATGCTAATTGTATGGGACAAACAATCGGAGCACCACGAAGGAACACATTTCATAGTTGTAATTACAGTGAAATATATTCTCTAGCCTCACCAAATTCCATTTTCACTTGTGCACAAGAACGGAAACTCAGGGGTTGTTATCCCGTTCCTCCAATGAAGGGGTAGGAAATTAGGAAAAGAGATCATCACCGACACGGGTAATCCTACTGCAAAAATCCATCCACGGAAAGTCACTCCCTGTTACTCCCTTAACCCCCCCACCTTTGACCCCATATACCCTTTAAAAGCTTGGTGCTGACCGCCGCAGTTAGAAGGGCCTCCAATTAGTGAGCACTATCTCACGGTGCTGTGACTCAAATTGCGAGATCGAAGGAGAATGAGAGAAGAGGAACTTGCACAGGGAGAGGGAGGGAAAAGAAAGAAGGCATGAGGAGAAGGATCCCTGCGCAGAAACGTAGAGAATGAAGCTTCGGGAGCCCCTTAAATCGCATCCACGGAATTAATACCACTATCGGATGGTGTGTCCTCTTGACTGCAGATGAGCCAGGCAATGGTTATAATCAGGGACGACGAAAGATATAGGGGGAATAAAGTGGAAAGAGAAGGAAGAGCTCAGGATTAATGG
Organism: Pyrrhosoma nymphula; assembly: GCA_963573305.1. NCBI lineage: Eukaryota > Metazoa > Arthropoda > Insecta > Odonata > Coenagrionidae > Pyrrhosoma > Pyrrhosoma nymphula. The sequence goes on from OY754330.1 coordinate 91,044,048, forward strand.
CAGGGAATGTCGCCGTCAGTTTTTTAAAGCCTTTTGATACCCCGGAACACGCGAGTGTGTGCGTGCAAGGGGTCCGAGGGTCGATGCCATCGGGGGGACGACAAGGATTACGCGAATTAACTGCATAGAGGCGACTCCTTAATTGGATGCTTTTCGGGTCGTGGGAAGATTGCTACCCTACATCTAGGATTACGCTACGCCATCCCTCTTCATATATGAAAAAATAAAATTCATAGGGTCATTATCAGGTGAGCGTAGAAAAAATGGAATATGGAGAAGGCGAAAGACATGGTCATGATTACGGGTTCGGATTTCGGCAACGCAACAGATAAATACCGAATAATGGAAAGGTAAACGGGTATATGTTTTGTGTGCTGACTCTTGAGTACTTGTCTTGATTTGTTTGAGTACAGGCTTTTGATTCCAAGGTTCCAGTTTCGAATTCCAACAGTGGCGGAGATTTTTCAGCTGAACCCTGATCCCATATTAGATGATGTGTGGAGAAAATTTCAAAAGTAGGACTCCGTCCGACGGATGAGACGTCAAACCGTGGACCCCTTGGCGTCTTCAGCTGAGAGTACGCTTATATCGACACCGAGTTTCTCTCCGCCCTTCCTCTATTCCCTAATTAATCTTTGCAATGCTAACCGGCCCGCCCCTCATAAGTGGCGTATATCATTCATCATCAGCAGTCACCAATCAAAAGATTGGTTTGCCGCAGCTCTCCACTCCACTCTCCTATCAGCCAATCGCTTCATTCCCACGTAGTCCTTCACTTTGACGTCCATCATTATTAGCCTGATGCATTCCATTCTTGGTCTTCATCTGTAATTATTCCCATTAAATTCCCCTTTCATAGTTATTTTCAATAGCTATTGTGTCGCAAAATGTGCCGAATGAGTTCGTCTCTTCTTCTTCCCCGAGTGTTCATTATACCACTTTTCTCTCCAACTTTTCGTAGGACTTCTTTGTGGGTGATTCTGTCAGTCCATTTAATATTAATAATAATAATAATTTCTATATAGGTAACAGCTTTCGCCAATTTCTACCTATTTATTATATTTAGACAACACACACAACCATGCCCTCGATGGGGGAAAAACCACACAGGCGGGACTCGAAGCCGCGACCTTTGGGTTGGTAGGCGAGAACGTTACCCCGCCACCACCGAGGCCCGCATATTAATCATTCTTCAATAACACATCTATAATAATTTTGGCTCAGCAGCTGTTACTGCCCAGAAATGGCGCAGATAGCATCAACTTTCGGTTGCAAAGTCAAATTTAAGTTTTCTTCCCCTTCATAAAAAAAGTTTGATATACCCCACATTAGCAAATTTCAGTTTCAATTGACCAAATTTTATAAAAATTCAAATATCTCTTTCCCCTTCAATCTTAGAAAAGATAAACATTTTATTACCTTACAAATACGTAACCTATCAAAGGTTTATTCATACAGCTAACTTACCACCCTATAACTTCGTAACAAATAATTCTTCATTTGCCACGTTTATTCTCTATAGCATTTACATTGGCCATGCTTCATCTAAAGAACAATCTCGTGTGTTGTACGATGGGCTATTAAATTGAACTCACAGGAAAATATTCCACCCTGCTGAGCAATGGCTACAATAACATTCGACAGTATAGGCGGAAAAATAAATGACTATAAGTATAAATAGTAACACTTTAAAGGACATAAGTACCAAAGGTTTAATAAGTAATTTAAAACTTAGTTTTCTTTCAGAGTTTTGTGCATTATATGCAATGCAAAGCATTATTGAATAGCTTCAATGCCTCTTAAAATGTAGTGAAACCTATGTGCTTTAAAAACCTTTCCAAAATACAGCAACCTGCTAGTGAAATCTGGCCCAGTTATATTACACTGCCATCAGCACCTGGCTTGATAGATTATCTGAAGATTTGTTTCCTTTCCTTGGTCAACAAAGATTTTTTTAAATTAGTCGATATATTTTTTCAGGTATATCGCTATACTGAAAGACTTCTAACACATATCCGTGACACACATAGTTGCAGACAATGCAAAATTGAATCATGCCTTGTGAATGGGTGATCATCTGCCATAGCCTCCTTCAAATGACGGAAACCGACGATTTTCAGTGCATAGTGACCTCGTTACGACGGAATCTCTATCACGTGATCAACCCATAGTTCCCAAAAGAGGTAATGGTCCCTCGAAAATGCTCTATTTCTCATGCTCAACCCAGGCCTTCTTCTCCACCTGGTCCTAGTAGGATCATCCCATCAAGTCCACTGCATTTCATAATCTCATTCCCAAATTACTGAATAATCTCATTACCAAATTAAAATGATAACGAAAATGGTGTCGTTCGAGTTATTAAAATTTTAAAATGAATCAGATTGATGCAGACTAAATTTATCTCTTCCATCCTGAGGATACGGATTCGAATCCCAGCATTTTTTTGCATTCAGAGATTTTTACCGTAATCCTGATCACTAATAGTGTGCTATGTGAAGAGCACTTAAATGTGTATATCTGCTAATTGGAGAGAGTCGTAAAAACGTGGGCCCATTGGCGCCTTTCGTAAATAACAGGCTAATTCCGACGCCAGTTCTCTCTCCCCCTTCGCCAATCCCTTAAATAATCCTTCCCTTACCATCCTACTCGCCTACTCTAAATGGAGTAATGGATTTGTTGTCAGTCGCATTCTTAAATAAAGAACCTACCACCAATTTAAATGCTAATAAAATAATATATCAATATAAAGGGCAGCCACAATACGTAAATACAATCTTGCATCTATTGCAAAAGATTTGTAAAATATAATATACCTAATAGCACTTTTTTTTAGCCTGCAGTGGCTCAGGACGCCTTTTCAAGAAATAATCACAAAATAGTCAACGCTAATCCCTTATTGAGACCTCCATGGCCACATCTATTCCAAAGTTAGGCGAGTTAAGAGCCCTGGCACTAAATAATCATAAGAAACTACGACAAAAATTTAAGTACCAAGAGTGAAACAAAATTAAAGTTCGAAATTCAAAACTCAAGGCAAACGAGTTAGCAATATTGATGCGTAAAGCTTATGGGACCACTACCGCGTACCAATATTCAAAGAAAATGACCTCCATTTTTCACCTCCTTGGCGTAGGAACTAAACAGGGAAAAATGTAATAAAAATATAAATGCATGCCACTTGCCGTGGTTAAAACCCCACCACATCTTAATAACTATGAAAACCCTAAAAGACAAGAGACAACGCAGGCACTACGGGCCTGAAGACAGAATCTACTACGTCTCGGAAACTTCCCCTAAAACTGGGCATAACGAAAAGATACACCCCCAAAAAAAACACAGTAAAATGTTTAGCTCTCGAGAAATACCTATAATAATAGGTTTAAATTAGAGATGGAGAGATATTCTCAAATCGGAGAATATTAATGTGCTTAAACTTATGGAAAAGCATTCGTTTATAACCCAGCCTGAATTTAAGCACTCCCTGAAAAAAAATCAAAATACGGACAAAATTTATTTATACCTATAGCCGTCCAATCAATTTTGATATTTCTAAAGACCAGGAAAAACGATCATTTAGTTACAGTCACAGAAGAAAACGTTAAATCCGAAATCGATATCGTTAGCGTTTTTTGGGAGGAGATGCAGTAACTGGGACGAAAAAAAAGAGACCCTGCCTTCGCGATTCAACTGAACAAATCTGACGGCATAATGAGCACTCCGAGCGTTTCCCCAACAAAATGGAGATCATGTCAAGTGGTCGCCGCTCGACGCGAATTCTAAAAAGAAGTCAACGAACTTCCTCTGGCAGAGTGGCGTGATTTCATTTTTCGCACTCGGCCTTTTTTGCGATAGGGTTTTCGGATGGTTGTCGTTGTATTTATCTGCCGGGTAGACTCTCACGAGGGTCTAGAGCATGAGTTCTCAGCTTTTTCCGATTTCAGTACGCTCTGCGTCGGTTAGTTTACGAGAGCGTTATCGATAGGAGAACGTATTAGCATCTGTTTTCATGCCTATAAAATATTAAACTGAGTTTATAAAGCCACGCCTTAGGGTCTCGTATCCAATAGGATATCCTTTGCGTTAACTCTGATATTTAGGGCCGGGGAAAAACCCTGATGCAAAAGGCTTACCAGGATTCCAACGGGTTACCGGCACACTTGAAGCTTCAGGAAACTAAAATAACAAAAGATATGTGGTTTCACATGCTGACTGCCATTCAACCTGAAAGCATATACATAGGAATAAGGGCACAACGAAGAAACTCGTGCAAGCAAAAAAGGCGTTTCCAAAAAGGAAAAAAATCGATGGCTCGGATACTCTTGAGTAAAGACGAGGGGAAAAAATAAGTGAAGACTTTGATATGGAAAGTGGCGTTGTGTGGCTTCGAAACCTGATCTTTGACGGCAAAGGAAGAGTTTGTTTTGAAAGCTTTTGAGATATGAAAATGCGGCATTGACAGTATGGAACTCTTAAAACAGAGAGAGAAGTAACATTTAAACCGGTGTAGAAAAGCCAATATAGACATTGTGATGAAAACTTTTTTGACAATTTTACTATCATAATCCGCCTTATGGGTAACCTTGGCAAGAATACTTGAAGTTTAAAAAAGTCAAATGACGAAAATTAACATAACATGGAGGAACTTAATTTAAAGGAAAACTTAAAGAAAAAATACCAAATAATGCGGCTGACAATGAATAGAACCGTAAGAATAAATGCCAATTACATGGTAATCCCGTTAATTTCACAGAATAAAGGTGATCTGGCTTGATTAAGGAAGTATACGAACTTTTTCTGGACTAGGTTTTTTTAAATTGGCATAATGCATATTATTCGTTGAAAAAGGCATAAAAAACTGACGTAAGTTATTTTTCAGATATTATAGTGGTATTTAATGTAGGAGAGTCACACTAAACACAAGCAAGGACTACTGCAAGTACGTTCGTGCTTTGTGTGTGTACTGCGCATGAGCATACCTCATCAGGGACAAGATGAGCACAATTTTAACAATGATTTTCACGCATCCTCGAAGTAAACCTCGGCGTAACGAGATAGAATTAGTTTTTAGGGTGAAATAATTCAAATCCTGGGCTTTCCAAATAGCTCTTTCAGTAAAGGCAACTGCTAGAAGATCGAATAAGCATAACTCACTACCATTGGTAAATCTAGGTAGACTGAGAATTTCATCGTTGAATGTGGTGTAAGAGGCTCTTTAAGAGGAGGAATATTAGGATTGCTATGAGTAGGAGACCGTGTATGAAGCAGCAAAGATGATTTGCATGGATAGGGCTGTACGGAGGAAATTTTTAAAATCGACGCCTGTTTTCTAGGTCTAACCCCGAGAATAAAGCTTTTTTGACAATGCCTACCACAAAAGGGAATGGCATTATTGGTACATACGTATATCTGTGTATGTTAACCTAATGCCTATGTCCCACACACTTTATTTTCCTCCTACTTTATTTTCGTTGTCACAACTTTCACACAGTGTCAAATATTTATTTAAAAGTACGTATCCTCCAAATAGTTCATATGTTGGGGCCATGATTAAATCAGGTGAGGGACGAAGGGAATGGATAATAATGGGACGCCTAAGGGAGTAGAAATCTTAAACAAATCGGCATACACTGATGAATGCTACACTACAGTGCCATTAGATGCTGGAAAACTTGGGTACTTCCCCAAATAACTGGAATACGCACCAACTTGATTATTTTTAACCTTTAATTTCCTCAAGTTCTCACATTGGAGTTCTAACTTTCTAGCCCAGCGATCGGAAGTCAATGGCCAGCGAAAGTTTTATTGGTGGCACGCCAAGAAAAGCGTGATTAAATTAAACTCCCGGTATTTTATACCCTCATTATTTATAAAACCTTATTTATTTCCTTAAGTGGGTTTCCAACATTAAGGGGTCGCGTGCATTTTAATTTTGTACAAAATGTGGGGCGCGTATACATATCGGTTTACGATCGTTGGTCAAGAAACATACATTTTCTTTGATTGTACTTTAAGATGGAGCTAAAGCGTTGAAACGAAAAGTATGTCAGATTAAAAAAAAAATTTCAACTAGTTCAAAATTTTAAATCGATCCATTTACTCGGGAAAATAATGCCTTACATAATGTAAAAAAGTACGAACGAAACGAAAAGAACGAACTAAAAGTATGTCAGATTAAAAAAAAAGATTTCAACTACATACATAGTTCTAAATTTAAAATCAATCCGTTTTCTCGGGAAAATGTCGCCTTACACAATGTAATTGTGATTATTACGGCAAAGCGGAGTTTTAAGAAATAATGATGACCTTAGGAGAAAGTCGTAAGAGCATAAAAAACACAATTAGTATGTATATACACTTTATTACACGGACCCATGTTTCCCACGGGTAACCGTAATTTTTAAGGTAGGAGTATAATTGCCAGGTCCCATTAAAAAGGCATAACTACGGATTCGATTATATTCAAAGGTAGATGACCGCTATCCTTTCTGTGCCTCGGCAGGAAACGATGGACACGGGGGACGACGGGGACGACGGAGGCTCGAGCAGCGCGGGGGGCGGTGGTGGCGGTGGCGGCGGCAACAGCGGCGGCGGCAGAGGCTGCGGGGGCGGCGGGGGTGGGTCCTCGTCGCACCCGGCCTCCGACGAGCGCCGCCGGCGTCGCCGCCGCGTGGGCCACCACCGGAGACGTCAGGTATCCCCGAGGTCCGTCATCAACCCCGACGAGAACTTCTACTTCTACTGGCTGTTCGTGCTCACGGCGTGCGTCCTCTACAACCTGTGGACGCTCATCGTGCGCCAGAGTTTCCCGGAACTACAGGTGAGACGCCGCCGATGAAGCACAGCCCTCGCTAAAATAAGCTAACCAATTATTCAATCAGGGACTTGCCGAGGAATTAAAATCGTCCTTTTGATGATTCCCACAGATTCATCCCAATAAACCCATCAAATATTATTTCCACTAATTTTGATTCGTATATGAGATTAAAGCTAATTGTTTTCACGGTCTTTTAAACAAATATTTTTTCGTAATTTTGAGCAGCGTATAAGTTTTAGGTGTTCTTTCTAATGTCATACGGTCAAATTTTTCACTCAAAAATGTAACCAAGTCGATTTCAGTAATTTAAGGAACTTCAGGAAAATGTAAGTCGGTTCTAACTCATCAACCAATACATGAGCCAAAGTCTCGGAATTAAAACAATTATATTCTAACTCTGCCCGTCATACCACACTCAAAACCGTTTGGTAAACATTTTTTGTAAAAAGATTTTGACTGCAGGAAATCGGCTGAATGTAAGGTAATTCGAATGTCCAAAAAACGAATTTTTGACGTGGCGCACTTTTTGGCTGGCCATTATAAATAGTAGTGTGTAGTGGTCAATTTAATGCAAGGTACTTTGCATTAAAAGAAATACCTTTTTCAATAGAGAACAACACTGCAGCGTTCTCTTTTACGAGAGCTATACGCAGAATTTGCTAATGAAGATTGCCCCAAATGAATTTGGCCTCATTGTCCTTGATAATAAGACTCGCACGAATATCTGACAGGCCTTTTTATTCCCATCTCGATAGTGTTAGGCTCCACTATGTGAAATTTCATGATGGGTTAAGTATCAGAAACTGTAGATTAAACATTTATTTTATTGATAAAAAGAACGCATTCAACGAATGGTTGACATCATCAGATGACCTGATAGGATTTTGGCACCTGATGATGTTGACGATCATTCGATGAAATGGATCATTTCTTCAATAAAACATCTGTGAAATCTTATGCTGTGTATTTCTACTTTCTAGTTAAATGCAATCAATGTAAAGAAACGTGGTCGCTTCCTGGATTTATTCTTTACAAATGTGTGTCACCAGGCCGGCCTTCCTGTGTTCTGGCGCTGCGGAGATGCCTTCGGAGACACCGTGTTCCTTCTAGACGTGGCCGTCCAGTTCAGGACAGGATACCTTGAGCAGGGCCTCATGGTGTACGACTCAAAGAAACTGGCAGCGCACTACATCTCCTCGAAAGCCTTCCTGCTCGACCTCTTCGCACTGACTCCCCTTGATCTTGTGCAGCTCAGCCCCAAAGTGGGCCCCAACCCCATCCTTAGATTCCCAAGGTTTCTGAAGGTGAGTGTTTACCTTGAATTAGGCTTTTTCGGGCAGTAATCGTTTCGAAATCACTGATAAGGAATGACGGAAGGAAATGTCAAGAAGGATACCTATTCTTGTTTTCACGTTTCCAGTGTTCATTTCATGGAACTTAATCTTGATTCGAGAGTTATTTCCATTCAAGGTGTTGAAGTAAGCGCAGATTGGAACGCGCTTGAGCGGAAATGACCTTGAATGATAAGATTTGCGCTGGTATAACGTTTGGAAACCTACCGGCCACATTGTGGATTCAAAATACAGCCAATTGTTTCGTGTATAAACATTGATTTTGTTCAAAATAAGTACTTAAAAACGTAAGCATTTTACCACAGAGTAATTAAAAACTATACATTATCCATGTTTGACGCCTTTACTGACATCACAAAAGCAACAATCGCGGATACAATAATCGAAGTTTTTTTGTTGTTTAGCGCACATCAACTCTCTACCCTAACTGTTTTCCAGTGCGCTTCCTAGTGTGCAGGGTATGAAAGAAATGGAAAGCAAATGCGCTGTTTTGCAGCGAAGTGAGCAGTGCAAGCGAATGGAAAGTTCCCGAAATTGAGTAGGACTATTCCAAGCCCGTAAAATTTCTCTCAAACCGAGGATATTCGTTATCATGTCAGATGGGAAGCTTCTGAAGGCACAGCCCATGAAATTCTTCCCTCCAAGCTTATCCTTTCGTGTTTTCGGTCATTCAAATCGACTTACTTATCCCAAATTTACCTCTTTTATAGCAGTACGAGCAAAATAAATTCATGATACATTTTTCTATCTTAAACTTTCTCATGCAACTTAACACGTTTACGCGCAGCCGATGAACCTACAAACTCGTCGTGATTCCATTATTTTAGTCACCTATTTCATTGGTCACTCAAGTTCACATTTGTCAAATTCGAGTCCAAAAAAGTTAGAGGACAAAATGATATACGAAACAGTGTTCTTTCTCTGACGTTACGGCATATTTTCTTCCCTTAATTCCCAAACGTTACCATGTAATTTTCTGCAAGAACAACATTACTTCAATTTTTGGACCACCAAATTATTGCCTACAGTTGTTTTTCTTACAATCCATCCGAGGATAACTTCCATTTCTGACTTCGGGAGCAGAACAAAGAGACTTGAATCATTATCAAGTCCTTCCATATTTCTCCGGTAGTAAAAATTTTACCCGCCAGATATTTGCAGCGTAAATTCCTCGAAAAGCTTACAAAGCAGGCGAAATGAAAAGAAATAAAAAATGACTGCTGCAACTCGCGAATCCGGGAAATTTCAAGAAAGTAAAAAGTTTCGAGGTAAAATTAATCAAAGGAACGTTTAACATTAAGGCGTTTTTATTAGCACAGAGTATACGAACAATTTTTATGCTTTTTAATTATATTAATATCGTGAGTTGAGCCGCAACTGAGCAAAAAATTATATTTATCAAGTATTTATAACTTGATTCCTTAAATTCTTCGAATCAATTATAATTATTATTTTCCAATGAGTGAAACCATATTTCGCTAGGTTAATAAGAGAGATTTTGATTTGTTTCATAATTGTCATCAATAACTTATTCTATGAATGAATATCTGAAGCTCTTTCCTATATTACCGTCATATTAAAGCCCGCACTTGGGAATAACTAATCGCAATGACGTAGGCGAAGTAAATATCAAATAACCGACACAGGAGGCCCTGGCACTAATGAAGTGCTTCAAAACTTAAGTAAAAAGGTACCTATAGTCAATTAATAAAGCGCTATACCAAATAAAACTGAACTAAAACTTAAAATAACCCTAAAATACGGAACTTTTCATTACATAGGTACATATAATACATCCATTTTTGTCAAATTTCGCAACTCTACAGCTTCAACTATAAAATAAAATTAGCTTTCCCATGTTCTAGTGGAGAAAACCCTACCCAGGCGGGAATCGAATCTGCGACCTTCAGGTTAGCATGCGAGGAGGTTACCCCGTCGCCACCGGGGCCGGCGGGGTAACTTCTGATGGGAAAAAGATGTGAATGTGAAACGTATGGTTATACAGTTTTGGTTCATAGAGATGGAAGATAAGCGTCGACTTGAGGTTCTAGTGATGTTGGTATGGAGGAAGGAGACAGCACGATGTAGAGAGAGGAAAACAAATAAGGCATTGTTACATAGAGACGGAGAGGAGAAAAGCTGATGGGAGACAGAGAAGAAGGAGGCAGCAATAGAGGCTGGAAGACATTGAGAGGTAAAGATATGCTGAAGAGAGCGATAGAAGGGAGAATGTTGAGCAAGCAAGGTAAAGGAAGAAGAATAATAGTAATCTTCGGTGGTATGAAGGAAGGAAAAAAATACGAAGACTTTGAAAGGAGCTTGATATTGGAAAATGGATAGCTTTGCGAGGAGCACTCTCGCTCTGGCATATTACATAGAGAATAGTACATGGAGCTAGAATTAATATGACAAATTATGACGATAATTTGGAGAATACGATTTTTTTATATTTTTTGTAAAAATTCTCGGGGCATTCATTTGAAAAAAAAAATCGTTTTCAAAATAATGGATACTTTTCGAATGGCCAGGCGAAACAGTCCAGTCCTTATAGTTCCGACATGTGCGGTGCCGATCCCGGGGTGTTTCCCGCTTAACATTTATAAATAACTCATAACGTTTATAATGTGAGAATTGGTCTAAAAAACAATTCGCAATCGTAATGAGAGGCAGCGAGTTCCACTACGTGTAATTCATCTGAGTATTAAACGATAATAAACAACGCCGGGTTTGTTGTAGCAACAGAGGTATTATTACCATTACTATTCACTGCACGTAAATATTCTTGCACGTTTAATTCCTTTATGTGTATCCTTTACTACGTAAGTGTTCTCTCATATACATGCAGTGCTCCTATGAGAGCTACTTTGAGAAAAGACATTGAAGAATATACTTGTTGTAAATATGCATTGAATTTATTTTTCGAACAAAAAAACGCCTTACTCCGCTGAGTGGTTCTAAACACTGATAAGAGGCATGGCTGGAACGTGTCCTTGGCTGGAAACTATCATGAGCATCATGCGGTCGGAGGGAAGGAAAGTGATATCCGGCAGTGTAAGGGGGTCAGGTTTGTACTAGAAGGGGCACGTTTAGGGAAGAAAAGAACCATATAGAAAATAAATAAAATGGGACAAAGGAGCGGGTGATATCAATGGATTTAGGGAACTTTGGAATATTTAATCAAATGGAATCGAATGCATAAAGATAAAATGAAGTGGCAACCATGGATCCAATGAACTATTAATAAGCGAGTTTTAAAAAAGCGCTAAATATTTTATCTAGAAAAGACATTCGCCATGTTGTGGACACACTGTGACGACTCACTGATTGTTCCTCGGGACGAGAAATGTTTTACCTCAATTCTAACTCGAATCACAGTTAAGGGCGAATGAAGTGGTAACCATGGATCCATTGGTTCATGCATCCATGGATTCATGGAAAAGCGAGTTAAAGGAAAGCATGTAAAATAAGGCTAAATGGTTGATTGTTATATAAACTTGATTCAGTCACATAGATAATGTTCAGAATGAAATTTAAAATACATTATGCAATTCAAAGATGAGTATCAAATGATTAGCGTGAAAAGTAAATCTCAACTAAACATATAATGTGGTTAAATATAAAAATATAATTTAAAACTTATTTTAACAAAAAGGCACTTTTTAAAGGTTCATTGCGGCAAAAATTAAAACATTCTTTCTGTTTTTAAATACCACTCCAATGACTCATTAATATATACCTATAATAATTTTCCGGAATCCCATTCCGGTGTTCATAAAACTTACGTCGCTGCAAGTGTTCAAAGTGAGTCCGAAATTTCGATTTTCGAGGCAATTGCCCGCGACAGCCAACCGAGGAAAGTTCTGGACATCCTCCACTCTTCCAACAGTTATAGAAATTGTATGAAACTTACGCACTTGAGAATATCCGGCTTCAAATATAAAGGATGCAGCTTAAAAGACATAACTTAATTTATTTTCCCATCGAACAGTGGGATCAAATCTAAAATCGCCCGAGTCCAAAATTCCTTTTTTTGAGATAACGTCTTGAAACATGGCACATATACGCACAAATGATTGCTAATTATAGAATGGTAAGTCATTTCTCATTGGTTTTACCAGTTACTTAGATCCAGAGGCTCAAACATCAAAATTTCCAAAAAAGCGCCCGCTCTCATTTTTATTCGAAAATCTTAAAAGTTGAGCAGATATAGGATTAAGGGAAGGATTTTTATGAAATAAAAAACATCATTTGTGAACAGAGTAATTTTCCTATACTATGCATAAAGATATTTTTGCCCATATTTGAGTGCTAATACGTTACAAAATGGCGGACCGTTTTTTTAGACAAAATTTTATATCAAGTAGATAATATAATGCTTATTCGGAAAATGGTCTCTGGGACACTTCATCAGAGTATAAATTAAACATATTTATGGATTATTCCGTAAAAATATTTGAAAAACGTTTGCGACGCCGAGAATAAACTCGATTATTCGATCGCGCGTCGTGGCACGACAAAGTGTACCCTGAACAGACTAGCCATCTTTCAACCTGACCGCGGCCGGAGAAGGACGTATCTGCTTGGGTCCAGTTGTGACTAGTGTTCGTCTTGTGTAAACCACGTTAACGGTATTTAGCCTACTGGCTTGTTTTATATAGTAATAATTGTGGTTATATAAATGCTGTTACTGGAAGTTAATCAAACTGGCTAAGATTGGTGTCTCGTATCTCGTTTCCGCCCACCAATCCCAGCCAATTCGCTCGCGATGTCAAGTTTCAGGGGCTTGCCGGAGATGGTGAAGGGGAAGAAGGGAAACCCAAATCTTGCCTTTTTATGGAAAACATGCATGATACCCCGAGAATCTGCATTCTTTCTCAAGAGTTGAAAGAATTCCACAACTTGCAGCATGATTCCGAAAATTATCCAAAGAAAAACAAATGTACCGCAGTTACGCGTGCACTGATCCATTCTCTCGATCCAATATCCTCGCAACATCTTCAGTTTAGAATATTTAGAAATCAGTGACAATATGCATAGCCTGAAAAAGTTGAATTCGAGGAGTTAGTGTCCACACAACTTGAACAATCCAACGGAGTCACTGTATTTCCAGGTCCCGCTGCGCGGAGCCGGGCCGCGACGCGCGATCGAAAAATCGAGTTTATTTTCGGTGTCGCAAACGTTTTTCAAATATTGTTACGGAATAATCCATAAATATGTGTAGTTTATACTCTGATGAAGTATCCCAGAGACCATTTTCCGAATAAGGATTATATTGTCTACTTAATATGAACTTTTGTCTAAAAAACGGTCCGCCATTTTGTAACGTAATAGCCCTCAAATATGAGCCAAAATGTCTAAAAGTTATGCATAGTATAGGGAAAGTACTCTGTTCACAAATGGTAATGTTTTTTATTTCATAACAATCCTTCCATTACTCCTATATCTGATCAACTTTTAAGATTTTCGAAGAAAAACGAGAGCGGGCGCTTTTTTGGAAATTTGGTCGCGTTTGAGCCTCTGTATCTAAGTAAATGGTAAGACCAATGAAAAATGACTTACCAATCCATAATTACCAATTATTTGTGTGTATATTTGCCAAGTTTAAAGACGTTATCTCAAAAAAAGGTATTTTGGACTTTTGTCCGGCGATTTTCGATTTGAGCCCACTGTGCATCGCTCCGAATATTATTCCAACAAAACTAGTCGATTTTTAGGTAACTTTTATAACTTTTTTTCTCCGATATGGATATCTTCATTTAAACGCAGAAAAAATAAGTCCCAGCTGCATCTTTCAAGAGTGAACACAGAAATTGTTTATCTATTAACTTGCTACCATGGCGAATTTAAAGTCAATGGCCTGAAAATGGATTTTTTCAGGCGTGGTATCCACCCCCCTTAAGAGATTTTTTTCAAGTCGTCAAGCTTCCGTTTCCATAGAACCGACTAAGGACTAGTTTGGGTGACCCTCAAATGCTCTATCGCCTAGGAAAGATTCCGACAACTTCTTCAGTTTCTTGCTTCCTTCCGTCGACCGATGAAAGCAGGAGGAGCGACCGGATACGTGGAGAGGGAGGAGACGAAAGGGGGATTCACTTTCACTCACGGGACCGTGTCCTTCCCAAGTTCCCTCCAACTTCTTCGCTCCACTCTTATCTCACCGTCCTTTCTTCCCCCTCTCAAAACTTCTCCTTAGCTACTGCCCTCTTTTCCTCGCTACATCCTCTACCGTCCTTATTTCTTCTTTAATGAACCATCTCGCCCTTTTTGTCGGTTTTTCCCCTTCAACTAGCGCGTACTATCCCACTCCACACATCCTTTTCCCTCTTCTTCTCTCCTTATTGGGCGTAAAAGCGTTCTTTCCCAGGTCGCCCAAGACCTTTATTTGACCACGGGTTTTCAACTGAACTTCTAAGAAGTCTATAGTCGCCACCACTCCATCCCCGTCCCCAAACTATTTCATATTTCATCCACTGCAACTTTTAGTGTCGCCTTCAAATGTCCTTTGAGTGAATTTTTCCCAGCTAGGGCTTTTAATGATCGCTGCAAAGTATTGCTATTGAAGCTATTGAAGCCTCTACAATGAGAGCGCCTGGGCCCGATTATGAACGCATGGACATTGTACATTTGGGATTAGAAATGCCAGAGAGAGTCAAATAACAACTTTCCCCTTCACTTACGTGAAAGCATGTAGGGAAAACAAACAACAGCTGAAACAACATCATGACAAAATATTTTGAAATATTATTATCTAACTAGTCAACATTCGAGAGGTAGAATTTCTCCACGCTAGGTATTTCACTCACAAGGAGACATCGCGTAAGTGATGTTTGGGATCCAAACGAGGCAATTATTTTCTGAAACTATAGAGAGAATGCGGGAAAAGTGTCGCGGCTTTCTTCCACATAGGCCCGGGTTTGAGAGAAAAACGCTATTAAAGAATCTCCCTCCGTATAAATAATTTAAAGTTCGCGCCTCTCTCAACAGCGAATCTCTCTCTTAATAGCTGCTCCGCAGCGAAGGACTCCTGCTCTTAACAGACCTCGTAGCCCAGTAGGTTGAGGCGCTGAGCCGGTTCTCCTCATATGGGGGCTGGGATTCGATCCCAGGTCGCGGCCATCTTTTTTTCTTTCGAATATTTTACGGATTTACTGTAAATTGCCCACTCCCATACATTTACGCCAGTAGCAACAATTTGTTTTTATTTTCAGCCTATTTTCTGGATTTTCAATCAATACTCTTGGGAGACTTTCGAAGCTAATTTCGGGATTCTAGTTCAGCCGAAAAGAGGCTACACCTTCTGACGGACCTAATATGTTAAGTTTTGAAAATATAAGGATACTATCGTGAATAGGATGGGCTTCGATTGGTCGAGTGTCTTTCTCAAGGCCGTAAACAATGAGCAGATTATTACTTTTTCATTAGCAACGATGTACTCACTTAAAATTACCCAGGAGCCATGCTCGAGTAATGACTTCTGTAACTCTATTTCTTGTTCAATAGTGAACATGATATACGTAAAAAAGAGATGGTAACAGTTTCCGAGGTTATGTAAAAAACCTTTGCTATGACCTTTTTGCGGAGAAACATATTATATGGAAGCGAAGCCTGTATAGTGGGGGAAAGGAAGATATTAGATTCCAGCACAAATAAATATCAGGTAATGATAACACTATTTCTTTTCCACTCCATGTTTATCCCAAGTGAAGAAATTTAACTTTTCATTCATGGCGTGGAATTGCATACTTTCAGATGTCAATAGTGAACATATCATGTTCAATATTGAACAAGAAATAGAGTTACAGAAGTCATTACTCGAGCGTGGCTCCTGGGTAATTTTAAGTGAGTACATCATTGCTAATTAAAAAGAAATAATCATCTCATTGTTTACGGCCTTGAGAAAGACCCAAGACCAATCATAGCCCATCCTATTCACGATAGTATCCTTGTATTTTCAAAATCTAAACGTATTAGGTCCGTCAGAAGGTGAAGCCTCTTTTCGGCTGAAATAGAATCCCGAAATTAGCTTCGAAAGTCTCCCAAGAGCATTGATTAAAAATCCAGCAAAAAGGCTGAAAATAAAAACAAATTGTTGCTACTGGCGTAAATGTATGGGAGTGGGCAATTTACAGTAATTTCGTAAAATCTTCGAAAGAAAAAAAATTGCCTCAACCTGGGATCGTACCCCAGCTACCATATGAGGATAACCGGCTCAGCGCCTCAACCTACTGGGCTACGAGGTCTGTTAAGAGCAGGAGTCCTTCGCTGCGGAGCAGCTATTAAGAGAGAGATTCGCTGTTGAGAGAGGCGCGAACTTTAAATTATTTATACGGAGGGAGATTCTTTAATAGCGTTTTTCTCTCAAACCCGGGTCTATGTGGAAGAAAGCCGCGACACTTTTCCCGCATTCTCTCTATAGTTTCAGAAAATAATTGCATCGTTTGGATCCCAAACATCACTTACGCGATGTCTCCTTGTCAGTATACTTTAGGCACTTTCACCCACGTATACACGCACACAGCTACTCTAAAAATATGGTAGGTCCAAGGACAGTTCTGCCTATGATTTACCCGAACGCGGCTAGTTTTATCCAACCTTTCCTTCATTAAAATACCTATTTACTCTGTAAAAACGCAATGAAACCCTTCTTATCATTTGCCTTCCAACACATCGTTCAATCTTCCGATTCTTTTCTTCCCAATACCACGTTTACCCAATATTATTTCTTCTACCGCCAATTTCAATGTGACACTACCACTCAAAAGGTCCCTCCGCCACTTTTGCTGTCCCGATGTAAGTAGTATTAATCGGATTTTTATGGGTGCATCACGTCTAAGGTAATTTTGTACCTCGGCTAAATCATGTTTCAAATGTACTGACATACGTATTTCTAAATAAATGCTTATGAGTTTATGCACGCGTATTAGATGTTTAAAAAAATAATAGATCGTTAAAAATTATTCTTGTAATATAAAAATCAAAAAAGGTGTCTCACCTCCGTTCCTTTGACAAATATTAAAACTCGGTCTATCATACCCGAGCCATCGCCTAAACTACCCTTCAGGTCTCTTCTAATACATAGCCACCTTGCTGTCTCCTTTTTAGCTCCATTTCCCCTTCTACCATACCTACTCTCTAAAAATCTTCGAGTGAAGTATCACTCCAATAGAGTGAGATTTCCCTCTAGCTTCGAGAAAAAACTGCACCCCTCGTATCGAGTGGAACATTACTCGAGGCATCGAGTGAAATATTCACTCGAAGATTCACTCGAATCGTCGAGTTGTTCTCTCGTTATGCTTCTGCGAGTAAAATATTGCGAAAAAATATTTTTGAAGGGTAATGCGATGGTGAAAACAAAATTTCTGAATATTTAAGTGAAAATGCCCATGAAAAAAAGAAGAAAGAACCACCTTACCCCTGGGCTACCAATTACTTGAATCTTAAGGTAGATAATATGTTTTAAATCCTATTTCATTTTCATAAATTTAGACCGGGGATTCTTATGAGGTTGTCGGAAGAAGTGAAAGGTATCAACCCTTAGGCGATTTAAATGGCTACAAAATGAAATAGTCCCAATATACTATCTGTATATAAATATAAACATCATAACAGCACGTTTGATAAGGAAAGCAAAACGCCACTGTTTTATTGGAAGGAAACGTTAACGAATAAACTTATAATACCGAAAGATAAATTTCTATAAATGAAGGAATTCAAAAATATATTGGGAATAAACGTTACAAAAAATTAACCTCTGAGATATACAAAAACACATTGTATATTTTCAACAGAAACGAATAACCTGTGGAATATTTCGTTTCTGTTATCATTCGTTGTGTTATCATGTTTATATTTCCCTCATATCGCCAACCTGCTATCTTTGATGACTAAGGTATACCTGGAAGGGTTATCTGGGCGGAACTCTAGATTCGAGTGAAGACTCGCTCGAACGTTGGTAGGTTGGGGTAGTTCACTCGCGCCGTTTGAGTGAAATTTTCAATCAAAGGGCACGAGTGAAAATGTTTCACCCGAACGGAGTGATGCGACGGCTTATTTCACTCGAGTACGAGTGAAAGAGGCGTTCACTCGAATCTCGAGTCATATTTCACTCGAATACTTTTAGAGAGTAAAACTTCATTTCCTTCCCCACAATCTTCTCAATACTCGAACTTCAAATATCCACATTTTAATGGCTAACCAACATTTCTTGAATCAAAAAAACTCATGCATGTCAGGGAATTATTGCAGGATGCACAGGAGGAGATTCTGGCTCTTTTGCAACTAAAAATAATTCTCACCACTCACGACAGTAACCTGCAGATCAAATTCTTTCTCGTACAACATCCCACCCTTCAAATAATGGCATTATGGCAATTCGCGGGTCAACCAAAACGGCGAGTCAAGTGATTTGACAGGGGCAAACGAGCGAATTCACGGCATTGAACGCTGTCAAAGCATAAACCGCGAATATTACTTTTTAAAGCAATCTCCGAACAAGCAGCTTTTTTAAAGCGGTGAGCCATGGCTTATTCCATTTTGTTTTAATTTATCGGCTCAATTGACTGCCACTCTTTCGTTGTTCATATTTTAAAACAAAATTTTGTTACAATTCTCGGAAATACGATTTCCCTCCCACAAAAAAGTAAGAACTTCAGATTCATATTTATTCTTAATGCTAAGTCAACTTTAAACATCGAGTACAATTTGCATTCCAAGAATTCTAATATTTAAAATGGTCTCCAATAATTTACGTAAAGAATAGGCAATGTTAAAGGAGATTCGCTCGTGACTGCGAGAGTCAAACCGTAATCTTTTCGTTCGTGTCGTTTGAAGAAAACTATACTCACGCCTTAGGTAAGAAAAGTTTCCGAAAAAAAGTTTCCAGCTAAATTGAACAGATTATTACTAATACAAAAAGTAGATCGCAACGGTATCTCTATTGAAGTAGGGAACTTTTCGCTAAACAATTGCAGTACTTTCTTAGAACCCGAAAGCTAAGATGGATTTGTGACTTCATGTTATTGAAATCAAAAGTTCCCAGAAGAATTCTATTCTTCCGTCAGCTCATCAGCAAAACTGACACTTGTGCACGGCAGAAAAATATCAACTTTTTCCAACGTTTACCCCACCCCCTTCTTTAATCCCATTAGATTTCATTGTTACCTAGTGAAAGACGCATTGTGTATAGGTAGGATTATTTGGAGTTACCAGACGAAGGACACCTTTTTCTAACAAGTAATATGGATGTAAAAACATTATATGTCACATGGAAGAGGAAAAACTTGCATAAATATAATCTTACGTTAGAATTCCCTTGAGGAAGGCCGGCTTCATTAGTAAACACCTCCTAACTACGCCTATGAGTTTCCAAAAAATGGATAAAGCTCTCTAGGATCAATCCAGTCCTGTACTCAACTAAACTCTCCTGTTAGGTGCAAGAACTCCCACACTACTCTTTCTCCATCTCTTCATATATTGTGTCTTCAGTCATCTACTCAGGAGTTCTCAATCTTACTCCTACCTCTCTCCCAGTCCAACAAACGCGTCCCTGCAGAGGCACTCCACGGCTGCCTCAGTCTTTCTCCCACCTCCCTTCTACCGCTTTTGTCTCTTAGAATCTCACTTCCTTCAGAACATCACGAGACCCGACGCACAGACACCGTCTTCCCTCCAAGTTCAAGAACGAAATTCGTCCAAAACACTTAGCTCGCTCGCTCCTCCCCATTACTCGGGAGAAGTCCCTCGACCATTTGTGCGACTGTCTTTTCCTTAACTCCGACGGCGTTCCTAAATGAGCCGCGATTCATTTGTCCTCTGAACCGTAACCATTCACGAATTGATTGGCCGGTCCACGTATCACATGCAGACACACTGGGAAGTTCCAACTGGGTTTGGATCCGTGTCATTTTTAAAAATTATATGCTATTGGCTAAGTAAAGACTGGTCCACAATGCCGAACCCGAGTTGAAATGCGAAGTAATATTTTGGGGTAAGGCGTGTTTGACAATATCGGATATACCCAGAAGGTATATCTAAGGATTACGTAAATAAAGTCAAAATCTTCCATACCTATGGGATAATGTGAATCTTACCTGTAAAACCAACGCATAGAGAAATATACGGGTAACATACAAATTCAATTCTTTCCAGGGCTATAGATTAAATTGTAGACATTAGACAAGGACTGACAATGACATGTTAACAATATCACCACTTTAAAAAGGTAGGTACATTTCCATAGAACCAGGTAGAGCAATCTAGAAAAATATAGTTTTTATGATTTTAAGCAAGATGTTTTTCCGTGACAGTCTCCGTAAGTGAAGGGAATGTGCAATATGGATCTTTAATAACACAAAAAGTGGAAAAGACACTACTCGAACGCAAAATTAAAAGCCATTCTTGGCCATATGGTGATGCTAATAACACCGAACATTTATCAGAAATACTCTCTATCATTAAATTTTATTCATACCGTGTCATAATTAAAGGGTTAATGAAAAGCTTCTATGCATTACCAAATTTCTGAAACATATCGTTTGATATAATAAAATAGGAGCATTATTTCTTCAGATAATCATTACATGAGTGGAGCATTATTTCAAGCCGCTTTCTAAATTTAAGGGTAGCACAAAGTCATTCTTTTTCTTTAACCCGGCGTTACTCGCGCGCGATTTCCGATCAAGGTTACTCGCGTGGGGTGCTCCTGACACCCCAATGAACATTTTTGCTTTAGAATGAGTTACACAATATTTTATTTGTAAAAACCATTAATATTATTTAAATTTATGTTTTTACTTGCAGTTTTTATGCTGGGGGAAGTGGGAAAATCCCCCCCTCCCAAATCCAAGAGAAAAGTTATTTTTCTGGGACTAAGTTCTAAGGGCTAATGGGGCTCAGCAGAGTCTAAGTTATTGAGTGTATAAGGAGCTTCTCACGTGGTACTTTGGGTTGCAGTGTTCATTGTAGCCGGCGTTTTATCACTAATCGAGCGCCGTCCTCATGGCAGAGGTGACTCACCTTTGCCCCGAGGACGCTGCTCGATTATAGTGTTGACACGTCTGATACAATGAATACTGTGACCCGGTGTACCACCCGAGAAGCTCCTTGTTCACACATCCACCGAGTAACTTAGATTATACATAAGTTGCAGAGTGCTAATTTTTTTGGGGGGTGGGGGAAGTTCCCTCCCCCCAAATTGGTGTTCGGATCCGCCTCTTTCTCTTACGAAAATTACATTCTCAGAGTCTTAAATATGAACTACTGTGAATACTGTTATCATGGCATAGGCACCGTAGTCCGTTGTCACCGCGCACTCACAAATGTTGCCATAGCTTATCAAAAATACATCGTTCCGGTTTCTAATAAAATAAACACAAATTGCACTTTTCACACTTTATTTCCATTGTCAGTGATCCTTAGGATTTTCCTTACTATCATTGCAAATATTCATCATATGGTTCGCGCACATACACTTATCGCACGAGCAACAGAAAATATTTGTTTTAATGTTTTTAATCCTCGGACATACAACACATCTACCACTTTTTCCTTATCTTTTTTTCGTTGCACAATCAAATGTTGATGAATTACTGAAATAACCTATCTTTATTTTCAGTTCCTTTGGGATCATTTTTATTTCCGATCTTCTTCTTATAAATGGCTTTGCCAATTCCCTCGCAATTTCACGTAGGAATTTTGATATATACATCTAGCTTCTTGGGTTAACGTTCTTGTATATAACAAATGAGTTAATGCCTGCCACGTTTATCAAGTGGAAAAAATTAACATTGCCCATTTATTTGTATTTCTTGAAACATTATATGTTACGCACATCTCATCCTATGTGTCAACACCATCCTCAGTAACGATATAAAAATATATTCTCTGGTTTTTTCTTGTCACCTGTTTACCTGTCTATGCTCATACTGCTATGCGTCGTTGACAACAAAATTACATTTTTACCTTTTTTGAGAACATAAGATAAGATAGTCATATTCTTTCTTTATCCTAAGAGACTACTATTCTCCTCCCTCTGCTTTGGGCAATCCACCTGAGGTGGCAATGCCCTTGTGCTTTTTTCAGAGTTACCACCAGTGTCAATTTACTTAGTAACAAATCCTCTGCCAAGGGAACACTTGTAAACCAATTGTCAGCCGTGACGTTTCTCCACGTCCCTACAATTGGTTCCACTAAGCGCTTCACCACCTCTTTAGGAGTATTTTCTACTTTGTAGGGTCCTTCGGGTTGACTCCCTGCATATACCTCCAAATTGTAAATGTAGAATACATAAGCGTCAACTAATGCAAATATTTTACTACCATATCTTGCATGCTTATTTGGGAGGTATTGCCTGAATGAACATCTCCCCCTAAAGCCGACTAATTGCTCGTCTGCCGTGGTTTACTCAGATATGGCATGGTTATTCTGAAATTTTCTCATCAGCATTTAAAAAAGTTGACGAATCGGAGCTAATTTGTTGATCATTTTTCTTTCTGCCCTACTGTTTATGTCATCAAATCTGAGACACTGCAAAATAAAACGGAAACTTTGATAATTCATGGACGCGTAAAAAATGTCAACATTCAAGCCATCTCGATCCCATAAATCCTTTGTATTTTGTCGCCCATATCCATTTGTTAACGCGAAGAGCAGAAGCCCTATGAAACATTCGATTCCTCCCTCGTAAGTTGGCCTGGAATCTCTCACACGCGAATAATTCATACCTAATTTTTTAATTTGAATGTTTGTGCTTACATTTATTGCATTTATCATTTGCCTATCAACAAACAATGGAAAGCAATCAATAGGGCTCTTGATATTTTCTTCCCTACGTTTGAAACCAAGCTTTTTGGAAATTATATTCCTTTTTGGTGTCCTTACATGGGGGCGCGGTTCCTTTTTGCTCCATGTAGTTGTGTTGTATTTTCCCAGTAAAAGGTTGTCATTTTGAATGGGCAGTACATCTTCGGAAATGTCAGCCTCCTCCTCTGTATCGGTGTCGTGTTCTGAAGATTCGACGCAATCATCAGAAGAAACATCGTCCGTGTCAGTCAATTTTTCAACGGATGATTCATTCAAAATTCTTATTATTCTTTCTCTTTCATTCTCTAAATTTTCCGACATCTACGGATAAAATATTGCATAGTATTTATTCTGCAAAATATTTCACTAGCAAAAGAATATCAGATTAAAAATATGCAAACACATTATTCCATTGCACCGACACAATAATGAATTGCAAGCAATAAGCATAAAAAGATGTTCCTTCTAACATGAAGTTGCAAAGTAGTAATCCAAAAAAATAATGTTTCTGAAATATATATTAGAAGAAGGTAAATCTATCAAAATTAAACTTTCAATATGAGGAACGGGCCAACTCGATATGAAATTAAGTATGGTAATATGGAGATGAATAAAATAATATTTTCGGAGAAGTTTTTGGCAGTCAAATCGAGAAGAATATCTGAAATTTAAGATAAGATATTATGACCAATAAACCTCGATTATATTTACTTTTTCATCAGTATTGTTCAATGGCAGGATATCCAAAAAAACCTACCTCACATAAAGCACATGCCGAGTAGTCTACGGTGAGGAGACAATTGGGGTGTTCAGGACACCCCGCGCGAGTAACGCCGGGAGCGAAAATATAGCGAATGATTTGGAAGACGTTCTCCAGCAGATAAAAGTAAAATACGAGAATTCATGCTATATTGTAACAAAAATTTCACAGTTATAAAGTAGCAACAAAAAACAATGAGGTTTGGAGTAAGCATCGGTCGTAAGAGATTGAGTGGCACGAACATTATCCCCTTTTGAGGCTACTACGCAAGTTATTCACAATGTATGCGTGAGAATGTTGGTGTCAAAAGAAAGAAAACATCACATTCCAGTTACTGAAGATGAGAGGTCTGTGAAATAAAGACAAAAGATTTGATACAATGAAAAATAGGGTGGAGTGTTCAGGGCACCCCGCGCGAGTAACGCCGGGTTAAAGTAGACTGCGATATATGTTTTGGAATAGTTTGATGCAAAATCGATATGTAAACTGCAATATACTGTATATAGACTGTGATAAATTATAATAATAATAAAAACAATTTTTTTCATTCTTCACCATCAAATAGCATTTAGTGGTATGTGGTGGCGGTGGCTAGAAAGTAACTACTGCAAGACGAAGAGCAGTTCCGATTTTTAACAGATTCTCATGCAATCATCTCCTCGAAACTTCTTCTTCCTATTAGTCAAACTACCTCATTCATTGTTAATTCCAATGCAAACATCTGAAAAAAGCAAGGGATCGAACCAAATGATGAATATTCAAATAATGGCGCGTTACCTTCCCCTCCCCTTTTTTCTTCGCTGCCCATCCACCGCTCTCGAATGGAACCGAAGTTCGAGAAAGTTGGCCCCTTTTGTTCGACCAGAGCTTTTA
The DNA here is from genome assembly GCA_963573305.1 of Pyrrhosoma nymphula. NCBI lineage: Eukaryota > Metazoa > Arthropoda > Insecta > Odonata > Coenagrionidae > Pyrrhosoma > Pyrrhosoma nymphula. The sequence continues at coordinate 91,068,646 of OY754330.1, forward strand.
TAATGATGTGCGATATTTTATTTCAACAATAATTCTGAGGTAGGATATCAGGAAATGTTTCATGCATGATTGCGAAACGTTATTTTTTAAACGAATTGATTCAACTGTTCGTAAAATACACATTTAATCACATGGCGCCATTTCACGAGGAATTAAAATTTTTGGAATTTTCACTCGAAATCAAAATTTGCTGAGGAATCAACCATTTTTTCGGGTTAAAGAGAGGTAATATATTTCATATTTTGATTTTACCACTCACGATCGATACTAAAGGCAAGAATAAATAAGCTCCTTCACCACAGATAGACAGTAGGTGTTTAAGCAGGTCTCCATAACTATAAGCAGGAAATGCCACCGAATTTGTATTAAATAGTGTATATCACCTAACTTACGCGTCCATAATATAAGTTTTAAAGATAAAGTTAAATGCATAAAAAACGAGCCTGAAGTGAATACTCCTTTATGAGATTGGAATATCATTAATTATTTGGTACTTACATGATATAGGTACAACTTAGAGTCAGAAATTACACTGAAAGACGCGTGATAGAAAAGTAAAGAAAGAAAAGTTTTTCACTTGGTCAGGGGATCCATCCCTGCCGACATTTCGAAGAACGACTCGCTTTTCATCATCAGTGTTTTCAAATGCCGTTTCTCAAATTTAGTTACTTTTCATACCTTTGACTTTGGATCAGTTCTTGATTGATTGAGACGTTGACTTGAATTCTCGCTTTCCCTTACATTCCTAGTGCATTTTATGAACGTTTTCCAGGTATCACTTCGGTAGAAGCTAGTGTTCCGGTTAAAGTTACAAGTTTCAAGGTGGATCTCAATGGCTCCCTTAGTTAGGCTTCGCTTGGCAAATGATTAATCCCATGATGGTTTATTTAAAAATAGAGACATTCCCCATCAGTCAACTCTTTTTCCCAATGCTCATTAATTTTGTGATTACAGCTCAAACAACCCTCCTTGACTACAAGCAAAAAATCAGATTTTACGACACTCGTCAGGCCTACTCAATTTATTCTGTGCTTCTAACAGAATAAGTTCCTTCTCCGAGGTACTTAATTGTGTTACAAAACAGTCGAGTAAAAGAGCAAACAACAAGGTGATGTGCTTCATTTATAGGAGGCTACCATTGTCTTGTTTTTTTCAGGGTAAACCTTCAACGTCTAATTTTAACCTAATCCTAACAAAATCCTAACTTAATCCTAACAAAACTAGAGATTCTTTAATTACGATCGGGGATCTTCAACATTATTTTATTTTTAACTTCAATTTTTTAAAGCAATACGAAATAACCGGGCATATAAAGGTAATCGGGCATATAAGGTAAAGAATGAGACAGTATCTTGGATAACTTTACAAAGGCGACATCACATAAAACATCAAACATATTTCCCATAATTCGGACGACATCTGGATGTTACCATTCTCGCCATCTCATCATCCACTACCAAGCCTCCCTCTTCTCAGCCATCTTGTATCCGTCCGCGCTCTGCCCCAACACTTTCCTTCGGATCCAACACCCTTGCCTCAACATGCCCGCCGCCTACGTCGCCTGCAATGTATATTCCGATACTCGAGGCAAACCAGTCCCCTCCTTCTCGGCCACTCCCTCAGATTTGACAACTCTGATTGCGTCATTTGCGTCACCACTGCATCAACAAGTTCTCTTCAACTCCAATTCTTTCATTGTCGCAGGGAAACAGAAAACGGATTGGTCTCATCTGTAACTGGGACTTTCGGTTAAAATAAAGGTCTTTGGCTGAACATTTTGGAAACTGAACATGTTTCATTAGAGAAAAATTGACGTGTCTCTATGATATTTACATTTAGCTGATCGGTTTCAACGGATGATTATTTTATTCTGACGATGACGCTAAGGCTTAAAAACTGCAGTGGGGATGCAAAAGCATCATGTGGAAATACAAAGTCCTTAATTTAAAAAAAATGAGACTGTCAATCTCTTTGCTATGCCAATCAACAAATTTCAATGCTTAGAGCATTTGCTGATCAATGCATTGACTTTAAGAAAAAATCAAAACCGTTTGATTATTTTCAGTGTTGAGTCAAAAGGAACCTTTTCCAAATAATGAAGTATCTGATATGCCAAGTTCATAACCTTCAGCTTTAGAGAAAGTTTAAAAAAGGCTATATATCCTATCACATAACGCTTTATAAATATGGAACTAATGATAAAATGATTTTTTTTAATTCCATGAATTAAGCTTCAAAATATAACGTGAATTCAAGTAATATTGTAAGCATACGATAGGCGCTATAGGTTTTAAAAGCATCAATAGGGGTAAACCATTTCTTCATCGATAAACACCGTTTCTGCCCGAGAAAGTATGACAGTTCAAAATAGGTCAATTTACGGTCTAGCAAAAATCTGCGCGAAAAAATAATATTCGAAGCATTTAAAAATACTGAAATATGGTAATGACAACAGCATTTCTCCTGTAAAAGAATAATAAAAACTATCACTGTCATCATCAACCATTCAGTTTTAGGATTCGTAAACTGAATTCTTCGATTCTTCCCTATCCCAAGCTGGTACTTATACTTTTTTTTAAATCCCGAATATTTATTAAGAATTTGAATGTAAAAACGAAACCCCGAAGGATAGTGCTGAGCTATGAGAAAAATATCGCAGCTCAGTCAACACACTCTCCGAGCATCACGAGGAATGATACACCTCACCAAAGTTTATTGTACTGCTGTCAGTTTCCAACCTCCCAGCTGTCTCCTGAGAATTTCTTGAAAATTCGTATGAGGCGATTTGTTGGTGTGGTATTCGTAGCATGTCATGTGTGTGTGTAGATGGGAGGGGGACTTAGGAAGGAATGAGAATGTAGGAGGGGAGAAGAGAAACTTTGGGAGTGTTAAGTTCCGCTGACTGATCAATTTCAAACGCACTAAAAGCGCATTTAAAGTGCCCATCAAATTTTTTTTTTCTAAAAGGAGCCATCATTTGAGCGAAAGACTATCTGAATGAAACTGGAGAAGAAACGCGAGAAATTTTAGGCCAAACATTTCGAAAACACAAAGGCTAATAGTATGACCGCTTAAACTTCACGGAGCGTTGAAAATAATAGAGTTGATCGTAGCCACGAGAAGGGATAACGAGCGAAGGTCAAAAGGAGGTCACACAAACCTTTCGAAAAGGGGTGGAACAAGGAGTTAGGGTGGCAGGGAAGGTCAGAGGGTTGCGTCAAACGTAAAGGCGGAGAGGAGCTGGAATAGTTGGGGGGGAAAAAATCGAGCGAATGTGATCCTATCAGCCGGAAAAAAACGATCATCAGGATCCCCGCCGCTCTGTCACTAACGACGCACCATAAGGGGAGCATCATCGCGACCGCGAATTTATCCAACGGTCATGAAAAAAGTGGCGCTCCTCAACTGCTCCAGTGGTCTATAAAAATTTCACCTCAAGCTGGAATCCATTCAGCAATAACTTCATGACCAAAAGAAAAATTTTCCTCATTTCCAAATCCAATCCAGGCCCATCAGGAAACAACCGTTGAAATATGTCAATGATTTGCTGTTTGTTAGTAGATTTGTTTGTGATTGTAGGCAGCAGGTTTGTTTTTAGCATCGCGTAGGGTTCTAGACTTCGACTTTCCAGGGAGAGTTAACGTGACCCAACATGATACAAATATACAGTGCATCATCTGAGCTTTAGAGCTTTTCATGTAAGATAAGAGTGCAATTCTCTCAGCTTACATTAAATTTTAACGTAATTTACTCAAATTACGTTATTCATCCAATCCCTTCTCATATGCACAGCTTAAGGGTGACATTTACTTTTCTTCAAGAGGAGAATGTCTCCTTGCAACCGACTTTTACCTGACTTTTGCCAGAGTACGTAACCTTTCAGTCTCTCGTTATTTGAAGAACATTAAATCTGGTAACTCGGGAGTACCTTGGTATTTTAAAGTACAAATCTTAAATATAAATACACAACCGTGACTAAGTCATAGCAATAACAATTATTTTTCATGAAAACACTGAGTTTATAAAAACATTCTCGAGAATCGTTCATAAACAAACTCTTCAAACAGTGTACATCCTTCCTTTGAGTTAATTTGATCACGTAAACTCCTTCCGTTTCGTTATTTGCACTATCATGAAACTTATGAGCCTCTGCAAAATTGCTGAGTAAGCTTGATATTGCCTCCTTGGGCCGTTTTAAGCTTGTATGTTGGGAAATTCTTTTTCCTTTTTATGAATCGCCTCATTGCCATTTCGGCACGTCTTAAAATAAGTCTTGTCGCATAAATTTTAGTAAAATGATTTTTCCAAAAATTTTCTATCTATTATATCTTGTCACAAAAATAATCTCAACTTAAATCTTTAAGCTATAATATCAAATTATTTGCACTCAGCACTCTCAATAAAAGACAATATGATATTTATTTTTACTTTTCGATATTTTCCCATAGCCCTTTCTTTCGCTATTCAAAATGTAGTACCTGAAGAATGCTCCCAGTCACAATCGCTTTGGCAAGCATCTAAAGCCATCAGAAAGGTATTACTATACTCTGATAAATTTTCCTGAGGACGAAAGGACAACTTCACGACAGTGGCATTGAAATTTCTTAGTTCTATCTCTCTCTCAGCATAAACTGAAACTGTTCAATTTAACTAGGTCGAGAAGCGAAGAAACTTCACGGAAGAGACACGTTAGGGAATCAACAAAAGAGCATAAACCTAGCCATTAATACCCTGCGCCTTTCATGCAAATATTTTCAAGCATCCATTTCAAGGCACCTAATTGCCATTCGAGGAATGATCCATTTGATGCTCACACTCGCTTCACAACTTTTTCCCTTTTCGTCTACCCTGGCGGAGGATCTGTTTATCTTCAAAAAGTTTCTTCGACATAAAAGTTACTCGAAAATCAAGGAAGCGTTTTCTTATTCATGAAACAAAAGAGGTCAGTTAGTAAGAGCGGTGAGATGGAAGAGTCCACAGGGGGAGAGGTCGTGGGAAATTGTTTGCGAATTGTCTGAGCCAAGTTAAGCATCGAAATGGACGGACGAAGGCCGTGGGATAGAAAAGAGGAGAAAAAGGACGGAAAAGCAAACGAAAGTTGAAATGAGTGAGCGGGAGAGGACAAGCGAGAAAGAAAGAAGAGAACTATCGGGAACATTATACAGGCCGGTCCACATTCAGCTCAGGAACGCAACTTAAACTAAAACAGGAACGTAACTTAAACTGGTTACAATCGCGAGTTTATCCTTAGTTTGGCCGATGGGATATTTTAACTTTAATGACTAAACTCCAAGATTGGTTCAAAACCCAAACCGTGAATCTGCTTTCATAGGAATGAGACGCGACTAGGTTACGACTTAAATGACACTTGTTTACTTCATTTTTTTCACTTTCTTGTTGCTAATGGCGCATGTTTGCACAACAAAGAGTAAAATAAAAAATTCTTCATTTTTATAGGCCAACTTAACGACATAACTTTAGAGACGGAATACAGCCATCTTGTATACTACCTTCGCTATGTTCACTGGAGAAATTCTGAATGCTCCGTATTAACTTCAACCGTAAAAAAATCCAACCGCATTAATTTCTCTCTAGAATTAATGGTGAACGCCGTAACTTGAGCTGTGGGTGAGTGAGTAGATTTGTGTTAGATACAATAACAACTTGGAAATTCTCTACACTGCATAGTTTTTAACGAGAATGATTTCGGTGATTTCCGTCAAAGATCAAAGATACGGTCAGTTTAAAAAAGTGAAAAGAGAAAAATGATGGGAAAGTGATAATTATGCGCAAATGAGGAGTAAGTGCAAGTGCAAAAAGCCAAGTTTTTGATTGTATCTATCTTCAGCTTTTTATTTAAAAATCTATAGCGTAGAATTATCGACACTATAATTTATTAAAGACCATGGTTTCAGAAATTCATTGCCATTATCATATGCCATTGCCATGGAATTAAATGAATATTACCAGTATCAAATCAATTAATAATGTTATGAATTGCTGAAACCAAGGTTTGCTCTCTTTTTCTTCCTCATTATAGTGTCGATAATACTTAGCTATCGTTTTTATCGATCATGACTTTCCAAAAGTTATGTCTGAGTCAGTCTTACATAAAGTTTTTTAGTTATGCTTTCGTCCTTGGTGTGACCCTGCCTAAAGTTGAGGGATAGAGAAGAGAAAGGTGAAAAAGCAAACGAAACTTGAAATGAGGAAGCAGGAGAGGACAGGCGAAGTAGAAAGAAGCGAAGAACTGGAAGAGACCGGAGTGGGAGTTTAGGGCAAGGGTGAGAGGGCGGGTGGAAAGCAGTAGCCAGGGGATGGTTGCAAATGTGGAAGGGGAAGAGGAGGGGCGGGGAGAGGGGGGGTTCGCTTCCGAAGTGGGGGAATGGCAGCGCTTCTTAATGCAGCGAAGGCACGCAGGCGGGAGAATGAGGATGGATGTTCGGGGCAGCTTATGAATTGCAGGACGGAAGAAATAGGTCTTCCCGCGGCATAAGAAAGGCCAATGAAAGAGCAATCGTGTCCGGTTAGAAAAGGTGGATGTTGGGGGCTGGTGAAGGAGGAAAAGTGAGAAATTTTGCCCTCTGTTCTAAGTTGACTCAGGCGCAGGCACTTGCGGCAGAAATAAGGATTGCACGGGATTGCTCCCCTTGATTATTTCCACCGCGCCAACGTTTTTTCATGTTGCTTCATACCGACCGCAACGTCTTGGCCATTACTGACGTTAAAAGCTTGAGGATGGCATGTATTTTCGACTTTACTAAACTTGAAAATCCGTTGTATCTCGACTAAGTGCTGATTCTCTGCCATAAAGCATAAGGGTCGAAAAAAATATTAATTAGAAACAGTGACGGAGATATTCCACGCTCTAATTTTACATCCCTATCATAGTTTCGACAGCTAAACAGTCATGGTCAGCCTCGATTTATATCTTGAAAAATAACTGTTTAGCGGCAGAAACCATGGTCAGGAAATTATATAAAAACGTAGAATAATATTATTCATGAATACATTTTCATCATAAGATGAAACAATTCCACTAGATTAAGCCGGAATTTATTTCTTTCAAAATACATTAGGTAAGCAAAGATTCCAAGCTTGAAATCAGCTTACTACAACTGATAAATTACGAACTTCATCATTTTTTTCCTCTCCAATGCCAAGGCTACTGCATCCGCTCATATAAAGCTACTTCCGGGGTCATTTAAACCAGCGAATGGAATCCTCCCATTCGGAACTTCACAGTTATTGATTAATATGGTGGTGTCGTTGAAAACTTGACATGGTAATATCCCCACCCTGCATCGCAACTAAATGCGCACCATTCATGAGGATTATAAAGTATTGCTTCGTTAATTTTTTCTTCCAATGCACCACAAGTATATATTACACATACCACAGTATATCTACTTGCTTTCCCAAAAGCGTTCTAATATTTGTCATTGGATCATTGAAAATACGAACAAAGGCTGAAAATATTAATCACACATTTTAGTATATTACCAGCTAATATTTTGAATATCTTTGGGACATTAAAAGTGTGGATGGATCAAATTAAAGACGCTTTGTTTCGGGAGAAAATAAGAGTTTGTTTAATATACCTTCCCCACTTGAGTACTCCTGGTATTTAGTAGCATTTTGAAATCGTCTTTAGTTAATCCATCCCAGTTAACTTATCGAACATTATTCAGCCGCAATATTTATACTCTATTTTTGATATGAGGTCTCTACGGATAAATAATAGAATTATCACTCCCAGGCAATCACAATATTTCTAGTTTGCGGATTGGTCGCTGCTTCCGTCAATTCAGACAGCCATGCTGCTCTCTCCTCAGATGACCCAATGACGCATGGAGTAATCATTTAATACCCAAAGATTACGGCTAAAATTATTCTCCGCAGGTAACTGATACTCAATTATCTTCGAATATTTTTAACGCAGCAAAACAGTGAAATGGCGGAGATTTTCGGCGTAATAGGTTAAGTGAAAATGAAAATATATGGGATTTTCGAAGTTAGGGATACTTAATGGAGTGGGCATTTTGGTGTGCGCACGTGAAATGTAGATTATGGAGAGGTCGCAAACTAAAAACAGGAAGCATTAAAAACCGTCATTAACCTCATTTTGAGGAAATGGAAGAGAGAGAGTGAATGAGAGTATGGCAAGGCTGTAAATGACTTTCCCCGTGAAAAAAGAAGTACCCCCATAGTCCATCACTTTCGTCCGACCACCACCGATTCCCCCTCCTCCTCCCTCAAACTCCCTCTTCGTATTCATTCCTCTCCGGCCATCTATACCGCCTACATTACCACTCCCCATACCTCCGTTCCTCAAACTCTCCCTTCCCTCCTCCTTTTCTCCTCCATTTTTCCATTGCCTTCCCCTCTTCTCTACCTTCCTCTATCTTCTTTTTCATCACCTACGTCCAGTGACGGATTACCAATAAGGCAAAGTAGGCAGTTGCCTATGGGCCCCGGAGGGGCCACGTGAATGTTTTCCCCTTTCTTCTCTTGCGACTTGTTTATTAATTGTTTATTGTTGCTTGTACTACCTACGGGTTCCCAAGTGTGTTAATCCGGCACTGGCTACGTCTACCTTTACCTATTCCATTCTCTCTCTGCGGCCTCTTATTTTCTCATTCCTCTCCATCTATCTACCCTTAAAATTACTTCTGTTCCACTTTTTCTCTTTACCTTTCTAGTGGCAGCACTCCTCAGGGAAGGCGAAAACAGTATTAGCAATCGGGTTAAGTATTCTATTTATAGGTTTCACCACCACGTGGTTGCCCAAGTTGCCGAAGTTTCGAAGACTAATTCCACCATCGTCTTCAAAGAGTTTATCAACGAATCCTAAACGCGACAGAAGAGTCAGGATTTAAAACGTCGTCAAATGAAGTACTCACCCTGTGGAAAACCAACGCACACTTCATTTGAATCGTTCACCACGAAGTTTTCCAAATCTTACCGCGGTTGTTTTAATGATCCAACATAGGAGAGAAACAATACTATCATAAGAGCTATTAGGGAATGGATGAAGAACAAAGAGAAATCCGGAGTAGGCATTACCATTTCCGAACAAAATCTAAGAAATAACGTCTTACTTTCACGCCGCGAACAGGTGCAAACAAGAGTATCAAAAATTAAAGTCGATCCCACGAATACGTAACGCTCACTTTAATCTGCTACGTTACCCAGCGTCGACTAGCCAGCGACCATCAGGGTCAGGTTCAGGAGGTTATTGCTCTTCGCTAGGTAGCCGTAGTCAGTAGTCATTTAGGTGCTCCATAGGTCTTGTTCTAATTGTTACGGAATTGTAAACCAATGCTTCAAGAAAAAAATATATATGACAGCAAAAGGCTTCCTGAGAAGGATGATTAGTGTATTTCTTCAATTTTTTTCATTTTCTTAATAAATAATTTTAATAAATGCACAACTTCAATTTCAAAGTTATTAACTTTAATTCAACGAATTAATCGAGGCTACGTTGCAAAGAATTGTTTCTTGTAAACCATTCCGCTTTGATTCAACATGAACCTATTCTGCTGGAAATATTGGCTGGATGAATAATCAACCTCTAAGCAATTTGTAGACTTTTTATGACCCTTCCGTGAACAATAAAATGTTTAAGAGCTTCAAAACAAATAAAAACTAGACTAGGATTCCTACCTTAGTAAAGTTAAAATAATGAATAATTGGCTATTTTTCAATCTCGTAATTTGTTATGACAATAACGTTGAACTAGTCGAATAAGAGTCTCAGTATGACGGAAAGGACCGGTCGCGAAAGAAAAGGGAACCGGCCATTGAAGGTCAGATAGTAGCGAGGAAGAAATATTTTTTTCCGTAAATGAGAATAAAAATATATTATTAGGGCAACAGAAATGTCACATAAGGTCAGACTGACGAGTAGAATCATAAGTTATATGCTAATTAGTGAAAACGTAGCAATATATACTATACTTGAAAGTTCGTTACCCTGCGTTATTCCACAGAGATTACTTCGTTCAATATCTTCTGACTACCTCGGAGCCCTCCACGATAGAGTGCACGCTAGCAATTCGCCTTGACGTAGATACATGCAATCATGCGAAGCTACCATCCCGAGGGGATTTCCCAGAAAGGGAAGCGCCGACAGGTTTTGGGCATGCGGATTGGAGAGCAAAGGTCGTTCAGCAGGCTGGCGGTCTCCCTTGCAGTATTTTTAATGTTCCTCCATTTAATTAAAATTCTCATGACTAAAACAAAAATAATAATCATAAAAATAGATATCATCACATTATTTTCCTACATTCTCTTCTACATACTTATTCATTTCTAAGTGAGGCGCCTTTCGCTAAAATAAACCAATATGTACAAAAATATCTGGAATCTGCTTTCCTGCCTCACGGAAGCAATTGAATAATCCAAATATGCAATAAATAATAATAAAATAGTGCATAAAATGGCAAATGGCTTACTGGAAATTCTCTCCCCAAATATTATTTTTTTATTCCACGGCGCGGCATTCCGCTAAAATATTTAGATAGATCAATCAACAACCGCTTACTTTGGTGAATTTGGGTCTGAAGTTTAAATATTTTCTTTGTGAAACCGTGATTGACATTAACAAGAGGAATATTTACGGATTAAGCCTTAGTAAGAAATATGTACCTTTTTTAAATGGGAATTTCCATCCATTTCAAAATAATAAAAATATTTTGTCGAATAATTTTCCTACATTCACACAAAGAAACTAAGTACAGACATTACTATGCCCTAAAGAAAACTGAACTTGATAAATAATCGAGGGTATAGCGTCGCGATTTTGAAGCAAATCGGTAGTCTATCTTTGGGTAAGAGAATAAAAAATATCTACTAATAAATCGTACTAAGATGCCGTGACTTGGAGAATGGCTCCCATTAATCAATACGTCGTAAATGAACAGGGGTAGGGGCAGCAGCGTTCTTCATATAAAAGGCGAGGAGGTGGAAGGAATAAGTATAGGAACAGCCATTTTATTTTCAGGCGAGATATATAATGTACTCTAATGGCTGCAATTATGTGATGTCGATGGCATGGGTAAAACGCTAATCAAAATTCCATCGCAGGGAAGTTCAATTCCTCTTCGATTTGTATTGCATTTATTAAAAATATTTTATAACCGTCTCAAAAGAAGATCGAGGATGTACACTCTTTCCTCATTGGTGTCTTCGAGCAGAGACATTTCCAAACAGTGCAAAAGGCGAGAACGGTAAAAAATTATACATTTGCACCTTAAATTTAAGCTCACATTAAGAAAGTTTGGAGGCCTATAAGACTTCAAATTATAAATTTACCAATCTTGCTCAGATATAGTAAGTAGTATAAATAGTAAGAGAAAGAAACGACAAAATACTTTGCCGAGGCAAGACTAATATAAAGCTGCTTACGTTGGATACCAGGACGGAAAATTAAAAGCACTCGATCCAGAGTGCCTTAATCTGGATTTTCATCAGAAAACACAAAGAATAATTGCATCCGGTGTATAAAGGACATGAGGAAAAGGTAGAAGACTATAAATAGATAATGGAGGTGACTTTCGTATAAAATTATATGTACATCTAACCAATAATTATAGGGTATAAATTCAATTCCGTTAAAGGTTTTAAAGGTGAGAGAGTTGGACAGTATTAATCAAGTTATTAAAAATAATTATTTTTTTAATTTTGCAGACAACCACATCATTTTTCAGGCAAAGATACATTCATGCAATTATTAGAGAAGTTGCACATCAGAAATATCATCTGAATACATTTAGTTACTAAACAAAAATTTAGGACACAATTTTTTATAAAATGGACGCAATCTGAAAGGTGGATTATAATAACATTATATGATCGGAAAAATCTACGCGAGTGGAAGTAGGCTTTAAATTTAGCTTATATAGAAACAGAACCAAATTTAATAAATTGAAAGGGGATGTCTCATAAATGGGAAAATCAAGTGGCAAGAATTAATTTCACCAATTAAAAGATTCCGACAGAAGACTTAGAACATGAAATTGCGTGTAAAAAAACTCACAAAATCAGGGATACGCCACTGAGGAAACATGAAAGTCAGTTAGTTTGTCTGCTATCATAGAAGATGCTTTTGATACTAAAGGAGAGCGAAGAAAATAAGGTGCCTAAGCCAAAAAAGGATAACGAAGAGATTTTCGTAAGATATAGAAATGTTATTAGCCTTAAGGCAAAAAAGCGAAGGAAAGTTCTGTGAGGCAAGAATGTTCAGACAGGGACGAATAGTTACGTAAAGAATTACAAATTCTCGCAGCAAAAGTTGAAGCATCCATGAGAAATGAGAGAAGTCACTTCAAAGAAGAAAGGCAGCACAAAATATACTGTAACTACAACTCTTATTGGCAGTTCCTATTTATAAGAGAAGAAATTAAAAAATACCTCGAGGAATTTCTCCTCGGGGAAGAAAACAATGAAAGGTTATGAAGAGGCTATGGGAGAACACGTGATTATAAATTATGACCCTGAATAATCTCGTAACGTCCGCGTATTACTTAGATAGCTGCCATAAATACTGATGAGGAAAACACGATATCTCAAATTTAATAAAACAATTAATTATTGAGTGCCCTGATAAAAAAAAGATATGTAATATTCCAGCACGGAAAATATGCCATTGGATTTCAAAATGACTCTTATCTAAATATGAAAAGGAATAACTTTTATATATATTAAATTTTTTAGCAATTAACCTTAACAAGGGTTTTAAAAATGTGACTAGAGCCACTTGAAGAAACAAAACTATTGTCATAGTAATAATAAAGCAACCAACAAATTTTTCAGTCCATGTCGGCATCAGTTTGGACATAAACTGCGAAAATTTCAATAGTTATCGAGGCTAGCGAATGAAAGAAAATTCCATGGCTTTAATTTAAAAAATGACCGAAGGTTTCTAGGAGTTATAAATTAATTAAAGAAACTCAATGCAAGAAATAAGTTACCGGTACTGCCACCACTGTAGAGGATGTGCAGGAGGGTGAAAACAGTAAGTCCATTGAAGGAACTGTTTAAGAAAATATGACATGAGCAAATATAACAGGTAACAAAGAAATAAGTTAGATCAGAACTTTGAGCGGAGCTGAATCAAAACATCCTTCAGCTGTACGGTTTCCGGTTGTCAGTCTATTACTTAGCAAAAGTCCTACAGCTAATTTAAAATTTGCTAAAAAGAACTGAGCTTGTGACTGTATGTGAGAGCTGAAATTGTCATGAAAGAACCTAAGGTAAACAATATTAAATGTTAACACCACAATCATTGATTAACATTGATCACAAGGTAGATACAAAATGTGAAAAGAGTAATTATGTTCCTGTTACGTTTTAAGGCTGCATATGGAAAATAATACCTGCAATTTTTCGGAAATAAAAACTTCTCGAAATCAAAGATATACTTCAAAGATAACATTTTCTCTATATACAAGTCACACATTACCCGTTTTCCTGTATTGGTATGTCCCTTTTCTAAGAAAATGTTACCGCTATATTTCACTGTATTTCCTTCAATTACCTCCTGGTCTCAATGCAGGAAACTTAGATAAACAAACCAATAGAATAGTTAAAGGGCAATAATCGTTGTTACACACGAAAGAGATTTTATGGGGAATAAAACAAAAAAATAATATTTTAGCCAAGAACATTTATATTTTTTTTGTCAAGCATCATGTATTACCATATTAATCATTGGATCTCAGTAGAGTAGAGAATTGACTTCAATGCACGCCATAAGCTTTAAAAGCAAATTTCGTTGCCAGCTCAGTGGCAGTTCAATTAGCAGCCCGTGCTCACGAGTGAGTTCACTTTTATTTTTCCAGTCCAAGACCTGATTCAATTAACGAATCACTCCCTCGTTTGATATTGGACGTTGTCACGCGAAAACACGGTCCAACCAGCGTGTTCATTCTATTTTTACACGTAATTTAAAATAAATCTGCTAGTAATCGCTATCATACGAGGGAAACAATTTTACACCGTATTTTACCTTTATTTGGATGAAAAATACAAGTTACACGAAGTTTAGAACATTAAAACGGGCGGAAAAAATGCAATCTAAATTTACATTGTCGAAACATTTCGCTCCCAGGCATTAGCACCATTGAAAGATCCACTATCTTTAAATTTTCTCAACTGTCTTCATCCTGTGATAAGGATTTTCCGGTGATCGAGGATTCTATTCATTTCGTTAAGAATGACGCTTATAATGAACACCGAAATGCTCACACTGAAAACAAAATGCATTTTAATGAAACTCAACAGATGCGCCAAGTAAGCCACAGTATTCAACCCGAAAGTCGGTTTGATCGGTGAGGGTAGTGATCTATTATTAACAATCCTAACGGCGCGGCGGATGAAATTTACAAATTAGGGCAGGGAAACAAGTTCCGTTCCATGTGCCACGCGTGGTTTCCCAGAATGGCACAGCAAATATCTTAGATTTAGCTAGACATGCCCAGATATCCCATCTGCATTTGAATCTGGAACCTCTTATAAGTAGCCCAACGGTTTACCCACAGCATCATCACACCGTTACAGAATGTACACGAGACTGTAAAACTCCGTGAAGGATGATGGCCTGACGTTTCGTAGCCCACTTCATCAAGTAATGCGCCCACTGCCGATATTGAAGTAATTTATATATTATTTTCAAGGGTGGGTTCGTGTGTAAGAGGTGTGAATGGGATGGGAGAGGTACGATGGGATAACGGGATGGGAGAAAGGTCAATGTAGAACTACTATTTATCACTGGATTCCATGGGTGGCTGATTTTGAGGGCACTGTTGTGTATGTTTGTTTTGACCTTCTCTCGATGGCCCTAGGCGTAATACTTTAAGATATGACCAGCATAAGATGATGAAATGTCGGGTTATCACCCATCTCTAAGTACTTATAAATAGCCAACATTTTTTAATTGAATCTCCATGACCCACAAATGCTTCAGTGTTCTACCCAAGACGAAACCCGTTTGAGCATCTCGTAACGACAGCTACCAACATCAAAGCCGCAAACATCCCCACATCCTTCACAGCGAGACGCCCAAAATTGTTTTTCTTTCCCTCGTCCCCGGTAACTCTGAGCGCTCGTTCCGCTCCCTCCCCCCTCCCCCCATCCTCCTCCTCACTGGATCGTCCTACTCGCACGCCTCATTAACCCTTCCCCAATCTCGAGGCAACCCCCTGACACTTTCCCTATCTCTTCCCAGACTCTCCGTCCCCTCGGCTAACAAATGATTAATAGTCCGCTCCCACACCGTAGCTCCTCCCCAGGACCATCCCACGGAATCGCGCCTTAAGCCCTCCGATGCCACCTCCAGTATGAAGAATGCTCTTCGCTCCCTCTCACAGCAAATTCCCCGACCTCGCACACAATCAAGAGCTCAGAAACACATCGATTCAATCAGCCTAGAAACTTTCTTCCCACCATGCCCATGTCCAGGAGAACTACATACCGACAATACCATACACTAGGATTTCCATTATTAGCGTTTTTTTCCGGGATAAGATACTAATGTCCCGCGTCAATTCCAAGGGCATTTTTTTTTAATATCCTTAGGGATAATAAAATAATATTGGCAATTTTACACAATACATATAAACTTTAATTCGACCGGTTTCGATGCACTGCATCATCATCAGGATCATCATTATCCTTATGGATAAATAGATAAACAGATTTTCTCCAGTAGAGTTTGTCAGTATTTTTAGTACCATTCAACAGCCAGTTCCATAGATCTGATAACTATTGATAGTTCTAATATCCGTGTATCACATCGTGAAAACATCTGCATGGGCGGCGTGTAGCACTGGGTGTTACTACACCAGCCACAAAGATGAGAAATAATATGGAAAAGGAAAAAGAGAAGAAAAAGGATGAGAATTGAGATGTCTCGTCGGGAAATTTAATTTAATAGGTAATATATACTTATATTATATGATTTGTAACTTCTTTCTAAATGTTAAATGTCTCTTTTTCTACGAAATGTTCCAGGTTTTTACGTAAAAATTTCCCAAGGTGCCACAAGATAGTAATATGGGAATTATGGGAATCCTGACTATATATATACAATAGTATGTAACCTCCCTCTTAACCCATCATGCCGACACCTCAACCCATCGGTTCTCTTTACTGCCGCGTGAATTCTCCCCATGCTCGGTGCAAACATCATTTCCTCTAAGGTCAAAGCGATAGCGTCGGAGCTTAAAGACAACAGTTAGCTTGAAAAAGCGTTTCTTTTACTCATCCTTCCGAAGCAACGTACAAACCGATTCCAGGAAATTCGGAGGCTTATGCATACGTTCATTGCCATTACTCTACGAAAGTGGATTCAAATCGCATTTGAATCGTTTATGTTCACGAGAGATGAGATACGTTAAGTGCAAGCAAAAAATGTCCCAAAGTTTTGTCAAGGAATGTCCTTACGCGCTAATCACATTCCGTTTTAGCCGTGTTCTACTCTCAACTATGTTCACATTCGGTATTTTTACTTTTACTAAACCCTGACAGCAGTAGTTCTGCCATTTCTTCAGATTCCAATAAATTTCTGCCGGAAGAATAATATAATTTACACAGCAACATTCGAGTATTCGAAATTTTGGTCCAATGAGATCGATAAAAAAATAAAAAAGGCAAAACCTTTATCTATATGCAGGCTTGGCCCTAAAAACATTTTATATTATATTAATGCACTACATTTTTCATTCCATAACGCACCATCTTCCTCCAACAAAAGACGGCAAATAAAAAATTTAAAAATTACCCATTACCCTAATAGGTTTTAGAAGGCTCAGTGCCAGTGCCGTAATTTCCACTTAATTTTTACAGAAATATCTGAAGGGACCCTCTGGAGATCAGTCATTTCTTCAGAAATTTTATTATGAGGAACAGAAAGGCATTCGACTCTGTCCAATGCCCATATACAAAAGTAGAAGACAGTGCCATCGGCCCCCTTTCCCACCAGTACGCATATTGCCCGAGAAAAGCAAGATATTCGGAATTTAATGCTGCACTTTTTTAGTAGCTCCGAGTGTATTCAAAGATTTCCCACTTCAATGCAATTGAATGATACCACGTAGCTACATAAAATTCAAACAATAAGTGGTTTTATTTTTAATTCCAAAAATGAAGTCATTCCAAAAACAGTAATTTAAACTAATAACAACCAAAACAAAGAGAAATAAATTCGAAAATAGAAATACACGTGCGTAATTGCATTTCTTCTTTCCCAGATGTCGTTATTAACCTATAATTTCATGAAAATGTCCCTAAATCAGTTTACTAAATCAAAATACTAATATACAGACACAATATTAGTAAATGCTTGAGCCAAATGGGTATAAAATGCTCTGAAGCTAAGGAGACTTAATGAAATTCACACGAAAAAGAAAATGATCCAAGTCCGAAAAAAAGATCCGAGCCCACGACTGGTTAGAGCACCTCAGACTGAGAAACCCGAGTCGGGTATTCATTCGTCCCTGAAAACAATTGCACGCAGCAGGAGCGATTGTCGAGAACTCATTACTCCGGCGCATCTGCAACGTCTCTCTCACGAAATGCGCCACAGCCTTGATCACCCGCAGAGATGGATACCAGGACTAGAGCTTGATGGTTCCATTTTATTGCGAGAAATTAAAGAAAATAGAAGATATCAAAAGCAAAGGGCATTGTATAAAAACACTACATGATCCGGAATTGCGTCAGAGAAATAATACCTTTTAAGTCTCCAAGGATATTTTTAAGCTACTATAGACAGCCAGATGTAATATGTTAAGTAACTATGAAATTGTTCCGACAAAGAATGTACTCGCTCTCAAACCTTTTATTAATTCCAACCACCGATGGCCCTCAATATTTTTCTATCTTACCAAACAGAAAATTTCGTAATTTTCTGTCTGCTAAGAACAATTTTTTCATTTCTCCGAAAAATAAAAGAATGCCATGAACAGCAAATAATAATTATGCCTCAAGTACTTAGCACTTTATATGTCGCTGTTTGATTTATAAACTGCATACATTTTTTGTATCAAATATTATTCTATTAGTCTCTTGAAGCCACTCTAGTGAATAATTAAACAGCAAAGGTAATATTTTACTCTTTGAAGGACTATCGTAGTAGTAGTATTTTGTTTTACATGCTTCGACGGTGTTTGTTTTACGTGCTACTGTCTGCCACGTGCAGACAGGGGCAACAGCACTCGGACGAATCGGAGGATCACCCCTCCAAACTCTAGGCGAGCCCAACGATGCTTAACTTCGGTGACTGATCGGGAACCGGTGTTTCCATCGTGGAGGGCCGTTGCCCTGAAGGATTGCATTGAAGATTTATGAGCGAAGCCGTCATTTTTCCGATCACTGACCCAATTTCAAAATCAAAATCTAAGAATTTTTGGAAATAGTTTCGCCCCATAAAAGGGTTAGATGGTAAAACTCACAATCGGATAAATGTGATATCAATATGAAAACTTCCTAGCTTCTTTTCTTTTCGTTAATATGTTCATGTGTTATTTAGTTCACTTTGACCCTGGAAAAAAATACTAAAGATGTTCTCAATTTTTATACCTAAGTGCTCTATATGCCTCTTATTATAAGATCGATTATCATATTTGACCTTTAACTTTTTAATAGATTATGCATCTATCATAATATGGGGGCTGCGCGTTAAAGCGGACAGAGTCCATAGAAGAGAATTTTGAGTAAAATGCGTTTATAGTTCCTCATATTCCTTCCGTATATCAGCTGTACTCAGTGCTCTCGATAACTGCTGCCATGAAGATGTAAATAATCGAACTTTGGACACGGTTCTCTATCGCACTTAAAAAATAAACGCTTCTAGCCATCCTAAACAGTTGTTGTAAGAAATGAAAAAATGGACTTGGCCTATTTTTCTCTAAACTCTTCATGTATATATGTATATAAATAATTGAATAGATTAAGCGCATTAGATCTTAAATGCGTAAACCAAGGTTTTGCAATGGGCATTTATTTCTTTACTGTATGAGACATGATAAAATGAACGTAGCGTACCGTCTAAACCAGCCCAACGAGAGAAAAGTGTTTATCGCCAAACAAACAGACAAGAATTCTGGTTTATAAAAATCTGCTTTAATGGAAGGATAGCGTTTAAGACGCGAAAACCAATGCACCGAATGTGGGCCAAGCGGGTCAGTACATCATCGGAGACGCCCCCGCGCTTGGGAGAGGGTGGCGAATTATGGTAGGATGCCCAGCCGCCAATATGTAGGTCACCGTTGGGTGGGAAAAGAGGGCGAGGTATGAAGGAATGAGAAATTTCCGACTCCGGGCATTTTCCTCTGGAAGGAAAGTCGCATGGAAGGCGACGCATCTGATGTTCTCCCACGCCTCGTCCCCTGCCCTTATTTCCTGCCGCCTCCACTGCGACTCCCCCGACCCCTTGAATCCAATATCATCATGCACGACGTACTAACTTCCTCTCGATATTCATCGGTGTACCTGCTCTAAATTTATATCAGCCCAGCGGCACGGATCGTATCGGAACTATTCCTGCAGCAGGTGCACTCGAGAAAAATGTCTCGCTTACCGTGATACCGTCAGTGAGGGAGGGGGGGGGACGATATTGATGAATATTTTTGTCAAGGACCGAAGAGAAGATTGCAAATGTAATATCACCAGGTGAACTTTCAGGTTTCGGATACCTTGAGAGCGAGGAAATCATTATATTGTCTTCTCCAGAACATGTAGCAATTTTATCAACGATGTTTCCGAACAATCCGTTTATCTATGACGTTTCTCAGTAATCTGACTGAAAGTAGCAAGTAAATAAAAATTACAGAAGTTGCAACGCGATATTTATTTTTTTGTAATACCTTATGTAAATAGCTTTTGTTTTCCTTTACTTGAATATCATCACCACGAATAGGAGTCTTACAGAGAATTAATTTCCCATATTTTAGACAAAATTAACAAAGATACACATCTTGAACATTGTAAAAAGCGATTGTAAATAGCGAGACAAGATGACCTAATTATTTGTCTGCTTTCACATGTTTTAAACCTTACACGGGTTTATGAATTCTCGGTAGATTATATCCACACTATATGTCGTCCTACTAGATCTGGAACAGCTGTTTTAAAGTATGAAAGAGAATAACAAGCGTATTTTGCCTTTTTTACAACATCTGTAACCTTACTTTAGCAATTCAAATATTGTTACACTTCTCAAAACATAAAGCATAAATTCAATATTCACGATGAGTGCTAACACCGATTTACTCGAAAAACGACAAAAATTAGTTACTTCAAACTATTAATGTTATTTTTCAGTTTATTTTTCAAGCTATTGAATATTCTCTCATTAACATATCATCCCAATTAAAAGAAAAGTGCTCACTCGTAATAAAAATCGGCCACACACAATTAGTCAAGGGGACAAAGTGAACAAATGAAGAAGAAGAAGCTCTAATTATTAAGTGCGTCGTACATGCAGAGCTAAGTTGAAGAGCGAACAATTTGTTTTCCTTCTAATGGCAGCATCATTGATGTTTAATTTGAAGTTTTAACGAAGATTCACATCAGTGACAATTTTAAAGCAATGCATAAACCTGATGCATTATTCGAAGACTTCAGTTAATACTTAAGAGTCGCATCCACTCGTATTGCCTTCCCACCCTAAATTTCAAGGGGGATCCTAGGATCTAGTTTAAAAACGATAAAACACTAGGATTATAAATGACTTTATAATGTGGAAATTCCTAGCCTAAGTATGTACCACTCTTGGTTGGTGAAGTTACTCTACAGGAATTCATATCCTGTTAGTTTTACGACAACAAAGGTAAATTACAAGAATTTGTCCAAAAGATATAACTGAGTATCCGAATCGAATACACTGAAATTTTTTAAAAACTATAACAACCACAAACAACATTTAAATATTCTCATCAGTCATGAACTAGGTACCTATCATATCTCTATCGCAATCCTTTGGGCAATCTCCTTAAGTTTTTTTCCCAGTTTAGTTGCCCAGTTTTTTTCGCATGAATACATTGCGTTTTCCCAATCTTAAATGAGCGACATGAATTTTTACATTAAATCTTGCTTTCAAAGGTCATAAATAAGGTCCACCATTTTCCAGGTTCAACTTTCCCCTCCCTTCTCCCCCCAACACTTCGTCAATCAGAGAACTGCGAGAAGACCCTGGATTCCTACAATCGAACGAATCCCCGCGCCAGTTCCGAATGTTTACAACAGGCGACTGGATAATTAATTCTTTTATCATCACTCAACCATTTCGAGTTTTCCCTTCATCGAGTTAACGGCCATCGCGCGCTCCAAAATTTGCACTCGACACTTCAGTCGTTCAGACGATGCAATCGAGAGTTATTGGCCTCCCCGTTTCCTCTGCCTCGCATTCATCTGACGATTAATCCACTCCGACCTGCCTCTTTTCATTTTTTAATCCCTCTCTCATTCATCCCATCCCTACCTCCTCACTTCAATCCACGCCAGTCATTTGCTGCCATATAGCTGCCCTGAATCACTCAAAAATTAAAGCTCGGTTGCATAATCAAACGTCCTCGCGCGATATAAATCGATAGCAATGATGTATCTCCTTGTGTAAATAATCTAACATATCAATACCATCAATCAAATAATATCAAAATACCATGTGGAGGGAATTATAATTTTATATTTTCACACCCAAACACACGCCTCCAACTGTTTCCCGAATACCACTGAATATGCAGAAGGACCCTGTCATTGTTAAAAATAAGCCATTCAAAATCTTCATTTAGGGAACTTCCCATCCACACATACTCATCAGCTGCAATCACCAGCCGGACTCAATCCGCATGTATATACACAACGCGACCCTTTGGAAATAATAAAGTAGAATCGTTCGATTCCAACGACGCGAAAAACCAAAAACAAAAAGATGAAGGGGAGAGAAATATATCTGCAACCCGACTTCCCCGGAAAGCGTCTATCCTTCCAGGAAACGGCAAAGAACTGGCGAGCAAAGCCAATTCAATCACTCAGATTGGATGGAGGACCCGGGCTTTTGCGCACTGAACGAGTGTTTGCTTTGTGTTCTTTCATGCATGAGCGTTCGCGAGGAGGGGACGGGCGGGGAGAGGGACGTCCCTCCTCGATCTCCAGCATATCCTGCAGTCCCCTTTGGTCAAAAGAGAGAGAGAGAGAGCCGGGATGAAAAAATAAGTGAGACCAGCTCTGGTGGCATGCGAGGAATACATGGACGCTTGATGAAACAGAAAAAGAAGACAATAGAAGCGAAAAGGCAAAGTGTCCGGAGGAGGAGGTGAATCGGTAGGGAGGCGGCTGGGCACGAACGCAAAAGGGCTGGAAAGGTTTCTCGGGACGGTTATTCGCAGACCTTAGGAGTGGCGGGTGATTTTTATTTAGCATCGTTTTTGGGCGAATCATTTCCGCTTTAATGCACCATTTGCTTATAAAAGCCAAGGTCGTTTCCCGTTCGCGAATTTCACCTTCTTCTTTCTAGACGGTCCTTGGTACAAGCGAATGGCGAAAGGTTGCCCTCAACCGTGCCCACTGAGAACGTACCAAATTGACCTTTTTTACATCACTCTGATACAAAAAGTTTACGCTTCATCGATAAATAATGCGCCCACTGAATATTTTTCAACGGCTTTCTTTTTTTGGCTTTGAGATAACAAAACGAAGATTTCCTCAAGGATAAATGACTAATTGCTGGAGCAAGAAAAAACATTTACGCAAAAAATATAACATATGCAAGAGTACTACAGATAATTGTAAGCTGGTGTGCATTATTACGCCATGTTAACTTATAAGGAAGAACATTTTTAAATATTTACAAGGCGGAATAGAAAAAAATATCCAAAATAACTGACCCACAGCAAAAATTAAAGAAAAAGCTAGAATGTTTGAAAATAACTTGTACATCCAAAAAGGCTAAAAGAATCTAATAAAAACTTTAACACCATATTTTCCGACACTAAATTGCCAATTTCTAAGTAACAATAACGGATATATGTTATCTAGAAAGAGGCATGACCCCATTTCCATATCCAGAATACTCGAGAGACATCCCTTGATTGTTTAAAAAGGACAATATATTTTTAGCTAAGCTGTGGAATAATTCCAACATGAGATACAACTTTAGGGACCTGCAAAGAAAAGTAAATAACTATTCAATTTCAACAGCACAGGATATTTTCTGCAGATTTTGTCATATAAATTTTCTGCATGGGTTCTGAAAATCTTACTGAAGAATAACTCAAAAGGGACAACCTGTAATCTCAAGCGTTGTACCCTGATAGGAAGGGTGAATCCCATAAATAAGTCTCATTTTGCTTGTAACATTGACTCACCTATTCACTGGAAGTAGATCTACAAGTAAATTTATCTTTATACCAATACGAGCGATAGAAAAAACACCATTAGGAAGATTGTCGCTCCAGCATGTTATTTTTTTCCATTATCGACGCTCCAACCTCTATAAAGTCTTTTTTCATGAGAGGAAAGAAGAAGAAATGCGAAAAAATTCGTCCACGAAAAACAAACTAGTGCCGGAAGGCGGAAACATTGCATACACAGATGAGACTAGACACTTCACGATAAGGCTGGAGAATCGGAGATCAACGCGACGTGATTGGGCATATGAGAACGACATTAAAGAGATAAAGTTTATTGAGGTGTGGATTGAAGCTGGAGTGAGACGTATCAATCACAGTTATAGCCGACGAATGAGAGCGCGTCTATGGGAGGAGGCAAACTAAACGTTGCGATAGAGGACAGCAGGTGGAAGAAAAAAGCAACCGATATTCGCGTGTCACATGCACCGGGAAACTTATTTACCTATCTCTGTCGGCGAAGAAAACGTCGGGTAAGCGGGCTCAAAAGTAGTGGCAGTCGCTTAATGGTAAAAATGACACTTGGTAGCCAGTAAGTATTACCTACATCATCAGGAAGTGAATCCAAATCAATTTGAAATGGAAGTCCATTACCACTATGTCCATTTCCTCCATCGTAATATCCAGTTAATTAAATATTCGAGTTTGTGCCCTCCTGATCTTTTTACTTTTTTCATATCATGAATCTTTACTCCGTATTTCACGCACTGCTTCTTTAATGTATCTACCAACGCCTGTAATCCCTTGGATAACTGACTAACCAACGCCTGGTAGTCAGCAAATCTAAGCGAGTTTATCAGCGGTCCTCCCACATCTAACTGGCCACTAACATCTTAAGTGTCCAAACTAACATTGCCTCGGCATGTGTTAGAATGCAAAGTTGACAACGAGCAACCTTGTCATAACCCACGATCTATAACTGCTCACCCTGATTATCTGTAATCCACCTTCACCTCTATCGTTTGGGCCCTATATAAGTAGCGAATGAGTGTCTTTTCTCTCCAATCTACACATATTATCATGGGTATCTTCATTAGTTTTTTCCCTATTTATTCTGTCAAACGCCTTTCCAAAACCCACAAAATAAGCAAAAACATTTCTATTATACTCTAGTATAAGCACTTGAAAGTCAGGATGCGTTTTCAATGGCGCGTTTATTCCAAGAATGAATGATACATAGCAACCAGTAAACCACGAATAACGAAATGAACGAAAACAAACAAATGATAAACAAACGCATATACGGGGAAATCCACCTAACTTGAGCTACCTATGTTACTCTGATTTATTTTTTGACTAATCCATACATTTCAAGCTGAGACCATTTATGTAATTTAAAACAATTATGTAATTTGATAAGCGTACAACAATTTGCAAAGTTTTTCGTTGCTAAGTAACTGAATTATGGTACATTACACCAGAAAAATCCCCTAATTTGTCAATTTTAACATTGTTACTGGGAAAAAATAAATTAATTATTTCACTATAACTTTTTCAGCATTACATTAATCGATTTGATTTTTTCTGTAATAATATTTCATAGTTTCAAATATTATTCGCATCTACTTTCATTGATACTAAAAAAATGAAGGTACATATTCGAGTCAGAATTAGCGTTACTGTATTTGCATCAATTGGAAAAATTTTCAGTTTTATAGCTGTAAATGTTTCAGCATTGACATTCTTACAATGTTTATGAATGAATCGTGTATAAGACATTCCAATAAGAATTTGAAACCTTTTGAAGAAGTGTGCCTCAATACTGAAGCATCATTTATGGCTAATTTTTGAAATATCTCTATGCGTAACTGGGAATTAATATTGACTATTTACGCTGGCACAATCACATAATATGTGGAACTGATGTATTAACTTAAGTAATCGTTAGTGTCTGTACCAATGCACATTCCTGGAAAGTGCTAAGTGTAGGAAGAAAATATTAGAGTAACTTTCAATGACGCAAAATTCTATAAAATATCTATATAAATAAATTTATTAGACTGAAACCAATTTATGGAAAAAAGTTAGATTAAATTTACAAAAACAATGTAACAAATCATTTTCCATGTATTTTGAACCTATTTTAAGACATATTTGAACTTATTAGTTGATTCAATTGAGCTAAAAGCCTATGATAATAGTTCTTGTGGTAAAAAAAATGCATAAACACGTAATTTTTACATTTTTTTCTTTTTCGAACTAGTCATGTATAGCTATATTATATACAGGGTGTTTCATGAGGAAATGTAAATATTTTAGGAGGAGGTAGGGAAGACGATCTTAAGCATTTTTTGTTCTATGAACATGGGGTCGCAACCCCTTCGTTACCGAGCTATGGCAACACAAGCATTTAGTGAGAATCATCCCACAGTTACCATGAAAACGCTAAAAAGCAGTAGATTACACCTATGATTTTGAAGTAAAATTGTATATGTTATTTTTTTAAGATTTCATCTTTCTTTTCCTGCCAACAGGTATACTAAATGCTTCCAATTGTCAAATTGGTATCCGAAATTACAAAAACAATTATTCATTAAAGAATTACTTTTTGGGATAACTTTTTTAGTATGCGAGATATGATAAGGTATTACATATTTAAAATCTAGCGACTTGTATCTACTTTCTGAAACTGGTAGTTTTATTATCCTATCACATTTATTAGTGGAGATATGGCATCAAAAGTGTTACTGTTGCGCGAGCTCGATGGCTCTCTCCCCATCATGGAACTGACATTCATTAAATTAAATTAAAACAATCGAGAGAAATGGAATTCTTAAACAATTCGGAAGATTAATAATCAGGGCCAATTTATAAACAATTTTTATTATTAAATGGAGAATAGTTCATAGATAACGTAATATTTAGTCAACGCTGGGTAGTTGGAAGTATTCTTGTTGCAGTTGTTTGAAAACAATCCTTTCGAGAATTTAATTTTAATTCGTGAATGTGTTGAGGGTATATATCTGCGATTTTTAAAAAGCAATACAAATTTATGCCAAACCCTCGATTCAAGTTACATATTCTCAAGAAAAAACGTCATCGTTAGTTACCCTTTTGGATTCAGAGCGAAAGTGGAAAATGTTGCAACAGCACCCTGCTTCGAAAGCAGCATATAAATGGTAAATGTATTCATTGTTAAAATAATCGGATTGAACTAATTAATCATTCTAATCTTGATCAATCAATTTCATTGATAATTATTGAGTATGCAGTCGATGAGTCGATTACATCCAGTGCCATTGCAACAAAATCACTCCAACCTTAGAGGCAAAAGTAAAATTCGAAGAATTTAGAATCTGAGACCTCGGACAACAATTCTATACCTAACCGTACCGAATCCAACCTCAGGGCACAGTTCATTTTGTTGAGTGACGACGTAGGAGGAGCGATGAGAATGGCACCGTAATTATGACAGGACATCAGTTACCTCATATTCTATGGAAAATCTTACTTATGAAAATAGTGCTTACTGTTGAAAATACAAAAATACTTATTTATCTTTTTACTAATACAACAACGCTGCAAACAAAAATAAAAACGCATGGAGAAATAACTGGTGAAATTTGCGATTTGCAATTAGTCAAATAATTTACAACAGTTCAAAGTGAATTTTCAAAAACCCTACCACCGACGTCAATGCACTTTTCAGCTCTCTTTACAGCAGCATGTGTAGTTCGTGTGATTTCGTCTTTACGTTCTTTTATGCGAGAAAAAAAAGCCTCGAATGCAAGCAACCAACCCTTTTCGTGTGTTTATGTGTAATGGCAAAGAGAGGCAGCAGCCACGAGATATAATTTGGAAATTGAATGAAAACAGAAATACAACCATCAGAGGTGAATGGAACACAAATTATCCAAAAAACATTAAAGTTGCTGGGTAAGTTTTTATAAACCAATGATAAACACGAAAAATGCCAATATTAAAAATAAAACAGCGAAAAGTGCTGGGAGACTAAAAGCAAAGTTCCAAAAACTTTAAATCCAAAGCTAATCTGAGAAAAAAAAATGTGAATAAGCGCATGGTGAATAAGAAATTATAACAAATTATTATATACTACAAATAAAATTAAGGTCAAACGGTGCATTTATGTATTTTATATATATATTTACGATATAAATTATGAATTGAATTATTTCAATTCATAATTTATATCAATGAATATTATATACAAGTGTTATATGTTTATATTACAAGATATATTATATTATCATGGTACATAACATATTATATTATTTTGTTACTAGACATGCATCGTAATACATAATTGTCAGACATATTATGGTTGCTGATGTAAATAGATCCAATCTTCTGTATATTTATGTTATTTTTATGTTATAATATTAATGATAGCATGACTAAAAATATTAATTTTCGGTCTAGTTTACTCAATATACTATTTATTTAAGTTAAAATATGTATTTGTTTTAGTTAAAATTTATTTTAAATGAATTTTTTTTAATTTTCTTTTTATATTTTTACAAATTTCTTTATATAAATATCAGCAAATTCCAAAACTCAGTTACACACACGTTAATCAACCTTAGACAGAAGTATTTAGGCAAGGAAAAAGTTCCAGAGATGTGCCTCTAAAATTAAAAATTATTGTAATAGCTCAAGTTATGCGGATTTCCCCATATAACATCTAACCATATTTATATTGAAACCTGTAGTTCATATCTTACACTAGGCTGCATCCTAAAAGCGTTCTCACCAACGCAATCGCATCAGGTGGTCCTCCCGTTCCTCAACCCGAATTAGTTGTCATCCAAGCACTCGTTTGCCCTTATCCCCAACCTTCTGTTAATAATTCTCAGGAAAAACTGCCTTGCGTTAACTTACTGCTTATCGTCGTATTCTGACGCTTTTTTCTCATTCGGGACAAGGATTAAAACTAGTTTTTACGAAGTCCTCTAGCCGTATTCCTTCATCGTAGATCCACAAATAAGTTCTAAAACTCTTTCCCTTCCATTTTTTCCCAAATTCTTCGCTAACTCTGAAGTTATATTATCTACTTCTACAACTTTCCTAGCCCTCATTTCCCGCAGCACCTTCTCTAATTCGCTGTCTACTATCCCTAGCCTGAGATTATTACTTTTTAAAAGGAGTTTTCTCTACATCTAAATTAACTTCTCCATATCTCTCTATACACAGGGCTATTTTCTACACCTATAAGTTCCTAAACGCATTCCGTTCACCTTTCCTGAATCTCTTCCCGGTCCTCAAGTATTTTTCCTACCTTTTCCTTAATTTTTGGTATTACTTGCTATCTCTTACGACCCAACAACATCCTGGCCTTAAGAATATAACGCTCCCACTTCCTCATCTTTCTGAAGTTACAAACTTGAATATTAATTATAAAAAGATGCACTTCTAATAATATGCCTAGATTGTCGAACCGTATGGCAAAAATCAAGAAAAGTTAATTAAAAGGACATGATGAACGGAGAGCTTTAAAACGTTTGCAGATAAATAAAGGAATAGAAAACCCTGGCTCGCATTTGCATCTAAACTTAAAATACTCAGAAAATCAGGAAGCCAGCCATAACAAGCATTTGTTCCCCACAACGATTATTAAAGACCTATTAATGGTAGAGCTATCTTGACCGACTGTCGTGGGTTCGATTCATATAGCCCCGTAAATTGCCTTAAACTGAAATCCTGAGAGATTTTCCCACCAGTCATTTTCCCACCAGTCATAAATTTCAGCATATGTAAAACATCACTATCTATAGTGGCACTATATAAGACAAATATAGAAGCCCAGAGTTTCAAGTCTTATTTTCTGGTGTCACTTCTTTTTAGATAAATTATTCGTCCGTTGAGGGCGGTAGCATCAAATGTTTCCTCAATCAACTCACTCAGCATCTTAGTGTCAACGGTGTCAACGAAGTATATATTACAAATAGGAACGGAATCGATCATAAATCGCAAGTTGAGATATATCTACTCTTCTTGAAATTGAGAAAATGTATGAGATCGCCATTCCTCACCTATCACTTCAAACATAACTAAATAGGTATCATGCTACATCTTCACACTGTTTGCAATAGCCTTTGACTATTGGAAATTGACTATTTGAGATGTGTCTTTGACTTCATATTTATGCGGCGAAAAAACATGGGCATGAAAACATAATAAAAGACCCAAGGATCAAAATAACTTGAATTTAACTGCGTGATTAAATCTTTCTTAATGGAAAAGCATATAACAGTAAATGAATCCAAAGAATATTTTTATTTCATTATTTGACATTTTTTGTGAAAGAATAAAATAAAATGCTGTCACAGGTTTCTCAATATTGGCAAGCGGAGAAACTGTTGACTAATATGTAACGGACAGTGATATTTACAATCCAACAGATATGCAAAATGGACTAATTTTGCACCGATGAAGTCTGCTACAAGAACATCAATGATTTCTAAGGCAGGAAATCTTGACTCAACTAAAATTTCCGTCCTACAGATTCTATACCACCGATGCTCCGGAAAAATTTTAACTAGTTAATTCATATGTTTCAGAGAAATATAATGGAAATTGTTCCGTTGATATTGAAATATGACTATTCCTATCATTATATTTGTAAAAACTGGTTCGCATCATAAACCTAATTAATTTCAATCCTGCCTGCCAACTATCAAGCATGTGCTTCAATACTGCATTTCAGATGTACCGCCTTGTCGACTACTACTACATGGTGGAGTCGCGTACAGTTTACCCCAACTTATGGCGAGTGGTCAACCTCGTGCACATCTTGCTCATCCTGGCACACTGGTTTGGCTGCTTCTACTACCTACTCTCCGAAGCAGAGGGATTCCAGGTAAGTTTACTGTCATCTTCATATACATAAAATAAGAGCGGTTTTAAAATAACTACATACTAACTAAAATAAGAGCCCACACGCATATTAAAAACAACCATTTTCGAGATTTTATTAAGTCTCTGTTTAGTTGCTTAATTTAGCAGTAAATTTTAAATTAGACCGAATCCCATATTTGTTATATTTCTCTTTTATATAAGCCTTTGTTAAAATACTTAATCAACAGTAACTTAAACGAGAGTATGAGTTATATCAATAACTATCGCTCACAATTAGTTCGGGCAGATAGCTCAAGAATCTTCATCTACGCCTTTCCTGAGTACTCAGAAATTTGGATTGGGAGTTCGTGGATGGTATCACGATGGCCGCGGCGGAACTACACCTAGGCGAGCGAGAAATTTGAAAGATTACAAGCCCCAAGGACGAAGATTTCACCTAGTAGCCGAAATCGGGTGGTAATAACCTTAACGGGCCAACCTACTGACGAAGCCCTCTTTGGAAGTAATATTCTCTGGCACCAAAAATCATCCCATACAAGGATATCGTTAGAGGGATTGAACAGGCGGTGCGAAAACTTCATGAGGAAGAGGCGGAGGATCCTACCAGCTGACAAAGGCAACGCAACAGTGATCATGATGACGGTAGAATATCAACGGAAAATGTTAGACCTCCTTGCTGATACAGCCCACCGGGCTATGCCTCGATATCCTACTGATGCCATCACAAGGCGGACTATCAACCTGACCAAGAAATTCGGCATTCCCGAAGAGATTTCCCGCAACTTTCGACCAGAGGCGCTAGCTCTACCGAGGATGTATGGCCTTCCAAAAATTAATAAGGAGGGGATACCACTGCGGCCCATCGTCAGTGTAATTGGCTCTCCAACCTGCAACCTGGCTCGTTATCTCACTGCAATTTTAACACCACACGTAGGAGTATACGATCACCAAGTGAAAAACTCCGCATCTTTTGTGAGAACTCTATAAGGAATCCGACTCCAGTCAACGGGCATCATGGTGAGCCGGGACATGGATGACAAACTTTCTTTACCTGGCCTCACGGAATAGACAAACTTCAACCATTCCTGGAGCACATGAACAGCCGGCATCCGAACATACGTTTCACTATGGAAACAGAAGAACGGACGATTACTCTTTCTCGACATTCTCATCTACAGAAGGGCAGACGGGACCCTGGGTACAAGGTTTACCGAAAACTGACTCATATCGGCCTCTACTTTAACAGGAAGAACCACCACCATCCCAACGGATTGCTGTTCTTTCTTCGCATTTCCGTAGGGCCAAGGCCATCTCAGACGAGGAAAGCCTACCGGAGGACGTACGACACCTGAAGAGGACTTTCTTACAAAATGGGTACAGCCACCACGAAATCTCCTTGGCCTTAAAAATGACCTTCAGTGAAAATAGAAACAAAATGACAGAGGAGGATGTACAATGTACAGCCAGTTGCGACGGCCTGATTGCCATGCGAGTCTCCACGTATGCCTCCTCGAAGCTCATTATCAAAGTTAGGATTTGAAATCTTGCAACAGCATAAAAGGAATTAAAATAAACTTTTCAGAATATATCTAAGGTCGTTATCCAATTTCTCCTCAGCCAGGTCTAGAGGCAAATAAGAAGGTCACTAGACACAGAAAAATCAAAAACAACCTAATTTATACAATATGCAAAGTTGTTTTAAACCCTAAAATTCGCACAAAACTTATTAAATACATGTTTATCACTGCCGGAAGAAAATTATACTTCTAAATTAAAACCATCCTAAAATTGAAATACCCAAATTCATATTGTATAAAGCTATTTTAACTTATTTTAACCCTATTACGACCTTTTAAAGAGAAAGGAAAATACTTCAAGGTTGGCACACGAAAACAGAATTCCACATGATTTCTGATAATGGCTCGACCTGCTCCAGGTCCTTAGGAAACTAATTTTTAACGAAATTTTGGCGCAGTTTATTTTCTTGAAATTAAAAATAAAGAGTTAAAAATATCATACTTCCAACATAATTTTTATAAACTAATATGAGTCGATAGTCAATATTTCGATTAAGCATCGCGTTCTATGAAGCACTCGTGTTTGTTTACTTTTGCTGTTTTATTTTATTTTTATTTAAATTTCAAGAGGATCTTTATGTCACTATACATTGGAATAGAAATGAATATGGCAAATTAAATTACTACTGGTTCAATAATGACATACATACACATTTCCTCTTCATCACTTCAATTTTCTTTACTGACTTCTGTCTACTGTCAAAATGTAGTTTGTAACCCAGGTTATGTGACTCGTAGTTCAAGTCACCTCTCTGGGTAAATTATCAATGTTTCTGTAACAAATAAGTGAGCCAGAAGAACCACTGTATGACGAATGTAATTTAAGCGATCGTTTTATAGGAGCATGTCTCACAAGAAATAAAATATCAAAAGAATAGACCTATCGCAAATCGACGTAATAATAATGATAATAAAATCAATTCTCAAGCTCATCATTACGATTTATGGGCCCAACTTGAATTCTAATAACACCTACAGCTTGCATTAAGTCATGATCATTAAAGAATCACTTGTCTGTTTACATTTCACGAGGAATTTTCTTTCCTTGTTTTAACTTTTGTGCATTACTTTTCTCTATTGCTAGCGCTTAATTAGCACCTGATGACCATAAGGCATTAATATTTTTAAATCTACTACTCATGGCCATCTAGGTACATGATGGCTAACAGGCATTAATAAATTTAGTTAAGATGCAAAATGACCTCAGACGTCGACGCACTTCAAACCTTCTGACCGTCAAACGCCGTTTCTGTAGTAAGAGTATCTAAAATTGGGGTAAACTTTAATTAGGATGCCTATTCATTTTTCACTCACTCCTCCAATGTAAGGCTCAATTTTTTTACACTACGTTCGATGATTTTTTTACTCTTGGATAAGTATTATATTTGGGGATCATTTTATGGACAACTAATTCGTAATGCTTGCATGTGTATGTTAATCACGTTTGTGTATTTGTATATTGATGATGTACCCTATACTATTTGTAAATATAAGAGAGCTACTCTCTGTGCATTCTAGGGCGACTGGGTGTACCCGCACCGTCTGGAGGGTGACTACGCCACGCTAACACGCAAGTATCTCGGATCCCTCTACTGGTCAACGCTCACCCTTACGACTATTGGAGATCTCCCCACTCCAGAGACCAATGCCGAGTAAGTACACATATTGATGATGCTCATTAGCTCTCTAACCTAGAAATATGGGATCAATATTCTCCGCAATCCGATATCGCCGTGATTATCGAACTGACACTACGCTCGTGTTAGTTCGACATGAACGGACATGTGGAATTGCCAAGAACTTTGCGAGCTCCATTTTCTAATTAAAATATTGACCAAATAGAAAAACAACTATGCTAACGTCCCTTTATAATGCT
This sequence comes from Pyrrhosoma nymphula, assembly GCA_963573305.1. Lineage (NCBI taxonomy): Eukaryota > Metazoa > Arthropoda > Insecta > Odonata > Coenagrionidae > Pyrrhosoma > Pyrrhosoma nymphula. The sequence continues at coordinate 91,102,325 of OY754330.1, forward strand.
GGTAGAAGGTCTTTAATCCTTCTACCGCAATTATCACTTTATTCCAGTCATGTAAATGAAATGCCACAGCAGTCAGTTTGGTCTAATTATGTATGTGATTGTGGGTGCTATTAGTATCAATTTGATATCGCAGCAATCACAGAACTAAGACTGCTTAGATCTAATTTAAGCGTTTTGATATTATTCCGAATTTACCAACATCATTTCATTAATATGGTCTAGAATTTACCTGCCTCTCAAAGGAAAAGACAGCATAAATACGTGAATGGATTGCGCCACTATTAATTAAGATGTATACCAAATCGCTCGGACGCTAATTGCATGGAATCGTTACCACAGGCAGGCACGTACAGGGTGTTTTAATCGTAAAATGCGCAAATGCTGTACCTGTTTTCAGTCTAATAAACCTAGTCTATGCTGTATACGTAGGGAGTGGATTACAGATTTCTCCTTTCATGCCAAACACATTGGACCATGAGCGAAAACGAAGCTAAAAGATTGAATGCTCAAAACCTTTTAATCCCAGAGAAAGAGAGTAATTAAAAGCGATTAGAATATTGCATGTGGACTTCACTTTGTATGCTAACAATATCAACCTCTTAAACGGCTAAGGTTTAGCTTTTTCCTTCCCCGTGCCAGTGTTACCTCTGGTGAAGAGTTGAATGCTTTTAATACAAGTATGTGAATATGTGGTGGAGGTGAATCACATCCCAAATACTTTAGGAGGGCTTGAAAATAATTCCATTTTGACTGTGAAACTTCAAATAGGTAACCCATAAATAAAATAAGTATTGCTTCTAATATATATATATATATATATATATATATATATATATAAAATACCTATTAGCAAAATAATAGTATAGATTACGATGAAGATTAATTCAGGCAATGCTTAAGAGTCAAAACAGACTACACCAGCAAACCTTCTCGTAAAACTTGGTCTTATGGCTTGATTTATTTTTAATAACTTAAAATGCATTTTTTCCAATGAGAATTTTCAAAGTAAGAAATGAATTAGTTTGGGTAATATAAGTGATTCTAGAGAAACCATGCAATGAATAATATAAAATATATATTTCCTACACATCAAGTCAAGAAAATTTCATGTTCTTCCACAGACTATTATTTAACGTGCGACCAACTCTATGTACATTTTTACGTATGCCTAGGAAGTTTTCCAGCAGCTTAGTTTCTTTTCCCCTTTTCATTCTCACTATTAGATGAACCAGGGCGCCAAAATTTAAAATGTGTTAAGTGCAAAGACGTTGAAATTTAAGAGCTGGAAACGCATTACGCAAGATAATTTTTTTATTATAAAGGATCTGAGCACCCAATTAAATCATCAGACGTTCGAATAAAAAACTAATTAATGGTAGATTATGATATTTATTTGTGTTTGTGTACGCGGTTGTGAAGTGCATGTTTAAATTCAGTTTTATTACTCTCCAGGCTCACGCATACTCCTGAGATCTGTAAAATCGAATTACCTTACATTGTTCATACAAAGTTGTTTGCAAAATAGACAGCGAGAATAAAAACTCCCAGGATTATCTATCTTTTTTTAAGTGTATCACAAAAGAAATTAAATTTTAACTATCATATTTCTTGATTACAATAATTTGCAAAAGATGAAGCAAATAAGAGAGGTTTCACACTAAGTTGAAGTACACAACCAGAGTAGAGTAGAAGACTCTAGCACGAAACATGTAATGTATTGAATGATTCCCCGGAAAGTTATCGATTTTTTACAGACATTCAAGATGGCTTAGAATACTTTGTCGAATAACTTTTCCCACGCTTTCAAAATAAATTGAATGATCTATCATGTAAAGTCAGAATAGAGGACATTTTTACATAACACTTTCAGAATCAAGGCCAAAATTCATCACAAATACATTCCAATAAATAGTAATTACCGGCGCACTTAGAACTCCAAAAGACATAATTAGGATAGAATACCCTGTCTATATAAATAAGAGAATCCTAAAAGCATATTGAGCTGGAGTGAAATACACGAATGAAAGATCATGAACACATTAACTGATCATCTAATGCATACGATATCATGGAATTTCTCAATCGTGAAAATTATTGCTTAACTGTGAATCGAGGCAGGCCGAACGCAGCACCCCAACATTCTGTACGGCTGTGGCAAGCTGCCCTGATCAATCAATCAAAGTTATTACGAGTTTGGGCAAGGCCCAGCGGTTGAAAGGGGAGCGGGAGGAAAGAGACGAGGGCGTATTCATACAAGTGTAACGTGGCTTTCTCTCTCCACATTACCAACAGCGTTGATCCAACAAGATTACTGTCCCTTGTACATAAAGATTAAAAGGTCATTGATATCTGAATTTTTCATGCAAGCCTGGAACAGCATAAATTCAATTTTCAAAGTCAATAACGTCAAGAATTTCTGTAGTTAAATAATATTAGGTGTTGCTCAATAAATACTTCAAAGAACGCCTCTCATAGCCACGAGTGTAGGAGCACTAGAAGTCTGATTTAAAGCAATATGAAGCACAACAGCTTGCAATGCAGAGGCGGTGGTATAAATTCTCTTTTTGCCGTACAAAGTTGGGTACTCTGCTAAGAGTGTGTCCAGTGATCTTTGTCGAACATGAAACGACACCCTGCTAAACGAAGTCCACAGAAATATGATTGCTACCAACTTAATTATGTTGTCTGAGGGCTTATGTGGTAGAACATGCAAATCACGAAATAACGCTTAGTAGTTGTCCACTGTTAAATGATACGACCTATTTCGATGTTTTACATCAAAATAATGAAAAACATCGAAACCAGTCGCATACAACATTGGTCGGTGGAAATCTGCAAACAGGTTTTCTTTTGTCATTGCTAAAAACTCTACTACATTGTTCTTTCCTTTAAAACCTTAGATAAATCAATGTATCCGTCCTCTTTTATATCTCAAGTATTCAAATTCGGCGAAAATATATCAATAATAAAAACGTTTATTTACAGATCTTCCACCTCCCTCCTACAAAAATATTGGTTAAATGCAAATGTTGTCACCCACCATAATTTTAAGTGGAGAAGTTAGAGGAGGCTATCATTAATGGAGGAGCCGCTAACTCACGCGTGTATTTAATTTGTATTACTAAGCATGTATTCATAAATTACGAATTCCTATAAGTACTTTAGCATTTTAACAAAGAAAAATCTAACTATGGCATTTGATCACCAAGAGGCCCAAAATCCGGAACTATACCGTGTTTTAGTGCATTACTTCATTTCCATATCACCCGTCGCCACTTGCACGTGATTTACATAGTGATTACGACGAGAAACGAGCGGTGCGGTGGCAATGCGATCCGTGCCCTGCTTTACTTCCGCATCAAATGGTTGATTGCCGGGAAAACAAGAAGTTGCACCAGAGTCACCTATCGAATACGCCCATGCGATAGCAATGCTTGGTATTTCCATACGTAACTATTCCGCAGGGGACATTGCCTCGTGTTTATGTGGGTCCTCCCTGATAGCGATGAAGTTAATGACCATAATGTGTGCGATAACAAAACGAACACAGCAGGGCATGCATGTGCGCGTGACTGCCCGAGCGCTTCTGGGCGCTTTCCCTGATTAATCTAACTGGCGTCGACCGCTATTTCTATATTATAATATATTTGAGTTAAAGAAAATATACCCAAACCAGCTAAAACTAAAAATACCGCCAGTCGTGTGAATATTTTAAGAAACCACTTCCAGAAAGAAGGATCAGAAAAGGATTCCTCCCTCATTTCTAGCGAATAAGTACCTAAACATACTCTTATCACTCGAAAATCAAAAAATAATACACCTGACGCACTTTTCATCCATTACTTAAATAATTTCATTACAAATTTAGTAGTTATTTTTATCTTGTCTCAGTTCCACCATTCATTTATATTTTTTTTTAATAATTATCCTCAATGTTAAATAATTACTACATACTTTAATTCCTCCGATAAAGGATGGAACTAAACGTTATTAAGTTAAAATGTATATTTATGAAAGTAACTGGTATATATTAGCATTCATATTTCATTAATTAGGTATTACAGGTAAAATATGAGATAAAATATACACAAAATGCGACATGAAACGAATAGTAGCCACAATTTAATTAAAGACATAATCTAAAGAAAACTAATAAGTACACTGTATAAATATATATATTTCATGCTTTGTAATTCCATAGTTGCATTGGGCTTCGCTCTGCCACAGCTTATTGAGTACGTATTTGAGAGAAAGGTTTTATGAAAAAACGAAAAAATAAATCATTATATGAATAACAAGAAGTGGTAGTACGAGTTCTCATTTCATACTTCAGCGTTAGACCCGAACAGCGTGCGCTGTATTCCAAAATGAAAACCTGCAATTAAGAAATCTTCAAGGTGAGACTGTCAAGAGAAAAAAATCCCACATTTTTTTTCAGATTATGCTCGCCACCACCATGAACAGGTATTTCAAGTCCGCAGACAAAACGAAAGCTTTCAAATGGGAGTATTGTTGACAATGCAGACGAACAAGCAGTTTCTTGAGACGATGGTGCTCGTACGCTCCCTTCAAATACATCTGTACCTGAGGTCTGAGCCCCGTCGTCCCACGGAGGCATCACCCGTTATAAAACGAACGCAAGATATATTATTTAAAGACATTTCAATCAATCTCTCCCTGTTTTTGTGCGTTTATATTGTTTATTTCCTTTCTCCCAGTGGTTTCTATTTGCGTTCTCCTGTCTTGCACCAGCGCTTCTTTTCCTTACAAAATCCCGTCTCTATTTCACATGTATTTTTTCCTCTCCCGCCGCGCATTTCCATCTCCTGTTGTAATCCATCAACCCCTTTCTCCCTCCTCAGCCTCCACCAACATACTCTTCCTTCCCGGCTGCCTAACCCCTTACCCTCACCTAAGCCCTCCCTTTCCCGTCCCTCAAGTCTTTGGCGCTCATCTGCCTCCTCCCACGATTCTCGCAATTCCCCTCTTCCTCCTCGCCATTCTCTCACTCCCACGGTCTTCAAAAGGAAATGGTTCTGAAATTGGATTGGAAATTTCTCATCCCTTCGGCTCTGCTCACTGCCACCTCTGATTATAAGCGCCAGTGACTCGGCGTCAGCCAGGGGTGGAGGTGCAGGGCGTTGAAGGATGGGAAATGTGTGAAAAGGGGTGCAAGCGTGTGATGGCTTGGGATGCTCCGAGCGTAAGTCAGGATGTCTCTTGGCTTACCCACGGTCCACCTTGCGACTTTCTGATACATTATATGGATAAAGGGAACGACGTATTCCGCAGGCAGAAAGCCTCTTTTGGTGTGCTATTTTGGGAATTGTGGTCCTCTAGCCGTCTACAGGAAAGGGCGATATTGTTTGGCGGATGTTTCGGATCAGTTATTCTCAGGCATTCCTTTAAAATGCCTGACAACCAATAGCTTGAATGACCACGATGCAAATGAATACGGAAAAAATAAATATATATTTAAACAGTCATTTGCACGGACGAATGACTTTGGGCACATCGCACATTTTTAGCACTTCTGATACTCCCATACCCGACTTTCCCGATCTAAATTTAAACACATTTTCGCTGTTATTAAACAACATCCATAAGATAAATGGGAATTAATATATTGGTAGTAATGTGGCGGGAAAATTTTTTTGTCGTTATAGCCATATTATCCATAACGCAAGCCAGAGTAGAAATCAGTCATCATCGTTGGTGAATCATTTTGAACAGATCGTGATTTTTATCTCTTCTGCTATTGCGGGGCACTACTTTCCTGGTAAAAAAAGGCGTTTCCGCCGCTATCAGACGAGAACCATTACACGACGGTGAATAGAGATACTGCTGTAACATAGCGAGAAAACTTCAACGCTTACTATTTTATGCAAAAATGCTAGCTTGAGCCGATATCACAGAATTGATATTACATATTTATGAAATTATTTTTTTCAACTTGCAAGTTTTCTTCGTACATTATATGCTAAAATCGACGTGGATAACTTTTTTCAATGGATTTTTAAGGTGAAATGTAATGCGGAGGTGCTTGACACTTGTTCGGCTATAGATAGAATCTCGCGGATACCACCAGATATCGGCGACAACATATAGACAGAAAAAAATAAATGTGAACATCAATATTTTAAAGCGTTGTTAACACGAGACCGTTTTAAAAATTAAAGCTTTCCATTTGGATTCTGTAGGGTATTTTGTCCACCATGCCTTTTTCTTCACCCCTCACCGCTTTCCTAATTATCCTCTCCTACACCTAGTCTTTCCCTTAATATAACATGTCTCCCTTCGTGTGATATAGTCTTCCTTAGACCACAATAAACTAAATACCTGTACTGGAATGCCGTACTTTTCTAAGCATTCATTTTTATTTTGGTAATTCAATCACATATTTTGCTCATGGCAAAATTAATTATACCACATCCATATGCAAAAATTTATCCAGCATCAAATATTTTGTCCATTGATTAAGAAAGAACATTATTACCACTATTCTCGGATTGATGGCAGTTCGTACATCATACTCTTCCTAGAAAAACTGAGATAGTGATATAAGACGTCATTTTAACTACAGGAACAGGCTTTATTATTTAAATTCCAGGATAAGGCGTCTCAACTACGAAAAATAAAGCCTTAAATTCAAACAAAATCCTTTTCTCAATTCCTTCATAGGCATTTAAAATATTTTGCATCACCCTCTTATGTGTTCAGTCCACCCAATTTAACTTCACTTACGACTGATTTATCACGTAAATTGGTTTGGTATAGCAAGTATATGGCCAATATTGACTATAATAATATTTTATACTGAAAAGATGAAATAACTTCGGAAGTTCATGTTCTTTCAGTATAAAATTAAAAATAAAATAAATCGTCGACAGACTAGCTTCGTGGAATTCTTCCATAGTTTGGAATGAAATAACTTTGTAATTTTCCACACGGTTTATTATCCTTAATCGGTTTCAACGTAATAGCGTCATTTTCAAGAGGTTACTAAACGACGAGTTCTTTCAGTATGTTCAATGTATAATGAACATTGAACATTGTAAGCGTGTAAGTTGTAATCGTGAACGTTTAGCTATTCTTTATCATAAAATACGTTTGACCATTTTTAGGCATAGTATATTAGGAACTGTATTATTTCCTTACAGAAAATTACCAAAATATATTTCAGTACTACAATAGTAGCTCGATGACAATTTCATACATTTTAAATAGATGGCACAGACGAATCCATGAACGTGCACGGATATAATAGCGTGCACCTCCTAGTATATTTACGGGTGTCACTACTAATACACTTCACCGGGATAACAACAATAAACGCTCTTAAATGTTGAACTACAACACAAAGCCAGTCCTGCATCAACAACTAAGTATTTTTACCTCAATTACATGATCAAAATTTATTTTTTAATAAAACGGATTATAGTCAATTTAAAATGTAACTTAATGACAACACCATGTTGAAGAAGTTCTTTCGAACTAAAAAAAACAGAATCCAAAACATAGCATCATTTGGCCATACTTATTGACGTAGTCAACTCGTCATTGACAAGAGGTTTCGCGTTGGCACCATTTTTTCGCACAGTTGACTAAATGGGAAACTCTATTGCTGTTCTATACAAACGGGATGATTAATCTCCATTCTGAAGCTACGCTCGAGGACTCTCAAAGGAATATTCCATAGACCATAACAAGGCATACACTGGTGGAAATTTTATCCAAGGGAAAACCCTGAACTGATACCTTTCCCTTCATTTGAATTTTTTACGTCTAAATATGAAATGCATTACGTTGAACGGCCATATCAGTCCTGAATAATTAATGACCCATGGACTTTTCACCGTCCACTACTGAGCACTGAAACACTTCACAAAATAACTTTCTATAGAACGCGAATTCATCAAGTTTCTCTGTTACATCGTAGTTTTGGTTTGAGATCAAACCACAGCACATTTCATAAATTTCGAAATTCAATTAAGTGGTTGAAAATTAGTAATAAATATCATCACGATGAAGGGGTGGTCTAAAACGACTAAAACATACCTGGACATCTTGAACATCTTTTAAAGAGGAAATGTTTGGCAATGAATTTGATTTGTTTTGCGTTTTCATTACTCTTCCGAGTTACTTTGGTGCTTCTAGTCTCATTGTATTTAGTTTTAATTCTGACCTAACCATGCAAGGAAACTCAGCACAAATATTTTCTCAAGCAAACAAATAGAAGTAAGGAGCATGGCTTGTTTTCTTTTTTGAACGCTTTCCCTTCCTTCAATCTATTATATTAGTGATTATTCTTATTTTTCGATTAAGTTATTAAATAGATACTATTTCGTATTTTGTTTTTGGAGACTTCATAGCCTTCAGCCTTTCAACCAAAATGGTTTTTAATCAAAGGTTCCATAAAATCTAGTTCCATGTTTAGTCTAAATTAATTCTAAGAAAACCGCTCTATCGGTAAAATCTTCGAGTAAAAACATAACTAAGGAGGTTCAAATAAATTGACCACTTCAATCGTAGGAAAATTATATGAGATATCATAAAGCACCAATGACAGGAAAAAGGTAAAAATTTGTTAAAACGTTATTTCCAATCGCCACAGCGACAAAAAAATAAGGATAATCAGTACAGAAGTAAGGTAGTAAACTACCGATTGTATTAATGAGCGAGGTGTTCCGTATAATAGGTCGAGCTTCCACAAGTGCAGCATGGGAATAGATTCCTCAGGGACAAGGAAAGAGGAAGGGATAGAGAGAGATAAAATACGCCTCTATTCGGCCTGGAAATCGAACTGTAGCCATTAGAGCAGACCAACCACCTCCGCGGCTCTTTCCGGGAACGAACCCTTCCCTAAACCCAACATCCAATTGCTCCCCCTCGAAAAAAAATTAACGTGAGATATTCTCCATCGTTTATTTCAGTGGCTTTAATTTTTCAGACCCTTTATCCATGGGCTGGATGAATCGCAGCTGTATAAAATATCTGTTCCAAGTCACCGACCAATCCCTTCCTTTCCGCTACTTCCCCTGTGTGAAAAAAATACCCCTTTCCACTTCCCAGCCACCCTAGCCTTCAAACTCCCAGTCCCTCTCTCTTTCTCTCCCCTTCTCCCGGAACCTGCCAATTCCACGTCCTCTCCGCAGCTGCCAATAGCTCAGCAACGCCCCCTTGCCAACACTTAAGGTAGTATGAGCAATATGTTTCCCTAGTCATAATAGAGACCACATTCGAATTTTATTATTCAATTTATAAAGTTGTTAGAAGCATGAATTAAATACATTACAAGAAAATTGTTTTTATGACTGAACGTCCCAGTAATTTACTAAATATAGATATTTGATACATGACTTATTTATTTCACAAACATCCAACACAACCCACGTATTATCAGCGATTTTATAAAAAGTATTACGGTAAGTTAAAAATTTATTTTAAACATAATTGAATAAAAACACGAAATACACACAGCTACATCTCTGATGCGATCTATGCCTCAGAACTCCTTCATTTTTTATCATGTCTCTGAAGCGCACAGCTGTTATATAACTATTCCTAGGAAAAAGGCTTCTATATTTTTGCATATATCTCGAAAATTACTGCGGTAAAAAACTAATATTTTGACCTCATTAGAAATATGAGATTTTCTTCGTAATTGTGAGGCAAAATTCATTGAATTTTATGCAGAAGTAATATCTCTCTCAAACTACACTAAGGGCTCGTGATGTCCAAACCTCAATATCGCCATCATGATATAATTGCCGTAACACAAAATATCGTGGCACAATATTACGTATCGTATCAACTTGCATCGCACATATCACCTAGCATCCCACACCGCATTATATAAACGCTTCGCATTTAAGCGCAACATTTAACATACCGGATAGCTTCAGATCACGTACATCGCACTGAATCGCATTACGCTGCATATCAGATTCCATCGAATCACATGAATTTTGATTTATTTACATTCTAAAAGGTTTTCCTCAGTCTTTTCGATCGGGTCAATCAATATGCTCACACAACTATTCCCAAAGGGGTGTAAAACCCAGCCGGACGGAACTCGAACCTGCGCCCTCAAGATTAGCAGCTGAGGACATCAAGCCGCCCCCACCGAGGCCAGCAATTTGCAAGGCTGCCATTACATCGCAATGGAACATATCGCTTTCCCCATATCATCAATATCACAACGCAGTATCTCAGTTGATTCATCACAGCATCACAGTCTTACCAACACTCTCTCCCCAGCATCATTCCCCCACTAACCCTCCGGACCATTCGCAATCGGAACACCTTCTCCCCCCCACCCATCCTCCTTACGCCATTTACCCCGACCCCCTATTCCACTCCCTTCAGAGGATATCGCCAGCACCCCATCTGGCGGCGCGACGCTGAATTTTCCATCCGAGTGGCTATTTCCTCCCCAGTCCTAGGGTTCCGCTGAATTCCAAAGACAGTCGAGGTGGTAGAGAGTGCGTGAGAGAGAGACAGAAGGAAATCGAGACGAGGGTGACAGTGAACGGAGGGTTAGATCAAAGATAGGACGAGAAAAGGCCGGCACAGGGAGAATTGAAGAGACCTAGAATGCTCGAGGGGCAAGGAATTAGAATACGGAAACCTTTGGGGCTCTAGACGGAGAAAGCAGAGAGGTTTTCGTAGGTAGTGAAAGGGAAAGCTGGGGTTGAGGCGTAAAAGACGGGGTAATTGAAGACAGCGAGGCAATAAGGGTTTCACATTTTAACAAGTGACTTAACTGGACCGATATGCAAAGTAGAGTTCACACAAGTTGCTCGCGTGTATTTTCCTTATATTCCGATAACAAAGAAGTGTTTGCCAGTAATAACTTCATCATGGTCTAAATGGGTGGGGATCTAAGCCATGAAAGTCCGTAGTCAGTAAATTAGGCCCTCATTTTCTGCACAATTTCTCCTGGGCAAACATTGTAATGGGGAAAACTCGCACGACCTACATCTGGCTTTATGTCCTCATCAGCGACAAGACCGGAATTGGAAATCTATATTGTAACGTCAGACCATTTTCAATGAATTCTGCAATCCTATTAGTACCAGCTCACGCATAGATTGTTCACTGAACTCTTTGCCTAGTGATGAATAACGCCTTCTGATATAGGAGCATCCATTTTCTAGACTACACAACGCTAATATAAAGAATGCTGGACATTATAATTTTTCATGAAATATACTTTTCCCAATTACATATTAATATTTAATCAGCCATTACATTATCCACCTCCGAAAAAAAATGTTACAATCACCGTTAAAGGTCTGCTGAAACGTCCAAATATGCACTTCAAGCGTTTTTCTGACGTTTTAAATTAATAAAATTGGGCGCAGAGAAAGGATTATCCACAATGAAAATTAAATTTTCAGTATCATTTTACATATACGAGTGTATAGTTAGGTAATTATGAAATTATAAATGACTGGATTAATCTTTAAAATGCAGTTTGCCATTCAAAAAGCCTGTAATCGTATTCAACAAGTAATCCTCATATAAATCCTCTCTTAATTTTAATTTTCCAGTCAGTGATTTTCAATCAACACACCATTATTTTTAGAACAAAGGGGAATGGTCATTTCCACTTTGCAGTGTTACAATACGGTGCTCTCTTTTACATAATAACGGAATATATGTCATCCAGAAAAAAACATAGACTAACGGGTGACGCAGCCAAAAATACCTCAATTCATCCGATTTCAAGAATTTTACTGTCTGGCTTCCAGTTTAAACTTACATATATTGGGACATTTTACACACAAACGATAAATAAAAACGAATTCAAAAGATAATAAAATTAAACATCCGCACACGACCCGTTTTGAAATAATATTCATACACCTTTTGTCCCACGTCAATTCGTATTACTTTGCCTTTGACATGACCGGGCTTCTATGAATGGCATCATCATGAACCATCAAAATTTGGATTCTAACAGGAATTACGCTTGAATCCTGTTTTGCAGTATCGGAAAGTATTTCCTCCTTTGTGAGATCATAAACCACCGCTGGCACATTTTTGGATAGCTGCCCCATAAAATTTGCCGTTTTTCACTATACCAATAAAAACTGAATGACTCAAGTGGTGTTTTGTAAAATTTAGTGATATAAACATATATAAGTATCAGGATAAAAGGCGATTAGAATTATTTTTTAATTAATGCAAATGTATATCTTAATATTCGTGAATGTTTATCGCTGAAAAGGCAAATCATTAAATTGCATAATTCTATCGTTCATAATTTAGTCCAGTTGATGCAGCCTGTAAAGCGTGGAAATTAGACACTTTTCATGCCACACTCGCCCAAATTTACAAACTTTGACTTACGTATACGTCAATAAAGCCGTGAATACTTGCATGAGAACATTTCCAATCGTTCATGCAATAAATAAAAATATTACCCTCTAGAGACAAAGATGCACCTTACGTCCAATATTCCAATCAAGTTCCATGAAAAGGTAAACTAACGGGTGGTTACTTAGTGCATCAACAAGCCTGTCTCGATAACATTGGGATCGAAGATCACTCGATGACCTAATAGTGTGTGCTCAATGGAAGCATTGAGAAGGCCAGGATAATGATAAACGTGGGAGGGCATAAACTCATAAACTGGAACACATCAAACTATTCAGTTGCTTAAGAAATATATTGGCGGAGAATGGGTGAAGTAGGAAAAACAAGAGGATGAGAATAGAGCTGGTGAAGTAGGCGTTCCTTAGTACAAGATAATTTGTGATTGGAATCTAATATTCGAATACAAAGAAAAGTCTGATAAAGATTCTGATGCGGAACATAGCAATGAATGGTGCAGAAACCAGGACAATCAGGAAAGAGGATGGGAATAGACAGCAGAAAATTAAGATTTGGGCAAGGAAAAGTATTAGAAAGGTGCGATGGAAGGAAAGGAGAACAAATAATGTACTTGGCATGGAGGGTAAGGAGAAAAAGCTGCTGCTGAATATTAGGGAGTTATGCGTGAGTGGGATAGGTTATAAGAGGCAACAGGATACTTAAGACCATGTTGGAGGGGTTGTTGGATAAGCGGGGGAGGTCGAGAAAAAGAGTAGGCTTCCTGGATGAGATGATGTGAGGTAGAAAATATGTAGACCTAAAAAGCTGCCAAGAAGAAAAATGCAGGGGCCCTCTGATCAAATTTAAGATGAGTAGACGGCTGTACTTCTACTTTCATGCAAACCAAACGTGGACTAACCTGGCCGGTGGACTACCTCTGATAAAATAAAAGAAAACAAAATGTGACTAAGGGCGGGGTGAGATGATGCGTAAATGGGATATTGGAAGGACACATCATGCATTAAAGAGAACGGGTGCGAGAGGTGTATGGCAGGTGAGCAGGGTGTGATGGGCGGGAAAGATAAAAGAATCCTCAACTCTCCTTTACTCAGCACTCACGCCAGTCCATGGGATCGTCATCGCCGCCTGTCATCAAAACCCCCAGCCGCCCTTCAAAGCGCATCCTCGCCGACCGCCGCGCCCCGACGCGTCGCGACGCTTCGGGTGTCGAGTATACTCGTGGGAATCCCTGCCCGTCCTCCTGTCATGACACTAGAAATTAGAGTTGAGAAAAGAGAACTTCCTTCAAAGGAGCGTCAGGAGTTAAGGGTTTTCCAGCGACGAAACGCACGAGTTGGTAGAGCCTGAGCCGCAGAAAAGATGCACGGATTATACCGGCAATGGTTTGAATTTCTCTGCATATTCATTTTCTGCATTTTTTTGGCAAAAGATTAGTGCATCTACATGAAAGGACTAATAACAGGGGCTCTGGGTGAAGGCGTTTGAAAAGGTAAGCGATATATTCCTGATATGGAGGATGATACGGTAGAGTAGCAAATATTGGACCCTAGGCCAGGATGATGAAAAGAGATTGGAGTTGAAGGATTAAATATTTTCCTGGTGTACGATAAAAGTGAATGCTCTACGAGTTTCCCATTGGGTCAGGTTTTTGGTTGCCAACGCTTCGTTAACCGACTCCGTCACTTTCAGTGAGATTGAGTGTTCACTTTCAGTGATTACAATTGTTCGAGATATGGGTGAAGTGGATGATGGAGAATGTGCGAAGGGCCGAAAAGAAGGCAAACAATGCAGTCTGAGAAATGTTAGGGGAGGAAAGGTAAAAGGGAACTATTTATCAAGAAAACTCTACGTTAAAAGAAAAATGTTACACCCACGCTAAGCAACTAATAATGAAAAATTTCCAAAACACGAGAAAAAATCGGCCTGGATCGGGAATATAACCACAAATCTTAGGCTTGCCGTGCCAATGTGAAAGCCACCACACAATCCAGGCATGACTACTTATCTTGAAAATAGCCGACACACTTCCGGAAAAATACTAAACAATCACTTACTAGTAGTAATTTGAAACGTGTGATGCAAGAATAATATTCTCTAGCTATTAGCTAGACAATATATTAATTAAGGACATTGATGACATTTTTCCTCTACTTATTCATATTTTTGCGAAAACTTATATTTTTTGATTCAATAATGATACTCCGAACAAATTATCACGTTAAATATTAGATTATCACTAAGAAACAAATTTACTACCTTTAAAATCGCCGAAATTAATGCTGAAGCAGCCGTATCTGTTAGAAAAAAGAAAACAAATATCCGCCCTCACGCAACAGTGATGCCTCAGTACATGCAGTGGTGCCTCATTTTTTCCCTTCGCGACAGTCAGTCATTAACCCGCACTCAGTGTCATTGGACACACGGTTACGCGACTCATTCCCACAAGCACGGTCTACGAGATTTTCCCCCACACCGCCGTAACAGGTGACAGACACCACGGGATTCGAAAGTGCGGTCTTTAAAAGCTTTGGGGACCCTGTTGATGACAGCGCAGGGAGTGATCAACTAACGGGGTGAGAGGAAGAGGGAGAAGGATATGGGCGAAAGAGAAGTAGATGGTCACAAAAAGGACTCTCGGACGGTCGTCCTTCGTTTTGGCCCGCTTTTGGGGAGAGGCGGGAAGGGCAGTCCTCGCTCTTAATTGCGAATCCCACCCAACCCGCTTTTCCGCCCGAATCGATGCCCTCTTTTCTCCTTCCCAAACCTCTCCTGTCCATTTCCTCCGACCCTATGCCACCAAAACTCTTCTCCGCACCTATCGGAGCCCGCGGCTCCGTAAATACCGTTTTCAACTTAACCTTCGCTTAAACACTCTCCCCTTTGACGATCGGTTCAGTTTCTCACCGCCCGCACTTCTATTTTCATGAATTAAGAGGAGGGAGGCGGACCGGATGGTGGAGAGGGATTGCAACTTTTCCGTGCTTATCTCAAATAAGGAACATTTAGAAGTGTGTCTCCTCCCAATTTCCGATAGCAAATTTTTTGTCTGCTCCAAAAATGGAAGGTTCATACGGTTCAGCCTCGGCTAATAGTCCTCCCAGGCACCAGTGTTTTTTCCCTCGTTTTATTTGCACATTTTGTGAATCCGATGATTTCCAGTTTGTCAATTTTATCCAACCACAAAGTCTTAAAATCAACAAAAAATGATCATTGATTCTCACTCATGCAAATACAATCTGAACAATTTTTCCGTTCACTCTCAAATATTGACGAATTTGTTCAAGATTTCTCAATTCTGACGCCTGATGTAAGTAACAAAATTATTAACTGCGGCTGCAACATTTTGTGTAATATCATATAAAAATAATTTTTCCTGTAAATTGCATTTTATTTAACGTGATATATTTTTGCACAGAGAATAGGATTTTTTTTCTTCCTTTGGAAAAGAACTCGCCGATATCAGCCAAAATAAAAATTATAAATGTATTCAAATTATTTTTACAACACACTTGTTCACATCAAAAAATATATCTCACCATAGCCGACGTAAATGCGAGATTGCATACGGAAATGAATCAAAAACCAGGATGGTACATTCATCAACATTTTTTGTATAAATGAGATAACAATTACTGGTTCCACAGGTATTTAAAAGGAAAAAATCAGCTTGCTCTCTACACTTGGCGAAGCATAACTTCATATTATATGGATGCGGATTGGTAGACCTTACAAAAGATTTGACGGTGAAGTATTAATCGCTTTAATTACATGCAAAATATAAATACTATAGAATCCACCGAAGTGACAAGCGTACTATAATATTAACAAATTCCACTCGAATCTGGAATTCATTTTCTGGTTTTATCGCACAATAAAGCAGATGATAAATATAAATTCGCAATTCCGTATAATTACAGAGATTAAGTAGGATTAAAATAGGCTCCAGCCATTAACACATGTTTAGAAAAAGTTTTCATTCAATGGAAAAATTATGAAGAGAAGAAATCAAGGGGGTTCAATTAGACCACAGTAATTTAGTTCCAGGCGCTAACTCATTTTTTCCGATTACTCATTTCTTCGCCTGTCCTTTCCAGCATGATCATTAGTACGCTAACGTGCCCCGTAAATCCCTGGCTGTGCGCCTCGACACTACACAAACGAATGAGGCCATTACGACGACCCTTCCCTGATCCGTCTCACAGAAATGCACATGGATGATGACATGATTGCGAGGTGCAACTACGCGATTTAAACGATCATTTAACACGATCGTGAAGAGCGACGACTGCCTGCCTTCAAATGAACTGCTTTGAACAGCTCAAGCACTCTCCATAAAGTAAATCCCCAGCAATAGCTTTTTGTCTCCAGTTCATCGAAAATTCAGGGACATGTTACCGATGGTAATGATAGGGTAACTTAAATAGCATCCTCCCCCATTTTTTCCACTGAGTGTCGAAAACCGTTTCGAAAATGATGAAAAATCTAAGGCTTTCCCGGCGTGTAGCAATATTGGTGGTTCTTCGGGTTTCCGACCGGGTCGAACTCTCCATTTCTGCCGACGTTTCGATGAACGACTCGTTCATCGAAACGTCGGCAGAAATGGAGAGTTCGACCAGGCCGGAAACCCGAAGAACCACCGTTTCGAAAATGGTTTCATGCGTTCAAGCAGCGCAGAAAATTTCCCAACATTGCCTTCTCAACCACATAGAGCAGATAACACATTCTCAGATGAGTTGCTGCGGAATCTGTTATATCTATAGTGATATTTTTTCACTAATCAGCTTTGCTTTTACTATGGTCTCATCAACACAAATCCTTAGAATGATGAATTATCCAACTCTGTATGGGTCAGTAGAGATTTTACTTACAAGCCTGGAGATTACACCTCTAGGTTCTCATCCTGGAAATCGGCATAGTTGCCATACCATCAATATATCCGAAAGGAACTATTTCCATAATGTTCCACCAATTCAAGAATAAATAATTTTCCGCAAAAGAGTGAGTTCATTAGGTGCTCCCATATGTGCTCCAATTAAAAAATTTAGTGCGTCCAAACACCAAAGTCGAACTCCCATGGAAAATTTCGGATGAGACACTTTCTAATGTAACACTCCTAAAAAAACCAGAAAAATAATGGGCACACCCATAGCATTATAAAGGTACTATTTAAAAAACATTTACTGGTGATTGCTTTTTTAATACTGAGGTCTGGAAGCGAAAACAAAACTATGTTCGTGGCTCCCAAATCTCGATTGACAATGTAACGCTCCCGAAGAGCAATTTTAGTGCATCATAATAATGATGGAAACGAAGTGGGCTTGAGTCTACACACAACTATTGAAATAACCGTGAAGGGAATTACAGCCTATGTCTTAACGTGATTGGGAACTGGAAATGGAGGTAGCAAAACTAGTGAATTACTGCCATAGAGCAAAGTCAATACTTCAACTCCCAAATGTTTGCACTTCTAGAATTTGCCCTTTTAGGCCTCGTGTCACACAGGGAATCTATAACTCAACCAAAGAACCAAATACACCTCTACTTTCTTTCCACTGCTTCCAAGCACTTTCCACGGCGCAGTAATTTTGAAATAATTCCTCCCAAATGATGGGCAATATAAAACATCCGCGATTATACAACGACCCCTGATTCCGCTAACTAAGATCCAACTTTAATGCCATCTACGCTGTGTAGCATATGGAGCTCCAGTTGTATTGACCTAGGGTATTTTTAAAAGCTTTCACCGCTGAACCTTCGATTTTTCGGGGTATTTCCGGGGCATATCAGTTTTGTAAAAACACAATTTACGAAACTAAGCAATATCAATTTACAATTAACTTATGATAAATAAGAATAAACCTAAGTTTCATTAGTTTTTTTCAAATTTGCTTACATCTACTTGGATTTTACCGAAAATAATCTAACTCTTACCAATACACTAATTGCTTATTTATTGATTCAACTATATTACCTGAAAAAGCAACAAGTGTGCACCTACCTAAATTCAATTAGTAAATTTCAATATTAAACCATTGCACTAATAAATCATAAAAACTCCATAATATTTATTGTTTTACTAGTTCTGTTCCCTATTTTTTACCAGAAAACCGTTCCTTATCCGAGTAATGGCATCAGTATCTCAATCAAGCATAACAACCTTTTTTTCGTCTACAATAAAGCACTTACTCTGAAATTGGCTTTCAATATTTTGCAGCTTTCTGGGCTAATTAAAGGATATTTTATTTCTCCCACAAACATCTTATATTTTCAAATAGTCTTACACCTCCGGCTATGAAATATTTTAAATTGGTAATACAATTTAGAGCGAACTACTTGATTCATGCTCATTTTTTTCATTTATCGGTATGGATCTTTTTATTCTTCCTTAATTAGGTAGTCATTGCTTCAAACGAGACGGTTTATTCAAAAATATTTTAATTTTGTAAACATTTTTGGAATATATCTTCTCAATAATATAACTTGAGAATTAAAATTCCATAGTTTAGTATTTCATTATATATATATATATATATATAGATAAAGGAATCTTATTCAACATGTTTAAAAGGGATACTAATAGACATTCAGTAAATATCTTACGAGCAACACTCGATGACAACTAAATAAACTTATTATAACATTATCATAAAATATTCTTTTACAGCTTACGCTTTGTCTTTAATGACTCTTTCCAAAGATTCTTGGAAAAAATACATGCATTAAGTATATCATACCTCATAGTAGACTAATTTAAAGAACGCTTAAAATTTCATATTCGCAGTGAAACGTGAATGGATTTTTCATAGGATTTTCCATCATAAAATGATTCCGCCGGTGTAATTCCCGGCCCTTTTCCTACCCAATATTTGCTTGAAGAATCGAATTACCACCGCAAATGGAAACTTACGAAGGGCAAAAGTTAGCCTTCTTTAGAAGCCTCAAAACGTCGCTCGACTCGCAAATATCAGATTCCGAACAAATACATCCAAAAGAGGTTATGTCGTAGCAGGGAAGTCCGCACCTCCCTCGCTTCCCGACATACCATTACATTTTCGGGATGAAATCATCCCTTCGACATCAAAAGAGTTGTCGGTATTATCTCGAATTCTCAGAGAAGCCTTATTTCGTTCCAGCCAACGCGGTGCATTGATTTTGCGTTGAATTATAAGATAGCGAGAAAGGGAGAGATCGTGCGAGAACCGCCTCCACCACCGCTTTTTGTTGCCTTTTGACCCGCTAAGTTATTAAGTTCCTTTGGCATCTCCTCGCCATTCCACACGCAATCCATCTACTTCCCCAATATCCCACCGCCAACTCTTTTCCTCTCTTCGCTCTCCAACTTTTGTTTGATCGCTCCCCGAGAAAGCCGTTCCCCCTCTATACTATCCACATCAGGCCCTTTCATCACAGTCTCTTTCGCTTCCCAACCCGTCTCGCAATCACATCCACGTTCTCTTTTAGTTCATATCGACCGTTCTTGAAAACTGGTTGCCAGGAAAAAAAAGCCAAAAACATTTATTTGTTCAAATGCTTTATAACTTTATATTCATTCATATTCGCTACGATCACGATTTGTTTTAGGTGTTTTCAGATTCTTGCAAAGTTAAATAATTCCAGAATGGGACAAAATCTCAGACAGTTATGCAAGGTGTTCCACCAAATAAATAGCAAGTCCTCAGACAGCGCAGCCCAATTTTACCCCGACTTTGGTGAGGTTTCTTCAGCGTTTCCTGTGTTGAACTATCTAAATCTAACAATAAATCCCTTTTTTACTCGTAGTATATTTTTTCCTCCTTGAGTAGCGTCCAGGATTCCCATTCCTCTTCAAACTTTACAACGCTTTCCGTCCATTCTCCCCTCTTATCACCTTCTATCAACCAGTCGTCACCCCAAAATACGTCTTCCAGTCACACTTGCTGCCTTCTTATTTCCATTAGCCTCCATTCCTCCCAGGCCATATCGAGCACTTCCTTATTTTTTCCATTGAGGCAAAAAAGCGTCCAGAAAATTACTGAGGGAGTAGGGAATGGGAAGATCACCGAAAGACTCAAGGATGGATATATATCAAGCAAATTAATAGGGATGTTCAAATGAAGACTAATGACGGAGTAAAGCTGTTTTCTGAAGAAAAAAGAGGTGAGAGAAAAGCTACAGCACATCAATCTCCGGATTGATGACTGCACATGAACACAGGTATATTCTTACTCCATCTATATAATTACCTAGGTATGTCTGTCGGTAACGCTGCTAGGGACGCTGCGATTGAGCTGTCAGTCTTGCCTGTTTGAAGGAGTTCCAGGTAGCCTATGAAGTTGAAACTTGGCAGGAATACTAGGCGTGACCAAAATCCGGCCGGAAAAATCATAAAAATCTCGAAAAAATTGAAAGGGGTTGTTTTTACCCCGAATCAATTAACTTTTAGCCCTATAAGAAAAGCATTAGACTTGGTGCGGGGGTTTCTCTTTGTGCTCTTTTAAAATTATTTACACTCGAGGTATAAGGTTTAAACTTTCACTGTCGGATGGCTTAAAAAATGTAGATTTAAATAATTGCATTCGATTTTCCAGTACACTTCCCTTTTGTTTGAAATTGGTGCTTTTGGTCCCAAAATAATCCATTTTTTCACTTTTTAACAATATCAATTTTCTAATTTCCTAATTTAATTTATGCCTTCGGCCTTCATGACGTAGTTTACGTGATACATTTGAGAACTGAAGTGAGATTACAGCAGGGGCATGTTTCACCTCATCCTCTCTATGGTTAATGAATGGTATATAGTATCCTTAATGGTATTTGCAATTTGCACCTCACATCACGGGGATTCTTACCCCCGGGGATCATTACCTTATGAAACTGTTCTAGTTTTTTCTTCTTCTGTTGAATTTCAACGGGCGCCCTCTACAAGTATAATTTTATTGATGAGTTATGATTTTAACAATGCCGATATCACATTAGAAGCGTATTAGTTGAACCTTGCGTTTTCCATAGAACAAAACGGAATAACTAATGAAGGATCGCTCCACGACGAAGCCAGTCTTCCTCACACACCAGTCACCTTTATAACCCTACCCATTCCGCCATGCCCTAGCACTTTCTCCTCTTTATACTCGCCAAAAATAATGACTTTTAAAAGTACTGATAGGCCGGCTGCGATAACCTTAGTGAGAGTCATTCCTTGGGAGGAGACATGGATAGATGAATGTGAAAAATAAACAGAGAAAATCTATACGCCACGACGGGCTCGAACCCAGATCCCTCGTATGTGGAATTTGTGAAATTCACTGTCTATGAGGACTTCTGAGTAGCTTAAAAGGAATTGTCTTTTAGACAATTAGTTAGTATTGAATTTGGTTTCTTACTCGTATTTGGTATAAAGTTTACTCTTCAATCAATTAGATATTTCTTGTTCATTTACGCGTCAGCTAAGTTTTAATTGGATCGTTATTACACTCATTATACTTTGATGGTAGCTTTCACTCAAAAATTCCTTGAAAGCTACCTACAGCTCATATGTTCCAATTTTATCACAATTGCATTTGGTTCTGTTCCTACATATATGAGTAGTACATTTCTAATTATCAAAATCGCACTATGCGGATTCAGGGGTCCGGTCAAATAACACTCGCATTGTGAATTTCGCACATTTAAGAATCACATTTGTTGGATCTCACCCCGAGAAAGGCGTTCTCCCTCAGACAGTGAATTTACTGTGACAGACTTCTATGCACCATAGAATAAAAAAACCATAACGTGTAAAAGTTGGTCGCAATAAATTCATTGACTAAATGCAACATCAAAAAGCTACTTTAGAGCGAATGCAGTGCGTTCTTTACACCACACCATACTTTTACACAGCCTTGTTTGCCTTCTATCCATAACTCAATCCCTTCCACATTTCTACTCTCGCCCTTCCGTTCCGAAAGAGAGCACACACGGGTCTACGGAACCTGGGATGGTGACTCACCATTCGCATGTGCACCACGGTCGGATTCCAAGGGTCCCCGATTTTCCCGCTGAGAGTGTGAAGGCACAGTGGGAGAAAGGAAAGGTATACAGAATCTCCCGAAAGGGAGCGATGTGATGGGTTTGGTATGGCAAGGGGTGAACTGCTTTCCAATATCCCTTCCCCTACAGACAATCCTCTCCGATATCTTCCGAAAGGCTGGGCCAACCGATCTCCCCAGACGCTTATTCCAATGCCCTTTATCTTCACCTTACTCAAACCTTCCCGTACCACTAGGAGTCCGCACATTTTTTTCTCCATTTCATGCTCGCAATTTTCGGAAACCGTGGAAGGAAATAAAATGTCCATTTAATGCCAACATTTTTCGTCGGACCCCACGCTTAAAGAAAGGAATAAAAGGCGTATTGGCACACGAAAGCGATGCACGTGTTTTTTCTTGCGGATAATAAACGACTCAACACACCAGTCGCGCGAAAGTTGTTAAGTAGCATTTCATAAAATACTACGTTTTTTGTATAATTTTCGGCATACTTTTTAAGATAAATGGTCACGGTATTATGACAATTATAACAGTAAAACCACTGCTATCGGCGTATTAACTACATATCTGATGCACCATAAGGGGCGGCTTTCGCATTGCCATGGCTTTCATACTTATCTCCGATATTGTGCCCAATAGTCTGATCTACAGTCCTCTTTGATCTATGGTTCGACTTAATGGAATAATGATCTTCTCTCAGGATTCAATTCATGCGGTTCAGAAACCTAGGTCACACGATGAGAAGACCGTGTCTTATAGATCCTAAATAATCTACAAAAAATTAGTTTTGACCGGACATTTATCCCGATTCACAATCAGACTTAACAGGAACAGCCTGAGGAAAATATCAAACTCAATTATTTATTATCCTGACAAGGATCCCAAAACTTAGCTAGAACACCGATGTTGGCATTTTGTGTTCAAACCAAATATAAGCTTCTTGAAAAAACAAAAATTTTAATTCAGCTAAGGTCTCCGAGGAATAAAAGGAAAATGGAAAATCAAGTAGAACCACAGTAGATCTTAAACAGCACATGTTTCAGAAAAAAATAATAGTTAGCAATCTTTGCCACACAACAGCTCCAAAGCTGCATGAAGTAGCGCAGCTATAAATAGAAAAAAATACTTTTGCATATGATAACTATGAGATTGAAAGTCTTGCCTAAGAAGATCTTGCCTCGTTATTTGGTCATCTCTCCTATTATATAACTTTAATCGCGAACTCAAAATTAATTGACAATGAGTGATAATTACATGAACAATTGACTTTAAATTATACAGAGTTAAATCAAAGAGTTTCTCAGGTCATTGCTTAAAGTAAAAGTTAATGTCAAATTATCATGGTTATCTTTAAAGCAAATTTACTATCACCCTAAGGAAGTGAAACGACCTCACCCCTCAGACGCAAGTTACGAATCTAAGTTTCCACGAAAAAAAGTTTACGTTTAAAGCTATTTGATGCCGGCCCTCTAAGCTTAAATCGTATTTCTTCTGCTTGCCTAAATGCCATTTTTTGTACAACTCCAATATCATTAATTTTATTTTAAAGCTGATCTGGCGTAGGAATCCCATCAGAAGGGAAGGGGCATACTAATTAGGGAAGGTATTCGATCCCTTAACGGAAGTTGAGGCAAAAAAAAGGAAGACCTCTCGTTTGAAACTATTCCAGAGAAAGTGAACTCCTCGAAATGAAGGAGAAGAAATTTTCCTCTGGGTTTATTATAGGGAAAGGTAAAAACTCGGCTGAATTAACATCTTTATCAGATATTCCATTGCTCTCGTATTAGTTAAGTCATAACTTCGCAAGGACGAATAAAGCGACACTGAAAAGATAAAAGTGCTGAAAAAAGAACTCGATAAATATTCAAAATGTGACAAAAATGTTGTTTAAACTTATAAAATATTTTTTCAAATCCCTTTAGTACACGTGATGTTTTAAGCACTGTGTTTTTCACTCCAGACATAAAATAAAGTATTTTTTTGTTACTGATTGCAGCGCTACATTTTGATGCATCAACAAGAATTTGTTGAAAATTCACTCCTTAAATTAATTTCGTTTATATATGTATTACCCTGCTTTTGTTTTAAGGCAACTTTTCTCATAAAAAAGCTGATAATTGAAGGGATAAGCATATTTTATGAGTCCTTTGTATGGATTTCGCCATAATTTATATTATTATTGCTTCCTAGACATTTTGAATCCGTAAGGGTATATAACTGATTTTCCACTCGTATCTCGGCAATTTTACGTCTTCGTTTCCAAAAATATCATAATTTTCCCATCACTCCCCTTAGATATTATCAAGAGATTGCTTCCTACGCACGATTAATGTAAAGCAACAATTTCTCAATGCAGTACCTACATTAATCCCTACGTTCATTCTTTTCATTCTTTCAATACACTCTTTGTTAAACAAAAACATGTTCATACGCACAACTAACTTTAAAGTACGTGAATGGGTGTTCAGAAAATTACATGCGGCATAGAACACGTCATGAGCTCCTACTGCAAAGAGTGTGGAACAATAATACACTTTAACCGTCAGCGAGGACAATTCTACATACCATGGCCACAATATCAATAAAAGTGTAAATAAAGCATAAAATAGAACTTTCATAGTCTGTAGTTTGGTAATTTTAATCTGCTATTTTACCAAAAACAAAAAAACCGAACCGAACAAAAAATATCCTCGGAGTGCGAGGTGGCCCAGGGAAAGGAACTGGCCCCCCTACCCTGAATGTGTGAAATTCACACGCCTGTGGCTTAGTCCGGGGTGAGCTCTACCCTCAACTATCCAAACCAACCTTCGGGTTGAATCACTGAGTGAGTGATTTTACCAAATGGCATCACCTTTTTTCAACTAATTTTCTTCATAAATTGCATCAAATGGGTCACAGAAACAACTAGTCATTTAAATGAAGTGATATTCGTATTCATAACCGATGGAGAGAATTCCAATTGAGCAGATATGGTTCTAGTTTCTATTCGTTGAATCTCTCTGTTACCGATTCGTGATTCTAAACATTTGACCCATGGTCCAAAATTCATTATCACATGGTTAACAAACACTTCGCACGATTTAGTTTTCAAAATATGATCCATGAAAATCATATAATGGATGAAAATCTGATAGAGCTTGAAAATATTTGGAAGAGCCATTGCATACGATTTGTTTAAATATATTATTTAAGCTTCATATTTTGGAATTAGAGCTTCCGGTGTACAGGAAAATCTGTTGTTTTTATTGAATCAATTTGATTTGATATAACCCTCAATACCTCATAAATTGGCTAGGCTTTGGATAACGCACTGAAAGGCCAATGAATTTTAAAGAGGTGTCAACATTTCTAACTAAACTATAGCCGATTTCCGCCAAGTTTACAAATAAACCACATAACCTTCATTAATTTTCTTCAGTCATGCTATTTAAACCTTACTTCACTATGTCAGAAATACATCGTACAGAAATACAATAATTCCAGTTAAATATGAATTCTCCATCAACCACACACTCTTCATCATCTCTCATATTCCAGCCGCTTTTGACAAAATGCATTAATATTAGGTAAAATGCTATTGAAATAACCGACAGAGCGGAACCAAGGGCACATATCTTACCTATCTCAGAGCATATACGATAGTTCAATTGTTACGTGAATATATTACGAATCATTTGCAGAAACATGCGTAGTACATGAACCCAAGATAAAATTTTCTTTTCCGTAATATATACTTTTATCCATACATTTCAGTGGAATACCAGAAGTTTGCAAAGGCTATATCGAATAGGTTTGAAGGTGGGACTCAATTTTGAGAAATTTGTTGTTCTGCGTTGTAAAATTCAGGACAATTTTGGTGGGGGTAAGCAACAAGGTCGCAAATTTCTACAAGTGGAGAAATGACAAGTGACGAAAGTTTGAATTTTCCATCCATTATTGCCACGAAAAGTAACAAAAATTTCTTTAAAATATTTGTATATATATTTATATTTAGTATTAGTTACAAAATAAAGTAATATGAAGGTACAAACCGTGCAATTTTCCACAAATAAATAAAACTTTAATAATGATCTAGATTTTAATGTACGTACATATATCATCATAAGATGACAATGTATCAAAATTATCCAGCTGTTAATCCCTTCATCATGTTCTAACTCCACCCCATACCACCGGAATCTTCTGAATTTGTAGAATAATTTGTGTTTCAAGTTCAAATAGCAATTTTTGAACGCATTTCATTTTTTAAATTCGTGATCAAGCAAATAATATCTTTGTCAGTTTCTGAATGCTGCGGCATATTTCACATGTTATTCGCCACCTCTTCAGGATGTGGTTGTCCAGGGTCAGAAAAAGTTAATAAACTGTCAATGGCACATGCGATCGCTGTGATTGCTTCTCTCGCCTCTGTGGGATTTACCCACCCACTCGATGGACTTCTAGTAACTATCCCCACGGTTCCTTGGCGCTCCCTCTCCACGAATCTCTTCACATACAGCATCCACCATTAGAAGGAGTTTCATCGATCTCGTTTCACGCTTGGCTCCCCGCGAACGGATCACCCCAGACGAAAAGCTTTTTGTGCACGCCCGACATAACATGAGCGTTATGCGCATTCGCATCATTCGCATCAACCTTTATTCGTATTCACAACAAAGGAGTGCCTTGGAAATGAATGATTCCGCGGGAATAAAATCAAGCGTTAAAATCTTCAGGGTAAGAAAAACATTGGAATGACTGGAATAATACACGTATTCGTACGATAAATATGGGGTGCCCACAGTGAATTATTATCCAGTTCCAACATCGTTGTATCTGGGAGTTCGGACGCTGAGTTGAACGCCGTAGATGTTGCACTTTGGGGAGCTTTCTCTTTAATTTTTAATGATATATTCGAAGTAAAAGTAAGAGCTAAGAAAAGAAATCACTTATTACATATTTAGCTATTATCTGTTTCTAAAACACGAGTTTTAAACTGGTTTACACAAAGCAATACCAAATGAAGTTGATCTATTAATCTTGACAGGCAATCACATGGAGGCAAGCAAGATCTTTGCAGATTCCAACTGCAATTATGATTTTGCTTAGATTTTTTGGTGTCATAACTTAACTTCCTGGAGTGATGACAGCGAGATAAATTTTGAATTATTCCACAAGCATTAAACGGTTCAATCTGATGTCTTTCTCGGGAATGTTGTCGTTGGCTGTGGGTGATCCATAATTTGGAATGGGGGAAAAGGGCATGCAACTAAAAATAAAAAATAAAACAATAAAGTAATCCTTATGAATTTCAACGAACGCTAAAATCTAGTTCTCCTTTCTCACAGTGTTTTTTGATCACATTTGAAACCCATTTTGATCACATTATCGTTTTCTCTCCCTTTATCTTCGCCTTTTCTCATTGAAAAGAAATTCACAGCACTAGATGTAACATTGCAGGTCTGTAAATATTACCAGTATTTGCACAAAATACAGCTTTCTTGGTCCGTAACAGCGTGAAAAAATTACTGAATGACCACAGGACCCAACAGTTCCGTCAGAGCATTCCGTACCTCTATTTTGAACTCAACCGAATGAGTAGCTACGATGCGATTGGCGGTTTCATATACATACATTGATGTAATTTACTCCGCAGGAAAAACTTCAAATCGTTCTGGTTTTTGAAACGGCGTCGCACGATTAATTACCAAAATTAAAGTCCACACAAAGCAAGCGTATACTGAATTATATCAGGAAACCTTTCTAAAATTATTTTATTTCTAAAAGCGCTTCCAGATACAAGAGAGGGAATTTGAATTGAGGGAATTCCAAAATAATGATATTTTGTGTCTATGTCTTGTGCCATTTGAATGATATTTTATCGATCGCGGGTAAAATCAAGAGTTTTGGCTTTGTAAATCCGTTTCGCATTTCCCCGTAACGATTGCCCATGCTGACCATAATACTTAAGAGGGCCTGAATCTAGACACCATTTTATATTCCGCCCACGCCTGGGCCACCAGCAAATACAAGTATCGGATCTGCATCACTAAATAAACAAAACATTTTCCGCCCTTAAGCATCAATACATTTACCCTGAAAAATCTGTTCGAGATACGATAGGCCGAGACAATCCCACGCAATTAAATCGGTACGATGTTGATAAGTAAATACTCGAAACAACCTCAGAGAAATCTTTGCGTCGATTAAATTCGCGTAGCAGAAAAGAGCGCGTGCCCTAAACGGCATGGAATGGAGTTATTACAAGAAACATGTAATTATCTGTCAAATCGTCCCTCTCCCCAATGGCACCACCCACGTAAGCCAAAGATAGAGTTATTAATTCATATCCTCGTAGCCGGGGTCGAAAGGGATAACATCGGTTTATCCGGCAGCGCAGGCCCAAGCCGCACCCACCTTCGATCGGCCTAACATATGCATCCCTTAACGCAAGAGGTGCCATCTGATTCAGGTAAGCTACGGTCTCGAACAGGAGTAATAAGGGCGATAGGTTAACGCCAGTATTTACCGCTATTCGCTGAAGGTCGGCCGTCTTGAAACACGAAATAGAAATATCAGTTGCAGTGAATACAGCAAAACATACATAATGCCGGTACCATCTGCCATAATTTCTCTGAAATCAAAATATATACACTAATAATTTTCAGAGGTTTTTTAATTAATTACACTAAAAATAAATGTGGGGCAAACAGCAGTGAACAAATCATTCCACTGGAACCATACACGATCAGACTCAGCCAATTACTGTACGCATGAAGTGACACAGTGAACATCACCACCAGTAAAGGAGATATGGAGCCATTCATCAGTAAAGTTTTTCGTAATTTACGCAGTATGACCTAATGAATTAGTATAGTGTTCATTGTTAATCTCATGTAAATTAAGCATAATATAATAATATTCCTTGAATCCCTCTCAACGTAAATAGATACTAAATACTTAATACCTTGACAATTGATAACCAGATCGATCTTTTAGCAAGAATATACGAGCAAGCGATAGTATTCTGCTAAATCTAGGGTTTGAATGAATTGATTATCTGGATAGTATCATTATAAATAATGCCATCCTTACTATGGTAGGAGCAAGCATTTTCCCTATGGAGAAAGGGAATGTCCAGGAAAAAATCTTATAATTGCGAAATGGTTGCCCCTTTCGAATTTTCCCATATCTCAATCCATAGAAGTGAAAGGCTATTCCTTTAAATACATTCTTGGCATACAGATAATTTCTAAACCACAGTCCGTATTCAAAGGCACTGAACATACTGAGAAGCCATTGAGAACATACTATAGCAGGGAACTAGGGAATCACGATATATATTGCAATAACAACGATAATTATATAGATACTAGGAGGGGGGTGTCTGCTGAATTTCAACGGGAAGAAAAATATAAAATTGATGCATAGGATTGAAATAATCCTTTCAATGTAATGTTTTAAATTCAGCCATGTTTAGCGTTTAGTCTATTTTTTTAAAAATGTGTAATCTTCCTAGTTTAATCTCGAATATTCATACGAAATTAAAAGATTAATCGTCAGTACGTTGAGTCTACAAAATTTATGTTGCTACCACAGTAGCTCCAACGCTTATAAACTATTAAACAACGTTAAAATAAACGACTTAAGTCCTTATCATCATCTATCTTTCTTGACCTCTTTATTATTTTATTATTTATAGCTGATTTATACACATGTAATAATTAATTTATTCTTTATTTAGTTCAGAGTAAATGGAAATATACGGAATCCCGACTTCAGCAATCAACATGGTCGTTATGGGAACGATTTATCAAAACAGTAAAATTTCGCCAATAGTCGATATATTTTGTTGAAGTTCTCGCAATTTCGACTGGAAAACAACATTTGCTAATATAAATAAGAACCTCTATTCAATTTTCTTTCTATTAGTACCTCGACCAATTTCGTGCGACCATTATTTCTAGTTAAATTTTGTAAAAGAAGAAATGTCGTCAACGAGACGAAAAACCAGCTTTACGTGTATTTTTTATGGGAGTTACTGACAAATATATGTTAATGACGGTGATTATTATGGTAGATAAATAACATAGATGAGAGCGGTTCATAAACATAAAAATCTCTAACAGATCATATTTGTCCCGGGAGACAGATTACTTACCTCCATAAATAAATTAAACTAAAAGTGACAAAAAGACAAGATTCTTAGTAGATTAAATCGTACGGAAATATAATAGGCAAAGGGAAATTCAAGAAAATTATCCATGTAAAATAATCTAACTACAAGTGAATAAAACATTCAAAACACAGAGTTTCTTATGCTTAACAATGACAAAGAATGAGTTTAATTTTAAGATAAAAGGCATATCAACGCTCCCTCTATTCCCAATAACTCTTGGTTATGGACAAAAGACTCGATTAAATAATTAAATATATTTTAGATAAATCATATAAACGGCTAGCCTATTGCCAAAGACTTCCTGGCTGTGCGATAAAAGGTGATATGAATAAATTTTTAGTGTAATGTGCGTTGAAGCGCGAGTTTTAGCAATAAAATCGGTGTCCGGAAAATAAAATCCGTTTATCATTCAACCTTATTTGGCCTATGAGAGGAGCAGTATACTAAAAAACGTAGAAATATATTCATTCTATCATTTACCCTTCCAGCCACCCCAAATGCATGTGTCGGTGGTTGCCAGAAGAGCAGTCATTGCACAACACAGTTCAATTTCAAAATTTAGTGCAACAATGTAGCTTGAACGTATAATTATAATATCGCAAAAATTCATGGCAATCAAGTTAGTTAACAGATTGCTCGCCTTTGTGATTTCAGTTTAACTTTATAATCAGATGACCGATTCGGCATTAAGTCGTCAACTTTTCCACTTCCGAGGAAACCCGAGAACTTTATAAATAAAGATAGGAGGATTCACGAGCGATTACATTAGAATTACGCTAAATCATGGCTGGATCTTTCGGAGATCATTCGCGTAATCCGGTCCATCCGCCCTTCGTCGACAATAAGCAGCGATAAAACGTCGGTCACAGGCATTTTGATGGACACTCGATGAGTAGTGAATTAGTTTATTCCACTCTCCCGATGGGCCGGGCATTTTCAGCCCCGCCGAAAGTAGAACAAAAGGAGGCGATCCATCACCATGGCTCACTTCCCATAGCCCCCCCCCTCCCCTCGCTTCCCACCCGTCCTTCCATGGCTAATGCGCCTTTTCGATGCCTACCTCACTCATCGGCAATGCCCCACACACCTCTTCGCCCGATTCCGAAGCCATTTTTTCGGCCAACCTTTCAATCCATTTCAAAGGTATCCGATCCACACCTCCTATCACCAACTAGGGCGATATTCAAATTCCAGTATCATGTTTGCATCAAATATTGCATTTTCAGACACACGATGTGTCCCTCGTCAGTGTGGTATTGCACACATCATTGTATTTTAATTCGCATGACATCGCACAGGGCGTGATATAACATGCCGCTAAAAGCAATCCAATCATTTTTATCTCGCATTTCACATTGGGCATATATTAGAAAATCGCATAATTCTCACTGATGTCTATAATAATGAAAAATGTGTTTCTTTGCTACATTGCTCGTCAGCTCGTTTTAGCTAATTCATGGTGTGATTTAAAATCCACCAGAAGGGATACTACAGACATAGATGGGCAGAAATTTAATGCACCTACCGTGTGAAGTTGTCACTTTTCTCTAGCGTCCCATTTTTTTAATATAGCCCTACATCTTGCATTTTAACGTAGGCATTCGTATCGCATGATGCATTCAACAATTTACCATGCACATCATGAACGCATCAACACAAGACTTCATACGATATGTGTGGCATATCCCATGATATCCCAATTAGGGCTTTAAGGCCCAATGTCGCAACAACGAACTTCATTAATATAGTATATTTCACTATATGATTTACTATATCACGATATCCTGCCTTTTCATGGGTTATCATCATAAATGTTATGCAACGCAATACCATACGATAAGCAGGAGATATCACATTGCAATTTTAATCGTCTGGGCTAACAATTAATGACAAGCCACATACCGATATCCTGCCATTTCATATTATATGTGGTATCATGTCATGTTCTATATCATGCAATACCGCACAGCAACCCAGAGGCGCGATAACGCTTCTCCATAACGCGTGTGCTCGCGTGATCGCTATTGTTCAATTGCGATCATGAGAGCAAAAACGTGACAGCCACTCTTCAAATGTTGTCAGGTGCTTTAAATCACAATTTTTCATTGATTCAGCGTTGCCCATCTACAGCGGTTTGCACTACGGATAACGATAACTATAACGCAAAAAGGAACTGTGTTCCCATCCCAGTGTCGAAGTAATACTATCATTAATATTAATTGAATTGCTATATCTTGACGTTCAGCCATTTAATGCGACACCTGGTGATATGCCCAATATTGTTCGTTTTGCATTGCAAAACTGTATCGCAATGCGATATCTAAATTTGAATACATCGCACGGCTCTAAAAGCCCCATCACCACACCTCCCCCGTCTCCGGCGCCCCCATCAATTACACATCCACACTCTCCTTCCTCTGCCTCTCTCTTCCCAACGCCATTTCCCCGCGAGACTCACTCTCGGAAATCCTCTCTCATCGGTGGCGCGGCGGTCCACTCGAATGAGTGTCCACGGCCGCCAACGCCAGCGGTGCGGGGCGCGGATCCGACCTTCCCTCCTTCTCCCTCTTCGCTATCCCGTCTCTCTCGCTTCCCCTTTCCCCTAAAAATGCCTTCTCACACTCTTCGATCCCGTCATCAATCTCGCCACTCATTTTTTTTATTCTCGCCGCCTCTTTTGTCCGTAGAGTGACCCCTCTGGAATAAAAAGGGCAACGCGAGAAATCGCCATACCCCTCCAACCCCCACGGTTTTTTTCGGCAATCGATTTGTCGCCTCTTCCTCCACTTCACTATCAGTTTCTCTCTCTTTCTCTCTCCCTCTCTCTTCTCCTCTGCATACCTCCGCGGTCAGAGCGCGGTACTTACCTATCGGGTTCGATTCTCAACCTGGATTTATATTTCAACTTATATATACGGGAAGTTCTCGCCTCTTCTTCAAATTTTGTTCTTTGCGACTGCAACGGAAAGCAGTTCACTATTCTCAATGACAAATTGGAATGGTTGGGCAGTCCACTTTGTTGAATTTACTAGACATTGTTAGATACATAATGCTGTATCATATTTTTTACTAACAATCCCAAACGGTTGCTACACTCTCGCGTTTATCTCAAGGAGATCACCATGAGAATAACGCGCGAGCTTAGAAATCGGTCGGGATTGCTAATTAAAATGTGGAATATACAAAGTTTCTTTTATTAACAATTCCCATTGAAGTTGCACCTACGCATGCAACGTTCTTAATATAATGCCAAAAACTTTAATGAAAACTACGGAATAATGGGTCATTGGTGACACATTTTAACTGACATAAAACAAGAGACGAGAAAAAGGAGACGGCTTAAAGCGTGCGATGGATTACCAACACTTTATTTTGAAAAGGAAATCACGGTGAAGCTGTCACTCAATGAGCAAAGATGTTACATAAAATCGTAAAAACTAAGGATCGCAAATCTAATATAAAATTACTATTTTGGCATATGTTCTGGATATTTTATTCTCAAAGCCAAAATTTCCCGTCTTCTGGCACACACATTTTTACGCAGCGACGTTGATATTATTCCACTATGTACCTTAGTTTTACCTAATGATTCTATGATCAATACTACCTTTTTCGCCGCTCTGGGGCGCAAATTACCCAGGTGGATTCTTTACTACACTTCATTCATAAAACATACATTATATAAACCGTAAACATGATTAATATATGCAAACTATATATAGCAAACTCTCATCTGGTCATCAAGATCTAGGCCCTTTTCATCAATGGAAAGGCAATTTCTTCCCACAGATGAAATGACAATAATGATTTCAAAGGTTTCTTCTAGGCTAGTAAATTTACATCACCATTTTTCCTTCACATAACAGTCAATATTACAAGTCTTTCTACTAATGAAGTCTCTCGCTGACATCAAAAGACCTCAACACGCTCTCTTAATTATTATTCTATTGAAATATAAGCTTTTTTTATATCGTTTAATCAATAGCAAATAAAAAATCATTTTTTAATGAGCTGGTCTCGTTATATCAATTTTCCAATTTTTCGACAGGCTGGTTTGTGAAGGAATAAATATTTAATATAATCTTTCAAATATTTATAGAAATTCTTTTGCTGATATACGCATGTCATTAACTATCAAATATCCAAAACTCCATCATCACCGGTTAATCTTTGAAAAACATTCGTGGCATCATCTTGTCTGCTTCAATATCCATAAATTCTTTCCCCAATCACCCTCTTTTTCAATTTTCCAAAACTTTCCGTTTTTTAACGCTACGTTCTCTTATTCAACCACTCTCGCTCCCTTAAAAATGTGTCCTTTCGTATGTCACATCCATTCCAACCCCTCGACCATACCACGTCCCTTCGATTATCGTCATATCTCGCGGAAACACCTTCCTCAGCTCGCACGTATCGGGTGGAGACGAACCTTCCGGCCTACGACTCCATCCATCCTAACTGTCCACCCACGTATTCATCCATCAAACTGTCCCGCCAATTCGCTCACGCTTTTAGGGTAGATATTACCGAGTCGCTTCGATTACCACCCTACCCTCCCCTAAGAACGATAATCTCATCTTCTTCTTCTTCCATTCCCTCCTCCTTCGACCATCTCCATACATACAACCCCATACTATTCTCCATAATTTATAGTTGTCACGAAACACGGTGGAAGTCGCCTGCTCTAAGTGTGACGTTAAGAAGGGGAAGGCTTGTGTGGAATGGGTCGGCTAAGGAGCGGAGGGGAAAGAACAGCAAATGGTAGAAAAAGCTGCCAACATAACTGCATTTAACTTGAGAAAGCGGGAGTCAAAAACTCGTTTCCGACAATGTTTACGACTCAAACAATGCTTGATCAAAATACAGCGATGGAGTTCGCAAACCATCGGAGAAGCCCTTCTAAACCATTGGATAGCCATAGAGAGCGATAAATGTTATGATAATAGCAGATTGAGCTTTTGCAGTTGGCAATGAAGATTTGCGACCATGGGACCAATGGTAGTCAAATGCGCAGACTACCTCACCTCTGTGCAGAGCCAAGTTGTAAGGAATGGACTCTTCCAAAAAAATGGGCTTTTGGCGCAACTTCCACCATGTTTCGCCACCACTATACTCGCTGTCCGTCCCTCTAGACCTTCTCACTCTTGCCGTATTGAGTGTCACCTTTACCGGGCACCATGGATTCCCGCGGACTGCGATTATCTGCCTCAATACGTGAGCGAATACCTCCAATGAGAATGTCACCAAGGAAGCACTCTTCGAATAGTCGCCCTCATCCTCAGGGCGCTTGAAGTGAATCCGTAGCAAAACATTTATTCTAAAAGCCATTAAAATAAATTCGATAGATCGGCCTGCGAAGTGAGATTACTCTGATGGGAAACCCGGTGAATTTCAAGACGTAATAATTCTCAGAAAAGTTATAAAAAAGGCATAATCGAAGGATAAAATTAGTGGGAACTAAATCAATAATAACTTCACAAGCAAAACAGCTGATTTTTTCATTTGAAATACCTAACTCAAAAATATAAGAGAAAATATGTTAATGTGATAAGATACTTTTTACTGCCACCATAATACAGAAGAATATTACCCAGGAAACTAGACGACTACTTTAAAGCCAATTTTTAAAAAATACTATAAGTATAACTAAGTGGAACGTGTCGTGACTACTTC
The DNA here is from genome assembly GCA_963573305.1 of Pyrrhosoma nymphula. Lineage (NCBI taxonomy): Eukaryota > Metazoa > Arthropoda > Insecta > Odonata > Coenagrionidae > Pyrrhosoma > Pyrrhosoma nymphula. The sequence continues at coordinate 91,138,502 of OY754330.1, forward strand.
CCATTAAAAACGTTTCACGGAATATGGAGTTGAAATTATTTTAATAATACATTTGAATTGGGGAATAATTGATTAACATCATTATTACAGGTAATATATACTGCGATAAAAGGTTCGACGTCAGCCATTAGAATTTGTTTGTGTTACCAGATTTATCCATCACAATACTGGCTATCGATATTTCAAATTGAGCCACAGATACATGCAAGGTATATTAAACTTTGAAAAGTACGTTCGACATTCATGAAGAGAAACGTGATAATTTTCGAGCTTTTCGAAATTTCTTATCACTGGACATGAATTCAAAATGAGCGATATCAACATTAATCTCCAGTTGAGTGAAATACCCATGACAAAGACACAAATATTTTGTGTCGACTCAAATCACAACAGAGGAACTGAGAGCATTACGAGTTATTTTTCAAATTAAGAAACAGCATAAAACTGCGATGAGACGTAATTAATGAACTCAGGATGTGGTTCCGATTGGAAGTAAATTTCTTCATTAAGAGCTCTCCAGTCAAAGGAAGTTATCCTCTACGGACTTTAGGAACTCTCAATCACGTATTTTTTCATTTCATCACGAAGTAGTCCTCCGGTAATTGCTTTTAACAAATGACGCGGGGCGAGTGAAAGTGCACTTCGAATGAAGCTGATTTCCATGGAACTGAAATATTTCCCGAGGCAAGGGACTGGTTTCCTCCCTCCAGCCCCCTTCCCGTCATCACTCTCCCATCCAGCCCACTTCCACTCCCGCCTAATGCCTCGCTCTAATTTAAACCAAAATGCCCGAAAGCTGATGAAATTCCATCCGGGATATAAATTCCTACCTCCGAGAAATATTTTTAAAAAAGGAGGTCGAAACGGGACTTTGCGTGGACGAATAATTGGAAAGAATATTTTTCAGTACTATTGAAAGGGCACAACATCCGAATACGGAATTTCTGAGCTGTTAAAAGAGCCTCAGACTAAAACTAATGGAATCAATACGAGGCTCAGAGCAGACGTGATGACAGACTAAACAATACTCGCCATATCATAAATTACATACCTGTAAACAATTAGGAGCCATGTTGCGGTGAAGGCGTGACGTAAAGCCGTAAGAGTAACGACATACAAATTTCAAAATTTATTGACCTTGAATAAGTTTAGCATATGGATATCCACTGACAGAAGCATGTGAACCAATATGCTCAAAGAGATATTTTTGTAAAATAAAATAAAAAGTACAGCATTAATACAAGATGTCCATATAGTTCTCCCCGCGTAAACTATCACCTTGACTTCGTCTAACAGAATTTGTTATTTAAAATATGCCATGTTGAGCATTTTCTGTGAAATATACACTAATACAACACACATCTCATTTTCATGCGTTTCTTAAAATGCTACAGTATAAAGCGATAGAATATATTCTAAATAAAAAAACCTAAAACTTAAGTACGAAAGTAACAAATAGCATTTTAGACCTGATTTACCAATCATATCATGAACCTAGTTTAGTACGCAGCGTTCCAAAATCAAAATAAAGAACGATTTCAAGTTAGCGTTAAATATAATAATGAATTTCATTAAGCTACACAAATGAATCACGATTAAAGTTCAATCACGGGTAGAAGAAATTAAATTAACTAGCTTCGGTGACTGACATTGCCATTTTCTGTCTTTTTTTATAATTTTTCATTCAAATGAAGGTCACAGTGCTGCCAAGTCACGTTTTTTCGTCACTTTCCTGAAAAAACATCTTTTGAAAACGATCACGAAGAAAGAAGGATGTGATCGGAAATAACAAACAGGGTAAGGAATAATGTGTGTAAGGGATATGGGATAATTACCGGTCATAAAGGTCCAGCGAGCGCCCAGGTTTGCTTTTCCGATTAGTCTAGGGAGTCATTCATCAGGAGACACGTGACTATTTTAATTACTCATCACGATAGACTTTCCATCACATACTCATGAAGAAATGTGCTCCAATTTTTCATGCCCAAGACAATACATATAGCCATAAATCACCAACCATAAATCACTTCATTCCTCTATTTTCCAGCAAACTCCCATTACGGAGTTCTCTACAACTACATCCAAATGGAGTTTTTCATTAGTTCCTTTCAAAAGCGGGTATAACGGAATTCGATAAGGACCTAACTCAGCGAAGACTGCAAACGAAAACTGTGTAGCACTCTTTTACAGCCGTTAATTTTATACAGCAGCATAATAACTTTAGAATTATTATTGAATGCTTTATCACATCTTTCTACTAAGACGCACCAGATTTGCATTATATACTATAGGAATTCTTCACGTCAGATATAATTTCGATTTTACCAAAAGGATTGTTTGGTAGTATGGTATAACAATGAGCACTATCAAAGTGGCAGGCCACAAAAATACATCCAGTATGTACGTTCTTTGCTTTGCCATTTTTAATACGAACAACCACGATGTTTCAATTAATATCATGATTACGGATACAAAGCTATGGCGCATCCTATATAGCCAAATCGCTGGTGTTATTGGCTTACAAAGCAAATCTAAACTATGTTTAAAGAAGAAGAAGACACTGTCGTTATTTCACGAAATCCAATCCACTAATACATCAAATTAAGCAGTAGAACACATATATGCACGAAATATATACGCAAACCCACGGCTAATATCTCTAAAAAGACTTGCATGTGCGAGCACTTTCTGGATTATATTTCTCCTAATACGCTGAAAACATTTTGAAGATGAATTTCAAATAATGAACTGTTCACTATTGACCACATTCTCGGAATATTTTGGTAGGAGCACCGTCGGTAATAAATTCAACATCCTTTATTTCGGCCGTGTTATCGCTCCTACATCTCTTACTCGAGTTTCTTCCCTCCCTGTAGCATTCGAAAAATCTCGCATCCTCGCCTGTTCACCAATCCCATTCGTGGGCTAATTCATTTTTTACCAGATATAAGCGGGCGACGATCACATAACCTATCTGAATATGAGCCTCATCGGAGGTGCTTTGGTTAATATCACAATCTAGATCACTTTAACCAGATGCCTTAGTGGTTAATATCACGATCTAGATCACATTAACCAGATTCTTAGCTGCATCAAAAACTTCGAGCAGGTATGCAATATGCGCGAGCTATCCTTGCAATATATTGTCAGTGGGGCCAAAGCAAGCTGGCACCTGTGACGTTGGACCAGGAAACCGATTGATGTGTGTATACGCTTAAGCAAGGAGATAGCGTGTAAAACTAAAAGAAATCGATCTTACGATTGAAAATTTGTGTTTTTAAGATATTTTAGGGAAGCCGTTTTGCTGCCCTTATTTCAATTGCCCAGAACAATCGACAAAATGCATTTCGTCATAATTAATCGCAAATGATGCCTTCCCCGTCAGTTATTCTTTTTTATATATTTGGACACCGGTTTAATTTTTTAAATTCGCATCTATAACGCCAGATACGACATATATTTGAACAGTGAAAATGCCTCTTTAACACGGGCTACATAGGTACTACCGAAAATCTCACCTTGTCCGACATCATACGCCTGGAGATTGCTCTGGAGACAACTCTCCCCGCCACCAGCAGCGTCTCTATTGTAATCATGCTCTAAGATTACAAGTATTTAGCAATTTTTATTAGGTACTAAAAACTATATTAAATCCTCCAGATTTATTTTATTGCATTGGCTTCGAGCCAACTCATTGATAACTCCACAATTCACAGCTATTCTCCATTGGAGGTATTTTTCTCGGTATTACACAAACTCCTGGAAGTACGATAAAAGAAATACAACGAATAGGTTACTTTCAGAAAACGTAAAGTTTTCTATTTTCAGGCGACACGGAAAATCAAACGGAAGCGAAGAAATTTAACAAGCAGACACACAGAATGCAGGTATCTATCTAATCACCTACACGAAAAGAGAAGCGTAGAAAAAGGAACTCTGGTATGATAACGAGGATGCATCTCATTTGACGTGACGTCTAAGACTCGCCCAAAAATATAAGAAAAGAACACGTGGGACAAAATATAAATTATGGAACGGATACTCGTCCTCCGACAGCCTCCACCACCAGCCTCTTTCATTTCCCACCCCCCCCCCCCCCTCACCTCACTCACCTCCGCCTCTCTCAGCCTCTTCCATGAATAATTTCCCATGCGGTCACGGCGTATACGTCCACCACCCCACCTCACACATCCCCACTCCATTTACCTAACCCTTTCACCCACCACCATCTTCCATTGCTTTTTATACTTTTTATCGGCCTCGTCTTGAAAAGCCCATCTCCACTCGCACCGATTCTTACGTCTTTCCCAGGCGTCTTCCTAAATAACCCCTTTTTGGTTGTAATACAAAATTAGCTTCTCTATCGGAAGATTTTCGTAGGTTTTTCTCACTCTCCTTCCCTTGTGAATGTTTTCCTGCAGTAAGTTTCTTCGACAACAATGCAAGTCTAATAGTCCTTTCGTTTTTCCCACTTTTTCACACCATTTAGCAATATTCTTTCAATTGTAAAATTTAGTGCTATGTTGTGTATTTAGAACTTTACCATTATGTATCTAAATGTCGTGTTTATTTAAAAAAGAAAACGTATTTTTACTATTTCCATGAGTGTACTGACGATGGGTTACATAGCAGAAAGGAAAGGCACAATCTTGCCTTATAAAGCCGACGAATTACTACTGATACTCAATAACGAGAATATTGGTTTTAAAGGTCAAATCTGGCCGTGGTAACCAGATTGGCAAGTAACACAACTAGCAACTAATACGTCGCGGGTCCAAGCGCGGGTATGGTGTTGTGATTACCTTAGGGTTAATGCCATAATTTAGGCAAGGGAAGTCCAGTAAAACTTTCACAGAGTACCCAAATACGTCTCTTTATTTACTTGTCAAGAACTCTTTTTTCTCAGAGCAGCTTCCTTGACATTTTAGTGGGTGACCATGAGGTCCAAAATTAGGAGCGAAGACTTTCCTCTGCATTTAGAAAGTGCAGTGACTGCTAAAGTGTTGAAAACTTAAAAATTAGCAGATATCTTCGTTCTAAAAATGGAGGAGTTTGAAGCAAGTAACACCCCAATTAGGAATGAGAAACTATGCTTGCATTAGATCACTGATTTAATTTCTATGATTTTCAATTTCATTAAAATTCTTAAGTTCTCCTCCTCCACAACTGTTAATGATTGACAGAAAGCTAAAATGGTTTTCAAGGCCATTTTATAATTTTACGGAGTGTTTTTCAAATTTAAGGATTTTCAAGTTCAACAATAGTAATTACGGTTGAAAATATCTATTTATGATGCACAGCTGATATATTTTCCTCATTCAAACAGTAATACAACCAATTAAAATCGTCTCTTACATTTTTGTTAGGACGAGCGTTTCTACCAATTCTCTCAGTAGGTACAAAACTTGCCAAAAATACTTCAATCTGATTATCTACGTTGAACGAGCCTGATCTATAATATGCCCTACTCCACTTAGGCAAAATGTATGAGAGAGATAGTAACCGCATTTCCGCTTCGTTGATGCGTCTAGGGAGAATGATCAGAGGTCACTCACTCCCCCGGGTGGCATAACCGATGTTTGGTCCCCTGAGGATTCAATAGAAATAATACGTTCAAAAATTCTATAATGGTTCAACACTATCGGTCGAGTCAAAAACAAACTGAAAATAAAAATTCCGAACGACAAACATCATGTACAGTGATAAACCCGAAGATTAATTAGGCAAAGCAAAATAGAGATAAGGCTAAAACCAGAATTTCTAACGTAGGTATGTCATCAAACTTATGATGAATCAATTGCGGTAGTGAGGTTAAAATGAATGTTATCAACCACGTAAAAATTCTGTGATGAGCGTATTTTTTTACCCAGGGCATGTGTATTTTATCCCGATTGCTAACTACGTAGTTCCCTTAAAATAACCAAATAAATTATCCGAAGCTAGTTTTTTTTAAACACTATTACTATACCAAACGAAATTAATTTAAAAAGCGTATTAGAAATTTCTTTTTTAAACTCTGAAAGCTGAGAAGATCCCATAAAATATATGCCGGCTTTAATGCGCTCGTAAGACATTGCGTAAAAGCCTTGAGAATGCGCAGCATATTAATTTCGCAGTCTTTCCCTCCCTCGCCCGCAAACATCCATCACGCGATACACGGATACACCTTTTCCCTCATTCCGCAAGCATCGAGTCTACTGGAGGGGAAATAGCCGAGGCTTCTCTTTCTTCCCATTCTTTTTTGGCGTTCAATAAGAAATCTACGAACACTATTTTTGGAACTATACACCCTTCCCCAAGAATCATGTCCAAAACATATCTCATAACCAGTAAAACCCCGATCCCTTGCAGAAGTTTGAAGACATTTGAGAAATCCAAAAACACAACACGTCAAGGGTTCCTTCACGAAATAAGCGCTCGAGTAGCTAGACATTCGTCTTTTCCTCTAACGTCTCCCCATGATCTCTCAATCTGTTTCTTCTTCCCTCGCTCATCTCTCACAATCAAACACTCTGGTATGTACCCATTCCTGTTCGATATTTTCTTCTTTCAAGTTCCCTTCGCGCAATCCATCTCATTCTGTCTTCTACATCTTCTCGGCGTTACCAGTTAGGACTACGAGGAAGACGTTAACAGCGTAGGATAACTCGAAGAACTCCACTCAAGGTGTGATTCAAATCCACCAATCTTATTATATTGGTCTTGAAGTTATCCCCTGAAGTACTTTAAACCGTCGGGTCATCGTGGATGACGCGGCAATATACCGTCACTACTCATCAGAATTAAAATATCATGGCATCAGGCTAAAAATACTGGATGAATGTTCATCTTGGTCCTATAATTTTGAAAAATAGATGCAAGTGCGTCAAAAATTGCAGATATGACTCGAGATACTGTAGTCATAAGCACGATTTCCCCACTTTACTTTCGTCACTCGGTTCGCATTAGGAAAGATGGCACAAGATAATCTTGTAAATGGCTAGCGAAACTGCTTACTGCTGTTTTTCTAAGTAAATGTTTCCATAAAACGTATCACAAAATCTGTTGTAAAAACAAGCTGTATTCATCACATCGACCTCCATTATATGTGGGATGATTTTTCTCGAGATAAGGTCGGAAAAATAAACCACTGCTATTCTTCACCAACGTTCCGGAATCTACTATATTCCATCATCAGGGCTCTAAATATACACTGAAGGTCAACCACAACAACGCTCCACATACATAATGGATACATCAGAACATTTCAAAATGGTTGTCATCAAAACATATCAACACGTCAATTACCTGGGAATAAAAACAGTCAAATCATTAAACTTCACATCACAAAGTAGCATTGTTTCGGATTACCATAGAACCCATGATTACTTGCACCATTATGTACATTGCACTCATGTCCATGTTTGAGAGCCCTTTATGTCAGTAATGGATTTCCCCTGGGTCTTATAAAAATCAAAATATACCTATAATAGCTCCAAAGGAACACAACATTATGAGAGAAGCAAAATAACCCTGAACGGATTATTGAATATGATAATAGCCATCACGATGGGAGTAACAAAAGTGGGCTGAAGTATAGAAGCATGATATATATATTAATGGTGTATCAGAACAAATTTCTACCGTGAGAGAACTGGAAACACAAAAATATGCTCAAACTACCGGAAAACAGAGCTTCGATTCGACCGAGCATTCGGCGTGACATTTTTGCAAGGCTGTTTTTCGCAGCCGCCGCATGTGCGACACCTTCCCGGGGAATAACAAATGCGTCCCCATCTTCCGATGCCACCTTGTCCCTTCTTCTCGGTCCTCCTCCGCTCGGCCACCATCGCTCAAACCCCTTCCCTCGCCAGCTGCGCCCTCTACTCGCCTTCCCCCGAGCGTCAGAATCGGACCGCGTCATCTGCAGAGATTCATCAACCCTCCCTTTCCTCACCCCCTTGCCTCGCCATCCCAAAGGCCCCCTCAGATCCCATCCCATTTCCTCCGCATCCGAAAAGACGGACCTTTTGCAAACCATTGTCTCCTGCGCAGTCTTGGATAGAGGCTACTTTCCTCTGAGCAAGGGGAACCCACGAACAGGATGTTTCACGGATTGCCTCCTTTGCTCTCTACCTCGGCATGGTTAAATGCTCCCTGAAAAGAACGATACGTTTTCAAGCGTTTGAAAAGGAAGGTTTTCATTCTATAAGAAAAAATTGAAGTATTTTTTTTCATTTTCCGTTAATACATCAAGCGGGGATTTAATACTTGAGTATTTAGCTCCTAAGGGGGTATTAAAATTTATGTATGAGGCAAGTGGACGTAAGCTGTAAGTCGAAAAGCTGCTGGGAGAAAAATAGGGTCCGTACACGTGTACGTCGAAACGGCTTGAAAGGGAGTCGAAGTTCATCCCTTGCACAGTTATTACTACTACTAATTCCGCGCGCAATATAGATCCCATGAATACTAATGTCTCATTATCTTCTAATTGTCCAAAAGATTGCAAAAGAAATAAGATTGCATTTATGCTTTTAATATTTTAATAGCACGTCTGTCTACCAGCTTGTAGCGTGGTAACCATCTAAACTTGAACAGCGAAATCCATCTGTAACCTTTGTTTTCCATGCTGAAATATTAGTTTCTAACTCTGGTGCCCACCATTCATCGGTCAGGACATTCTGGATAGCCTGAAAATCATTTGAAACGTCTTTGAGAAACACTCGGAAGTGATAAGTTAAAATTCAAATACGTTTCCAAACTCACCGAAGAAAATAGGGAAATTTTACTTTCCACTGGAAAATTAAATACATAAGGAAAAATGTGAATACAAAATTATTTTTAAAACTAAAAACGTATTTATTGGCATTTGAAAAATAAAATCCGCGTGAAAAATAAATGTTTGTTTTTTTTTAATCAATGCCTATCCCTTGAAGCGAGAAGAGAGAGAGCTAATATGAGAAAATGGTAGAGAAGCAGGTAGGAGAAGACAACGCTGATGTGAGGAGATATGGGCAAAAAAGCCTGTCGGCAGCAACGGGCAGTTGAGTGACACATCCACCCACGCCGACACATACCTCTGGCACCGTCCCGCTGAGCGGCATGAGGGAACAGAAGGATGTCGGCATTTTGGAAGTGTGTTACGGGGCGAGCGAAGAGGGCGAGGAGGGTGGTTGCTCACCCAGGGTGTTTCTGTCGCGCGCGCGGTGTATCCCCGCTTAGGAACGAAGACAACGCTGTTCCCAACTACAAATCGAGAGGAGGATACAAGAGACAAATATGGACATGATAGCAGGATATGGGTTCACCCGAGAACACTTATGTGCCCAAACAGAAGGCAAGGGAATTAACTCGACAGCTATCTCCACCCCTTACCGTTCGTTACTTCCCCCGCACAAGGGTTCGAAGTGACTTCATCCATTTACAGAGCGAGGAAAATTAATACTTAAAAACTAATGCTACCACAACGTCTCGGTAACTCCTCGACACTGACTTGAAGTTTAGAGCAGAGTGCAACAATGACCCCAATTCTTCCCAAAGGCTAGTTTTTTTAGGAATTCGGTTGATACCATTGTCAAAAGTCTTCAACTTCGCTCCCTTCTACACATCAATAAACTTTGCAGCAGTCGATATCGGTAAATTTAGCTTCATGGCCGAGCTACCTAAATCTATTAAGAAATATCAATCAAAATACCTTAGCATCAATATAACTTCAAATTTTTCATGGAAAAAAAAACACACTTGAAACTTGTTTCAATTCATTGTACAGGAATTAATCAAGCGAATTGTAGTTATGGTGTGGGAAGAAAAGGAATAGGAGATATGTTACTCTATTCCCAAAAGGCCTCATGCACCGCAAACATTATGGACTGGGAACAAGATTTGATTCCCAAATTGTGAAAAATATAAAGGAAAAACACGCGTTTCGATAATAACTCCTACGACAGAATGAAAACCATTATCAAGTCGGATAAGCATGAGAGCCACTAGAGACGTGAGCGCTAAACGTAAAATAAAAACACTAGACAAAATCATATTGCACCAGCTTGAAGCAGACATGAGCAATATCCCTCTAGCGAAACGAAATAAATAAAATTAGAGACAGATTGCCGAAAAGAGAATGATGTTTTCTACGCACCCACTTCTACCCCTTTATTTTACCCTTTCTTGCCCCTTTATTTTACCCTTTCTTGCCCCTTCCTTTTACCCTTTCTTGCCGAGTACATTGTATCGCCCACCACACGCACATACAGCGGACAGCGGTGTTACACGTACTTACTTATAAAACTGGAAATACTTTTTCAGGCTTCGATGTGAATCAAGTTATTTTTTTCAAGCCCAATTGGGATAGCTTTGTTTTTCCAATATACCAGTAGTCACGACATACCTAAATATGACGTTTTTTAGTGTCAGCTAGAATTACAAATCTGCATTTTATCACACCTATCTTTACAATTTTACCATATTTATTCAAAAATGAAGACATTTTGTTCAAATAAAGAAGATTTCCTCGGCAATGAACAATTATAATAATCTATTCTCTTCTTTGAAATAAAGAGTAGGTGAAAATGAATGAACAATATTCAGTTGCCTTAGAACAGGAAAGATGAAATTTTATGGTTTATTTTCTATGGCCTCATTAACTCAATACCTCATGGAAAGAGTCGCCTATACTCCGATCATTACAGGATGTACTGATATGTAATCTACAGCCTTCTTCTTCTACTGGTTAACTTCTTTTCGCCACTAAAACGTTAATACACACTCATTCATAAAGCGAACCTAACATAAACAAGGTATCTTAAGTGGTTTTTATTCAATAATGCTATCTATAACCTGTGTGTAAGCGCTAAAGGCTTGGTAGGTGAACCCAAATTTACACGGCATTCTTTCTTTAATGTTCCAGAGCAAGACACGAACGTAGTTTTCTACCAGGCCTACAACCAAAGCACTGTCACGATTACAGGCAAATTTCAAATAATTTCAATAGGACAAAACGCAAATTTCGAGAACATAACGCACATTACACAGCTCCTATTGAAAAGAATTGCAATTATATATTGGTTCAGCTTTCTACATAAAAACAGGGCATAAAATATTCCACAATATTTTTAGCTAATCTCCCATTCTCCATTGTCCCACAAGAAAAAGGTCAAAATCCCATTTGAAATTTTTCATCAAAGAAAAAGCTGGCTGCAACACGTTAAAAGGGTCTAAATCTACAAAGAAAAGAAAAAGAAATCCTATGTCAGAAAAAGAAAGTTTGGATGACAGGGATCGCCAAAGGGGATTGGAATGCGGACGAATGCCACCAAGTCGAGACAAAGATCGCCGACATGTTGACGCGCTAAAGAACTTAGATTGACAGAGCGAAAGGAGCAGAAGTGGAATTTTTTCGTACAGAATAAATAAACACGCAAAGCAAAGGTCACTCACGGGTCAGGAGACAGAATAAACAGTCTTCTGAATTAACGCGGACGTCAAAGGCAATAGAAGTTTTCCCAGAATTTTTAGGATTTGTAACATCATCTGAAGGAATACTTTGATTTCAAGCTTTTGAGCTTTATCATTCATTAAAATAAATATAATTTAATGGCTCTCCTAACGTGATGATAGCGATATAAAATAAATTGTCAGAAAAAAGTTAGAAATCTAAATAATTTGTACCTTTCATTTTAATTTTTGTCGAGCGCAATTTGTACTTGAAACATAGCAAAGTCCCAAATGGCACTTTTCCACTTTTCACTTATCCACTTTTCCTCACCGATAACCAGATAAAATTAAAGTTGGAGCCAGATTCAGTGCGATAACAACTGAACCTGTTTGCTTCAGCGAAATTCCATTGATGATCATTAATTAGATGGTTTACGAATTTTCCGATCTGGAATGAACGCACAAGATCTCACGTAAATGAGCAAGGATCTGACAAAATATTAAGCAGTCGTTTTATTATGTAAACCTCTTTTTTGGCAATTTTTACCTTCTGTTCAACAAAAGCGTTAAAAAATAAAAAGTTAATCACTCACCCACAAGGTCTGCAAACCCCTCTCTCTCTCTCTTCCACGTTTTGATCAGAATATTTTGGTCTTCCTAATTCCTACAAAAATATTTTGCCTTGATGACGTCTCTGTCATTCCCATCTCCAGCTTATCTCTCCACTTATTCTTTCCCAGCCTTCTGAGTTCATCTTAGTCGCCCTCTTAGCAAGCAAAACCCTGTAATAAAAAAACATGTTTCGAGAATGTTTTCTAAATAGGATTTCTGAGAGTATACGAGAATGTTACCTTAATTTGATTTTATAAAAATGCAATCCATGAGTTCCTATTTAGCCCAGTCAGATAATATTGAGTCATGTGGCCTAATCCAATGGATAAACCAACATCTTCGGAGGAAAACAAACACAATGCACCAATGAAGTGTCAACTTGGCATGGGGGAATAAATCGTGTACCCTCAGAAAGGTTGAAAGTTTTCCTCAGTTTATTAATGATATTGATTACGAGGCTCTTCAAGCAAAATCAAGCTTTCATGGATTGCATCTCGCACAAATTACATTAAAGAAATCTCAACACCGAAGAGAGTTTACTGAATAACTTGGAAAATAATTCACACCACCGTAAAAAACGATAACCTTCTAAAAATATCTAATATCTTCGGAAAAAAGTACATGCCACATTATATGATGTGAAATTAATGTTCACATTCTAAAAAATATCATTCTACTCATCGAGACGTACCTCACACTAATGTTGCTGACAGCCCATGCCAACCCATTCACTTTATTCACTTTTGCCTAATCTCAATAGGACAAAATGAAGGAACGTTAAGGTAATACATACATTTTATTTTAATTACATTCGGGGAATAATCAATTATAGAGGTCAGTAATAGTACGAAGTATACGTTATATCGTTGCATTTACTTTTCCCTCACGCCATTTGACAGTTACTTGGTATATTCCATCAGCGAGACCTTTAATTGAATAAAGTACTTTGGTAAATCCTTGCTTGCTACAAAGAAGTATTGCCGACAAAAAACTCAAGATAGAGAAATAGTCTACTAGCACTTTGAAAAAACAGAAAACCATGGCAAGAGGAAAACTCCGTTGAATAACTTCGCAGAATAATTATTGGAATTTCTTTCCGCTCCTCGCTAAATAACCCGGAGTAAACACGAAGCGGATGCAACCGACGATTTTGCTTAATCATTTACACTACGTGACTTTGTTTACGGCGTGGAATATTTGCCCTTTACAACGTCATTAAATAACTTACTATCATTCCAAGGGGTTGTTGTGTTAATTATCCAAACACTATACCGTAAATAGATGGACGTATGATTTAACCATTTATATGTATATTTTTTGGCCCATGCATTCTATGTCTTAGTGTGTATTTTTTTTCTTCTTCAGGGGGTATAGGTCTACACCTGTATCTCCTGAAAGATAAAAAATACATAATATAAAAGAGGTAATGAAAAGAAATCATCTATGTTTTATTATTAGCGCCAGATAGTGATCTGAATAATTTCATTCCTAATCCATTACTTCACCTTTACGGTACATCCATTTTTGACTGTAAATCTGTTAACACATTGTGCAATCTCTTTCAAATCGACTTCGTCAACCAGCTCTATATTTTCTTCACACATAACTTTAGCATCTCACTCCCATACTCTCTTTTTCCATCCCTCAAAACATTATCACGTCGTCCCCGTACGCAGGCTAGACGTAGCAGGAGCCATGGAAGAAGACCCGGTTCGTAAACAAGATTTTCAACGCGTTTCGCCAACGACTCCATCACGGAGATCCTTCCACTGCTGCAGAGGCAAGAACCCTGCAGACGTATCAAAGCGGGGAGCCAATCGGGGCTATCCGATCAAAAGCTGTGCACTCTTTACCTCGGCCAAAAAAAAGAATTCAAAAGAGGGAGCGGCAGATTCTGTTGATATGTCTGATAATGAGAACCTTAATACTAAATTCGAGTAGCCGAATGAAGACGGAAATGATATCCATTCAACATTTCCTTCGGTAGTGGTAGGTCAATAACTACGAGATTAACGCCAGGATCTCGACATCGCTCGACGATATTCAAATATTAAGGTAAACTCGGAACTCATTTCCGGGATTGGATACGGCTCATGTTTTCCTTAAACATCCAATGTGGCAAAATACTCTCCACAAATTCCCATTTCTAATTATAGAGAGAAGTTTAGTCATGATCCGAATAGTTTCCTCCCATTTTACCTATACTAAATAGCTAAGGAAATGAATGAATTATTTACGAGACTCTTGGCTTCTAGATATTTCAGTGGGAAGATAACACAATTCTCTTTACAAATTCCCCTCCCACATATTAGATAAATATGGTTCATGAAATGGCCTCAATAAATGTTTTACGCCCGCATTACTTTCCAGCCCTTATTACAGCCCTTACTTTCTCTAAAAGTAAAAAAAAGATAATAAAAAAATATGTCAATGAGAATGACGCTCTGCCTAGAGAAGCAGGCAATAGCTATAGCTAGAGTATAATAATACATAAATCACCGATGAGTAAATAAAAAAGCATTTACTTTGGAAAATTATCGGCATTAAAATCAAGTCACAAAATCAAGGCAAACTTTTCATTTGGGTATTTATCAGCAGATTGGTAGGTTTTTGGACAGTCTTTATTCCAATTTCGAAGGCATAATCTCACTTGCCCTCCAATAGATGGCTCACTATCAGGTCTTTCTTAAATTACTTATCCCCTCTACCACTTCTTATTTCGTCCAGAATCCCTATCCACTTCGAAATAGAAAATTAAAGTTCAAAATTGCCTGAATTAACAATATGGCAATGATGGAACAATATGGCAAGACCTGATGATGGTGCTCAGCGCCAAAACCCGGGTCGTGTTTGTGTGAGAGTGCATATTTTTTCTGTGGTTTGTAAAAGATTTTAAATAAATCGTTTTACAATATGGCAATAATTTGGCTTATCATTACGAAAACTACGCCCCCATTTCCCGCAACCTCAGGATCATTATTTTAAAGATAAATTTCACTTTCACATTTCCATTAGCTCTAATCCCCACCTCTAATTTCATCCTTCCCATACCTAATCCAGAACTCTCTTTATTCGCGCTTTAATGAAATACGCCTCCAGCGTAGTATCGTAAACATCCCGATATAATATTGCGAAACCGATCGGAAAAATGTTATTTTGAGAGAAATATTACTGATCAAATCTAAAAAATAATCTGTTATTGCACCCAAGTACATCCGTAAAGAGCCAAATTATTCGCTGCCAAAATTTAAAGTTTGGTAGGTATACCCGGAAATAAAAAGTTGGGAGTAAACATGCACGTCAGCTACGTAGTCACTACCACCAACTGCTCTTCAAAAAACACACGACATCGTGGTATCTCATCAGCTGATGCTATACATTCTGTCATCCTTTTCAATACCTGCAGCATCCAGCCATTAAGCAAGTACCTGCGCTATACCGGATCGATATTTATGTGATTGACAACTGTGGACACGCGAAGATTGGTGTTAGACCGTTCCAATCCCTTACCACGCCATTAAATACACAAGAATAAACACCGAGGCTCTTCCCACAGAACTCGATCCCCAACTCATTTACCAGGGTTTCGTCCTCGATTCTCCGCAGTTTATATATTCCCAAATGCGCGCGCAACATAATTTATATTCGCCCGGTTTCTTCGCGGTTAGCATGCATAAATTGTGCCCGCGAGGGCGGAATGGCGTATAAATATTGTCCACTATTTTTCACATCCTAGTTCCCCGCCGCCCGATAGCTCCAGCGCTCCCTCCCCTTCCTCCTCCTCCTTCCCGCCTCTCCCTTCGCACGTAATGGACTCGGCAGGAGATTTCCTACCGTCGCCTACACCACTACCGCCCTACGGTCGAGCAGCATTCAGAATTCCATATCGCATTGACAGATAATATTGTATCGCAAAAGACGCGATGTATCGCAAATCGGATTGCAACGCATTGTATTGAAATGTAATATATTAAATTACATTTCATAGTATATCGCTGTGAAAAGCATTAATAATTATATGTATTCCTCTAGTGTGTGTCCCCAGTTTGTGCAATGAATATTTCAAATTAAAAT
The DNA here is from genome assembly GCA_963573305.1 of Pyrrhosoma nymphula. NCBI lineage: Eukaryota > Metazoa > Arthropoda > Insecta > Odonata > Coenagrionidae > Pyrrhosoma > Pyrrhosoma nymphula. Next base: position 91,154,600 of record OY754330.1, read on the forward strand.
TTACAAATGAAATAATTCCCTCATGCAATAAGACGTTAAATGTGCATCATATGGGAACGCCTTCACTCGTCTGGGGTCCAACCGGGGATTATTATTTACATGAAAAGTAGCCTATTAACTGCGCAAGGAAGACATTTATTAAACCTTAAAGTTTGAATGCCGTACTACGTTTGATTCTCGAGTTAAAGGCGAATGAATATGCCTATAAACATGCCTACATTCTACTTTACAGTATAATACAACAATCCCTTTAGTCGTCAAGGGGATAGGCCTGTTTAAACGGAAAAAATTCACCGAAAATCGTCATATTTTAATGAAGTATTAGTAATTTTTTTTCGAACTCAGAATTCGAAGAAAATTATAAGAATAATTATTGAATTACTTTCAGCTGGTGTGCGTCTCAAGTTTGTGCAATAGGTATTTCTAATTAAACTTTTCAAATGAAAAAATGGCTGCAAGCTCTATGAAAGACCTTTAAAAGTATTTCTTATAGGGACGCTTTGACTCGACTGGAGTCGAACCGATATCCATTAGTTACAAGAAAAGTAGCCTATTATCTCCCCTAGGAATACGTTAAATAAACCTTAAAGTTTAAAAGCTGTGCTTCATTTGGTTCTTGAGTTTTAGGCGAACGTATATACATACATATATGCATATATTCTACTTTATATATAAGATTTTACAATTGAAAGTATAATCTGTTAAACAAAATTTTAGACATACTATAACAGATACCACAATTTTACAATTTAAAGGAAATGACTATCCATGTTATCTATGGTAAATGGACACAATTTTACATGCCTTTTACAAGAAAGGTTTCATTGTATCGATACATTTTATGGTAGGTGGTAATAAATTAAATACCTTGGGCCCCATATTGACAAAACACCATTTGTCTTCTTGTCTTGTACCGCGTGGTTGTATTTATTGCACTAACTCCTTACAAAAAAATATAAATCACAAACTAATCTGATTTTATGCTGGATTACCAATGAATCGCACACCGTATTCAGACTTGCATCTTCATTACATCCCATGTACCTTAGCATAGCATTAAACTTCGCATCGCATATCGCACGCGCTACATTGGATAGAGTTTTATATCATGCAATATATCGCATAGCCCGGACGATTAATATCGCAATGCGATACCTCTGACATATCGCTGGCAATGCGTCGTGGTATAGCACAGCCGCCGCCGAGGCGCCCCTCACATAGCACAAGTCTTTCTCTATCCGTCGGTCCCGCCCCAGACATCTCCGGGAATGTATTCTTCCCAACAGTGCCGCAGACTCCAACCCCTTTTCCCCTAGACCATCATCCCCTTCCCATCCCCTGTACCTCCTCTCCACCCACCGACCGACCAACCCACCCTAGGGAGGCCGCGTACCCTCCATCCACCCCCTCGCCCCCCACCCACCTGGCTCCCGTCGGGGGCCCGCCGGGAAATTTACCGCGTCCCCTCTCGGGGGAGCTTGTAGCCACTTGCCGCGACGCGGGGGCGGAGGAATCTGGAGTAAATAAAGAGGAAAACAAGCAATAGGTAGGCATGCTACGCCTGCGGTGTGTATGGGTATGCGGGCATCGATCGCCTTAGGGTGAAGATGCTCTCTCGGAGCTCCTTTTCTTTCTTCAGCTGGTGAGGGAGGGGTTAAATTGAAACAAATGCACGGGCGGAGATTAATGTTTGCCATATGCGAGCAAACACGGGATACCATCCCCCCGCGGTTGCGTGCGTGCTCTGTGGATTTCTGTGTGAACTCATATCCGTCACTATCTGAAGGTAGGGATCGGATTGATACGGTGGCAATGGTTATGGCTCCCCATCCAGGGTGTTCGAATTCGATTCTCAGCAGAGGCTGAGTTTTTAATGGAATCCCGATTCCTCATTGGGAGTCATTTGGAGAACACGAAGTATCGTACTCTGTCAGTCAGATTTTTTTATAGTTAAACTGTGAACTCATTGGTACCAATCAGAAAGAGTACGTGAATGTCGATGCTGATTTTCTGTCCACATACCCTCCTATCTTTACATCTTTTCTAGCCTTACTAATTCTTGAGAAGAGGCTCTCCACAGCATCAAATTCGGCGAAATATTCAAATTAAATGCGATCCTTTCAATCATAACTTGGCTACTTCATGAGATTTATGATAGTGAGAGCGAGGGTGGCAGGGTCAGTTTTTGGAGTATGCTATCACTCGTATCGCTACATTTACTTTTCACAAACTTAAAATTTACGAAAAAATACCCATGCTAGACTACTTCCATCCGTTGAAACCAATCCAAATCTTGGTATCCTCATTTGTAACGTGGCATCAACCTGAGAGCGTAGTAGCGAAGACTTTCTTACCAATTGTATTTCTATTCCAATACTTGTTTAGTGAAAGGAAGTATGGCATTTCAAAGGGGGAAAAGGGGTGCTCGAGCAAACCAAAATCGTCATAATAAACAACGAAGTTTAAATTAAATTGAGTGTGATAATGCAAATTTCCGGAAAAACACGACATTTTTTAAATTTTCAACCGAAATGAATTGGTATTCACTTTCAAAGTATCTGATTAGGCAATACATTTAAAAATACATAAAACAAAATATAATTTACTCACGAAAAAGCAACAGACGAGACAACTGAATTTTACAGGAAGATCTTTTTACTGCTTTCAACAGGAAATTTATTTTTTTCGTAAAAAGAAAGTCTGTGCTTTCACTGTTGTGATGAAAAAAAGATGAAGGATCCAAGCTTATATGCTTGCCGAATATTAAAATTTTATTTTTATTTCAAATCAAGGCAATGGTTTAAAACGCGAAAGCCACTTAGAGTAAGCTAGATTCCATTCATAGCAGGCTTTAGTGGAATGTGGCAGTAGTTAAAAATCAAACAAAGGAAAAGAATCACGTTTTACCTTTATTATAATAGCATTAAGTTAAATATAATAAGAACATTCCTAACCGCTAAGCATTGCTGGAGATGGTCATCTGATAATAACAATGTCAAAAATGGGTTTTGCCTCTACTGCCGGTTCAGACTGCAAATTCTGTAATTATGGCGATTATTGCAGATTTCTATGATAAGACGCAAGATGAAGATGATTGAATTAAGTCTCTTCTCTCATATTCTCCTCCAAGTTCCTTCCTCATGGTTCTTCAGTTTCAGCGCAAATACAGTGGCAGCTCCAAGTCTTTGCCAAGCAACGCCTTTCCTTGCGCAGCAGCCAGGAGTGCTGCGCCTCTTATCAGGCCGTTGGGGCACTCCTCGGAGAACGGTGGAGATTCGCACCAGTCCCTAACTCATTCGCGTAAATGGAAGCTTCACTGTCAACATCGGTGCAACTAATGAAAAATTCATTCCCTTCCCAACTTCCCACAATTTATGCCACAAACAAGCTGATATAATAATCTGTACATTTGGATTTCTGAGAAAAAATCCGTTCGTGTCATCCGTTTTACAATACATTATTTCATTCTAAAAGTAATGTTTAAGCACCCGTAAATATTTTAAACATTGGTCATAAACTTACAGCCGATAAATCAGTGTTTCTGTAAAAGAAATACCGCTCGCGTCATCCGTACTACATTACATTTATCAATTCGAAACGTAGGGAGCTTCAAAACATGTAAATTATTTAAACACTGGCAATTGAAACCAAAGCTAATAACAGAATTCTTACCAATATACTTGGCAAAACGGACTACGGCCAACAAGAATAGCTTAGAATTCCAACCACGCGGAAAGGATAGGGAAGTAAATAAATTATGAAATATGCTTTTTTCTTAGCCTTATCAATGAAAAACGTACTACGCATTCAAATAATTAACCAGGAAAATAGTACTTGAGAAAAAATTATCCCTTATTTTATAGCACAAGTGATTCACGCACTACATATGTGCATCCTTAAAAAAGAAGCAGTAACTAAATATGTTCTTCCGATAACGCAATGGCTGGATCGATAGGGACTCCCAAGTATTGAATATGCAGCTATGCTTTATTACAGAGCGAAACAAGAATTACGACGGGCCTAGGAAAAATTGACAATAAAAACACAAATGCGCAGTTCCTAACCGTTGTGCAATCATCAAAAGTAGGGTAATTTCTCTTCACAACTATATTTCCACCACGTAGACATAAAAATAATACTATATTCAAACTGTATCGACCCTCGTCTAACTTCCACAGAAATGAATGTTTTCCGGAAGGAATGTTTGTTTCGAGTCATAGAAAATATCGTTGTCTTCCATAAGCACGAAGCCCTATAAAATTGTAAAATTCAAGAAGTTCACTCGATATTTCCCGCATCCAGCAACGGCCTGAAGAATACAGATGATCCCCATTACTTAGTATGTGGTCGCAGTCGCAGGTTGTAGGTAAACGCCATTTGGGAACGACCATAGATTTCAAACTGGACCAATATTTATGGATTCTTTCGCTGAAATCTGAATGCATTGAGTTCTTTTCTATTTTCTCGTGGACACACGGGCACAATCATTCCGCTGCGTTACTGTACAAGGATCCTTCTCAAGTATAAATAAAGCTGATAAATTCGTTCAATAAGTTCAGCCGTCGGCAAGGACGCGAGCCATGTATACAACCGTTCCGGACAACACTAAAAACAGATAAGCAACAAATATCACTTCCCAGGAAAGCTCATACTTTAGCGAACCAAGAATGAGGAAACCACGATCTAAAAAAAGTTCGACCTTCGGGTCGCAAAATTCATCTGGCGAAAATTCCGCTGTATGCTGCATTCGTGCATTAACCAAATCAAGCCCCTTAAGATGCACGCACTATTCACTCTTTTGACAACTCAGCGGCTGGTTCCAAAATTCCATTCATATCCTATGATGTTCACTCGCGATCTGCGAGGATCCTTCTCATGTATAAATAAAGCTGATAAATTCGTTCAATAAGTTCAGCCCATTCCATTCCAATGGAGTTCATTCCAATGGACACAGCCGACACAGATTCATATTGGCATACATACCAAACATTCGAAATATCCTGCTCACTGATTCACGGACGGTCATCATGCACGCAACTAACGACGAGTTTATTTTTAAGTCCCCGCTTGGGTGGATTATTCACCAGTGGCGTACGCAGGATAGGCTTCTGGGGGGGTTTTGTCTTCCAGGGGGGGTTTTATTAAAACTTTTGTGCATAATCATAAAATGATATTTAGATTATTATTCACTTAAACAATAATTAAATTAACATTCTCTTTTCGTGAAGATAATTCAACTATATTTTTCAGCCCAATAAGCAAAATTCTAAATTCTAGTTCAGGTAAACGAACGAAAACGAATTCAGGTAAACATGTTTTTGGGGAGGTTTATACCCTAAACCCGTCCGTACGCCACTGTTTTTCACCACTCATGGCATGGTTCGTCCCTCACTCCTTTTTGAACACCCCAATTAAAAAGACTTTATGAGCAGTTTTCGATGGTAGTATTAAATAAATAAACCAATCAAATAACAACAATCGTAAAACCCCGCAAGTTGATGGGCGGTTCGTTTTCATGCTAGAAGAATTAACGATGCCGCTACGAAATACATCACGTTACGACGACACAGAAAATGGAGGAATTGCCAGGGTACGACAAGAAGTCCTCGAGAATTCGTTACTAGTACTATGAACCGGCCCCCTGACCTAAAACAAATTGAAGATTAATTAATACGTACGAAAAGAAATAGTTTATTGTCCCAGCAAAGATCCGACGCAACGAGAACCAAGCGCTTCGTGTGGAATTTAACGATTTCCCAGGATACAACAATGTAAGACCCAGAGGATGGATTTTTAGAGGATAGAACTTTGTAAAAATTATCTACACTGAGCATGGATGCCCGCTTTTTTCTCAACGGCGCCCGAAATTTGCCAAAAAGTTCGTCCACCAGAAATTCGCCGAATTTGATTGCGCACTATGTATCCTGAGGCACTGCTTGAGTGTCCATCATCCCTCCAACGCTCAGCTCGTTCCTTGCTCTGCCCATTATAGCGTTACAATTCGAGAAAGGTAGAATCAGAGGCGGATTAAGGGGGGGGGGGGCTGCGCCCCCTGGAGGGGGCGAAGTCCCCCCCCCCCGTAATTCCAGGAATTATGGGAAAATAGATAAATGGTAATCATAAAGTATTCCAAACACCCAAAACCCCCGGAAAGTAGCAATCTCCCCCCTCCCCACCCTCCCCAAAATAATGACCTTAATCCGCCCCAGGGTAAAATCATGTTCCAACTATCGAATTACACAACAATGACGACATCCTATTAAGGGTAAGCATTTTTATTATGAAAAAACAACACGGAGCAACTGATTAAATAATGAATAAACAACAACAAACCATGACAGGCGTATCCACCTCGGCAGTGAATATCCACAAGCTCCCCCATTCGAAGACAGGCTGAGGAGTCCACACAGACATCCAACGTTCTTGATCTTGAATTGTATCCCATTGCCAAGCACAAGGAAACCATTGAATGCTTACTTTCATCCAGGCCTGCCCTTCAATAAACAGTAAAATACGAACATACATCACTTAAAGCTAAGGGTGCTTAAGGTCACATTGATTGAAGAGTTACATGCAGACCTGCTGCCAGCTCGATCCATGGCGTAGAAATGTAATTTGACAATGATGGCAGGCAAGGAGGCTGGAATACATTCCAACCTCCTTGATGGCAGAAGCACAGGTGTCGAACATAAATCGTCCTCCATTTTTAACCGCAACTAGAAAAGTTCCACGAGGATTTCCACTCACCTTTCTATCTAACACTACACTCACAAAGTATTAAAATTCTTCAATCAATCAAACTTCTATTCGCCAAAGATTATTTTTTAATTCACGGTACTTTTCGTTAATTGTTGTTAATTGTGGTTGCAAGGCAAGGTTATCAAGTTACGCTCGCCTTCGGGTACTCTGTCAGCTCGGTTGCTAGGTGCGCTATAACGTCTGCTAGAGAAGTGACGGACGAAATTAACATGTATCAAAATTACTGATGCTAATAATATTCTGAGATCCAAATAAGTAATATTCCGCAATCCGTTGGTGAGGTTGGTGAATTAAAATCAGATGAAGGCTATATATCACGTATTTCACTATCAAAATATCTCGTAAATTTTGAATAAGTTATATCAACTTCACGATTTCAATATTTCAAGATCGAACGCTTACCACGCCTTGAAAATTCATACTGATTAGTTAAAAGTGAGTTACCTATATCAAAATTTCAATGGAATAGTTATGCTTATGTGAAGCTGAATAGAAGCGAATATTCACCTGAGCGAGCTATATTTCGGCATTTTTGAGCGAAGAATTATATGGTTGTGAAAAAAACACATCTGAGGGTTCACGTACGTACCATTACAATGCAATCGCGAAAGTGCCGAGGCAATGCTAGCGCTAAACGTTGATTTTATGACTCGGGCAATCAGTTTAAACTGTTTAATTGCTAAACTAAGTTTGCCCTGCTCGCTTGAGGGTTAACATACTCTGAATCAGTGCCCAAATGGACATTAATTCCACAATTTCTTATAAGAAAGGGGTATTTTCCTTATACGAATGGTAAATACAACTTCCAATTCAAAGATTCCCAGCAAGGACGTAGAACTAGAACTATCAATAGATTGTAAACAAACTAGCATCCAATCATGCTAAGTTAATTATGCAAGTAAAATGTTATATCTCGATATGATTATGAATTTTTTGAGCCCAAAATATTGGATTACATAAACGTTAACTAACCTGTGCTATAATTAAAGGATAAGAAGCCATTAATTGAGGGGCAAGACAGGCACGATAGAGATCATAGATAGAATTATAATAGTTTAATTTCTCAAAAGCTGTTAATTGATACAAAGCATTTGGTATACCATATAATCATATTTAAATAATTCCTCAGGTACCTATCAAAAAGTAGTCTGAGTCTAACAAAACCACATCATTTTTATTTACGCTCTAAATCCACTAAGATAGGTAGCAGTAATGCATTCTGCCCTTAGGGCTATTATATAACCTTAGATGGAAGCAGTTAAAACGCTGGCGTTGTTAATAACTATTTCTAAGTTGGTAAGAAGTGGTTGTTATTTATTCCTGTCAATGTATTCCTAGACATTGTTGCATCTTCTAAACCAAAAATCAGGTTTGATCACACCCTATTGAACATTTGAACTAAGAACAGCTCTCATATCTTGCATGATTTTCCTTAAATTCCCTCAGTTTTACTATACAGCTCTACATAAATAAATTTGAACATTCCCCTAATATCTTTATAATTTTCTAAACAATAATCATTCATCCTACTAAGCTTTTAGCTTGAGCTTTATATGAAAATTTTCTAAATCGCAGAGCTGGATAGCCACATTCAAAGTAAAAGAATTATGCTCACTCCCCCTGAGAGCTGTAGTTTTCCATGACATTCTCCAACACTAAATAAAACTTAAGTAATTAGGTCTAGTGAGGGGCATTCCCACACCAAGATTTGATCACAAATATCAATAGGCTACTATACCACCCCTAATATACATGTTTATAAATATAACTGACAATGATGTATTCAAATGATCAGTTTCCTCACATGCCAAAAACAGATATAAAGATAGCATAGAATACATCTACATACTACCCCGCAAGCCGCCTCAATAGGGGTGTTAGGACACCAGCCGTTTAAATATAAAAAGAAAACACACTAATGAAATTACGCCTAGCATTTATTAAAGTCCCTTATTGTTCGGGGGAAAAACGAATTCCCATACCTATCCGTTCAGCAAAATATCTCTCTTAATTTATCGTTTCTGTCGGACCTGGAAATATAGTGGGGTTCTAATATGATGTTCTATGAATAGTTAGCTTTGGGAATAATGAAGTCAACTAGCATATGGATGGTAAAAGAATTCATGTTTAAAATATTTTTGCGACAATGTCTTATGCCTTTCCATGGGTTGATCCTTATCATTGTGTACCCAGAATAAAATAGGGAATCATTAAAAACAATGCAATAATTATAAATTGATTTTTGATCATTACACCAGAATGAACTCATCACTTAATTTGCATGGGACTCGCTGTTGGAGTTACCCTATCAGCATTTCCTTCAGTATCCTTTGATTGTATAAGTATGTATTTAACACAAGTTTTCAAAACATAATTCTGAACCAATATTATGGTTGATAATGGCAAAGAATAAAATATTAAATTCATGAAAAATACTCCAGATAGAATAATACGAAATTGCTAATAGAGTTATTGGAAAGAAGGAAATGTACTGGAAAATGTAATGAAACAGCTTGTAGAAACTGCAAGGACGTACAGCACAAGGTAGTAGGAAAAAATATATTCACTCCACTTAGCTTCAAAGTGTTTATGTAGATATAATGGGCAAAGATTCCACAGACAGAGTCATAGAATATCTTAAAAACAAGCTTGGCCACAGATCAATTACTCAGTATTGACCCAAACACTTTAAAAAGCTGACAAATGTTAGAACACTCTAGGACCATAAATGCATTAACTACCTACAAAGGTAATCCCCTGACTCACTAATAGAAGAGAACAGCTGACTTTTGAGGAAGTACGTATGTAAGATGGTTTCAGGAGGGACTACGGATAATGGTCTTGCAGTATAATGAAAGCAACTGAAGAGATGTAGGTACTAGAAAATATTCAAAAGGTTTTTGCATGCTAGATAGACATGTTATATGGCTCAGAGACAGGGACACAGAGGAAAATGGATACACCGGAGGCATTTGATGTGAGGGTGTAGGGGAATATGGAGAGGGTGATGGTCAGAATGGAAGACAAGCAAGGAAGTATTTTGCATGATAGGAGAAGGGAGAAGCCTGATACAGGAGATCAGGAGAAGTCTGAGCAGGTGATTGGAACAGATAATGAGATCTGAAGGCCATTATTGTGGGGAGGGCATTGGGTAGGCAAGGATGAGGAAGAAAAAGAATACATTCTAGGGTTGACATGAAGAGTGGTAGGACATAAACCAATCTGCCGAAAGAAATCATGCTAGGAGGTAGGGGCCGACACCTGCACCCATTACATATTGATCTATTTTCATCCACACTTACCTCAAGGGGTGAATCATGTCAAAATAGAACATCTGAGATGGATTTAGAGAGAAACAAAGGGGAATTGCTATACCTACAGTTAGGCTAAGAGAATGGTGTCATCCCCTGTGGTCATTGATCCAAATTTCGTTTGCTGCAGCTCTATAATCCACTCTTATTCAGCTAAATGATGCGAGTACTTATCCAAACTATTTGCAAAGCTAAAAGTACGCAATTGACATTAGTGAATGGAAAATATAAGAAATAGGTCAGGGAGTAAATTAGGGTGGTCAATTGTTGTTATTACTCTTTCACATGTAGGCCACAAAATTGTGTGTGATAGGTAGAAACTGTGAGCAGTATAAAAAGTTGGGAGTTGATCAAGTCAATCACATTGGCACACAACCAAGCATTACTAAGACAGTATATATGTCATTCTTAGATTACTTGAGCCATATGAACAATATGGGATGAAGATTAACCATGAGAAAAAAATAATGAAATTTGAAAAAAGACAACATCAGATCTGGAAGACATGAATTAATGTTGGTAAAAAAGTTCTGAAAACAGGGATTGAGGAAAGAAGAATACATGTGCTAGTCAGATGATAATACATGAGAAAGGAGAAGTAAAAAGTAAATGTTATGGAAAGGATGATGTATTCCAAAATGATATGCAAGGCATGGTGAGAAAGGTACTAGCGGTATATCAAAATATAGCTAGAATAAGTGAATAGATGAATTCATATATGGAAAAGGGTTACTGCGTTGGGAATGGGAGAAGTGAGGATGAATAAACAGATGAGTAAGAAGATGTAAGGGTTGGCAGTATTGATTAATTTAAGAAAGTTAGAAAGCATTTAACCACTTAAGAACAATAGTGAGGAAAAACGTTGAAAGGAGATCTCAGAGTTGATTGAGTCTTTCCAAAAGAACCTTTAAATTATGAAATATCAATATGTAATAAAATTACTCATTTAAACTACAAATCCTAATTGACAAACAAGTACTTGTTCTATTATTTGAGGAGCTCTAAAGCATAATATAATAGTCTGTTTAATCTACATAACAGTAGTCTTTTCCAAAACATTAAAGACATTTTGTTTGCCCTCCTATTCACTTTGTCACAACTAAGGTTGACAGGCGACCATACAATTTTAGAGTAACTGTTTCGAAACCCAATTATTCCTCAAGGTTTTCTTCAAACAAAATATGTTCCCTAAATTTACCACCCTTTTGCTGCCGGAAACCTTAGTTGAGTTTGAATACAGATTGTAGTTAAAGATATCTGATTACAAGGTCATCTTTAACTCATGGAGTGAACAAACAAAACCTCTTGCTTACATAGTACTTATCTACTTATAGGCAAGAACTGTATAAAAAGCAGTGGGTGAAAACTTGAAGAGAAAGCTGTTTTACATGCATTAAAAAGTTTAGCAGATAAAAAAGTTAAAAGATTAAAATTTGGGGAAGAGTCAAGAAACCTAGTGGTCAAATAACTTTTCCCCAGAAAAGTCAAAAGACACTTGGCACAGGTCAATAAGAGCAAGAATATAAAAATGTTTGTTAATGCAAATATGATTAATCCAAAAATGATCTCAGTGTTCTGAGTGAGGGATTTCATAAAATTTCAGTTGTAATGGAGGTGGCAATCACACAGCTCTGTAGATTCCATTGGCAGGAGGTATTTATCTGCAAGAAATTAGAGTCCATGCCTTTCAGGCTAACTACTTATATAAAGAAGGATACAGAATCACAAGGTATAATAGATATGCAAGAAATGAACTAGAAAAAAACATCTTGAAAGTTAAGATCATCATGCACACTCTTCATGCATTTCCATCACAATCTCTTCACTACATGCGCAAGGGCATACCCAGGATCTGAACGAGGGAGAGGCAGCTCACATTAGATCGGGGAAGTGGCGTAGCCAGGTTTTGGGTCTAGGGAGGCCGGGGGTGTTGGGAGGGGGGGGGGGGGGGGGCAAGCTTTTAGGGGGCACCGACTTATAAATTCACCAGTTTACTGAACTTACATACTGTTATATACTTTTACTATATTATTTTGTTCGTAATATACTATGATCCAAACTTGTAGACTTTGTAGATTTTATTGTTGATAATTAACTTACGACATTGGTTCACGCACGTGTTTGGGACTTTAGAATGGAAACATTCACAGGCTTAGGGGTGTCAGAACACAGGGGGCAGGGGGACCCCCCCCCTGACTATGCTACTGGATCAGGGGGCAGCTTGCCATATCTCATCCAACACGAGACATGATTTCATGCAATCATTTAAAAATTACTTTAATCTCTTTGCTTCTAGGATTTATTATTGAGCTTCTTGGAGGGTTGGCTCCCTAGGGAGGGTAGGTGGGGAGCAGCTGCCCCCTCTGCCCCTTGTTGGGTATGCCCATGGAAACAATTTGTCTACAGTATAAATTAAATAACTCTCACACAGAGAGCAGAAAAAATATACACTACAGAATGTGATATTTCAATGTTATAATTACCTTGGCAGGGAGAAGAAATAAATGATTTGAATTACTTACTCCTATCTCAAGGTTGTTAGGTTATTTGGGCAGGTGACTACCAACTGAGGTAATTTGCATCATTGACAATAGATGGGTATGTTGGTAAGGGAAGGATTATTCAGGGAAATGAGGGAGGATGGATACCAAGCATTAGCCTGCTCTTAACCAATGATGCCAAGGGGCCCACAGTATAACATACCATCCAACAGATGGAGTGCTGCACTTCAAATGCTCTTCATATAACACCTACTTAAGTGCAGATAAAAAAGTATATAAAATGTATCCTTGATTAATTATATTTCCAGAATGTATAAAATCTAGTTGCAGATTTAATCCTTTTTGTGATGTGATGGGACGAAGGTTGTGTTAAAATGCCGCACACTCATTTAAGGTGATTGAAAGTTAATATTTATCAACTAATTACAATCTCCTTGCACCCAACTATTGCACTTTCGGTGTAGGAAATTTCTCACACTGCAGATAATCACAACAAAAGCACTGTATTTGATATACTTAAGGAAATAATGGCAAAATCAAAAGTAATGGAGGTATGCATAATTAATAACTCCAAATTAAAAAGGAAAGTTATAAGCTACGTGGAGATTAGCCATTTTTCAAAATATTAAATTCAGAGACGGCCGTGTTGTCAATAGCAGAACACTTCACCTTTTTTACCCAGCGTTCACTTCGTGAATCGACGAAATACGTGTCGGTCGGCCTACCGTGGGCTTCAAAATTGTCGGTGTGATCATTCCGCCTGACCAACGATTGTCGGTGAAGTTAACTACGAGTATCGGTAGAAGGTGCCCCCGGAATCGCTCTTAGCCGACATGTGTCGGTTGGGCGAGTTTGCGACACCGATAAGTGTCGGTCGCATGTACAGAACCCAGGCTCTCAAGTTGGGAAGCCAACTGTCTAGTCATGAAACAAACTCAACCCCTCTCCCATCTCAAATCAGCCCAAGTAAGCTGTATTAAAAATTTTAAATTGAATCAAAGTACATGGTGCAATTAAAAGTTAAACAATAGCAACTTTAAACAAACAAATGTAATTGTTCACAAAACCAAAAATCATCTTTAATGACTTTCATAATCCTCATAGTCAGCAATTCAACTTTCCCTGGGGTATCTCTAGTTTTCCCCACGGAGGGAGACAATACTCACTTGAGGTTTCAGGAGGAGCATCCATTTCTATGGTCATGTTTAATGACACATGGCCCTAAAACTCTGCATAACTTTCTAAGGATGCATGTACTTAAGTGGAATAGATTAATATTCAATGCAGAGTTATCAGGGTTTTCCATTTTATAGTAGGTCTAAATTATTACTTTCAAGCAATTATCTTCATTTATGGGAAGAAATATTCCTTTCTCCCTGCCCCACCAAATGACACCCATGACCCTGCAATAAATTCACCACAGAGAGTTAATAATGTTACATTTACTTCTGATCAACAATTCTGAATCATGTGGAGATATGAAACATGATTCACTCAATAACACAAACTGCACTTATATATAGAGGCTAAAATGAAAGTTGTACATTCTAGACAGCCACAATTTTCGATGACTTGATAGCTCAGAATCACAAGCAATCCATAAAACACATTTAATAGTTTCTTAAAGAAGTTTTTTAATGCCATATGACACCATCAATTTTCAACTAATAATATAAAAGAAATCATGGCAGTAAAGTTTATAATAAGGTCCGGCATATCGTTCAAGTAAATTCAACTTATACTCATGGCATGCATATCCATAGTTATTTGTTTAGCTTTAAGTAAGTAGGTACTCACGATTCGATATAATGTAGCACTAATTGTAAGTCACGACGTTAATCAACATTACAGCTTCTGGATTTTAAACTCAGCTATGATGTGTTTTTGATGATCCTCCTTGCTTTCAGCTCAGCGATGCCATGGTGTAATATCCATTGCATATCACGCACAACAAAGCTTAAACTGGCCATCCGCCAACGAGAAAGCTAGATCGGGTGAATAATCAAAATGCCAGTAAAACAAGATAAAGCAACACAAAAATGATTTAACAACAAACTCTCAATCTAATTTAGTTCATAATGTTCATTGCATAAAAATGTTACGGAGCTGCACTGGTTGCAGCAGTAACTAATGGGTACATAGCAGGAGAGCGGTGAAATGAAGACAGTTGAAAGCATTATTATACTCTTCACATGCGTTATTAAACAAAGACAGTCAATTACTTCACTCACACAAATTCATTCCGTTGGAATGAACGAAATTTTACCGGATATTAGGGCTGTTAACCACAAATTACCGTACAAAATTTTCTGACGGAAGACATGTTTGAAAACGTCGAAAACATTCAAATTAACTGCCGATTGGCGGTTGACCGTGATTGGCTAACTGATGACACCAAGCGAAAACAGCGGCGCGGTGCGGACTGGCTGAAATTACGTGCTGAAGCTACCTCCCGATCTGCCGTGTCCATGTCCGTGTCCATCACCATCGCCCTCCGTTAGTTCACCGGCCAAAGGTCACATATCCAATTGCTATCATCCGAATTCGTGAACCAAGAACACTATATACAGTGTTATTGTCGTGAAGACTCGAGTCTCGTTCCCTAATTTTTCACTCACTCCGACCCGCGATTGCAATGTCCACGGTAGTTGTTTTACAATTTTACGTACATAGGTACTCCAATATTTGCATTGCGTATTGGATATTCCATGCCTGCAGGTTGATGTAGGCACTCCATCGCAATAAATCAGTGAAAGTGTTTCTACATCGCATTGTGTTCTTTCATTTATTTAATATGTGGATTTCAACCTTATATCAGCGGCTTGTGTCAGTCAATGTATCAGGCTTTTGATTGGAGGATTCGAGGGTGGGGCGCATGTTGAGTACAAGCGGGGAAGGGGATGGGGGGGATTCTGAAATTGAGGAGCATATTTGTATGTTTAGGAGTGCAATTGCGACTGAGGTAAAACAGCCGACATAAAAATATTTTTACTCTGCAAACTTCTGAAAGAATACAAAACCCACGTTTTTTTATTTGTTCAAACTGAAGAAAAAATTAATGCAAAATTCTTAATTAAATAAAAAAACAAATATAATAGTCTAATTTGGTGCCTTTTATAATAAATTCAAAATTTCGAGGGAGACCGGACTCAACGGGCTACGTCACTGTTCATACCAACTAATGCATGCCGTTGCCATGGCAATTGAGTTTTAATTTCGCAACTTGCGTCGTCCCTAATGCATAGCGGCGGCAGAGACTTAGAAACACGGCTTAAGTAAGGTTTTAAAAATCTACATTTACGCATTTTATTACGGGTGACTCATTTATTTTTAGATAATGCAAAAAGATCCCTCCATCATTAGCCGTGATCTATCCAAAGATTGGTTTGCTGCAGTTCTCCACTCCTTTCTCCCATTATCATCTAGCCGTTTTATTCCAATTAAAGTCTCTACTTTGATGTCCTTAATAGTTTGGCCGTAGTATTTCATCCTTGGTCTTTCTAGGCAATTCTTGCCATTCATTGCTCCATCCAATATTGTTTTCAGGAGGCTGTTAATTCTCAGAATTCGTTCAATAAGTTTCTCTTTTACTATGGAGAGCTTTCAACGATCAACTTTTTCCCGAACTCATCGTAGAACTTCTTATAATTGGCGAGGCTCTTAATCCATTTGATATTCATTATTATTCTACAGCACTACATTTTCATTGTTTCCAATCTACGAAGAGTTCTAACTGCTTGAAAGGGAATAATTATTTTTTTCGTGGTTATGGCCAAAGTCGAAAGTGAAACACAACATTGATTTATCTGTATTAGGTAGGCGCTTAGGTACGACAGTTCTATTTAACAGAATGGGATGTGCTCACCACCACGACCAGTTCACATAAGACACCCTTTCCCAGTAAGACTTTCTTCTTCGGCGATACTAATTAAGGGAAGCAGCAATGGTCTGTTGTCATGGAAACTTGCATGTCTGAATCAGAGGCGGGTGTGTTTGTTTGAAGAGTTCGAGATAATTCCGATCGCGTAACTGAGTCACGTGGTACAATTACGATCGGTTCGAGAATTTGGTGTGTTTAAAACATTCAGGTGGATAACTTAAGCGTCAGATATGTTGATGATTGCGACTCTAATCAAGATACTCGACTCCATCAACAATATCCCGGTAAAAAAACCGGACCGGAACGGCTGCGTGAGAATTTAAGAATAGTTTAAATACACCAAAATCTCGAACCCTTCTTTATTGTGTGTACCATGCGGCTTCTTTATCGGAATTATCTCGAACGGTTCAAACACAACCCCTCACATACAAATTTTAGCTGCACAGCTATTTGATAGCGTAAATTACAACCAAACGATACTGATAGCTCTCTCGTGCCAAAGCTTAGATGGACGTTTTTTTATATTTTGTGATTTTCTCAATGTGGGACGGAACTCAATGATCATAGGTATTGAAGAACATGGCTCAAGTATCGTATGATCATTAAATTGCGCAAATAGAAATTGCATGTCAGTGCCTAGTCTAAATGTCACAACGCAAGTGCCTTCCCTGCTTGGTGTTGTGTCCGTGTATAAGGCTAGAAATTTTGAACAACAAGAAATAAATACTTGATTGACAGGCGATCCGAAACGCTCGAGTGGTACTGACGAAACTACATACATTGAAGGGACTTAATTGAAGGCGGGTATTCTAATTCATATTGTGAAACTGTGACGTAAGAGTGAGGGAGATAATTTCTATTCCGCTGGCATAGCGTTCCTCTACTTTAATACTCTTCGCTATCAGAGATTTAACCAAAACCACCACACCTTTGACAATAAGAATGCAGATTGGAATTAATCACGTTGATGTTGCTAATTAAGAACAGCCGATATTATGGCCAGAAAACGTAGTTGTTATATTGTTGCCCTCACTTAAGTTTTTGGCTTCTTACGTAAATCTATAGTTAGGGACAAGAATACGTTTTCCAAGCATCTGTACATTTACAGAATCAACGAGCCTTTAAAATGAAATTTTAATACCCATCAAATTACAAGTCTTACCACGAATTCATTTTTCATTTAGTGAAAATTATGTTATAAATAAAATTTATAAAATTAGCCAATAATAATAATAATAATCAAATAACAAGATAGGGGATATACTTTATGAGAATAATTTACTATTTATAAGGAGGAAAAATTTCCTCATATTACTCATTGTAGACCAATTGTGAACTAACCCGCTAAATTAACTCATTTTTTCAAAGCTGCATTAGCTCACGAATGAACGGAGAAAAAAATAACAAAATATAAAATTCTACTACTGCCAGATAAGATGCCTAATATTGATATATACCTATGTGCCAGCTAAGATAAGATAATTACCTACTCAATTTTGACTTAAGAACTGCGTTATACAAACTAATAGCGTTAATATCTGTCGTAGCCATTTTACTGTTTAAAGGTTTGCCTCGAGCAAAGCCCGAACTATTTTAGACAGTCGCCCTATAATAATTTTATGGCATATTTAGGAGTACTATTAAAGCATTTTCCACTCAAAATTTCACGCCGAATGGTATTGCTACCTCTTTCAAAAGTTTTTTCGTAGCACTTGTTAAAAGAGGAGCCAAATTTATTTCGAAACACTACATACGGAGCATAACTTTTCGTTATTAACTTAGATCGTTGACTTTCAGCGATAGGATTTTTCTGCTATTTTTCATGCATTTCCAGTGAATTCTACTTTGAGAGAAGATAAACTTTTACCTGGAATTTGGAATCCTGTATCATTGGCCATTATTCTTATTTTATTGAATTAATAAAAGGCATCACAGTTTGCTTATAGAATTAATAAGTTACCGAATTCGCTTTCAATGAGAAACTAGTAGTATTCATCTTTTATGAAGAAGTAACTCATTCCAATTATTTCTTAGCAAAAATTATACTCAGTACATTTTTACGTAACAAATTTGCGCTACATACTAGTGGAATTTAAATCTACTCGTGACCATCTAAAACTCTACATGCTGAACACACATTTTATATTGAAGCAAACCTATACTTGGCTCCAGACAGCTCCAGGTAGCTATGCGTCCTGAAAAAGGGAGATTATCCTGAATGTTGGGACATAAAGAAAGCGTTCTAACTGATCTAATTTTACGTAATATATTGTATTATGTAGATTAACAAGATTGTATATTTGAAAGATATAAATATAAAAAACACTTCTTTACAAGTCACTTTAATGAAATTACGAATTGGTGATACCCTGAATTTTTAGCTCAGCCGCTCAGCTCAGCTTATGACAACCCTACTCCGGCCATATATTTAAGTGTCTCCGGCGCAAATGGTTTTCTGTCAGCAATAACAGTCACTTGGACAGCCTCGCAGACTCCCGTATTAACCCCACTTCATGGGAATACGCCTACAGAAAATTCGCTCTCCCTTCCTCGAAACCGAATAAGAATCTGCGCTCCTGAGAGGAAAAAAATCCACGTTCACGTTACAGAACAGTGTTTATCGTGCAGTTTTTTTCTCGAGGACATGGGCTCGTTTTCAGCGAACATATAATATCGCGCCACTTGTGGTGTACGCGAACCGTGACCTGAAGAATTTTAAAAGCGCTGTCCAAGGGAAAATGTCTTTTGGACCGTCGCACAGTGGGGCTGAAATACAAAAAGCTGGGCGAAAGTCAAAAAGTGATTTTTTTCAAGCCAGGATGCTGAAACTTTGTATAAATATTTTCAATAGACCTGTGCATTCGATGACGTAAAGCATTTTCCTTAGTACTCAACAATTAACAATTTGCATGAGGTCAAAGTTGCACAAAACTTGAAAAAATCGTCTACACTCAATTTTCTCACGAAATCTTCAAAATCAAGCCCTTGCTAATCCTTTATGGGTAAATAATTGGAATAAAAAGTGATTCAGTTAGATTAAACATATTTTATATTTGTTTTAATGTAGTCTACTTACTTTTTTGTCATTATTTACCAAATATATTAAAGAAAATGGCGGACCCTCATTTTTGGTCATTTTTTAAATATATGTGGAGAAATAGTTATTTGCATCGCCGAGCATCGCGAAGTAACATATGGGGAAACTCTACACAGCTTCCACAGTGCGAATCCGATGAGTTATGCTGCGACCGTTTGCGACGCCGAATTTCACATCTCTTTTCTCGGTTATTTGCGGATATTTTTGAGAGAACGTTTTCTAGTCTCCAAAGAAACTCACTAAATCATTCAGTTTCATTTTTCAGTGGTGTGAAGCAGTTGTTTTTTGAAATTTAAGCTCGGGTGTCACTCGTGTCAGTATTGGATCTCCCGAAATTTCCTCTACAACTCGTAGTGGTGTGGATACTTTGCTAACCACTTCAAGAATTCCCGCTTTTTCAAGGTACATACTCTATAAGAGAGAAGAGACAATAATCCTGTGTGGTATCCATGTTACAATAATCCTGTGTGGTATCCTCCGTTAAAAGTGTACGTATTCGTCAGTAGGCGATGTCAAGTTGCTAAAAAGAGAAACGCCCGTGGTGCACCCGAACAAAACAGTCTTTCAGTACCTCCTAAACCTTTACCCCATGTGACAAAATGCGTATTTTTTCCGCGATTTCTCCAAAATATAATACATGGAGGCTCTTTTCAATGTTTGTATCTCTAAAATCTCCATAGCGGAGTGGATGCGGCTACAATCCAATCCACACACCTGCCGCGCCACCTTATTCAGGCGGGTTGCAGGCGGGTTGGACTAGACTCGACCGCGCGATCGAAAAACTGATGTGAAATTCGTTGTCGCAAACGGTCGCAGCATAACTCATCGGATTCGCACTGTGGAGGCTTTGTAGAGTTTCCCCGTATAAGTTAATTCATGATGCTCGGCGGTGCAAATAACTATTTCTCTACATATATTTAAAAAATGACCAAAAATGTGGGTCCGCCATTTTCTTTAATATATTTGGTAAATAATGACAAAAAAGTAAGTAGACTACATTAAAACAAATATAAAATATGTTTAATCTAACTGAATCACTTTTTATTCCAATTATTTACCCATAAAGGATTAGCAAGGGCTTGATTTTGAAGATTTCGTGAGAAAATTGAGTGTAGGCGATTTTTTCAAATTTTGTGCAACTTTGACCTCATGCAAATTGTTAATTGTTGAGTACTAAGGAAAATGCTTTGCGTCATCGCATGAACAGGTCTTTTGAAAATATTTATGCAAAGTGTCAGCATCCTGGCTTGAAAAAATCACTTTTTGACTTTGGGCCAGCTTTTTTCGATTTCAGCCCACTGTGCGTCGTCACCTTTTTCACTGAAACCTCTACAAGTGGAGGAGCGAGAGAAGTAAGGGGAGAAACTTGAATGATTTGGCTGTTTATTTTGTGAGTTTCACTACTATTTATTGTTAATTAAATAGAGTGATTATTATTTATGTATTTTTAACCACAAGCTTGATTTTAATGTTTAGGTTTTATATGTCACTGACGAAGGTGGAAAGCCGGATTTTTATAGAAAATTTGAAATATTGTTATATTTCAAGGTTGTAGGATCGAAATTGTTAAATAACTGAATACAAACATTTCAATCGCCTCTAAATCACGCACATTTCCCATCCCACGGACCGATTCTTAGTTAATTTGGCCTTCCGTCGTTTTTATCCTCTTCCACTTAAACATTCCCTTATTCTCACTGCTTGTGTCCTCCACCCCCCTTTTTAGGTACGAACAAATATAAATATGTGCTCGACACACGGGTAAAAATGTAATCCCCCTTGAGAATAACGTGAGAGCGTAGAACCAGGTCGAAGTTCCCGATAAAAAGTGAGGAACATACAAAAACTGTTTCTTTAGCAATGCAAAGTAAGGGGAGGTTTGCTGTGCGGGCGAACTCCCCGCGCTGCCATCATGTTAATGAGACCACGCTACGCAGCGTCGATCGGGAGAGGTGCGCCTCACCGTAATTACTCCGCTATTTCCTCCCTCCACGTCTTTGCTTCCCGACCGAGGATGCGGCCTCTTGGCGAAGTCGTTGGAGGGAAATCATAATTGAGGAGGCACGACCCCAGGCCCCGTTCCTGAAAGCTACAAGAAAATTTACAACTCGCTGTAAGTTGTTTCCACGCAGGTACATCACTGAGAGGCATGAGAATTTCACATTTACCTACCAGTTATTTATGAGCTGAGGGCACATCGAGATGAAGACTGAAGCAGTGTGAAGGCAGCAGGTATTGATAGATCACAGTCGTGCAACAGTTTTCATGAACCATCCAAAGCTTATCTGTTCCTAACAGTCAATCCACAGCAAAAAAAAACTAAAATTATTTTTTTCACAGGATATCAATCACTTAATACAAGGCTGATAAATAAACTCGTGAATGGTACCTTTATAAGCAGCTGTAACTCGATTTTAATAATACACTGTATGAATGATAAACTTAATTTCCCCAGGCTACACTTCGTAGAATTTTCTAAATTAAGAAAAAGGAAAGAAAAGAAATGTAAAAATTAAGAATCAGGAGAAACTTGCTCTTTCCCAAAGATTTATGATGCCGATGTACGGAGAAACGCGTTGAATCTTTGGAGAACTGTGATTTTTTTTCTTAGCATATTTTTAATGCATCCGATTTTGCGTTGCCCCACACTGCACAGCTAATCGGAGGAAGGCTAGGTTGCCGTAGGAGTTGCCAAATTCTCCACTTCCAGCACAGGCTAAGTTGCGGCTTCGAGTTGAACATACGCTATCAAGCCTCTGCGTTGCCAGTCTCGTTTCTAAATGCGTACGCAAACTGCAGCCTCGCCCAATTCGGTACACGAAAACCTAGCTTTTGACGAACGTAATCATCTATTAGTCCAAATGGCCTAAGAATTGACGAATCTCTTTTAAGTCCCCAAACATGAATGATATGTTCGTAAGAAATACCTAAATTCCTCCTTTTCCATTAGTATTAGTAATGTAGACATATTTTCGTACGAGGAATGAGTATATTATTACTATCATTGGTGTAATGGTTCCAAGCCACTTTCCAGCCCTTGGAACACCAGTTTTAATTCCGGCCGTAACATACGGAGTCATCGGAGACGAGGGCGGATGAGAAGAAAGCGGAAGTGAGAAGAGTAAGTGTTTCCGGAAGAGTCCGACGAGCGTTCGCCTTCGCGTCGTCGTCCTGAAAAAAAAGCGTGAAGCTTCGGGGCATTAGCCCTTCCTCAATCCCAAATATCGCGAGGCGTGGGACAGGGCCATTTATTTATCCCAGTGATCCTCATCCGTTCGAACCAGGTCAATGCGATGCGATGTTTTTTCTCTAAATCCGCGGTCGTAATTTCCAGGAATGTGCTTTGCATTTTATCTCCAGTTAAAAATGTTGATTTGCCGCGAAGTTTCTCGTTTTGTGCCATGTCCTCGCGTTTGATTCCCGCAGCTTGATTATTCGTTTTTTATCGTCAAATCACGAGTTTAATTCGTACTATAAAATTTAAAAGAGCCTTCGATTTACGCGAAGAGGACTGTTATTCATTGTTAGTAGAGTGTATTGAGATTGAAACTTTTAAAGGCATTGGTGGAGGGTGTCTCCAATCGTCCAATCAATTTATTCGTGCGTTATATTTGAGTATGTTCTTTGGCTCTTTTAGCATAATCTCTTTCCGTAAACACGGCTGGAATTGGTCTACATTTCCTCTCAACATAAAAACCGACATGTGTATGTTTTCACTGTCACAGGTCACCGAAGTGCTGGGTGAATGGATTCCTGGTGATTTGCTAACATTAATTGATCTGTATTGATAATTTATATTTTAGTTAATTAATTACCTTACCTATGTTTTTTCAGAGGTGTTGGAATTTTAACATAAGCATTTACTAACCATCTTTGAAAATTCTTGTACCTACGTTATCTCATTAAATTATAAAACTGGTACTAATATCCTGGTTTAATCAAAGGAAAAGCATTGAAACCGGAGTTGTCTCTGCAGCCGATTCCAACCTTTTCCCCGAGGCTCCGCGGGTATCTAGCAGCAATTGGTTGTTATCCTTTGTACCCCCAATGTCCTCCAAATGATGTATCTGCCGAGAAAATCGCTCCGGTGCGTGCATCGGAGCACTGCATTCCCTCTCCCTCCACCCCAGGGCGGGAATCTCTCGAAGACAGAGATCCCATTACGTTAACAATGCCTCTCAAATGTTGGAATGGACTGCGGACCCGACTCTTGTCTCTCTCTTACACTCTCTATCTCATTCGCTTTCCATCATTTTTGTGCCGCTCATGAACGTAAATTTCTCTTTCTCTTTTAATCCTTTACCTCATCTCAACTCCTTCCATGGTTCCTACCTCGTCTCATTCAAATAAAAATACCATCCCAACGTGTCACCATCTCTCTCTCTTCTCCCTAATTCTCCAAATTTCCTATTCAACGTCCTTATAAACCAACTCTATCCCGCCTCTCTCTCCTACTTCAAACCTTTACCTCGCAACAATTCCCTACACGATCCCTATTTACTCGTCTCACCTAAAAAAAATATAACACCATCCCAACATTTTCCCCTCCCTTTTCCTACTTTCTAACTCTTCAACTTTTCCATTTAATATTTACCCTGATAACCCATATCCTTTCTCTATCCTGCCTTTATCTTTGGTTTCAAACCCTTACCTGACGCCAACCCCGTTTTTTCTTTCTCTTCGGCTCCTCTCAAAAAAAAACATTCGAATATCTTCACCTATTTTTTCCTTCTCTATCCTAACTCTCCAACTTTCCCATTTATTTATCCCGACTCTTATCTCTCTCCTGAAGCGGGAGATATCGCAAGGCCTTCTCCACCCTGATCCTACCGTACACCACGACAGCTCCGCCCACCCCCCTATCGCCTCCCCACCACGGTAACCTATCCTCTTACCTATCCCCCAACTCTTCGTCGACTGTACCAGCGAACGCCACTACCGCTACAGCAACTTCGGCGGGCAACCCCCAAGCTCTGCCAAGGCGCGGCTTAAAGTCCCGTCTCCTACAATTCTCTTCGAATCGCGGGTCAGTACTCTCCTTTGGAAATGCATTTCTGTTTATCCCACCCTCACAATCCTTCCCCTTAAGCCATCTACCTGCTCAGTTGATTCCTCCCTGTAAAATACTCCCCTTGAAATCCCCGTCTCTCCCATTATTTCCACAATTGTGTAACGAGAAACCACAGGCCCGTCGAGTGCAGGCAAGCCTAAGGGTAATGACAACACTGTTCTCGGAGCCCGAGCGTATCTACGCGAATGAAGGACCTCAATGTTAAATGCAGACTGCTCCGAAAATGATATATATGAAAAACCTCCGGCATCACTCGAAAATTGCATTGAAGTTCAACTGCAAGTTAAAGAAGTACAACTCTTCGGAAACTTGCGATGGAACGAGCACGAGACGATTTTCAAGATTGCTCGAGGCTTCTCAACTGTCAGAGTCGTTTACATTAGAGTGTTTGCAGATCAAGCAATTGCTAGCCGTTTGTGGCGTAGTTCATATGCCGGTGGATTATTACGGCTAAAGCTCAACTTTTTGTTGACTTTTCTTGGCAAAAAATTGAACTTACGCGCAAATATGGAACACATCGTAATACGTCCAATATCATTTCACTTATCACTAAGCCGTCATAATAATCTCTCCCGGGGTCTCCGTCTTCCTGCCTCTATCGGAAAATGTTTGCGCTCAAGTGCCAAATTCATAGGTGTGTTTAAAATCGATTTTTAAAATTCACAAGAGGACACAGCATCATAACTTCAATGGATAACTTGTACCCACATTTGTAAAATATGTTCACGGGGTATATTGATAGAGATACTATCATAATTTACACGAACGCACATAGAAAAAAATGCCAATATGGTTGGAATTTTGCGTCATCATGAATGGCGCAACCTTTTTGGGGAGAGACATTCGTGAATATTAACCTTTGAAGGCATTTTTCAAAATATACTCCGAAGACAACGATACAATTTTTTAAATCGATCATGAATTTCTCAGCACTTAGGGTTTCCTAAACTCGACGGCAATTAAAATTCCAGTTCCCAACTCCTAAGTCCTATCCTAAATTACCCTATCTTATCTTTTTTTTAATCATCCTCCTCAAGCTTGTATTAAAGTTTTCACACGGAATATCAATTTAAACTTGCATTTTATTATTTCTCACCGTAGATGCCATGTTTTTCTGTACCCTTTATCGCTGGCTAGACGCACTCTTCCTCTCCTCCCATTCAATCCCAATCATCCCTCTCCGAGATGGCCTTCCTCCTACGATTCAGTCCCGCATATAGCAACAACTGCAAACCCAAACAGACCGGAAATCAGCCGCTATTTGTAATTTAACGCTCCAATTTCCAGGTTCGATATATCCCCAGGTGGTGGTGCTCTGCTTTCAAATCCGCAGTTTTGCACTCGATGTGCCAATATATCCAATATTCCATCGCGCCAGATAATGGATCGTCGTCGAATGAAATTTTTTCGCTAGACCCATTTTCCTACTTCAATGCAGAGACCTATTTCGGTCACTGGAAACGATGTCGCTAAACTCTCGCGTAAAATGTTTGGATCCACGCCTGGCATTTTTTTAGTTCCCTTTCTGGAAAAACTACGTTTTTCAAACGACAAAAACTGATATTTTATATTACATGCACTTTCATTCTGTTTTAGGCAGGTAGATATTTCAAAATTAGTGATTGGATACAAAATGTGAAAATATTGAATCACATATCTTTTAAAATTCATTTTAATGTAGTAATTATTGTTTTTTAGACTTTCATAGAGGAAATTGGCTATTTAATGTAAAGCATATCTCAAAACTAAATGCTAGTAATTATTTCGGTTTTATTACTCACTATACACGAATCATGTGAAAAAATGTATCTAATTAATAGCAGAAAAATAAAAAATACATATTTAAATTCTCCAACATAAAACTATAAATTTGGTACATTACATAGTTATTAAAATAGTAGGCTGATTGTTCATCGGATGTCGACTAAGATGAAATAATCCTTTGACTACAAAAGCTATACAATACGATCCCAATCTCTGGTAACTTTTGTTGTACTTTTAAACTGATTGCACTAAAATTACCGTTTAAACTTTTTCCCCATCCATGCAGAAACTTAAATGGAATTACAAAGTTAAGCTAGTAAGTATGGCTTTCATAAATGTTCACGCTCCGGATGAGATCATTTGGGAAAAGTTATTGATGACGACACGAGCTCTTTCATAATTTAAAAAACTTCCTGTCTCATGAAAGTTAAAATTAATTTTTCGCTGATTCCTTGCCCACGCACTGAATAGATAATTTCTCCGGAAATTGATGCTTTGCATATCTAAGACGGGTCCCACAATCGGTTGTTTAAGTTCCAGATACGGCCATCTCTCATCACCCTTCAAAATCCTAACCGTCAACCAATTCCCACACATTCCAAGCTTCGATGCCAATTTTAACGCAACGTAAATAAGCACGATAATTTGTAGTGTTTCATTTTTCCTCCTATCCTATTAACATAACGGGTTTACGAACAGTGAACTTGAGGGTGACAACTCAAAACCATAAATCCTAACCCAAAACCTTTTCATTCTCAGAAATATACTACTTGTCTTTCTTCACCCAATATGATCGCCACCTTCTTTTCTTGGGACGCATCTCAAAAGTTCGTCTCTTTCACTCTTTGGTCATATGACAAAATTTGATTGGAATACATTTTAAAATTTTCAAAGTGATTGTATTTTTTTCGTCGCAATTTCACTGTGCAAAATTTAAAAAAGAAATAACTAAGCAAAACGCAAATGCGCAGGGTTTGGAGGCTGTTCGTCGAAGTTACATGAAACTATCCCCGCTCCCCTCAGAAGCTTTATGTCACTGAACATAATAAATATTTATTTAAATAAGAAAAAAAGCTAAATGATAATTGTGTTTTATCATGAAATTCGAGTAGTTTACCCGTCTGAGTATATACCTACCTAAGATGGGACCCCCCTGTGCACGTGAAATGTCAATTAACCTGGCACTTGTGCCGAGCTGTCGCTCGGCCTTATTCCGTGTCAGGCATTTGTCACACTCTTGTTTTCCCTCTGTATATCTGTGTCATCATATTATGTATACACTTAACCCTCGTGCTCAAAGACACGGCACGAAAGCCGTTAACGCCAAAGTTTTCGAACAGCCTTCAAATCCTTAACAAGAGTTGATCAACTAATCTCCATGGACGTTCACTGTTCGAAAACTTTGGGTATATATTATGTGTAATATTGTAATGTGCTTGGTTTATTTTTCTGTTGGTGACATGGTGCTGCCCCTGTGAGCGGCCGTCTTAATTGAGTCACTTCACTATGGGTATATTTCTCTCCACAGGTTCTTTTAGTCAAAGTGCATTTCTATAACATGATTCATTTTTGTTTGGGTGTTTTCACTAACCACTTAATAATTGCTGCTTGATGGTGTTTTGCATGTGTTTTTTCAACAGAAGATTATATTTTTAGTGTGGACTAACTAAATCTTACGAACACTAT
This sequence comes from Pyrrhosoma nymphula, assembly GCA_963573305.1. Taxonomy (NCBI): domain Eukaryota; kingdom Metazoa; phylum Arthropoda; class Insecta; order Odonata; family Coenagrionidae; genus Pyrrhosoma; species Pyrrhosoma nymphula. The sequence continues at coordinate 91,182,669 of OY754330.1, forward strand.
TCTTAAAGCTTTTATTATAAGCACAATGCACTCTCATATCTTAGCATAAAATTTCCCTAAGTTCATTTATCATCCGAAGTAGAATAAATAATTTTATCAACACAATTATAAGTCACACAACGCACATGAGTATTCAGAAAGGAGCTAATGAGTCTCGCCATAAAATATTTTCTGCCATGCGATGAATCAATTCTACCTATAGTTTCCACATCTAAGAGGCTAGGAAAAGATATTAAAGACCTAGTTATACATGCAGCCCCAAGGACTTTAAAGACGATAAAAATCTGAAATGTTGACGGAATCAGGCCAGATTCGTGCCATTGGTACATAAAAAACTATTAAAATCACATAGTTTGTTCTTCTTAACACGGATAAAAATCCATTTCACCCCAATTACAAACCAAACTCAAGGGTAAGAACTCATGAGTGGTAGGTCAAAATAATCGTAATTTTGGGGCAATGAATTAATCCCACACTCGGTTTCCAAAAATAAGAGGTCCATACAAGACCCGCAGTATGTAATCTATCCCAGTAAATGATTTATTTATTTACGATATGGTTGCACAAAAATTTTAAATTATCACTTACTTTATTAAAAATATTAGTACCATTTTATATATTGCTTTCAATTTATTAAGACTGCAACTGAAAATATGTAATTGCACCGGCCTCTGCCTTTATAAATTTAGTCTGGATGGTAATCCAGGAACAGGAATTTCCTGTGGGGTACATATATTCCATCAATGTATTCATATAATCCCAGGTAGAACTATTAATCTTTTTTAGGGGAACAAAAGATATCATTACTATTATTGCACCGCACAAGGGACTTAAAAGGCGATAAAATTCTGCTCCCGCCCGGCTGCAAACCACACTCGACGAGGTAACGCCAGCAAAAGTTCATTGGTTGAAGTAGAAGGGGAATTTTTTACTTTTTCTCGACTCCGTTTCACTCTATAAGTCGAAGGTTCGACTTTAAGCACTTGAACGTGTCTCGGGTACGCCTATCGGAGCGTTGGAGGCCTGAAGTAAACACTCAAAATTAAATTAGTCCCGGAACTCCGGCATGCAAGATTGAAGAGTGCTGCTTATGATCTCTCAACGCTTGAACAAATGAACTATATATCGATCGGCAGGTTTTCGAAAAGGAGAGACATGGGCCGGAGCAAAATATTCCACCCAGCTACAGGGCTTCAATATATAAATAGGTCCATCGAGCCCTCCCAGAGCTTTTTACAAAACAACTCCCCAAATCGCTTTCGCTTACTAGGAGAATCAGGAGAGAAACATATACCCACTTGATTGACCTAAATAGATCTCATTTGTTAGGTGCATGGCTAGAGACCGGACTTCCCTCAGCATTTGGCCATCACAAAATTAAGGGCAACATTTTTCCTCAATTATGCAACCACCTGAATGGACCTCGACTCTTCTGACATAATTTTAGTCCCATTTTTGCTATATACACCCTTTTATTCCGCGATAATTTTCTGTTTTCACTTGCAATAATAATATGTATCAATTTAGGCAACCTTTTTACACGAGTTAATGCAGTACCGCTGCAGAAAGATCCATCTGCCATCAACAGAGAATGGTTTAGTGAACTTGATAAGAGGTATCAAACATTGCTCATACAACATCAAAATTCAAATAAATGCCTTAATTTGCCTTCAATAAGCTTCCGGCTTTCAGAGAACACGAACTAGTTTCGAAATTCAACCGGTGATTGTCCTTTGTAGCATAGATTAATCCACATGTTGCAATTTTAGGCGCATACCATGACTTTAGATCATTCGTTAAATTTTTATAGCAATTAACACGGTTAATATGAGGAACCGTAAAATAAAAACGTAATAGGAGATCGATTGTCTCTATTCATAAGTCATTAAGGTTTTCTGTCCCATATTGTGGCCATTAGCTAGATAAAAGCCAAGACTAAAATCTTCAAACGCATAGAAGATTGGGGAAAATAAATAGCTGGTTAATCGGAGCAGTTCCCCGATTATTTTTTATCTCATCTTTAAAGCTTCTTGAGGTGATTAAGGAAGTTGTAAGGGACGTAACAAGGATATTCTTGGTCGTAAAATTGAAGTGGTAACACTTAAGTTTAACGTGCTTGGATGGCTAAGGTCATTTTGGACTTACAGTCTGCCACATGCAGGCATGGGTGACAGCGTTCGAACGAATAGGAAGATCACCCCCCGGATTTCTAGATGAGCCCGACGATGCTTACCTTCGGTGACTGAGCGAGAACCGTGGTTGAATTGAAATAAAAATGGTGGAGCTAAGTGACTTTAAGGTTGCGATGGAGCTGCAGAAACCATGCCTACTTACCGAAGAAACATAAGCTATAATTTTCTGCCACTATAGGGAAACATATTAGTACAAAAACAAAAAAAATAGATGCCGAACATACTCATTTAGGTCTTTCTACACTGGTCGTTTATTGGGAACTTGAGGGAGGTTTTCGAACCCTACTTAGGTTATCTCGTTTCAAAGTAGAGAACGACCTATTCTGTTCGCCGTGCAGTGGCGATCGGCAAAGATCTACCTTATTTACTAATGAAAGTATGCAATACAGCTGGCGGGACACTACGCCGGTGAAACGTTCTCATATAGCAAAGATATGAGGGTAATAGGACACCTGAAGAGTGTTCTTTAAATGCCGCCACGTATTATACGTCCAAAGGAGTACTATAGTAGCTATTAAGTATGCCGATCGATGATTGAGGTTTTTTGCACCATTTAGGACAAATTAGTGGTTTATAAAAGGTGAGATTATTGGTCAAATGGAGGAGGGTTAAAAAAACCTAGCAACGCCATAAGTACACTCAACGAATGGCGCTCAGGGGCTCACAGATTCACGTCCCATCCAACAGGAATTCACTGATATCCTCGTGGTTCGCAAGAAGGAACAGATATTGAAATGTAAAATATCTGTCGTCACCGAAATTCAAATCCAGCTCATATCGAAACTAAAAGGCAGAACTCCTACAATCACATGAACCCGATGTATTCAGAATAAGCGAAAACAAGGAATTATGAAGAGTTTTATGAGGTGCGGAAGGTAACGAGAGATGAAAGAATGTCTGATTATCAGAAAAATAGTAAAATAAAGAGCATTTTGAACGGCTTGCAAATGGTGAAAAGTATTGAGGAGAAGTATAAATTAAAATAGAATGAAAAAAGATTATTATAGCAGGAAATGCTGTATAGATGCCCCCAATAGTTTAAAGGAGTTTTCCAGACATAATTTGAAGACCCAAGTTGCATCGGTAGACAGTCAATGAGAATGATTGGTGGTGCAACAGATTACAGCCCGTAAACTGCGTTTCGAGTTCTCTATTCCTCCCTCACCTCCACCTGGCAACACCAACCTGATCCCCGTTCCGAAGGAAGTCTTCTGACCGGAAGGAAGGTGTCCCAATTCCAAGCGGCGATAGCAATATTCCGGTCGCCTTCATTAAGGGGATCATACGACGACGGAGAAACACGATCACGGGAAACGTGGGCAATGGAGTGGCGCGATATGTGGACCAATGAAAGAAGGTCTCCAGGAGACTATCGGGGCCCCCATACGTATTCGAAGACTTGCTTTTCCCGGGTAGTGGGCGGGGAGTGACCGCCATGTGTATAAAGAAACGGCGGATGAAGGGGTCCGCCAACTTGATTCACCCTTCTCCACCATGGCACCTCTCCCTCTGACATTGAGCGATAAGTACTTGTGTGTGGTTTAGTCATAATCGCATTTCGGTATGAATTTCACTAGACAAATGATGCGATATGTCGAAATATGGAGCTTTTCAGGAATATATTCATGGCAAACTCTTCTAAGGATCTCCAACAGGTTAAATTCTGGATAGCTACCCAATTGGGTTGGTATGAATTAAGTATCGCATAAGATGCGATTTGTCTAAATATCTGTTTCTTCCGGGTATGTACTCTTTGCTCGGGTGGACTCTTCTAGCGATATCCACTGGGTTGAATTCTGCTTAGCTACCCAATTGAATAGCTTTGCGGAATTTGCCCCGGAGGAGGAAATTTCTAGAATGGCATAACATCGTCTCATATCGACTCACAATGCACATAGTCATATCGAATCATAAATCGCACATTGCTAATTTCGAATAATATGGCATCATATCGCATATCACCTAAAATCGCACAATTTATCACACCATATTATATCGCATATCGAATGCTGTGACATCAATCGCATCACACGACGTTACTACACATTGCATAGTATCGCAATGCAATATATCGAACATCGCAAAGTGTTATCTCTTGAATATCGATCTTAGACGTCAATAATATCGAATAATCCATTCAAATATATCGAACAGCTCCACTCCTTTGACCCCTACCACTCCTTACTATGACCCCACAACCGCCGCCACGCACACTTTCGTTGAGAAGAAAGGGCTCTCCAAGGAGGAAAGTGTAGGGGGGGGGATAGCTTCCGTCGGGAGGATGGGGAGAGGGGAAGTGGGGTGGAAAAGGGCAGCCCCGTCACATCCTCCCCCTCTTCCTCCCCCTCCCGCCCCGCCCAAACCGTCTTTGTTTGATAAGAGGGTACGGAAGGCAGAGATAGGAGAGGAGTGAGTGGGAAGGGCGGAGGGGGGAGACGACCAGATGAGAGGCATAGGAAGAGGAGCTGAAGAGTGTTCGGAAAAGGAAGCTGAAGAAGGGGGGAGAGACATTCGGGGAGGGAGAGAGGGGAAGAGGTTTGAGAGGGGTGTGTAGGGTTTGGGCTCTGCGATATTGTGACGAATCGATGTGCTATATTCGATATTATTCCATTGGCTAAGTATTTTTTGAGAGATCATCTTCCCCTGAGTAACTGTTTGTTTCATCAAAATTTTCCTTCTTCTTATAATAAAATTTTATCTCAAAGATATTTTTGCAATAATTGAGAAATTTTTCATCGGAGCATTTTTTTAAATATTTATAATGTAAATCTGCTAGCAGAAATTCCCGTTGATTCTCAACGGCAAAGATAAAAGTAAGAAATAATACAGTAGTTCTATTCAAACCGATATTATTTAATTATAGGATTACACAGATAACACAGAGCGAAACCGACGAATTCCCGTCACTTTATATCAATGGGTTAATGAGATATCGCTGCGTGATATTGAAACAACAGATTATGTGAAATGAGACTTCGAATGAGAATGCGCTTTGTGGTATATCACGTGGAATATCACTTGGCACAAGATATTTATTTTCCTATTTATTCTTCTTCCATCAATCAACAAATCTTGCTTTGACCTTTGCATTTAATAATTCAGAATTTAAAGGTTTCGTAAAATTAACGAGTAAAAAATTAAATAAATACAAATAAAAAATAGCTTCAACAATATAATCAAAAGACGACACGAAAGGGGAATTAGGGGGTAATTAATTAACATTAAACGTTATATAATACACGAGCTAAATATTACAATATTCGAAATGCATGCGATGTTATTGGACACGTGATGTGTACATGATTTGAGTGCGATTTTTTCAATTCAACGGAAATGCAAAAAAAAAATAACTTACATATGATTTTAAATTTACCATTTCATATTTGTGGCATCACAAGTGTCGAAATTAGAATCATGTTGTGGTATTAATTTAGGCGTAGAAGAGGAGCAAACGAGTGGCAAGGAAAATTATCGGATGCTCAAACAAATGTTCCAATGAGGATTTTTGTCATACGCTACAATTTGCGCGATATGACATCGATACGAATGTGTAAGATGGGGATCACGTTGGTGCGGTGTTAGCAGAATTGGCATTCCATTCTGAGGACCCGGGTTTGTATATTGACAGTAACAGAGATTTGTCGGTGGAATCCCAGGTCCCTACTCGGGTGCAATGTGGAGAGCTTCAAGGTGTAGTAATCCGTCCGTCGGATGGGATGTTTAACGGTGGATCCCTGCTCGTCTTTCGTTAATCAAAATCTCTTTTACACGATACTTACTTCAGTGATGAAAATCGAGATAAATTCGGTATGCTTAAAATCGTACCGTGTAAAGGGTGTTAACGTATCGGCTGAAAGAATCGAATTCGATTATCAGCACTGAGAACAGAAATAAGTACAATGCTTGTTTTCCATTCGATTTTTGGATCCAACGACCAATCACAAGCAATCAGGAGAGTCGAGTTTTTTGAGAGACTACCAGTCGTGGAGCTGGAATCTTCCATTTTAAATCTATCGTATCTTCAATGTCCTAATTTCTATGCTTAATAATAACAGAGCAACATAACTAGTTTACTGAAGCTTTTTTCAGAATTTTTTGTAAAAATTATTGTAAGTAAATATGTAAAACACATATGCCACTGTTTATTTCGGTTGCGTAGTTCAGTAAATGCTCGGATAGCGCCGCAATGAGCTGAAAATGGCATCGTGTAAACTGTGTAAACACAGGATCCGAGACAACAACTTCGTTTTCAGTTCCGAGTTCGGTTTCGAGTTTTCTGCGCTGATTTCAGTACTGATTTTAGTCCTGAACTAATTGTAAGTATAAAACATCGGCCTAAGTGTCGAGTACGACGAATTCCGAGTTGAGATTTTTCTCCACCCTTTCTCCATTCCTCAAAAAGTCCTTCCCGTATCAACTAACGTACCTCACCTATGCGTATAAGTGCAAATTATCTCTCTTTTGCCTCCCCAAAATAACCTAACTACTGCGATACGATAATGAGATGTGATATACATCTCATCATTTTCGGTTTAAAAAAAGTGTCGTTGTCACGGTACTAGATATCAAATATCATACAGCAGCTGAGAAGGGTTGGGAGTGCCTTGGCGATGCAAATGCGATACGAATTTGAGATGCTATATATATATATATATATATATCTCGTAATTTGCGATTTAAAAGTTAGACCACAGTGCAATTCTTACCTACCTAATATCTCGATACTGAATATCGAACATCGTATGTTAGGGGTGCTTTTGATGGAGCAGTGAGGGTAAGGAGGAGAAGTATGAGTGGCAAAGGGTGAGGGTGGAAAAAAGGTACGGCAGCGTTGTCAATTTGGCGGATCCCCCCTCTTTTGCGTGCTAAATTTTAACAGAGGGTTCCATTCGTTTGATACGATTAGCAACAAGCGTCGCCGCTTAATTGTCCTTTGCGACCAGCGGGAATGAAGTTTAATTAAGATAATTAAAACTGGTCAACACTTTGGATTTTGATTCTTTTTATTCCTTGTGCGTAAAGGGAATTATGGCGCGGCAAAGAATGGAAAAAATCTCCCGGGCCATGTTTTGCTTTCACAAAAAATACGTGTTTTGGAATAATACCGAAAGTTTGACCGTTAAAATAATGCTGAAAAAAAGGAGAAAAAAGGTTTGTCGGATGTCTTCTGGGAACAAACATTTGTGCTTGGATTTATGTGACTGTTACCTATAGTGAAAGGTAAAGAATAAAAAGAGGAGTGAGAGATGGCAATTAATATGTAATCACATCATTATTGAGTGAAATTAATGAAAATAGTTAAAAATAAAATAAGTTAAAGCAGTTAACTTGCAAAGAGATAGGTTAACTATACACTGTAATGATATTATGCATAAAAATTCTTAGTTTGATATCCAACCCAATACTTTTATGAAAAATTGAAGCAAGAAGAACTATACATATTTTAAAAGTCAGTTGCCATGACTTGTTTCCAAAAAGAGCAGACCTACAATTATAAATTCTGACGATAATCAACATCTATTCAAAAAATCATCTTCTTCAAACGATGAATCATTGAAACTATCGCAGCTTCCATTTTGATTCTTCAAGCCGTGCCGAAGCAAACATCGCTGTACGTTTTTCTCGAATATTAATTCTAGACAAGCAGTTGTGAATGCTAATGCTAATTACCCACACCGCCTAAAATCATCTTCCTCACTCGACAAGTCTTTGAAATTGTGTCGCTGCATCAATTCAGAATCTTTAAACAATGTCCAAGCAAAATCGTAGCATGCTCTTCTCCATTTTTTTATTCCATAGGGCCTTTCACCTGACCGCTTAAAACTATATTCACGGCAGATGTATCCTGTTTTTTACGCGCCAAACAATGTGAAAGAGACTACACCATGCACCGCCTTAAACGGGGTCACGAGGCTCATATCTCCCGATCGCCGCGCTTCTGCTACGTAGTCTCTCGAGCGGTGACGACACGGGGGTGGGTTTCCAGAAAGGGGGAGGGCCACTCGACAGAGGGCAGAGCGCGGGAAGAGGGGGAAAAAGGGGATAGGATGAAGAAGTGGAGTCGAGAGGGTTCGAGGGAAAGAAGAGAGGAAGGAAGGGGGGGAGCTTTAAAGTGAAAGACGGGCACTACACAAAAGGACTTCATTCGTGCGCAACTTGAGATGCCATTGTCCGTTCGTCACGCCATCGATCCTCATGTCCGTTCCCGCCGTGCGGCCATTATGGACCGTGGATCAAATATTAAAAAAATAAATAAAAAACTGAGCGTAAGATCGTTGCCAGAAAGATAATCGCTCAAGGTTACCGTCGATAAAACTCTAAATAGGAAGAATGTTATCACGCGAATATCACCTTCAGTACTCTGCTCCCACGCCGCTCCGTTGAGCCTTACGCCATAAATCTCCCCGCATACCGCTCGTGACGTCATCTCCAGTCATCATCTTCGAAATGCAAACACGATGCGTCCTATTTGGTGCGGCGACCGACAACTGAGATCATCTGCTCCCTTAAGGCCAGGTGGGTAGGTCGGTAATGGAAGGATTAATTAGGGGAATGGTGGAGAAATCCCGGCATAAAACAGCCTAATCTTGACGTACGGCGCCAACGAACGGCTCCACAGATAAACAACCCACCTGACGGACGTAATACTTCACTTTTAAGTACTCTCCACATGGCAATAAGCATATATCAGAAATCCACTGAAACATCTGCGCCAATATCGGGATTCAAATCTGGGCCCTAGAGATGGAAATAGCTAATGATCTAGCCACCACATCGACACGATGGCCAAATGCAAATTAGCAATCGTGAGCTGACATAAGAGAATTATAAAAAATTCATCTGGCATTAAAGCTTTCCTTCTGAAGACGGATTATCCCTCTTATTAAAACGGAGATCTGTAATCCTTCGGATAGGCACCCCGTATAAAAACGGATCACAAATGTTAATTGTGATGAAGTACTGTGAAACGCTAAACTTTCTTTCTTAAATTCGAGCAATACAGGAGCAAATCCTTTCTTGTCATTATTCCGTGAAGCTTCTCATTTCTTAGGAAGAATATGAAGAGTATACTTCTTCAGTTTTTACGTTAGTTTTTTACATGAGCATTTGAGTAATCCATTTCATATAGAATACCGACGGAAAAGGAAGTCAAATTCGAAGTAGATTCAGACGTTTCCTATCAGTGGCGTATTTAGATTTTTGGCCTGGGGGAAGAATATTTTTGATTGGTAATGTACCGGAGGGTCTGGGTTCAGACTGTAGGGGGACCCTCCCTCGGAAAATATTTGAAAATAATGAATAAACAATACATTATCTAGCCTTTTTGAAGTATTTAAAGATAAGTCCGCTAATTTTTTAATACATTAATGTTGGTACCCTTAACAAAGCTCCTAATAGCATAAAATGACGTAGACTTAGGATATTTGAAAAAAAGCAGTAGTGGTGGTAGAAGGAAGGAATATTTAGATGCGGTGTAGTGTTGAAGTCTGTTATCAATAGAATTAATGCTAAATAACGAAATAACGAATAATACGAAATTACAGGGAACAGAACAGAGAAGGATTCTGATTATAAAAGACTTGGAAATAGAAAATGGACATATGCACATCAGAAGGATGAAACAGCTTCAAGCAATAGGAAATAAAAGCTCGAACGTTAAAAATATTGTTTTAATTTATTACTCGATGAATCCTTCAATCTCAGGAGAAATAACGATGATAGCAATTGGTAGATAAATGTAAACATTCCGTGTTAATATTTCCACCTCACTATTCCATAGACATATTTACGGCAACGCCTCGTGTCACTCGTACACATTCAGTTTCAATCACACAGAATTCAAGTAACTACAGATAAAACCGCATTAGTATGAATCCGATGGAATTGGAAAAAACACCATCAACTAATGGACGGCTTCATTAAGCACCTTGCAAGAGGGCTCCTCGTGTATCTTCACCAAAATCTAAGAAGTAAAACGCTTCATTCAGTGTGAATCCGAAATGCTTAACATTCATGAGATCAATGCAAATATCCACGTTCCTTCTCGAGTGCCATCAACACAGACCTCTGATGAGTAGGAATGCGAGAATTATGAAAGCGGGGATGCGGGAGACGTGGATATGGGGTTAACGCACTTGAACGATATTGATAACAATAAAAAGGTAAAGAAACGAGAAGAAACAAAATAATATGAAGGAAACGACCACAAACATGTTAGTCATAAAGTGAGTATTCCTGGGAAGGTATTTCGTGTATCATTCACAGACAAGCAAGAGTTCAGTTTAACGTGAGAGGAAATTTCAAGTCAAATATTTGAATCACGAGAGAAAGGCATGTCAACGAGATTTCAAAGCAAATGTTTCAATCGAGAAAGGATGGAATATTGTTAGCGAATACACCAACTCGAATTAAGATGAGAAGACGAAATCGAAAAAATAAATCAATGAAATGCAAAGCGAGAAAATATGAAGAAGAAAACCCCGTAGTTCAAAAAGAAAGAGATAAATTCAATAGAGGGGTGAAAAAAACACGAAAATTGAGCGTTCTGAGCGAGATAAACCGAATCCCATTTTAGAATAAGTCGATATAGCGGGTAAGCTAGAGAAGGTTAGCTTAAAATCGGAAAGGGAACAGGCATGAGGTGCATTACGGGAGGGCAGGAAGTATGACAGCAGGAAGAGAAGGTGGAAACATATGAAATAAAGAAATAGATGACGCCTTAGGCGCACGAATGTGAATATTTCTTTCCTAGGAAGATTTCAGTGATCTTACAGCATAACTTTCACGCAAAACATGTCTCATAGTATGTTGTAAAAAGCCACGACTTTTTAAGTAGAGTCGGTTCCCGTGACTCACGTCATAGTGGTCTTGCGATATTTCTTGACTAAAATCGACTGCTCTTGGAGTATCAACTGAAGCAGTGATCCATTTACCAATAAGTAGGGCGAATCCTATATTCTCTCAAATATGAATTGGAATCCTAAAATATCCTCCAATCCATCAAAATAATGATAATTATAATAATCCGTAATAAGGGTACGAAAGCCGGACCACCAGCCTCCCCGTTGCGTGCCTGGTAACGGCTTTTGCCGGCTAATGGTGGACCTCTGGGTGTGAGGCTAACCACCCAAAAAGCGGTTAAACTGGTTCCAAAATAGATAACCAGGAAAGCCACCCACAAGCCTAGTACAGTTGGGTGTGGCAATGAAAATTCACCACCTCAGAAGGGAGCTCGTATGCAGTGGACGGAAGCCCTAAGGGGCAACCTCCTCGCATGCCATGATGCCAGCGAGCCCGATCGCAGGGGGTATATGGCAAGGATGCACTCTTTGTGGTGTGAGATTCATCCGGAACACGACCATCTATCGCAGCAGAATTTGCGCGATTATGCCAACCACCTTCAAAAAAAGGAAACTCCCCACCAACCGCCAGTTCAAAGGAACACTCCACCGGCCAGACCACTCTCCCCGACACAGGCAGCCTCTCCACCGCCTGAGGCGAGAACGACATTTGTGTCAGTCTCTCGGCCAAATGGGGAAGAAGCTAGTCAGGCCGTCTCTGAACTACGAACGCGGTTTTTAATCACCATTAACTATGATGAAGGACAACCTAGGCAAAGAGACATCCACCGAAAGATCTCTCTGCGGGGTAACCACCTGCCCCAGTTTAAAGGTCTTATCGACGAAATCTGAACGAAAACGTCGGACCTTTGGACGGTAAATTGCGTGGTCTACGCTGCTGCCAAAATTATGGCTAACTCCCAAAAGAACACCTCTTGGAAGGATAAAGCAGAAAAAAGGATGGAACAGTTGGAAGGCAAGATCACGCAGGCGAGACGACAGGCGTCGAGAATCCAGTGTGTGATGGAATACATATTATCTGGGCGAACTTTCACTCTCAAAGTTCGGCGCATAGCGCGTAGTCTCAGATACAATCATCACACGCTGAATAAAAGCGTACTGCTTACTATTAAGCAGCACGCGGTCGATAGAGTACGAACAATCACCACTGCCCGGAATAAACTCCTCAAGAGGAGTAGGGCCGTGAGGGAAAATTTCACCTTTCTCCTTCACCCGTTCCGTCTCTTTCGACCACCTCCGCCTGTCGTTGAATCTCCGCCACCCTACCAAGAGGTTGAACGTTTCTGGAAGGATATCTACGAAACGTCCAAGCCATTCAACGGAGACACTCCGGCCATAGGCCTCTTTAAATAGTTGTGTGACCATCACCTACAAGATGTGGATGGACCTCTTTCAGTCACAGAAAGTGACGTGAAGAAGGCCTTCTCTGGCAAGAAGAACTTCTCGGCTCTAGAAATGGATGCCGTGAATAACTTCTGATGGAAGAAGTTTACTTCTACCCACTACCACCTCACCAGAATCTTCACGTCCTTTCTGATAGGTAGAGATCCTATTCCACCTTGGCTGACTGAGTGACGCACGGTTCTGATACCTAAGAAGAGAGACTTGTCCAATCCAAGGAACTACCGCCCTATAACCTGCCTCAACACTGTATATAAGGCGTTCACCTCGATCTTGAGTGACCTTATACTCCACCACGTCCAGCCTGTGTGGGAGGAGGTGTACGAGCAGAGGGGCTCAAAGCGTGGAATCGCGGGATACAAGGATAACCTGCTCATTGAAAGGTGCATATGCCAGGATGCCATCCGGCATAAGCGAAACATATCAATGGTGTGAGTGGACTACAAGAAGGCTTTTGACACCACTTCGCATGAGCTTTTGATCGCCATGTTAAAGTTAATGAAAGTTCACCCAGAGGTAGTGTCCTGCATCCAACGCCTGTTACCACTCTGGAAAACGCGCTTTGTACTGACTTCAGGCAAGCGGTCAGTTTCCACAGAGTTGGTAACATACCACCGTGGCGTTTTCCAAGGCGACAGCTTGAGCCCCTTACTGTCTTGTATTTCCCTCCTACCCCTGTCTAGAGCGGAAGACTTTCGGAGATCAAGGAAGACGTGTAACTAGTTGACGGGACCATCATTCGTCACCTCGAGGACGATGATAACTATGAATATCTCGGCGTCCCCCAGCGCCGAATGCAGGAGGTTGCAGCAGTGAAGGAAAGGCTCACCGCCAAATACAGGCAGACTCTCAGGAACATCTGGAGTTCTGAGCTGTCTGGCAAGAACAAGGTTCTTGCCACGAACATGTTCGCGGTTACTACACTGCTGTATACCTTTGGATGCAAGAAGTGGAACGTCAACGAGTTGCAGAACCTCGATAGGGGAACGAGGAAGATGATGACCATCTATAGAAGTCTTCATCCGAAATCTTCGGTCGCCAGATTGTATCTCCCTCGCAATGTAGGTGGTAGAGGACTATTGAGTCTGGAGTGTCTCCACAACAGAGTTGTCCTGGGTACAATATGCCGAGTGTTGAAAAGCAGGGACCCTCTGCTCAATCTCGTGAGAGAGCACGAGAGTGCGGGAGCAGGGGTGTTTCTCTTCCAGGCGGCAAAGAGGGCAACGGACGAAACCGGTCTCGACTTCGACCCGTCATCCGACGGCAGCGACAATGACACGACCATCTCGTCATTGAAGACAGACGTCCTCGAGCTCGAAATAAAAAAACCGAGCAGAAGGCCTTGCTCAATACGCATACCGATAAGCCCATGCATGGATGATTCTATCGAAACATCAAAAAGCATGGGTTATCGAAGGAGCTGACGTTTGTCTTCCTATTCTCTGCCGGTCTGAAGTCAGAGACCGAGGGTTTTGTACTCGCGTGCCAGGATGGTGTCATAAACACACTCGTGTACCGCCACATTATATTCAAGGCGGAGGTCGCGCACACGAGATGCAGGGCGTGCCGTGCCCAGCCGGAGACTTTGGGTCACCTTCTCTCCGGCTGTAGTTATTACGCCAGGTCAGCATATCTAGCTCGGCACAACGCGGCCCTGCGGGTGTTATACTCTCACCTTCGACACCATTATGGCATCGACGAAACACCTATGCTGCCCTATGCCCCTGGAGATATTGAGTCCATCGTGGAGAACGATAAATTTACAATCTGTTGGAATTACTCCTTCTCCACCACCAGGCAGTTGGAGGCGACCAAGCCTGATATCATTCTCCTCGACCACCTCACACGCTCCATGCTCGTGATCGAGTTTTCGGCTCCGGCTGAAACGAACATGGAATCGAAGGAGGTGGAAAAATGGGCGAAATATCAAGACCTGCTTTTCGAACTTCGATAAATGTACCCCAGACACTCTGTGAAACTAGAGGTCATCATCAAAGGTGTGCTCGGTGGAGTCAAGGGCTCGCTGCTAAATAACATCAAATGCATTCCATCCTACGTGGCACAGGAGGAATCACTAGTTGTACACATGCAGAAGGCTGTCATCCTGGGGTCACTCCGTCTACTGCGTACGCTTGACCCGACAGCAGCGTAGCCACTCATCCGATGGGCGTCGGACGTGGCAACGATTGCTGCCCAACCCCTCTCGAGTCTCCGGCCATTATGACGGCAATGAAACCTGATGCTTGCCGCGGACTCGGAGGGAAGTGTTACAACTGTAACAAATAATAAAATAAAATAGTAGAAATAATAAGGAGAAATAATAAGATTAAAATATAAGAAAAATAAAGTAATTTCTTAAAGCGAAAAGTTAAAATAATAAAAAAATTCTAAATCTGCGTTTTAAAATACAAAGATGAAGGGATTAGTTAAGGTTTCAAAAATATAGGTATATCCGAAGTAATTAAGAAAAGACCAAAATATCCGTTAATAGAATACCTAATTGAATACACTGTTTAATTTAACTCATATAATGTACGTTTATAAACAAACATTTCTACAATTTGAAGTAAAAACCTTTGAATGATATTTTATATTTCGAAGGACCCGAATGAAGAAAAAAACGCATAGCGTCGAGGTATTCAAATATTTTCCAAGATTCGCGGAGCTTCGAGAATCCCTGTGGAGTCCAATGTCCCCACCCCTAGTTGGGGGAAGATTAGGGGAAGGAAGCGGGAAGAATGGGACGATGATGATGGCGATGATGAGGATGGTTATAAAGGAGGGGGAGGAGCGTAAAGAGAACGAATCGAGATCGCATGGAAAGAAGCCGGAAGGAATTTAGACGGAAGGAGGGGGCGGAAAAGAAGTGGAGGGAGGAATCCGAGTAGGGGGAGAAAAGACAGAGAGAGAGAGGTGTAGAGGGTGAAAGAACGCCAGGGCTTCGGGGAGGGGGTCGAGGAGAAAGGGAGGGGTTCAGGGGATAGACTGGTGGAGAAGATGTGGATTGGTTGAAAGAGAGTTAGAGGGGGGAATGAATAAGGCCGTGAGAAAAGTCATGCGGGTGGAATTGAGTTCCGAGTGACACTATAAGAAGCTTAAAAGATGATATAAGATCGATGGAGGGAGAGGAGAGGAGACATGGCGTGGATTGAGAAGGAGTAGAGGACAGATAAAGTGGAAGAGATGTGGGGGAGGGGATCGGTACTAATTATTACATGATTTTTCTGTCGTTTGCGCCTTCGGCAGGGGGTGAGATACTTGTATGTTCGCCCAATAAAGCTCTCTTAGTTATACAACTTACCCATCCCCTCAATCTCGCAAACGATGCTTTCAGAATTATTATTAGCTATTAGGGATATTCTTAAGAAAAATAATATAAGGAGTCTTAAAGGCCTTTTTACACGAGGAAATTCACTTTACAGTCTGGTGTATGGATGAATGTGCAGTGAAAATTGCGTCGTGTAAAGCGGGGACTTGGCTAGAATGCATGAACAAAAAACAAAAAAATAGCCCCTGCTCTAATTCCATCCCCGCGTTTTTGCAATTTCTGTAAATCGCACTGCGTTATTTAGTGTCTCGTTTAAAACGGAGGGCTCGCATGAAGCAACATGTGTTATATATTTTCTTTAGATTCCGAAGTCTCAATACCAGTTTTTAGCTGAACGCATGAAAATAGTCACTGAGATTTAATATTTGCAACAGAAATATTTTAGAAATTAATTAGGCATCTTAACAATAGTATAATTTTTAATGTTTTATATTGTTTTATTTTAACAATAATTATATTTTATAACGATATATGATAGGGTAGAGAATGGTGTAGGAAGACGGGGTAAACCGATAAAGTCATGGGTGAATGTGGTGGAAGAGACTAAGGAGAAGGACTATCAGGAGTCTTGAAAACAGTAGGTCGTCTGTGAAGCAATGCACGGGGGTAACTGAAGCAAAAGAGATATGCAAGGAGAAAGCAGCATAGATGACAATAATAAAGTAGAGTCGGCTTTACAGGTCCAAAATTAAAATTTTTTACTGCACCTACCCCGAAAGGAAACGGCATGATGAGGGTTTGTGTATGTATTTGGTATTATGACCGACAACCGACGTCATTTGCGCCATGGAGTAAAGTTGCTGGTTGATGAGATTGTAATAAGGTAATGGAGGAAGATTGGAGAGAAACCTGCCGTCGGCCTAAGACTACACTAACCGAAAGGAGGCAAGGGCTACTCTAGTAATATGATAATATAGTAATATGAACTCTAGTGATATGGATTAAGGCTATGACCGTAAGTGAAACCCCCATTTGCACTTATTGGAAGTACATACAACGTACGTCGACAGCTCAAGTCTTTAAACACTCACTGTCCGTCACCTACAGGCAAAAGCAACAGCACTGGGAAGCAATAGGCAACTCAACCACATTCGATCCGAACCCAACCATACTAACTTACCTACCTATAATATAACCTCGGTTTCGAGCGGGAACCGGCCTTTCCAACGTGGCCCCAACATGCCCGTTGCCCCAACATGCTTTTTTATTAAAGAAATTTAGTTCAAAGATTTATGCGTTTCGGGATTTTAAAGATGGAGCAGCCCATTGGCCTGCAAGTAAGACTCCAACAAAAGTCTCTCTTAGCACGTTTTTCCCTGAGAGTATCAATACAGGCAAGTTAAAAGGAAATGTTTCTGGCATTTTTTGGGACCTACGGTTCACGTATAAAAATTGGAATATTTTTCACGCCTATGCATATGCAAACTTGAATTGAATTCACTCGAGTCCGCGAAATTATATTCTCATTAGCTCCAATGATGAAAATTCTACAAATCTAACACGAAGAAAAAATAACCATGGTAACCATCACCAAAGCAATAAAATATTACCACGTCAATTGTATACACAATCAAATTTTCACCATATTTCAGTTGCCTGCATTATAAATTAATTTTCATCTTTAATATGTTCAACCAAGCATGCGCTTCTCGTGGTTCACATCTAAGTAGATAACCGGAGATATTATTTCATTGATTTTTTTTTCGTTCATTTTTTCACAATCGACAAATTAGTTTTACTTTTATTTTGCTAGTATTTTCATTGATTTCTTCTCTTTTTAAAGTTAGCAAAACCATATATTAATCCTTATAATAACATTCTACTATATCTTATGCATTTTTATCCCAATTTACTCTCCGTTGATTCCTTATACCATCGCCAAACTTTTGATACGTTTTCTTCCCTTCTCTGTTGTACTTATAGCAAGAAAACCTTTCTATTTTTGTAAATGCATACGACTAAGGGTCCTAATAAATTTATAATCTGGAAAAGGTTTCTTCAAATAAGAGGTTTCATGGAATGTTTCTCTTCTCCTAAAAAAATATGATTTCTATATTCCCACAAAATACTGATTTACGAAAGTAGTATGAAATTGCAATTTAGGAATGAAAAATTCCTTATCAAGTTATCAATCAAGTATACAAATTAATAGAAATACATTATGAGTGAGCTATTATTTTCTATAGCCACAAGGAATTTATTTCCATCGCTCAGTTGAGAAAACGTGAGTGAATTATATCGATACTTTTATGTCTACAACCTACTTCCTGAGTACCTCACCACAATTGACTTCTTGGTGTCAATTCCTTTCTTCATCCATTAAAAACCTAATCCTACCCTGCTTCCTTCTTTTAATGACCCTCCCTCTACGCATTTCATTTCAGATACGTCTTCACGATCGTCAGTTACTTAATCGGTGTCTTCATTTTCGCGACCATTGTTGGTAAGTGATTTTTCAGCATAACTGTAGCAAGAATATTACTGCTGTTTCTTGCCCAAATATACTTAGAAATATTTAGAAACATTAGCACATCAATCGAGAATGGCCATTCAGCTATGTAACTCGGTGGCCTCCTTAAAGAGTATTATACTCTTTGATTCAACCTCAAACCTTATTTTATTTGCCACGCCTGCCAGTTAAGCATTCTTTCATTTGTAATTCAAACATCTTTTAATGCCAGACTAGGGTCACTGAAGTGATATTATTTGAGTTAACGTGAAAATTAATAAACATTAATTAGGCATTAGCATGATGATACCTATTTAGTTCATATGTACATGATATCTCACTTTAATTTTAATGATTGATTCATTTAACTGTTACATCAAATTTATACCTCTTACTCCTAACTCTACAGGCCAAGTTGGAAATGTGATAACCAACCGTAATGCCAATCGACTGGAATTCGAACGCCTTTTGGTAAGAATGCTGTTTGTATACTATTTATATATTACTTCCGTATTCCCGGTTCAATCAAATTTTAGATACTCATTGGTAGTCTTGAAGAAAGCCCACCCAGTATTGGCACAATGATGCGGATCCTTCGAGATCTGAATTCATGGGAATTATTTTTTCCATATTTTGTTGTCGGACTAAGAAAATACCATCTCAAACTTACCTTTAATCTGTTGCATAATACAACAGAAATATATTGGTAAACTATCTTCTGTCATCATTAAAAACTTCAACTTCAAATATTGTGAACTATATTATCCACTTATTTCCTTCCACAAATTTCACACTTCACTTTCCATGTCTTCGTACGCACAAATCAATATGAATGACGCATCTCATTTGGCAACTTTTTATACACCAGAGAACTTTTACCCTAAACTATAGTTTCCCTTTATCTAGAATTCCTTTGATTTTCGCTTCATGCTTCAGCGGATCAGTTACACACACGACCTTTAAATGTACCGTCAAGCTATTTTCCGAGGGTCTTAAATTTTTATCTGCCATTCTCTATCGACAAATGTTGACTTTGTTTTATAAGGAGTAAACGATATTTCCCCGATCACCGCCGGAAACAGCGTTAAAGACCATATTATGCCCTGTTTTATTGTTTGCTTAGTGTATGCAGAGAACTTGATTCTATTTCTGAGTGCTTTCCTAGTATTATACACGGTTTTGTTGAGAATTTTGCTTTTGGTCCACGTTTCTAGAAAACATCTTAGAAAACGTTTTTAGAAAATGCAACTATTTAGTAAATTCCTCTGATTTCATGAATTAACATAATCCAAATTTTGTTATTTAAAAACCCATTTTTCCGGCAGCAATTCAGACTAGCTTCAGTCATTTAAAAACCCGTTTTGCCGTCGGCATTACATGATTACGCGTTCTCTGCCGAATATTTCTGAGGCTGAGTTTGGCATCGACGACTTTTCTTGTAAACAAGGTTGACTATATCAAGTTTAATACTTTAAAACTCGTTAAAACTTATCTTGTATTTGCTATATGTTTTCCTTCATTCTATTTCAGGATGGCGCTAAGACATACATGAGGCACCATAAAGTTCCTGGAGATATGAAGCGCCGAGT
This sequence comes from Pyrrhosoma nymphula, assembly GCA_963573305.1. Lineage (NCBI taxonomy): Eukaryota > Metazoa > Arthropoda > Insecta > Odonata > Coenagrionidae > Pyrrhosoma > Pyrrhosoma nymphula. Next base: position 91,202,489 of record OY754330.1, read on the forward strand.
TCTACGATGGTATGACTATTCGTGGTCAAGGTAAGAAATGTAATCAATCACCCATCAGTAAAGATATATTTAGTAATGTTTCTCACGTAATTATGAAGATACCATCATTTTACTACAGCATCATTTTTTAGAGCAGTTAAGAATTTTTTTAAATGGGGCAAAAATTATCGCTATATGCCGAACCTCTTGTTTTTCAAGTTCTTTTAGTGTGTTCGACTAATTATGCAGCCTTGCTATACTCGAAATCACATGTCACATTGAACATTTTTTCTTTAGTTCAATCCTGATACACCACCGGCGCCGCATGATATAGATTGAGGTGCATAAATTAGAAAATGTAGTAACTAAATCCACGCTCTGTGGGGAAACCACAACAATTAATAATACATTGACCGAGCTTGACAATCTGCGGTTCGCGATCAGAGTTTTTCTTGAAAAACTATTCTGTATCATGATTTAAAAAACCCTAAACGGTGACTATTGACAAACAACCAAATATTTAATTAATGCCTTGATTTTCCGCGTAAAGAGTAATCCCGCAAAGTAACTTCCGAGAAAAAAATTTAAAATTCTACGATACACAGTATATTCAAATCCTATGCCCGAGCTCTACAATTTTAAACGGGTTATCAGAGGCCAGAGGAAAAAAGCGCAATTAGGTTACACGATAATGCAGACGAATTATGCGCAGCCCAATATCATGGAATAATTCATTGGCCTACATCCCCTTACCATTTCCCCGCAGATATAAAAAATCCCACGAGCTGGGAGTCACGGTGCTATTTATTATATAATACTGTTGAAAATCGTTCGTATCAACCAATATTATGCAAACTCAACCTCAACTCTGGGCAATTTGAAGCGAGAGGAAAGCATGTCCCAAAGAATAGAACAGAGAATGAATGAATTGACCTAAATTCTTTTTATGACAGTTATTTCCTTAACTAATGCATGCTGTCATTTATCGGTGTGATAGAAAGGAGTAAAGATTAGCAACACTTTGATTTCTATTAATTGAAGAGTAATAATATCTCAGACTTATAAGAGCTCAAACCTGACACTTTATGCTCACAATCTACGGTTCACAAAAGAGAACAATCTGTAAAAAATCAAAACGCAAGGATTCCATTCTAAATATTATACTAATACCACAGTATGCAACTTTTCTTTAATTATCTAATAGAATTCCTTAAAATGAATCATTATACAAGGCTTTTTGACGAAATTTGTATCCGCAACCATCAGATCGTAATATTTCTTTGACCATACCCTTTAGTCATATTAAAGTAAATATTTTTATTCATGATTAATTAAAATACTTAACACTTTTCCACAAAATCAATCATGAATACAAACAAAATGAACTTCTGCGAAGTGAAGCCTGCCATGTAGTCAAGTCATGGTCAAGTATAATAAATACTTTTAAAATTCCATCACAGCGGTCATACAGCAGAAGAAATTTAAAATTTGTTTAAAGCATGACGAGTGCCGCTTTCTGTTACCAAGCAAGGAGTACTACATCGCCTTAAAGCTTCTAAAAGCTTTTCAGGTGGCCATTTAAGTTCATTACGCAAGAATTATGCAACCTCCCTTCTCACCCCTTGCGTAGTTCATGCTCCAAACCATGTTAACCTTCCCCGACTTCTGTAAACTGGGAGAAGAGCATATAATTTCTCGCTCACAACCTACTTATTCGAATGACAATGAGTCAAAGTACCCTTAGGAAAGAAACCTCCGATGATCTAATACAAATCTCCAGCATTACACTTTTTTAATGAAATATGGGTTTCTGGTTTATTTCTATGTTTACCTCAAGTTGGAAAATTCACGTCTACATTTCATATATTTGTGGATCTTTAATTAATTCCGGAAAATTTTTAACTAAGTCAGAATATTTAAACTGTGTTCATATGTATTGAGTTTATCACCAGTTGGTGTTGACACTAAAGAATCTGATTTAGAGAGAGAGGGGAATACATGCGCTCTGTCCTACATAACCTTGAGTCGAAGTCATAATGTCGAATTTTTCTCTTTAGGATAATTAATGCTTATATTTCACAGATTATAAAAAACTTCCGTGTTAATTTCCTCAGTGCATGGCATAAGCGCAACAAAATATGTAACAATTTTATAGGATTGGTGTATCCTTTAGTTTATGCTGGCCGCTATGCGCAAAGGGGTGGGTAAAGTGTATACTGCAGGATACTTCGGATCTCGAAAACGTGAGGATTATCGTTTAACTCGCACTGTCAAAAATGTCGGTCTACTAGAGCATCACAAATGCACCCGGGTTGAAAAGAGTCCGTATGCGCGGTTTATACAATTCCTACATCATCATATTATTTGCCAAGTCAAGCTTGAGCTACTTAAATGCTATTTTAAAGCCAACGAAAAGGGTACAAAGATGATAAAACGGATAAGTGAAAGGACGAGATGCAAATACGATACTAAAATAGGAATTTCTAATTTACTCAAAAGAATTGAATGAGCCCCTTTGGGTCAATTATAATCAGCAATCAAACTCTAATCCTTCAAGCCACATATCACTCATCGTCAGTTTCCTCTTCCAATGCCTTTTTCCTATTCCCTTCTTTCTTCATGGCTGGAGTCCTGTTACCTGCTGCCACACGACCAAGTAATGGCTCAGAATTTAGTTTGCAGATGTAAAAGATAATATAGCTGTCTATCAGGTCATAAAAATTTCCACTCCACATAAAATTTTCCACAAAAAAAATCCACTGATTTAAAATTGTATTAAAGCATTCCTGCGCTAATTCACCCTTCGACAGTTTAAAGAGGAAGATTGATATTTAAAATATTAGGGAGAATCAAATTCAATTCCTCATCAAATGTGCTCAAAAATGGTTAATATAGAGAACGTTGACTGTTATTTGCACAAGAATATATTTCCAATAAAATAAGCCGGAGTTTTAAGCTTTAAAACTACATGTTTACAAAATCTTGATCTTCCATTATTGGTATTTTATATCTAGTTAACTGCATAGACTATTGAAAGCTTTTTTAGGTACTTGACTCCATTTCATTTTACCTATAAAGGGGAAGAATACAAGGTGGCGGTGACATCAACACAGCCTTGGGACTCCTGCCAGACAAGCTTAAGACAGAGCTGGCCCTTCATGTCAACTTAAGTGTGTTAAAAAAGGTAAATATGTATTGGCGATAAGTTCATGTAAAATTACTGAAAATTGTCATGGCTAACATAAGAATCTATGAATAAGTTTTAGCGGGCATTCAAATTCAATTATGTATCCATTTTTCCCTAGAATTATAAATGGCACTTCAGTCAATGGTGCAAAAATTGTAGTACATATCTTATTTGTGACTGCAAAAGCTGTCTTAATGGTTCATATGGGTAAAAGTCCTATGAACTTTATAATAGATGTCTATAAAAATATTTCCAATGCTCAATGGTGGAATTGTAGTGGTTCATCTGATACTATTATTTAAACATGTAAGGATTAATAAAAGAGATTACCCTGCTGAAGAGGCTACGGCCCTCCAAAAGAAGTTGATTTCCATATATGCTGAATAATAATTGATTATGAAAGAGCTTAGTGGACTATCGCCCATGGGTAGACTAAAAAATTTAATTTTTTTTAATATGTCAGTAATATAAATTGTAGCATATCAGATAGTGAAAATAAAAACTAAGTAACATGATGAACATGAATTATAGTCAATTCACTATTTGGATAAGGCAAATCTTAATGCATTACTGCTGAATTATTAACCACTCTAGCACAAAACAACCAAAATAAAATATGAATTGGCTGAAATACAGTGCTGCTAAGTAATACAGACTTGTAACATTATGCCAATAATAACTATAGGGACCTGGAACTGATACTCACTTCTTTCATCTCACAGGTGACTATTTTCCAAGAATGCCAACCAGAGTTTTTACATGATCTAGTTCTAAAGATGAAAGCATATATCTTCACTCCAGGAGATCTTATTTGCCGAAAAGGAGAAGTAGCCCGTGAGATGTTTATCATTGCAGATGGAATCCTAGAAGTCATGAGGTACCTAAAAATTGACAGAAAAATCGTTTTACACTTTTATTTTTTTATTGACTAAATTGAATAAGTTCTCCACTATGAAACTATGAATTATTTCTTCATCCTGAATTCATCTCTGCATCGGTTTTCTCATGAGTTCTTTGTTTGATTTAAATAAAGTTCTGACTCCTAAACATCCCTAATATTTATGTAATTCAAGTTATTCATTATGTTCAATACACTTTTAAAACATGAAACAAGCAAATGTATATACAAATTAATATATTTTTCTCATTTTATAGAAATGTTTCATTTGTGTTAAATTTAATACAAATGATGAACTGAATGGATTAGGTGGATTCTAAAATAGAAACGAAAGAGGGATTGATTATTGTTGTAAATGAAAGTATCATGATAACAGCATTGCTAATTTTCATATTACAGTGAAACTGGACGAGTTTTGACAACTATGAAAGCAGGAGATTTCTTTGGAGAAATAGGAATCCTCAACTTGGATGGCCTTAACAAGTGAGTTCACATTGTAATATGCATCCTAATATGTATATTGAAGACTGGACATTTCTAACTTTCCCTTTCGGACTGGTATTTTTCCTGGCTGCTCTTCCTCACTCAAGAGGATTGGGTTGGTGTGTTGGCTAGAGTACTGGCCTCCCATCCTGAGAAGGATAGATAAGATGGATAATAATCAATAAAATAATAATGGATGGATGGATAATAATGGATGGATAATGTCTTTATTGGGGTGAGATTGATACTTTAAAAGTCCCTTCTTCCATCTAATCCATCTTCAGTACATGAATACAGTGAACATGACCAATACTTCAATATATAAATCAAAGAAATAATACTAAAAACAATAGAAGTAGAATATTAATCTGACTTAATGAATTATCAGTAATAAGTGTAAAAGATATGTACAATTGAGGGAAAAAAGTCAGGATTTTGGCTGGCATGGCGGGCCTGAGGGCCTAAATTCAAATCCTGGCAGTGGAGATTTTGCAGTTAAATCCTGATCCCTACTTGGGTCTCATGTGGAGAGCACTTCAATTGCAGTACTCCATCTGTTGAATGGAACATTAAACCCTGGTCCCCTTGGTGCCTTTCATTAAGGGAAGCCAGGGGTGGTGGGAAATATACTACAGTTGTCAACAAAGGGGGGGGGGGAGGAATATCACCGAAAATGATAACTTAGTTTATGCATGACCCCTAAGGGGAGGCAGGGTCAGTGGCTGGAAGCAGTAATGAGGGGTGATGGTTTTCTGAAGGCCATGATAGAGGGAAGGATGTTGGGCAAGTGGGGAAGGGGAAGAAAGAGAGTAGGTTCTATGGACAGGATGAATAAGGTTAGTACGAACATGGAAATTAAGAAAGAGATACTAGAGGTAGTTAGGGCCCTACACATGTAAAATACTAGAGGATAATCTCTGACTTTCAATAAAGCCTACCTTTTACAGGTAGATTATTTTAATGTAATGCATATTACAGAAATCATTAATATTTTAGCCCCAAAAACATACTCATCGAGAAGAAGATCTACAGGACAAGTAAGTAGAATACCCATTTACTTTTTCTCTTTCAAATTTCATTGCTTTTTTTCTCCTCTTGAATTTTCAGGCGGACAGCAGACGTGAGATCAGTCGGATACTCTGAACTGTTTAGCTTATCCAGGGAGGACGTGTTAGCTGCAATGAAAGATTATCCAGAAGCTCAGGTCAGATAAAATTCACAAAAAGGTTCCCTCTATTTCATCAAATTTCTTCAGGATATGATCTCAAAATTTCCTATCTATTGCTCCCAGCAAAACCTACTCATTAAATAGTTTCAGGTTTTTCAAATCACCAGATATTACTTATGGAACTCACCGCAATATTTTATATAATGAGACATGCTTAGAATCATGACAATTCTTCCAAAAAAAGGGCATATGAAAGTTTCAAATCAAAGGCAATGAACTGGTACTTATATCAATCATAAGCACTGATTTTCATGTGTACTATTCAGTTTTTTCACACCATACTGGTCTAAGAGAATATCTAAGCACAGCTTAAAGCATGCTTCATTTTAGAATGCTTAGCAATCAAGAAAAAATTATTTAAAAGTATGATTTAGAAAAAATATTACCATTGTTTCATTGTCCTAAACTATCCACACTATTTTACAATGACAGGAGATACTCCAGTCACTTGGAAGAAAACGGTTGATGGAGGCCAGGAATTCTAGTGCCCGCGGAGGTAGTCGAAAGGCAATCTCCAGAAGCAGCACCAAAGTACCCAGCACTCCATCGCCAGCCTCCACCAAGAGCTCACCACCTGCCCTAGGAAAAGGTCACTCCAAGGATGAGATTCAGATAGAGAATGAAAAGGTAAATTCATATTTGATTTGACTTTCTTAAAAAATGTTCATCGACACTGAGATATTACTAAAACTAAACACAGATATAGTTTGAATACCTAATTTAAATCTAACATTAGAGATGAGTATTGACATAATTACTCTGCTTCAAGGGTGTGATTGAAGACATCGTTTTGAGCAAACTCCATGCTATGCCCAAAATGATTTTTTTTTGTTTCTAAGTAACTTAATATGCAATATTTTACCCTTGGTAAGCTCTTCTCATGAATAAGGATGGGGAGAACATGGAGAATGAATCAAAATGACAGTTATCAAAGAAACATAAAATTTAAATGGCATTTGTTCTTAAGATTTCTTCCATCCTCACTTTAAACTTAGTTTTGTGGATAAAATTGTCATAATATTTAATTTTAAGTATGAGAGATTTAATGGCACTGCCTCTATTGCTCTCTGCAATAGAATCCCATTCAATACTCTCTCCCCATGTTGAGATTTTTCATTCTACATATGATATATTGTAGAGATGCATCACTCCTTTCATGCAGTCACCAGAAAAAGGCAATAACTTATGACCCCACTCTCTTCACATCATACCACCTCTTAGTATTATGTATTTGTTTGTTGTAATTATAATCATTCTGAATAATTCCATCAAGTCATACTTTCCACATAATGGGGAACGTGCATTATTTTGAAAAAAAAAACTACATAGGTATGTACATACTTGTATTTCAAGTACGAACTCTTAAATATACAGGACATGAGTTTTATAGGAATACAATGATGTATTATTTAGATATTTCTTCTAAAAATTACGTGTTCTTGGTTGCATGGAAACACTACGTCACTAGGAACCCAGTGGTTGACGTCACAGAACTGTATTTCTAACAGCAATATGACATATTATCACATGAGGTTTGGGTTATTCTTCTTAATTTGATGATAACATCATTTAGATTTACTTTGCAGAAGACAATGAACTAGTATTATTGATCCTTCAACCTGAAATGCATGCAGGTTAGAGAAGTAATACCGTGCCATGACATCAAACCACCACGTTCATTTTGGATCACATGACTTTTTAAAATTTTTATGCACTTCTGAAAGTCAATTATTACTGTCTGTGTTTGACTCATGCAAAAATAGATTATATATTTGGGCACTTGAGGACATTTTTGTCGTGTACACCACTTAACTACTATCAAGAAATATGTGTTATGCAAGTTCCCCATTATTCTTTTCAATGTTGACTATGTATTCATAGGGCTTTTTCTTAGCTGCTTCCTCCATGTATATGAATGGTGCCTCTAATACTTAAAAATCTAGGTAATTGAAGACCCCTGTGGAAATCACTATTCTACAGAAAAATTCAGAGCCATGAGGGGGAAGATGAATACAAAAAAAAGATCACAATGTGAGCAATTACACTTTATGAATTTTTTAGGAGCTTCAAAACAAAATCTCTGGACTGTAGTCCTTGGAATATTTGTGGTCATTTAAGATCTCTTATGGGCTATAATAAGAGAGCAAGATATGAAATTGCACTGGGGTCTCCCCTGAGTCTCAATAATTTCAGTTATAGCAGTAAGAAAAACAGAGAGAAAGTACTGGCAAAAGACATAAAAAAGAGCCAAAAAAAACTTTTAAGTGAGGTAAACATAGATCTCCAATGCATAATCAGAATTGAGAGTGAACTTTCCAGTTGGCCTTGGGCAGCATTTCAGGATGCCAATAATAAATAATACATACTACCCTGTAAGCTGCTGCAAAGGCATATGGCAGGGTTCATTATGACAACAGCGATGACAGTGGAGGGAAAAGGAGGGGGAAGAGGACAGAATTGAATTGTATAATATGTAACAATGTGTCTTATGTAAATTTCACGCTGTTTTCATTAAAATAGCCTCTAATTCTCTAATAGCTCCCAATTAATGGCTTTTCCAATTAATGGATCCAAATTTCGAATACTAGTCCTAGAGTCTCTTCTATGTAGTCATTAGAATGTCTTTTTTATTAAGGAGAAAACGCGAGGGCTGCAGTGGCAAGAATCAACATCCTCATCATCACCAGCTTTACTTGCTGGGACACCAGGTGAAAATGCTGGTGATGCTGATGGTGCCACAACAGGAAAGAAAATAGTTGAACGGCTCAAGAGTGATGTCATGGGATTGAGGGAAGTACTGCGAAAGAGCAAGAGAATCGCCACAAGGTAAAGAAATTTCATGAGAATTCACTGAAGCAACAATATCTATTTTTACCTGCTTGAGCTTAAAGTAGAATTGCGGAGACCACTTCACCAAGAATGTCTTTCAAGAAAACCTAATACTGCTTGAAGTAAATAAATTACCCATACACTTCTGCATGAAATTCCAAGATTCAGATAGCTTCATTGATCTCATGATTCAGATAACGATTTCTATTAGAAATAGCTATATTTGCACACAATTGTAGCACAACTTAAGTAGCTTGCTTGCATATTTATTTTCCTTGTCACTCAATTTAAAACCTTTCCACTAATGTGATTAGTTTTAAATATAAATGGAATCTGATTATGCACCTATTTTCAGCACTTAAACACATCTAGTTTCAATCAGAGTAATTATTTGCTGTTCTAGATTACACACCAATGCCATGATTAATGTATAAATTAAGATGTTTTCTGGAACACTGTTGGATACTGCCTAGAATGTCATCACAATTTCACCAAGGCATTTTTCATATATCTTTGACTGTATAGGTCTAACGAGTTAATTATGACTACAAAGAAAAATTCACACAAGCCCATGTGACTAGATGACTTCAATATCACTCTTCCTCTTAAATTACCAGCTTAAGGTGTTTAAGATGTATTCGTATATATGGGTAACTTAAACTAAATACACAGAAGAAAGAAAGTAGAGATAAATGAAGACAAGGGATATGGGATAACCTTTCAAAGGAGATTCCAGAATGACCTCCATCTTCAGCTGAGGTTAAGAAAGAGCTGCATGAACAAAGCCTATTATTAATAAGGAGTCGGTAGGGAAGAGGAATGGCAGTGGAGTTGTATATACACTTATTCCTCATTTTCAACATTTAAAAAATTATCATTCCTTTATAATTGGAGTAAATCATTAGGAAAAACTTAGTGCGAAACAAAGAAAAAATAATTCTTTAAAATAATAGACAGAAATAATTTTGCATTTATGTATGTTAAAATTAAAAAAGTCATAAATTTACCAACAGATTGGGGGAGCACAATTCTTCTCAATGATAAAAGCGCAATCAGTTGCAGAGATAGGGAGGTGTTAGAGGAAATATGATGTAAAAGATCAAAGTGGGTGTGCGAAGCAGGCATTGGGTTGGCTCACCATTTTTTTATTGATGATCCTCATAGTTTTATAAGTGATCGCACACATTTTTTCATACCTCAATTTGTCACCTAGTTATCTAATTATTATTTATGAGATTTTAAAGTGCTTTGAAAGGGGCATATTTGAATTATTTATGACACAATCAATGTCCAATGCCTTCCCAACAATGGCCACAATCACTGAGAAGCTCTTGCTGTCACAAATCTTACAGTGACTATAAGCCATTCTCCAAGTCATATATGGATTGCTAAGTAAATAACTAAAATAGCATACAATCTACATCTTTCTCAAATATTTATTATTTGATCACAAGCTCTAGGAGTATGATACTGGAAATATTACAGACTTAACAGCATTGTGTTGACCTTATTTTATTAAAATACAAGCTAGGAACTAGCTCATTCCTAAATAATTTAACCTGAATTATGTTGATAACAATAAAACTAACGCAAATTGTAAACACAGGTTTTTACTCAATTGCCAGGATAAGAAAATCAGGACATTTATTCTCATCGTCCCTGAAGAATCATATTTGACAATGGCAGGATCTTCCTACACCAACACTTCACTCGCTCATCCTGCACAAGGTAGAGTCAGTTGCAATGGAAAATTATAGATTCACAAGGCCACATTTTTTCCTCATTTAAAATACATGAGTAGTATAATATAAACATGAAGTGCCACTGCAGGGTTTCCAGTTCATCAAAAAGAATGCTTAAAATTTAAGAGTTAAATATAGTTATAAGTGCAGCATCAAAATTGTCCAGGACCACCTTTAGTAAATCAGCTACAGGTATTTAGCCATATGAACTTCTATTCTGAAGACACCACCGAGCATTTCTGCTGAAGGCTTTCACAGTACTGAGATGATTGAGGATGGAGAATTTTCAAGTTCCATTGCATTGATCCATCGTTTCATCAATGAAATGCATCTCGCAGATGCAGATCTGAAGATGCACTCCACAGAACACATGATAGATCATAAAGTCAACAACAGACCAACACAGAGGAACCTATAAGTCCTCCATCCACAATCACAACTGAGCACATTTAGAGAAAAAAGTATTACTCGGTATCAAATTAAAGTACTAGGTACCTACTATAGAAAGGGTTCTGATGAACCAGTTGAGTAAATTTGAGGAGAATACCTTTTACTTCCATTTGAATGCCTGATAGCCAAAATATAATAGAACTTTTGTGTAACACCAACGTTTTCCAATTCTAGTGTCTTAAAATATGTATGTAGCTTAAAACCTTGGGGTTTTCACTACGTTCCAATATTCTCATTTGCAAAAATGCTTCTAGGTGCCTATTTAGCAGCTTTATTTACAAAAACTGCATGCAACATGCTCAGCCAAAAGCCACCGTGTGCATTAGTTTATAACAATGGCTACTTAATTTTTTAATAGATATAAGCTTCTTAATGCAAAATGACTACTTTAAAATTGAATACTTTTAAGCTTATGCCCATGAAGCTAACTAATGATGAAGTCAGCTTTAGATTCCCTGGAATGCTTTCGGAGTATGATGCTTCCTTCATTAATTGAACAAAAAATATTTAAATTCAGCATGAACATATTCCTGTTTAATATTTTAGTATTAAACTTGTTCTCTGTCCTAAAAGAGATAGGATAGCTCCATTACTAAAATTTAATAGTGTATGCATTGTTGAATGATTTATAGTAAGTATATTGGTATAAATAAATACATAGCAAATAAAAATAATTTTTTTTCTCTATAACTTAACTCTGAAGCTAAATACATTCTCCCAATCTTCTCATGCTTTGCTTGATTTAACAAATTGTAAAATTAAATGGAATGGTATCTCAAATTTCAGATCACTTCAAGCAGGATTATCCTTAACTGTAGCATTTCATTGTCATTACTGTTATAGACTTTAATTGGTAATTGTTCATTAAATGTACAGTAGGTACTTAAAAATGCATTTCACTAAATACTTTAAACATATTACCATTGAAACATGCACTCTAAATGTAACTAGGTACTTCATGCATTCGCAAATTAGCATCAACTTTTCACCGACTATTCCTTTGATCAGAGAAAATCTTTTTTAATTACTTCACAAAGTCTACCTTTAAAAGCCAGCATTCAAATATGCACTCTATTGCATAGTCCCACTTGTCAGAAGTTCTCCAAGTATTTAATTTAAAAACATAACCAATTAACTCCTAAAGTTACATTCAGCAAACAGGACCCCATTTTTTGTGGAAAGAAAATTTCCCTTTAGGTGGATAAAGGATAAATTGACATTTTAAATCAATGTGGTTAGGACTTTATAGAAAATATGTAGAATTAAGACAGAATAATAGGTAAAAAAAGGGATATGCTGAAAAAACTAATGATAAAGTACTGTTCCAATAAGTGTAGCCCAAACCAGTAACTGTGGTTGAAAGGTCACCTGGAGAATAAATTGAGGTATACATGGTATAATCCATTGGAAAATCAGTTCATGGGCCTTCCTTGCCAGGATATAGATCAACTAACTAGAAAGCAACCAAATACATTTTGTCATACAAGGAGAGGTGCCTATGGTGAGATTTAGTTGTAAAATATGAAATTTTGGTATTATTTTGAAAATACAATAGCGGGACGTTTGAATCATTATTTCAGAGGTTCACAAAATATTTTTCCATTTTCTATCTAAGAATTATTATCAGGTGATTTATATGTATTTTAGAGGATGGAAAAAGTTTTCTAGAAAGATGGTTCATGTAGAATTCCTATAATAAGAACCACATATGTCAGATACACAAATGAGGATTATATTATTGAACATGAAGCAACATTCAACAAATTTTATAAAAATGGCCATCTGGTTCCATTTAATTCACTTAAAAATAATAAAATTGCCATAAAAAATCCATTTATGATTTAAATAGGGACATTGCATAGGTATACCTATTTTATTCTGGAAGTGCATATTACTAGAGATATACATAGTACATATCAAATATACCTAAAGGTACACATATGGAGCATGTATGAGGATAGCTAAGAATTAAATTTAATGCTACCTCTCTAAAAATATATGTATCCAACAAAAAAGTCACGTAATACAGGCTTCATCATGTATTGGAAATACATATTTAACCATATGTACATACCTAATTTAAGGACATTTTGCAATGGCATTACTACTATTGTTCTGCTGGTTGGTGTTATTCCACCTTCCAAAGTTCGATGTCAAATTTCTTGACCAATTGAACAATAAATAAATAAATAAAAAATAAAAAGTTTTGTATCAAGCAAAAAATAAACCTTAGAATAAAAAAAGATGGTTCTCAAAAATAAAATTGTATCGGTAGGTAAATACTAAATTATTTATTCTGATTATGCAATTAATACACTTTAATTAAAATAAACTGCAGGAGTTGTACTGTCCACTTATATTTAATGTACATTATTACACAACTCGTGTTTCAATGCTTAGGGTGTCATAATCAGGTATAATCATACCTGATGATGCCAGTATAATTTAATTACTGAAACGCTGTTCCACCACGTACACCAAATACATTAGAATTTATTCAGAAAATAATACACTGGTGGAATAAAACAAGCGTAATAATTTTACAAATTCTACTAAACCATTAAATATATATAAGGACATATACATTGCTATAACAATTATATATACACATAAATATATTGCACAAGCTGTGCTAGCCTGCTTTTGAAATATAGGTACTAGAGACAACTGACTTCTGATAATTTACGAATTAACATAGCTGCTTTTTATGAAATAACATTTCAAACTAAATCATAGGAGTACATAATTAAAATTATTCATTATTTGAAAGCAGAAGAAATATTTCAATAACAGGACTTTAAAGCATTACCATCCCTTTAAAATATTTATGTACATAATACAGTCATGTCTATATTTGTGTAATGTTGTTATGTATTTAGAGCTATTTGACGTACATGTCAAGCTACCAGCTAATGCTGCCTCCTCTCCCTCAACCCCCACCCTCCAGCTATGATTTAGTTGTAATGAGAGTACATGTATAAGGCATTTGCTTTGTATTAAAAAAGTGCTAAATCCTACAGCTTCAGGAAACATATTTCTACACTTCCTCGGGCAACTGCAGGGGAAATGTTCTCATCTCATCTTCCATCCATCACCTTCTTCCATAATTCAATACCCTCTCTAAATTTTATGGCTCTACTCCTCCAAGAAAGATTCAAGTGGTCACATTTTCCTATTGTTTCATAATAGGGTCCTCTAATCCTGAGTAATTAGGGAAAAGTGCATAGGTACTTAAAAATAAATACGATATTTTGGCAAAAAAGGAAATTTTGTAGCTTCAAGTCAATCAGAAAACAGCAAAAGTTAATATGGAGTGCACATTCAATAAAATTTCCATACAAAATAAACACACTTTTGGTAGTAGCATTTCCTCTATTGCTTAGCAATGACTGTTTCCCTAGCCTGTGCTACAAAATCTGTTTCGAATGCTCTTAAAAGGGATAATGTTCAGCATTTGTGGTTCTTACTGCTGAATTTTCATGAAAATAAATTCATTGTGGAATGTGTTCCCACTTCCTTGAAGTAAGAATGCTCTTGTGTCATGCGAATTCAATTAGCACAGAAGCTCATGCCATAATATACTCTTCTCGCCAATAACCAAAATGCATCCTGCCCATTAAATGCCAGAACAAGATTAAATGCCTACCTATACTAATTGACATAGGCAATATGACCAATTGCAAAAGCATCTTTAATGAATGGTACATACTAGATTTAATTTAATGAATGATTTTTAAATTATAAGAGCTGCACAAACTTTCCAGCATGGATGGAGAAAATATCAATGTGAAGAAGAAGGGAGAACAACAATGGACTAAGTACTGTGGCCTCTACATCCCTCCCTTCCTTTGACTCAGAGCACAGCATATCTTGTATCATGTAGTGACATTATACAACTGAATGAACCCTCAGATATGGACAAACACATCACGATTTTGGCTATCACAGCCTAAGACAATTGAAATTCCTTGTTATTGATCTGGTAATGTCCCCACACTGCAGGTATTGGTGAAGAAATAAATTTTCTATTCCTATTTATATAAAATACAGGCTATCAAAGGTAAGCATAAGTTTAATCTTCTATGATAAACTAGAGTAACACAAAATACCACAAGTACATTTTAGGTATATTTCGAAGAAAGACTACCCATTGTAGACGTTACCATGGTGCGACTTGGAGAAAATTTCTACAGTTTTTCGTTTCATGGCCAGTAGACCCCAAAACCATTATCAACTGAAATTATATAAAATCAATCATTCATTCACTCAGACTGCTTAGAGGCATAAGCAAATACATATTTCATCCAAACAAACGGAGAAAGAAAGAGGATAAGAAGAACATAAAATGTGTTAGCACAATGGTGGTGTCAAGTTGGAACAATGGCCGATTCCAAATGAAAAAAATTTGACTACACCAGGAGTCGAACCACATACCGTCCAATATCATGCCGGCTGCACAGACCCCTGTGCTTCCTAGCTGTCTTAGAATCACTGGAATCAGTAGGGTGGAAATATAGAGTTTTTTGAACAAAAAAATTCATAAATTCATTAGTATCCACAGTATCAGATTCATTAAAAGTTATTGTATATCTTCTAAATATTATCTAAAACTTTTTCCTGAAACAATTTTTTCCCTCCAATTTCTATGCTGGTCTTTCCCTTCCTCTCTGACCCCCTTCTCACCTCCCCCACCCCTCCACCTCTTCAAACCTGACCTGGCCACACTGTTAAACCATCCTCCCCCACCACTGCCTTGTAGTTTTTCGAAACCCATGCCTCAAAAGAAAGACTCCCCACCAGCCCCTTCTCAAGGTCCAGATAACCTGGACAACCGAGCTGAGCACGTGGTGGTAAATCTCTCTTCCACTAGCTTGAACCCGCAAGAATTGTCTGTCCTCAATAAAAGTCTGTCTTTCTCCCCCACCCCATGAGTAAACCGCGTTTCCCTTCCCAAGGATGTCCTACCCTTTTGCTGGAACTTGAGATAGAGAGTATTCTCTGACTCTCAAACCCAACCCCAGTCACTTCCCAAACCCATTCATAATGCTTTGCTTAATTTCCAACCTCCTTCCTCCCATGAACCTAAACCCCTTGCCTCAAACCATCCGGCCGAAGTTTTCATCAATCTCCTTATGCCCAAAATCTCCAGTTCTTCTTTTTTAAACTCCCTTAATCCAAAATCAAACCTCTCGCCAGTTAAACCCATTGCCCTCAAAGAATTAATTCATAACCCTGACCTCGTCATCACTTCCACCGACAAAGGCTCCACCGTTGTGGTCCTTGACACTTCCGACCACATTGCTGAAGCTAATATCGTGGACAACTCTCTGATACCTCCTCCTATGCCGTAGTTCCCAATGATCCCAACCCCACCTTTCAAGAAGAAATAACTTGCTTCCTCCAAGAAAAGGCCCATCAAAGGGTTTATCCACCACCGATATATCCTTGCTCTCCCCCCTTTCCCTTGCACTCCGCACTTTTACATCCTCCCCAAAATCCACAAACTTAACCATCCTGGCCAACCGATTGTTTCTTCCCGCAATTCCCCAACTGAGAGAATATCAGCATTTATCGATTATCTACCACCTCCAACCACTGGAACACGCCTTACCGTTCTTTGTGAAAGATTCCTACCATTTCCTAAAACTCCTCCATTCTACCTCCCTCCCTCCGGACACCCAAATCACAATGGCCACGATAGATGTCACCTCCCTTTACACTAGCATTCCTCATACTGAAGATTTGTCTCCACTCCGGGTTTTCCCCTCCAAATGCCCCAACCCGCATATCCCTAGCACTGATTTTCTTGTGGTTCTCACGATTATCATCCTCACCCACAATTCCTTCTCCTTCAATAAAAAATAATTTTTACAAACAAAGGGATGTGTTCTGGGGAGTAGGTTTAGTCCCTCCTATGCTAACCTCTACCTTGGCCACCTAGAACAATCTTTCCTGTCCAAATATTCATTAAAAATACTTTTGTGGCTCCGCTATATAGACGACATTTTTCTCGCCTCATGGTACTGATTCCCTAAATACTTTCATTTCCGCCCTCAATACCTCTACCTCCGTCTCCTTTACCTCCATGATTTCTAACTCCAAAATCACCTTCCTGGATGTTAACATCTCCTTACCATGCTCAAAATTCCACACCTCCATTCACATCAAACCTACTATTTACATAATAAGCAGCAATACCTTCACTGTAGCAGTTGTCAACCCCCCCCCCAATACCAAACGTTCCCTCCCCTACTCCCTATCTATCTGTGGCCAACGGCCAACGTATTTGCAACAGCCCAGATTCTCTCAACAAATTCCTCACCAACCTTCACCACTCCCTCCTCAAGCGTGGTTACCCAGAATCCCTCCTCTATCAAAAAATTCAGAAAAATTCCTAATCCACCAAACCTCCTCCCACCAAAAACTCGCACATCCTCTCCATTTGTACCATATATTTCCCAGGCGTACAGTCCCTTAATTCCATTTTGAAAGACCTCTATCACATCCTTAAAAACCACACCACCACCAAAATTTTCTCTAGAAGCCTCCCTCAATCACCTATAGGCGGGCTGCCAACTTGTCCGATATTTTCAAATTCACCAAGCCCCTCTCCAAAACCCTGCTGCTCCCAAACCCACTTCCTCCCCCTATAATTGCGCTAGATGAAAACTATGTCCTATCTTTACTTCACTCCCTCCTCCCAACGCCTCCCTCAGCTCTCTCCCTCCCCCTCCCCCTACTCTTGCATCACCAGTAATGTGGTCTACCACCTACAATGTAACTCTGCCTGGCTTATTATATTGGCAAATCCTTGACTCCCCTCAACATATGAATCAATAATCACTGCTCTAATTGTAAGAACCCTTCCCAATCTGCTTCTCTTCCCGTTGCGATACATGCCTCGCTTCACTAAAAATCCTTCAACCACTGCTACAACATTTCTATTCTTTTTTCCCTCCCCCCAACTGTTCCCCCACTTGAACTGAAATCAGTGGAATTATTTTTTATCTGGTTGTATAAAACCTTCCACCCTCTCGGCATCAATATATTTCATTAACTCCCTTACCCTCTTCCCCCTCCTTTCCACTCCCTGCATGACCCTCGCTTCCTTTCTCCTCTCCTAACCCATCCTTTCATCCATTACTCTCTATAGTTTGGAAGATGGTGATCGTGTCACCGAAATATCAAAAACAGACGTGTGAATTTATTTTTTTGTGTGCCTATATATTTTAGTTTTTTACGCCTGTCACACCTTAGTTGGTATACAACTAAGGCATCACAGGCGTGACAAACTATAACATAAGAACACAGAAAAAGAAACTCACGTATCCATTTTTTGAATTTTCGACAGCACAACCGCCATCGTCGGAACTAGAGAGAGAATTGCTTGCATCACTTTGAAATCTACCTGTGCATATAGCTCGGACCCAAAGGGATTTTTTTATGTAGGTGTTTTTCTAAAATTTTGAAAACTCATAATGGTGAATACACATTTTTATTCATAAAATACAGCAGAATACTGATCAAGTTCTACCCAAACTATTTGGATACCTAGACCTTTCCGCAATTTATTTATGCATAAAATAAAAGCAGCAGTGAAAACATGGATAGATCAAACTAAAATTTGATGAGCACTAACCCATTCACAGCAAGCTACAAGTAGGTATGTTGGTTGCCTCTTTTAAAATGGGAATAATGAATATGTTTTGCTATGGCTTTAATTTTAGTTTTTCATGTCTCCGTGTATTTAATTGATGGCCTAAGTGTGTGTCAGCATAGCATATCATAAAGCATTTATTATCAATGGATTTGATAGATATTAACCCATTTGCTGAATGGATATTTTCTTTTCTTTTCTTTTACGGGAAGGTACTTCATCTATCATACTCATCACCATCAGAATGAAAGACCAGCATAGAAAAGGGTTAATATGGCAAAAGATACTACCCTTTTTTATTCAGAGCATATGCAGTTCATAAGGTTACTTGGGGGTAAAGCTGAAAAAGAGAAAAGGTCATCAATACTATTGCCATCCAGGTTACCCACATGCAGATTAAGCTATGAAAAATTATATGAAATTAAGCTAAGAAAAATGATATGATATCACTTCAATAGAAATAAAGGCATAAGTAAACTGCATGATATATTGAAGCAGTGTAAGAAGCACAGTTCAACAGAGTCTTAAGCTTTACTGAGGAAATTAATAACAAAATCATTGCTATCTCCACTCTTTAACTTCTTTGGTTTGTCCCCATTATGGATATATGAGCCACTTCCAGTATGCAAACCCTGAAGGACAATGATTTCTTTGCCTACCTCAGATTACTGAAGAAAAAGAAGAACCAGGAATTATACAATGTAAATACATACTTCATCTGTAAAACATAATCATTCTTTCATTCTCTTAGCCATTGTATTTAGATTGCTCATATATCTTAATTTCTTAGCTAGCAAACAAATTTTACAGTTTCTTTTTTCCTTTTATTTACAAATAATTACAGTAAAAAACTTCATTGTTTTACTAAAATTTGGAGATCACATAAAGTTATTTTCATAGTCTGGGCATGATTCATGCGGCAAAAGCAACACAATCCCCGAAATAAAACCTCAATAGGCTAAAAAAAACATTATAACATGTTCAAATTATAGATGCATCATAAATATTAGTATTATACATATTTATATAAAATCTGTGTATATATTTTCCTCTTTTTCTCCTATTTAAAATTATTCTTTCAATTCCAAAATATAGAAATGCATACTATATTTTGCTCTTGGAATCACGGAAAGAAATCTTGTAAGCAACAGGTCCAACATGCACTTATAAAGTATGCCATCACACTTTTTTCTAAAAACTATTATATATTTCAGAGAATACGTTCCAGGTTATAAATACCTTGACATTTTAGTTTGAAAGGACTTTCATCCAATAAAAGTTCAAGAGCAAGTTGGTAAACACACTGTAATGCTTATATTGCCAGTACACAGTAGAAAACTTTGAGAAGAACCTTGTAAAACATTGTTAATGCAATGCCCAATGCATCTTCCCCAGGCACCAAAATATGCAATGCTTCCAGAAATATTGTTTTGATGGTAGTGTTTGTTTACCCTCTGCTGTCACAGGTCCTTGAACACCTAAGTAGAAAATTTTCAGCACACAATTCATTCCTTGCAAAATCACTAAGAGCCAAGGGAGTGGAAATATTCAGTTCACTCATAACTAAAATGTTTCACATATGTTCAACAGCAATAAGGTTAACTGCTCCAGTAACTTATTCAATTAGTTATGCACAGATCCTCCCTTTGGCTTTCTGTCTATGATTATGATTTTCTATTGATCATCATAAACTAACCTTTGCACTGATTCATACTTTTTCAATGAGAGCAAAAGTTTTCCATTGGAAAATCATTCAAGGGGGATATTACATTTGATTTCTGATTTTAAGTATTTTACCCCTTTCATTAAAAAAAAGAATTTTAAGATTAAAACAATAATTGACTTTAAGTCATCCTAATTTCCCCTGCAGGGGATTGGGTGAAGAAGCTATCGAACTGCAGCCCTTAACCAAGGATACTCACTCATCATCATCCATGACAGCTGGCAGCTCTCAAGACAAGTCCCCTCAACTGAAGGCCTTGCTTTTGTGAGAGTCACAGCATTAACAACTTTAAAAAATCAATATTGCATTTAGAAATCAGTCAAATGAGTGGATGTAGTTGTTTTAAATCTCTTTGGTAGCTGTGACTAAATTATTAAAAAACCATGAGTTTCTATACCCAATGGCTTATAATGTGAGGACGCATGGAACATACTAGACTTCTTTTGACATAAAAAGAAACATTTTTAAAAACCATTTTCACTAAGTAAATATTTGCCTGCATTGAATATAAAATATGGGCTCTATTCTGAATCTAAAAAAACTTTTCAGGTTACCAATAGCATTGTTTTAGCATACTTTATCAAAATATTAGTGCAACAGGGTTGCTACAGATCAGAAATTATGGATTTCCAGGACATTTCCAGGTTTTCCAGGCCAAAATTTTCATTTCATTTCAATTTCAGGTGTATCACAGGTGATTCTTATCTCAGAAAAACATTTGATACCAATGTTAAAAATCTAAGTTAGTACAAGGCACCCAGAATTAATGAGGTTGCTTCTGAGCTGATTAACATGCTGGAGACAAGGCTTTCACCAAGCTTCATAGAATCGTATATGATATGTGCAGCAGATATATATGAAAACTTTCGAATCTTGAGTCTGAATGGAACATGCATCAAAGGTATTAAAATGAATAATCAACAAAAGGACGGAATGTAAAGCAGAAAAATTCCTGGAGGAAGATCTGTTTGGTTTCAGGAAAAGGAGGGACACAACCTTTAGAATTAGAAGTGCATAAATCCTTAGAGAATTAAAATTTTGTTGGTTTCTACTTATGTCTTAGCATTTCTGAGATATGGTCCTGGACAGTTCGAACCAACCCTCAAGGTGTCACTCAGTACCACCAAAGTAAAATCTGCCCCATTCACATGCCCTGTGAGACCTCTACCCCTCTATCCCCTCCCTGCACCAGTACATGGTGGGATGCCCCCTCACCCAGTGTCCAAAGCAATTATTTTCAACATATTACCTCTCGAACTCTGATAAGTGGTCTCATATTCCGGGAAATGCCTTTTAAAAAGGTAGAGTGCTACTCCTGCACAAAAACACACATATTTAGTTTCAAGTACTTTGGACGCTTAGGGCATAGGTGTATCCAGGGGGGGGTTGCAACCCCCCCCCCCCCCCAATGTAAAAATGATGTGTTTAACACATGCTAATAGTACACCCAGGGCCGTCTTTTGGGATCGAGAGGCCATTGGGCCCAAGATAGTGTGTGGCCCTTGTAAGGGCAGCATAAACACGATTCATTTCAACTAATTATACAAAATATGCAATTGAATTATTTTTTTTTAATGCTAAGTCAAATAATAATTCATTACTGTTATTAATATTTTTTTCATAATTTATATGTACTAACAAAACCTATATATTTTCAAATGTCATTGCATTTAAATAATAATTTATTTATAATGATAAAATTAATTGAAATCAACAGTGTCAGGTGAGATGTGGTGGAACTGCATTATCAATAATGAAAGTAATCGATATCGTACTGTCCACTTTTATTTTAGATTTACAACATGTGTTTCGGCTTTTTGTACTAAACCATCCTCAGGTGCAGGAGGATGGCTTAGTACAAAAAGCCGAAACACATGTTGTAAATCTAAAATAAAAGTGGACAGTACGATATTGATTACTTTCATTATTGATAAAATTAATAAATAAAAGGCCACGCGATCAGGATGAATTATCAACAAAATAAATTTGGTGAAAGTCGAGCTCACTATTGAGTATTGGATAATGTTTTAACAACTTTATTTTCTGGCCCTAAGCTTGTTAGTAATGTTTTCCATCTATGAGTTGACGCGGATAAAAAGTTGTAAATTTTCTGGACTAAATAAAAATATGAGGTACCTTGTGAAATGCTCTCAGCAGTTTTCACACCTTCTAGGTTCAAAGTATAAAAGAAGAATAAATATTCAGAGCTTAAGTTTTTCTAGTCTGAAAATAAAGTTTGGTACTTTTTGACTAGGGTTGATACCTCATGGCCCCTTAATACCCCGAGGCCCCTGGGCCCAGGCCCGATTGGCCCAGTCCTAAAGATGGCACTGAGTACACCTATAGATCACCTTCCATAACACAATAGAACACCTTCAAAACATCATTTTAAGATGTATATTTTTCAAAATTCCAGGACACCCCATTTTACATGGGGGGTATGGCGGGTAGAAGTGTCTGAAGGGTGGTGACCCCCCCTTCAGATGCTTCTAGATATGCCGATGCCTTAGGGCAGCGGTTCCCAAACTTTTTCTTTCCGCGACCCATTTTAGCCCATACATTTTAGCCGCGACCCCCTAAAAATAACAAACAATGTGTACATTCAAATGATATTGTTTTTAAAGTAATTACAATTCTTATCTCGCGACCCCTTTCCGAACGGCCCGCAACCCCCCTGGGGGTCGCGACCCCCAGTTTGGGAACCGCTGCCTTAGGGTATGGGTTAGGGTGGCCGCTTATGGGGTAGGGAACCGCTTAGGGTGGCACAATTTTGAAAAATAAGTGCCACCCTAATGTACACACAAAAAAAAAGCAGCAAGCTGTATTTTTCCAACAACACACCCATGGCAGAAGAGACAGAAGGAATCTTAAGAAGACACTTCATAAATAATATATTCAAAACGAGATGTTCCCAAAAGATAAGACATAACTACGGCATGGTTTAAGGAAGAAAACATACACATTAAATAGGGGAATCAGAAGTTGGAAGGAGTAAAGAATTCTGCTATTTGGGAAGCAGATTTACCAGTGATAGAAGAACCATGAAGGAAATAATTAGTGTGACAGCACAGGAAAAAAAACATTCCTTCAGAAGAAAAATCTGACACCCAGGAACACAATCCTTGAAGTAATGAAGCAATTCGCTTGGACATATATCTGGAGTACCCTTTTCTATTTCAGTGAGACATGCAGAATTAAATAAGATATGATACATTTAAAAGGAAGAGTACATGGGAAGAATTGCAAGGAAAGAGTAAAAATCCTTGGATGAGATCCATAGAGTAAATGGTTAGGAAATGAAGAACGGAAATATATGTACAGGTGAAGAAGTTTGCTGATAGAAGCATAGAGTGGAAAGAGCTGCATCAAACCAACCCTAGTTTTGATGATCTGTGATGATGACCATGAAAAAGGCTGGCGATTTAACAGGAAGTTGTCAGTTTGGATGAAAGCTCATTCAAAAATGTATTTCACAAAGAATGAAACATATTCTCAGGCACGTACAAAAACCATTTTTACTACCTGTCTGTATTGACCTCTAAAGGTCTCGCTCGAAGCTTAATACAACATTTCTTTACAAATATGTATAATACAGAATTTAGAAGATGCAATTTTCCACAGATAAAGATTTATTTGACTCGGGTTTTGATGCACTGCATCCTCATCAGGTGCCTGATGATGATGCAGTGCATCGAAACCCGGGGCGAATAAATTTTTATCTGTGGAAATTGCATCTTCTAAATTCTATATTATGTTGAAATTTCATAACATCATGCCTGATACCTCCCTATTTCTTTACAATGTGAAGTAAGATTATAGAAGCTAAAATCATGTTTCCTCAGAAATTTAAGACAATATTCCTAGAAGTAATTACCTGCCTACAATCTGAGAAGAAACAATTATGTATTTCATCTTCCCTAGAATGAGTGGAGAGAATAGGATGTGGAAGTTCATTTTAATGGTACAATAATTTGCTAACCACCAAATAAGAGCTTCAGTGTCTCATTCAATCATTCGAAACAAAAATAATTTGATTTTGACTTGAGAAAGTAAATTTCACGGCTAATTTCTCATTTCCCATGACTTTTCAAGGCCAATTTGGTTTTTCCATGACTTTTCCAGGTATTCCAGGCCTGTAGCAACCCTGTGCAATGATTGCATAGTTTAAATGACCAATAATAAAAATGATATTCCTAGAGTTTTGCCACTTCCAATGCGGTGGAGTCTTCATTTCCAATGTTCCAATTTACCAAGGCCAATGTCACCCAGGGTACAGATTTTTTTTTTGTTTTTCAAACACCAATATATAACTTTTTAAAGTGCTATTTTAAAAGCCCTTTTCTCGGACTTTTAAACAATTCAGTCAGTTGAAAGACGTACAAATACATAATATACTAAATAATTTGTTCTTTACTCAATCTTCAGTGTCACAGCTTTAAAATGCACAAGGGGACCTCATTCTCCTACATTTTGGGTAATCAAGACTCCATTGTAGGTATATAGACAAACCCTGGTGACTAAAAATATTAATGTTTGAGATGATGGATGGTAAGATATAAGAAGGTATAGGATATTTTAAGAGAGCTTTGCAGTATATATACATATTTATTAACCTTTTTTTTGTATATATTATGTTATTATATAAAATTATGCCAAATGGTCAGTGAAAAAGGTAATGAATGAGTAAATTGGAGTAAGTTGTCTGTAGGTATTTTCTTTTAGCACATGATATTAGCTTCCGTCAGCTTTCATCGTGTTATTCATTTATCATTGTCAGCACATACTTGCTTTGGTGTTTAAATGTGCTTCATGTTAAAGTAATAATGTAAAATTTGTTAGCATGTCGCAATTTGCTGCAACTAGAAATGTTCAATTTTCAGCTGTGCATCAACTTCTTTAATTTAAATTATATCATATAGGTAGGTATATAAAATGTAAAGTATCATACTAGCTGATATTTTATCAATACAATCTTCTGTTTCTGCCAAACATGTTTTTGTTAAAAATAGCAAAATTAACATTCTTTCATTGGGATATTTCAGAAATTAGGTAAGAAAAAATGATCCTCAGTATATAATATAATCATTAGGCTACAATTAGGTAGGTACCCCTACATGATGTAAAATTGCATCGAATTTCCTTTTAAAGAGAAATAATATATTTCCTGTCCTCATGAAATTAAAAAATACTATGACTAATTAAGTATACTAATGTATGTAACTACTTTATTTGTGACTTGTTTTGAATGTATACCTAACTTTTTCTTGCAGCTTAGGAAAGTTTGATATAACGTGCTTGCCAATGGGGAAATTTTAATAGGAGTAGAATCCTGGTAAAAATTATGCTTCCACCACAGCCATTTCCATAGCATAACTGTTGTGCATATTGCCAATTAGGGCCCTATTCCATTTTTGGCCAAACTGATTTCCTACCCCCACAAAATTTGCAATAATTATGTTCCAGTTGGAAAAAAGAAGCAAATTTTAGCCATCTTCATATGTCATAGGTTCCAAATTTATACTCTACCCTAAGAATGTTATGCTCAACAAAGATTCAATTTAATTAAGCATTAGGAAATTGGGGATTTATAATCACAATTTAAAGTTTAAAATATGTTGGCATTTTCAGGCACAAAAGACTAGATAGCATGTGGATTTTTAAATTAGAGAGTTTGAGTTCTTCCTGGGTTTCTTGTTTGTATAATATATTGATCACTGATAAATTTTATGAAATATGCCTTACATATGGTTGGCTTTACTTAGAGGAGAGATGTGGTGATACCAAGGGAACCAACTTAAAAAGGGTGCCACAACTGCTACTTAGGGTTGGCAGTTTCCTATGAGCAAAAGTGGAGATTGAGTTAATAATTATGTAAAATGAGGTGGGCCAAGGAAAAAGGTGCCCAGATAGAAGTTTTCCTGGAAAGTAGACTGGTGTATCAACAAAACTTAATGAAAATATGCTTGAAAACTTCTAGTCTGGGTACCAGAAACACTTGGGCCAGCCAAAATAAATATTTTCATTGATACATTGAAAAACGACCCATTTTGGAAATAACTAAAGGAAAAAAGAAAATAAAATAAATAATTATTTCATAAATTATTAAATATAATCTCACTTAAACACACTTTACTAACATTCCCTCCTGAATTTATTTTTATGAGTCCCTATAAAGCACTTTCATCTGATTGAAGAAAGGAGATAATGTAGGTGCAAAAATCAAAAATTGGTCAAGCAGAAGGTACATAAATATCTCATTCCAAAAACCAGCACTGAAAATATATTGAGCTATAAGTCTTTCATAACATTATGATGCGGATAAGTAATTTTGAAGATGAAAATCACCTAATGTTTCTTATTTTTTAAGAGCCATGTCTTTCCTTGTTTGCAGAAGATCTCTGACTTCAAAACACACTGGCAACTGGGATTCATCATACTCAGGGATCAAGGGTGCCCTCCGCAGAATGTCACATGTGAAAAGCGATGACAGTGGTGGGGATGTGGGGGGCAACAAGAGCAGCCCACCCGAGGTGTGTCGAAGCAGCCGGCGGAAAAGGAGCAGGGGGAGGGAACAAGAATCTGAGGATCAGGAGGAGGAAGACGAAGACGGTGGCGACAGGAGGAGGAGGAGCTCAGAAGAGTCCCAGCAGAAGGTAGAGGTCATAGGGGAGGGCTTGCCCCTCCTCACTCGGCTGAGGATGCTGCGCGAGAAGGAGGAGCGAGAGAGGAAGATGCGGGAGAGGAGACGAAGCAGCAGCAAAGAGTCAGATGGAGAGAGGGCCCAGGAGGCAGCAGAGGCCCAGAAGTTGAAAGAGGATGAGCAGGAGAGGAAGTCCAAACCAGTGGAGGTCATCGGGGAGGGGTTGCCACTCTTCACAAGACTGAGGATGCTGCGGGAGAAGGAGGAGAGGGAAGCTGCGGCCGCGGCGGCTGCAGCAGAGAGAAAGGCCGCAGCACAAGCGGAGAAGGAAGGGCGAGAGGGGAGCCAGAGGAAATCTTCAACTGCCTCTTCTGGTCCATCTCAGACCTCCCCTCCGCCCATTGCTGAAGCAGCAGAGGAGCAGGATCTCCCAGTAAAACCAGAAGAGAAACCACCACCACCCCGGTCAGCTCGCCTACTCATCCAAAGACTCCTGCTGCTCAAGGCCAAGGAGGAGAAAGAAAAGGAGTCTGAGGCATCACAGAGTCAACTCCTCACCAAGAGTACTCCAGCCCCATCTTCTTCTTCCTCCTCGAGTGCTCCCTCCAAGACCACAGCTTGCTCAGAAAGTGTAGAGAGTGTCCCAAGTGCATCTGCAACAACAACCACAACTTCCTCTCAAATTTCAGTAGCAGTAGTGCCTCCTAGAACTCGTGACCTTAATCAGAGTGAATGCAAGGAAAAGAATGAAGTTCCTTACGTGGACGGTGGTAGTTGTGATGGTCCGAATGCGAGTGAATGTTGTGAGGGGAGTGTGCAAGAGACCTGCGTGAGAACAAATGCAGCACAAGCTTCAAGTGCCCAAACTTCAGCAGAAGACTCAGTGTCAATTAATCAAGATGCCGGTGCTCAGTCCACGTGTGCCTCAGATACGTTGCCAAGTGTAGTTCTGCAGGTGGAGGAAGAGGAGGGTGAGTTGATAGGGAGAGTTTCAGAGGAGCCCGACAAGGAACTTTGCAGTGCAGCCACAGACAGGAGACAGGAATTCAGGTCATCTAAGCCCAGCATTTTGAGGCTCCGTGGGGACAAAAATTATGTCTCAATCGATGATCTTTCCCCTGAGTACTGTGGCTTACCCTTTGTCAAAAAATTAAAAATCCTCAACGATAGACAAAGACTAGCTGAATTGGACAAAAGTTCGAGTCTGGACAGTGGAGACTGCACCGACAGACTTGATCCTTGTTATCGTAGTTTATCTAGAAGCTTCTCAGATGCAAGTTATATTTCACATGCAGGTCCTGCAAGTTCACACCGTAGTAAAAGTGATTCCCCATTTACAAATAGTGTAGTGGCAAGAGACAAGAGTGACTGTGATGAAGATGACGAGTGCTCACATAGGACTGAGGATGAGGATTTAAGAAATCTCTCCCCAGAGAGTAATGAGACATTAGAGAGGCAAAATTTGAAGAGCATTTTAAAGAAATTATCAGGGTCTATTGCAGGGGATGATGATACGACCAAGAAGGGTGGAGGTTCTCAAAAGTCTGAAGAAAAGACTAATTATCTTGGTGCTACAAAAAAGGACCTTCACCAGCTGATGCGTGCCCCAACTGTTGAGGGTTATGCAGCAAGGCACAGCAAGCTGACCAAAAGCGTCACTTTTAATAGGGATACATTGCCATCCCCACCTCGCACACCCACAGCGACCATAGTTACTCCTGGTGTTCCAGCGCTTTTTACACCTGACTTAGCTTCTTCAGCTGTTCAAGAAAAATCACCTGCAGGGCAGGAACCTAACTCTCTCCATCAGTCTGGCATATCCATCGCAAGACCTACAGCCTTGTCTACAACTTTAGATAATAGGCATTTTTTAGTGCAAGGTACCACCGATTTTCATTCAGTCAAAGAGGATGAATGCTTCGGTGGAGTTCTAATGGGTATCAAGCAAGTAATACAATCCCATGTGGTAAGTAATTCTTTCAATACGTAATATGATACCAAACCAAATATGATGTACCAAACGAATGGAATATCCTTTGACATTCCTGCTTATAATTTCCCCTAGTAAGGGAAGTCTTCTCTAAAACTTCTTCTTTAATCATGTCATCTTTTCCAATCTTTTCTCCCTCTTACACACTTTTCCTCCTTGGCTTACCAATATGCATATGCTTAACACTAGAAGGACGGCATGGGTCAATTTGAGTCTTAACACGTGCTCAAAATCAAATTTAACTACTCATATGTGATTAGATTCTTTTTAAATTTTGTGATTTTGTGCATTTTTACTTACATTTTGCTAATATGGAAAGAAAATTTCGTAATTGTTGTTGCTTAGTTTTTTAATTGATGTTATACCTAGAAGTTACTTCTCTCCGTATTGGAGTCAAGTTTTCTCACCACTTTCTTTTCCTATAGATCACTTATATTTATTTATATATCAACTAAAATATATCAGCGCACATTTGGATCAGTACTTGAAGTCTTTATATTTCATTTGAATGCCATTCCTCAATAGCGGAGCTCTCCTGGTTGCGGCTCACCAAAATTATGGAAAATTTTTACTTTCAAATCGTCTTTGAATTTGACTTACAATTGAAATTGCCAGAGGAATAGGATTTAAAATGTATCAATTTCATTCTGCCGCTGTATAAATTATTAACGTATTCATTTTAAAAATATGTAGCGTAAAATATGACAGCTAGATGATAGGGATGTGAGCAGCATTGCTTCCATTCGAAGAATGAGAGGTAACAGCGGCCAGTGGTGAGACAATGGAAAAGAATAGTCCTGACCATCACTTGACAAAAAGTTTTGACCTCTCACTTGAGATACGCACGTTTGCCCAGACCTTTTTTTTCACCAAAGTGTTGGCACACTAATTCTCAAAGCCCTCTAGAGGATGCACCGTGCTCAAGTTGTAAAATCATTTCTGAATCCCCTATTCTTTAGCTGCAAAGAGAAATCACTCTGTGGGATCCAAAAGAGAAGAGGAAAGAATTTTGGCTCATATAAGAGCAGAAAAACCTATTGCTTTTGTCTCTCCTTGGTATTGGATTAGTGCGTACATTTTCCGACGCCGAAAAACTCGTCAAACTTTTTGTATGCTTTCTTTGTGTCGTTGGCTCCTTTTACTGCAAGTGGCTGTGTACTAGATCCCTTCTGTAGTGGCTGGTGGCAAGTGTCATTCACATACTCCTAGGACCAGGATGTTTTTCAAGAAAGGAATGTGGCCACCAGGCAGGTAGCCGAAGTGATGAATAGAAAATAAAAAATAGTATGATAGAAGTAACGAATAGCAAAATAAGTAGAAAAAAGTATATTCAAAGACTGGTAGAAGAAATGGTTGGGATACCAATTGAAACCAAACACTCATCTTCCCGGGAAACGCATGCTACTACCCCAAAGGGTCAGAAAAGAAAACATTTTCAAATTTTGAAAAATTGCACAAAGAAAACTGTCAATGTATGTCCTCAATGCAAAGGAAGTGTTTGCGGAAACTGTGCTGAAAAAATAACTACCTATATGGATAAGTTGTTACATAAAAGTGATATTACATCTTTCCAAAAATACATATGTACATGGGTATGCCTGTGTATGGATGTGATTTTTATACATATTTTTTATTTGAGAAAGGTTTTGTAAAATTAATATTTATCAACTAAAAGGATATTTATCTAAATATGCACAATTTTCAACCAGGTGTCATTATCAACTAAAATTAATATTTATCAACTAAAAGGATATTTATCTAAATATGCACAATTTTCAACCAGGTGTCATTACATATTTTCAAACTGTTATGCTTGAGAATAGCCTAAGATGAGCACTGCTGAAGAGGATCAACTGAAATAATTTTAATTATTAACAATTAATCAGTAAAAATATTTTTATTACTAATAATGTGTATATAAAGCCTTCTTGATGCCATTTGTGGGAAAAATAAAGTACCGGGAGAAAAAAGTAGTTATTCGAAGCTGGAAAACTTTATGGGTCAAAATGACCCCTGCCCATCCTTCTAGGTAGTGCGAAACTCCCATCCTCCTAGTTTTAAGGTGCTGGAGACTAATGTGTTCAGTTGTGTTTTTGCAATGTTCCTGGCACTTAGCCCGATGTGTTCCATTATTATTTTTTGCCACAAAAAAACAAATCCAGGGGGCTTATTCTGTAACTCGAAGCTCCGGAGCTTCGGCTCTCTTCCAGAATTAGCTCATACTCGTATTCTGTAATTCACTGGAGCCAACTCTAGCTTCGAATCAGGTTGGAGAAAAGTCAGTAAACAAAGTGGTATACTTGAATCCTGGCAAGTGAATGATCCACCAATGAAATCCTTCATTACATTTATGTGATGCTTTTCAGGCTTGTACTTCTGGAAAATAGCAGAAACCAAAAATTAATAATATTAATGCAATATTGATTGCATGACTTTAACATCTAAACAATGAATCTTTTTAGCAATATGCCGACTATTTGACAAGTTACAGAAGCTCAATTACGACTATCCAAACGTACCCCACCAAGTTTAACGTGTTTGCAGTTGGGAAGCTGGGATTTTGTCAGCTTAATGCATGCAATTATATGACTTTGCTCAATTTAGATAGATTCATATGTTCCACTGCAAAGATTCCACTGGAGAAAACTCCTAGCGTGGTCTCAAGGAAAGCACCGGCCGAAGCTCCCATCTGAGGCAGGCTGGGACTCCCAAAAGAGCTTCAGGGCCATTATAGAATACTTTGAGGAGCCAAATAGGCTCCGGAGCCTTCTATAGCTCCTTTTGGCACCTTGAGATGCTGACTTCACAAGGTTGGAGCCTAATGAAGCTCCTTTTATCAGATAGGCTCCAGAGCTTTCCATTACAGAATAGAAATGGGAGCTAGGAGTTTATTTAAGTTCTTTTTCCCCAAAAGCTCCAGAGCTTCGAGTTACAGAATAGACCCCCAGGACATGCCAAGAAGGTTGAGGATCATATTATTTAGGATGCACAGGAACCGTTCAACAAAACTCCTAGAATGTTTGAGGAATATGTAACTTAATGATACACAGAACACTTTATGTGACTTACAGCTACAATTTTGATCAAGAGCAAACCAGAAAAATACAATCCAAAAACATGTTCTGAGTATGTTCCTTGAAACTCTCTTCGAACACATCAAAGAGGAGTGGGCAGGAAACACTTCATGTACATTAATTAACTCTAAGGTATCCACCAGTTGCAATTCTCAGAAAGATATTGGAAAGTTGAAAGAACATATAATGAACATGTTTGAGCTGAACTACAAAAGGAACATACATATGTATACGGAAGACCAAATGAGATGACATTCAAATACTATTATGTACACAGGTTTTTTTAAACGAACAAAGCCAACATTGACTGGGGTGGATTTCATCTATGTCAGAGTTCATCTGGTGTATAAGGATACCTGACAGAAGCAAACTGTGTATGCTTACTATTTTATCAAAAATACCAGCAGAAAAGTAAAACATTGTCTAATTATATCTGAGGAGACATCAAAATGAAGCCTAAAATGATGTTTTATTTGTGGAACATTTAAAGGCTTTCCAATTTTCAGTAAGGGTCTTACTAAATAGACTGAACTTCAACCTGTAAGGTTCTCATGCAAAAAGTGTTGTCTACAGAGATGTACTTTAAAAACATAGCTGGTAATTTAAACATAATATTGATGACCAGCTAATGATTGTCCCAAAAATAAAGGATGTGGTGGCATAAAGTACAGTTGTTGGAACCACTTAGCAAAAAGGAAAATTTGAACAATCTTTGTTGTGATAAAATGATGTTTCCCTCATGTAATTAAAGCATCAGAGCTAATGCATGAAGTGGAAGTGAGAACATTAATGTAATACTTCATAAATTCACTCCTAGAGCTAGCTAAGAAAAGGGCATTTCTATCTATCACAGTCCTATATTTAATACTCACAGCATTTTTCTTTCACAAATAATATAAGCCTGGTCATAGCTTCTGTCGGGTGCTGATTCACTGGCATGCTTCATCTCATTCTAATAATGTTGCATCTTTTCCAGGAGGAGATCCAAAGTAGATTCCAAGAGAAGTTTCTTTCTCTTGAATCAGAAGTGAAAAAGCGTGATGAAATTATTTTCCTGCTAGAGAAGCGGATCAGTGAGTTGGAGCAGGTGATCAAATTTGATTGAAAACCAGTAGAGTAGCACAAGTCAAGATCATAGCCTTAGCAATCACATATGTATTTTAGCCATCATTCGGAATTATGTATGATCAGGGTTGGGCACGAATCACCTACTATTGATACGAATCACGAATCTTTGAAGGAAATTAGATTTGAAGCACAAATCACGATTCACTGCTGGAAATTTGATTCAAATCTCGAATCATGAAACATTTGATTTTTCCTTTAAATATGATTCGTGCGGTTCACAAATCACGAATCATAGTGTAATTGCAGAATGACAATAACACTAAGTAATGGTCACATTCTAAACATTGCACCCATAATTGGGAACCTATACCAATTTTTTCACCTGTTAACTAACAATTGTGTAGATACAGTGTGGATTAACTGAATATAATAAATTACCAGTTCTTATTATCCTTCATAATACCCTGCAAACCACCATAAAGATGTGTGGCAGGGTGTGAATTCTCACCAAACATGCACTACATATCATGCATGAAAAAGGATTAGTATGTAATAATATACTAGTATAAACCTCACTATTAAAAAAAATAAATATAGCTAAGTAAGCATGCAAAAATATGCTGTTAGTTGGGTTACCTTCAAATCCTTATACCAACATGCAGCTACCTATGATATACATATACACTACACGTAATATAGTGTGAAATATATTATTGAAGTTTGCATTAACCATATTGTTGCACTTCTGACTTATACTTACACGGAAACTGTCGGTGAAAGAATGATGTACGTTTCTAGCAGTGAAATCAGTGATATTAATTCGTGATTCATCAGTGAATCGTGAGCTGCATCACAAAAATTCGGCTCACGAATCACCTCAACTATAAAAAAAGAGTCGACTCACGGATCATGAATCATTAAAATAAATTAACCGAATCACGAATCACAGTTTGTGATTCATGAAGACGAATCATGCCCATCCCTGTGTATGATGATATGTAATTGTAATCTATTGCATAATTTGACACAAAATTAATAAAGTTCAAGAAAATATCCCACCAAATGCATTTGGCAAACCAAATAACATATTTCACTCCAATGCAAGATTGTCACATTAAAAATAGCTACTATGGTATTATATTAGCAACTCTGAAAAATAATAATCATTTACTACAAGTCTAAAATAGATATTGACTTCTTTCTAGCCCAACACTGGAACACGTACTAATGGCAATACAATCTCAGGAGAAGATGAATCTTCATCCTCATCTGATGAAATCAACCCTTTTATGGTGGGTAAAGTTTTAATTGAGTAATTTAAAAATTATTACTTCTAAGTTAAGTAACATGCAAAATGTTTAATATTTGCCAACAGAGAGGAGATTCAGCCGACACTGTGGTAACAGCTGATTTAGAGGATGATATAGAAGTTGATGACTGCTTTGATAATAATTCACTGGACCAAGGAGGAGAGATGGTAAGACAGAGAAGTAAAATATCCGGCAAGAGAAAGCTATCCCATTCCCTGTCAGAAGAGGCTTCCCTCAAGGAGGACGATGACAGCAGATCCACAGCATTGTCACAATGGCTCAGCGAAAGAGATGGAGACTTCAAAAGGTCCTTCTCATCAACATCATCCTCATCTTCCTTCTCTTCATCATCCCCTTCCTCTAGTCCATCTTCCTCAAGCCAAGATGAAAATGACGACGTCCAGATTCCAAGCAGGAATAAAGACTGGGAGGTGCAAATGCTAGCAAGGGAGCTTGAGAGACGTCAAGGGGTACGGCGACTGCAAGAGTATGATGAGCAGTGTGACAAAGCTGACAAGGCAGGAGATGAGGAGGAGGAGCTTGAGAGCCATCATCGCTTGGCAAGGCGATTCCTAAGGCTCTCGAGGTCCGAGCGTGAGCTGCTTGAGAGGCTGTTGGGCTCAGAGGATGATGGCGATGAAGAAGAAACTGAGGGGAAAGAAGCAAGTGATTCAGCCTGGCATCAGAGTAGGAGCTTAAGGCAGCTGAGGAAGAAGGCAAGGAAGAGTGATAGCCGGAGGAAGGGAGCAGTGTCATCAAGGAAAAAAAATGGCAGCAAGGTGAAAGGGGGCAGTGACAGCAGATCTAGAACTCAAGATACAAGCCTTGAAACTGATTCTGTGGCCGAATCCAAGAAGCGAAAAGTATGGATTGGACAGCAAGTGCTTAACGCCAGGTCCCTTGAGGAAGCTGGTTCAGCCAGCAACAACATTCCCTCATCATCAACATCTCGCAGGAGAGCAGCATCCACAGGCCAACTTCCATTCCTTCTGCCCTTGCCAAGTTTATCAGCACTCTCAAACTCTTTTCGGGGCATAGCCAAGGCTGCGACGGGACAAGTGTCATCCCAAATCCCTGAACCAGATCCTGAAAAGGCTGTGGTTACTATCTCAGGAAGTGGTCACAGTAGCAGTGATTGCCCACTCGATACGACAATTGTATCAAAACCTTCACCTGTTCCTAAGCTCTGAAGGTTGATGAGTGATGAATTAAGCATCTCAATTATCAATATCCATTCATCACTCAGTTTAATAAATTCTTGTGATTTTAGTAGGTTATTAAAATTAAAAGACATTGTCTAGGCCATGATCGTATTCCAGGGAGACACTGGTGAGTGTGTGCGATTAAATACTGCACTCAAACAGTGACTGTGTTTCTCTTTAACAAGGTGCCACCTAGGGGACACTGCTGAACAAATATCCTTATACCCTGACTGGGGGACTCAAGTGATCAAGATAGCTTCCAGATCTAACAAAGCACAAAAAGTGATTAAGGTATTTTCAACCATTCAAGCACTGATTTGAATACCAAAAAATTATCATGTAAAGGGGAAGATATTAAAGGTCATATTTTGTTGTATACTTTTGCAGGTCACAAAATCTGTACAAATGCCATCTCTCTCTCTTTTGTTATGCTTGTTTCTTTTCAATCCTAAAAAAATAACCTGTTTAAACATATTTTGGAAAGTTGGAGAAAACATCGCCCTGCCTTAAACGGGTATTTATTTTAATTGCTCTTATAAATCATACAAAGTATGCCCCTTGAAATGCCAATGATCACAAATGCTCCACAGATTGAAAACACAGAACTTTTTATCACTGTTGACATTTATAAATCAATTTTTAATTGGTCGTAATGTGTGAAACTTGTTTGAGAAGCAATTGAGAAAGGAATGATGTATTTTACTATGAATTTGTTGCTAAAATGTGGTTACAAGAATATCTTTATTAAAACTGATGAGGATAAAATAAAATTCCCCTGACTTTAATTATTGCCATGCTAATGAGCGTAAAGGGTGACGTTTATTTTTAATGCATGTTTTCATTGGTGCATTTTTATAGAAAAAAATGGGGAAGGTAAATTTACTTCAAGAAGGTAAGCAAGCTTCAAATTAAGAAATATTTAGTCTTGTGATTTGCCAATAAAAGTTGCAATACTATAATGAAATTGAAGCACTTCACATTGAGCATCTTCACCTTATGATAACCTTCAATTTTTTGTGGCTATAATGATTGAATTCAATAGATAATCCTCTTAAACTTTGCCGTCCAAACGTTAGTGCCAATTATATGGCATGGGTTAAATAATTTAATGAAGACTATGATCCAATTCTTACTATAAGCTCCAAGTACCTACTTTACCTAAATAAGAATCAAGTGTTCTTCCATCATCTTT
Source organism: Pyrrhosoma nymphula (assembly GCA_963573305.1). Classification (NCBI taxonomy): domain Eukaryota; kingdom Metazoa; phylum Arthropoda; class Insecta; order Odonata; family Coenagrionidae; genus Pyrrhosoma; species Pyrrhosoma nymphula. Next base: position 91,239,141 of record OY754330.1, read on the forward strand.
TGAATATGAAATAGAACAATGTATAATATTACAATACAGGGAAACCCAATGTATAAAGTAAGTAAGCTTACCAAAAGCATTATGATAAAGACAGAGGTATTGTTAAAATATTGTTTTTACTGTTGCTGTTTTTTTATTATTTAATAAAAAGGTGATTATTAAAATATGCCCAAGAAAATAAAATCAAGACATGAGACTAAAAATTTATCTCAGTAATTTAGTCAATTCTTTTACAAATGCAAAGACAGATTTACATGTTTTAAGGCAAGAAATATATTCTTTGAATATGTTATTAAAATATTTGTTTACTGCTAGTTTTCAGTAAATAAATGTTAACAAATAACTTTGATAATTAACACATAATTTATTGAAATCATGAAATATATATACGCTAATTTACAAAACCAGCCAACTTAAAGAGTGCTCATTTGGTAGTAGGCCATCTACCAATTGATTATTTTAAAATCTTTGAGATGAAGCAAAAAATCAGAAAAAATTCTCTTCCTTCAATAGTACATCTGTCATTGCAAACCTTAAACCCATAAACACTCACCAAATGAAAATTTTGATTTGACCCTATCCTCATTCCAAACCCATGCCTAAAGAATCAAAAAGGTGGGATACAGCACCATTCTATCTTAGTTTATTCACTGTATGAGGGTTTCAAGACAGAAGTTTGTACATCTTGAAGTTAACAGTTTTGTACAAAAAAATCAGGTTAGATGGATTGATAATCAATGAAAAATGTTTTCCTGGTCAAAATTAGTTCTGTAAAACAGTGCATTGGAAAAATATTTCAACTGCACACACACTTTAGAGCAAAAAATGAAAATTTTTGAAAAAAATCATTGAATGCTCATAATTGTAACAAATCATGTATTATATCAAGGATGCACCCAGATTTTACATAATTCATCTCATTTCTTCAATCATTCTGCTAGGGCAGCATTACTTTTCACTACCACTGTATTCAGGACAAAAGAATTACATATAATCCAGGTCAGTCTTTATCCACAGGCTTGGGAAGCATTCATTTAGTTTAGAAGTGAGGACCCAATTTCCCATCACACATTCGAAATATCACTTCATTGATATGAATGAAATTAAGATACAATATGGCTCCTCTGAAACCTTACAGTCCATCAAAGAATTAAACAGCAGTGAGTGGAGGGCAGTGCAGCCTGGAGAGTTAATTTTGAGGGGAAGCACGTCATCCCAAAAGGGAAGTCCCAAGATGAAATATTTTCATTCATGCTCCCATGGGAAGGCAGTCCATCTCAATAGACTCATTTTGATCAAAAATGTGTGTCTGTGCAGGGGCTGCAAACTTTCAGACATCCTCTACTCACCCCATATGTGATACTAATCCTATATGAAATGAATGAGGTATCAAGAAAGATTTGCTCACTGAAGAAACCTAGACTGGATTATCTATCAGGGAGTCTATTAAGTATTATGTGGGGATATGTAGCATACTACACATTTGCACAAGACTAGTAAACATTGAGTAAAAAAAGGCTATAACAGTCAAGGATAAAGTTATAATGATGACCAGCAACATCAAATGAGTTGGCTTCCCTAAGGAAATTACTGATTCCATATTAGGAAATTTTATTGGGGATTGCAAATAAAGAGAATTAGGAAAAATTTCCAATTATTGTGGTTGCATAAAATGGCATTGTACACAAGTCATTACACAAGGGTACAAAGATGTACATACTCCGAAGCAGGTGAAATACACAATGAAAAAAGTCATTTAACTTGACCAGGATTCGAACCCAGATCTCCCAGTTGCCATTCAGGTGTGTTAGCCAGTTACACCACCAAGCCATCTAGGTTGAATGAACCCCTACTGAAATTCACCTTGAATTAAGATGACTTGGTGGTGCCACTGGTTAACACACCTGACTGGCAATTGGGAAATCTGGGTTCAAATCTCAGTCAAGTCCAGTGATTCTTTCATTTCGAATTTCACCCTCTTAGGAGTATAGAACGAGGAACATTTATTTAAGATCTGTATCAGAGACAAACATTTGCCCCACAAAAGAGGGTAACTCAATAATGGAAGTGAGTCATTAGTTTAACTTTATCATGACTCCTGGTAACATACTAAAGCATTTCATTCACCTTAACAGTTACATCTCTGTAAAATTTCTACAATGATATATGTTATCTACCATCTCAAATTCCACATAAAAGTACCCTATTGGAAGTTTTCTGCCAATTCAATTGAATTTTCCAATTGAATATAAGGAATTCTATAAAAATTTTCAATTGAATTTCCAAAAAATACATTTGAGGAATTCAATAGAATTTTTCAATTGAATATTATAGAAATTCAATTGAGGTTCAAAAATTCAATAGAATTTCGGAAATCCAATGGGATATGAGAAATTCAATAAAATTAACTGGGTGAGTGGGTTCCTACTCCTATATGACGAAATATTTATGAGTACATTTATATGGTATATTTACCACAAACCTGGCATGCTATGCTAACTATGGGTCGCGGGTTCGAATCCCGCCTGGGGAGGATTTTTCACTTCCCAGGACATGGTTGTTTGTGCTTGTCCGTTGTTAATTGTTAAAATGCCCCCATGTAAAGGCCAATATGTGCTGTTTTCGGTGGTAATGAAATAAATAAATAAGTACCTACCTGAAAACAGCGCCAATAAGTACCTAGTTTGTATTCTATGCCTACCAGTTGGCATACTATAGCCTGTGAAATCAGTCTGATGCATATGGTACAATCATGTTCAATTCATTCAATACGATGGGTGATCAGCTGAATGCTCTGGAGGGCATTTATCCTAAAATAAGCAGCTGAAAACAGGAACACATTAGCACTACTACTACCAGCTCAAAGCAGTGTCTATGCAATAATTCTACCACCAGCAGTAGTTGATTCTATTAGCAAATGATGTAGATCCACAACACACGTAGCACAATCGCCAATTTTCCTCCTTAAATGTACAATTAAAAGATATCATTAAGGCCTAAATTACAAATGATGATAGCGTTGAACTTGCGTTTTATATTATGCAAATCATAATTTTAAAAGGAGTTTAAGAAAATAGTTCAAGTTTAATATAAAAACCTCCCTTGTTATTACAGTAGAAGCCCTATTTAGCGAGAGCTCTTGGGATCTGAAAAATCACTCGCTAAATGGAACTCTCATTAATACCAAAGATGATTAATAAGCATTCCACAGCCAATTCCTAAAACTGTAATTCTAATTTAGCCATTATTGTGGGAATTTTTGGTGAGTGGCGAAAAAATTCTATTAAGATAGATATTAAAAATCATATTTTCGAACACTTCAATTACTTATGATCTTATTCACTTTATTTATTTATAAATTTTTATTTTTATAAATATTTATACCTACATAAATTCATACACTGGAATATTAAAAGTCGAATTTTGACACTTAAGGACACGTGTACTGCACTGCGAATTGCTGTCTTGTTATTTCCTCGATGTTTTGGGTGCACCAAATATGTCGTGGCTGGAAGTAATAGCAATGCAACAGACTATAAATGGCAAACACTTCAGAAACAAGAAAAAATTTCATGCCTCCTACCTCTCTAAATAGTGTATTAAAATGGAAATATGTCTCGGAGAAGATTGAAATTTGCAAAAATGCTAGACAACTTAATGACCAAAATATAACCTACGGGGATTTTGATCCACGCAAGCACTGGGCTGCTATCTTCTCCAGTTAAACAGTGGAAATAAAGGACAGGACTTCAACGTCTGTAAGATCGCCTCAGAAAACAGCTGACTTCAGCTTTTCAGAATCATAGAGCCCAATATCACCAGCATTTACAATTAACCCTTTACATACTATCGTTTGTGTTATTATTACAATAGTTATGCGTGGAATACTCTCTTGAATATATGGAAACATAATTGTTGAACACAACGCAGACTTTCATGGACCAACTGCATTTAGGAAAGATGTGAAACTTATTACCGCCAGCGAATACGGTATCGGCTCCCGCAAAGCACTTATTTTTTAAGCAATAGTTCACGTTGCAGCCACTAGGTGGCTGGGCACATCAACATTTTTATGATTCGCTATTTTTTAGGTACAGTGGAAGCTCTATATAGCGAGAGCTCTCGGGATCTGAAAATCACTCACTAAATAGAACTCTCGTTCATACCGAAGATGATTTAATTATCACTCCACAGTCAATTCCTACAACTGTAACACTAATTTAGCCGTTATTGTGGAAAGTTTTGATGAGTGGTGAAAACATTCTATTGAGATACCTATTAAAAATCATATTTTCGAACACTTCAATTACTTATGATAGTATTCACTTTCGATGACATCAAATTCTATGTTAGATGTCATACACTGGAATATCAAACGTCGAATTTTGATACTTCAAGACACAGGTACTGTACTGAGCATTGCAGTATTGATATTGCCGCAATGTTTTGGGTGCGCCAAATATGTCACGGCTGCAAGTATTAGCAATGCAATAGACTAAAAACGGCAAACACTTCGAAAACGAGAAAAAATTTCATACCTCCTACCTCTCTAAAAAGTGTGTGAAAACGGATATATGGTTCCGAGAGAGTTCTATAAATAAAAATTGGCAAAAATGATAGATAAATTAATAACCAAGATATGACCTACAGGGATTTCATTCCACGCAAGCACTGGGATGCTATCTTCTCTAGTTAAAAGGTGGAAATAAAGAAGAGGACTCCCAACGTCTGTAAGATCGCCTCAGAAAACAGCTGACTTCGGCTTTTCAAAATCATAGGGCCCAATATCACCAGCATTTATGATTTGCCCTTAACAGACTACTGCCGTTTGTGTTATTATTACAATAATTATGCGTGGAATACTCTCTTGAATTTATGGAAACATAATTCTTACAAGCAAGTCCACATATGACAGTTGTAAGCATGGAGCGGGAACACAACGCAGACTTTCAAGGATCGACTGCATTTAGATAAGACGTGATACTTTTTACTACTAACGAATACAGTATCGGCTCCCGCGAAACACGTATTTTTCTAGAGATAGTGCACGGTGAGGCCGCTAGGTGGCAGGGCACATAAACATTTTTATGATTCATTATTTTTTATATTCCATGGCACATATACGTGATTTGCATTAGGTATTTGTTTCTGCTGTGAGTGTTGAGCGTGAGACAAAGTTCCGAAGGTTGTAAGTTTCTAAATGAATTCCATCACGATACACATAATAATTTCTGCCGTACTTACATCTGGCGGCAGTAGCGGGAACTTGTTGATAATGAATACCATGAATACTGACTACACTACCTGCTGCAAGTTAGACGTATGATTTATAGTACGTACCTTTCGTGCACATCGAAATGAATAATCCTTGACCTTTATTCAATATTAATACTCTTAGAAACAATGACAAGAGACAAAACAATACGTAGACAACTAAAAATATAGGGACTCGGATTTCATAACAATTAAGGTATTGAACTTCGGAATATTTAAACTTGTCAATACCGAGCCTCTCACTTAGATACTCCGCTTTTGCCTTCATCGATGGGCCATTTATCGCAATTCAGGCTGCTCTTTGCTGGCAAAAGCACAAGAAAAGGGCAGATTCTATCTGCGTACATTCTCCTGGCCGCTTGGACGTCCTTCTTGAAGCACTGCCGTGCCAAATTTTTCCTTATTCTTCAGAATTGTGAATAAGGTCGAGGAAGATATGGCAAATTGCCTCTCAATCTTGCTTTTGTACCCATCAACACTTTTGAATTCATTAATAGGTAATTCGTATTTTAGTCTTCAGATCCAATGAATTTCATTTCCCAGCCACGATGCTGTATCAGTTGGATTGAACTTAATAAAAACGTGGGAGGATGACAAAAGAACAACGAAATGGACTTACGAGAAATTTATTTGTGAGAAAATGGGCATGCCGTGAATGTCCTAAATGAGCATTTGAACGTCAAATTGTTCAGAAAAAATACTGCTAGCCATATAATTCCAATGACAGAGCACAAGTTTGTACACGTTCGCCGAGATTGAAGCAGACATTTACCACTCGTAATAGTAAACGACCCCAGTGGAGGCTGGTTGTTGTCCTCGCTAATTCCAATTTGTTTTACATGTAAATCATAGGGTTATAAATCGTTCTTTGGCCATCCCTCGCAAATTCGAGCTTCTCCTTATATGCTTACTCATTATATGGAGCTTCTACTGTATTCCATGGTACATATATGTGATTTGCTGTGAGTTTCGAGCACAAGGAAGAAAGTTCTGAAGGTTGTAAGTTCCGAAATGAACTCCATCACGATACACATTATATCTTGTGCGGTACTTACATCTAGCGGGAACTTGTTGATATTAAATACCATGAATACTGACTACACTCCCTGCTGCGAGATAGACTTTCGTACATATCAAAATGAATCATCCTTGACCTGGGGCCTGTTTCTCAAAGCTACAAGTCTACAAGTTACAAGTCTATTCACTCGTAACTTGTGAAATTCTGTTTCTCAAACGTACAAGTCTACTAATTACAAGTTACAAGTCCATTTCACAAATTACAAGTGTTTACTCACAAGTGTTTTCATGGTTACGACACATTCTGTTTCTCAAACAGACTTGTAAATTACAAGTCCTTGTGACTTGTAAGGAAATTTCTACTAGTCTTCCGAGGTAAGTAAATCGGAATATATCAATCGGAATAACTGAAAATAAATGAAAAGCAGTTTGCGACGCAACAGTTCTGAGAGTGAATATGAATTATGTGAGTGAATTACATCAATGAAGCAAAAGAAATATGACAAAAAATGGCTTACTTTTTTAAATAGGTTAGCTACCTGAAAAATACAAAGCATAACTGAATTCAACTTATATGAACTCTTTTCTTCATTGTTCCTGTGATTTCACATACTTAAGACGCATGTCAAATCTATAAGATTTTTGAAAGGTTTTCCTCTAATTTTATAGGATAGCTTGGGTAAACATTGTTATATTTGATATTATAATATTTACAATTTGTACCAGCATATGTTAAGGGATAAAGCACTGGAAATATCCATAAAAAAGGAACCTCAGGTGGCACCTTTTTGCATACCAGACTGTTACTGTACATTGGCCTTTATGAGAGGATAACAGATTGCTCACTTTTGATTGAGTTTGAATATGTTGAGGGGCATTTTGACAGACAAACTGATTTGAAAGGCAAGGACCCCTATTATGGGAGTGTATAATTTGGAACCTCATTCACACTACTTACCAGTCTTTCCAAGCACATTATATTTTTATCCTCATCTGTGCAAGAAAACAAGAGATGTTGCTGCAATGGTGGGGCTTGGTCTTCACATTTTCATGCACTAAATGACACAGTAGGTTCTCTGTGCATGGCAAAGTAAATCAGACAAGAATAAGGACAAAAATAAATTGATCAATGTACTAACAAAATGCTTTAAAAATTAGGAAAATTCAAATTTTAAAGTTTTTTAATTCTAAAAAGATCAGGTTTTGCTTAAATAAGATTCTTTTTCCTTAATATGGTCGAAAATGTCACTACAGAAAAACTGAATTTATAAGTTCTTAAGCAATAAAAAAGTCCATTTTTGAGGCCTGGGATTTAAAATAAGTATGCTCATTGATAAACATGTCAAAAACTTTTATTCAATGTCATTTTTGAACAATATTAACTTAGAACCACCATTTACGACAACCATAACAGAGACCCTATAGTGTCATCCATAAAATATTTACTTCATATTTGCTCTTAAAAATTTTATATGAATAATATTTTTAAGCATCCATTGGTGCAAACAAACTACATTATGCAATTTTAGCACTGTGAACAGTGATTATTTTGATGTCATAAACAGTGGCACATTCAAGTCAAAACATTACTAGTAAAGCTGGAAATATTTTTTAATTTTAACAATAAACAAATGCTTACAAATGATAAATCCTGCTTTCAAGTGCATAATTTTCAATTAAAACAGTTACTTCCATGCTATTTGAATGAAAAATGTATATTTACATTCAAAAATGTCATGGAATTTTTGAAAATGGTAATGAGTATGTACATAGAGATTTAAGACTTAAACAACATATAATAATAATATAACCCTGATAATTATTCCAAAACACAACATTTAATGATAAACTTAAATAACTAATAACAAAGGGCACATGGTTCATCCAATCATTATAAATATATCTGGATAGAAAAAATATGCAAGTATTAATACCCTTTTCTCAGAGTACAACTTATTTAATATAAAATTTTGGGGATAATTCTTGATGCATACAATACAGAAACATAGGCACCAATGAAATCCAAACTGCATGAATTTTTCATGGAAATGTACTTTCATAATCACAGTAATTTTACAGTTGGTGAGCAAACAAAATTATGTCCAGTCCAAAGATAAATCCTCGTGCACTTCCTTTGCTGCCTATTGCTGACAGTGACATCATCATCAATGCTATCAGACAGTACCATCACTTTTTTAAAATCTGTTTCATATCACGATTCTGTCTAGTAATTGACAAATCAGCACGATCTGCCTTGGTCGATATGTTATCAATTAAATCATTCTGAACATCTATTTCTTCACCAAGACCCCTGGCTAGACCTTTCAGACGACTAATGGAACCACTTATTTCATCTGTAAAGCACAAAAATTTGTATAAGATATTGTTTAAGTCTATCTAAAATATTTTAAGTAAAGGAGTAAGTATCCACTGAACACTGCAGTATTTGTAAATTAGCATGGATATTCACCCATAACTATATTAAGCTAATCTTAAGTTAAGTTTTATAATGTGAGGCTACCTTAAATTAAAACCTAATGAGAACATTCATTATTGTGAAATTTGCCATTTAAAACTGTTTTTATTAAGCACATTTGATGGCCAGTTGCTAAAACAAAGAAGAGCCAATCCAGGAGTTATATTACAAACATGAATATTGAACTATAATGTACAAAGTTAATAATGAGTGATAACTCCGAATAGTATGATTATTATTAGTGGTCCACTCATTTACTTATCTCCTAAAGTAAACATTCAATTCATACTTCCAAGCACTTCAAACAGGACAGGTGAGAAAGAACAAGCAGAAGTTTGCAACTTAATGAACCCCCATGGAGAAAACCAGAATCCCCATATTCATTGAAGTTTACATAAAATGCTACAAGCCGGAGTGAAAGAGGGGCGATATAAATGGGTTTGACCCCTCCACTCCGCTTGACATATGGAGAATGTGATCACTGACGGCCCCAAAGTCCAGTTCTATGTACACTACATATAGCCCTACACTCTTTCCATGTTGATATTTTTACTGCTGCATGTCAGCACGCTATGCACAGCTAGGCATGACTTTTTCCGACCTCTAAAAATACTGCTCTTCATTAGCATACACTTTTATTGCATTACATACTCTTGATGATAGAAATAAAAATGATAAAAATAATCTCCTTCATTCAGCTAATGTTAATCTACTTCATTATCTTTCTGATGTAGTGGAGGCACTAAAAGAACTCCAGAGTTTCATTGCAACTGCTTCTCAATGGAAACAGGGTAAAGGTATCATAGGGTCCAGTCTGGGAGAAATTTTTGTGTGAGAATCGTAGAAAAGTAAGGGGTATTCAATGAATGGGAAAGGAAAGTGAAAGGACTGTGCAGTTATAAAATGTAAGAAAAAAAGGCGTGAGATTCGTAGTTTTTTAGAAAATAAAGTTTGAAGATGACGAAAATCGTGTAATTTTCGTGATATTTTGACGCCATATTCCGAGATGTTGGGAAGTCCCGCTAGAGGAATAGAGAGTAATTTCACGTCTACAATATGGTCTTTACCCCTCCCCCCCCAACAAGGTTGCGGGCCTATGGAGTTAGGTGCTAGGGTGGGACGGTACGCGGGGTGGAAATGGCGATTTTCGAACGGTAAAAAGGCATTTAGCTAAAAAAAGAAAGAGGAAAAATGCAATTTTTAGGAAACGGAAAAATGGAGGAATAGATTTTTCAGTGGTGGAAAATGGGGAAAGTGAGAAAAAGAGGTAAAGGAAGTGAAGATAAATGGGTATTCACGAAAAATATCCCCCGAGAGGGTAGATAATTGGAGGGGGGTGTAGTTTTAGTCTCTTCAAAGTTGTAGTGTATTTTTCTAAAAAAAAAATATCCCCCGAGAGGTTAGAATATTGGAGGGGGGTGTAGTTGTAGTCTCTTCAAAATTGTAGCGTATTTTTCTAAAGAAAAATTTCCCCCGAGAGGGTAGAATATTGGAGGGGGGTGTAGTTGTAGTCTCTTCAAAGTTGTAGCGTATTTTTCCAAAGAAAAATATCCCCCGAGAGGGTAGATGATTGGAGGGGGGTGTAGTTGTAGTCTCTTCAAAGTTGTAGCGTATTTTTCCAAAGAAAAATATCCCCCGAGAGGGTAGATGATTGGAGGGGGGTATATTTGTAGTGTCTTCAAAGTTGTAGCGTATTTTTCTAAAGAAAAATATCCCCCGAGAGGGTAGATGATTGGAGGGGGTTGTAGTTGTAGTCTCTTCAAAGTTGCAACGCGTCGTAAAGCGTGGCTAGTTTAACCCATTAATGCCCAATGGGTCGTTAGCGACCCACTTTGAAAAAAAATTATAACTCATAAAATACTTTCGGATTTAGTGTTAAAATATTTTTATTAGTTTGTTAAAACATTGAGCTTATATTATTCAACGATTTTACAAATTTAAGCGCATAACAGCATTTACAGTATTTTTTTAAAAACATCATTGTGATGCAACCGTGCCTCTCCTTGAACAATTAATTTTTAAATATTGTTATCCATGAAATATTTTTCCCTAATGGTCATTATTATCTAGTATAAGTTCAAAGAAAGTAAATGATAAGCTTTTTTTCATATAAGTAGAGTGGGAACGAAAATATTTGGGTTTAATCTTGCATGGGTCGCTAACGACCCATTGGGCACAACACCGAAGACCATGTTCCCCGAGCCTGGTTGTATTTCACATGCAGACGTTTCGGTTTAAATGTCCAATTCAGAACTTTCATAGAGTATTTGGACATTGTATCATATTATAGGATTGTGGCAAATGTATTTCAATATGCTTTTTACGAATCACCTACATTATGCCTGAATGACAATTGCACCCTCGCAATACATGCATCGGCGGTGAAGCCATCGAATGCATTGGGCTGTGGCGCGTCGTCCATCGACGCCACGGCCACCAAGGAAACCCGGCGGGTACCACGAACTCTTTCCCGGGCCCGCGTTTTTCGTGTGTGACCCCAGACGTGACCCATACATGCTCGCTGTATGTAAGGAACATCACGTGGAGGGCATTTCTTATGCGGGAAGCAAACCGTTCAGAAGGGTAGACGGCTGCTAGAAGCATGGAAGGCAAGGGAATGACTTACCGGAAAACCTTGTGAGTACTCAAAAGATTTATTTTAATTAATTGAAATAAATACTCTCCTTGCATTTAAAATTGAAAATAGTATATCATATACATTTTAATTCACAATTCATCTCTATGTTGAGTACCTACATTACCACAACTGCATTAGCTAATATTTCATAGTTCCATCTAAAGGTTACAAGGTATGACAGTTGCGGAAATATTAGAAGCGCTGGAGATTACTGATCCAAACGAAATCCCGCATACAGGGGCTGACATTTATATTGAGGCTCCTGTTGATGGAGCTGAATCAGAGGGTGACTCTGGTGATGAGGAATGCTGTGACCCCGATCGACTGTCTCGTCGCCAACTTCAGGCCAAGGCAGATCTTATCATTTCCCTTCCTCAGGACGACGAGGGAGATGAAGGTGATATCCCATCACTCCAGATACCCACCCCAAGTGCAAGTGCAACAAATACTGCAAGTATATCAAAACATTCGTCGGGACAGTGTAAGGCTAGAAGAAAAGGCCACCGTACTGCACGTGGCAGAGTTGAAATGGTTCACACGAACTGGGAACACGGAGATACATCCCCAGTCTCTGATGTTTCCGTAAAGATGAATCATAAAACTCTGCCCAATTTACGGATGATTCATATCCAATTCATTTTTGGGAAGCATTTATTAGCGAGGAACTAATAACTGAGATCGTGAAATTAACCATTGAAAACGCTGTTTCAAAGAATTTTCCGAATTTTCAACTAACTGTTGAGGAGATGTACTGTTTCATTGGTGTATTATATTTGACTGGTTATGTCCCGCTTCCCCGCCGACGCATGTATTGGGAGAGTGCAGATGATGTACGGAATTCATTAGTTGTAAATTCAATTAGGAGAAACCGATTCGAGGAGATTTTAAGATTTCTACATGCATGCAAAAATGATGTTATAACTCCAGGCGACAGAATGGCTAAAGTGAGACCTTTCCTAAATAAGTTGAATGAATCATTCATTGCAAACGCTCCAGATGAGAGGCATGTATCAGTTGACGAGTCCATGATTCCTTATTTCGGAAGGCATGGGTGCAAACAATACATTAGGGGAAAACCAATACGTTTTGGTTTTAAAGCTTGGGTAGCCGCCGAACGTCAGGGATACTGTCTTGACGTAGATTTATACCAGGGAAAACAGGCTGGGGACATCCGACCACCTAATGTAGGGCTTGGTGAGTCCGTTGTCCTAAAGAAAGCAGATGTTCTCAAGGAAAATTTTCGTGAGGTGAATTTCTTTTTCTATTTTGACAACTTTTTTACCAGTGCAAAGCTTTTGTCAGCATTAGCATATCGTGGCATATTGGGAACAGGTACTGTCCGATCAAATAGAATGGATTGCTGCCCCTTGCCTAGTAAGAAAGATATGGAAAAATGTGAGAGAGGAAAATTTGAGGCACGAATTAACAAAGTGGAAAATATAGTTGCAGTTGCATGGAAGGATAATAATCTCGTGAATGTTACGTCTAATGCTCACGGTATTCACCCAATCCATCAAGTCTCTAGATATTCACTGTCAAAAAAAGGTAAAGTTAGTGTACCAAGACCACATTTAATTGATCAGTACAACCAAAACATGGGGGGTGTGGACCTCCTAGATAGGTTTATAGCTGAGTATAGAATTGCAATAAGAGGGAAGAAATGGTATATCCCTATTTTATTTTGGTTGTTGGACGTGGCCATGATCAATGCATGGATTCTGAGTAAAAGCCATGGCAGAGTTTTCGATGGCTTATCATTTAGGAGGCAAGTAGTCCAGATCATTCTTCACAAGTATGGTACTGAGCCTAAACTTCCTGGTCCAACAAGTTCTGTGGAGAAAGTAGGGAAGCCAGCCCGGTTACATCACGGTGGCCATTTGATTATTCCAGGGCAACCTAGGCGCCGATGTGCAGTTTGCCGCAGCAAAACTGTCAGGGCATGCCGAAGATGTGGGGTACCGCTTCATAATACATGGTTTTCTGACTATCACACGTGACCTCAAATGTTTTAACACCGATTTTTAAAGGTATTTTTCAAGTGGAAGCTGTTAATTTTATACATAATTTTCCTATTGAAAGTCCTAATTGTTTTTCACTATACCTACGCCTTTGCTGACAGTTAAATACATAAATGTGCATGATTATATGACTCATGTCAGATTAGGTATATATCTATGGATAAAAACCATGCAGTTTCATCCTTTCTTTTTTTTGCGTTATATTTTTAGGGTTACACAATTTCATGCCTTTACAAATGTGTCAGAATCCTGTTGTTTTGTATCTTCAAGAAAGTTATTTATTGAACTCTAGTAATGGATTTGTTAAACTCTTGCCAATTATTTGCTATGTCAAAAGAAGTAATAGTTCTTGCAGGAAAAATGTAACAAATTTCAATTGATATTAATTATTTGTTTAATTTAGAATGATATTGTTCTGACCAAAATGTTCGTGAATAAAATCTTTTCTCCTGATGTGAGTTATGCCTTTTGTTATAGGTCATGTATTATTATTAAAAACAATGATTTTTTTTAAAAAGTTAAAATATTTATATATGTAATTAATTCAACTATATTAATACGTAGAATTGTAAGTTAAAACCAATAGAAAAGTTAAGTAAATTGAAATGCTCGAAAAAAAACTCTCGATACTTCGTACGTACATAGTCATGGGGGTTGTGCCCAAAGGGTCGTTAACGACCCACCCTGTAATTATTTAAATAATGTTATTAGAATTTTTTCATTATTTTTCCAATAACTTAGGCTGGGTGTTAATGAGAGAAAATCACTTAAAAAGTATTTTCGAAAAGAAAAAAGATCTGGGCATTAATGGGTTAAGTTCAAGGTGGGAATACTCATGGGTGGTGGGTATAGAAAATGAAGAAACTGCTCGACCGCTGCGCTGTCTGGAGGAAATAGGAGGACAAGGGCAGTTTTTCCAATATGGCGTCGATGAAGAGATTCACATCACAGGTTTAAGTGAATACTTTACGAAATAAAAAGGTTTTATGAAGAAAATGAAAGGTTAGTATCAATGCGCAGATGTAGCGTAGCAATATAAGAGAAATAGGTGGTATAAAATGACCGGGAAGGAGATGAAATTAATTTTCTCCCCGACTGGACGCTATGATACAAATACCGGAAACAATTTCAAACGAAACAGTTCTGCAAAACACCCTGTTGTGGACAACAGCTAGATTCACACCAAACAATGAGAGATTGATTGGCACAGTTACAACATTTCTGGTAGTTCTGTATTCTATGCAATAAGAAATCACTCACTTAAATAAAGTAACAATTTGATTTGGATTAGTGAAAGATAGGCACTTCACAGTTCTAATGCTATCATGAACGATGGGCTGACATGTGTTGGCTAAAAAAACGAGCAACCACCTGCAACAGACACAAATCCAACAAATTGTAGCTTATAACCACAACGCAGTCACACGTGCAGTGCAACTGGAACAGAATAGAAGATGAAACAGTCATCTTCAGCTGTCAGTTGCTGCTGCACAGCACAGAGCACAACGTCGCGGCTGTGACACGACTACGAAACTAACCTGTTGTTTGCAATAGTTATTTGGCACAGCCGTTGTCCAACCAAAAGTTGCGGCTGCAGCAGTTTTGCTTCAATAACACTTTATTCCACCACTATTCTGATGGGACTTTTTCTTCTCCGTTCTTACCGTTGGCATCAGGTTTGTGCCCACATTAATAGTATTCCAAATCTCATACAGAATGCTGCTCCCTTGCTGCCCTCAGGTTTTCCATGGCTTAGTGGGGATCTGTTTTGACTTTAGGAATGGGTGGGCAGTGCGTCATACTGCTCATAATGATTAAGTTCTCAAAGAGATGGCTTCTTTTGTGGCATGGGAAAGTTTAAGAAGATTGTCCTAATGAAAAGTTAGTAACTGGGTCTAAGAGTATAATTCATATCTTAGTGAAGAAGAATTTCAACATCTTGTTGGAAATGAATGTGAAGTGAAAGAATATGAAGGGTAAAAGAATGTGAAGTGCACAGAGATTCTGGTAGTGAGAGTTTGAGTGAGGAGGGTGATTTTGCAGGTAAAGATCTTAGAAGACTAAAGGGACAATGGAGTATCAAATAGTGCTACTGATCTTCCTTCCTCTTGGGTTTAAGAAGATTTTGATGAAAGTAACATTCCAGAAAAAATCCTCTTACTGGCAGATGAGGTCCATCAATAGTTACGGCCAAAGTTCACGAATCATTTACAAATATTTTTAACCATGACCTCATTTTAATATTACATTATGCAGCCAATCACCTATTCATAAAATCCCACTCTCCTCTTCATTGTAATCCAGTAACTGGAAGCCAGTAGTGCTGGGGAAATTTATGTGCATTGCGAGTATATAATGCTGATGGAAATCGAGCAAAGGTCCACATACTTTTGTTTATTTTATATTTCAAAATCCACTTTTAGAAAGTGAATTTTTTCTTAAATGATACCATAGGATAGATTTGTGTGCATGTCCAAGTTTGTGCATTAAGTTGATAATATTAAAATTGGCAATCAATGTTGGTAACAAAAAGGTGCTCAAGCTTTTTTCAGCACAACAGCAAACAAAACTCCAAAAAATTAATCAATCCTATTTCCCCGATGCATCAACACTACACTTAAAAGGATAATGGAAAATATTAATATAGGAATCTTACCCAAATTACGATTTAATATCTCGCCCACATGTCCGCTGGGCCTTTCTTCCTCTCGAACTAATCCTCGGACTCTTAACCCTGTAAAGATGAGATGATTAAATAATCTTTTTTCAGATAAACCCGTGCATTGATTTTCAACCAAATCCGCTCACAAGTCAAACTTACCAGGATGGTCAGGCACATATTCATTTCTCTCACTTATAGTCAGTTCATCTAGGCGTTGAGATAGTGGAGTCGGCCTACTTGACTCCCTCGGCACATCTTGTGGTTTTGGAACTTCAATCGGCCGCCCACTGAGATAATTTTTTAAACTTCCGAACACGCTCTAAAACGACAATAATATACATGAAATAGTCATCCAATGAATCAGGTACTTGACGACAACGGCAAGGTTACAGACTCAAGGTTACCAGACTATCTGCAATGTATTCGATCACCTATATACCTTAATGCTTTGGATGTGTTTTTGACTAGTCCTCAGGGTACTATTGATATCGTCTAATCTTTGTTCAGTTTTCTCAAGCTGTTCCCTTTGTTTTATTAGTTCCTAGAACGAAAAGTTTCCTGCTTAAACCACAATCCATTTTCCAAGTTCTCTCAATGAAAAAGTCAAATGAATACCTCTGCGGTGGCCACTCCAATCTGCTCCGATTCCCTGAGAATACCAATGGACCTCTGAGATGACTGAATCGTTCTATCTTCGATCATTTTCTTCCTTTCCAGAAGCTGAAGCCGCCTGTCCTCCAAATCTCTTTCCCGCTCATATTCTGGTGACAGCATGTAACTCGAGTTGCCTTTCTTTGCACTACGAAGGAATGTTTCATCGTCCACATCATCATCTTCTTCGGGATAAAAAGGATTCTTTGGGGTACTGTTGTAGTTAAACCCTGCCATATTACGCAAACGTTGGAAATATGGAAGTGTCACAAGACAACAACACCCCTTCGGTCGAAACTGGAAAAACTGACTAATCGAGAGTATCGACGGGATGGGATCGAGGGTCAATCGAGATATCGACAGTGATCTCGAAATAAATCGAGGAGGTCGAGGATTAACAATTGAGTTATGAAATTGTCCTTCCCCCTCCAACCCCTTTTAAGTTATCAACTCCGTTTTCCTTTCCGCTCTACCTGATTGTGATTGTATTGACCACTGAACTTGAATGAGAAGTCAGCGAAGTGCTCGTCATGTTATTCAGGAAATGAAGAACAAAGTCTCATTGTATTTTTTAGACTTAATTTACCTCCTAGCCTTTTATTTTGGTTGCAGCTGTCAAGGATCCAGAGAAATACACGATTATCTTATCGCAGTTGTATCACATTGAAGGAAATTATCCGAGTCATCTAATCTACTGTGCCTAGTGATCATGTATTCTTCGTGTCGTACCAGGCTTGTTGCGTTGCGAATCAGATTCTTTAGCACCAGCTTGGAAAATGATAGGTAACTGGTCGTGAAAAGGTTGTGTTTCCCATTATGGTTGTCTTACTTTAACAGCGTAATTTCTCACTGTAGAGTATACCGACCGACTCCTGGACAAATGGAAACTATGCTGGACATAGGTTCAAGAGCTATTTTCAATGAGGATCATGACACCCTCAGGAAGAGTGTTCGTCGTTTTTTTAGGGAGGAAATGATGCCAATGCGAAAAAAGTAATTGATGTTATTGCTGTAAATATGTACCAGAAGAAGAGTGATGTATGGTTTCAATTGACCATTAAAATAAAATATTTTGTAGGTGGGAGGACGATGGAATGGTCAGTAGGTCTGCATGGTCTCGAATGGGGGAACTTGGACTTCTTGGAATTGATACTCCAGTGAGCAAGGGTGGTCCCGGTGGCTCTTTCCTTCACTCTGTCATAATAATGGAGGAACAGTGAGTTGTTGGTAGGGCTTTAAGTGTAGTGGTAGTCTCATCACTATAATTTAGCCAAATGAGTCTCCAATTAATCTAGTTGTATTTCTACTTGAGATTCAAATTCTATTACTGAACGCTGTATTTGACCACTATAGTTAAATTTAGCTGGTGTATTTGTGATTAATTTTATAGACCTAATGATACTTATCTACTTACAAGTATCGCTTTCCCTGTTCCAATTACTGCAATACTAGCCACAACGGTGATGGTAGCAGAATCATGAACCACTGATGATAGCATAAATGTAAGAAATTTACAGTGAAAAAATTCTTTTATTGTGATGCAAGATATTTTTTTCTCTCTGAATTACTCGTGTATTGTGGGTGAATAACGTTTTCCATCAAATGAAGCACCGCCATAATTGCTCTGGAGATATACGCAAGGTTGCTACAGGCCTTTGAAATTAAAAATGGGCTTGGGAACACCTGGAAAAGTCATGGGAAATGAGGAATTAGCCTGGATATTTGCTTTTTGAAGTCAAAATCTGATTGCTTTCAGTAAGTTGGGAGTACCATTTTAAGCAATGTCTGTTGCTGTGTGGACTTCAGATTTTTAGTACCTTGCCTGAATGAGACATTGGAGCTGTTATTTGTGGTATAGCAATTAATTGTATCACTAAAATAAACTTTCTGGTTCTGTTCTTTACACTCATGCCGAGAAAGATGGAATATTATTTCTCCTCAGACTTTGTAGTAGTAATTCGTGGCCTAGACTTTATAATATGCCATCAGAAAGGAAGCCGATTTTCCCCCAGAGTGATACAGGCAGCACTCTGTTCGTTGGAAAACTCAATTCCCCCATTAAACATGAGCCAGTGGGTGGTTCTTCTATCATTGCGCACAAATTGAAAATACACACCAAAGAATGGATATTTACACACCAAAAATTAAAGTTTTGGCCTGAAAAAGTCATGGAAATTCATAATTTCTGGTCTCTGGCAATCTTGAATATGGCTTTCTTTCTGATGGCTATAATTATTCCTGAGCCTTAGCAACATCGAGGGAAATTCAAACACAATAAGATGATGGACTCATCAATATTGAAGTTAGTAACAGATTACTGGCCACTTTCCTGCCTCGAGAGTTTCACGCTGGCCAGGAGAATGAAGGTGCATACATTATATAACCTTGCGTATGCATTTGAAACTTTCTATTTAACTTTCTGTTCTCATCATTCTTTCCGCCACATTCTTTCCCTGTTCTCCCTTTTTCTTCTAGGCTTTGCTCCTCCTCTGGCAAGGTACTGGGATTAATTCTGTGTCTACCTCTGTCCCTATAAACTACGATACTTAATCAGAACACCACCATGAAAAAGGGTTTCCTCTTTTAATCGTAAATACAAGTGTATGTTCAATGCATCTTTCAAGCATAGTGGTAGATTTTCTATGACTACACAAATAAATAAGCAATGAGTGAGCAAATACTAATGAATTGATAAATGCAGAAATAAAAAAGACAAAAAACAGTAAGTAAGAAAAATGTTACATTTTCCTTATGACTGTTTGCTTTTTTGAACTGTTGAACTGTTTTAATTCTAGGCGGAGTGGGATCTAGATATATCTCCTTTCAATAATTAATGTCACTAAAGTTATAATATATTCCAGCATATTTAAAACAGTTTTATTGAAGATATTTATTCAAGATGGAAGTTACTTTTTTTAAATACCGAAGTATTCATAAATTAATACATTATATTTTATTTTCCATGTTTTAAATCAATTTATTTCAAGTGCAGTATTCTTAAATTTATACCTAGGTATTATTTTATTTTCAGTATTTAAGATTACATAATTAATTTTAAAGGAATGCAAAGAGAATAAATATATCCATGGTAGATGCTCTATTGGCCAAATTATCTGTCAACTTCATAATTAAATGCAGAGGAAACATTTCCACACTCTCAAAACTGAGATACACATAGCATATATGCTTGGTTATATAACCAAGTCCTGACAAACAGTTTAACTCCAACTTTTCTATAAGTCAGTATTTATTTTCATCCCTATTACAATCAATGACTCCCTGAAGTCTTTGGCTCATTGACCCTAGTTAAATTTGAAAAATTGTAGGGCACCGACCCAAAAATATCTTTAGGTACTGTAAAATGAGGTGACTTCAGCCGTTTAAGGGTTTTTTCAATATTTCTTCATACAATTTGGTTGTATGCCCAGAAAATTTTAAGCAAACAGAATAAATTCTTAGTCATGTGAATTTTACTTTAAATATTTTTTAAAGTCACAGAATTTGTTAAAAATAATAAAGTATATGAATACACCCCTTCTTCAGCTTCAGCCAAAAATTATTATTCCTAAAAATCGTCCATAAGTTACATTTTTTTGGCTTTTTTACAATTACATTCTTCTGTGGCTTCGGGCACAAAATATTGTCGTATAGCAGCAGTTGAATTAATTTCCAGACCACTACTTACAATTTATTGTGTTTCTTTTCTTTATTTTCTTCAGAAGCTATACATAAAAAATCGAGAATTTCCTTTTTAATTCCACCGTTCACAAAAAATAAACAACCAACTCATTCTTGTTTTTCTCCATGGCTACTTCGAGACTAAAAGGTATTGAGGGTTTTCTTTATCATTTAGACCATATGTCAAGTACAATATTTTTCCTAAAAATCGTCCATGTATTACATTTTTTAAATTAATGCTGAAAGTTATTGTTGAGTACTTAATTTTTTGTTTTATAGGCACTGAGATATGTTAAAAATGGACAATGAATAACATTTCTGCTTTTTTAATTTTCAAAAGTAATAATGAAGATTGTTTCTCTATACAAACTCTGGCTTCACATCAGAGAATACAAGTCATCCTCTTCGAATGTTTCTAGGTTGTTACAGCGCAGCCTGATGCAGAATGATAAAATTGCTATATCTGCAGTTTCCGGATAGACAAAATAAGTATTTTTCACGTATTCATGTTTCCTAAATTGGAAACCTCAACCAAATCAGTGGACGTTACTTTACCCGCAAACATTCTGTCCCTTTTTTTTACAAACCAAGCTATTATGAAGTCACTAATAATTACGAATTTATTCTATCTGCTTTGT
Organism: Pyrrhosoma nymphula; assembly: GCA_963573305.1. Taxonomy (NCBI): domain Eukaryota; kingdom Metazoa; phylum Arthropoda; class Insecta; order Odonata; family Coenagrionidae; genus Pyrrhosoma; species Pyrrhosoma nymphula. Next base: position 91,260,193 of record OY754330.1, read on the forward strand.
GTTGCTCCTGACCTAAATATTAATGGTAATTAGGGATTTAACCCACCTCGGCATCTGTTGTGTTTGATGCCCCATCCCCTTCCTTCATCGGAGCCTGCTCTAAGGTCACATGCACTGATACTTTTTCCTGCTTCTACAGGTTTTTTTTCATTATTCTTTTTCTTTGGAACTTTCCTTAATGGAGCATCTAGTATATTTTGGAAAAATACATTCATTCAAGATCAATCAGAGTCTTGGCCCTCAATAGAACCTTCAAATTTGAAAGTTTGGCAAGCACTTTCCTCAGATTGAAAGGCACAATACCAGTAGCACTAAACCTGGCCTGAATGCTATCTCTATAAGGGAAGATCCAATGGCATCTAGTGCTGATTTCAGCATTCATGGAAATCCGCATTTTGGTAGTGTATCAAAATTGCATTTATTGTTGTCAAGGCATTTTTTCCAAGCTGCCTTAACACTTTCAACATGGCAGCATTTTTTTTTTTAGTTTTGCCGGTGACTGAAATTTTTTTTTGCACTTTCGGATAGTCTTCGTCTCTGCAATAATTATTTGAGCAATGAAAATAAAAAATTTATTTTGAAATTTTAAAATTGACGACAATTGTCATCCGCTGCCTCCGGATAGAGCTGAGGGGCTTGTCGTGTGTGGTTGCATACCCACAACCAAATTCGTGAATTTTTCGAAATGACGTCTTTCACTTTTTACGACCTATATTTATTTCAAATATGATAAGTTGTTTGACAAAATTCATACTTAAGATAATTTTACACCACCTAACCCTCCAATGAAAATGAATATACATAAATCTTATACATAAATATTCTTTCATCATGAGTTGACTGGGGGTTATTTTGTACTAGAAATGAAAATTATGTATTATAAAAACAGTTGCACCCATATCTTGAGTCACAAACAAACAAACAGAAATCCATATCATAATGGAAAAACACAAAAAAATTTATTTTTCGGAAGTTTATACACAATACAAAAATACACGGCCCAATTCAGACCTATACCGGGAGGACGAAGGCTAGATCTTGACCGGGAAGGTTAGAGGGAGGTGACCCTCTTCCATACCTGTACCGGAAAGGTCAGGGGTGGCCCCTCCTTCATACCCCTACCGTGGTGCTTTTGTCCCCTGACTGCAAGTGATAGGCAGGTAAAATGTGGGATGGCACAATGGACCAAAAAGACAGCACACGAATATTCAAGCTACAGAAAAGAGCTATCAGGCTAATAGCAGGAATCTCACAGCAAACCTCCTGCAAACCATATTTTTTGAAATACAGAGTCCTCACCCTACCCTGCATCCTAATCCTCGAAGCTGTAGTATTTGTCAGAAGAAATCAACATCTATTCCATCTGAATAACCAAGAACACATGCACTACACACGGCAGCACAAAGATATCCACTGTATAAGCAAAGAATTAGCCCTCACAAACAACAGTCCCTACCACACCATCACACAAATTTACAACAAGTTACCCAACCACCTCAAAGAAATAGAAAAAGAAGGTATTTTCAGTAACAAAGTAAAAACATACCTAACAAATAATCCACACTATTCAATATCAGAATACCTGAATTAATTGTCAAAATTGCTACTCAACTCTATTTTATATTAATGTAATATGTCATGATATATTGTACATAAATGTATTGTTTACGTGATAATATTAACATAGGAAAAATGCGATATCATTTTGTATTCACTATTATATATAACGCCCATGTACTTTCTGTATGTATGTACTTATATCTTACCTGTATCTGTTTTTTTTCTTACCTGTAATTACTTATATTTTACTTGACTTGCCTTAGGTCCTTATGTAGACCTACAGGGCCAATAAAGTTATTATTATTATTGAGTGCTAGGAGGGCTCCTGAAGGCCCTCGCCCACCCATACAATCATATACAATCAACATGATAATGGGTTCATATCTTAAACTTCCCTTCACCTAACTTCACTTGTCCTTCTTAAGTCTCTCGTAATTTTCCTCTTGCCTTTTGCATAGATTGAAGAAATGAGTGGATGTCATCTTGATACACGAAAGTCTGTATTTTTTGCAAAAAACGATCCACCTAGCATGGCTATCTCGTACAATTCATCCAAAAATTTCGTACATAATCAGTGCTTTTTTAGCCTTACTGTTAACATATACCAGAAAGATATAGTCTTTATCTGAAATCTACCTAAAAAAATATGTATAATCAAATATTTCTAGAAAAATATATTTTGTTCAACTTTTACTATGCTTGAGGATCATTGAAATTGTTCATCATGTGACATGTGCAATGAAATCCAAGAAAGTTAGTTATTCTGATTGGAATCATCTGGTAAGAAAGGGTTGTGAGTTTACTTGACTCATGATGAATGATTGTGGTAAAGCATTTGAAAATAGCCATTCTGATGGATTATGTAAATCAGGGATGCTACAGGCCTGGAAAATTCATGGGAAATGAGAGATTAGCCTGGAAATTTTCTTATCCTAGTCAAAATATGATTGTTTTCATTAAGTCAGGAGTACCATTTTAGGAATAGTCTATTGGGGAGTCGACATAGGTTTTTGGCAACGTTACTGAATGAGGCAGTGAAGCTCCTATGTATATTTGGTGGTTAGCAATTTATTGTGCCTCCAAAAGTAACTTTCAGGTCTTATTCTTTAAACTCATGCTGAGGTAAATGGAATATTTTTTTATCCTCCGATTTTGTTCAGGTAATTTGTGGCCCTCATCATGAAAGAGACCAATGAACAGTATGCCATCAGAAATAGAAGGCAATTTTTTCCCAGAGTGATTTGGCCCAGATACCCCAGTGACACCCAGAGCAGCACTCCGTTTGCTGGGAATTTTTATTAACCCCAATAGTAAATGCATTAATGCCTTGTGCTCCTATTCTTGTGGCTTGTTTAAAATATACTTCAAAGAATAGAATTTCCTCCTGAAAAATTAAAATTTTGCCGGGAGAACTAGAGAAGTCCTGGAATTTCATAATCTTCAGTCTGTAGCAACCCTGGTATGTATATGTATGGATGAAATAGGGTTTTCATTTGGGAAAGTGCAAGCCTGAAGCTAATGTTATTGTTCGTGTTCTAGAAAAGATGTTAATTACTCTTAGGTTCTCTTGTCTTCAGATACAAAATCAGGGTTGCTTAATATTGCTTTGAAACAGTGTTTTGATCCTTTGTAAAGCAAGCATAATATGTATATTGCTGAATAATTTTCCTGACATTCAAAAGTTTTATTTGCTTCAGTGATCAGTCTACGCCAGTGGTTCCCAAACTGGGGGGTCGCGGGCCGTTCGGAAAGGGGTAGCGAGATGAGGATTGTAATTACTTTAAAAACAATATCATTTGAATTTACACAATGTTTGTTATTTTTAGGGGGTCGTGGATAAAACGTATGGGCTAAAATGGGTCGCGGAAAGAAAAAGTTTGGGAACCGCTGGTCTACGCTAATGCTTGAATACATGTTGGGTTGTGGCCATCACACTGTGCTATTGAAAAAATGTTACCAAATAAGCAGTCTACTCAACAATATCTAATAGTCATCGCCAAAATTTCATTTAAAAAGATGGATGAATGTATTTAGATTTTACATCCATGGAAAATTATGCTATCACAAACTTCAGTTACTCTAGAAAAATAATGGAATGCAAAATTTTGCATTTCTTGTGCATGCAATGATGAGATATTAAAGGCATTTCTATGTGATTTCACTGTCATGAACTTCCATATTTAATGAACCAATATATGTATAAGTGATTTATGATGTAATTCCAATTCATCAATTACACATGCATTATCTATACAAAAATGTTCAATCACTTAAAAAATGTTGCTCCTAATGTAATGGAAATTTTTATTTAGAGAGAACTATATATGGAATGATTTCAAGCAGCATATATGGTGAAAATAAATTAGGTAGTCTGAAATCACAATTTCATTTTCTGGTTTTCTGAAGTTTTGCTTCCACAGGCATTTTGTCTTTGTAGAATAATGTGATCTATAGCTGGTAACTGAAAACTTAGCCATGGCCACCCAGGTAATGAAACCAGTCAATTTCTTCAACTTCTAATAAAATTGAACATTTTATCTTGATGACATAAAAGGCCTTTATCTTATGTCAAGTCGTGAAAGATTTCAAATTGTTTACATAAACTTTACTGCAATATTATCATGGTAAATATGCTTACCTTGATTATGATTCTGTGAATTAATTAAAATCTATTGGTTTTAAATTCAAATTGTGAGAAAATGTTCCATGATTTTTGTTTGGACCTATGGTTGAACTATTATCTTTACTTATTGTCTTAAATTTATCTTTTTAATGCACCCCTTATGTTCTTGCATATGCAATGACATTTTGTAATGTGTCTACCGGGCAAATAATTTATTATAAGTTTATCATTTCATCGCAGGTCACTTGCTGAGGCCCTCGGATCTGGATTTATTCTTCACTCAGACATAGTTCTCCCATATATAATACATTATGGATCAGAAGAACAGATAAAAACGTTGGTACCTGATATGCTTGCAGGACGGAAAATAGGTGCGATTGCGATGACTGAGCCGCATGCTGGCAGGTTGGTCTTGTTCAAAGGCTTGTAATTATTCTAGTTAATTTATGACCTTGCTAGGTCCTGGCCTCTGAAAATCAAAACTAATATTTGGATATTGTTGACTTGATCTTCAATTAAACTACACAATATTTCATTTCCTTAAGCGCCTCCTATCCCCTTGGAGACCAATCACCAAAATATTCAGTTTTATTTTTGTGCTCCAGATTTTTCCCTTGGACTACAACCTTGTCATGGTGGGAGGGGCTTGCATGCTCCGGTGACCCCTAGAGCTAAAATGGCGGGAGCAATGCGCCTGGTAGGGCCACCCATGCCAGATAGGTTGAAGGTTAGGAGATAGACGAATGGTAGTCTGCGCAGCATCTGTACCTCAGTGAGGCGGCTGCAAAAGGCATCTGACTCCAGTGAGGCGGCCTCTTTAAGCGATGGTGTCATGTAAAAAACACTATTGAGTAAGGCCACGGAATACTATCTCAATTTTAAAAAACCTTGAAATTATGGACAGTTCTCAAATGAATATGAATCCTGGCAACTACCAGACTCGGCCCAGAAGGCCGGGTGTCGTGCCCGGCAGTGGTGGGAGCAAGGCCCTTGCGGTCATCATCACACAAAATCCTTGCTCTGACGTAGAGGCAAATACAGCAGGAGAGGAAAAGAAGAGGAATGAAACAATCAGAATAGGCACGTGGAATGTTAGGACTATGCTGAGGGTGGCCAAGCTAGAGAATGTAAAGCAAGAAATGGAGAGGTTGGGTGTAGACATCATGGGTCTAGGTGAAGTAAGATGGAAAGATAGCGGGGACTACTGGAGCGATGGCTATAGAGTGATATATAGTGGAGGGAATGAAAGCCAGCGTGGGGCTGCATTTGTAATGAACAGGAAACTTGGTAGAAAAGTAGTGTATGCAGAACAGGTGAGTGATAGGATAGTAGTCTTGGAAGTAAAGGCAGATCCAACGAATTTAGTTATAATCCAGGTTTATATGGCTACCTCTAATCATAGAGAGGAGGAGGTAGATGGTGTACACGATCAGTTAGAGGAAATAATTGTTAGTATACCTGGGAGTAAGCACTTGGTAGTAATGGGGGATTGGAACGCGGTGGTGGGTGAAGAAAGAGATGGTTGGGAGGTGGGAGATTACAGGCTAGGAAGGAGAAATGATCACGGCGAGAAAGTGGTGGAGTTTTGCCGGAGAAATACACTAGTGATTAAAAATACATGGTTCAGACATCATCCTCGACGTAGGTACACTTGGAAGAAGCTGGGAGACACATATAGGTTCCAGATAGATTATATAATGGTTCGTCATAGATACAGGAACAGTGGTAAAAACTCCCATACTTATCCAGGGGCTGATGTGGACTCAGATCACAACTTATTACAGTAGGAGCTCGAAATTACGAGGTTGACAGAACCGGAAAAATAGGCACTTTGTAATATCAAATTTCATATGAACAAGTATCTTTCAAAAAAATCGCGATGAAGCTCTTTTTTTGTTTCCTTAAATTAAAATGTACTCTCGCGACATACTTGCATGATTGACGAAGTTACAATTCATGAAAGTATATTTAAATGTGTATTCATGCCCACGGGATGCACACAGTTGATCACAACTAATTTGTCGGAGTTTGATTCTTCCGAATTTCAGGATTTCCACCGTGTTGTTCCAGCTTTTCGTGGTGGAAATCCCGAAAATTGGAAGAATCAATCTCCATCCAAGCCCCGTGGAAATTTACATCATGACACTTAACTTGTTGTTCTTTACCCAATGAATGACTAGGCAATGAAGCATCTTTGCACAATATTCTTGCAGTTTGGACTAAGCCTATGAAGCTTCTTAGTGCATTTTTCTACATTATTTCCTAACTGGAGAGCTCGTAACTTTAGCGTGAGCGATGTATAATCGTCAATAATATTGATTTATGCATACACTAAGGAAGTGTGCGACTTGCGCAATCATTTACACCAGACATTGAAGACAGAGAAAATAAGATTCTCTCGCGGATGCTTTGCGATGGATGCATGTTATGTATTTTGTACAAATACTGATATGCCCGTTAATCTCGCGAAATAACTATCTTTATTCTCCCTTGGATTCATCTTATTTGTGCGTCATTATTTGCGATACGATGGAGCTTTTAGAAGAGTCCAGCTAAATAGGTATGTACCTCCTTTTACACTTCATTGGCTACGAACGATGCTATCACTAAAAATCAATAATTTTCGTTTTCCACTCTACTTATATGCGAAAGCTTCATTTGTGGCTCCATTCAGATTAGATCGCCTGCTCTTCGTTCATTTAATCTCAGGAATTATTTAAGTATTCGATATTGAACTAAAATTTGGGATATTTTTGCTTTTTGTTTTTCCTCTTCTTTTGATCAAGCAAGGAGATTTTCTTCCAAGCATTGCAGCTCCAGGTCAGGCCACGCACCAGGCCAGAATCAGCTGTATTTTCCTCCTTTCCCCGTCATTGCAGTGGTTACTCCATTCACCCTCTCACAAAAACAGCTACATGTCCCATGGTCTCAGAGTATTGTGCGTCACTTGTGAGGTTGATCTACCTGGAAGTCAAGGCCAAGGGATGCGCGCGAGGAATAAACATCAAATGAATCATCGGTGTTACACCGAACTATCACATATCTTATCTTCCTCCTCCCTAACCTCAACCGGCATCAGTGGAGAGGAAGGACATGCCTTTGGAGAGTGGGGGGCTTTTACTTAAAGGGCCAAAAGTTGGCATGGGGGGCCGGCAGAGTCAGCATAGGACATCACATCTTGACCTAGTGTTGAGGGGGTGGGACGAAGGGGCCACTCAAAGGGGCCTGATCTCCTGGAGGGCCGGAATGGGGGCTTCGGTGAGAAGGTGATGGCTCATGCCCACCCTTAGAGCAGGGAGGGGGGACACGGAGGGTCACTTGAGGGGGAAATATGACCAGAATGTGAGAGAAGGGAAGCATTTGATAGGTTCGCCTGAAGTGAGAAAGAAGCTGATGGAGGAGAGTAAGCCGAGGTTTTGGAGCAACGGAGATGGAAAGCTTGGTGAATTTTCCTGGTGGGGATTGCCGGGTGGGGGAAAAAGAATATGGGAATGTGCGGGCATTTCCATTTTGAATTTTATTAATTTCCGATCCACTCAGGCAGTCTCAGAAAAGGGAATCAGTGAATGATAATTCAAGAAGAAATACGACAGACGAATGAATGTTTATCATAAAAATACTTCATCTCTTCTGTCAAGAGAATCACTCATTAAACAAAAAACTCACACTTTTTTTTGCACTTCGCTTCACTCCATCGTCGCTCCTACCTTGGCCTCTAATTTGGATAAATGCAAACTGAACTGGGAGTCAATGTCATCAACAATTTGGGATCGATGTAATGTATCCAGAGCGAGCAAAACTTCATTCTTAGTAGGAGAAATCAGGACTTGGTCATTTTCGTCACAAGCTTGGAGATCGTGATCTATCGATTTAAATTGCTGGGGGTACAGCCAAGGAACTGCTAACTTGTGATGCCTCAACACCCCTACCCTAAGATCCCGGCCAATCTGGTGTCCTGCTTCCGCACTGGTAGGTAACAACTAACTCCCACCCCCAATGTCCTCCGGGGGTATCGTCCCTTAACCCAAAGAAGAGATGAAAGTGTTTCCAATTGGGCTACGATACTGATGAGGTTTTCTGCTCCCTCTCGGATAGCGTGACTTTGGTATCTCAGAGGATGGTTCCACTTATCCTCTTCTTGTGTATATCTCTAATAAGGATTAAGCTACAAACCCTTATCTGATTCTTTATCAATCTGCAGGAATGCAGCTGAGCTCTCTTTTAGGATATTTTTTCAATCACTGGGTGGGAGCAAAAGGGGAGAAAGGTACACCATTTTCCGATACAAATATTAATGGGTGCTTGATCGTTTTTACCCTTTGATTATGCATACGCCCAGCGCTAGTCATATACTTAAGAATTAATGTGCGTCAAAGTAATTGGTCGTATGAACCAAGCGAAATCGTATTTTCTTTGGTTTTCTTGGCTGTTGGCGATGGAAGAAGGGAAGGACAATACCTTGCTCGATGTCTACATCAAAACGCTCAATTAGGGCGGTAAATTAAACCAGATTCTTTCGTTGATAGCTATTGCCAGCCGGAATAATTATGCTGTGGAGCAAGGTTGAGTGTAATCAGTCTCAAATAATGAGAAAAAAGCTTCCTTGGGTTATATTTATGACTGAATCTACCGCTTGACCAACTTAGCACCATCTCTGATACATGCCATAGCTATTTAGAACACGATTTCTGTACCGATACGATACGATAGAAATGATTTATGCACCAGGAATACTCATCATGGATTTATGTTTGGGAAAACCGGTAGCAAAAAATGTGAGGGATCATGAGAGGAAAATGCTGGTTGTAGCAATTAGTCTCTCGCGGGCGAGTACATCCGTGCAGGACTAATTTAACCCTTTCGCGCCGAAGCCTCGTGGAGGGAAATTCTTCCACGTTACGAGTCTCTTGATAAATTTTTGCACTCCCCTGTACGAAGCTCTTTCGCGTCGACGGAAGGCAGAGGTCCGATCCCTTACTGTTTTGTGACCCAATTCAGCGGGACGCCCATCCCTTTCCTCGGCCACTGTCCCAGACCCTAGAAGGATTAAAGACACCTTCACAGCGCGATTCCACGGTCATCTGACTGAAATTGCAGTGTTTTATATAAACAAATATTTGTTGCTTGCATCGATTCCTTTATACAAAAAATAAATTCCTTGTGTTTTTCTGAGCGTGCAGAAATTTTAAATGGAGTTCTAATGTGCATATTGACGGATTTAGTATATTTTTAATATCTATCGACTGATTTGGAGATTTTATATTTCGCATCCTTCTTTTTCATCCGGGCTTTGGACCAGCATTGACAAAGTTAAAAATATCTTTTTTGCTTTTTGTATTTTATGATTTTTTTAATATTTTCAGTATTTTTTTACTTTAAAAGTGTTCTGAAATTAAAACTTTTCTGTGTGTGATAAATTTTAAAACATGGAGCCACGCACAGTCCCGCGTCGCACTCCAAGCACATGTAACAAGAGTCGCATCTTTTACCTTGAGATACAAAAGTGATATGATAGAATACGGGGACTCGAAAAGAAATGATGCATGAGGAAAAATGGAATGAGGTTATAAGTTATAACCAATAACAAACTATGAATTGAACCACAAGTTTTTCCAAATGCGTACGTTAATGCCTTTGGCGATTGCCGTTCTGTAACTCCGTTGATATTAACGCTAGAATTTCGTTTAAAATTTCCATGTGGTTTGCAAAAAAATAAGAATTCATTTCTAACTTTAGATTTCTAAAGTAAGCAACAAATAATTTTTTTAGAAAAAACACTGCAAAAAGCTGTAGTTGACCGTGTGGAGAGGATAGGGAAGGGTCGATCTGAGCGGCCGAGGTAGGGCCAGGGCTCGCGCTAAGTTGGGACTCGAGAGGCGACCACGTACCTGGGTCTATTGTTTCCGCGGCAGTCACTTTCCTCCACCCCGCGCCGCATATACGCGGCATTCGTTCGTTTGCGTCGGAAAATTGACGCCGCATATATGAGGCTTTCGTTCGTTTGCGAAGAAAATCCTCGCTGCATATGCGCGGCATTCAGCGCGAAAGGGTTAAGTTTTTTTACTCGTTGGCAACTCTGTGGACTCGTGGTAACAAAGTCGAAAGCATTTTTTGTCCGATTGGTTTCATATTTATGTGCTACAATGCCTACGATTCAAATTCGTCCTTAAGGTCTGGTTTCACTGGGACTTCCAGCGGCCATGTCCAACCGCTGCATCTGGATGACGCGGCCGGGTGGTTTCATTCGGGTGTCTACGTCCCATTTCTGCGGCTGGGCGATGTGGGAGAATGTGTATTTAGTATTATTACGAATTTTGTATAGGTTTGTGTTTCCTGAGAGTGAGTATATTTTGAGCTGAAATGAATGGTGATGATTTAGTTTTGTTGCTTTTGTTGGGAGACGAATAAGAGGACGACCAAATGTTGCAAGTATTTTTACAGAAAAGAGCTGGAAAGGACTCTGTATATATAAAAAACAGAGAGAGGAGAGCAGAAAAATCACTGAAAATTGGGACTGCCCGACTCGGCGTCCGCGTCTCGACTTCTTCAAGAGCAGTCGAGATGCAGACGTCGGGTGTCAGCAGTAAAACGCGAAGGCCCAGACGTCTCAGCGAAACTGAGCTCATTTGATATACATTTGATGAGTACGGCAGTGACTTCCGACTGCTGGACATGGACGCGGCTGCGGGACGCCCAAGCGAAACCACACCTTTAGTATTGTAGCATTGAAAAATGAGTTATCGTTCAGGTAATTCATATTCAGTGCATAATGTATTCGGCGATGATGATTAATTAGATATTTATTTAACTCTGACAAGGAGCGCCTAAAAACGTTGCTGTGATCTGTAACTATTCGTATAAACGAGTAACTTTTTCACATCGGGACCAAGACCCAAAGTTCATATGTTCAAAAATTTCATATATCGCGTAATTTCAAAAATTTCATATATCGTTATTTCATAATATCGCGTACTGTTACATACACTTAAATACCCTTTTGGTCGGGACCGAAGGTTTTGCTTCGTTAAATCATAATTTTGTAATTTTGAGTTTTGTGTTTTCGAGTTTCTACTGTAGTCATAAAATGCTGGGTAAAACTGAAAAAGATAAGAATGGGAAGGAGGGTATGAAAGTGGAATGCAGAGACATTAACTGGGGCTATGAAGAAGAAGGAGCGAGAGAAGGTTGACGAAATAATGGGCTAGGATCATGGAGTTAGATCAGAGGAAGATGAATGGGAAAGTTTGAAAAATGGAATTGTAGATGTTGCGAAAGCAACAGTAGGCGTAGTCAGTGCAACTAAAATTAAAAAACAATGGATCACGAAGGAGATGATAATGGAGATGCAGGAGAGAAGGAAATGGAAGAGCGTAAACTCAGAGCTAGGCAAGAGAAAATACCAGGAATTAAACAACAGGCTTAGAAGAGAAACAAAGAAAGAGTGGTGTGGTGGAGAGAAGAGATCGACTGGCTAGAGAAATACCAAAAAGAGGGAAGAGCAGATGCATTATATAGGAAAGTAAAGGAACTGACAGGCGGTATTAAGGGAAGGGGAATTACAACGATAACAGACAAGACTGGAAAGGTGATCGTAGAACCAAAAGAGATCCAGGAGAGGTGGAAGGAGTATGTTGAAGAGCTTTATGGTAAGAAAATATGGCCCAATATGTTAGATATAGAAAGAGAAGACAATATCGAAAGAGATGGCATCAGACCAGGTATCCTAGATAGCGAAATCAACTGAGCTCTACGAGACATGAAAAGGAATAAGGCAGTGGGAAAAGATAACTTTCCTGCAGAGTTTTTAAAGAGTATGGGGAAGAACAGAAGAGGAAAACTTTTTGCGCTTATTCGTAGGATTTATGAGGATGGAGTGTGGCCGGTAGACTTCGCGAAGACTGTACTAATTCCTATACCAAAGAAGAGCAAGGCAAAAATGTGAGAAGAATATAGGACAATAAGCCTATCCCACGCAGCCAAAGTTGTTTTGAGAATTATAAATAGAAGGCTAGAGAAGAAGGCTAATTAAGACCTGAGTGATGACCAGTTTGGGTTTAGGAGAGGGACGGGAACGTAAGATGCTATAGCGGTGATGAGGATGCTAGTGGAAAGAAATGTAGGGTATGGGGAGGATGTTTTTGCTTGCTTCGTAGATTTCGAGAAGGCGTTTGATAGGGTGGACTGGACGAAATGAATGGGAGTGTTGAAAAAATTAGGGGTCGATTGGAGGGACAGGTGTCTGATTCAGAATTTGTATATGAACCAGACGGCGCAGGTTAGGGTAGCCAATGGAGAATCGGTATGGGCCATGATAGGATGGGGAGTGAGGCAGGGGTGCCCACTATCACCTTTGGTTTTTAACATGTATTCAGAAGAAAAGGTATTGGAGGCATGGGGAGATAAGGAGGTAGGGATAGCGGTTAGAAGGGAGCTGATAAAATCAGTGAGATTTGCAGATGATCAAGCATTGGTTAGTCAGTCTGCCAAGGGGTTACAGTCAATGATGAATTCGGTAGAGGTGCAGTGTGAAAGGTATGGGATGAAGATAAACCACAAAAAAACCAAAGGGATGTGAATTTCTAGAAGTAAGAAGGCAGGACTGAATATAGGAGTGGGAGGACAGAAGATAGAGCAGGTTGAACAGTTTACATATCTGGGTAGTATTTTGGAGGAGAATGCATTTAGTGGTAGAGACATCAGATGCAGAATTGCCCTCGCTAAAGAAGCATTTTCGAAGAGAAGGGACTTGATGAGGGGGGGTCTGAGAAGAGACATAAAGATGAGGTTGGTGAAAACTTCTTCTGGAGTTTGGCCCTGTATGGGCTGGAAACTTGGTCATTGCGAAGGGAGGATGTGCGTAGACTTGAGGCGTTTGAGATGTGGGTTTGTAAAAGGATGGAGAGGGTGAGCTGGATGGCGAGGAAGACGAACAAGGAGGTATTAGATATGGTTCTAGAGGAGAGGAAGGTTGTGTCGGAGGTTAGGAGAAGGCAGAAGAGATGGATGGAGGAGGTATTGAGAGGAGTTGGGATGCTGAAGAGGCTTGTAGAGGGGAGGACACTGGGGAAGCGTGGAAGAGGATAGGTATCCTGGACGAAATAAGATGAGGTAGAAGATATGAGGAATTTAAGAGGGATTTAATGATGGGACATCCCTAGGAGGGAGAAGAGACTATGTTCAGAATTTGGGATTCAGGATGGGGACTGTCCAAGAACCTAACAATCAGCTGGTAGAACACTTAAATGAAATGAAGATTTTTTCTGATCATCTTTTGGGAAGAAACTGAGCACTCAGTAACTCGAGAATTAATGTGTGAATGTTTTGGCAACAACCCTTATTTCAAAAATTTTGAAAATACCAAATTTTAAAGTTAAACAAGGATGTTGAAAAATCAACTAAATAATTACTAGTAATCAGTCATTCTTACCTAACCTTCTTTATAAGATCATTATTCAGAGGTAGTCTGTTATTGGATCATAAAAGTGCAAATGGACATTCCTTTTTTTGACATTCCTGTGGAAATGCAGTGTTAGTTTTGTTAATAATGCCAAAAATAGGAATTTTCAAGCTTCTATGAAAGTTTAATTATTTTGTAATTAAAATAAATTTCTTGTACAGACAGGTGCAACTTTGACTAATTTAATCTAGAGAAGGGGTCATTATATCAATTCTTTGAATATTTATGTAACCCTTGTAATTTAACATTTAGTGGATTTAGTCAACCAATTTCTTGCATTTGCGGTTGAAAAATATTTCTATGTTCTTTCCCAAAAAGTGATTTGCAAGGCATCAAAACTCGAGCTACAAAAAAAGAAGATGGTGGCTATGTTCTGAATGGCAGTAAATGCTTTATCACCAATGGTGCTATGGCAGATGTGGTAATTGTGGTTGCAGTCACGAACCCAAGCGCAAAAAGCCCTGCCCATGGAATTTCCCTGCTTCTTGTAAATACTAATGCCAAAGGATTTTCCAGAGGAAAACCTATTGAAAAAATAGGACATAAAACTCAGGTATAGCAGAAACCTCTTAAGTATAAAAACAGATGAATATTGATTCTGATGAAATGCAGCCTTGGTCCAGTCTAGCTCCAATAATTTTAGTGTGTTTTTGATTCATTTTCTCTGATTTGGCTTTGGCACATTAATGATGAGCAACCCCTCACCTCTTGCCTTTAAAAACGTTTATATGTATATACATAACTCAAAACTATTCGAAAGGCCATATGACAATCAAGTTTCACTTATTTATGCCAGAAAATAGCAATATTTCAAAAACCTTAACCTTTAAAAAAATCATAGGGATAAATAAGTTTGTTTGTTTCTTTATGGAAGGAATAAGTTGGATTGTTTATTTATGGAAGGCTTTGCTTTGCGGAGTGTAAGTCGATTTTGCCTTGCTAATAGAAACAAGATGATATAAAAATGACTGAAATCAAGTTTACTCTTAAAAATATATAGCTCCTGCCTGCTTCTCACTCCATTTCAGATATTGAAGAAGTACGTATGTATATCATAATTTTTCAGTACCTAGTGTGTTTGCAAAGTCCACCAGCAGAAAATGCTACTCTGGTTTATTTAGCTCAATTGAACTAAATAAACCAGAAATTAATAGCTGGCTATCCTCTCTGAGGCAAGCCAGACAAATGTTGGACAATATGAGAATTTATCCACAGTAATATTCTATGGCTTATTTAAACTCAAGACTGACTGCACGTATGTGAATATCTGTTTTCAGCTGTTTCATTTCATTTGGTTACCAGGTGATCGTCAATTTCTACTGTCAATTCCTGGCTATTGACATATTAAATCGAAAGCACAAAAAGATGCTTGAAAGAAGTTTACGTATCAGATACCATTGTTGCTACAAACATCTAACTGTGGGATTTCATAGATCATGTTAGGAAAGATACTCCTTCAGCACAGAATGTTGTCTTCACAGCAACTCCAAGGTGCAGAATGCCAAATACAGACAGTCAGCTGATATAGCGTGGAAAGCTTAAGTTTAATTATCATCTTTCTGCCTAAAATGATATGGGTTCCTAGATTTTTCTTGCAACTGATCATGGGTGTTTGGAAGAAATGTTCAGTATTCATATGCATGAATCATTCATTTGTAGCAGTGAAACAAAAAACCACCTTTCTTCCCTCTCTGTAAGCAGTTAAAAGGTTTACAGTTAAGCGTCATTATATATTATCATCATCGCCACGATTCATAAACTCTGAGAGTGGAATTATTAGGATATTGCATGGGGTGACCTGGCTCTATCATGTAAAAGCAGTGGTGGTCAAGTCTCAATCATTGACACCCTAAGTATTAATTATTTCCTCATCAGGATGTGGCCGAGCTTTTCTTTGATGACATTCACCTTCCACCAAATGCCATCCTTGGGAAGGAAAATCATGGCTTTATGTACCTCATGAATCAACTTCCACGTGAAAGACTTCTGATTGGTATTAATGCTGTCGCTCATTGTGAATGGATGTTTGAAGAAACAAGGTCATATGTGAGCAACAGGAAAGCATTTGGGCGCACATTAGCTGACTTACAGGTGAATATAATTGGTATAAATAATTGCAAAATCTTATCTCATCCTGCATTATATGTGTATGGGTTGCTTGGTGACATATCAGAATGCAGAATCATGCTATGATACTGCCAAGTATCTGTAATTTTTGACAATATATGTATGTATATTTTCCTTAAACATAAGGTGACCAGATTTCTCACCCACTAATCCAATACAACTTTCGGGTCTCCTGGAGCACGGGCAATTTTCCGTACATTTCTTTCTAATCTAGTGAAGAATTGGAAAACTTGTCACTCTATGAGTCCTACATGGCTCACTTTTTCTAAGCCTCAATTGTTCCCACATAGCAAGGCAAGCAGGTTTCCTGCTGGAATCCACCTTGCGAAATCCAGGGTGCAAGCCAAAATCTAGCTGGATCAATCCAGTGGGAAAGCTGGAATCCAGCTGATCACTTTTCATGATTTCAACTGAATTCTAGCTGTTTGAAAGTCTGGATTCCAGCTTGATTCCAGCCCAGTCTGGATTCCAGCCGGAATCCAGGCATATAAGAAAAAAATTTAGAAAAAAAATATGACATCAGTGGGATTTGAACCTGTATCACATGATATTTTCAGTTTCACAACCCAGCACCTCACCCCTAGGCCAACAGCTCTCCTTATGGATATGTATTGGAATGAGGCTATCTCTTCCAAAAATCATAGTTAATACACACAATGACTGACGGTAATTTCGTAAAGGTGGACAAAGAGTGCTTGCTATTTTTGGAGCATACATACAAACAAAAGCCATAAGCCAGCACAAATAAAACTTGGTGCTTTTAGAGATAGGCACTTTGATATATATGCGTATGAGGCTATTTCTTCCTAAAATCAGAGTTAATGCACACAATGACTGACAGTCATTTGCACTGATAACACTAATATAATAATAACACCCCTGCACTAATAACACCTACTTCACATATTTTGCTATGCTACATATGCGTTCTTATACTAACCTTTCATTTTCTTCATTATCCCTTTTCCTTTCCAATACCATTCTCTAAAATCTGTGAAGTGCATTTCTTTCTCGACACCATGACCCTTTGATAGGTTTACCCAGTTGGAATCAAGCTTGCCAATTCCAACTGGAATCAAACCTAGTATGCAAGCTGAAATCCAGCTGGAATCAAGCTGGCTAATTCCAGCTGGAATCAAGACCCTGAATCAAGCCGAAACCCAGCTGGAATCAAGCTTGCCAATAATAGCCGGATGCATCTAGCCAAAATCCAGGCTGGAATCCAGCTTGCATGCTATGTGGGTTGCATCTTTCTTAAGAGCTTAAAATACATAAAACTAATATAGGAAGGAATACTATGTATCAAGCATTTAATAAGTCAGTAGAAGAATAAAATAAATATTAAGAGGAAAGATTATTTCATTTAAGTGTAAATGGTAAATATATTTAAAGTTTGACTTTTAAAGGAGATATTCATGTTATGGAAATGGAAAATTTGAAGACCAGTATGAATTATGATTTTTGTTTAGTCTTTTGGGTCCCTGGGACAGACACCTCAGAACTGGCTGTCCTGGCCAAACTGTATGGTCACCTTTCTTAAAGAGTGTTGTCTGTTGACAAACTTTTTGTCCTCTATAGAGTAATGATGATTCACCTGCAAAATATCTTGCTCGCATGCTTGCAATGCACATGTCTTATGTGTCTAAATTCAGAATAATCCTTTCAAAAATTGAGGTGGTTACCCTCCTGAGTACAGGATTTTAGGGAAATTGTCATATTATTAATATTTATTATTAGTCACTACACCTATCAATCAATTTTTTATTTAAAAAATTTAAATAATTTAACCTTTTTTTATTTTTATAGACTATTCAACATAAATTGGCAGAGATGAAAACAGAAATCTGCATTGCTAGAGCATTTATTGATCAGTGTATAGAGTTGTTCAATCAAGGGAAGCTTGATTCAGCAACTGCTTCAATGGCAAAGTATTGGTAGGTATTTTAATTTTTTATCTAATTATTTATTTTTTTCATTTTGGTGGTCAGTACAGATATGGATCCCCACCAACACGCTAACATTAGAAAAATGTTAGCATAACATTTTTTGGTTCGCGCGTGCCATTCTTGTTTGATTTCCTAACAACCCCAATGGTCAAATTGTAGACCCTCGTAAAGTGGTTTGAGAGATATTAAAAAATAATGTTCACTGCGAACCTCCATCAATTCATGGAGAGGGCCGGTCCCGGGCCTCGTAGCTCTCCGCCAGACTTTGGTCACCTTCGGTCTGAATCACTGACTCATCGCAGCTTGGGTTTTGCAAGTGAGCAAAATTTGCAAGATCCATTTTTTTGTTGTTGAGCTGTCAGTGCAGGAAATTGACCTGTACTTCAAAATGTATTAACTTTGAAGACACTCTAGATGAATGAATAAAAATGAAGGCATGCGTTTGACTTGAATTTAGCATGGGCAGCTTGAAGGAGATAACGGGACATGTGCCCTGTATCCACCCATGTAACCCCTTCAACTCATCCCTAGCTAATATATATCAGATTTTCAGGCTTGACTTGGTGGAATAGCATAGCGATAATTTAAAAATGATTTCACTTTGTAATATTCCACAAAATATTTTATTTTCTTCCGACCCAGGGTTTCGACTATTACACAGTCATTATCAAGGTCTTGTGGTGGTGTGTGGTGTGAATGGACCAATCTAAATCTTCCCTTAGGGGTAAACCCAGAAAGTTAATTTTGGAAGTATGCATTATGGTTTTATTATTTAATTTAATTGAGGGTGGTAATGGGGGGGTGGGTAAATGGGGGTGGACTTTTTTGGACTTTGAATAGAAGCTGCAATTTTTTTTCATGTCAAGAGATGGAGAATTAGTAGTCACTAATGGTGTATGTTATTCGTGGAAATGTTGGTATTAGTTGAAATGGAGCAAATTCGCTGATTTCCTACGGTATGAGGTATCATATTCATGAAGTATGGGTTGACTATTTAAGATGAAACCTGGTAAGCAATTCATATACATTAATGATAATGATGTCATATAAATTTTTATTTAAATATAATAATAATTTTGTCTGTTTTTCAACGAGTATCAGAAAAATACCTTAGTTGAGTTTAAGAAGCAGAGTATTAAAACAACTTTCACAATTTATTCAGTAATCCCCGAGATTCATCCATTAGTTTTGGTTTTTGTGAATTATTTCTTATTGTTTTAATATACGTTCATTTGTTATTTGTAATAGAAGTAAAAGGAGCAACATATATTATGTCAAAATATGTTTTTAATGAGTGATTTAACAAATGTACCCCTTATGAGCCAGTGTTTGTTTTCTTTCCATTTTGCCAATGGTGTAGAACATAGAGCTCTGCAAGTAGAATAATGCATTACCCAATGACATCAATTTCATTAACCTTTAACCCATTTATGCCGAAGGTTTGAAAAATGCGAATTTTGCCCTGATTTTTACATATTATAGATAAAAATACGTATGAATACAATATCCGAAAGAAAAAACAATGTATCTCTTGCCAATTATTAATTACGAGGTGTTCCAAAAATGGAACACTAGGCAAATCCACTACCATGACGTACTCAATGATAACAAGCAAATCATTTTATTCAGACATTTATTAACTCACTATTAAGACATATCCTGGTGAACACTTAACATGCTAGGATACATTGCATTTTTTACATTGAAAAGTGGTATTTTTGTGACATTGGACACAGCGAGTTTGCTTTACAATCGTATTTTTCATGCCGTCATGACGTGAGTCAAGGTTACGCTTCATAGATGGTCTCCCTTTTCTACCAGGCTCAGCAGTATTACCATATGTCTCTATATAGTGACAGGCCACACGGCGACGAAATTCAAGAAGATCTATTGGCTTCACATCGTTCATTTGATGCAATTGCCAAGCATTTTGTAAAGTCAGCTCAAAGCTGAATAACAGAGGGCTCGAGTACCATTTCTTTCCACGGATTGATGCTCGATACTCGTCAATATTTTCATCAGCTCGGTCCACTCCTCCCATATACTGATTATAGACCTTGATTAAATTTGGCTGAGTAACTTGCATCTTTTTTTTCTGCTTTTGAGAATAACGACTGACCTATTGCAAAGGATTGACACCGACACCAGATGATGCAACAGTCACAACACTGTTATCATTCCAACTACAAACAATATTGCCTTTTCCATCAAGTCGGTAATCAAATGTACCCCTATCTTTTTTCTTTAGGGTAGCATCAGATAGTAAAGGAGGTTTGTCTACGCGATCTTTTCTCGCTGTGCCTGTTGCTTGATGGCCCATTGAATGAAGTTTATCAAGGAGTGCAATGCTTGTGAAAAAGTTGTCGAACACAAAATGGTATTTACCTACCAGGATGCTGCGTTGTGAGTGCCTCAGTAAATTGCAAAACAACTGAAGCACCTACACCATATTCTTGGTATTGAGTGTTCGGGTTTTTTCCTTAATAAGGCTGAAACCAGAAAATGTAGCCTAGACGCGTTGCACCACACCAGAATGTATACCCAAACCGAATAGGCTTACCCCGAATGAACTGTTTGCACCTGGGACGACCGAAATAGGGAATCATGGCCTCATCCAAGCTGAAGTATATTTCATTTGGTACAAATTTCATACATCTGTCATTCAGTTGCTCTATGAGAGGTCGCAGCTAGGAAAACTTGTCCATGTGGTTCAAGTTAGAATTGTCAGCAACATGCAAATTTGAAAATATTGTTTCAAATCGGTCACGTCTCATTGCACCACTAACTAGAGAATTATGCGAATCTGGTCTTTGCTCCCAAAACATACGCAGTCTCGGAACAGAGACGTAACCACTCAGGAAAATTATTCCCATAAAACACCGACAGTCAGTTCAAGGTTTACGCCCTTACTTGCAGCATATAAATTGCAATATTTGACAATCATATCAATCACTTCAATATCGAGAAAGAGTTCTAAATATTCTGTATGAGTTTTCATTTTCGTGATTTTTTCTTCTGAAACTCAACCTCCTACTGGCTGGGCAGTCAGATCGGCTTTCTTCCAATTGCATACAACTTTGGTTACCTTTTTTCTTTGAGCAAGAAGAGGTTGAGGCGAAGCAGAAGCCGATATACCGTCATTTTCAGTAGTATCACCATCCGGTATCAGCAAAAGGTCAGCATGGTCAAAGTTCTCGTCAGAAGAACCATGAATTAGATGAGCAGGAGCGCGCAGCAATGAACCGGGAAGATTATTAATTGTTCAAAAATTGTCATCCCCGGAGTCCTCGTCAGACACAGGTTCTGTTGCGTTATCAGGGGGTTCAATGATGATATCACGTACTTCTACGTAATCTTCTGTCTCTAATAGATCATTTATTTCATGTACTGTCAAATATCTCGACATCCTGGTACTTTTAGCTAAAGGCGCGGTCACCCTCCACTTTCTAACGGACGGGACGCAAGACACATCCACTTCACGAGATCGCACTCAAAATCGCAACTACTGTAAAAATTGATCACAATTGATCAGTTGGTTTTCGATGTATTTATTATTTCACTGAAATGGAAACTGATTATAGCCAAGACATAGCATCGTTTCCCTCAGTCACATAACATCTAATTGCTTACTTGATTTAAAATTAAAGTGAATATTTCAGTGCGCCTGAATGCACGCATAATAGTAGTGGATTTGCCTAGTGTTCCAAAAATGGAACACTGTTAAATAAAAGCTTATAACTAAAACAAAATAGATTGTTTAAAAATTTTCTTCTTAAAACACTATAGGTTAACTATTACTGAACATGCAGGGAAAAATTTACAACATTTGGGCGTAATGGCAAATAGTTATTAATATAACATTTGAGATGGTCTCAGAAAAACTGCCTTGAAAAAAAAGACCGATATTTCTCAACACACTGGCTGCGATGGGTTGGCAAAACTGACTAATTCTTTGCACCACGTAATACAATATACCTTTATAACGAGGTACAGAAAGAAACACCGTGGCATATTGGTGTATTATGAGTCGTAGTCATTAAATTAGAAAGTCGCGTCAGGTGTTCCAAAAATGGAACACTAGGCATAAATGGGTTAAAGGACGGCTTTAAATCCCAGATGTATCACTGCATGGCCGGGCATTTAAATGGCCTAGGTTTAAAATATAAGCAGCTCTCCAGTTAATTATAAATAACAAAACTCATTATAAGCCTATTTTAAACGAAGTGTGTCTCAGTGGTCCCTAAAGGGACCGCAAGGCCATAAACGATAACATTAGGTGGTCCCTTTTGGGACCGCACGGACGCTAAAGGTTAATGATTGTGCTATTAACCCATTGGCTACCAAAGATGACGATTCGCCTTATAGACATCTTCACAGTGGATTTTGTAGCAGTTAAAGATGTTATTGATTAGCTTATTGAAAGTTTGTCTTTCATTTTTTTTCAATTTTGGTCTCACCTAGCTCTGATATTCATCCATATCAAATGGTTTTCTTTTTTTATCCTGAAACAAGAAAATCAAGAAATAGCTTTCACCTCAACTTATACTCGAGTCACAGTTTTTAGTCGATCTTTTCGGCCCAAAAATAAAACTTCGGCGTGTGCTCGAAGATATTCGGTAAACATTTTATGGAGACACAAGGGTCAAGAAAATTATTTGTTGGGTTTTCCCTTGCGAGATAAGTGATTGATGATGGCCTCATTCCTAAAAGTTGGGTTAACAATATTTATTTGGTTGCTGGATGGAGGGAAGTACTCATAAGTAGTAATAACACAATAAAGCATACAGGAATTTAAATCAGGTCTGCAAAAATGTGGTCATTAAGACGGATGGTTGCACAGAATGGTTGGTCGTTAAAGAGAGGTTTCACTGTGTATGCAATAGCCATTATTCAAGTTAAAGGTCTACAAGTTATAAATTAGGGTGAATTGTTGAAGAATCAAGGAAGTGACAACTTTTTTAATAGCCAGTGGAAAATTTTGCTTTAAGAGATGTCATATTGTAGATGCAGGTTTCTCCGGGTTACTCTCTCTTCCAGTTTAAAAATGAAATTATGAAGAATCAAAAACATTTTACCATGAGAAAATGACAGCTAATACGCTGCTGTAGTTTCAGTGAGCTCCTTAAAAAAAGTATTAACTTATCATGAACTTGTCTTTCTCTGCTGATTCTCCCCTTTTTTTTGCCTGCAGGGTTTCTGAGCTGGAAGTGAAGATTTCCTCAGAATGTGTTCAACTCCATGGAGGTTGGGGCTATGCTTGGGAGACGCCAATAGCAAGAGCCTTTGCTCAAGCTCGTGTTCAGCCATTGTATGGTGGAAGTAATGAAATCATGAAAGAGCTCATTGCTCGGGGAATTGTGGGAAAAAAGAAATCATGATATGAATTTTGTAAGCATACTCATTTTGGTCTTTTTTATGTTAATTTCCCCATTATGGGATCATATTTTGGTTAAGTACCTTCTGGATGTGTTCAATGTATTTACACAAGTATCTTAAAAGTGGTATTATCAATAGAGAGCTATTTTCACAAATCTACATCTTTTATTAGCCCATTCCTGTTTCCAGTAATGATATTTTCTCATACATGTATGTACATACCTGTAACGTAATAAATCAATTTCCGATATTTTCCTGCAGTAAAATTATGTAGTTTTCATTCAGTAAGTGAATATCACAATAAAAAATAATTGTTACCTTAAGTATGTTCGTATATTTTGGATGTGTTTTGTGTATGGAACAGCGTTTCATATCAGGCATTCTTGGAGCTTAGCTCCAGTGGACTTCTTGAGTCCTCTTCATTTGTTTTTTTTTTAAATATTGAATACAGCATAAACATCCAGATGAAACGTACTTCACTATTAATAACAGGGCCGTCCCAAAGGATTGAGGGGACGCTGAGCACAAACTGACGTCAGCTGACTACAAAATTTCCGTGCGGTTTACAAAATTTCCGCTGGTACAAGTGGAACGCAGAGAGAAGGAATTGCTGGCACTTGCAGCGGACGATACCTACTCTGGCTATAGGTATCAGCTCACTCAACTCGCTTTCTCGTTCAAACGTATTTCAGCCCCAAGCGTATTTCTCCGAAATAAAAGTTAAATATCCTGGTTATCCCAGTCTTTTGGCCATATCTGATTCATAACGTGGAATTCAAGGACTGGAAAATGGTGCAATCGGCGATTTTAGCGGGGGTGTGGTGCAGGAGATAATGCAGTTTAATTGCTTAATAATAGCTAAACGGGTAAAGTTAATGGTGTCTTATTTCATATGAATGATTGCAAAGGCTTAAGCTACAAATATTACGCAGGAAGTTGTACCTACTTTCCTTGTAATGAAGCACCAAACGCGCTGCATTCGTTTAGGAGCTTGAAAAATGTGCAGTGTTTCCGTTCTTAAAATAATAAAGCTTAATAAGATCAGTATTTAACGTAGGTGACAGTAGGACAGGAATGTACGTTCCAGCGCGTGGCCTTGAACGACTCCCACAGCCTAATTACGCCACCCACCAACCCAACCCATGCATCAATGAATACCGATCACCCAACTCAAGGCTATCAACTCGGAAATCTCAAAAAATTAATGACCGTAGAGAAAATGTCAAGGCCACGGACAAATTCAGAGAGTTTCAGCGCGTATCTTTGATCTGCTATTGCAAGTTAATTGCATCACCAATCCAACCCATTCATCAATAATTACCGATCTCCCAACCCAAGGTCATCAACTCGGATATCTCAGTAACCAATAACCGTAGAGAAAAACAAATGACGCCACGTGAAAGAAGAGACAATTCTTCATAAGATAGACACCCTACAATGTTGTCTTTATATGGACTAATATATAGTTAACAACAATTATCTCGTTAAATAATAACTTTAATGACAAAACAGCGGCGGAATTCGTAAGAAGAGGTGTTTTTACATAAACAATGTTCTCATCGCTTTTCTGATTATTCCCATAGCAAGGGAGATATATGTATTGGGTGTTCTAGCGCAGCCATGACCTACTTTTGATATCATTAAATAACTCACTTAATATTGATCGTAGGAAGGAGAGATTGGTATCAAATTAAATGTAATCAATTAGCAAAGAAAATTGCTATCTCAAAATTTTCCATTAGTTGTAAATTACCGAGCTATAAACAAAAAGTTAAATTATTATTAAATAACTCACTTAATATTGATTGTAGGAAGTGGTGATTGGTATCAAATTAAAGGTCATCACTTAGCAAAGAATGTTGGTATCTCACAAATGTTTCATATCAATGGTAAATAGTGTGAATACAATTTTAAAAGAGGAGGTTGCGCGGAGGGGAGGAGGATGCAGCTAGCAGACATACATATCATCAACTTGGCTCGTAAGAGTTTTAGCACCTGTAAGAGTTCAAGCGCGTATTGCATCACCAACCCAAGGCTATCAACTCAGATATCTCAGTAACCGATGACCGTAGAGAAAAACAAATGACGCCACGTGAAAGAGGAGACGATTCTGCATAATATAGACACCCTAAAATGATGTCTTTATATGAACCAATATATAGTTAACAACAATTATCTCGTTAAATAATAACTTTGATGACAAAAAAGTGGCCGAATTCGAAAGAGGAGGTGATTTTACATAAACAATGTCCATATCGCTTTTTCGATTTGTCCCATAGCAAGGGTGTTAAAAGCATATATGTTTAAAAATTTGAATTCCCCGCCCTGCGTCCTCCCGAATCATTATTTTCGTTTCACTGTACGAAATAACTTTGAAACGAAAAATAACAACTCGCTTAATATTGATCGTAGGAAAGAGAGATTGGTATCAAATTAAAGCTTATCATTTGAAAAAGACAATTAATTGTACATGTTTTCTGTAAGTTGTAAATTAACCGAATAATAAACAAAAATTGGTTTATTACTAAAAATATTTATTATTTTGATCGTAGGAAAAAAATATTGGTATCAAATTAAAGGTTATCATTTGAAAAAGATAATTGGTATCTTACATATTTTTCCATAAGTTGTAAATTAACTGAGTTAAAAAAGCAAACATAGTTTAATAGTTTAATAAATATACTCGCTTATTATTGAGTGTAGGAAAAAGAGAGTGATATCAAAGTAAAGGTAATTATTTAGCAAAAAAAATGATATCTTACAAATTTTCCATAAAATGTATATCAACGGAAAAATAAACAAAACAAAGTTTATTACTAACCGTAGTCGCTTAAAATTGACCGTAGGAATAAGAAATAGGTATCAAATTCAAGGTTATCATCTAGTGAAGAAAATTGGTGTCATACAAATTCTCCATAACTTGTAAATTAACCGAGTTACAAACAAAAAGTTAAATTATTATTAAATTACTCACTTAATATCGATCGAAGGAAAGAGATATTGGTATAAAATTAAAGGTGATCATTTAGCGAAGAAAACTGCTATCTCACAAATCCTCCTCCATAAGGTATATTCGTTTCAGCGCAGCAATGATCTACTTTTGATATTATTAAACAACTCGCTTAATATTGATCGTAGTAAAGAAAGATTGGTATCAATTAAAAGGTAAACCTAATTACATCACCAACCCAACCCATGCATCAATAATTACCCAACCCAAGGCTATCAACTCGGATATCTCAAAAGTTACCTCCCCTTCGATAATAACCCTACCCTTCCAGCAATGTATATAAGCCCTCGCAGACGATAGTGAGTGCGATACTCCCCCTTTATCCAACTCCTAGCTTGAATGATGAAACATCAAGTATACGTTGCAACACTCTCCAAGTGTGCATGAGTTATAAAAACATTAGTTTTGCGTCAGACTACCACTCTCCCAGGTTGACTTCCCTCTCCACAGCTTCCATTCCCTTGCAACAGTGAGATATTAAATCCTTCCTTACGTAATATACCCCTCATATCCATCCTCTCAGACAGTATAAAAGCGCGTTAAATCGAAGCATCATATAATCGCTGACAAATATTCGACACGTTGGTATGTCTACCTTACTCTCCGTGAAAGCTGAGCTCGGTGGGAAGTATCAACTCGTCGTTCGCAAATTAAAGGATAAAGTGAGCAGCATATATGAAGTGCTCCTCCCATTACCACTACTGGGTAACAACGAAGAGAATGATCTTAATCTCAGCATAGAATTCCAGGAAAAATGCTATGCAATCTTCAAACATATGGACAAAACCATAAGACTCGTGGGGAAAAGTGTAGTGTTCTCAGGATTTGATAATCTTGAAACAGACGAAGTAGAGCGTTTCAACGTCTCCACCATCAAGCAGCTGAAACTCGAGGGGGATAAGCTGGAGAAGGCCGAGAGACAAGACCCATCCATCACGTGTCACGTCTACGATATAAAGAAGAAGAACATCGTAAAGGGAAAATCCAAGTTTATTTCAAAAGGTGGCGCAGCATCAACAGATGGTGACCAATCCGATTTTGCTCCACCGGTAACATTCACTACTGGAGAAAAGTCACGAATCAACTACCGTACAGTTTACTGTGAACGAGGAGAGCATTTGGAAACGTATACTTTTATACTGAATGTTGTACCAACTGATTATGCTTTGTTCTAAATAAAAGAAAATCAAATCTTCTCATCTAGTCATCATTTCTCAATACCTTATCCTTAATATTAAGAGGAAGTGTTGATCAATAAATAAAACACAAAGCATATAGGTTTTACAAATTTATTTAATTTTTTAACATATTTTATTTTGTGTACACCAATCTGTCAGCTTATGTAAAATTCTCTCGCACGTTACAGATTATTTTGAGAATGCGACTCGATTAAACAACCTTTATATATGTCACTAATTTTTTAAGTGAAGGATAACCGTACATTTCCAAGTTACGCACACATATTCCTTTGGGAAGGAGACTGGTTAAGAACGATACCTTTTGAGCACCTTATTCTGACGCAGTTAATTTATGCAAGGTAATTAAAAAAGCCATATTTAATTTCTAATTAATTGACAGCCGTAATTAATTACTAATTAATTATCCCTATAATTTATGTTTTCTCTACGCAAAGACTTGCTCAATAATAAACCCAGCGATAATCAATTAGAATCAATGGAAAGAGGAGTTAATTCTACGTAAAAAAGGTCCTTATAAGCTTCATCCCCAGCCTGATAGAAAGGCTTCGTTTATTAAAAAAAACATATTTTTTTGTCAATATTAGCAATTTTATCCGTTATTAACAAACTCAGCGAAAAACCCCAATGGTACCACGTGAAAGCGGGGTTAATTTAGCATATAAATGATACCATAGTCCATACATCGCAAGAGTAAATTACCTACAATTAGTGGTTATATAATAACAACAATTACTCGGAAACTATGATTTATTGCGTACCCAAATTTTCGACGTATAAATTCTTAGATGCTCCTTCATCACCATGCTAAAGTTCAACTGTATCGTACTATAAACAAAGGATTTAAAAAATCAAGTACAACCATTTTTTATGAAATAGTAGCAACAAATTTGAACTTTTTTTCTGCCAATTCGTATTCTCCGGAAATGTTTTAGCATATTTTATTTTATGTACACCAATCTGTCAGCTTATGATAATTTTCTCTCGCGACATATATACATTTGATATGTTTCATCACGAATATAGACGAGGGAAGTTCAGAAAACTCTTTAACAAAAGGCATGCGTTGTGGTCATATTGACGGCTCCCAGCACAGAACTTGAAATCATTGTTTCTTGAGAAATCGCACAGCTCATTAAACATGTGAAACTGAGAAAAACTACGTAGGTATTGTGTATGAATCCCAAATTCTGCACTGAAGCTACATTAATGAACTTATTATTTCATCAATGGAAATTTAATTGTACATTACTCGGCAACAGGAAAGCGCGACTAAAAATAACTGTAGTCTTCCTCAATAGATTTGATCATGAAGAAGAAATTATATGGTGTTTTGGCATCTACTTATTTTCATACAAACAGAAGACCATGTCAAATGATACTCTGACAGCAGGAATTCATGCTTGAGAAATAAATAAACTCATAAACTTCCTCTACGCGTGCAATTCATAGTAGAATACAGAAGTTTTGTATTTAACAACGATAGAAATATAACACTTAAAGATACTCATGGTACGCTCCTCACTGACTCAAATAGATCTACCTTGATTCCTAACACCTCTTGCGTAAGCAAGAATGTGCTGTAATTTTACTATCGGCATCTTAACATATCGTATTGCAGAATTAAACAAATCGTTGAAAGTGGGGTTGAATTTTACAATTGAAACGATTAATGCTGAGAGAATCTGTTGATATAATGAGGATCTTTGTGTTGCTTTTAGTGCATGTCAAATGGTCAGCGCCACTTTTTTGTATAAAATGCTTTTGTATAAAGTACATTAAAATGTACGCTCTGATGCTAGTCTAGCAGCGAAAGATAGGGAATTCTCAGGGATAAAGCGTGAAACTCTGAAGAACGATTTGGTGCAACTCTTAACATGTTGAGACATTACCATGAGTGGAGACAAAAGAACTCAACTGGCAATAGGAAAAGGAAATTTTAGTCGTTGTAGCACATGATGACCTGCCCGTAATAGCACTTTCTATTCCTCGCGAAATCTCACTCTCAGGACGTACGCTTTTTCTAATCAGTCAAAGAGAAATCGGGATATCTTGTAGAAAGAAGCAATTTTGTGCAGCACTAAGATAAGAAAAAAACAGCTTCCACGGTAACAAGAAGAATAAAGACGGAAATGCTCCAAAGCAGATGAAGAAACAAGCAGTAAAACTCCTCGATATTCAGTAATATAAATCTTGAGTGTCACTATAGATCATTTTTGGCACTAAGTGGAAATAAAAAACATCCATAAAAATTGGTGCGTTAAATGTGTTGAATTATAATCGGAATTCCCTATACTATAAAGGATAAATAAAGATAGAAATGTAGTATTAATAGTTTAGGAGCAAAGTTTTCAGTAAAACATCATTAAACCGACCAAATAATTCAAATCTAAGGCTATTGCATTTCTAATTGCTTTAAATTTAACTAACAAACATGCATAATTTGCTGAAAGGCTGGATGCGGTATTTAAAATCTATCGATATGATGACGAGTGCTTGTAAACCTTCGTGCAGCTCCTGTGATAACTTGATAAATCCTTAGGATAAGTTTATTCCTTGCGAGTATTGCTCGCATATTTATCACCCCAAATGCACGGGCCTCAATGATTTATCATTAAAAGCCCTCCTTGACGCTCGTGACATTTTTTTTTGGAAGTGTATTTCGTGCCAGACTTGCCAGTTTCATTAGTAAACATGACGGCTGATATCGAGCTATTAAAGGAGAAATTAAAACATATTGAAAACGATCGTGATGTAGTTGATGATAAGGACACAAAAGCATTATCTTACTCTGATACTTCGAAGTCTGTCACTGGTAGTACCGAAGATAACGTGAGTGGAAAAAAAAACAGGACAACTCAGCAATTGGACGATCTAAAGCTGCTACAACTGTAATACCGAAGCCTGAAGTTACAATTCAAACGGAGTCGAAGAAGCAACCTGATCAGGAGTCAAACGAGGGTTTCACTGTGTACCATCATAAGAAAGGGAATCGGAGAAGATCTCGCATCATAGGCCAAGGGGAAACTAGTGAGAACGATCTCAGTGATCAAGTTGTTACGCATGTGAAAAATAAATTTAACATAATCTGCGACTCATGTGTAGGAGTCGAAGGAAAAGGAAGCGTCCATGCGGCTTGTAAAATTGGAGTAAAAAAATACGCTGTGCAATAAACTAAGGAACCTCGTCCTCTGACCACGCGGTGTCGAAGTCTCCAAATTCATTATAACTAAAAGTGATCATCAAAGTGAAAATAATAATGTGTCCCACAGCAACGGTGTTGAACCTAAAACGGCTGTAGTCAATAAATCGAGACAAATCCAATACTCCAATCCAATCCAATACTCGTGCTAAATCGAAAAAAATGTATCTGACAACCCTTTGTGACTCATCGACATTAACGTGGACAATCATACTAAGATGAATGTAAACAGTAGTAATAACTCCAAATGTGAAAGTTTCATATCAAGGTTACGGAAATCAAATAATAACTCTTTTACAGATTCTGCATCTGATTGTGCAATCCATACGAAACAAAATCAATACCATAAACTTTGAAGTAATAATGATTCACCTTTTTCTTTTCATGCGTAATTTGATATTCCCACAATACGATTACGAAGGTGCGAAATGGTTGCCATGGTGCCATCATTTAACGTAAGCTATTGGCGACGACGGTAACGAATTAGGGTGCAACCAGCGAACAAACACGTATCAACCCTCCGCGCAACCTCCGTGGCACACCTTCCTCACTCTCCCCATCCGCGCAATCTTCCCTGGGGAGGGAGGGAGGAGGATGCGGCGAGCCAAGCCGTGAGGGAGGTGTGCCACGGAGGTTGCGCGGAGGGTTGATACGTGTTTGTTCGATGGTTGCACCCTAATTCGTTACCGTCGTCGCCAATAGCTTACGTTAAATGATGGCACCATGGCAACCATTTCGCACCTTCGTAATCGTATTGTGGGAATATCAAATTACGCATGAAAAGAAAAAGGTGAATCATTATTACTTCAAAGTTTATGGTATTGATTTTGTTTCGTATGGATTGCACAATCAGATGCAGAATCTGTAAAAGAGTTATTATTTGATTTCCGTAACCTTGATATGAAACTTTCACATTTGGAGTTATTACTACTGTTTACATTCATCTTAGTATGATTGTCCACGTTAATGTCGATGAGTCACAAAGGGTTGTCAGATACATTTTTTTCGATTTAGCACGAGTATTGGATTGGATTGGAGTATTGGATTTGTCTCGATTTATTGACTACAGCCGTTTTAGGTTCAACACCGTTGCTGTGGGACACATTATTATTTTCACTTTGATGATCACTTTTAGTTATAATGAATTTGGAGACTTCGACACCGCGTGGTCAGAGGACGAGGTTCCTTAGTTTATTGCACAGCGTATTTTTTTACTCCAATTTTACAAGCCGCATGGACGCTTCCTTTTCCTTCGACTCCTACACATGAGTCGCAGATTATGTTAAATTTATTTTTCACATGCGTAACAACTTGATCACTGAGATCGTTCTCACTAGTTTCCCCTTGGCCTATGATGCGAGATCTTCTCCGATTCCCTTTCTTATGATGGTACACAGTGAAACCCTCGTTTGACTCCTGATCAGGTTGCTTCTTCGACTCCGTTTGAATTGTAACTTCAGGCTTCGGTATTACAGTTGTAGCAGCTTTAGATCGTCCAATTGCTGAGTTGTCCTGTTTTTTTTTCCACTCACGTTATCTTCGGTACTACCAGTGACAGACTTCGAAGTATCAGAGTAAGATAATGCTTTTGTGTCCTTATCATCAACTACATCACGATCGTTTTCAATATGTTTTAATTTCTCCTTTAATAGCTCGATATCAGCCGTCATGTTTACTAATGAAACTGGCAAGTCTGGCACGAAATACACTTCCAAAAAAAAATGTCACGAGCGTCAAGGAGGGCTTTTAATGATAAATCATTGAGGCCCGTGCATTTGGGGTGATAAATATGCGAGCAATACTCGCAAGGAATAAACTTATCCTAAGGATTTATCAAGTTATCACAGGAGCTGCACGAAGGTTTACAAGCACTCGTCATCATATCGATAGATTTTAAATACCGCATCCAGCCTTTCAGCAAATTATGCATGTTTGTTAGTTAAATTTAAAGCAATTAGAAATGCAATAGCCTTAGATTTGAATTATTTGGTCGGTTTAATGATGTTTTACTGAAAACTTTGCTCCTAAACTATTAATACTACATTTCTATCTTTATTTATCCTTTATAGTATAGGGAATTCCGATTATAATTCAACACATTTAACGCACCAATTTTTATGGATGTTTTTTATTTCCACTTAGTGCCAAAAATGATCTATAGTGACACTCAAGATTTATATTACTGAATATCGAGGAGTTTTACTGCTTGTTTCTTCATCTGCTTTGGAGCATTTCCGTCTTTATTCTTCTTGTTACCGTGGAAGCTGTTTTTTTCTTATCTTAGTGCTGCACAAAATTGCTTCTTTCTACAAGATATCCCGATTTCTCTTTGACTGATTAGAAAAAGCGTACGTCCTGAGAGTGAGATTTCGCGAGGAATAGAAAGTGCTATTACGGGCAGGTCATCATGTGCTACAACGACTAAAATTTCCTTTTCCTATTGCCAGTTGAGTTCTTTTGTCTCCACTCATGGTAATGTCTCAACATGTTAAGAGTTGCACCAAATCGTTCTTCAGAGTTTCACGCTTTATCCCTGAGAATTCCCTATCTTTCGCTGCTAGACTAGCATCAGAGCGTACATTTTAATGTACTTTATACAAAAGCATTTTATACAAAAAAGTGGCGCTGACCATTTGACATGCACTAAAAGCAACACAAAGATCCTCATTATATCAACAGATTCTCTCAGCATTAATCGTTTCAATTGTAAAATTCAACCCCACTTTCAACGATTTGTTTAATTCTGCAATACGATATGTTAAGATGCCGATAGTAAAATTACAGCACATTCTTGCTTACGCAAGAGGTGTTAGGAATCAAGGTAGATCTATTTGAGTCAGTGAGGAGCGTACCATGAGTATCTTTAAGTGTTATATTTCTATCGTTGTTAAATACAAAACTTCTGTATTCTACTATGAATTGCACGCGTAGAGGAAGTTTATGAGTTTATTTATTTCTCAAGCATGAATTCCTGCTGTCAGAGTATCATTTGACATGGTCTTCTGTTTGTATGAAAATAAGTAGATGCCAAAACACCATATAATTTCTTCTTCATGATCAAATCTATTGAGGAAGACTACAGTTATTTTTAGTCGCGCTTTCCTGTTGCCGAGTAATGTACAATTAAATTTCCATTGATGAAATAATAAGTTCATTAATGTAGCTTCAGTGCAGAATTTGGGATTCATACACAATACCTACGTAGTTTTTCTCAGTTTCACATGTTTAATGAGCTGTGCGATTTCTCAAGAAACAATGATTTCAAGTTCTGTGCTGGGAGCCGTCAATATGACCACAACGCATGCCTTTTGTTAAAGAGTTTTCTGAACTTCCCTCGTCTATATTCGTGATGAAACATATCAAATGTATATATGTCGCGAGAGAAAATTATCATAAGCTGACAGATTGGTGTACATAAAATAAAATATGCTAAAACATTTCCGGAGAATACGAATTGGCAGAAAAAAAGTTCAAATTTGTTGCTACTATTTCATAAAAAATGGTTGTACTTGATTTTTTAAATCCTTTGTTTATAGTACGATACAGTTGAACTTTAGCATGGTGATGAAGGAGCATCTAAGAATTTATACGTCGAAAATTTGGGTACGCAATAAATCATAGTTTCCGAGTAATTGTTGTTATTATATAACCACTAATTGTAGGTAATTTACTCTTGCGATGTATGGACTATGGTATCATTTATATGCTAAATTAACCCCGCTTTCACGTGGTACCATTGGGGTTTTTCGCTGAGTTTGTTAATAACGGATAAAATTGCTAATATTGACAAAAAAATATGTTTTTTTTAATAAACGAAGCCTTTCTATCAGGCTGGGGATGAAGCTTATAAGGACCTTTTTTACGTAGAATTAACTCCTCTTTCCATTGATTCTAATTGATTATCGCTGGGTTTATTATTGAGCAAGTCTTTGCGTAGAGAAAACATAAATTATAGGGATAATTAATTAGTAATTAATTACGGCTGTCAATTAATTAGAAATTAAATATGGCTTTTTTAATTACCTTGCATAAATTAACTGCGTCAGAATAAGGTGCTCAAAAGGTATCGTTCTTAACCAGTCTCCTTCCCAAAGGAATATGTGTGCGTAACTTGGAAATGTACGGTTATCCTTCACTTAAAAAATTAGTGACATATATAAAGGTTGTTTAATCGAGTCGCATTCTCAAAATAATCTGTAACGTGCGAGAGAATTTTACATAAGCTGACAGATTGGTGTACACAAAATAAAATATGTTAAAAAATTAAATAAATTTGTAAAACCTATATGCTTTGTGTTTTATTTATTGATCAACACTTCCTCTTAATATTAAGGATAAGGTATTGAGAAATGATGACTAGATGAGAAGATTTGATTTTCTTTTATTTAGAACAAAGCATAATCAGTTGGTACAACATTCAGTATAAAAGTATACGTTTCCAAATGCTCTCCTCGTTCACAGTAAACTGTACGGTAGTTGATTCGTGACTTTTCTCCAGTAGTGAATGTTACCGGTGGAGCAAAATCGGATTGGTCACCATCTGTTGATGCTGCGCCACCTTTTGAAATAAACTTGGATTTTCCCTTTACGATGTTCTTCTTCTTTATATCGTAGACGTGACACGTGATGGATGGGTCTTGTCTCTCGGCCTTCTCCAGCTTATCCCCCTCGAGTTTCAGCTGCTTGATGGTGGAGACGTTGAAACGCTCTACTTCGTCTGTTTCAAGATTATCAAATCCTGAGAACACTACACTTTTCCCCACGAGTCTTATGGTTTTGTCCATATGTTTGAAGATTGCATAGCATTTTTCCTGGAATTCTATGCTGAGATTAAGATCATTCTCTTCGTTGTTACCCAGTAGTGGTAATGGGAGGAGCACTTCATATATGCTGCTCACTTTATCCTTTAATTTGCGAACGACGAGTTGATACTTCCCACCGAGCTCAGCTTTCACGGAGAGTAAGGTAGACATACCAACGTGTCGAATATTTGTCAGCGATTATATGATGCTTCGATTTAACGCGCTTTTATACTGTCTGAGAGGATGGATATGAGGGGTATATTACGTAAGGAAGGATTTAATATCTCACTGTTGCAAGGGAATGGAAGCTGTGGAGAGGGAAGTCAACCTGGGAGAGTGGTAGTCTGACGCAAAACTAATGTTTTTATAACTCATGCACACTTGGAGAGTGTTGCAACGTATACTTGATGTTTCATCATTCAAGCTAGGAGTTGGATAAAGGGGGAGTATCGCACTCACTATCGTCTGCGAGGGCTTATATACATTGCTGGAAGGGTAGGGTTATTATCGAAGGGGAGGTAACTTTTGAGATATCCGAGTTGATAGCCTTGGGTTGGGTAATTATTGATGCATGGGTTGGGTTGGTGATGTAATTAGGTTTACCTTTTAATTGATACCAATCTTTCTTTACTACGATCAATATTAAGCGAGTTGTTTAATAATATCAAAAGTAGATCATTGCTGCGCTGAAACGAATATACCTTATGGAGGAGGATTTGTGAGATAGCAGTTTTCTTCGCTAAATGATCACCTTTAATTTTATACCAATATCTCTTTCCTTCGATCGATATTAAGTGAGTAATTTAATAATAATTTAACTTTTTGTTTGTAACTCGGTTAATTTACAAGTTATGGAGAATTTGTATGACACCAATTTTCTTCACTAGATGATAACCTTGAATTTGATACCTATTTCTTATTCCTACGGTCAATTTTAAGCGACTACGGTTAGTAATAAACTTTGTTTTGTTTATTTTTCCGTTGATATACATTTTATGGAAAATTTGTAAGATATCATTTTTTTTGCTAAATAATTACCTTTACTTTGATATCACTCTCTTTTTCCTACACTCAATAATAAGCGAGTATATTTATTAAACTATTAAACTATGTTTGCTTTTTTAACTCAGTTAATTTACAACTTATGGAAAAATATGTAAGATACCAATTATCTTTTTCAAATGATAACCTTTAATTTGATACCAATATTTTTTTCCTACGATCAAAATAATAAATATTTTTAGTAATAAACCAATTTTTGTTTATTATTCGGTTAATTTACAACTTACAGAAAACATGTACAATTAATTGTCTTTTTCAAATGATAAGCTTTAATTTGATACCAATCTCTCTTTCCTACGATCAATATTAAGCGAGTTGTTATTTTTCGTTTCAAAGTTATTTCGTACAGTGAAACGAAAATAATGATTCGGGAGGACGCAGGGCGGGGAATTCAAATTTTTAAACATATATGCTTTTAACACCCTTGCTATGGGACAAATCGAAAAAGCGATATGGACATTGTTTATGTAAAATCACCTCCTCTTTCGAATTCGGCCACTTTTTTGTCATCAAAGTTATTATTTAACGAGATAATTGTTGTTAACTATATATTGGTTCATATAAAGACATCATTTTAGGGTGTCTATATTATGCAGAATCGTCTCCTCTTTCACGTGGCGTCATTTGTTTTTCTCTACGGTCATCGGTTACTGAGATATCTGAGTTGATAGCCTTGGGTTGGTGATGCAATACGCGCTTGAACTCTTACAGGCGCTAAAACTCTTACGAGCCAAGTTGATGATATGTATGTCTGCTAGCTGCATCCTCCTCCCCTCCGCGCAACCTCCTCTTTTAAAATTGTATTCACACTATTTACCATTGATATGAAACATTTGTGAGATACCAACATTCTTTGCTAAGTGATGACCTTTAATTTGATACCAATCACCACTTCCTACAATCAATATTAAGTGAGTTATTTAATAATAATTTAACTTTTTGTTTATAGCTCGGTAATTTACAACTAATGGAAAATTTTGAGATAGCAATTTTCTTTGCTAATTGATTACATTTAATTTGATACCAATCTCTCCTTCCTACGATCAATATTAAGTGAGTTATTTAATGATATCAAAAGTAGGTCATGGCTGCGCTAGAACACCCAATACATATATCTCCCTTGCTATGGGAATAATCAGAAAAGCGATGAGAACATTGTTTATGTAAAAACACCTCTTCTTACGAATTCCGCCGCTGTTTTGTCATTAAAGTTATTATTTAACGAGATAATTGTTGTTAACTATATATTAGTCCATATAAAGACAACATTGTAGGGTGTCTATCTTATGAAGAATTGTCTCTTCTTTCACGTGGCGTCATTTGTTTTTCTCTACGGTTATTGGTTACTGAGATATCCGAGTTGATGACCTTGGGTTGGGAGATCGGTAATTATTGATGAATGGGTTGGATTGGTGATGCAATTAACTTGCAATAGCAGATCAAAGATACGCGCTGAAACTCTCTGAATTTGTCCGTGGCCTTGACATTTTCTCTACGGTCATTAATTTTTTGAGATTTCCGAGTTGATAGCCTTGAGTTGGGTGATCGGTATTCATTGATGCATGGGTTGGGTTGGTGGGTGGCGTAATTAGGCTGTGGGAGTCGTTCAAGGCCACGCGCTGGAACGTACATTCCTGTCCTACTGGTGACTACTATAAATCGACTCAGAAAATAACACGCTTTAATTTGATGAGGAAGTGACTGAATTATCTTTTCCGGTTTTTTAAATTTATTACGCTTAAAATTCGGGTCACAATTTTGAAACGAAAGTAAATCTTTTTTCGGAAGTTTTTTTTGCGTGGCCACTGACAGAAAGAGATAATTTCCGCGCGATGTATTCTTATTCATATAAACAGTTTTCTATTTGCGATACATTTTATTTTGATTGGCCTCGGCTGTACAAGAGCTTTCGCATTTCGGTAACTTCCGTCCTTCACGTTGAACCGGTTGGGAGTGAAATATTCCCTGGTAGCAGGAATGTTAACTACTTAGGTAGGAAAGGAATACTTGGAGATCCTAGTAGTATTATATGCCAGTAGAGAATCGAAGTTCTTCTTTCGCGACAAATTTGATTTGAGTTTTCCCTAATTATTATTGAGTAGATAACACTATTAAGTGGTGAGCACTAATGAGTAAAGAAATTATAACTCTGGACCGAGATGTGTCACCGAAGAAAGAAAATCACGCCCGGTCAAATGCCACATTGGAACCTTAAAATTGCGTTACAGGATTGATCATCATCAGCACTTCAATCCTGTGAATGGCTGACTGCAGCAGCAGGTATTTACCTGTAGTTATTCTCTCACAGACCTCTTCATTTGCCTTGTGTGTTCATTTTTCCCTTGTTCTTCGTCGTGGGATTTGGGATTTCCCAAATTCTAGTATGTTTCAAACGAATTTATTGTACCTAGAGTGAGCCCAATCCACTGTTCTTATTTTGCGCATGTTGTTTCACAGAATTATTTCTGCTTCGGCTCTTTTGTATGACACGATTGTTCCATTTATTATTCCCCATTTGACTTCCAATTTTTCCTCTTTAAGTTATTTTGTATTTCTTGAGGATTTTTCCTTACTTCGTCGTAGTAGATATACATAACTCTATGCCTTGTTGTTCAAGGAAGAGAATGGGATAACTGAAGGCCTTTAACCCGGGTCGAATATATTCTAGCTTCTGTAGAGAGGTTTATCTCTAATATAGATCCTCAAGAATTAAAACAACTTAAAGACTTTTTGCACGCCATTCAATTCCCTACAGCGCCATGGCAGTTATTCCAATTTCGAAATTATTTCTAATAGCCCCTTTTAAATAAGGAAGAAGGTAACAGCATTAATTTAATAGCCCAGGGACATTAGGTTTTACCCCAGAAATAATTAATAACAAAGCCGGACCTTTTGAGATATATTCAGGACCCCTTTGAGATGAACATATTGAAAGTCCCAAGCGCTCCTAGGTGGGATAACGAAAATATCCTGGATAAACTGGAGTTTCCCTGGAATTTGTACTGTTCGGTTTCTAGAAGAGCTAGAGAGGCGTTCTTTTTTCCCTGAACACCTGTTTTTAGTATTCTAAATTTGTAGAGGTCGCCTCTATCCGGTAGCCTCCGGAGGCTCTCGTTCTGATCCTGGTCCACTAGAAGGTCATGAAGTGCCGCATCGTGTACTAACCTCGCCTTAAACCGATATTTGCCGGACTACTAAGCTTTGAAACAGCATTACTAGAACTTGTTTCGGTGCTTGACTCAAGTATAACCTTTCTGAGCACCAATACTTGCAGCGGCACCCCGATCCTGCCCGCCTACAAGGTGCGAGAAGTGCCTGATTGTCTACAGGCGATGCTCTGATGGCTTTAAAGGGTGCTATTCGCTCGAGTATTCACTTCTTCTGGAGCAAATTGTGGTTGAGCTGTGTCCCTTCGCCTACTTTTCTCTTTTGTAGCCGACAGTTAGCCTCACTGCGTTAAAAATTACCGAAAAAGGTTAACTTCAAGCGAGAGATCTGTAAATAAAATGTCTTCAGTCCTCCCGCTACCGGCACCACCGGATGTCGAGAGCGCACGGTGGGGCAGCACTGGGTTATTGCGAGTCTGCGACGCTCCCCCTTCCCGTGGCCGCCACGTGCTGAAAAATTATTACGATTGGTTGGAATGGAAAGTTCTCCGGATAATAGTGCTGATCGGCACTGAAGTATCGATAGCGAAGTCTGCCTTCTTCTTCAGCGTGACTGTTCACCTTGAATAAAAAAGTATACTACGCTATCGAAACGTCAGTGTTGATTAACATCATCATCCAGTGGGAAACCCGATAACTCTTAATTGTTAATATTCGTCGGAAAACATAAGAGCTTTCAAAAGATTATTAGATTGGATTTGCAGCCTCTACGTCAACTACCCCTAAAGCACCTATTAGATGCATGCTCGCAGTTTGCGGCAAAATTATACAGCAGAAAATAAAGTGGCATATAACTGTCTTGATATTGAAATATGGAATCCTAATCAGACTACAAACAACAAAAGACTTA
Organism: Pyrrhosoma nymphula; assembly: GCA_963573305.1. Taxonomy (NCBI): domain Eukaryota; kingdom Metazoa; phylum Arthropoda; class Insecta; order Odonata; family Coenagrionidae; genus Pyrrhosoma; species Pyrrhosoma nymphula. The sequence continues at coordinate 91,300,571 of OY754330.1, forward strand.
AGGGTGACTGGATACTTGTACGAAAGAATATGGAAGAACCGACATACAGGGATAGAAGAAAAATCTAGGTGAAGGTATTTCAGGTCTGCCAAATACCGGTGATCAAATTAAGTAGAAACCACGTACCTTTGCCTTGCCAGTTCACAGACCATTATGCTACCCAGAGACATTGTAGAGCACTAAAAACGGGTGTTCAAGAAAAAAAGAACGTCTCTCTAGCTCTTCTAGTTACCGAACAGTACGAACTCCAGGGAAACTCCAGCATATCCAGGTTTTTCCAGGATATTTTCGCTACCCCACCTAGGAGCGCTTGGGACTTTTAATATGTTCATCTCAAAGAGGTCCTGAATAAATCTCAAAACGTCTATCTTGTTATGAATTATTTCCGGGTTTGGGTCAGATTTTGTTCATTTTTCCTGGGCTATAAGGGAAATACAGGTTGTGCATGTACCTGAAACTTCCCACAAATTGCTAGCGCATTGAAATGAAACTATTAAATATTTTTACTTTAAAAAACATCGTAAATAACGTTTTTCGATGAATACTAAACTACGACTTTCGAAGGCAGGCCAAGAGCATGTAAATAGCGCTAAATTGCTAGCAATTAAGCATGAAAATTAAAGGCCCATTGAAACTGTATCCTTTTTACTGGTTTTGTGTTAAAACAATTTTCTGCCATTCCCTGAACCTAAGTAAAGATATCCATTGTAGCCCCTAAAATAGCCCGGTTAATAAAGTAAAAAAGAACACTAACGCAAAGGGAATCATCGCACGAAGTGTCCACCATTTTTGCAGTCTGCGGCAGGACAACCTCGGAAGACGACACAATGAAGTGGCCACTCCTCTTACCGGTTATTCTTGGAACAGGTAATCAAAATTTGATTTCAAAAATTTGTAAGGCCTATTTGCGCGATGCATGTACCTATGCATTCAGATTCGTGAACTAATGATCCTTCAAGTTCCAATACGTTACTACGCCAACTCACGCAAATGTGCGAAGACATGTTATCAAAATAGCCCGTTACAATCTGAGCATATATGTTCTCCTCAATGTTCTCACATGTACCCGCACGAGTAAATGCATCGCGTGAGCAGGCCTTGATTGTTACCAACATTATTTAGTAATATATTTTAAAAGATGAATTGACTGTTAGCAAAATAAGCTCTTAGCTATTAATATTCTTTAATGTTCCGCTGAATGATAGAATTTAGTTTTTATCTCTTCACTAAAGTGTGATATAATCCATAAATGGCCTGCGAGTTTAGGAATTTTAATTGCTGGTTTTTTTTATCAAGGTAAAAGACTCTAGCTATATTCGCTAAGTACCAAAATAATTTACTAGAAGCTTGGTTTATGATTGTGAGTGGGGTTCACCGGGCACTAAGTCTATCAGCGTTTAACACTGAGTCTTCAAGAGAGGAGTTAATTTCTTTTCCTATACCATCTGAGGCTTTCAGAAAATGAGACCTTATGGGCTAAGCCGGAAGTGCCTGCGGGGCACTTTAATTTCAAGTTCTATTGGATTTGAACCTGGTTTCTTTGTCAGAAGCAGAACGTTCTCTGAGCCTCCAGGAGAAATTACTTCATCTTCCAATTCGGCAATCATTGTCTTAGTATTCTCAAGTAATTTAACTTCAAAGTAGTCAGTAATGCATTAAAAGAAAGGACAAACCACAATTAGACTTCTGAAATTTTCTTTTTGGAGGTAAATATACAGAGTTATGAAAATAACTTTTTGGCCATAAAGGTGTCTATATATAGAATGAATGAATAAGTGAATATATTCACCTGCCGGGATGGAAATTTGCTAACAATAACAATGCAAGCGTGAAAATTCAATAATTATAGCTTGTAGGTATCGGCAGTGGCGTGACAATGAAGATACAGCGACGTGCATAAGATGTTTTTTGCGATAAATAAGCCTGCGTCAATAATGGACGTTAATGGACAAAGTGATGATGAGACCGATGGTTTTCATAGTTCGCAACGAAAGACGTTGTAGCTTAGTTAGACTTGAAGACTGCTTTTGTTGGTTAATATTCTTATTAAGGAATGTCTTTTGATTGATGTGATAAATTTTATATTAGGATTAATGCAAATTGAACGATGGTTTTGTAATGCGTTTGTTATTGACCGCTTCTATTTAAACTACGTCGCTACTTAAACATCTGACAGCGCCAACGATTATCGTATTTAAATTTATGTTCTAACTGATGCGTGCAAATACCTACTTTGATTGTTCTCTAGTGGAAAATGTTTTCTTTGAAAGAGAATGCATTAATTAATTTTGAATTAACACCTCTAATTTGAGGTCATGTTAAGCAGGTTAACGTTAATCTACTAATGACAATGACTTTCTACTTTACTTTCGTTGGCGCCACGTAGATACGATGATTGCGTTGATTACGTCGTTGAGTCTGTTCTCAGTTAGGCCAGAGCTGCCTTGGTAAGTTTTTACTTTAATGAATCCTAAAAATGCTTATGTGGATTACATTGCATCTGGAAGACAAAAGTAAGATCTGTTGCACAGTTATGGTTGCATCTATTTTAGGCTATGGAATCTGTAAGTTTGACTCATTAGTTGTGATATTTGACGTCACTAAATTCCACAAGTGGCTCTCTTTTAAAGGGAATGGTATTTTTTATTAAAATTTAATGCTTACTGGTGCAATATACACTCAACACATATATTTAAAAAATAGTCTTCACTAAGCCTATGCGAATGAACATAAACGTATGTGATACTAGAATGCCACCGATTATATCCCCGCATTCAACATACTGAGTCACGGTATAAAAATATATTTTTCTCTCGCTACTTTAAAAGGTGCCTTCCGTAGACATCGACAGCATACCTACTGAATTCCGAGGAAATAGCTTAACTTATCCAGCCAGAGAGGGAGCTACTTCAAGAATACGGCGTCAATAAATATCCTGAGGACGAAGCTGCCGGCCCAAGGCCTCATGGGATCCGTCTCATGCAATGGCGGACGAAATGAGACAGTTGCGATGTGGAGACTTTCATCCTACAGTAAATAGAAATCAATGATTGCCATGCACATCCACAAACTGAAAATAAAACTTGAAATGTCAATTGATTGGATGTTGGCTTCTTTCAAACAGCTAAACATCGCCTTAGTAAACCTGGTGTTGCGTAGTACGCCTTCATATCCAGTGTCTTTATTTATTTAGAAAATAAGAGAGAAATAGAAAATTTTGTTTGTATTTTAAGACAAATTTCCGATTGAAAAACAGGAACTGAGGGGAAAACAGAAGGAATATATGCTACATTTCCATCGTAATATTTTTACTAAGTATATTTTTATCTGAATAAGTGCATACATTCCTTAAAGATACGTAGCCAACAATTGATTCTGTTCCTCAAATTGCCTGAATGTTCTTCTGCCGTCATTATGTGATACTCCTATCTTTCCAGGAATACTAAAAGGGAAAGTCTTACCAGGAAAACTCTCAGGAAAATACTCAGGAAAAATAAATCGGGGTCTGGGTAAGACGAACTTCAGAGAAGTATACATCATAGGATAGGAAGAATGGATGGCTACAAGTTAACCTACCTTAGACGTGAAGAACTGAAGATGATAGCGAGACAAATACTCAGGAAAAACAAATCGGGGTCTGGGTAAGACGAACTGCAGAGAAGTATACTTCATAGGATAGGAAGAATGGATGGCTACAAGTTAACCTACCTTAGACGTGAAGAACTTAAGATGATGACGAGACAAAAAAGGCAACACAAAACAAGTGCTACCCTAGATGAGCCACTCTCCTCCCCCAAAATTAGCTTAGCTACTGCAGCTGCGTTAGGAGTAAACGAATGTGTTGAATTCAACCAAAATCAGGTAATGAAACATAAGAATTGCTATGAGTTACAATCCGTCTGGACCGATAATTGGTCCATCGACCTTTGGCTTTCCAGGCTCTTGCTCAATACCACGCTACTGAGACTTCCTACTTTTCGTACTGATTTTTGCATGGTTTAAGTGAAGTAGATTTTTTGTCTTTACGGTCCATCAAGAATGGAAATTGAAAGGGATAAGATGGCTTAAAAACAACAATGGCCCTGTCCACAAGGATTGATCCTATTCCACCAAACCTGCCGCGATAGAAGTTCCGGTTCCCGTTCGATCACCTAAGTTAAGTATCGTTGCGCTCAGATCAATTGTAAAGTTTCCCCGTTCAAATCTTCCCGAGTTCTGTAGTCCCTATCTATGAATGGTAGGCATGAATATATAAATCCTGAGGTGTCGGAGCACATCAAATTGAAATAGTACTACTACTTATTCCATTACTTTGCCGTAATTGGCTACGTAAACGGTTTTCACTTTTGGCGAAAATGACGGTAGTGAAATATACTGAAATCGTATCAGAGCACTGGGAAGAAAACCGTGGGAATAAGTCAGCGGTGCTAATAGATGACTACTCTCTGCTTCAAAAACATAGGTATGCCACTAACATCACCTCAAATTTAGGCTGAAGTTCAGTTCATACCAGAGAGAAGTTTTAATGGCAAAGCAACTAGGTAACCAACGCAGCCCCTAAAAAACAGCCATTATACGGTGATAACACTAATGAAAGGGAGATAATTTCCGCGGAACACGGAACGTGGAACCTACTTACACAGCTCGTCACCCACTGTGATAATGCGTCACAAGGTCCGGTTTTTCCAGCAGATTGGTTAGGCGGTCACATAATTATTCCAAGATCCCTGATAGAAATTCAGCCCATGCGCAATATACAGACTGGCTTGGTTTTTTCTTCATAAGCAATGCAAATTAGAAAGTGATCAAAGTCGTAGAATTATAATCCATCAACAACAGTGCATAGTGCAGAAGCATAATGATGTATTGTCACTAACAATCTTCAATCTAGGGTTCTCCAAAACCACTTTTTTTCAAAAGAGTCAACTCATGGCCCGCAGTGCTTTCGATTTGTGATGAGGAAGACAATATGGAGGATCATTATAACAGAAAATTACACATTTTAATATGTATTATTATGCATAAAATCGTGTAAATAAAAGTGAAATTAAATGTTTCTAAAACCTACTAATGCTATTAAATAACAGAGTTCTATGTTAACATCTTAATTCATCAGTGTAGGACACTTTTTTCTTCTACCAGGGATGTTGATCTTGGCAGGAAAGGAGGACGGTGGGATAAATTTCACAGAAGCAGCGGAAAAGGACGGAGGGTGTACTGAGAAGCAACGATGTGTTAAAAAAGGGGATTAGATGGAAATAATGAAAACTATGACATGAGGAACCTTACATAATCATAAGTTCTCCTGCAAATAAACCTTTTGGAGTATTGTGAATTAAAACTTCTCAAGGAAATTCAAATATGGTGAAGATTATTGTAATAGTTATTGTATGCAAGAATTGCTATAAAATGGCTTTGTAAAATAATTTCCTTCTTATGTTTGTATGCTGCCTTAAGGTAAAAAGTCTTCTTCTTTCTCCTGTGTGGTAAAAAGAAACAGGTAAGAAGTCGTAGAAATAGTAAAATTAAAATATATCATTCACTCACTCAGTGATTCAACCCGAAGGTTGCTTTGGATAGTTGAGGGTAGAACTCACCCCGGTCTAAGCCACAGGCGTGTGAATTTCACATATTCAGGGTAGGGGGGCCAGTTCCTTTCCCTGGGCCACTTCACACTCCGAGGATTTTTTTGTTCGGGGGCGTCCAAAGGCTTCAAATATATCATTGGGTTTGTCTTAATCTTTATTACTAGCTATACTCGGGCTGTCCTCAACCAAACATGATAAAGCATAAGGAAAAACTTCTAACAACCAATTATTGAAGGAGTTCGAATTGATTTGGTGCCTAGAGAACTCCGCCCATCGGATGAGAAGCTAAAATTTGGTTCCCTTGGCGCCTTTTGTTAAGAGCAGGCTGATGTCAACGCCGGGTGTCTCTCCAACCTTCCTCCATTCCCCACGTAAGCCTTCCCTTAACTAATGACCACACCTGTTCTATCGGTGAAAATGTCCACATTTGACGATCTTCCCCCTCAAATAACCAATCAATCGACGAATAACTAAAGAACTATCCCTGATTTAAAAAACATCGGTGCATATATATTGTAATTCAGCTTGAAAAAATTTCTAAATATCACAAAATTACAGCCCAGAAAAGATATTTCTATTTCTTAACAATGATAATTAACGAATACCTTTCGGAGGAATTTCATTGTTTGAATTAAATATCACTCTAACGGATTAAGGAGAAAGGATAGCTGCCAATTTTTACCATTTGTTTCACATTCCACGACTATAGCTTCGTTTAGAAACGGTTATTAATCATTAGAGGGTTGTCATTATTGTTGTAACGAAACTATGGTTGACGAGAATAAAAATGACAGTGGAAATTGCAGAATTGTCCTTTCGTCTACATCATTTAATACGAAGTATGGTTGGTTGGTTGTTAGGGTTGTTAGGCGATTGACAATACACAAGCGGTGAAGTGCGCTACTTAAAATAGGTGGGTTATTTATTGAGGAAAGGATTATTTCAGGAATGAAGGAAGGGTGAAGAGAAACCTGGCGTCGGAATTAGCCAACACTTAACGAAAGGTGCCAAAGGATACACGGTTTTACGTCCCATCCAACGGATGGAGTACTGCGCTTGAAATTCTCTCCACATATCGTCCTAGTAGGCATTGGGATTCCAGTGAAAAATCTGCGCCACGGCTAGGATTCGAACACGATATCTCTGGATGCCAAACCAGTTATCCAGCCACCACGATAAGCTGATGCCCGTATTGAGGTGGTTTGAGCGATTTTTGTTCATGCACAGACTTGCGCGAAACTTCACATAGGTACTTGTTTTCATTTGTGATATCTATAGATAAAAGTGAAAAAATTCCATTTGCCGATTTGGTTTTTTTTGGCAATTCAGTGCTATTTTAACACATAGTCTTGCGGCACATGACATATATTTCGTAATAATTCGATTACACATTAAAATATTTTCTTCTAAACGCGAAATAATACATTTATTATTATTATAATTGTTGCTAACAATTATTAAGGTGTCACGCTAGGCAAGGGCCTAGCCACGTTGAAACACCGGTTCCCATCAGAACACCGAAGTTAAGCAACGTTGGGCCCGGACGGTGGTTGGATGGGTGACCCTCCTCCATACCTTAACCAGGCATGGATGGAGAGATGATACTCCCTCCATACCTATACCGGCAGGCCTGAGAGGCCAGGCCAAACCGGGCCGGTTGGAGGGAGGACATCCTCTATACCTGGTACTGGGGTGAGGCAGGGGGAGGTCAATCCTCCATACCTCTACCGAGGTGCTCTTGTCCCCTGTCTGCAAGTGGCAGACAGGCATGGGGTTGGCACAATGGACCAAGAAAGGTCTAAGTGCCCGGGCTCCTGACGAAGGCCCCCCCAACAACAATCTAATCTAAAGGTGTCACGCTGAGTTAAAGATAAAAAACGCATTAAAATTTACATTTCGCCTAAATTTGGAATACCGCACCGAAATCCCAAGTCATGTAATGGCAAAAAGTGTAAAATATAATTCTTGTATCCATCACTGACTAAATGGTGCGTTCCAAAGCATAAACACATGCACATATGAAATGTGGTCCAAGAATTTTTTTTACTTTATTAAAAAATTATTAAAATGTGCACTCAATAATCCACGATTACCACTCCAGCCACCTTAAGGATTTTCACATAGTAATTCTCGAGACTGCTTCCTCTAATATCACTCACTCGCGGCGTGACATGACTGGGAAAACCCCGAGTAGTGAGTTTTGCATCTGCTGCTTGCCACTAGCGCGTACGATAGTACCATTGGGCCACAAATACGTGACGAAGAGTATCCCAAGGCTATCTCCAGCTGTGTCCTTAATTGGGACAACTTCGCGAACACCTTAGGCATTCGCGACATCTCCCTCGAAGAGGTCAGTCACAATTTAAAAAAATAGGAGTTTGGTCGTCCAATCCTACGTTTTGATAAGGAATAGTTAATAGTAAATAAAGTTGTGAATCTTCAGCTTACGACGGTGATACTTAGCTTCTCATTGAGTAGCGAAGATACAAAATTATCTGACCTTTGGTGAAGCAATTTATTTTCTCCCAAGTGTAATTTAAACATTTTTCTCCGGAACAATCCTGCTGCTGCTTGATAATTGAAGACCTATCATTGAATATCAGGTAATGGTTGTCTTCATTTGACGTACACCCAAGAAGACGAGAGAAAGCGCTCAATGGGAATCAAGGAGCTCTGAGCGAACACTACCAAAGTTCAGCGGTCATCAAGTGACACTGTTTAACTTCCGCATCTGGAGTAAGTACATGTATGTACTAAATTTTCCAACCCTGCCGTCGTTTGAAATCGTAGTTTCGTAATCCTTTTGATTCTATCGGATTTTCTTATGATGCACTTTAATACTTCTAATGGCATTAGGTCCTGGCTTTATAATCTCCGGTTAAATATCCTCTCGGCATGAAAATCGATTCTAAGATGTTCTCGAATCGATAACGCTCATACCAACTAGCCAAAAGTCTGAAGTGATATTAGAACTCTTAACTCTCAGTTAACATCAGTTAAATGTAAATGCTATACCTATCATCTTGAGGTTAACGTTAGCCATGCATTATAAATCCGGGCCTAAACATCCTTATTGGAATGTGAAATGAATAACTGTAGGGAATAACCATATAACCTCTTGAGTCCAGAAAAAGACAAATACTGGTATTTTTTAAAAGTCTAAAAGAACTCTATCAGACTTATGGAAACGGAGATATCGGTTGGAAACAATCAGCCAATCAGCAATGCTCCACACTAAGGGGGCGGAGCCATGGAGTTTGAAGTCAAGAATGTCAAGGGGGAGAGAGGAACGACATTTTAGCTTTGAACCGACCCCAGTCGTAGCCACCGAGAGACGAGTGTCTCTCGGTGGCTACGCCCCAGTCCGCGTAAAAAGGAAGAAGACGCCGATAATTCGGTATTTTTCTTCGGACTGCTTCTCTTCACAAGGATTGAATCCTAGAATTGAGCCTAATCTAACGTCGCGATCCCATTTCCCTTCCATGTTAGACTCCTCAAGCCATAATTTAAACAATTTTGCGGGCGTGCTACTTCTCAGACTAGGTAACCAATATTTTCTCTAAACATTAGGTATAAATAGGCATTCAGGACAGCATGTTTTTAAACATGAATTTATTGAGATAGTCATATCACAGGGGTGGTAAAACAGCATGTATTTTCTCCTCAACATCTAATTTACTTATAAAATAGTATGTATTGGACGCCAATCGGACGTCCTGCCAACGCGCAAATATCTGAAGATTAGTGGACGGGTCACTATTACGAACCCAACATGAAGTTAAATAAATGTGAGTTTAAGAGACTAGTAAAACCGAATATCCAGTGAATTTTCATAGAATGTTAAAACATGGAGACCACGCGTTTTAAATATATTAACCACATATTTTAAACCACACCATACAGTATTTTGTTTCTTTGGCAATATGAATTGATATCTTCTTATCAATCATTCGGCAAATTTTTTCCACTGAATTAATTTATTGATTCTTGCATTAAATTGTAGACATATTAAATGCGGTCATTCTATCACGCCGTACATATTGTTTGGGGAGGCGACCGTCAGCTGATGTTATTTGCTCCATCAAGCATGAATGGGTTGCTCGGTGAGGGTCATTTGGGGAATAGAAGAAGGATGGAGGAAAACCCGGCGTCTGAATTTGCCTACCATTCACGAAAGACCCCAAGGGACCAACAAATTAGCGTTCCATCCGACGGGCGGAGTCCTGCAATTAAAGTGCTCTTCACATGGCTCTCACATAGCATCTATGTAAAGATGAAATTTCCATGGAAAAAATCTACATCACTTAGGGATCCCCGGAGAATACATGAGGAATCGAACCCATGTCCTCGGAATTGGAAGCTAGTTCTCTAACACAGGGGCGGATCCAGGGAGCAATCTTGGGAGGGGGGGGGGATTTGGAAAATTTGCGTGAACGTATGGATCTGTGCGCGCACGCGCGTTCCTGCACCTGCTTGATTATGTGAATTTTATGCCATGCATATATTTACTGATTACTATGCCTCTGTATTTTTCCTATGCCATTTGGCGTTTTATTTGACATCGTTAACTATGGGTTTGTGAACTCCTTTCCGCCAATTCTATCCGCGATCTGGTGATGCCTGTATATGGTACAGGTAACGCCAGAATGGAAAGGAAGTAACATTCAACGAATTATCTGTCAGTGTATGCATTTCTTCATTCTCACATACCCGTCACTCACTTCTGCTCAAGCCAATTACTAGGGTCCCTACTCTAAGATAAGTATCCTTGCCAGCATCCCACTTTCGTAGAATTGTGACGGGCAATAGAATTGTCACGGGCTACGTTACTTTTGCATCATACCTCTGAAATTGAGGAAAAGTTAAATTAACACATCAAGTTCAATAGCAGCCAAAATATATGACGATGAAGTTAGACAGATTTTGCACCAGTTAATGGAAAAGTTAATTCCGTTTTACGATGTAGTAAAAATTATAGAAATATTCTTTAAAAATCATTTGGAACTGCTAAGATCCAAAAAGTGTTATATCTCCCTATTTCGCTTGGGAAGCCAAGAACTTTTTACCTGAACAAGGAATGTTTTTCACTTCACATGAAAAACACTGTAAAACACTTTATGATTAAGTACTGATCAAAATAAGTGCTTTTAAAAATAGAATTCAGTTGTTATCGGAAAAATACCGAGTGTAAGTTTTAAAAGTGAGGGGGAGGTGAAATAATTATCAAGTGAAAGACACTTGCTTTGCAAACTTACAGGAAACATAGAAATTTAAATGAGATACGTCCAAACAAAAAGGCAGGTCTCACAAATTTTTTCGATCTCCGGAATTCGTAAATACTAGTCGGCGCCTAAGGCATGCACACCATGCGTCCGCATTATTCTGTGCATCTTGGAATTGCAATTTCTACCAGACAAGTGGGGAAGACAATATAATTTGGTGAAAGAATAACTAGTGTTATTTCAATCCTAAAGTTAATGGAGGGACTACTTTTAGGAGAGTATTTATTGAAAACGGCTTCCAGAGGCGTTTTAAATTCTATTTTGGACGCAATGATGAGAACTTAAATCGCAAATTTTGAATGTACTGGAATAGATTCCATGGGACTCCGGTAGACTAGTGCAGTCTAGAAACGTTTGTCATGGATATGACTATTCTTATGAAACGGTTCTGGATATCCTACAATTAGAGGTTGTGCGTGTGATTACATCGCCAGCAAATAAAGCGGGGCTATGCTAATATTTAATTTAAAGCAAAGGTCACCGTGGTCAATGACTGTTTCGCACTCCAAGATATGAATCAAGGCTTTCATTGGAATGACAGCCCAGCCACTATATAACCATGTGCAAGTGATATGTACAATTGTACATACCTCTGGGAGAATACCAAGAATCGCAAATTTCTCATGTTATTTCTCATGGTCTCTCCCTCCAAAAATACTCCTATTCAAAAGAAACCTTGTGCTTTAAGGACATCTCTATGTATAGAGTTATAATTTCATTCTTACTAATATATAATAATGTAATGGTGTCTGTATGTCTGTCTGTTTCTTCATCACGCAAAAACTACTGGATCGACTGAGCTGACATTTGGCAAGTAGATAGAAAACATATCTGGTTGTAACATAGGCTATATTAAAAAGCCCTCAGGGCCCCCGAAGCCCCCCCCCCCTGGTGGTCCATGCTAAGCATTGGGTTCGGTGCAGTGATTTCATTTTTTGCTTTTTAAAAGTACTTTCACTCAAGATGGAGGGCTGGGATTTTTTTCATCGGATGGCTGGATAAATTAAGTTTCTAATTATTTCAACCGATTATCTTTTACGCTTAGTATTAGTTGAAAATCGTGTTTTTAGCTGAAAAACTTACATTTTATCTGAAATCAACAATAGCATATTTCCTTGACAACCAGAGATTTTATTTTCAAAGGATATTCACGCATCTAGCATTTGAATATGACGTTTTCCTTCAGGCCCATGATAGTATGTAGAAAGAATATCTGTATAAGAAGGGCTCAGAGTCCCAAGATCCCCATGATAGATTGCTTCGGGGGGTAATCGATAAATTCAATACATATTTACAAAAAGTGTACTCTACAATGTCTATTCTCAAAGTATCTCTCATAGGGGCACTGCTTGTGTATGAGAGAACACTTTCGTAGTAAACGATACACATAAAGGAATTAAACGTGCAAGAATATTTACATGCAGCAAATAGTAATTTTAATAATCCCTCTGTTGCTACAACAAACACGGCGTTGTTAATTATAGTTTAATACTCAGATGTATTACACTTAGTGGAACCTTCTGCCTCTCATTACGATTGCGAACAGTTTTTTAGACCAATTCTCCACATCATAAACGTAACGAGTGATTAATATATGTTTAAAAGTGTGAAAGTGCAGTTAACTTAGGTACATTCACTCAATCATCGAGTTACCTATTCAAGACTCTCACTTGCCGCTGTGTTTCCCCTCCTTGGACTTAAAAATATATCCATCGATATGCCTAACAGAAAAAAGGAACCTTTCGAAAAAATCTTCTACAGCAAAATAAATGTATTATTTGCGAGAAAATGAGCCCTTAAAAGAAATATGACAAATGTTAGACTTGGATGGTCAAAGACATGTCCACCAGCGATCTCATGAGAATCTCCCGGGTTACGCTTGGGTGTTTCTCGGGTTACGCTATGAACCGCACAAATTTCATCCTTACCCAACCTACGGACGAGTAACCAGCCATAAATCTGGCTCAAATATAGACCCATCTGTTTCGAAACTTCTATCTGTTTTAAGATTGCGGAAATTATACTGATGTCACTACATGCTTCTTACCCGAATGAAGAACGGAAATTCTGCGCAATGAGCGACATCCGAGCATGAAAATCGGCTAGTGCACTAAGAATCACCATAGATTTTTTATTTAGCAAACGAAAGCAATGATTATGGCTACCCTTTATGCCGAAGGCGCAGTCCGGGTGACGGAGGATTCTTAGGCCAAATAAACATGGCTGCTGCTGCAAATACCCCTTTTGACGTTGTCAACCGCTGGATTGTACCCAACTCTCCAATCCTGATTACGATACTCAACGCACATATCAACGTTGAATAGTGCAACTCAATTAAGTCATTGAATGCAAATATATGTATGTACACAGGGGAAGCGAACAAGCTGTTAATCACTCAGAAGATAGCTCAAGAGAGCCGGAGGGACGAGGTGACCATCTATCAACCTTTGCTATTGCAGGTTTACTGATTCACGCGTTTTTGGATCTATACGGGATATGAGGAGTAAAAATAATAGAAGGAAGTTATCGTATATTTTTATGATGTAGTTATGCACTGAGTAATATTTAAAATAAGTTTAATCTATTACCATACTTCATACACGCACTGTAATAGGTACTGTCAAATAAGTCACTCGCATGCGCGTGAATATAGTAGGATACGACAGCTGTGAGGAGAAGTATCAAATCCAGCATGATACATCATTATTCCCAGGCACTTGATCGTATTGTTAATTGGAATAGTTAATCTGGCAAACTCCAGCATAACAAGAGAAGAAAATGATTAATCTGTCCGCGGAGTAAAATAAAAATACACGTTTAAGTTGACGCTCAAGACGAGGTGCCGAAGGAGACGTCAACAAGACAAAACAATGTGACACATTCAAGGAACACGATTTAATCATTGTATCTACGTGCGGTGAAGACCAAATGAGATCGCGTTAGCACCCAGACGTTCACAGGCAGTCAGCAACCTACAAACTTAATACATACTAAGTGGTAATCTGCGCTAACTACATGCTAGGGAAGTTAGGCCTTACTTTTTAAAGGGTCGAGGGAGGCTGTTTGAAACAAAGTGACCGAAACATGCCAGAGATCCCTTACTTTTTAGCTGATGGGGGAAGCAGCTTTGCAAGAAGTGTAGGTAAGACAAAAGTGGGATGGACTCAGCTACGACTCATCTCCTCTCCCTCGGATTCTGGTCTTCCGCTGCCCAACTCGAAATGCCCGAAACAACTTGCTACCGAAAAACACAGTTCATGCTCATTGGTGAGCGACACATGTTTTTTTTCTAGCATATCAATGCTATTAATCTGTTGGTACTAGGAAGTTTAATATCAAATCCTATTTTTTTTCTTTTGCTCGTCTGACCTCTTGGGGGAGTGGAGGGATTCCCCCCCTCCCCCCGTGGGTCCGCCACTGCTCTAACAACCACACCAACTCGATCCCCTGGCGTCCGTATTCTCTGTCACATTATAAATTTGAGAAAATTAATCACGTAATGCACAATTATTTCATCCACTAGTGATGAATGTGAGAATGATTTGATTTGAATCTGATATGGATTGGTAAAAAATGTTTGCCCCTTATATTGCTTGCATATCTAGTAATTCCACTGCAGTGCGTACAAAATTATTAAAAAATATTTCTACCAATACTCATGGAAAATAATTTTATTTTGACAGTGAACCAAAAACTATAATGTTTTCCCTGTTGCGTTGCTTTCAGGTTCAAACGAGACAATGAATACCCCGAAGCTATCAGCATATATTCTCTTGTCAACCTTGCTGCTCTGTAAGTTTTCCTGAGTTGTTTTAAAACAAATGTAAGCACCACGTCTATTTAAGATACAAACGCTATATATATACATATATATAAACCCCATTGTGTTGTCACATTTTATGTGTTTCCTATCCTCTTTCTTTCACCATCTGTTTGAACGAAATATTATATATATATATATATATATATTTTTTTTTTCTTTTATGTGGCGAATGTTTTCACGATAAATCATGTTGGATGGTTCATAGCACATGCTACTTCTGATGATATTGTGAGTACCTAAATATAGACTTATTCTCTTCTCATCATCATCTCCGTCAAGAATAATATTTATGTCATTGATAAATCTGTGAATTTATATCTTATTACAAATCAAGCTATCTTATTCCTATAAGCAACATTGCCCGTGATTTTTTTACCTTAGACTGATTACGTTGTATCATTTAATTTATAATGACATTATTAGTCATCATGCACGATGTTAAACATCGTGCACAAACACATGATGACATGTTCGTTAAACAGCTAAATTAACTGATGAAAGGGAATATCACTTTCTCGTTGATAAAAAAGGAAATACTTGGCCTTAGTAATGGTTTATAATGACCATAGAAGAAAAAATCGCATAGCTGAGGCATCTGAATTCGTTAATCTCGAAGCAGACAATCTCTACTATGTAAATTAGCGAAATAACCTATTTATAGAAAATAATGGATCTTAAAGACTATAAAATTCATAATAAGTGAAGAAGTGCGTTGGGAATCTCCAGTATTTTTTCTTCTAGATTGGCTTCATAAATTCTATAATCATAATGCCGGGGTAGTTTTTACCCCGGAAACATTTGAGAATTTCATTTTCTGCTATAAACAATAAGGATATGATCGTACTTACTACATGCGGTAACAGCTATATATTTTGCCTTCGAATGAATTAAAGGTCTTTCATCTTAATGTATTGTGAAATATGTTTATCGCCAAAATATATAAGCAATAAATAACCAAAAACGGTTATCTAAAACGGTGTCTAAAGGTAACACCGGTTATCACACGCTGATATCATAAAATGAACATATGAAACCACTAATGACATATTTTTACGACTGATGACATATTTCACTCCCTGAAATGCTTTGAAAATATTACGAAATATTTGAGAGTCTACTCTCCCGATATCTAGACCGTGAATATTAAGTCGCGAAATTTAAAAATTTCTGAAAAGTTTAGCGTATACATTTAGTTAATTAATCTTTTTTTCTAAATTAGTGGATTGAGATGGATTGACAGTAGTTAATGTCTTTCAGATTGAGCGCAGCACTTTTTTACGCACGTAGTTGCGATTTATTGATTTCCTTACCCTGCATTGATATCTGAAGATGATGTATAACATCAAAACCTAAGTCACGCTAATATAATAAAAATGGTGTATTAACGTTAATTTATTCATATCGATGAATATCTTTTACTAACACCATTTTTATTTAAATTAAGCGACCCGGGTTTCAGTGAATAATCACTATCATCAGGCATTAATTGAGATCTACTCATCATCAAGCATTAATTGAGATATCTCAATTAATGCCTGATGATGGTGATTATTCACTGGAACCCGGGTCGCTTAATTTAAATAAAAATGGTGTTAGTAAAAGATATTCATCGACAAACATAATGGAATACCACAAAGTTAATTATGAACTAGTGAATTTTGTTAATTTATTCACTCATGTTTAATACTAACTTAAAATACACTTGTGAAGAGCAAAGCAAAAAACAGCCCATTTCAATTAAATTGATTTAAAATGCATCTGCAAATCTGTATATTAAAAAACTAATGTTCTCAAGATAATATTTGCAGGCAAACGACAAAACGCCCCCTGAACAGCCTCTGGATGAATACGCTGCAATCTCATGGCTAACGGGGAAAGGAACATCTGAACTGCGATCTGCTGTTGATGCTGGCGAAAAACCGGAGCCTCCATTTTTAGATTGGTTTCACGGTTTCTTAGAGTCTCTAGGAGTAAGATAAACTATTAAAAAGTACGTATTCATTTTCGAAAAATTCATAAGTGTTGTAACACCATCCCGTTTTTCTCTTAACAGGCTCCCACGAGAAAGTGAGAATTCCGCCAAATTCATGGAAAAGGAAACGGAATAAGCAGTGTATGGTTGCAAAGTGATAGCAGTATGACGCCGAAAATTAAAAAAGTAATGTTAATAATTTTCCTTGATGACATATTTCACGCTTTCAATTTAATTCGTATTACTTGCACAAAAATTGACTTCCGGTGGCATTATAATGCTTCCACAATTAACAATAGCATCATTTTGGTTTAAAGTAAGATCGAAATGACCATAGCTTTTGAAGAAATTCAGTTATCTAACATATTTTTACCTACACAATACATCCCCAAAATTATTATGTTTGTATTACATATGCAGTACCAACAGTCATCAATTCGAAGATTGGTTTGTGGCAGTTATCCATTTTAATTTCTGCTAACCGCTTTATTTTTTTTTTAATTCCTTATTTCGACACCCTTGATTATCTATTTCATGAATTCTACCCTTGGGTCTTCTTCATCATTCCTCACAAACGCAGCACCATTCTTTATATTTTTAGGAGGCTACTTAGTCTCAGCACGAGACACATGAGTTAGCCAAAACATGCATATACATAAACAAATGAATATATGGCTGAAATAATTGCAAACGCGAATACGAGCCAGAAATAAGTGGCCACCAAATAATCTTACAAATAATGTATTAATTAACTAAAAACTTGTAAATACTTTATTGGCGAAACAAATTAAATAGGGTATTATAAGAATCAACAGTGAATCCCAATTGAAAATCAGACGAAAATTTATTTAATCAGATTTGGAAACAAAAATCTGTTTGTTACGAAATGCTGTCGGATATTTGTCACATCCGAACTATTTTATCATTAGTTGCTACTCCAGATGGGATTTTGAGCAACACAGCACATCATTATGAAAGTCAATACCAAGATTTCCGAGAAACCCAATCTATTTCCTTTCTTAACCACCTATATACTGATTCCTGCCTGCTCTTTAGTATTTACGGAGTACATAATAGCTGGACCTAGGGGTTTCAGGCAAACAAAGAAAGACAATGAATATGCAGAGAGATTATAAGATGCACAAAAGTAAGTTGAAAAGGAAATATAAACGGTGTTCACTCGCATGTTTACCTATCCCATTATATAATTTCAAATTGAATGGAATATCAAAGAGAATGGGTTGAAATTAATATATCTTATACTCATTTGAGGCATTAATTAATGGCTTTAAGAGAATTTTATCTTTTCCAGTCGTGATTTACATATAAGTTGCCGCAGGTTTCGTAAATCCCAAGATTCATTAGTCATTTGCAGTTCAACGGCTTTCTTCGAGATAGTTCGGAAGAAATAGCCCCCATGCCAATGGGAAGAATTACGAAAAATACATGCTTGGTATAACCCGTCCGGAAAACCAAGCTAGCGTAATCAGGAGGCTATCTACCAAATGAAATATTCTCCTAGAGCCTATTGTGCAATCCCTGCCTGCCGGCAACCATTCCTCTGGCTACCCTATAAATGAGTTGAATTGAAACTTGAAACTTTAGTGGACTTTGAAAGTGAAAGACTACGTTATTCAAAGCTCATCGGTGTAAAATTTTGAAGTCTTGGATTTAGTATTAGGGTAATCAACAGTGTAAAACATCTTCTTTTGAGAAGGTAGCATCTCAGTTACTTTTGATCTCTCTAATTCTCTAAAAGGAACGATGATACCGATCACCTTACTCGTCATTCTCGTTGTCAACCAATCGCTTCAATGTAAGTTCTCAAGTCACCAGTTTTCATACAATTTCTTTAATATTTAAGACCATAGTTAAGACCATTTTAAGACCATTAGATTTCAAGTTATTAAAAATGTATTAAAATTAGTTCCATCCAATGGCTCAGTATTTTCATTTCAATATTGTTTTATGAGCCTGAGTAAGATTCTCGCGCACTAATGAAATTCAATTTTTCAATAATTGGCGAAAATTAATTCAATCGTCCAGTGGTTCCCGGAGCTGGCGCCCTATCAGAAGATGAGGTGAGTACAACAAAACGCTTATGATCTCAAGTATGATTATCAAATGCAAGATTATGTTTATTGATTTTAAGTATACGAAAAAGCAAAACACAAAACTCTATTTATCATAGTGTTTCAATAATTCTTGAAGCTGAAATACATGAGCGTGGCGTTATATATATGATAAAGTATTTTGCTCGAGGGTGTTTCGATGAAATTTGTAAACTGTAGCTCGGCTTGTTTAAGCCTTGTTTGCTAACACTAATAGGTAATTCCTATGCTCTTTAATTCATTCTTATTTTATAATATATGATCTATGTCTTGCATGAATTCCTCTCAATTTTTAAGTAAAAGTCTTCGCCAAATGTTTTTGTAAAATACACATATCACACACTCTTTTTCTAGATAAAGAGTAAAATATTTGTGCCATAGCATTAGAGAAACCTAGCAGATATACAATGTATCAAATATTTAGGAAAGAAATGAGTGATAGAATTAGTCTTTAGAGACGGAAAGTAGGGACTTGAATTTTTATATTCATATAGTTCTTGGACTGTGTTTTTGTCCACATCTATCTAAAATATTAACTAGATGGGGTCAACAAGTATTAAATTCTCAAACTAACTGTGCATATGGCTGGGTTAATACCTAAAAATATAAATTTTATAAGTTTCACTCACTTGTTCATAGTCATAAGGGAGCGTTTTAACGATTTCTCCCTGGGATATCATTTTGTAGTGAAGGAATCCATCCTTAAGTTCTCGAACATTTTAAGACTTTGTTAAGAAGCATCTGTTTTGCACCAACCTTTCGCCATTTTTTCCGTTTTACCCCTTTGTTTCGCAGAATTTCAAAAGAGAAAAATGTATCAAATTTCAAGAAACTACCCCTATGATCGATTGCGTAGACAAAATCTCCAGCTGCCAAAATAATTTCCTGGAGAAAGTAATATTAAACAGTAAAGATGCAATCCATCGAGATATAAGGCCAATGTTGAAAGGTCTGATATTATAGATCTCACTTTAGAGTTCTTCACACAAAAAGATCGCTTAGTGAACCAACTACACAGGCTTTCAATTAAAATGAATACGCAATCTATCCTTTTTCCGAAGTAACCACATCGTCTAGTTTCTCCCGTTATAATACTGCGTTCCAAAATCCTTTAATTATTTCAGTTCACCATAATAAGTGGATAGCCGCACTGATTTGCGACGAAAAATATAGTCAGTTACGTTAATTACGAAGAAAATATTGACAGAATATACGCAGAAAATCAAATTTTAGCAAATGGAAGTTATACAATTTTCCTCGCCTATTTAACGTAACATTTTAGTTCGATTATCATCGCCACAATAGCAATATGTGACATGAAAATGTTTTGCAAGATTAAAATCAAATATTAAAGCTTTAACTTGGTGGAAGGTCGTAATGAAAACAAATCGAACTCTGTGACCTCTACTATTTATTGAGAATGTTACAATAGGTTTCGGCAATTACGCCATCTTCATGTACCTGAAGATGGGGTAACGGCCGAAACCGGTTGCACATTCTAAATTAATTGAGGAAGTTTGATTAAATATTTTTCAAGCTTTCTTGTTCATTGACCAATATTGATTTAATGTAAATTGTCACAAAGGACACCGAGGACGTGGGCGAGGCGGACGAGGAGGACGAGGAGGAGACTGAGGCGGAGGGGGATGGAACGCGGGAGACGATGGACGTGGACGTGGAGATGGCAAAGGTCATCGACAAAATACTCGTCATCCTGAGGGAGAGCCGCGTGGCGTACCTGGCCGAGATACAGACGGTCATCAAGAACTTTGAGCGGTACCAGAAGGAGCTGAAATCATAAGAGAAGAAGACGTCGAGAAGATTGCAGATACACATACGGCGACACGAAAGTGCGTTTTTAAACTTGCGTTGGATAATGCACACCTTAATCAAAGAAGATAATTGGTCCACAAAATTTAGATCAGGATTTAAATTTCCCACTCAAAAAATTTTCACCGAAATTTATTCCTGGACGCCTGTATACATTATTTTTTAAATAAAAGTTCAGTGAAACTGATTTGTTTTTATGCCCAGAGAATAAAATTAAGTATCGACAAGTTAATCGTTTGTAAAGAGTGATCGTCGTCATTGGCCAGCATTTCACCGATGGGCAAGCAGGCGGTTTGCAGTAGGGATGGGCGGTACTCAAAAAAGTACCGATATTTTTTTGAGGAGTATTAAAAAGCAATAAAACTACTCGCCCGGTAGTGCCGACGAAAAAATACCGGTGTGCTGGTATTTATGTGATTCATTAAATATTTTAATTAATTACAAACTAACATACGTTTCACCCTAATTTCCCGGTGTTTCGGAAAATTAGAATATTAGTCCAAAAAGATACACAAAAATTTCCATCCATAGGGATTTTTAATGAGCATTCATCGGGAATATACATTGGCTATTAAGTAAATACCTTTTAATTTACGCTGTAAGTTTGCGCTCGTCGATTTTTGCTGGAATGATTTTAAATCACATGAAGTATTATCATTATATCAGTATTGTTTTAATGTTGTGGTCAGGTAAAATCCCCTGTTATAGTGAACAATCCTTATGGTCGCACAAACGTTTTACTTACAGAAATAAATATTTGTATTAAAACGGTTCAAAATCATCAATTGTCTGGTGTTCGACATTCGTCAAAAATGTTTACTTACCTATTATATTAATAATGATGATAGACATATGTCAACTTCACGGTTATACAAATAAGAAAAAAGATAAATATATTTCGAGAACATTTGAAAATTTAGTGTAGTTGGTAAATTTTCGTAGTTAGTTCCGTTAGTTGACGCAATATTGCAGCGATGTCTAAATACCGGTATTTTTAGTACCGGTGCCATCGGTGGTACCGATTTTAAATATTGGTCGATACTACCGGATTTAAAAAAATAGCATCGGTACTACCGAATACCTATCGGTATTTTTTGCCCATCCCTATTTCGCAGCTAAACTAACGGTTATTTAACTTCGCCGAATGTTACACACGGCACATCCACCATGAGTGCCTCGTCTACTCGGATAATCGTTCAAAATTTTAAAACTGTAAGGCCAAAAGTAACTCTTGGGGATCAGTTTGATGCGGTGGCTCGGGTATCGGCTTCCCATCCCAAGGCTCCGAGTTCCAGACCCAAAAGTGGTGGGAATATGCTTCAGTAGTTTTTCAACCCCTACTTGGATTTAACGCGGAGAGCACTTGAAGTGCATAGTTCCGTTCGCCTTATGGGATGTTGAGCTTTGAACCCTTTTGCGATTGTTCTCTCCATTTTTCGGGTTTCCACTGCGTGTTTTGACTGGGATGGCAACATTTCGCTGGTGTTCCAACCAGCGTCTTCAGGTCGAAGTTATCGGGGTACAGTTTTGGTCGTCTTCACATAGGGCATCTTACGTATATCAATGAAAATCCGCCTGCAGGAATACGCGAGGGCTACTAGGAAAAAACAGTTTCAACTTTCTGTCATCGTGGAACATGAATGGAGTGAACCTGGCCATGCCTTAAATTTTATAGAGGCAAAAATAATTGAAAAAGAGAAACGATACTATCCATAGCTAATACAGGAAGCAGTTGCTATTACTAAAAATCCCAAGCACATCAATGGAGAAGACGGATGCCCTCCTCACAATGTTTGGAAAGAGCTATTCGGGAAAGAGCCAATCAGAGAGCAACAAAAACATAAGATGCCTCATATAAAGACGGCCAAAACTGCAACCCTTGGTAAATCAGGGAAATTGTAGTCATCCCAGTCAACACACGCGGTGAAGACACGGAAAATGCAGAGAATAATCACAAATAGACACGGCGGAAACCTAAGAACCAACACTTGTAGCCCTTGGTGCTATTCGCAAAGAATGGGCTGATGCCGACGCCTGGTTTCTCTCAACTCTATCTGCATTCCCCGTTATATCCTTGCTAACAGTGGTGGATTCACTGGGGGGGAGGGGGAAATTCCCCCCCCCCCCCACACAAGAGAGGTCATTACAGAAAAATAAAAAGCATTGGATTTGATTGTAAACTTCATTGTACCAACAAGTTAACAGGATTGATAAACTACAAAACAATATCTCCAACTATGTTTTTCGATAACGAGTTGTGAATTTTTTTTGCTTGAGTTTACCGGAGTAAATATTCCACGTAATAATACGATCAAGTGCCTGGGCATAGTGATTTATAATGCGATGTTTGCGGGCTTTAATATCTCTCCTCACAGCTGTCGCATCCTACTACATATATTCACGGATCTCTGCATGCCACAATCTTATTTGACAGGATTACAGTAAGTATATGAAGTATTCAGTGGCTGTAGTTTAGGTATCGGAGTATGCGCCTCTGGCCGCGGCCTTATATTTCGGGGGGGGGGGGGGGCAGGCCCCCTGGGCCCCCCGTATTTACGCCACTGGGAGTATGGCAAGTTTAAGTACATATTTTCAATATAACTCAGTGCAAAACTACATCATAAAAGTACATGATATCTCCCTTCTGTTATGATAAATGAAAAGTGAAAAACTTTGTGTATGTCCACAGTATTTATTATAGTACGACGCGTTTCAGCGAATCATCTTCGCTATCATCAGGTACAAATGCAAGGTTTCCATCAAGAAGTCTTATATGTGTATATATATATACAGGGTGTTTCAGGAGGAAGTAGCAATACTTGTGGAGGAGGTTGGGGACGTGATTTTAAGCATTTTTTGTCCTATGAACATGGGGTCGCAACTCCTTAGTTACCGAGCTATGGCAACGCAAACATTTTGTCACAAGCATTCTGCAGTTACCATGAAAACCCCCAAAAGCAGAGAGCTATTTTAAGAAGCTATTTTAACTTATAATATCTCCTAAGGATATTTAATTAATTGCATGTGTTATTCATTGGTAATTCTTAAGCTATTTTAACTTATGAGATCTCCTAAGGATATTTAATTAATTGCATGTGTTATTCATTGGTAATTCTTAAACAATAAATCTCAGCAACAGTGATCGACAATTAATCCATGGAGAAAATCTCCACTTGAGATCTTTGTTGCCGCTTGATTGTTTACTTCATGTGGTTCACAAAAACACCTAAAGTTGGGTTGCATTGATTGGTTATTCTTTCCAAAACGTTTAAAAATAAGTACTCAAGCTTAGATTGGTGAAGGTAATTGTCTTTATCGGTAAATAAATACCAGTTCCATGCATGGAAGAGAGCCATCGAAAAATGTGCTCATGCAACGGTACCGTTTAAGATGCCATATCTTCGCTAAAAATTAACATATGAAAATAATTTTACCAATTATGGAGATGAAATTAAATTTTCCAATTTTGATGACTCTTTTAACATTTTCGTATATCTCAAAATAAAAAAGTTATTCTAAAAAATAATTTTTTGAAGAAGGAAAATGTTGACAATTTCAGTTACCATTTTATAAAATGAAAGCAACATGCGTAAATTTTGGCAGAAAAAGAAAGATACAAACTTTAAGTACAACTTAAACCAGTTTTTATTTGTAAGTATTGCTGGATGCCACTGCTTTTGGGGGTTTTCATGGTAACTGCAGAATGCTTGTGACAAAATGTTTGCGTTGCCATAGCTCGGTAACTAAGGAGTTGCGACCCCATGTTCATAGGACAAAAAATGCTTAAAATCACGTCCCCAACCTCCTCCACAAGTATTGCTACTTCCTCCTGAAACACCCTGTATATATATATATATATATATATATACATGCGGAAAGGAGGGGGGGGTGGGGGGGGGTATGGTTATGAGTTGGCGGAAGTGGGAGAGGGGTTGGGGGGTAAAGGATGGGGGAAGGGAGTGGGGAGGCGGTTGGGATACGTAAGGAATTGGGGTTCGGTTGAAGGTTTTAGGGGGGGAGGGCTAACAGCGGGGAATGACTCAGGAACTCAATGTCGTCGATAAGCTTTCTTTGCGTTTCCTCCTCCTGGTGATCTCCCACTGCTCAAGTGCGTCGAGCCGACGTCCTTTTTCTTCGAAGGCCAATATTTTTGGGTTGAAATTGCACGAATGGTCCTCGTAGATGAGATGAGTGGCTAACTGGGACTTAGTGTAAAAAATATAAATATATCAAATATGTGTTTTTCCCCGCATAAAGATAGTTGTAAATCTAAAAAAACTTAATCTTCCGTCTGTAGCTTTCTCCATAGTGAAATTAATATTTTTATGACTTGAGTTTAAAAGGTTTAAAAAATTTTTGGCTTGCTGATAGCTTCCGGTCCAGCAACATAAAATTTCGTCAACATATCGAAACCAGTAAAATACGTTTTTTACAAGTGAGTCATTGGAGTTAAAAAGTTTCCTTTCGAAATTGTCCATAAAAATTTCGGCGAGCAATGGGGAAAGAGGAGACCCCATTGATAGGCCTTCATCTTGTTGATAAAAACCGTCTTTAGAAAACCGACATCTACAGACACGGTCATTCCGTCTGATTCGTGCCATGCTTCCAGTCACAAAATGGCAGCATTCCACTCGATGATTAATAGACTTGTGAACATTTCTCTTTCACGGGAGTCCTTTGTTAAAGAACTGAACCACATCCACCATATGCCTCGGTTAACGGTTACGATGGGTATCTGATTGAGAGGATATTACGGAATTCACGTATGAAGAAGGCCATCAAAGAAATCACAGACCTTAAGCCGACCTCAAATATCAAGAAGTGGGTGAAACTACCATGTGTAGGCAAAGAGTCTTACAAAGTTTCTAAGTGCTTCCCGAGTGACCGATTCAAATTCTGTTTTTATTCCCCAGTGACGCTTAAAACATTATTTGACAAATCGTTAGATAAATTGGACCCTCTTTTAAGATCCGGCATTTATGAAATCAGCTGTGACTCGTGTGACTCAACATATGTAGGTCAAACAGGCCGGAATTTCAAAGTACGGGCAGCGGAACATAGAAGGTGTTATGAAAAGAAAGACACTAAGTCCCAGTTAGCCACTCATCTCATCAACGAGGACCATTCGTGCAATTTCAACCCAAAAATATTGGCCTTCGAAGAAAAAGGACGTCGGCTCGACGCATTTGAGCAGTGGGAGATCACCAGGAGGAGGAAACGCAAAGAAAAGCTTATCGACGACATTGAGTTCCTGAGTCATTCCCCGCTGTTAGCCCTCCCCCCCTAAAACCTTCAACCGAACCCCAATTCCTTACGTATCCCATCTGCCTCCCCACTCCCTTCCCCCATCCTTTACCCCCCAACCCCTCTCCCTCCTCCGCCAACTCATAACCATACCCCCCCCACCCCCCCCCTCCTTTCCGCATGTATATATATATATATATAAACAATATGCCAAGAGGGTGGCCGTTAAAAATATACAAACGGAAAAAAGAACACTTACAAATTAAAACTTCCGATATTTCGAAGGACAGTAGCGTCCATCTTTCTCTAGGTAGAAAGTAAGAATGAGGAAAGGGCTTGTAAGTGTTTTTTTTCCGTTTGTATATTTTTATCGGCCACCCTCTTGGCATATTGTTTATTTATCACCCGAGTGATTCTCCTGGAAATTTTATATATATATATATATATATACATACGCACACACACACACACACACACACACACACATATATATATATACATATAAGACTTCTTGATGGAAACCTTGCATTTGTACCTGATGATAGCGAAGATGATTCGCTGAAACGCGTCGTACTATAATAAATACTGTGGACATACACAAAGTTTTTCACTTTTCATTTATCATTGCAATATGTTCCACAACATCTCGCCGAACACCGTTGAATACATCTCCCTTCTGTTATTTCTCCTCCTTATAATATCACGTACAGCTCCTAAAACGTGGGAAACCTGTAATTATCAAATAAGTCATAATGTTATATACCATTATATAATGAAAAATAAACTCCAACGGCGTGAAACTCCAATGTATGCGTATCTTTTTCAACTTTAGTTATCACTGAAGAGACTGCCGTGAAAAAAATTCATATCTATATTTGGTTCCTAGAATGAGTATCGTTTGCTATCATTAGAAAAACTCCCGCTTATAAAATCTCACTAAGACGCAATCCAGTATTTTGTTAGTAAAAAGATACTACATAATGTTGTTTTAATATTCTCTCTAAAATTATCGACAAACAAGTTATTCCCCGCAAAACGTACAACAATTACAACAACAACTTGTGACAATTAAATTCTCCTGGAATATGCATGTTCTCGAAATATCAACCAGAGTCAATAAAATTGGTTGAAATGGCAAGGAGATTTTGTCCTCATGCTATCCGAATTAAGCATGTTTCTATTCTCATGTTCCCATTTTTTTATTATTGTCAACCAATTTGCCATGACTCAACCAAGAATAATAAAAAACTCCATAGACATTAATTCATGTGTTCGATGCACTTTTGAACTGCTTAAATTTGATAATGTTTCGCATGGTACCACGAGTAGTACCATGATATTTCGTCATATTCACGAAAAGTATGTCTGTTCAGTCCAACGCAACGTAAGGTATTCTTAATAAGCGGTATCTTATATTCCCTTTTGGCCAACTCTATGTCAAAACGACCAAAAAAGACCGAAAACCTTCACCACTCAGATGTCGACCAAATTTGCAAGACGTATTTCGTTTTAACACAATTTTGAATAGCCAATTGTTTTGCAAAATATGCATCCATTGCTTTGGTTACCGAAGTATGAAATTTTTTTAGATTCTCGTAAATTTGTTTGATTGGTCCGCGATATCTCCGGATACATGATACTTATGTCGTCTCCATGTACCTTGGTCGCTATTGAATCAGTGGTCGTGACTCGTTGTGCTGGGTAGAGTGACTTTTACAAATTTTCCGAGGACTGATGTAAAAGTAACTTAGCCCGTGCAATTCAATGAAAGAGGGATGCAGGCGAAGAAGGTGATCTGAGAGCAGTGACCCTGGTAGTTGGCGTGAGCACAAGTGAGTGATGGGTATGGGAGAACAAGGATAGGAGTACGCAGACAGATAATTCGTTGAATGCTGCTTCCTTTCCTTTCTGGTGTTCCCTCGACCATATACAGGCATCATCAGATCGCGGATAGAATGGGGGGAGAGGAGTTAACAGACCCATAATTTATTAATGATGTTCAATAAATTGCCAATACGCACAGTAAAATATACCAGCATACTTATAAGATGCATAACATAAGATTTACAAATTTGCATTTAAAATTGTAAAGAGAAAGATTTAGTGCATCAGTTGTACAGCATAAAACGATTCATATAAGCCTCCAGGCGCCAAAATTGCATAAGAAACTCGATTTGACCGGCTATGAGGCTAAAAAAAGCATGATGGAACAAAATATTTTACATGTAACTTCACTGATTACAGCAGTGACGTTTAAAGTCCGTTATCTGGTACCCACAGAAAACACGGCCGGTTGAAAAACTGGTTTAAAATGCCAATGAGTATAACAGCTCACTAACAGCCGCGAATAGCCACCGTATCAGCAACATGAGAAGAGAAATCTACTCCACTGCTGATTGAGATTAAACTCCTTTGAGAGAGCACAGTGGGAAAAAGTCTTTCCCAAAAAATAGTCTGACTCAAGCCTCAAGGTGCATAATAATGTTTTCACTGGTAATATTTTCATTTGAAGAGCATTGATCATAGAAGTTTCATTGTAAGTAGCTACTATATGCAATATATCAGCCAAGAAACTACCTTAATAAAATACTTTTAGGCTCTCAAATTGGATCTCATTGTTAGTGACTTTGATACTTGTTGTCTTCTACATCTACATCTACATACTACCCCGCAAGCCGCCTCAATAGGCGTGTGGCGGGGGGTGTTAGGACACCAGCCGTTTACATATAAAAAGGAAACGCTCTAATGAAATTACGACTAGCATTTATTGAAGTCCCTTATTGTTCGGGGGAAAAACGAATTCACATACCTATCCGTTCGGCAAAATATCTCTCTTAATTTATCGTTTCTGTTGGACCTGGAAATATAGTGGGGTTCTAATATGATGTTCTCCGTGTCGCTCTGAAAGATATCTATTCTCAATTCTTCAAGCAATCTAAGCCTAGCGCGCAGCCTCCGAGTCTCTAGCGGCTCCCAGCCTAATTCGTTTAACATCTGTGTAACGCTGTCTGTACGCCCGTAGCAGTTTTTGACGAATCGCGCAGCTTTCCTTTGTATTTTATTAAGTTCCCGGATTAAGTCTTTCTGCACCGGATCCCATATGCTCGCTGTATATTCAAGGTGTGGCCGAACGAGTGCGAAATAGCACCTCTCTTTTACTTTTTCATCCGAATATCTTCCCACAATACGCTTGACGAATCCTAGCTTCTTCAGAGCTCTGCCACAAATATTTTTTATGTGTTCCCCACGATAGGTCCGAAGTTATCTTATTTCCTAGATACTTCACTTCATCTGTCGCCTTTATGTTAACACCATCCACAGCATATGCATGGGAATAGTTGGACGACCTCCGCAAGAAATGTACCGCCGTGCATTTGCTCAGATTAAGTTCGAGTCCCCACTCTTGGCTCCACACATGAACGTTGTTTTAATCCGATGATAGAGTTTCAAAGTCAGAGTGATCACTACTTTCACGATAGATGACAGCGTCGTCGGCAAATAAACGTATTTTACTGCTAATTCGAGAGCATAGATCACTTATGTATATAATGAACAAAAGGGG
This sequence comes from Pyrrhosoma nymphula, assembly GCA_963573305.1. Taxonomy (NCBI): domain Eukaryota; kingdom Metazoa; phylum Arthropoda; class Insecta; order Odonata; family Coenagrionidae; genus Pyrrhosoma; species Pyrrhosoma nymphula. The sequence goes on from OY754330.1 coordinate 91,329,983, forward strand.
ACCGATTACGCTTCCTTGTGGGACACCTGATGTCACTTTAACTACATCAGAGCTAATTCCGTCAAGAACTACTTTTTGCTTACGATCACTCAGAAAGTCGCGTATTCAGTTTACTACTGTTTCGTTCAGCCCGCATAACTGTAATTTGTATAAAAGTTTGTTGTGAGGTACCGTGCCGAAAGCTTTCTTAAAATCTAGAAATAATGCGTCCACTTGTCTTTTCGATTCACCAGATTTGAGAACGTCATGAAGAAAGAGCGCGGTATGTTTCACATGATCTACCTTTCCGGAAGCCGTGCTGAGAGCCATGGAGGACGTTACGACTGTCCAGGAACGTCATGATATTGCTAACGACGATATTTTCGAGTATCTTGCCTATAATCGACGTTAATGAAATTGGTCGATAGTTCCCTGGGTCGTGTCTGTTTCCCTTTTTGAATATCGGTGTAACGTTTGCAATTTTCCAGTCTAATGGTGTCTTTCCTTCAGACAATGACTTCTTGAATATTATGTCTAAGAACGGTGCGATATGTGGCGCTAACTCCCTGAGGACACGCGCGGGTATTCCCTCCGGACCCGGGGATTTACTATTTTTTATCGACTGTAGCTGTTTAGTAATCCCTTCGCGTTGAATAGTGATTTCTTTCATCGGTTCCTCAGTGAATTAGATTTCAAAATTACATGCAGTATCGTCCGTAGTGTATACACTTTCTAAGTGGGAATTTAACGTGTTAGCTTTGTCGGACTTGTGCGCGAGATAAACCTTTATCTTAAAAAATGTGCGGTGATGCAAAACTAACAAATGAAATTGCATATGAATATCGAAAGTTGGGGGAATATGTGTAAAGGTTACAGATGAAATCAAATAAGTAGTTAACAGTACTTCGTACCTAACGTGGAGTTACGATACGCACAGCAATAAAACTTGTTATATAATAATCAAGGAGTGAGTATGAAGGTCCTCAAATGAAATAGTTAAAGAAATATGAGGCTTAAAGGACTGCTCTTCTGGAATAATCCACGTCAGGATAAAAAAAAAAAAAAACGTTTCGTCTCCTTTGGAGACCGCAGCCCTAACGGGATCTCCGGCAAAGGAGAAGAAAAGTCGTTTTTTAAATCCTCCTGCGGATAATCTCAAAATAGCTGTCAATTACGAACACGGACCGCGAAATTTGTAAGAATTTGACGAAATATGTTGCCTCGCCATACTTTGACCACGTCTCGAGTCAGGGACGTATTTATGACCTCTGAGGCCCCCGGTGGAATCTAGAATGAGGCCCCCAATTTTATAGTCTTGCAACCTGATAGGTTGACATGGACTTTTCCTTGCTTATAAAGACAATACATAATGAGTTTAATTAAATAATACATATTCATCCATCTATTTAATTTTGAACAGTAAAAATATGCCTCCTCGTGATTCTCACGAGGCCCCCGGCAGCCGCCGGGTACGCCTTATGGTAAATACCGCCCTGTCTCGAGTACATTCTAAGCATAAGGAATCAGGACAGAAATGATTGATTTGCGTACTAAAAAACATACAATGGGGAGTCTCACGTTTATTTTAGAAACTGTTTAGCGCGAACAAAAAGTATGACAAAGCTGATGAAATGAATATTTTATAAAAGCTAAGAATATTTTATAAATTACTAAGAGTTATATTGAAAGAAATGTACATGTGTATTCTAAATTGGGTATATGCCGGTAATAAACAATTATTATTATTATTATGACTAGGGTGCGAGCCAGTGTGGATTCGAAGGTTATACTTGGGGTGAGGTTACTAGCAAAATTCAGATCACAAGAGTTTCTGACAAGAGCGACAAAATATGAAATATATACTGCTGAACAGATTAGTTTTAAAATTACTTAGACCAACGTACCACTCACGACAACAAAAAAACAGAGCGAGACACTTAGGCATAAAACACACCTCACTTACAAATTAATATTTAAAGATAAGTCCTATTAATTTTATTATTATATTATGTAATCTAAGATTAATCAATTAAAAATTATAGTCCATTTCCTCTTCCATATTCAATTTCCCTGTTCCGTGGCTTTTTAAATGCTGGTGTCCAAACTACCCCTGGAAATCCAGTATTCACTCATTTACCTAAATAATACCTCATAATTCCCTGACTTGCGCAAACTAAGTATTTCGTGCATTACATCGCAATAGTCACGTCTTGCATACATATTTGAGACACTTAATTCGGCACTTAAATGCGTTCACGCAGATAGATCAGCTCTTAGATTCAACCTGAGTGTAGAAAAGTATTTTTTAACGAGTCCATACGGTCTGGGAGGAACAAATCAGCCCTGCTTCACTTAGGTACTCCTTTCATAGTCTTTCTCCTAAGTCCTTTACTTTTATTCCGTTTTACATTTTAGTAACATTATCAGTATCAGGCGTGATATCGGTAGTGGAAGGCAGGAAGGTCTATATCACAAAACGGAAAAGCGATATTTCATTTTTGTGATATTTGCATTATAGTCTTTTGCAAGCAGCCATATTTGTTGAGTACGTCGAACGATCCTGTCCCTTACTCTTACTAATAACGCGGAACATAAAGCGATTTTATCTTGTGAATAAATAAATAAATAATTGTTAGTCATCTCGGTTTCAAAATGGAGGATAAAAACAGATGGACTTTAATTTTTACTAGCAATCCAAATATCACGGTACAACCCGAAAGCATTTAAGGGTCTACAAATCAACAACGCGGTAACCAAAAAGTGAACAAATTTTCTATTTAATTAACTATTATCGTTCAAATTCTTTAATATCATAATCTAAAACGGCTAGATTCAACGAAATACAGTGGAACTAGGTGGTTTTTCTGAAAAATATAATGATAAGAATTATAAAAAAGGAACTTTTCACAAACTTTTAACTGCCACCTCAGCACGCTCTTACGAGAACCATCGTCTCCTCAAGTGCACGGCACACATTGATTACCGGTTAAACCAGTATATGCGTAATCTTGGTGCCTTCTCCGGTATAAAACCTTCTGGAAAGCCAACTAATCTGGCGGAGGGATTTCTGCGGGCCTTCACGTCAGTCAATTACTTTAATGGTATTCTAACGTTCGTTTTTTCGTAACAAATTTGAATATTCTCCATCACATGCTATACACTATCTATTTCACCTTCGTCAATCACCTCGAAACTTACAAAATACCATAAATATCCGGGGACTCAACCGGTGATCATTTAATGTATACTGGGAAAAAGTTCAACCCCATTACCGATAAACATGATTAATAGACACACATTCACACAGGTGGATTCTCGTAACAGCACTAATTGCACAAGGTAAGAAATATTAAATTGAGAATTTTTTTTTTAATTGAGGTATGGATAGCATATCCAATGAGAGGAGATTGGTTAGCATCAAATCATTTAAAGCCGTAATAGGAGACTAATGGTGGTTTATAACGATTGTCTGAACTGATATTATCTATTGTCATAAGGTCTGTGCTTTTCACAGCAGTAGTTTGAATAGTAATAACAGGGTAAACTAAATTAGCCAAACATACAAGGGAATTAACTATGAGATGCAATGAAAAGTTGTGAATTTTAATTATCTTAAATGATTATAAGTTTAACAGGTGTAAACTATGGCTAAAGCTGCATTCTTAACATAAAATTGAAGAAATTGTACAATCTATCGCTTTTTGTAATCGGTTAGAAAATATAAGTAATACTATCTTCAATTTAATAATAGACTTTTTAGCAAATTAAATTTCAAGAATAACGCCAGCAATAATGGTTATTATTATTCCCTTTTCGATCTGTTAAGCCACTTTGTAGATACATATTTCTTGCCTCCTCCGTGACTTAAAGATTTTTGTAAACAAAATATGCCTAATGATGTGGAATTCAAAAGATCAGAACACTGCACCTGACATTAAGCTGTTTCTCTTTGCCTATCGATGAAGAAATAAGAAATTTTGTAGGATAATTGTGTTACTTGAATAGTATAGGAACATTAATGCCCCCACTCGAGAAAATCTTGACATCCACCTTTGGCATAGACTGAAATTGCAACTTCTTTCACCGCCTTTTTGATATCCATGTTTGAAAGCATGCTAGAAATAAGTTTAAATACCAAATTGGAACCATGAATTTTTGCCGCAAAAATTCATGTTTACATTCTTCAAAATGAAGAAAAATACACAAGGTTATCTCTAACAATAACCAAACAAAAATGTGGATCTTGATATTTAGAGATCAAAACACACAAGGAATCTTAATAACGCTGTTGCTTATCGCAGAAGTTTTATGGTGACGTATTATGGCGTTTTTTGGATTTTAAATGGTCAAATTGTAATTCATACATTATTTAAATAAATAATAACCTCTGAACAGTTCTGTTCAAATTACCTTCCTAGGGGAAATACTACATGGAGGAGAACCAGTTGAAATATCGTCTGAACCAAAGGTATGCATTTTGAGTAATTCATATCCGATTTACGAAAACGGAGAGAGACTAGGAGGATATTCTAAAGGAAATATTGATCCCGTTCTATCATGTGTGTGTCGAATAGTGTAAATCATACTGTTTGTCATGCACCAATTTTGCGCAAAAAAGATTTCATATCGGGGTGAATTGAAAATAAGTTATAATGACATAACTACAAGATGTTGGTGCGAGGGGCTAACAACAGCATAACGTTGCATGACATCAAAATAGTCAATGAAATTCATATTGGGGAAATTTCACGCCAAAAGCAACCTTATCCCTCGCTGCCACAAGGCAGCAGAAATGGAACTCTGCAATCGCTCCGTTACGTGTGATGTGGAGCCTAATGTTGCCGTAGTTGTTCTCAAAGTTCGTTCTGCAGTCGTTGAGGTGCGACATGTGCCAACAATGAACCACATATCACTTGATACCTAACAATCGATAAGTTCCGTAATGAATACCTAGGAGAGCTTTTGTATAGTTTTCGCAAAATGCCTGGCTCTGCGCAGTGGACGATTTGAGGACATGGGCTGCGGAACTTTCAAAAGCCTGCACAACGGTGGATGCAGGTTGTTTAGTGCGGAGGGGCTATAAGAAAAACTTTCTTACTGCTGCCAACACAAGCGCTTCGAGAAGTGGGATGACTCACCACTATATACCTGCCGTCCCGTTTCGACTCGACTCACAGTGAGACCTTAAGATAGTGTCCCTGGTAAAGCCATAGTGGTGGGAAATTTTAACCACTTGCCTTGTGTGTCTCGTACCTTTTTTGAGAAATAGTTTAGTTCCCCAGCCTCACTCTCTCGTTGCCTCCCCCTTAACTCCAACATCGCGACGCGTCGTTTCCCTTAACCCCCTAAACTTCTACTTCCCCTCTTTGCCGCCCAGGTCAGGGCCAGAAACTCTTACGGGAGCTATACCCACATCTGGGTGATAGCGTATCTGCTGTAAAAGAATAAGGAAAATTAGGATCACCACTAACAATTATAATTAAACCGTCGCAAACACTAGAAGGAAAGTTAGGACAGGAAAAAGTTTGGAAAACTAGGGTAGGGGCATACATGATATGCATGCAACGACAGTGCGGTTCGAACTTATGTTCGTTGTATCAAGAATTTTACAAATTTCAGATGTAGGTTATACAAGCGATGAAAACATGAAAAGCAGATGAAAGATTTCAATTTCGCCGAAGAGGCATGTTGATATTTAAAAAACTATAAAATTGGTCTTTTCTTCGAGTGATCTGGCTGTCTCCCAAATCTGATCAACTAAATTACTGGGTGGAGTTAGCATAAATGCCTGCAGATGAACGGTCTGAAGAAAGTAACGGACGTATTCCGTACATGAATGCCGTACTTAAATGAAAGCACGTAATACTACATCCAGTTATATTAGCTCTAAAAAAATAAAGTAGTATCCATTCTTTACTTGCGGGTTGGCACGCAATATAGATGCTGTTCACTCTTGCGAGGGAATTAGAGAGTTTAACGGTTTACGTATGAGTATCGATTGGCAAGCATATAGGCCGGATAAATATCAATATTTGGCGGTATCGGAAATACTTATTTCGAGCCAACCACACTTTTTACCGAGACATAACGGAGCAATGTTCAAAGGCTAACTTTTTTCATTTACTTTAGGTATTGCTGAAACAAATGTGGAAGGCATTTTCATAGATGTATATAATTTGTTGGAAAATTATAGACGTTAAATTGACACATCTTCACCTGACTTTCAATTAAAACTCCAGCATTCATATTTTTCTTATTGACTGATAACACCTGACACCATTTGTACCCACGCTGTAATTCACTTCGGCTCTTTTAATCGGATTTCAGGACGACGACGTGGAAGGGCAAGAGGGCAATGTGGGTAGTGATTCCGGAGATACCACATTCTTGCACACAGTGGCAAGAAACTTATTATGGCTGATTCCTACTAGACCAATGAGGAAGCCAGACAATGAGACCCCTCCTTACCTGACCATCACCTCCTTCTAGGACCTTCAAACGCCTCTGTGACCACATTATGCAGCATCGGGCGTTACTCCTGCAATTTGTAAATTCCTACACTCTCATGATTCAGTGGCAGAGTGATTTACATGTGATAGAGAGTTTAAGTGACCCAACTCATTTGGTGGTGAATCCTGAAATAACATCATAGTTGCCTGGTCACCTTCAATGATTACTTTCTTCTTGTAAGGGCTTCCTTCCTGTATCTTGTATGATTGATTATGGATGACATTTAATAAAACTTTATGCTTCAAATTCATGTCGTTATTCTTTGTTGTTGTTCTTTTCGTAATGAAATTCCCTGGTAGGCCATTTTGTATTCAACAGTCTTAATGAAATGAGTTAAACAATCATAGGCATGGGTTATATGAATTCAAATTGCTATTTTTATCGCATGGTGTATTATAAGATTCATTTCATTTTATGTACACCTTATTAGTCATCATGGTATATTACAATCACTAAGGCCTGGTTTTATAATTTTTTTATTAAATTATTATAAATATAATTGTTATTAAAAAATTAGTTATTATTAATTAAGGTAAATAATAATTAATAATTATTATTAACCTTCGCATTGCCCTGGGCACCGTACTGGAATACAATGAGGCTATGGGGATGGGGTTCAGATAGGACAAGTTTACATCTATCCACCTGGTGAGAGGAAGATTTTTGGAGAAGAAGGAAAACCTGCAACTCGTTGACGGGAGCATCATTCGTCCACACGAGGACGGTGACAGCTACGAGTACCTCGGCGTCTCCCACCGCCTTATGCAGGAGGTTTCAGCAGTGAAGGAAAGACTCACCACTAATAATAGACAGACTCAGAAAAATCTAGAGTTCTTCGCTGTCTGGCAGGGACAAGGTCCTTGCCATGAAAATGTCCGCGGTTCCTACACTGCTGTATACCTTCGGATGAATACCTCGAGTTGCAGAACCTCGATAGGGGAACGAGGAAGATGATGACCATCTATAGAAGTCATCTGGCTTAGCAATTGCTCTTGTCTCCTTAATCCACTGAAAGCGAATAGGCCGACAAAATCTTCTGGAAGATGGCCGAGGATTTTCCCAAATTATTTCACCTAATCGCCAGTATTGGAGATTAATATGTAGAGAATGTGAGAATTGTATTTGATTTCGAAGATGTTTTATTTTTAGAGATGCTGCGAGAAGAGAACTGTACTGCTTTCAAAATAATACCTGTTCCGTCGTTTAGTAAGCGAAGAGGCACTAGGGAGCTCATGAAAAAAAATTCCTCCTACCTAGGCTCTCCTTGCCACACTTGCCCTTATTTTGAATGGCTGGAACTTCCTCCAAAACTATACTTGCATGCTAAAGTGCATTTGATTTTACTCGTGGAAGCAGGAACAGTTGAGATTGCATGCCTCGATCCGTGACGCTGTGTGAGAGAAAAGACTTAGCAGATTTACCTCGCATGCAATTCCTGAAATTTCAATGCCATCCGGGTAAGAAGCATTTTTAGCGAGCCTAACTCTCTCATATTGGGTATAATTTATAGCCGTGGCTTTCGGATATTTTCCGCAGACACTAGTACTGGCTTTTAGTTAGCTGCATGGAAATGATGACAGAGAGTTCCTCCTTTGCTGACATCATAGTGGGGACGGAAACAGATTTCTTCCACTTGGAAGGCCCTCTCCGTGTCGTCGGTGAGTTCGTGGCTATTTCTTAAGCTAGTTTGGAGGCTGCTTCATCTCCCTCCTCCCTTAATTTCATAAATGCTGCAAATGGCAATGTTGCTGCCGAGTACGAAGATCTTAGACTTTCTGTTTTCCATGTTTTGGACATCTCGCTAGAAATATTGAAAGATTTTTCCGGGCGCCCTCCTGTGCCTAGTAAGATAATTTAAAATCTTCCTTAAGCACATTCAGATTAAATGCAATGCAGTCATACTCAACGTTTAGTAAACAGCCAAATTTACTTACAGGAAGACGTGGAAGTATTCGGCAAGTGTACAATTTCTGGTAGATCAAGTCAGTCATTTTTCGCTCCGTCTCAGGAATCTTCCGTTATTCCTAGAATTCGATTCCCACTTCTGTTGGTACCACACCAAGAAAGAGAGCCCCAGGAAATCACTAAGGGTCACATTTTCCTGATAGATAATTCACGAAATATTTATTCCTGTCAATTGAGGATGGTGTCCACATACTATATTTTTTTAAGCAGTAGTAGACGAGATATCTCGTGGCATAACATAATTTTTTAATAAATATTTCCTATACTTTACCTTTTCCCTACAAAAACTGTATCTATTTTCGCTCGAACAGATATCCGCAAAGAAAAGAAACAAGAGCAAATAAAAAATATGACACACTTAGTGATAGCATTAGGAAACTAATGCCGATAAAACATTTAAGAAATTAGCACTCATGAGCTTTTGTGAATATTACGAGATGCACGAAATTAAAACATGGACCTATTAGGATGATCGAACTATGGTAAAATAAATAAATAAGTGTTACCTCAAACGCCGCCAGGAAACATGATGAAGTGGCCACAGGTTTCCACTAACCAAAACCAAAATAGGCGAGTGCTTCCAAAAAATCACCAGAGCAAAACTGTCCTCTTCCACTGACAAGTCAGAACTAAATGCACATATGCATTTCTCACCAAAAATGAAAGAAATGCTGCCGAAAATAACCCAAAAGGACCGCACAAATGGTCCGTGGGGTCATAAAAAAACTTTTTACGATACCCGACGCAATTAGACACTAGCTGCTGGCTGGTACCATCCAAAATAGGTTTTCTTACCTTAGAAGGTTAGCATTAGCTAAAAAAAAGCACCTATATCCTTCCAAAGGCTCAAATTCAAGCGTGAAATGCCAGTGTTAGAGCCTGTATTTCATCCGAGGAAAGCGGGCTAAATGCTAACTTGGCTAACAATAGAAATTGTATAAGTGCATCGATTTCCCCGTTTGAACGTCATAGCAACGTACATGGAAGTCCTTTTCAATTTATAATTCTTGAAAATAGCCATAACAAAGGTTATGGAAAAATAGCGCTTCTCAACACACGCCAGCAGCATTTCCCGTTGCCAGCGGGCAGATCAGGGTTGGGCCGCACAATCGAAAAATCGAATTTATTTTCGGCGTCGCAAACGGTCCCAGATGATTTCTTCGGATTCACTATCTTAAAGCTTCATTATTATCGCGATTTAAGCATCTTAGTGTCGCTCGATGTCCATTTTTTTATTGTATTGAATAAAGGCAAAATATTGACGAAAAACAGGGTACGCCATTTTGTCACGTACTGATGACAAATATTACAGTATTGCCGAAAAATAAGTAATATATAATAAAAAACTGATGTACCAAAATATTTCATTTTTTATTGCACAGCTTTACTGCATAAGGTTCAGTATGAGCTTGAATTTTAGAAAGAAAGAAAGAATTTGGTGATTTGAATTTGGTGATGTTCTGAAAAAAAATGAAGGCGGGCGATTATTGCGAATTTTGTCCAACTTTGAGCCCATGTATTTTGTCACCGCGTACGAATTATGACAAATGGCATGCAGCATCACACGCACCAATCTATGGAATGAGCAAGGTTTCAACTTTCGGGATGGAAATAAATATCTTTAGGGTTTTCTCAAGCTTTTTCCTATTTCAGCCCACTGTGCGACGCACAGTAGGCTGTCGAAATCTAAAAAAGCTGGCCAAAACCAAAAAATGTTTTTTTTTCCGAATGTTGAAATTTTCACATTCATTTTCCATAGATTGGTGCATGTTACTTTGAATACCACTTTTCATAATTCGTACGCGTTAACAATATATATGGGCTCAAAGCTGGACAAATTTCGCAAAAATCGCCCACTTCAAATTTTTTCAGAAAATCAACGAATTCAAGCTAACGCTGAACTTTTTATATTAAAGCTGTGGAATAAAAACTAAAATTTTTGCGTCAAGCTATTTTTTTAAATTAAATATTACTTATTTTGTGGACAAATTTGTAATATTTGTCATCGATACATGACAAAATGGTGGACCCTGTTATTCGTCAATTATTTCGCATTTATGTAGCAAAATTAAAAAAAATGTATATCGATGGACACTGAGATACTTAAATCACGATAATAACAAAGCTTTTTTAGAGTGAATCCGAATAAATCATCTGCTACTGTTTGCGACGCCGAAAATAAAATCGATTTTTCGATCGTGCGGCCGACCGGTTCTGCCAGCCGGCAACGGGGAATGCTGTGACGCGGCGTGTGTTGGGAAGCGCTATTTTTCCATAACCTTCGTTATGGCTATTTTCAAGCCATATAAATTGAAAAGGACTTCAATGTACATTACAATGATGTTAATACGGGGAAATCGACCTCCTTATACGATTTCTACTGTTAGTCAAATTAGCATTTAGCCCGCTTTCCTCGGATGAAATACTGGCTCTAACACTAGCATTTCACGCGTATATTTTAGCCATTTAAAGAATATAGCAGCTTCATGAGGCTCTTATTTCATTTTGAGCCATCATTTGAGCTATCATTGGAGATATCCCTGAAAAGGGACGGAAAAAATGATGTTGTGAATCAGGCTTTAAACTAAAAGGGCATTAGCAATGAATGACAATCTTAGCATCAAAACGGTAATAACAAATGCCTCGTTCGAGATAAACTCAAACAGAGTAAATGAGGTTTAACGACAAGTTCCTTGCAAATTTGCCAATGCAAAACACGCTCAATGTAATAAAACTTTTTTTAACTCGACGATCGCTTCTTCACTTCAGTTAAATTCCATGTTTTTTTCAAATAACAATGCCGTTAAAACTCGCTTTAAAATAACGCCTTAGGTAGGTAAAATTCTCTAGTTTCGGAGATGATGTGGTTACTCTCCCTGCACCTCCAGCAAGATGTATCCAACTGACTAATTGTCGAACATTTCAAAATATTATGAAAATTTAAAGGTAATTTAAACGATAAAATTTTTGAAAAGTACTCAATAAAAGTACGTGTACCTGAGTTTCATTTTCACTAACTTCTACCTCTATAAATAACACCATATGTACGAAAATCAATGCAAATGAAAGCATTAAGTGTACAACTAATACTCGGAGAACTTATCTTGGTAAATGAACACTGAACTATAGATGATTTGGCATGTGTCACAGGATTCCATATATATATATATATATATATACTTTTAAAACACAGGCACACGAAAATTGAAAGGACACTCACAGAATAATTTGCGGACGTTTCGACGGGCAAGCCGCCATCGTCAACGACAAGAGACTAACTCATAGTTAGTCTAATAGAGAGTTAGTCTCTTGTCGTTGACGATGGCGGCTTGCCCGTCGAAACGTCCGCAAATTATTCTGTGAGTGTACTTTTAATTTTCCTGTGCCTGTGTTTTAAAAGTATATTTATATTTGTGTTTTTATTCGCCGAGTGCGTTTTCTCAGAAGACATTATATATATATATATATATATATATATATATATATATATATATATATATATATATATATATATATATATATATATACACACACACTTTTAATTTGCTCGTACTGAAATTTTGCAGACTAATAGTTAAAGACAAGAAAAAATTATAGGCTATTTTAAAAAGCTCTATGGGCCCCAAAAGGTCCTAAAAAGCCCTCTGGTATGCTACGTATTGGGTTTTGTGCGGTGGTTTAGTTTTTTGCCTTTTAAAACTACTTCCGCTCAAGATAGAGGATTGGGATTTTTTATCGGATGGCTTAAATAAATGAAGTTTTTTATTCTTTCAATCGATTTTATTTTACGCTTCGTATTGGCCTGAATATCGTGTTTTTAGCTGAAAAATCTCACATTTTTCTCTGAAATCAACAATAGAATTTTTCCTTGACAACCATAGATTTGATTTTCAAAGGATATTCACACCTCTAGCATTTAAATATAACGTTTTCATACAGGCCCATGATACCACGTAGAAAGAAAATTTGTATAAGAAGGCCCCAGAGTCCCAATGGCCCCATGATAGATTTCTTCGGGGGATAATCAATTTATCCAATCCATATTTACAACAAGTATACTCTTCAACGTCTATTCTCAAATAGCTCTAATAGGGGCACTGCATGTATATGAGATAACAATTACAGAGTAAATGATACACATTAAGGAATTAAATAGACTACACACGCAATAAAAAGTGCAAGAATACTTAGGTGCAGCGAATAGTAATGGTAATAATACCTATGTAGCTACAACAAACACGGCGTTGTTTATTATCGTTTAATACTCAGATGTAACACACGTAGTGGAACCGCCTGCCTCTCATAACGATTGCGAATAGTTTTTTAGTCTAATTCCCACATCATAAACGTTGCGAGTTATTTATATATGTTTAAAGGTGTTAACGTGCAGTTAACTTACATTCACTCATTTTTGGGTTTCCCGTGCATGAAAGAAGACCATCTCTCCGTGCAGCGTGTCTACTACAACGAACACAACGTACAAGATAGGTTACGAACTCCTCAAATGACCACGCTGGCAGTATTAGACCAATGTTTTTCACACCCGTTGAATTTCAACGGGCACCTTCCGCTAGTAAAATAATAAAGTTGAGTGACAAGGAAGAGGCAAACATCAGAGTTTTTTTTCAATATTAAGAGAGATAAGGCACCCTAACATTCATACAAGAAATCACCCGATTGACTTTCTCAAGGAGAGAATACTGGTTTTCACATAATTTAAGACTTGAGACTAATAGATGAGATAAGTGTCCAGTTCGTTGGCAAACAGCATTGATATTGCAAGCTGGCGAAAATGGCGAGTCATAAGCTATATTACCGCGACTTAAAATGAACAAAAATGGTGTTATCTTTATACCCTGAATATATAAGCACTGCAGATAGCCACTGGTATAATAAACACTGCTATATTAAAAATTAGTATATAAGCAGCGTCAAACCAGAAGAACGCTATTCCAATATCCAAGATGAAGGTAATACGTCAACATCCAAATGTTAACCAGTAAACTTCGAGCTGGTTTGAACATGTATTACATGCACAGCAAATTTAATCGAAGTTTATGAATACGTTAAATTGTGAGACGGAATGTCAAATCTAATGAAGTTGAGTGTTTATCTTTTCAGGTACATTTCATCGTTCTCACAGTGCCGGCTTTCCTCCTATTGAGTGGTACGTACACCATGCTATTTTTTAACTTTCTCGTTTGTTCATTACATTTGACCGTTACTCATAATGTGCCAAAACCCTATTTTTCATAAAATAACACGGTAATGATTGCATTGCAGAAGTAACTGGTCTATCAGTGAGAAGCGCCAATCCAAATGTAAGTACGTATTCATCCATCCTTCTCTAATGGTCAGTTACCAGCTTTTGTTAGCTTCCCTCTCAATTTCAGTTCCTGCTATATTCTATACAAAAACCACTTTTGCTTTGAAAATGTATCATTGCAAAAATAAGTAGGGTCATTGGCAAAAAAAGTCCCTAGACCCCTTTCGACGTTCGAAGAAAGCCACTCATTACTTTAAACGAATGCATTGTAGTAATTCCTGAGAGCGTTAGGGGATCAATGAGAAAGGTGTGAAATCCATGAAAATACGTAGGTAATGACGATCTCAAGAAATAGCAAGATTTGGCTATACGATGCTTTCGAATTTATTAAATCAGGTAGAACATTATAACATATTGACAATTTCAGATGCAAGGACAAGGGAATCTCGATAAAAACGTTTCGAAACCCTTAGCAGCCCCTGATTGTTCTTCTTATGTACTTTCCTCTTTATTTGGCCTATGAATTTATCCCTTGGTCTTCCTCTAGGGACTTTTTCCTCTATTTTTCCTTAAATTATATTCTTCACGAACCCCTTTTGCCTCAGGGTGTGCCCAATCCATCTGGTTCTTCTTTTCTGTGTAGAATTCCATATGGTCCTTTCCTCTTCTATTCCTCTGTATACTTCGTCTTATCTTATTTTATCCATTTGATTTTCAAATGACGATCAAATAGGAGGATGTAGGATTCAATATTAGACAATGGGATGCTTGAAGCTGTGATAGAGCGAAGGATACTGGAAAAATTAGGAGGTAGATATGATATATCGGATATGATATCGATGGAGCAGGTGGTGAGGGCCATTGGGATGAGGGAGAAGTCCGGGAGTGGAGGATGTTTGGTGAACGAGGAAGAATATGAAAGAGGATAGGCTTCTTAGATATGATGAAAAGAGATGAGAAATAAACCGAGCTGAAAACGTAGATAGTATTAAGACGATTCTACATTAATCCGAGAGTAAACCTATCAGCAGAAAACCACAAATAATTATTATTACTATCACATTCAGTAGGCTTTTGTTATAGATATTCACAGAGAGAGCCGTGTATTTTTCCCCTCATGTCTTTCAAGCTAATATACATGCAATGTGTGAAAAAACTCGATGTTAGGGTACGGCCGAAAAGCTAAGTTACTTAACGTACACACTTTTCGTCAGGGATAAGCTATTTCTTTACTTACCAATGACCTCCAAGTCGTCAGAATGTAATATTAGTAGAACTTAGGTGTAATTTTCTTCGACAGCAAAGGTCATTTTGCATGTACTTTTCTCCACTTCATACATGGACAAAAACACTAGGGAAGGAGTTGGATGACCACCCGTCCTAATTCGAGCCATGGCTCTATGATACTTTAATAATCAAACGGGAACCAATATTTCCAGCATGGCAGGCCGCTGCCCCATCAACATATTATCTGTATCACACACTTAAGAATAATATTCTCAAAATATCTCCCCTCGTTAACCTCATTTTTTTATGTCAAAAAGAGCATGGCCTTGCAAATTTACTTCGTGAGCAATGGGTTTCTGTAATCATCTGTGAGCTAAAAATGACTTATTACTTTATAAATTCTAAACTCTTTTAATTTTCACCGACCATATTTTTTTACATATACTGTCACTATATTTCCAAACCTAGGTCGTAAAAGTGAAATTTACAGAGTGATAAATCATTTCACGTGATTCAGTTCCATAAATTAAAGCCCTAAACTTTAAATTGTGCATATGTGGGTTGTTCTCCTGATTTCTATGTCTTGTAGCAAATTAATCAATAATTCTTTCTAGGATGAGACACCGCTGAGTGCGGCAGTACCAGTCCTTCCCGAGGGAAACAAGGCATTGCTCGAAAACCTCGTGGACGTCACCGGCACTGATGCGGTTGATGCACCCAAAATTGACCTCGGTGCCGAGTTACGGAGATACGACTCCAGCTCAGAGGAAGACAGCAGTTCCAGCGGGTACTCCAGCTCAGGCGACCACCACTACGGATTTTCCGATTCATCGTCATCCAGTTCCGAGGAAAGCCGCAGTTCAGGTGGTCGCTCAGGTCAAAGCGACCCTTCAAAATCATCGTCATCTGGCTCATCCAGTGAGGAATCCGCTGCATTTCCTCCGATAGACGATGGCTTATTCTAGACACTTGACCACCTCAATTATGTTACCCTTCAATTAAGGCAATACCATGTATCTATTTTCCAGAAATATAACCTTCGCATGAAAGAATAAAAAAAGAACTATTCTAAAACTTTGTGCATAATACCTCACAATACAAAAGCAAAGCTGCGAGTTTATTGACCACATATTTCGTATACATTGAATTCAAATTACAGTTTATAATAAATGAGGAAATTTTTAGCTTGTCGCAAGAATCTCCTAGCTTTTCACAAATTACAAATTGCATACTGAGAATTAGTGAATGACAAACTTCATAACCTTCATATTATGGTTTAAATATTTGTTCATACTAGCTATTACGAAAACCTTTATGCCAACTAGTCCATAAAGTTTCAAGAAACGACGCTAAGTGTATTATTTTCCTAACTTTTTTCAATCCTTTAATTAAAATTTAAGCATTTAAATGTATATATTCTCTATTTTTCATCATAAAAAGTTTTGACGATATTATTTAATGATTCCAAAAATTATATGCATTCACAATAATCCTTGTACTAGCTCAATGTCCATAAATTGATCTTGACATTTTTCAACTGGAAATATGAGAGGGTTGAGAAGCTTGAAGCTTTTCAACTGGAAATACAAGAGGTTGGGCTGATACCATTCCAAGCCAATAGTATAGCAAACATTTTTACGGCTTAAATAAACATGTACACAGATAACCAAAAATTGTTTTTCTTCTCCGAGAAAAAAATGGCTTTTGAAGCCGTATGGAGCATAAGTGTCCCGGAGGACAATTAAACCATCAAATGTTTTTTTTTTAGCTTGAGCCGATTTTAAGATTGAGAAAAGTCTTTTTATATTAGTAAAACAAGCATTATTTTATTCATAATAATATCTAGCATCAGGTTATAGCCTCGTATATCTAAAATGTTGCCATGAAAAAATATCTGCTTACCTTGGCATGCATGGAATTGTTGTAATAAGTGTATGGCTCATTTTTCTCAGATATTCTTATGACTGCGATTTTCTCAAGACACTTTCCGGTTTTTCTTTTTGAACATATTAATTTTCAACATCGAAGTGTAGCCATATAATCCATAGACGAAAAGGAATTATAAATGATACTATGTTGTTACTATTTATGGCCAGTAACTTTAAGTTACTGCTGTAAGCTAGTTATGAGGAAAAGAGTTTCCAGTTTTTAATAGATTGACCTAATATGCAGAACTAACTTTAGAAATCAAACCTTTTCTAGGTAGCTAGAAATATAATTGAAGTCTTAAGTGACAGTCACCGTCAAGAAACGATTGTTTCGTTAGAAGAAAATTGAGAATGGCATGAAAAGGGCATTATTCTGCCTGCTAATGCTTCCATGCCTAAGCATTTTACAACTGGTCACTCTTTGGTTTCCTTTCAAGAAAGTAGTAAACGTTCAAAGCAGCGAAAGACCGAAACATTACGTATTCAAGCGAGAACACTTGAAATTTCTTATGCTGCTCAAGTGATCCTCCAAGCATCTGGCCATTTAGGTATTGCACAAGAGGAAAATTAAGTGACGACAACAACACCTATATGAGCCATTTAATACCATAGAGCTTACAGAGGGAGTGAAGTTTCCACCTCCCACATATCAGATAACCATGAATTGTCAATACTGATTGAGAAAAAAACTGATAAAGAGGCAAAATAACAATGTTAGGCCCATGGAACTGAAGTACAGTAGTAAAGTATTTTCTAACTATGAGTCAGCAACTGACTAAAATATATATGGTGTTACCTAGGAGGAGTTCTCCGCACAGAAAGCAGTGCAAAGTGGATATACAAATGCTTTATGAATCACACTATCAGTCGTGCTGCAACGGAACAACGGCATATAATAAATAAGTACACTTTCCTCCCAGCAACTTATCTGATTCAAGTCCTGTTAACTTAATTGATATAATCTCAAAGTGGGGGTGTGGGGGTAATGGAATGAAATAGTACAAGCGAAATTTCAGAAAGAAACGTGCTCCGATTCTAACTTCTTTGAAACTTTATCTGTACTACATTTTTCAGTTTGGTTGAATGACTATTTTGGTTGATGAATATTTCACCAAAAATGTATTCAATAATTTAAAAATATGATTGAGGAGAAAAACTAAACTAAAAATACTGGTGAATATTTTACTAATTTACTATCGTAAGTAGACTAAACCATACTACCATGTCCTAAACCACCATAAAATATGGCACAAGGTTATAAAATCTTTGTCGGCTTCCAGGCGGTGTAAACGGCTCTAATTACTATATACCTATGCATGCGTACGTACCCATCTTGTCATTCCCTTTCGGAGTGGGCAAAGTCGAAGCATTTCGTTATTGCCGTTAGCCCTTGAAAACGGTCTCCCTTTTAATAATTTCCTCCACGATCCCCTATCCTTGAAAACCACTTTTGCTTCTCATATACTCATGCATTGCTTCACACACGCTCTCCTATTCCTAAGACTCATACTTCCTAGTCTTTATAGCCTCTTCCACCACATTCACCCATGACTTTCGCGGTCTACCCCTTCCTCTCACACCATTCACTCTACTATCATAATGTATCTGTTTTGTTATTCGACGCTTTTCCATTCTCTTGGCATGGCCAAACCAACGAATAGCCATCTGGCTTTATTTTCATCAGAAAACTCCGAAAGAAGAACACTCAGTGGTAAGGTTAAAACAACATATCCTTAGTCCCCTTTGAAGCTACTTATGGGTATATGCATAAGTATATCCTACTATTTATAAGTTGTTTGAGGTTGTTCTTGACCATGAAGTTATTAATCAGATAGTTTTTTTTGGAGATTTGGTCAATTAAACATAAAAACTTCTGCCAAAGTTTCGACCCTTAATTAGATCATCATCAGAGCTGTAGCACTACAACAGTTATAAAAATATGTAATACATAAAAATATATATTAAAAATGATAAGTTTACATTGAAAATTAATTTTTACCTTCAGCTTAATGGTTTCCTAGTAACAAAACAAGCAATAGAACTAGAGACAGACTGAAAATACAATACTAATTTTAAAAACATAATACAAATAATGATTATAAATGAACAATATCTTTATGAAAATTTATTATAAAATTAAAAAAATATATATACATATATTTTATAAAGGTAAAAAGCACAGATATTGATAACAGACTTGTACACTTGAATTTATTTATTTCACGAATATCCATAGCATTACATATTCGCATTTAAATTTAAGAAAAAAGGTTATGATAAATTTTGATTAATTTTTGAATATCCGTTCTGTTATTTCAAGCTAAGATATAAGACAATGTATAAGAAGAATAGGGGGGCTATGTCCCCTAACTGCCCTCACTTCGAGCTCATGCTAAGGAAGAAATAAATAAATTTATTTTTGTAAATTGAAACCAGTATTGAATTTTCTTCCTAATGGAACTCTTTGCGATTTCGAGGGACCTTTCTTTCAAATTAATATTTGCTGAAGAAATAATCCGCAGACGATAAAACTGATGTCTCCGTTAATTCATTTTGAAACTTTCCTCCCATACCTACCTCAAAATTGGCTCGGGCTGCTAAGGGGACACTTTTTAAAAAATGTTGGAATATTTTGTAAAGGTTACCACAATTCCGGATGGACTACAAATTCGATTAAAAAAAGAAATTTCGTTCAATTTTTTTGTCATAATACTTATTTTGCATTCGTTAGAACTGGTAAAAATTTATCCAACCAAAATATTTCTGCGGAGAGTGTAATTTTTAAATATTTATTCTATAAACAGCTTTTTAAAAACTTGTTGCGAAAAATGTTAATGAAAAAAGACGCCCGTAAAAACTCAATAACCTAAAGTGTACTTAGGAATTAAATTATGAAAAACAAATGTTCTCGTTTAGATATTTTCATATAGAGATCAAAATGGGAACAAACTTAAATTTCTTTATTTTCAAACAGAAACTTTCTTTATTTCCTAGACGGTATAATTGTACCCATAATTAACTTAGCTTAGTAATTTTCTACAACTTTTTATTATTACATGACGCGTTTCGCCGCTTTACGGCATCGTCAGGTTTATAAAGTATAATACACATCTATTAATATTAATCTAATAATATTAGTATTGTATATTATACTTTTTAAACCTGACGATGCCATAAAGCGGCGAAACGCGTCGTGCAATAATAAAAAGTTGTATAAAAGTACTAAGCTAAGTTAATTATGAGTACTAGTAACTTCTACGAAGTAAAGCCTTCAGCAGTCAAGTATATTTGGTATAATTGTTATTTTTTTAACTTTGATTCAAATTTTGACGTTATTTCGTGAAACAATACTAGATTATCAAATGTTTTTGGTGATATCAGCGTTCACTTTGATTATTTCTCATATGCACGGAGAATTAAGATATTAATTTGAGAATAACTTCATAGCTATAAGAAAAGAAGTTAATTTTCATATGTTCAATGTGAGCTGGCCAAATTTACTTAATTTATCTCGTGATGGATGCCTTATTGCTATCGGTTACGTAAATTGGCATCAGAATAACCAATGCCTTCCCGTTGAGAGAATACATAGAGATCCGTCATATTTAGTAAGTTATAGAAACCAAGAAAATGGCATCGCTTGAATTTTGGCCGCGACTTTCTCATTGAATTACTTTAAGATCAAGCCTCGGTCCTGAGTCATGTGCAGTCAGAAAAAAAGGGGGCACGGATGCATGGAAGAGCCCATTTACCTAAAAATGCAAAACAAGAATTTGTCATCTATGGGGACAGTCATGGTCCCGGGATTACTAAATAGAGAGATAGAAAGAACATTATGGAAAATGAAAAGGCATAAGTCAGTGAGAATAGACAATATACCTGCGGAAAGGTACATGAGCTTAGAAGAAAACGGAAGTAGTTTTGCCCACGGGCTCGTCCGTAGATTCTACGTGGAAGGAGTGCCGCCTGAAGATTTCGTTTAGTCAGTTCTTATTCCTATACCGAAGGTGACAAGAGCAAAATCATGAGAAAATATAAGACTATAAGTTAACTTTCGCAAGTGGAAGAGGTCTTAGAATGTTTAAACATAAGATTAGAGAAATAGAGCAAACGACAATGTAGGTAATAGATCACCAATTGGGGCTTAGAAAAGGAAATAGAAATGTGTGCAGGTCGATATAGGAGTGATGCGGACGTTAACAGAAAGGTATTTATCATAAGACAAAGATGTGTTTGTTTGATTCGTATATTTCAGAAAGATTTTGATCTAGAATAATCTGTACTAAGCTAATGCAGGTAATGTAAAAACTAGGAGCAGATTGGAGGGATAAACAGCTTGTTAGAAAAAAGAAAAAATCAGACGGCACGGTAAGGGTAGCGGATTCAGAAAAAGGATTATAGAGTAAGGCGAGGGGTTGGTGCATGAGTGTCCACTATCATGATTTCTTTTTATATACACTCTTGGGGAATAGTTTAAAAAGCATAAAAGAGGTTGGAAGTGGTAATAAAAGTAGGGGGGGGGGATTTGATAGTCAGTCACAATGCGAAATACCGAGCTTTTGTCAGCTCGCCAGACAATCGATTACGACCGTGTGAGAGGCTTAGTAAAAAGATTAACCATAAGAAGAGAAAGTTAAAAACATTCTCCTGAAGAAGAAAATCTAGAATGCACATATAGATCAGTGGGAATAAACTAGAACGCGTGGAACAGTTCACATACTACCAGGGGCGTATCTACGGGGGGGACTAACGGTACCGGACCCCCCCTCTCCACCTGAGGCAACTTTGCTAAGGGTACTAACATTAATATATAAAAAAATTAACAAACTAAATATCTACAATAAACAATATAGTCCCGTGTAATTATACCGTCTTAACTAGCAATGGTCCAACTAATAGCCTCTTCCTCTACCCTTGTAATGAAAAGGAATTATTCACAGCAATACAGAATATAGGAAAAAAAATCTTCCCCTGGCTTAGATGGGGTTCCTGGCTACCTTTTGTGTTGCTGTAGAGAGGCGATAGCTACCCCCACTCTGTTTTTATTAAACTGGTCTTTGCAAGAGGGCATTTTTCCTGATGCACTAAAAACAAGTAAAACGATACCTGTATATAAAAATAAAGGGGAACAAAATAATCCTAGGAACTATAGACCCATCTCCCTGCTATCTCAATTTTCTAAACTCTTTGAGAGAATATATCTAAATCGTTTAATACCATATTTAGAACAAAATAATTTACTATCTGAATCACAATGGGGATACAGGAAAAAGAGATCTACTACAGCTGCTCTCTTTCAGGTTGTAAATTCTATCTTAAATTTTAAAGACGAAAAAAAATTTACTTTAGGTTTATTCTTTGACTTCACGAAAGCTTTTGATGAGTTTAATCATGGTTTGCTCTTGGAAAAATGTGGGAAGTTGGGAATAAGAGGGGTAGCATGTAATTGGATACAATCTTACCAAATAAAAAGATTTCAGAGAACAGGTATCAGCACAAATGGGGCAAAATATTCAGATGCATTACCAATCACGAAAGGTGTTCCTCAAGGGTCTTTAATCGGACCTATATTATTCATTATATTTATAAATGATTTGATAACCTTAGGGAGTGATAACAATGTGATAAATGTTACCTATGCAGATAACACAATTTTCTTTATTTGTGGAAGTAACATAGATTCTTTAAATGATCATGCGCAGCAATTACTAAATAATACAGCAAATTGGTGCAGTATTAACCAACTAAAATTAAACTCCAGTAAAACTCAATTAGTACTATTTAAAAAGATCCAAAATAATCGTAAACTGAGTTTAAATTTAGCATGATATTCAGCTGAACGAAACTAACTTCGCAAAAACTTTGGGATTAGTTCTTCAAGACACGGGAAATGGGATGCTCATGTGTCAGATTTAATTCCGAAGCTATTCTCGGCTCATTTGAAATGTTCTGTTTCTACCAATGTTCTACTGATGTTTTACTACAGCTACTTTTACAGCAGAGCAACATATTGCATTATACTTTGGGGGTCTTCCCCATCACTTTTGAAAAAAATCTTTGTTCTGCAAAAGAGAGTTATTAGAACAATGCTTAATTTAAGTCCTAGAACATCCTGTAAAACCTACTTTAATAAGTTAAATATGCTCACCATCCCGTGTGTTTACATTTACAATATGATTGTTTTTATGAAAAAAAAACATGGACCAAGTGGTAAAAAATCAGGATATTCATGTATATGGCACAAGAAAAAAACAGGACATACTTGTTGATCACCACTCGCGCTCAATTACATTGAATGGTCCTTGGGCAATGGGCCAACGCCTTTACAATCATCTACCTAAGAAAATTAAGGATGTAGAAAACACAAATACTTTTAGCTTAATACTGAAGACCCACTTACTGGATTTGTCATGTTATAGTGTGAATGAATTCTTTGAAAGTTAAAAAGATAGATAAATTATTAGTGAATTATGTTACACTGTACATGATGTACATATATCCATTGTCGGCCTTCACTTTACTTTTTTTCTGACATTGGGTGTATATTCATTTATTTTCTTGTCTGAAAAATCCTATATCATTGTAATTTATTTGTACACATAATCTTTGGAAAAGGTATTATTATTATCTTTAAATACTTCAAAAAGGGCTAGAATATGCAGTTTTGTAGTTATAATTTTCAAAACATTTCCGGGGGAGGGCGCCCCATTATGCTTGGCCCTAGTCCCCCGGTACTTAACCAATAAAACATTCTGTACCCCCCCTAGAGCCAAATCCTATATACGCCATTGCATACCACAGGAATATTCTGAATGAGATGGTAGCAGGGCGTAATGCGAAGGGTTGTATAGCATCAGGAAACATGCATGAAAGGTAGGGAATTGGTGAGGGTAAATTTGAAAATCAAAGACAGCAATAAAATATTTGTTGAAACTCTAATCCGCAGCGCAGCGTTGTATCAGTTGAGAAACCTCGTCTACCCGTTAGGAGAATGAGGGTAGACTGGATGATTTCGAGACTCGGGAATGGAGAAGGATTGTAAAGTGTAAGCTGCGCAGAGAGGGAAACAAATAGAAGAATTTTTAGATAAGATACGTTGAAAGATGAAAGGAAGCTGATCGGAGGCATTAGGAGGAGGTAGTAAATATGGCTGGATGGGTGACGTTATGTTGTGCAGGGTGATAGAGTGGTGATATAGATAAAATGGAGGGCAACCGTTGTAGAGGGAGGAGAAGAGAAGTAATTTTCATTTAACATCTAATTTTGGGCGGTTATGAATGGAGAAAAAATATACAAAGAGCTAAGATTGAGTTTAATTTGAAGAATAGATATTTTTGTGAGGAGAATATCACACAGGAGCCCTCACTCTCCGGGAAATTAAAGGCAGAACTTTCGTAAGATAAACCATTCATTCGGTAGTAATAAGATGAGGACTGTGTTTTGCGCCAACTGGCATGTTGACGGAGGGATACCCTGATTATGGAGTTTCTCGTGACTGTTTGGCCAAGCGGAGCGGGCGCTATGAGCATGCGCAAGTTAAATGTTCATGCTGCCTCTTCAGGAGTTGACATATAATTGTGTGTTCTGTCCTGGTGAAGAGCTTAACCTTTCCTGTACTCTTGAACATAACTGAGCCTGACTGACTCCGAGTGGTTTTGATTCTCTCCTCATCTCATAATTGAGTCTTTATTACACTTCATAGTCAGTACATATTTTAATTCCTTTGAATTCTACCAGTAATCGCACCTTGAGTGAATTCATTTAATCCAGCAGCAGATATTAAAGGATATACCCAATCTAGCAAAAGAACGCTGACGATGTAGACAAAATACGAATGGAACAACTCGTCCCCTAATTCAAGTAAACTAAGCTCTGAAATATTTCCATCCGTCACTGTTGTTTACGCTATAAAGGCTGTTTTACACGGGGCATGAAATTGCACAACTTCAAACTGAATATTTTTCTCAATCGGGCTTGCAATCATTTTCGAATTAGAGCAGGGGCTATTTTTCCATCTCGCGTTCATGCATTCGCGCATGCGTTCTTTCAATTCACGGCTTTACACAATGAAATTTGAGATGCAAGTTCGTACGTACATCAGATTGTGCAATTACGTGCCCCGTGTAAAACGGGCTTAATAGATCATATGTTTGAATCCGGCATGAAATAAAATTACTACGCTCAAAATGTGATCAATCCTACAATCCCGTAAATCCGCAAAATATGTTAGGGGGGTTTGAAACCGTCTGACTTGACCTCTTAATAGATAAATACGGTAGAGCGAAAGAAAACTCACATTTAGGTGATTTGAAACGCGTATCACTTGAGTCAATAAACTACTGAGGTGAAAAGGAAATGACACGTCAGTGTTTTCCGCCGTGAAACGACAAGGAACCCGAAAATACACACAGGAAATCACTTGATTGTTTCTCTCACGAAAAGAATACTGGTTTTCGCACAATCTACGACATTAGTATTGTAAAAGAGATAAGGAGACAAACAGCATTGGGATGTCAGCCATGCGAAAACAACGCATTATAATCCAAATTACCGGATATTAAAACGCACGAAAACCGTGCTATCTTTCAACCCTTTCAACACAGATATAGTCCACAGATATATAAAACGCTTTAGCCGAGAAGAATTCAATTCCAATATTCAAGATGAAGGTAAAGCATCAAATCCATTTGTTCGCCATTAAATTTCGGCGGAGGTTGAAAATTTACTCCTTCCACATCAGTTTATGAATGCGTCGAATTTTCTAGTGGAATAAGATATCTAATGAAGTTTATTATATTATTTTCAGGCCATTTCCATTTTTCTCATAGTGCCGGCTTTCCTTCTCCTAAGCGGTGGGTATACAATCATATATCAGCTTCTTCCGAGTTTTTCGTAATAATAAAAACTTATCAAAAATGTTCCTCAATTAACAATTCTATTTTTCATAAAATCTGGCGGGGATGATTGCACTACAGAAGTTACTGGTCGCTCAGTGAGGAGCTCTGATCCAAATGTAAGTACGCTTCCAACCCTATTGTTTTTATCCTATTGATCTCATCCCTCTATATGCATCTCTCTTGAAATTGGTATTTCTCTGCAATTCGTGTGCCCCCTGTTCATAGAAAAGCAAACATATTCCCCTTTATACAGGCTATGCATGCAATTCACTTACATCAGATTCAATTTCATAGATGTATCAACCCTCATTTATCCTTCCTTTATTCTTTAAGTAGGAAGATTTTCAGCTGAAACAAAAAATTTTTAAAAAACATTTCAACAAATATGAAATTTAGTAAATCGCTTAGTAAAAACTACGCACCAATTTCATGAGAAGAGGGTAGATATAATAAATCCCATTAAGTATTTTAGCGCAGCCATCATCTGAACCGAGTTCAGTTTTATTCCATTGGGCTTAGTTGTCTTCTTAAGTAAGATTATGGAAATTAATGAGAATCAACATCAATAGGGCACAATTTATCGGCCACCACTCCAACTACTCGGATAAGGATCACATCTTTCCGATAATTCCGTGCATTTAACGTAAGTTAGCTTCATTACCCAAAAGAGTGGCAAATACTAGTTCATTAGGAGAAATGAGAATGAGTAGCGTCTTCTTGATATTTGTCAGATTCCCCCACGATAATTACGGTGGTTCCAAGTTAGGCATTGATGTAATTCCCAGTTACCTTGTCCACATGAAGACAGTTAATTTTGAGAAGTTGCTGCACATATATGAGGCAGATTATAGGTTAAATTTCCTTCGCACATTCCGAAATGTAATGCATCCCAATGGTTGATTTTTGAAGTGGTCTTCTACGTGTAGGTTGAAGAACCAAGGATTTTTTCATCCCTCCATTTTTACTAGCAAGTAGAAGGTAAAGGGTGGACAAATGGTATGAGCGTGGTTGGGAAATGACTGACGGCTTTTCCTCGAGGTTAGGCGAGAGAGAATTTTGCGACCGTCTTCCTAAGCAAAATAAATACATAGCAAATAGAACTAAAAAGATCATTTTAGAGAATATTAACAATGAATCAACTGTGATAACCCTTTGCCGGCCTCGGTAGTGACGGGGTAACGTCCTCACCTCCTAAACCGTAGGTAGCGGGTTCGAGTCCCGCCTGGATGGGTTTTTCTCCACTCTGGGCTTGGGTGTTATATTTATGAGTTAAGTGTAAGAAAGGGCTGCTCAGTCTTTATTTCGCTCGAAAATAAAGTCACCATAATCATTATTATAAATGAAGTTATTAAGATAATTACTCATCGAAACTCGAGTCGCGTGTGAATTTTATACAAAAGTGAGAAAAAGTTTTTTACAATAAATTCACTGGCGTATTTCAATGCCAAAATATAAGTAATGAGATAACTCAGTGAGTTAGAAAAGCTGGTTTTTCCACTCAGGTATGCGAAATATATATATACAAAGTTACGAACTGGATACGGGCCACGGTGCGGTCATTTAGCCCCCACTTCTCCGGTGCAAAGTGGCTCTTTCAACTACCCACCACTAGTCCAGAGAAGGGAAGGAAATCAGCTTCTACAGTGGATTTTGAAACACCCGCGACGATAGAATGCCATTTTATAGTTCGATGCACTCTGAATTCCAGTGTGAGCCATCGTGAGCAATATGTGTTGATCGGAACGCCGCGCCGTTTACTACGAATACGAGGGGTGTCGCCTTAGTTCACATACAAATTTTCGTGAACAGACCATCGAGTTACGAAGTATAAAACAAGAGGGTTTACCAGCGCTGCGATCACTTGACGAATTGACGCTCAGCCACCATGTCACTGTTTGTGAATATAGTCGTTTTATTACATTTTCACGTTGTTGCGTCGGTTGTGTTTCTTTTTTGCGTTTCCAGCAATTAAACGAAATTTTTGCGATGCATGTGTCTTTCACTGCTTATGCCTGCACCGAAAGTTACAAGGGTAATTCATTATTTCATTAAAATTTTATATTCTTCGAACCATTCATGTAATCTAACTACACGATATCTTGTGCTTTGGATAATGTTGACTAGATTCCATTAATTCTTGCCTTTAAAATATGTAAGACAGATTGTCTCGCTGGCTCCAAGTTTCGTTTTCGATTAATAAACGTCATTCGAGAGACAAGATACTTGGAAATCATATTTTCATTAAACAATGTAAGCCTAAGAGGAGAGCAGGTTGCTATATTGCAACTAATTGCTCATGACTTTTTTTAATACCAGGGAAAAGACCCTAGGATCAAAGTTTCAATATATGATACTATTAAGCAGTGATTCAATAAATTCTCTTCTTTGGTTCTCTTTCGTTTACCCAAAATAAGCTCTTTTTTCGCTGTCAGACTGTGCGAAGTCTTCACTCATGCCAAATAGCTGAGATACAAATGAATATTCATTCAGTGACTCCACCAAGAGCCGATTTCACATCCATAAAATTGCTAATAAACCCTCACCTAGTAGTGTATAATTTTGCACATCTACGGGATAGAATATAGGTCTGAGCCAGTATCGACAAAAAAACGAGGTTAGCTCCTTTTGTCAGCGACAAAGATGCGGTGTAAGGACACCCTTGATTCGCTTGCTGCCATTACCCACTGTCCAGTTCGTTTCGGTATGTACATAAGCGCCAGAATATGTACTTACTTCTCTTGAACTAATAAGATAAGTGAGTGAGTTAGTTAGGGAAGGAATCTCTGAAGAATGGAGGTAGGGTTGAGAAAAACCCGGCTTCGGTGATTGCCTGGCTCTTAACGTAATGCGCCAAGGTGTCCAAAGTTTTACGTCCCATCCGAAGGACGGAGTACTGCACATAAGTGCTATCCACAAGGCACCCTAGTCGGGACCGAGAGATTCCACAAAAAAATCACCACAACAGCCAGGTTACGAACCCGAACCCTCGACATATGAAGCCAATATTATAGCTACCACATCAAATTCATCCCCACTAGGTCTTCGATGGTAGCCTTGTGTACGGCGGCATTCACGTGATCTATTAGGGTTTCGTCTGTATACGCTTGAGGTCGTAAGATCGGCTACTTTCCTGGTATATTCAGCCATGTATTATTCCAGCGGTGTCCAGAAATGGGTTCATGGCAGTGGCTTCCATCGCAGTTTCCTGAATTTTGTCTACTTAGCCCTCCAGGTCATGCTCCAGTGAAGTGTCAGTTAGTAACGAGGATATCTCGTGCATACAGTGCGGAATACGCCATATCCATAAGGTTCGTGATAGAAATTTTGGGACGTAAGCACGTACCAGTTAGAGATCATGCACGGCTCTCGCATGTGCTCGCGGTACATGCATAGCGGACGATTTTGAGTCTGGGATGGTATATTTCCCGTAAACCGGATACGGCGGATTAATGTGTTCTAATTGTGTGATGCTGTTTATTTTTTACTACTAAGCGCGCGATGCTATCTAACTCTATGGCAAATCAGAGTTTCTGTGGTAAAGGAGTTTTCACTTCCACTCCTCCATCTTACTACCCCTTCAGCAAAACTAATTTCCCGGCAAGATGTAGCATTTACCGTATCCGTTAGCTTTCGCGAGAACCGAAGTATAAATCGAGATAGTTTTCTTCCCCAACCTCCCACTCTTCGTACTGCGGTCTCTTGTGACTGCAGCAAGCAGGGGATAAACGGAAACTACTTCTAATTGTAAGTAATCGAGTAAACTGATTTTCAGCAGGTGGATCGGCTTTTCTGTTGCTCTCGTGTCAAGGTGAGTGATGACGAAATAACATGTTGTCAGCTCCTGCTTAGCACCAGAGAGATGGAGCTTCACTCCGAATCGAGACACAATTGAAGTGTTTCACGAAGTTTCCAGATAAGGGATCTTGAACCTATCTGGAGTCGTCGAATGACACAAAACAGCCGCTACTCAGAACCTCAACAATCTAATGAGATATGAATAATTTATAATAGTCAATGCTGAGAACGTTTGAGTATCAATGTGAAAGGCTTGGCATGACGATAAATCATGAAAAGTTGAAAGAATTGAGCCTCTCACTTAATGAGAAGGCTCGGCATTAATGTTTGATGGCATAAATTGCACTTACAGCGGCAAATTTCACGCACCTGAATGGAATATTCAGTGTCGCTTAGTTTAGTAGCAAGGAAAGTAGACAAAAAATTGCACCGATGAAAGAAGCCTTCATAAAAGATAGAGGAAATAAAATCGATGGCAGGAAATATGAAAAAACGTTAAAAATCTTGGTTTAAAAAAACCAAACCGAGCATATTGCTGTGAAACAAGGTCATTGATAAAAATGAAGTACGTATACCTATGGATCAATTTAGTTGAAAATAGAGAAGAATGGGGAAAATGAGCAAGGAGAAGAATTGGACAAAAAGTGACTCTTACTTACAATTGACCTCTAAGTAATTAGATCGCAGCCGATATCAGCGACTTATGGCCAAAGAGGTTAGAAAATTTGGAGGCGACTCTCCGAAGCCAATTCCACCATTACAATCGGCACGGTTTTGATCTTGCTCTGGCTTACGTTTCCGGTGGTCGTGTTTGATTTTCGTCATTTCTAAGTAAATATCCACAGGTATTGCAGTTTTTGTGACGGATAGACCACGCCTACTTGGTACAAAATCCTTCCCAAGCACCCTGTTCTTGCTTTACCTTCGTCCACGAGCGTTCTCGGCCATACCTCCTCCATTTCATTTTAACCTCCTAGCTTACGATTGTTGTCATTGGGTTATCTATCAGGTCATTGGTAGGTTTTTTAACCAT
This sequence comes from Pyrrhosoma nymphula, assembly GCA_963573305.1. NCBI lineage: Eukaryota > Metazoa > Arthropoda > Insecta > Odonata > Coenagrionidae > Pyrrhosoma > Pyrrhosoma nymphula. Next base: position 91,360,583 of record OY754330.1, read on the forward strand.
TCCTACTCTTCCATTTCGGGGTCATATTTCCACTTTCCGAAAACAAAATTTTACTTGGCCGCCAAGACTCTTCCTGAATATTTACTTTCTTAAAAATATATTCAAAAAGAGTTCGCTCAGGGGCATTTTACTCCGTGTGCATCGACGTGCCAAATTCTGCGCTGTTCCTCCGATTTCCATTTGCCGCAGCTGACGAATGTATCATTCTTTCTAGGATAAGACACCAGTAGGTGAACTGGAACTGGACCGCCTGCCCGAGGAAGACAGGAAATGGTTCGACAAACTGATGAACGACCCTGCTGCTGCCGATGAGCTGAAGCAATTCCCTTTTTTTTCGGATTCCGACTACAGTTCCGAAGAAGGTCCTGGTTTCGGACCTCAGGGCCCCGTACTATTTCCCGGCCCACCAGGATTTCCGGGTCGCCCACCTCGTCCAGGACCAGGATACCCAGGACCCGTAGGACCGGACGGCTTTGACAGTGATGAATACCCTTTTTTTGATTTATAAAAGCCCAACCTTGGCACATGACCACATTGATGATATGCCATCTTCCATACGGAAATAGGATCTGACAATTTCCCACAGTTATAATCTTTGGGAAAGTAGAGAAAAAAAGAAGCCCAATTCATCATTCATGCCAAAAACGAACCAAAACTCTGATGCAAAGCTGCAAGGCTTTTGTCCTCATATTGCATAAACGTCTTTTTTAAGTTACGCCTTTATTCAAATGAGGTGAGCCGAATGATAAGGTTGGCGTAAAAATATCCAAGGTTATCACCAGCTGCCAAGTGTGCACATAAAATTAGTGACTGTAAGACTTCACAATTTATATCCATCGATTCCTTAGATACATGCTCATTCTTTAAGTAAATAATTGACTATCACTCTGCCTATATATTTTCAAATAACACTGACTAATGTTCATAATATCACGCTAGTAACTTGTAATTCAAATATGTTTTAGCCTTATCTCTGCAAGTGAAGTTCTACAATAAATGTGCAACTGTACTCAAATTCATAAAAGGAATTAATAAACGGTTCTATACCCTATCTGAAGTCTGGAAATAAGTTATTCATTAATCATTAGTTAATTTTTCTTCTTCAAATGTCATTCAAACTGTTGACGTGCATGAGTCAGAAAAAATATATATCAACCACCAGGGAGAATATGGGACAAAATCTTTGGCTCAACAATCAAACAAAAAATGATAAAGAAGACAGTTTTGTCGAGCAAAGAACACTAGCTATATTTTCAAAGGTAGTTCAAGGCTTTGATGAAATACCAGTCTCCCATCGTATTATATTTGCCGGCATTCGAGAGATATTCCTAACGGAAGTGAGACGAGAAGAAGCTATGGATGAAGATGCTCGAATATATTATAAGTAGTCCTCAGTGGGGTCTCCAACTTCATTTAATAATATACTGTTATACGCTTCCTACGAAAGAATTCACAACAACGCTTCAGTGCATAAATGTATATTAAATTATACATAACGTGAATTGGGTCAAATACCTTGACATAACCATTAATTCGGGTTTATCGAGGGTAGAACAATCGAGACATTTTCGGAACTGCGTTTAAAAGACTGGGATTTATCAAGTGAAAGGCAGGTAGGTCCTCGGATGAAAAAATAATAAATATATTCGATATCACTCTTGTTATGTCACATCTTTGGTACTCCTAAAGCATTTGGAACCCAGGACAGAAAGATTTAATCCACGAAATAAACAAAATATAAAAAAATCTGCGAGTTTTGTCAAAAAACCGCCACGTTCAAAGATAAGGCGTGAAAAAAACTACGATAACTGGATTAGGATACCTACGCTAGAGTTTCAGAGGATACACAGAAGGCTAATTTCACTGGAAAAACCCATATTTCACCGGTTTCAAGTCGAAACGGTGGATATAATTTTACCCCCCACATTCAGAACACTGCAAAGCGTGAGGCAAAGCAACAAAATAAAAATTTCACTGTCGAACAAAAAGATTCAAGAATACTTTATTCCGCGCACCATTCACGACTACAAAAAGAGCGGAGACATTAATCCTACAAAAACACGCCTTGATAATAATCTCTTTCCTCGCCCAATTCCTTCCCCTTCCTAAATATTTCTGGTGTATGTATGGTTGGCACTAACCCTATTTTTACCTGTTTAAATAAGAGCTAAGTTAGTTGCCATTGTTTCCGCTAGTTATGGGGCCATATACAGGAAATACGCGGAATTGTCGAGCCGCAACAATGACGAAATTTTGACGTCTCAACCTAGAGTTGAGTATTGTCGAGGATATGGCGTCACAACCTCATTATCATCAAAGCTTGGTAATTTCAAGCCCTTCCTGATTCAGGTCCATGGCTTCTGTGATGCGCACGAACGGAAGTTCGTAATAATAAAGGTATAAAAATTGGCTGTGTTAACCTTTAAACGGGCAAATGGGGTCATATTTGACCCCACACAACTCTTTTTATCGTTTTTGTTCGTTAAAAATTACCTATTGCTTTCGTATTTTTTGTATTTGCTTTATTCACCCTTATTTATCTCACACCACAGAAATTATCATTTTATTTTCACTTTAACCCTAAAAAATTATCATTTTCTTGTATGGGGTCATTTTTGACCCCACTTGTCCAGATACCTTTATGAATAAAATATTTTTTTACTATATAGTGGCGATATCATCGTGTATTATAAATCACACCATTTCTTTTTCTATTCAAGAAAATGTTTTGAATGACAACCATTTTTATACCGTTTACAACATATAACTTGCGTATACATCTTGAAATGGAAGCATTGTGTTCAAATGGAGAAAATGTGATACCTTGTCCCGAATCGGACGAGTCAAACATTTTTGATAGCATATATTGTAATATCGTGGCGTCCAACAGAAAACAACCCTTCATTTCCCTGTTTACTACCCCTCCTTTTCGATTGTCAAATACTTTAGTTGCAAAATAGCACTAAGGTGTAAGCACAATGCATATCTGCCTGTGGTATTGATATGCGAGCAGCATTGTACCTTTGAAAATATATTATCACAGACAATGTGGAACTCTGTCTTGAATATGATATCTCAAAATTCATCGAAAGTAATACGTAATTGGAGTACCCTAAACACTTTGCTGCTCATCATGACAGTTCGTCATTTTGCTTCGCCTTCTCTCCAGAATATCACCTTCGTCGTGAAAACAGGCACAGGATTACAAACAAAAGTGATACAGCTTGCATATCACACACACAGTTGTAAGTGAATACTTATTTCATGGAGTAAAAGAATTTTTGTGTATCGTTTGTTTATTGCATGTCGTGTTCTGTATGTCTTATATATCAGAGTTATACACAATACTCAACGCCATTCGCTAAAAATTTGCTCGTTGAATCTGAATTCCTTATACCTGTAGAGATGAGTTATGCCAATATGTTGCCATGTTTTATTTGCTATAAGGTCTAGAAGACGGTTTTCCTTACCCATAATATGAATTATATGGAACGATTTGCTTCTAAGGAGCATGGCAACATGACAACCCCAGGGCAGATTATATCGATATTGGAAGAATTAGCGGAAGATAACTTGGGAGAAATTTCTCATCTAATAGTGAAAAAGAGGCAGATAGTTTAGAAGAAGAAGACGATGATAGCGAGGAAGAAAGCCTTTCTTCAGGCGGTGAGAATAAGGTATCCCCAGGACTGATCGTGAAGTCTGATAGGAGTCGGTCTCATAATCCTTGCAAAAGATCCATAAGGGTGATAAACAATATTTTGGAAGGAAGATCAGGCCCGACATCATTAGCTCAACTCTCAAAATCCGCAGAAGAGTTCTTCAAACTTTTTATTTCGGGTAAAATAGTGAAAGTTTGTAAACATGTGCAATAAGAAAGAGTATGTTGGTATGTTTCTAAGAAAAAAATCCTAAATTGTGGCGTTCAACTTCTATAAAGGAAATGTATGCTTTTTAGGTTACTGCTACTTGATGGATCATTTCGATCACGAATAGAAAATTTAGAGCATCTTTGAAGTTCAGACGTGTGTCAATCCGAAAACCAATTCTTTCAATACATTTCGCTCGCAATATTTCATTAGGTTTGATGACTATGAAAACAGGTGACACTATGAAAAACGTCTTGAACCTCTTCGGTACGTTATGAATGAGCTAACTAAAGAGTTTCAGTGCCCTGTTATTCCATGTGAATATGTTACTGTAGATGAAATGTTTGTTTCAACCTGGGAAAGGAGCAAGTTCCACGTATTCATGAAGTCAAACCCCGATTAGCGTGGATTGAAAGTTTGGGTTTGCTGATATGTAAAACAGTCTATCGCTGTAACCTCCAGGTATATCAGGGTAAAATAGGAAACTTTCCTGAAAAAAATCAGAGGAAAAAGGTTGTATTAGATCTTGTCAAGCCAATTGAGGGATCTGGAAGGGGCATCACAATAGTTAGCTATTTCACCAGTGTAGAATTAGATGAAGAACTACTTTAAAGAATCTAACATTAGCTGAGACTGTTCGAAGAATAACGAAGATGTTACCATAGATATAATTTTATCCGTGATGAAGGCTGAACGCCAGTGGACGAAGTTTATTATTCAATTTATTGACGCTTGTTGGGTACACGCCCAAACAATGAAGAGTTATGCATTTGTATTCAAGTTAGCATCATAAGGTAGAATAGGATTTCTCAAATGTAAGGAAACTATTCATAATTTCCCATTATAATGCAGCGAAATAGGATGTGGACACCCTTGGTCATTTGATCCTTGAGTACTCATGAGGTTACAGGAAACAAAGATGGCCTCTGTGATTGTTTATATACTCGCTTGACTTAGCTACATACAACAGTTTAGTATATTCCATCGAAACTATGAAAAATTATTGTTTTACAATGGGTTTGACAACAAAGAAATCTCTGGCAGGCGTTAGGAAAAGAGTTAGTTACTCCTTATATGAAGTGAAGAGCAAAAGCCGTACCTAATTCGTGTTTATTGATACAAGGAGCCATGGGTATATGCGGAGTTATAAATAAAAGGATTGCTGGTGATAATGGAGATGACATGTTACAAAAAAGATAGGGCGATGTAATAAGTAAAAGACAGAACGACAAAAATGTTCAACACGGATGCATAAGTGTTTTCATTTCATAGCTAACTATTGTGATGTAGTTAGAATTTGCCAAGAATGTAAAGATGATGACTTCTGTAACTACATGCAAAACCTGTAATTTGAATCAACGAAGCTCAATATGCTATAGTATATACATATAAATTAATCACAATATATCTCTATTGAAATAAGCAACAATAAATAAATGTAAATTATTCACTATGTATCGTCTTTTAGAATTACACCTAAAATCTCAAATAAAAATATTATTAGAGGTTGTGCGGCAAATTTGATAAATATATTTATTTAAACATCAGTATAATAATAAAATAAACTTAATGTACAAATAATTACCATATGAAGTAATTTTCCAACGAGTCATCTATAAATAATAATAAAAAAAATTAGGGTCAAATTTGACCCCACTTGACAGGATATGCAACAATTTAGACTTGTCCGTTTAAAGGTTAACTATGGAGATGAATATGGTATAAAGGAAGCAATTCACAGAGGATGAGACGGAAGCTCTTCTAGATGCATGTACAATGCTAGTGAGACTATTCAGCAACAAAAATATAAAAACTCAATAGCAAAAATTCACATAATTTATTAGGTTTTCCACAATTTTTTAATAGATACCAGTGGTAACCAGCATCTTAACAGCAATTTGTGGGGACTTGGGTATACGCAAGTCAGTGAAACCCGCCATCATCATCGGCAGCAGTCATAAATCCGAAGATTGATTTGTTGCTGCTCTTTACTACATTCTACTTTCATCTACCCACTTACTAAAAATAATACAAGTGGCGAGCTGATCCTCCTTAGGATAACTTTGCGAAAGTTCCCCGTAGCCTTCCATTGTACTACTGACGTTTAGGTGAAAACCTTCATCACACCTGCAGTGAGAGCGTTGCTGTACTGATCCACGTGGTCTCCACCTTCATTCTTGTGAAGAGGGCTGCTGCCCCCAGGATGTACTGGCCAATTAATAGTTGGAGGCAGCTATTCGCCAAACCATGGCATCTTTTAAGGGTTTTCGTAGTATTTTTTATCCATCTTACCCAAGGATGGGTCCCTTCACCCTCCGCTTATTCCGCCGCTTTCGTCCACCACAGTTTATTCGTCGAGAAAACACGATATTTCGCAACTAAACTTTATCTTTATATCTAGAGGTCGATCCGCCATCCGCAACCCGGTGAACGCACTCGGTAGCCGGAAAATCACCCCGTGAAAACGAACGTACTAGCAAAATTCAGCTCTAATTGTGTGAACGGGTCATAAGGCTAGCTTCCTCGGCTTTAACGAATCACAGATTACGTCATGCTCTTCATTTCATCATGTACCCGTGTTTGGGCATTGAAAAAATAATAGACCATTTTGTTATTAAGAATGAAAAATACATTTAAAATGTTACATTAAGACTCAGGAAAATAATTGTTTAAAAAATAAGTTTCTAACTTTAGTTTGAAACCACGTCCGAAAAATTTATCAAATTTGCCGCACAACCTCTAATAATATTTTTATTTGAGATTTTAGGTGTAATTCTAAAAGACGATACATAGTGAATAATTTACATTTATTTATTGTTGCTTATTTCAATAGAGATATATTGTGATTAATTTATATGTATATATTATAGCATATTGAGCTTCGTTGATTCAAATTACAGGTTTTGCATGTAGTTACAGAAGTCATCATCTTCCCATTTAAAAAAAAAATACATATATAATGTTTGGTGAATATTCACTGCAAGGTGAAGAAGCTTATTCGTAAACGAAAGGTGTTAAATGCGAGTTCTGGTTCTGTAGATTAAAGCAGACTGACGGTTACTTAACGTGAAGGTTATCGATGAGAAAACGTATTAACATCAGTTTTATACCAAGAAAATATTTAACCAGAGATTAAAAACCGGGCCTAAATGTGTTTGATTTTAGTGAAGAAATAGCCACTAAAAAGACTTATAGCTACCATTGCAAAAATGTTCTATTATTCATTTGATACTCAGTCACTGAACCCTTCGTGAGCGCTAGTAGGCATACTTTCATAAGAAATTCCGATTAACATAAATTAAACTTCACGGTAAGCAGAAAATGTGGGCCGAGATATGCTTCCTCGTAAATTTCGGGCACTGAAACGACCAGCCCATGAAATACAATCGCACATCGAAAAGTAGGTGGGTCACAAATAATCAGAGTCAGGGTTACATTTACTAAAAGAACTGGAAAAGGTTTTCAATAGTCTAAAACTTAATATAAATTGAAGCAGACCAGTTCCAACGATTTCAGTCACCCACCTATCGGTAGCCAGCCAAGGGATATGAAACATATTAGCTTTCCAATACTTGATCATTTGATTGGTGAATAATATTTATCATCACAACCTGGAATCATTATGGTGAGTGTACTAAATGTTACAGTTTTAAGTAGATACTTGGCTTTCAAGTGTGTCATTATTATACATAGTAAGTTAAAAACTTTCTTCGTAAATGATTTAATAAGTAAGAAGTCATGACGAGATACCTGAACGCGACTTTTACCTACAATCGAAACAGATGCATTGACGTTGTAAATCCATACTAATTTCTTAATATTAAGGCCGGTTAGTTAGTATAGGGCCCATTATAATGGGCCCTATTCTAACTATTTATAATCTATCTATACATAAGTGCTAACTATCTATTTATAAGTGCTACCTACAAGCCTACAGCGAAGAGCCTAACATTTGATATCCACATATAAAAAGGAATCAAACTAAGGTTCAATTTTGATCAATCATAACTTAGATACCATAGAGAGAATATATATTAATGTAATCATCATACTAATATATAAAAATTGAATGGTGTCTGTCTGTTGCTCAATCACGCAAAAACTGCTGAACCGATTGAGCTGAAATTTTGCATGTAGAGATAAAATATGTATGGGTTGAACATAGGCTATATTAAAAAGCCCTCAGGGCCCCCCTGGTGGTCCATACTAAGCATTGGGTTCAGTGCAGTGGTTTACTTTTTGCTTTTTAAAATTACTTTCTATCAAGACAGAGGGCTGGATCTTTTTTTAACGGATGGATGAAAAAATAAAGTTTCTAATTCTTTCAATCGATTTTCTTTTACGCTTCGTAATTGTCTGAATATCATGTTTTCAGCTGAAAAATCTCACATTTTTCCCTGAAATCAACAATAGCATATTTCCTTGACAGCCAGAGATTTGAATTTCAAAGGATATTCACGCATCTGGCATTTAAGTTTTCCTGCCGGCCCATGATAGCACGTAAAAAGAAAATTTGTATAAGAAGGGCCCAGAGTCCCAAGGGCCCCATGATAGATTGCGTCGGGGGGTAATCGATAATTTCAATGCATATTTACAACAAATATACTCTTCAATGTCTATCCTCAAAGTAGCTCTCATAGGGGAACTGCATACGAGAGAACACTTATGTAGTAAACGATACAAATGAAGGAATTAAACGTGGAAAAATATTTTCGTGCAGCGAATAATAATGTTAATAATGCCTCTGTTGCTACAACAAACACGGCGTCGTTTATTATTGTTCAATACTCAGATGTATTACACGTAGTAGAACCGTCTGCCTCTAATTACGATTGCGAATTGTTTTTTAGACCAATTCCCACATAAACTCACAACAAACAAGATAGGATACGAACTCCTCAAATGACCATGCTAACAGTGTTCTTCAGGCTTTGTGGTTTTCTTATAAAATAAGTTCAATGTTTTTCACCCCCGTTGAATTCCAACGGGTACCTTAAGCTAGTTAGTTATAATTATTAAACATGGAAAGATTATAAGTCCAACAGATGTCAGTTAGGGCGGGCCAAAATTTCCAGATTTTAGTTTCTTTGCCTCCGTCTGCCTCTAATTACGATTGCGAATTGTTTTTTAGACCAATTCCCACATAAACTCACAACAAACAAGATAGGATACGAACTCCTCAAATGACCATGCTAACAGTGTTCTTCAGGCTTTGTGGTTTTCTTATAAAATAAGTTCAATGTTTTTCACCCCCGTTGAATTCCAACGGGTACCTTAAGCTAGTTAGTTATAATTATTAAACATGGAAAGATTATAAGTCCAACAGATGTCGGTTAGGGCGGGCCAAAATTTCCAGATTTTAGTTTCTTTCGAATTCAATAGGTAGGTCTTTAAGCTTAAATTTTTACTTTTGATGCAAACATAATGTATGTACGGAATTTGGAGTCAATCCACCCCCGGCAACCCGTGCCGCGGGGGTTCCGAATTTTAAAAGTCGAAAGGTGTATTTGGGATAATCCTCGACTCGCACTTATTAAACAAATTAGCAAAATATTAGGAATAAAAACAGCACTGCTATCCGGTTATTGACGATTACAGATAAAGCATCCTGATGAGAACAAATAAACGGTGAAATCTCCATATTGACTGTTTCCGATTATCATTTGGTTATAATATTTATTGTACGGAGAATATCATTAATATTTCAGACACTTTGTTAATATGAATTATCCAAAATAATTTTATGACTGTTTATTTACAACATTTAAAACTCAAAGGATAGTGAGTAATAGGAAATAGTTTCAGGAGTGAACGAACTCAAAAAAGTGACCGGCATGTTGCCTAGCCATCAGGGAGCAGTAATATTTTGTTAAAACAACTATTTAGCTAATGTTAACGGTAATTTACAAATATGCTAGCCTCCCAAAATGTGCATAATAGAAGGTTATGCATTTCACACGGAAAATATATCGCCTTTTACAATTTGCATCGGAGTATAAAGAAAAAAAGCATTTCTCACCCTCCAAAATTGAAAATTTGGCACCCCGGTGGCACAGGTTGCCGGGGGTTGATTGAATCCTAATTTCGTGTTATGCTCGTATCAAAAGGAAAAAATAAAGCTTCAAGACGTTACATTCTCGGCACATTGAAATTAGGCTCACCCGTTTGTTGTTATTGTACTTCTTCAGGAAAAGCGCACATTTTGAATTCCCTAATTTTCTGTTACTTTGCTATCACCAGGACGGCACGTCTAAGATTTCACCTTTGATGGGGATAGTGATTTTATCTTTTACAAGTAAGTATATTTCCGAGTGAATGAATAAATGGTTGTGTGTGTGTGTATATTTATATATATATGAGAAAGGTCGCGTTCCAAATATCAGAAATTATTGTGTGAGTGTTCCTTCTTTTGTGTCTATGTTTAATTCCGCCCAACTTGTGGCAAAGTTTAGCTATCTATATATATCTATATATATATATATATATATATATATATATATATATATATATATATATATATTTCGTTCACTCACTCACACACCGCCTTTAGGCGAATAAATATATAATAATTTGAACAGAAGGTGAAAGAAAGAGATAGGAAACATGTAACTAAAATTGGACGATCGTCCAATTTTAGTTACATGTTTCCTATCTCTTTCTTTCACCTTCTGTTCAAATTATTATATATATATATATATATATATATATATATATATATATATATATATATATATATATATATATATATATATATATATATATATATACTTTTGAAGTTTTCGCCAATTGGCCACAAATATATAAATTAAAACTAACATGATTTAGGAGAAAGAGATAAAGAATTCGTTCTTACGAACGTTTCGGACCGGATGGTCCTTCGTCAGCTTCAGAAGTCCGGTCCGAAACGTTCGTAAGAACAAATTCTTTATCTTTATCCCTTTCTCCTACCTCCTGTAAGTTTTAATTTATATGTATATATATATATATATATATATATATATAATGTCTTGGTAGAAAATCGCTCTCGGCGATATATATATATATATATATTCTCGCTGAAGAAGGTGGCGGCGATCAACCGAAAAATTTACAAAACCCGTGTGTCTTTTTATGTTTTTTTTCCTTTTAGTCCCCCTTGTGACGAAGTTTTATCCTGGGTAAGGTGAAATTTTTTCTGTCTGGGTTCGACACATTTTCATCTTCCCCACCAAACCCTGTGTTCGTCCTTTTATGTGTTCCTATCCCTTTCCATTTCCTATATATATATATATATATATATATATATATATATATATATATATATATATATATATATATATATATATATATATATATACACGAGTTCGTGGAAAATCACACACGCGATAATATAAATAAACTATGCCACAGGTGGGGCGGAATTAAATATAGACACATAAAAAAGAACACTCACACTATACGTTGATATTTCGGTTACTATAGAACCTTTCTCAAAGATAGAAGGATACATACTCAATCCAGTATGTATCCTTCTATCTTTGAGAAAGGTTCTATAGTAACCGAAATATCAACGTATAGTGTGAGTGTTCTTTTTTTGTGTGTCTATATTTAATTCCGCCCCACCTGTGGCATAGTTTATATATATACATACATACAAATCAGTCAACTGATACACACTAAGTGTGTAGTTCATATTTAGAGAGTACTGTCTTTTTTCGTGTACTTACAGGTCGAATATTGGCCACAACCATTTCCCCTGAGGCTTTGAAAGTAAGTACCAACCTTTACAGCATGTTTTCCTTCCACAATTATTTTAAAAGATTATGGCAGAATGCCAATAAATGATGTGCCTATTTATAACGATATGTACAGTAATAGTTCTAAAAATTCCTAATCTTTCATCGCCCAACAATTCCGCTTGCCTTCTCTCGATTGAAACAGCATCCCCCTTGCATAGATTGTGATTAACCGTACAGTAAAAATACCTAAATAAAATTTTGGAATATTGGATTTTTTTTCAACTTTCTCCCATGCGTGTTGAAGGCTAAAATATTCTTGAAATAAACTTCTATGCAGTATTTTAGGGAGAAATTAGTAGGTTCAAGTCAGAAGAATCCCATTCATATTCCCTTGTTGTTTATCACCTATCTGTGGTTACGAAGAAATCAAAAGGGGCAATATTATCTGGAAAAGACGAACAGCGAAAAAGATAAATAATTATAGAGTGTTCAGATCCTAATTCCTAAGTTCAAATAAAAGAGTTCAAATATTACTTACTTACTTACTCAACCCCCCCCCCCCCCCCCAGATATTGTGTCCCTAATTTAACGGTTCTCGTAATGCACAAGCGCCACGAATTTGAAGAGCGGGAAAATAGGACTTAAAAATTTTCTTTCTATCATTGGGGCCATCCAAGTATTACGTACGACGTTTTTGTGGGGGGGGGGGTTGAGATCATCTTACATTGTCTTGTCTAGGAGGGGGCAGAAGGTCTGGAACCAATTTACGTAAGATTTTTGTCCGCCTTGAAACGTTGTATCGTTTCCGAATGAAATATGGTATGGAGCATCCGCTCGTTAATGGCGTATTTTCCGTAATCTCACCGCTGCACCAATGCTCCTATTCTGTCGCCTGGCTAGCTACATAACCTCCATGCTCAACGAATGTGGTACTCCAACACTGAATAACTAGATACATGAATATGATATCCAGTGCTCAAAGCTGTACGGAGGTTTCTATGGAAAGATGAAACTGCAGAAAGGGAGAATTTAACCTAGAGTAGATACAAAGATCTAACGCCTTCGTAAGACTGAGAGGGAGGGGTTGGGAAAACCTTACGTTGTCTTACATAGGGGGAGGGTCAAAAATGGCATAAGTCGTCTTACGTAATATTTGAACGGCCCCAATTAGCATGATTTCTGTTAAAACCCCTCAAAATATTCAATAGTTTGCCTGTCAAAGGAGAAAGCCATTGATAAAATATTAGGCTGAAATGCTTTCTAGAAGCCGGAAACGCCTCTTTCAACGCAATAACATCACCCACCCTCTTTCTCATTGTCTTCCCATCCCGAGGTCCTAGGTGCGAGTTCCGGCAGCGGCGGAGATTTTCCAGTGGAATCACGATCCCCACTCGGGTCGAGAGAATTTCCAAGTACAGCACCTCGACCGTCAAATGGGACTGACACTGTACTCCATTTGGCACCATTCGTTTAGAATCCAGGTTCCCCCCAAGGTGTTAAAGATATTATTACATCTCCTTGGGTTTTCCCCACCCTTCCTTCTTTCCACGACAATCCTACCAACCAACCCACTCATCTTAAATGGCGCAAATTTATTGAGGTGGCTGGAACGGTGATCGCGGGTCATTGAGTGCACATGTTAATAATTTTTTTTGAGTAAGTCAAAAAAATTATTTTACCACATTTCTCATAAGTGCAAATGTTTATGTAATGGATCTCACCAATCCAGCATTAATGAAAATTATACAAAAATTATATTTTTTTCCTTAATAAAAGCATGTTATGGCTAGAGTTTTCGGCGAGGCATTCGAAATTTACACTACATCGAAGTATGTGATTTTTTAATACTGGAGTCAGCGAACTTAATATTTGTTAGCAACGCTTAAAAAATAAGAAATGTATTACTTCGCAATCAGAAGACAATCCGTACAAATTTAATCAAATTATTGCGAAATATATGCCATGAGCTATAAGGCTACGTGATTAAAGCAGCATTGAATTGCCAAAAAACTAAATCGGCAAAGGGATTTTTTTCACTTTATCTATAGATATCACTAATGAGAATACGCATGTTAAGTTTCACGCGAATCTACAAATACTTTGACAAAAATCGCTCCAAACACCTCAGGCGCTTTCCGTATTCAACTACTTCCTTGTCAAATCATACTTCCCAGCACTTGCCCTTCCTATCACTGGATATTGCTCTCCCATATGTTCCGTCGCAGCTCCAACCAATCTCGCCTCTCTTAACAGTATCACTAGCATCTTCGCCAGAATTGTAAAACACAGGGTTACACACTTTCGCAACATGCCTACTTTTTAGATCCTATCTTCTCTGTCAATCCCTGATATCTGCCATCAAAGAATTAAAACCGATTTAAAATTGATTTACAGTATTCTAAACTCACACATTGATTTCCTGAATTGCTTTCTTCCATTAATTTCAGAGTCCCTTGTCGATCCATACGTACGCATATCCCTTGTTAAAGCGCTCACTTCACTAGGTACCGCCTCTCCTCCCTGCTGAATTCTTTTCCTGATAATATTGATCAGTTTTTCTCTCTTCGCACGATTTTATCAATCTCGCCACGTCTCATTTTTCTATGAACAAATAATACCTACCTCCCTTACCACCTACGTTTTATTTGTATTTTTGATTATTTTCACCTTGTACCCTTGGTTTTGAATAATTGTTTTTGTCTTTATTTGATGTTTGTTACTGCTTCACTGTAAATTGGCAGAAATGCTGTATGTGAGCAATTAATAAAAAAATAAATAAATATCAAAAACACCTTGCGCACGCGAGCCGAAGAGGCGGTCGGAACACACGTCCTCGCCCCCCCACCCCCCCCAACACTCCGTTCCACTTCGATATTATTTTTATCGCTTACGGCATAACAGGTTTCAACACACCCAATTTTTTTCAATATCGCAGACGACGTTATCACCCCAAGACACGAAGCCTACTGACGAAGATAAACTATCCGGGAGCTCGCAAACAGGTAGAGCCTATGGCGTCGCTTCGAGCGGAAGAGACAGCCTGTACGATTATCTACCCTCGTTCCCTTGGTGGGGGAGTGGAAGTGGCGTCGGCGGGGGCGAAGCAGACGCGGCCGGCACCCTCGGCGTCCTCTGCGAATACTTGCCCATAGCCACAGTCAAGAAATACTGGAACAAGATCGCAGCGGGGGTCCCGGACGTTTTCTCATAAATCGGCAGTGGAAAAGTTGGGTCAGTCCTTTAGAGGACCAGCCTTGCGACTTTAATAACTACTCAATCGGATAAGACTGTACTTATCAAATTTTCCGTTTGTGAACTGTCAATTTTTTCTCCAAAAGCTACTCCTTTACCATTATTTCCGGTCGAGTCATGCTCTATAACATGTGAAGATCTTTAACACAGGTTTGTGGATCTGACAGACCTAAAGACCATTTTAATTTATTTTGCAATGACCAGGGTACATTGAACAGACATAATATCAAGAAATTCTGGGGGGAAGGTAATCCATTTTTATTCAACACCTCAACGTGATATTTTGCCATTTTTTGGACGAATTTGGTCATGAGAAAAATGAAAAGCGATGTCCAAGACAAAGTGTTCACACATGCGTGCTAAATGACAACAGAGTTGTGTAGCCACCTATACACAGAGTGTGTAGCTGAGGACAGAATTGTAAGGCATTTGGCACAACTTTTTTCGGTACGTCCTCTTGGGTATAAAACAGCCCTCACAGATGTAATATTTCTGTATCCATCTCGCAAAACTTATACAATTTGTGTTTAAAGACAGACAAGAGTATTTAACAAGAAATATTTATGAACTTGGTAAACACTTTTTATAGACATTTATATGAAAACATTTTAGTTAAGTAAGGTATTTTGTTCCCTGGATCTCTTAGACCCAATGTAATTACAGGCATGAGAAAAAAACAATCACCACTGCCAGGTAAATTTTCCCTGCTCCTACCCACTCATAAAATGAAGAGAGGACCTTATGAGGGGTTTCCTAGCAGGCCAGTCATTCAATGGAATAATGTGGAGTTTAGGGATGATGTTGGAGTTTACCAAGGGTATTCCAATGACTGATTGCTTCCCTTGAATCTTTGACATTCTTCCAACAAAAGCAACGATCTAAGGTATGAAGCACAGCTCAGTTCGAAATGAATTTTTAATTTGTAGTTCTCATTGTCATACGAAATCAACAATTTCATGATTTTTTCAGTGATGAGAACTTGGTGTGCGATTTCAACCCATCAACTGGCTAAAATCGATCAAAATGTTCAAACATGACTGTAATGGTATTATTAACACACAGACTTGAATGAAGTAAGTTTCTCATGACCATTTAAGATCTAGTTTTAGTCATAGGTAGGTGTATGTACTCCCCCCAGAATGGAAAACACAATGTCCATCTGTATTTAATTTGGTCGACAATAATGGATTGCTTATGAAAACCAAGCCTCAATTAAATATCAACCCTATACTGAATACACAATAATTTTAGCCAATTTTAAGTGCAAGCTATATTCAATTATATTCGAATATTTGTGAAACCAACCTACATTACTTGTGAGTGCATACTAAATTGTACTGCAAGACACCGATTACCAAAGCTACTCCACTAGTCATACTTTTTGTACCACAAAAGTCACAACAGAACTAAGTAAAATTATCCCAGTATCTTATGATGCAGCCATTGCCATTTTAAAGTCACACTTGGAAAGCTCATATCATAAGTATTCATGATCAAAGTGAATTGGAAAAATGAAGAGAAATGAGTGAGATTTGGAGATGAAATCACAGCCTTCAACCTTAAGTTTGGTTTGATCAGTGAGGGTGGGAGGAATCAAATAGATACTATGCCAAAGGGTGTGTGTAAATCACACATTGAGGGTAGGGATGGCTTCCCTGTGCAACTTGTGGTTTCCAATAAAAATACAGCACCAATTGTTTATCTGTTATTGTCATATCACCTCTGCTCATTGGGTTACATATAAAATTTGGCACATCATGGACTTTGAGCACACATATGGCATGGACTCAAAGCTTTTGAGAAGTGGGTGTTGAAAAGAAAGGAGAGGTTACACTGGGTAGCAAGAAAAACTAATACAAAATGTTAAAGGTGAAAAGGGAGTTAGGAGCAGACATGTAGAGGCAGCAGAAATGGATGGAGAGGTAAAGGCATTGATGAAAATAGCATTGTTTGTAAAGGAAATGGCCTGATGGCTAGAACCTTATGCAGAGGTCTTGATTCAAATTCAGGAAATGACCTACTTTTTCCACTATAGGGTCATAAAGAGAGTGATTCATGGGCAGCGACAAAACATGATGTCCTAATGAGCAGTCTAATAATCATCGTGACAATCCAATAATCACCACTATTTCCTTTCATCTAATTGTACCAAAATAAGCAACCTAAAGACTAACTGCCACCATTCAGTTCAAATATACATATTTCATCTAATTAGAAAATTTTTCAAAAATGTTTGAACTCCTGTCACACAAGGAACACTTTTGTCAATTATTTTGTTCAAATTGAGCACTGTTGTGGAATCTGCAACAAGCTATCCCTGCAATGAGCATTTTCTCATTACAGGGAGGAATAGCAAACTTCAAGTAAAAACAATGGATCGCAAAGCAAGTCATTGAAAAGGAAAGGAGCCAGGATACTAATAGTACCACTGACCTCAGCAAGAGGTTTTGTTATAAATTTACAAGAAACAAAAAAGCCAGTAAAAAGATGTTAGTGGACCATAAAATGGTTGCACAGGAGGAATGATGTGAACAGGTGGGGAGCTTTTTATGGATTGAAAGAGGAAGACAATTTCTCAAAATTCAATGTAAAAAAGCCTACATCTAATCAGTGTTTAACCACAATGTTCAAAGGTGAGAATAGATGGCACCATTTACAAATTATCTTCAGTGTAGTTGGTTCTTCAATCAAACTTAGAAGCACCACCATCCACTACATTCTAATCATATACAGTCAAACATCAATTTTACGTATCTTGATTTTACGTAACTCTTGATTTTGCAATACTAAATTAAAGTCCGGCCAGGAAACATAGAGTATTTCAATGTCAACTCATGATTTTACGAAGTTTCTCAATTTCATGCATTTATACTCTGGTCTCTACAGTCAAATCTTCCTCATTTGCACGTAGTTTTAGTATAGTAACCTCTATTTTTAGACGACAACATAATTTTTTACAAATTGGAAGCAAAGCTATTGAATACGACAGCCAACCTCAACACGTTAACAAGCATATCTAACAATGTACTCCATTTTCCTGCAACATGCATAGAGAATACAGCACTAAATGCTCGGCCATCCGTAATACATATTATTTCAGCAGTTATTACAAGTACCATAATATGTGTCCGAGTAATATGCCTTACATTTGGATTGTTTTAATACTTTTGTCTGGTTTTATCATAGTTATTACAACGTCTTATATGACATTCGATACACATACTATGGTTCTTCAATATCACAGGATCAATCAAAATGATATATTGTGTATGTCGGCTTATGCCTCTCAATTTTGGCAAAATATCAGTACTCAAAAGGGGGACAGGGAGCTATTTCTGAGCTTGAAAAGAGAAAGCCACTCAGAAATACCATGGCAAACGGTCCAAAATAAGATAATTTAGGGAGTAATACACTAATATCTCATATCAGTAAAAATCAAATAATATTATGAATAATTAATGACAATTTTTAAATTATTTAATCAATAGTTCTTCATGTGGATGTTGTTATGGTGTTACAGCCATATGACAACTTGGTAAATACCTTATGCAACCCACAATGCATCAGGGTCATAAATATTTTTCCGATTGAACTGAGGTACCCGTGGAAAATACACGAGCAGCTTTGCTCATGCATTCAAAGGTAATTCGAAGAATTTACGAATTACTTCTATCATCTCATTAATTTTCCATCATAACGAAATTTCTATAGACCTACAATGTTGCGGTAAAGTCCATACATGTAACCCAAAACAATTGTGTCTTGAATATTTTTCCTCGCATTAGATCTGCGGATACAATGCAAAAAAAGACCAATGTTTTTTTTTAAAACTAGATTAATACGAAGGAAATTCGTTGTCCGTTGAGTTCAAATGGGTAGAAATTAGGTATCAATTTCCAAAATTGGAGGTGAAAAGTTGGGTGGAGGTTTATGTATATGCAGATGGGGCCATATTCAGAAATATACGGTATATCGAGCATAATATTGTTCATAACAACCTTCATATATAAGGCCGGAGATGATTTTCAAGTGATTATTTTGGGGAAAATTCCCCATCCCATTCCATTTGTGAGTCTTATATACCATAAAATACATTAATTAAAATGAAATTCACTCATCAAAACAGATTTATGAGACTCATGGCTTGATTTAAAATATAATGAAGATATCTAAAAAATTCTGTTGCATGATGCATTTTTATCAACTATTGATTTAACATTCTGCTTCTTTTTTGGCCCCTCCAACCACATAAAATCAAGGTTTTACTGTATGCTCAACATTCAGAAGGAATTTTTATAAAATTTCACTCTTTGTTACTTCTGCTTGTCACAAAATTCTCTAATCCTATTGGCCAAATATTTGTAAGAACTTATGGCCACCAGATATTGGATTGAGAGTACTGTTACTAATTACTATTCAGTTTCTGTTACATTGCTACCTTCCCTAGAAAGCAATAAGAGCAAAAATGACTATTCTGATAAGGTTGATGAAGTTGCTGCTGATAGATAAAAGCAGCAGTAGCTTCTTGGAAAATAGTTTCTGACAAAAGCATTCCTTAACTCTTAACCTGTGCCATGCATGGAGACACAATCAAGGTCAATAAATTAACATGCCCACTTATATGTATGACCTCATTTTCATTGTCTGGAGTTGTAAAATATACATGCCAATTTACAAAGAGTACGAGGGGACTCACTCAGCCATTCAGTTGACACCTCTGCACTTATGTTTATCATTAAAATACATTAAGACATAGGACTGCAGGTCAATTGGATATTCTGAGTAATTGTTACCAAATAAATATCATATTCATTCAGCTTACAAATTTCTCCATCTATGAACCAATACAAAAGGTGATAATGCAGAAGGGTTGCTGAAGGAACTAAAAATCATTTATCACTTTTGATTATTCAAGTTAATGGACATGAAAAATCCACTGAATACATATTTAGTTACAAGAATAATTTTAAAAATATCAGGTTTTTGAGAAAAATCACATATTTAAGTAGTAATAATCCTTCACAGATAAATTACAAATAGCAACACTTTGAGAAAAAATATAAGCCTTTCAACAATAAATTTTAGTGAATAATACCATTCACTAAGATTGCAGCCTCAAAAGACTAGAATGAGTATACACATTCTAATACAATCAAAACTAATAAAAACTGCCAACAATGCCTAAAAATCTCTTTTAGAGAATACTCTATAAAAAAAACCAGAATTATATAAATTCTTCAAAAAAGGCGACAACAATCAGCCAGGGATACTGAAATGAAAATTAATTTATCACTCATTTCAAAAGTATTGAAATGTTTGCACATGGCTAGTAAAGAATAACTTTCTGCTTAATTACACACGAGCTTCAGTTCATAAAGCTACTCCATATTTCCATATGTTGTAGGAATGTTACCAAAGTCAAAATTAGGGCTTTTGGCACAGAGAACTACTTTATCAATACCAGGCTCAGCTTTGCGTCCAGCTGAAGCTTTCTTTAAAGTCCGGCTTTTTTTCACAACCTCCGGTATTGGATTCAGCTCTCCTTCTCCTGCAACTACACTTTTTCCACTGGATTCAGACTTCTTTTTTGGAGCAGGGCAATTGGAATGTCGGCCCCTGCATGAAAAAAATTAATTGATTCATAAGTTCAGGAGAAACTTACACCAGTGCAATTTATAAAAATGCAAATAATAAAAGTAAGAATGATACAAAATGGGAAGTGACATGCCAGTAAAATAACTATGTCTCAGCCGGTAAAATAACTATGGGTTATAGGGAATATTAAGATAAATTTTGTCACTTTCATTAACTTTTCCACCCCCACTACTTGAATATCATATTTCCCAGCCCATAGGACAATTGCTTATTTATGAAGATGTCTGGGATTATCTTGCGCAGTGATTCATCTGGAGATGACGTTTTGCAGGCATTCCAGCTGGCTTCCTCAGGTTATAAGTATCCTTAATGCATTTTTGTGCACGTAGGCTACTTCTGATCTTAAGACTAATATGGGAGGTTAGTAAAATAATGTTATCAGATGAATCACTGTGGAAGACAGCCCAAGAGATCTTCAATATTGCTCCGCAGAAGCCTCCACTCCAACAATGCTTACCTGATGTGGTGTCCAACTACAGATGACTCGATATTCGCAGTGTACTCGACAGTCACCATGTATTACTCTCAGTTGCAGAGCAACGGTCGAGCAGAATAAACGTGTCGAAGAGATATAGGTCTTTCATTGTGGGACCATATTGGCGACGAGGATAAAGACGATAATAGATCTCCATAGTTAAATTGGAAGTCTGAGATCTTCATAGTTAATTCGAACAATCCATAGTTAAATCAGAAGTGATTGATACTGAATCATAGAAGTGATATAAGTGAATCAGAAAGACGTACAATAGCGACAAGAAAAAGACCTCATGGCGGCATTCGGTCATGAGATAGACGCTTTTAACGTCCACCAGGACTCAGTGGGCATGAAATGGGCGAAGTGGACTCGCTCATTGGACTATTATCTACAATCTCGAGCAGTTACGACAGCACACAGGAAATTCTCCATAAAACTGATGATCTCAGGCCTGACCTTGTGGAAATTATGGATATCCATGATGAGAAAACCACCTTTTTTAATTCCACAAACTCTCTTACGCTGGCACGACACGTGTTTCACCACACTGTGGCATACTCATGTGCACAGCGTCGACAAACTTTCTTACGCGTCGTGCCAGCGTAAGAAAGTTTGTGGAATTAACAAAGGAGGTTTTCTCATCATGGAAATTCTCCATGTTGATGCACTTAGAGGCCAGCAACAAAGGACCTATATGATAATTTAACTGAAGACACGCCCCTCCCGACGGAAACTGAGGAGCAGCCTGCACCAGATGAGTACCAACATGCCATAAATATCTTGAATGAACACTTTCTAACTCTAAAAAATGTTACCTATGAACGTCAACGCTTTAGACAACTTTGTCCTTCTAGTGGCGAATCAGTAGATGGCTTTCTTTTGCATTTACGCTAACAGGCAACTCTCTGTGACTTTGGTGCAGTTAAAGATGAAACTATAATATATCATTTTATAAGTGTGTCAGTTGCCAGAGCTCAAAAGAGAAATATATAAGGAGACATAACTTTCAAACACTACATTATCTTTAAGAAGGACTGTGGAGATGGCACATCTTCATGAAAAACTTTTACAGCAAACAGGTATTGATGTTGTAACTGAATCTGTGAATAAATTGAGCTTTCAAGATTATCAACAGGGTTACTGGCAAAAGCTTTACTCTTCGCAACTCTGCTGGCGTTGCGGTAGAACTGAACATGGCAAAAACGATGCCAAGTGTCCTGCATGGGGTGCTACATGTAACAAATATGGTTTGAAGAATCATTTTGCCAGTGTTTGCCAGACACGTCAAACAGACGGATTGCAGAAACTACAAGGAGACTCAGTCAAACATCGCTTACTGTCATTGCAGCGTAGACCCAAGAGTAAGTCGAGGGCTCGTCAACTGACTACTATGGAAGAGGGATCGGACTCCCCCACAGAGGATCATCCGAGTATTGGTAGTGAATACAACTTCCACATAAAAGCAGTTAAAACTAAGTGTAGAGATGAAGACTTGCTTCCTGTTAATGTTGGTGGCATTACTGTTAAAATGTTGGTTGATTCTGGGTGTGACTATAATATAATACCCAAACCGTTGTGGGAGATGAAGAAAAAGAAAGCTAAATGTCTAACTACCAAACTTGAAAAAAAGCTGTACCCTTTTGGTCAAGGTGCAAAACCTCCTCTGCTAATTGGTCAGTCTACAGTTCATGTGTTTGTTACAAATGATTGTGTTGTTAATGATGTCAAATTTTTTGTCTATGAAGGAGATGAAGTACCAATTTTGGGAAAAAACTGCTATTGCACTAAGAGTACTGCATATTGGGTTAAATGTGAATACAGTTAATATAAATAAATATGCTTTGATTTCTGAATTTAATGATGTTTTTGAAGGAATGAGTAAGCTAAAATATTTTAAGGTTCCTATCCCTATCAATAAGAAAGGGAGATCTGTTGTTCAATCACTAAGAAGAATTCCTTACAATTTAAGAGGGTATGTTTAAAATCCTTCAACAGTTGAAAACGCGTGGGATAATGAAAAGGTTATTCACCTTGGTTATCTCCGGCTCATTAAGTGCCAAAAAAGGATGGGACTTGCAGACTAGTCCATGATTTACGTCAAGCAAACAAAGCAATTTTAAAGACCAGGGGCCCGTTTCTCAAAGCTACAAGTCCACAATTTACAAGTGTGATTTTACAAGTGTTACTTTCGAGTAACATGTGAAATTCTGTTTTTCAAACGTACAAGTCTACTAATTACAAGTAACGAGTCCATTTCACAAGTTACAAGTGTTTACTCACAAGTGTTTTCATTGTTACGACACATTCTGTTTCTCAAACAGACTTGTGAGTAACAAGTTCTTGTAACTTGTAAGGAAATTTCTATAAGTCCTCCGAGGTGAGTAAATCGGAATCCGTGATCGGAATATATCACGTAAATAAATGAAAACCGATTTGCGACGCAACATGGCAACGGCGCCACAACAATAAACAACAGTGAAAATGGACGTGGTGGAAGGTGTGAACATTGTGTTTGAGGAAGTCGATAGATATAGAGGAATATGAAGAAGGATATACCGGAGTAGAATAAATTTAAATTTTAACACAGACTATGAATGTATTGAGAGGTTCAGAATGACTGCTAACAAAATGGAACTACTTATTACTCAGATAGGTGATGATTATTGATCTTTATTTATTTATTATTATGATCTTTGGATAATAAAGGTATTATTTTTATTATAAATACCCTCAGTCACAGTGTAACGGTCAAGCGGAATACACGTGTCAAAGAGATATCGGTCTTTCATTTTGAGTGCATGAGACATGACACCTATGTTGATGGTAAATAAAAGAAGATCATCAACAACTCTAAAAATGGATGGCAAAACTTTCTAGCACAGTGAAATGGCTGAGTTTTGCAAAGATGCACATTCAACTGACATGACACCGTTCTGCTGATCTTTCCACTGTGTACATTCATTCACTTGAAATAAGCAATGAAAAAACATAGCATACAATAAATAAATACTCACTTGTGTGTCTTAAGAGTGCTAGACTGATTGAACTCTCGACCGCAGTCATCACACTTGTATGGACGTTCCCCAGTGTGAATGCGCTCATGGCGGATTATGTGTGACAAGTGATAGAATGCTTTACCACATGCACCACAAATGTATGGCTTCTCCTTTGTATGGGTCCTGAAAGTAAATGAATGAGATCCTTTGTTAACCTCATCCAGAGCATCATTGAATTACATTCATACACATACAATTAAAACGTTTTTTATATGTACAGTGGCAGAAAAATTTAACGCAAAGCTCGTTGGCGACATATATATACATTGATTGTATCGACATATATACTACATTGATTACAAGTGAAGGATGACTGGAAAAGAGTATTTTATTTTATTTTTTATTAAAGATCAACTTTTAGTACATAATATACAAAATTAGTAATATAAAAATACATGGTATCATTCAAATTTAACCCTCATATGGATTTACGAATTTAGATACGTCGTTGGATTTACGGCGCCGCAGCGGCGCCGCGTTATATTTTGCCATTATCCTTCAAACGTGGACTTTCTTAGCATTTTTTCTGATTGATAATGCTAGTGACTTCTATTTTCTTTATTTTTAACCATGTTTTGCTAGATTTATCCAATTATTACAGAAGTTATTGCTAAAAATCTTTAACACTGCTTTCTTTACCATTTGTTGTCGTAATACTCTATTTCTATTGTCCCTTAGATAGTTATTTTCAATTGAAGGTTTTAATTTAATGTGTAATAATTGTTTTATATCTTTTTTCTGATATGCAATGCTGGATAAACTCCGCTTTATCATGCGTACATTGTTTTATTTTTTGTGCATCCAAATACTAAAAATGAGATTCGAAAAAATCCGGATGGGTCCATGTAAAATAATTTTGCTTCACTACGTCCACCCAAATATTATATCTTTGTAGTGTTCGCAGAAGCCTGAGTTCTTAAACATTAATAATTGAAATGGGGTAGGTGGAGTGAGATAAGACGAGTGATATATGACGTCGTGATTTTTAAGGGCTATATTCTGACGATCAAGGCATATGTAACGGACATCCTGGGAGCTTATATCCTGCAATTTCTAAAAAAAGAAAGTACTTTAGTCAGATGGGTTGTGAAACATGAGGAATGTGGAAAAATCAGGGGGGGGGGCTAGAAGAGCCGGTATTTTAGGCCTACAGCGGAGCCCATTCCCTCACTGAGGATGTCTCCATAGAGATGGACAGGTAAAAGTGATGCGAAGGAATGCGGCAGATGAGGTTTTGCTTCTGGATTGGTGGGAAAGGCCAAAATAATTATTTCTAAGAAGTCTGGGTTGTAGGTGGTAAGGAAGAAGGAGCAGGAAATGTAAAAACCATGGAATACGATGGCGTCTATTTTATTCGGTCCGGCGCTGCGTGAGGGACCAATGGAAGAGGATCTTGTGTTCTGGGGTGACCAAAATACCCTTATGCTGGGTGGACCACCCTCACCTTTTCTTTCCGTAGCATTGCACTGACCCTAACATTGAGACCAATCGTACTTTCCCACTAAGCTTCCTTATTCGTCATCCTCCGCATACTTTCTTCCCCCCACAAATAACTGATTGAACTTCTCCCCACCTCCAACGACCCACCCGAGCTACACCTTCTCGGAATGAAGGGAGGGCCACCTCAGGGCGCTTTGCGATACGGCGCGTATTCCCTGTCCCTCACACAGCGATGGAAGGATGAAGAAAGAGCTGCCTATTGTGTGTAATTGCCTCCTTGCACTCTCAAACATTCTTCAAGATACGGATTTTCTACGCTTACCTGGCCCAACGATCCCGGTATTCCCTGATCCTTAGCAATCGACTCACCACCCCTTCACCTCAATACAACCTCCATGGAATTACCCATCTTTCTCCTCATCACTCACCCCTTCGCGTTAGTAAACATTGGACGACTAAAACCTCTGTGCATTTCGAGTACGCAAAGAAACGAGAAATACATTATCAAATTTTCACTATGTGGAAATTCGCCTATGTATTTGTTCATCATGAAAAGATTTTTACCATGTAAATACTGAGCGAATATCTCCTGCAAGATTAAAATATAAGCGGAAATTATGAAATATATTAGTGCCATGAACAAGTTTTTGTGAAGATTAAACCATGCAATTTATTTCCAAATAAAACTAGTATAACGATATCTTTCTATGCATTTATTTACATTCATTACAAAGAAATTTTGAATGGTCTTCACATTTGTTTTTTTCTCAGGAGCTGAAAATTTGTAAAATCTGTCTTTTCACCACACATAAGTTACACTGTGAGCATTTAAGTTTTTTAGAATTGCTTACATTTTGAGGTTTTACTGAATATTCTTGAAAATCTGTCATGCAGCGCTTCAAAATCTTTGTCTTGGCATTCTGTAGCCGTCTCAATGTATGCGGACGAACTAATTCCTCTGCTAGTTGTTCCAAATACATTCTTCTTCTTTCTAGCTTCTTTTTCATCTACATCTACAATGTACCGTGTAAGCCACCACCAGGGTGTGTGGCACGGGGTGAAAATTTATATTCCAGTTCGAGTATAAGGTTGTAAATAAAATGAAGCCAGCAATGCCACTTACATTTAAAATATTCATAAAGAAGGCAAATGGCCATCGATTGGTTTTTCCTTGGCATGAATATGAATGCACCATTTGGTCCACCAAATCTGTACCTCCTTTCGTTCATTATAATGCAACACGATTTTTTGTTTGCTGTGGGTTTAATCGCTAATGCTATTACCATGATGCATTGATGACAGCAGTATTACAGATTTTCCTCTTTTGGGGACATACGAAACCAATGTTAGGCTTTTTATGAACCCAAACCCAAATATGGAAGAAAGTTCCGGTTGAGATCGATTTGGTAAAAAATTAGATGGAATGTAGGGCTTCATCTACATCTACAAAATACACTGCAAGACACCTCAGGGGTGTGTGGCAGGGGGTGAGTATTCATCAACATGCATTACAATATACCCTAAAGTTAGTGTAACTACGACTAATTATGCATTAGCATAAATCGCTAATGCTTGTCACGAGGTAAAGCCTCACAATCATGCACTACACTACAGATATGCTCACAATGGAGACGGCTTGTTTTTACTAAGTGTTCCCACGAGTGTTAGACCACTGTTTTTCAAATTCAGTGCTAGCTTCAAGGTCGTAAAGAAATTATCGCTGGTCATGATCCGATTGGAGCCAAAATATGGGGCACAGAGCATTACCACTACACGTTCACCTAGGTTAGGCGCTGCTATCACTACGTTCTCCTTTCCTTGGTAAGGTAAATCCCCCATTGGGTAGCCTGTTGCCGAATCGTTAATCCAAAATATCTTCACACCATATTTATCGGGTTTTGATGGAATATATTGTCGGAAAGGACAACGCCCACGAAAGCCAATCAGTTGCTTATCAACAGTGAGTGAGAGTCCGGAAACAAAATGATGTTGAAGGTCGCTATCGCAAACTTCTGAATCGTCTCCCAAGCCCTATAATATACTCATTCACCGGGAAATTTCCACACGAAGGTAAACAGGCATTATTGTATGAATTCAGAGAATAAATTGTGGTTAAATTTTCTTGGGATTGCTGCTTGGTATAATTCTATACATAGTAACCCTGGGATACCCCCAAAGGAGACCATCACCACAGCAGGTATGCGAAGCGGAGAAGTTACCCAAAAAAAGCAATGCCGAAGGCCATGGAAAAAACACCCTTAGGCTATCCATGAGTTTATAAGAATTATTCTTGCAAAAAGATGAAGTTTTGTCAATGAATATTATAAACAGGCAAAAATTATGATTATTAGATAAAAGACGAAGAAAAATTGGCATAGTAAAATTTTCCCTTTGTTAAACAATTTCATTTTGTTTATAAACTTTAAACATTTAAATATTATGATATAAATAGAAGATAACATGTCATACGAAACATAATAACTTTTAAATTAGTATTGAGAGTGCAGTCCCCGACATTGCGACGAGGAAACTCGCAGCGCCGCAGCGGCGCCGTAAATCCAACTACGTAACTTTTTTCATTAGAGGTCAATAAAATGAAAACTATGCACATTATACATACAAAAATACATTTGTAGTCTAAGAAAGCAGAAAAAATAGACTACTGAAAGTTTCAGAAAGATCCACGCGAATGGAAAATTTTAAAATCATTTTTAAAACCACGGGCGCCGCTAAGGCGCAGTGAATCCATATGAGGGTTAAACTAAATAATTGAAAATTACGAATTTAATTACATATTTCTTTAGGTATGCTAACAGTACATAAATATCTGTTGACATAAAGCTCTCTTAAAGGTTGATAATGTATTTTCAGCACGAACATTTGTTGGTAATAAATTCCAATTACATCTAAGCCTGTTTACAGGAGAATGAAATACATATGTATATAATTTCATTGAGAAGTCTGCTCAGCTAAATCACGTGGATACCAGAGAGAGTATTGAAGTGTTCGTGCACTTATTAAATTATGTACATACTTCAGTACCATTAATTAAACCAAGTTTTATTTTCTTATAAAAATGTTATCATTTTTAATGTGAAGAGAAACAATCGAAGGAAGATTGAAAGATAGCGCTAAATTTGAGTAATTGTGATCATAAATACTCATTGGTGTACCACTTTTGAATGCTAAGTATCTGAGCAATTTATGCTGAACAGACTCCAAATTTTTTATATAAACATCATAATACATAGACTAAATAATGGTTCCATACAATAAGGATGGCAAGACTAAAGACTTATAAAGATTAATAATCGAGTATACATCTGAAATCTCTTTGGCAGACCTATTAATGAAACCTTAAGTGCTTAGACCTTTGGCAGTAACAATACTTATATGCTTATTAAAATTACATATATTATCAAAGATAACCCCAAAATCTTTATATGATCAACCTCCACTATTTCAATGCCATTAATAGTATATTTGAAGTTAAATTTTGTTTTTCAAACTTCTGTTAAAAGATAAAACCTTACATTTATCACAATTCAGACTCTATCTGTTCAATGTAGACCAATTAACAATGCTATCCAGATCCTTTTGCAAAAGTATGTGATCATAAAAAGATGTAACCTTGTAGAAAATTTGTATGTCGTCAGCAAAGATTAAGATCTCACCTGTCTTTAGTTGCTTATTAACATCATTAATGAATAGAATGAAAAGCAAGGGCCCCAAATGAGACCCTTGTGGCACACCAGATGTGGCAACAAATGGAGACGAAACATTACCCTTGATTCTAACACTTAACTTATGATTTGACAAATATAACCTCAACCAGCCAATGGTGTCAGAATTGATTTCCTTGATATTATAAATTGTTTCCTAAAAATGTAACCCATTGAAAAACTCATGTAAACTATATGTTCAGAAGATGAATTGAGGGTAGATAACAGAAATTAAATCTTTCTGGGCAGTAAATTTCTGAATGGCAAATAACTGGGTTAGAACTGAAGAGAGAAAGACAATAGCCAAAAAAATCATAAATTCAAGAATATAGCCTAATTTTACATTTCTCAAAATAAGAATCAAAGGGTCCTCTTATCTTACCGTAGGTGAACTTTCAGATCATATTTCTTATAAAAATTTTTATGGCACTCTGGGCATGTATGAGGTCTCTCTTTGAAATGGTCCCTTTTTATATGTTCCTGGAATACAAAATGAACACATTTGTATTTAATACAAAGAAAAATTTTCAAAATACCCTCCACAATGCACCAAAAACTTGACTAAAGCACTCCTGAAACACAAAATAAAGAAATTAATGCTCACAAAAAATTCAAAAAAGTGTTTATGAACAACACTGCCATGCATAATTGAGAATAAATCAAGATATATTTAGTTTGTTCTGGCAACCTAAGAATACTAGTTGATTTGCTAAATGAGGTGACTTTTTCAGGATTAATATTTCAGCATGTGATCAGCATAGTATTGCACTTTTCTCTCCAACACACTGGCCACAGAAAATATTTGCTACGAAATACAATGTATACATGTACCTACATATATATATATATATAATTCAGCAGTTAGTTGAGTAGCTTTGTTGGTGTAAGTGGTAGCATACCTGGCAGGAAATCAGGAGATCCGGGTTCGAATCCCAGGTGAGGTGAAATTTTTTCTGCCTGGATTCGACACATTTTCATCTTCCCCACCAAACCCTGTGTTTGCCCTTTTATGTGTTCCTATCCCTTTCCATTTCCTATAATTGTATGAATTTATTCGTGCCTTTGAGCGTCTGGTTTCGAATGAATGCGTATATATATGCAATATATACTCATTCATTCGTTTATTATATATAATCTCACCCGTCTAGAAAAAATCGCTTTAAAAAAATTATCCAACAATAATGAGATCATCATCTCTAAGGCAGACAAAGGATCAACGGTTGTTGTACTGGATAAAAATGCCTACATATCCGAAGGGCTTCGGCAACTAAATGATCCCTCTTCTTATACTCCCCTCCCACAAGACCCAAAAGTTGAATTCCAGAAAGAAATAACTTTATTCCTGGAGGAATTCGGACCAGCCGAAGGCCTCACTCCCTCCGAAATCGCCATCCTCTCACCCTCTAACTTCAAAACGCCCCATTTCTACATGCTTCCTAAAATTCACAAAACCAACAATCCCGGTCGCCCTATTGTCGCTAGCATCAACTCCCCCACTGAACGGATCTCAGCACTGATTGATCATTAATCCGCATAATCCGCAGCACTGGGGATCCGCATCAAGATGGCGGCGGTGATGGATTTGCACAGTTGCACGTCGTGCAATTTAAGTCTCGAGATCGCGGATAAAGTGATTTCGTGTGACGTTTGTGATAATATTTATCACCATAAATGTTCAGGCTTGAATGAAATATGTTTGCGCATACTGAGCGACTTCAATTTTATTAGTTGGAAGTGTTTTTCTTGCCGTTATCGGAAGCATCGGCTTTCCAACATGGCGTCCAACATAGAATAATTGAAATCGGAGTTAACAGCTCTGAAGCTTGATTTCGCGGCCCATAAGAAGCCGACTATCCCCAAAAAGTTAGTTTTGAGGAAACTATTTCGGAGAATCCCGTTCCTGAGGTGGAAAAGTCGATGGTCACCATGCAACAAGTCGAAAAATCAATTAGTGAAGTGACGCTACAGAAACAACTCGTGAATTCATCTAAACATAATGGCGTGCCAGTTTCTAAACACCTCTAAATCCGCCTTGGATAAATGAATCTCCTGATACCCCGACTGCTAAGTTCAGTGGCAGGAAAGATTTGTCAGTGAATGAGAACCGTCCGGGTGTTCCTGCCGCCAAGGAGGCTGTTAGCGTAACCGACGCCGACGGCTTTACTAAAATTACGCATAAGCGTAAATCCAAAAGAAAGGGTAACATCTTTGGATCTAATAAAGTGGTCAGTGAGGAGTGTTCCTTCGCCGGAGTGCCCCGACGCGTAAATCTATACGTCGGGCGAGTGAAAAAATCAACTACACCGGAGGTAATAGTGAACTACCTGAGAAGAAAGTTTCCCTCTAGTGATCCCCCAAGTGATTTCGGGTGTTCCATTCTAAATTGCGGCAGAATGTATAATTCTTTCGTGATTACCGCTCCCATGAGTCTACAGGATGTCCTCCTCAAGAGTGAAACATGGCCGGATGATGTTTCTATTGGCAAGTACTTTCCCCCCAAAAAGTCACTAGCGAGCCACCAGCCTGAGGTACCCTCGGTTATCTCCAAATCTTCATCTGATTTAAGTGCCACGAGTGTTGAATCTTTACCCAGTAATGGTGTCAATAGCAATCAAACTGATTACTCTGAGGGTTCGACTGCTACACCATACAGCTCCTGACTAGGAGTCTCTAACGTAAACAAGTGTCGTCACCATGGTAACAATGAATGTAGGGAGAATAATGTAACCTTGAAGTTTTTTTTCGTCAACATTCAGTGTATTAGGAATAAATACCTTGAACTAGAATTACTGACGAATGAACTGGGGATTGATGTTTTGGCACTAGCTGATCACTGGTTACACCAGGATGAAATATCTTCCTGTGCAATTGAAGGTCTTGATTTGTTTAAATTAAGGGTAAAAAATCTCCTACTCAAAAGGTGCTACTATAGTGTCACTGAATACTTTGAAGACTCTCATATAAACATATGATAGTGTAGTCTGTATTGTATGATTTTCCTTTTTCTGTATTTCTCGCTGTGTATTTATATATGGTGTATGTATCTCTTAATGCTAATTTGTATTTTATATTGCATTTTATATATGCAAACCTTTGACGTAACCATGCATTGTATCTTTGCCAACGGTGATAAATAAATATTATTATTATTATTATTATTATTACCTGCAACCATTAGTTATGTCTCTCCCCTCCTTCATCAAAGATACCTACCACTTCCTCGACCTCCTACACGCCATCCCTATCCCTACTAACACTGACCTTCTTATGGCCACAATAGATGTCACTTCCCTCTATACGAGTATACCCCATCATGAAGGAATTGAAGCTCTCCGTTTTTATCTCTCCCAACGCCCTAAACCACATCTTCCCTCCACCAACTTTATTGTTAAATTAACAGAATTAGTATTAACTAAAAACGACTTTTCCTTCAACAATCAAGTTTTCCTTCAGATCAGAGGGACCGCCATGGGTACTCGCATGGCACCTTCTTATGCAAATCTATTCATGGGCCATCTTGAAAGCACTTTCCTCAAAAACCAACCCCTCAAACCTCTCTTCTGGGCCCGCTATATTGATGAGATCTTTGTCCTTTGGCCTCATGGCCGTGAATCTCTATCTTCCTTCATTTCTGCGCTAAACTCTTCCTTTTCGGTTTCTTTCACCTCTTCCGTCTCTGACTCTTCCATCACATTTCTGGATGTTAATATCCTACTAAAAAACAACAAATTCATCACCTCCGTCCATAAAAAACCCACTAACCATAACCTTTACCTTCATTTCAATAGCTGCCATCCACCACATACCAAACGCTCCATTCCATATTCCCTTTCTGTCCGCGGCCACAGAATTTGTAACGACGCCCACTCCCTTCAACAATACACCGATAACCTATATCACTCCCTCAGAGAACGTGAGTACGCCAAAAAGCTTCTTACCAATCAAATCCTGCCCCCCTCTGCCAATTACACCCCTCGGGCCAAAACCCACCACCCTGACAGACTCAGCCTCATCACCACATTCTTCCCTGGCTCCCATAAAATCAGAAACATCCTCCGCAATCTATACCCAATTTTAAAGAATAATAATTCCACTGCCCTCCTATTACCTTCATGTCCCACAGTATTTTTTAAGCATCCCGCAAACCTGCGAGATATCTTAAAATCTACAAAACCCACACTTCAACCGACCGCCCCCTCTCCACCACTCTCCTCAACTTGCAACCGTCCTAGGTGCATATGTTGCTCCCTCCTACGCTCTTTTGCTACGCCCTCTTCAAATAAATCTTCCTCAGCAGCCAACTGTACTTCCACAAATATCGTTTAACGGCTCTCGTGCAATTTCTGCCTGGCATTTTATGTCGGCGAATGTACTACCCCGCTTTCAATACGAATGAATGGGCACCGCCACTCCACCACATGTCCTCCCTTCATTGATCCCATTCCTAAACATACTGCTTCCCATCGTAAGAACTTCAATAAATGTTTCTCTCTCTCTCTATATTAGAAGCCCTCCCCGAATCAGCAACTAATATTGAATTGAGGACTCGTGAGATGGCATTCATCTGGTTCTTTAGGGCATTTGAATCGCCCGGGCTTAACTTGGCCCAATGACCAATAGCAACCCCTTGCTCCTGCTCCCCACCAGTCCCCTTCCCTTCTCCTGTTCCGCTTCCCCCCCCCACCCGAGGTAACAGACCACTAGTTAGTCTCATGTCGCTGACGATGGCGGCTTGCCCGTCGAAATGTCCCGCAAATTATTCTTCGAGTGTCCTTTTAATTTTCGTGTTCCTGTGTTTTAAAAGTATATTTGTGTTTATATATATATATATATATATATATATACACACACACAGGGAAAGTTTCGCCAATAGGCCACAACAATAAATAATACACTGGACAGGGGGCGGGGAAAGAAAAGTAAAAAGAGAAAACTTACTGGGAACGTTTCGCCACCCTCTTGGCATATTATATATTAAGCTATATAGCTGAAGGTCTACGGCAATTAAATGATTCTTCCTCTTATACCCCTCTTCTTCATGATCCAAATCCTGATTTTCAAAAAGAAATCAGCTCATTCCTCCAGGAATTCGGCCCAAATGAAGGCCTATCCCCCTCTGACATCGCCATACTCTCGCCCCTTCATTTTAAAACTCCGCATTTTTATATGCTCCCGAAAGTGCACAAAATCAACAATCCCGGTCGCCCAATAGTCTCCAGCATCAATTCCCCTACAGAGTGCATCTCAGCACTAGTTGACCATTACCTCAAACCCTTAGTCATATCTCTTCCCTCCTTCATCAAAGATTCTTACCACTTCCTCGACCTTCTACACGCCGTCTCTATCCCCCCTAATACTAATTTACTCATGGCCACTATAGACGTTACCTCCCTTTATACGTCCATTCCTCACGATGAAGGCATAAGTTCATTAAAGTTTTATTTATCCCAACGCCCAAAACCACACCTTCCCTCCACAAACTTCATCATCCGCCTAGCCGAAATGGTTTTAACAAAAAATGACTTAACTTTCTCCTTTAATAATCAAATTTTTCTTCAAACTAAAGGCACATATATATAAATATAGGCACATAAAAAGGGAAACTCAGACGTTTGTTTTATATTTCAGCAGCACGACTACCATCTTCTGAATTACATAAGAGTAATTCAGAAGATGGCAGTATGAATTATATAGAGTAATTCAGAAGATGGCAGTCATGTGTAGTAATTCTAATGATGCAGCGTACACAAAAATATATGCTCTACTGCACAACAGAAGGATACTTTCACATCTAAATCCCAGATTTACACAAACTTAATATCTAAAAACTAACCTGGACCTGTGAACTTGTAGTATACTCCTTGGAACAGAATCCACAAGTAAATTTAGGTGCAGGGCCTGTTTGGTGTGAATTTGACATATGCTTATTCAAAGTAGACTTCCAAGCAAAGGACTGGCCACACACCTTACACTGATAGCGTTGAAGATCAACAAAATGGATTCCTAGGATAGAGGAATAAAATAACAATAAAAATTATTTCTGTAATTATGAAACAATTGTACACTGGTGCATACCAAAGCCATTCAAAAGTTTTAGCCAAATAGCTGGTAAGTATTTTTTCAATTTAGTTCAATTAAACTTTTATTTGTTTCATAAAAGTCCTTCCTTCATTAAAATGGAGTAAAATTAATCGCTCACTGATCACATGAAGTATTGCTATTAAATAAACCAAAATCAAAAATACCACAACAGAAGATATTCATTCCTGCTGCAAATACAGCGATGAAATAATGCAGAAATTGCCACAGGCAAATATCAGTCTGGACTGGGAATCGAACCACAGGCTTGCCAGGCCAATGCGCAGACATTTGGTCTGCGGTCTAGTGGTCTGTACATTGGCCCAGTAAACCAAAGGTCCATGGTTCAATTCCTGGTACAGGTGCTGAGGCAATTTCTACGTTACCACAACAGAATATATAAACGAATTAGGCTGGGAACCGCTAGAAACTCGGAGGCTACGCGCTAGGCTTAGATTGCTTGAACAATTGAGAATAGATATCTTTCAGAGCGACACGGAGAACATCATATTAGAACCCCACTATATTTCCAGGTCCGACAGAAACAATAAATTAAGAGAGATATTTTGCCGAACGGATAGGTATGGGAATTCGTTTTTCCCCCGAACAATAAGGGACTATAATAAATGCTAGGCGTAATTTCATTAGAGCATTTCCTTTTTATCTTTAAACGGCTGGTGTCCTAACACCCCCCGCCACACGCCTATTGAGGCGGCTTGCGGGGTAATATGTAGATGTAGATGAATATGAATTCAAAACTTTTTTTTGCACATATTCAGTCTTAGTGAAAATATTCAAAAAGACAATTTTCCAACAGAGTATGTAGTTTTGTCGATTCATGCATTCTCCAGGGTTTGAGCTGCGTTGGAAAGTGGTGACAGCATAAGAAATGGTGATGGAAAGTGGTGACAGCATAAGCCGAAAGACCTATTAGTACCAGAGCAGAACTGCAATAAAAAAGAATGATTGCATATGAAAGAAAAGTAACCCCAGCCAAAGAGGAGAATAAACTGAGATATTTAGGTGAATGTAATGTGTAAGATTCTTGAGAGGAAGAATTTTAGGAATCTAGGAATCAGAGAATGGTGGATGTGCGTGCGGATGAGTAATCTTGCGAATAAATAGGTATGCACTTAGCTAAAGGTTTCAATACCTAGAAAAGCAATAGCATGATGGACATTATGTATGATGGCATATGATGCTCAAAAGGAGGAATTTTGCCACATAATTGCAAGACAAATCTCTTTATTGAGTGATTAATGTGCATGAAGAAAAGACAAGCGATGATTTGGAAGGAGAGTACTGCTCAACAGCTAAGTTAATGAAGAAAAAGAATATGTAAGAGCAGACTAAAGGCTTTTGAGATTTGTACTTGAAGAAGAGAGAGTTGAGTAGACAAGAAGACTAACTACAAGTTAATAATGGAAGATAAGGAAAGAAGGTTGGTAGGGGAGATTCGAAGGAGGAAAACGGAGAGGTTGAAGGGTATTATCAGAATTAATGGGTAGTTTAAGAGAATGAAGGAGGGAAGAATGCTGGAAAAGAGCGGAGGAGGTAGGAGAAGAACAGGATTTTTGTGAGTAAAAGAAAGGGCATGAGACATGAGGAGTTTAATTATGTGAAGTGCATTGGTTTCGTAACCATTTTGGCCTAGAAACCTGGGTCTTGTCATGTATTTACAAAAGACACTAATCATGGAAAGTTTCTTCCATTGCCATGGAGGAGGCAAGATTAAAAAAATGAGAGATAAATAAGCAGAGGCCGAGTGGTGCTCAGGCATGGGCTTCATGTGTTTACAGGGATTTACCTAATATTGGAAAGTGAAATCTTCTATGCAGGAAATTATAGAGAAAACTCCCCAAGGTAGGAGAAAATAAAAGAGGCAAGACAGTCCATGAATCCATCACTTGTCCTTCAGAATACCCAAGATAATTCTTCGGCCAATGAGGAACTTTTCGATTTTTGAAAAAAAATTGAGGTAATAGAGGCTTTTAAGTATAGCATAATGCTGAAAACCAGAGGTCAAAGTGAAGCTTAGTTTTTGAGATAAGAATTCGCAAAGTAGTCGAAATTTGAGCACCGGGAAAAATGGACTGAAAGGGGGCATGTCCCCATCTGACGTCACAACTGCTGTCGAGAGCCAGCAGTCTTCCTCGTCCCATGACGAGCTCGGGCGATCCCGGTGGCTTGCATCAGTAACGGCGGAGTACAAGGCTTGGAAACGGAACGGAACGAAATGGAACGACTTGGAAAAATAATCATTTCCTCATGAAAATATGTATCAACGGATGCAAAGAAATACAATCTCATGCCCCAATGGTCGGGGGAAACATCGAAATTTTCCCGTGAAGGCCACATTATCCTAAATATTTCTAGAAAACAAGTAATACAGCAAATATTAAATATGCTTAAAACTTTTGGTGCTTTTATCGAGCGAAGATGACTTAACTGTGGTGAATTTGGTCAAACATTGATTATAGATAGCTTCGTATTTTCTTTGTTGTCATTTACCAATCTGTACACTGGCCATCGCGTACAAAGCTATTGGTTTTACCAGAATGAGTTATGTTCAATACAAATATTGCTTGGTACCAGGCTGCCGAAGTACGACCTTTATAGATCCAAAGAAATTATTAATTTGTTTACCGAACGAGAGAAATATGGAGTTGTAGTTGAAAACTATGAGTATAAATCTCGGGGAAATTTCAAGATTAACTGTGGAATTTGTGAGGATCACTTCAAATTAGGTTAAACAATACGCCACACCTCACTCATTAAAGTTATGAATAGTATTGCAAAATGTGGAATGAGAATTCAACCCTTAACCCGGCACAATAAATGCACATTATCCAAAACATGGGTCCTAAGAGATCCAATTCGCATTAATCAGCCTAAAGAGCAATATTAAGAAATAATAATAACCCATTTGTAACTAATTAAATGCACAAAAGTGAAAATAATTCATGTATTTCAATACAAGAGTTTCAGATAAATTTTGTGAGGTGAAAGTACACTGAAGGTAAAACAAGAGTGAAGCCAGGCAGTGTGCCTCTGGTATTTGAATCGCGACATGGCAGAAGGACTGGACGATTTAGAAACCTACGGTCGTCAT
The DNA here is from genome assembly GCA_963573305.1 of Pyrrhosoma nymphula. Lineage (NCBI taxonomy): Eukaryota > Metazoa > Arthropoda > Insecta > Odonata > Coenagrionidae > Pyrrhosoma > Pyrrhosoma nymphula. Next base: position 91,398,960 of record OY754330.1, read on the forward strand.
TGCAGTGAGAAGAGGTTATGAGACTTAGTACTTTCCTCGGCCTTAAAGAATCACAATGAAGTGTAATGTATGTACAATTAATCTCTCCCTGAAAAAATGCAATGTATTATTGTTGCTTACAAAAAGCTACTAATGTCACAGATCAAATATTAAAATGAAAATAAACCTTTGAGCACCTTCGTTTTTGGAAATAACAATGAAATTTAACAAACATATGTTTGGTAAAATATCAAATCAATGCGATGTGCTTTATTACATTAACAATAACATTGACAAAAATACCACTAATCGGATATCGTTGATATTAATCCATCAATTCTCTAAAAATACTAAACGCACAAAACAGTATTCACTAAAACTCAGTTTATTTACTGCAATATCAAAAATACAGAGAGATCGACATCTACATGTCTACGACAGGAAATGTTTCGATATCTCATGTCAGCGTTAACGGCTGACGTGAAGAACTGTACATGGCGTTAGCCACGACATTGGAAGAATACATACGATATCTCAGCCGAAATCGTACCCTAGGACGTTGAACGAAAAAAATTGGCAAACATAATATCATTTAACATATTGCACGACAAACCATCAAGCAATCAATTAAAATCATAATGCTTATAGAAAGAGTGCCGTATTTGAAACCCAAAGTGTCCACTTGAGGCAAATTATCTGACTTTGCCCATATGGATTTCTCCTTAAATTCTCAAATAATTTAACTACTTAGCTATTTGAAAATCATATGATACAGGCTCCTGAAGATTGTCAAGAAAGCAGCTGGCGTGGATTTGCAACGAACGCCAAGAAACAAGTATGAGCTAGTGAATCATGGGCAGCCGCGACGGAGAAGAGCAGTTGTGATGTCAGGCCTCCTTCTTCCAACATGGCATGCTCTACCCTCCTTTTCAAACGCCACTGAATTTTCAGTCAATTATAGTAAAATAAATATCCATGATTCAGAAAAACTGAAGGCATTTTCACGCAAGGTTTATAGTATGAGATCCAGGTATATGAAATGCTGTAGCAAAAGTTGGACATTTCCTCATTATATAGTTGTGCCGGAAAATTTTGAGTGAATCTACATTTTACTTCCCTTACATTTTATTGTCTCTACCACAAATCCTATCATTCATAATGTACGATAGTATTAATTTGTCACAGGACTGACCATGAATGGACCAATGATTCGAGGGTGAGGAGATAGGCAAGACCTGTCTGAGAACCAACCAATACTGGGAAAATCACCTATGATAAAGACACAACATACTGGCTAGGCAACAGAATTTTATCTCTGTACACCTTTACGCAACCCAAACAACACTATTGCATAGCCTTTGATCACTCCTCCAGGATGCTGATTGGTCAGTGGCGAAGCATGATGTTTTAGCCTAGTCATCGCAGAAGCAGGGTGGGACGACTGACGCGAAACATGGACATTCCCCCTCCGAAAACACATATCAAAGGCTATTTTTAGCCTTAAAAGTACAGACTTAGTATTCCTACTAGTGATACTCTTGCAAATTATTTGTTTTAATTATAATTAAATAAAAACTAATATTTAAATGTAATCCAGGTTAAATGTCGTGGCGGACACCGGTGTCCGCGGAGAAAATTTCGCATCCGTGCACCGAGTGACCGCTGTTTTCGTACTTTGGCACCTTTAGCCTCATTTGGAGGACCGCTATGGATATCTCTTCAAAAATCAGAAATTGAACCAATGTGTTGAAATGATGATATGAAGTTTCATACACTGCTTTACTTTGGTCGAAGGGAAGAGTCTTCTTTCGTACACAGAACAGCGCTGCGGCTAGTAAAAAGTGGGACTCGCGTTACAACAGGGACAATGTGACATTTATTACATTCGGCGACAATGTAGTAATTGCAGTAAATGTGCAGAGGTTATACATTAAAACACTTCAATAAACTGGCGTAAAATTGAAATCATTATTAGCATAAAGAAATTTAAGTTATTAAATCTGCTAATTTTTGACACTATTACCCATAATACTCAGAATTATATCAATTTGGCTGAAGGGGACATTTTTTAAATAACCCCTTGCAGTCAACCTGTCAAATTTACCGTATAAAATACACAGCTATGAATAAAATATGCTAGTTTACAATAAAAAAAATGCCTAATCCCTGTATTACTGAAATCGATATTGAATATGAATCGGCACAAACAATAACACAACACGAACACTCAACCTCTGGCACCAAAACAAAGCCAAACGTGTTATTTATTTATTTATTTATCAAAACTCCAAAAACAGCAACTAAGGCCTTTACATTGGGTTCAATAAACAGAATAAATTAAAAAAAACAACAATAGTAGGAGAAACAAAACAGAATAATTCAAAATATAAACAAGGCAAGAATGAGGCGAAGATGACATAAATGTTACACATTAGGTTTCAGTTGGGAGAAAAAGACGTTGCGTGAGGAGAAAAGGTCAAGGGTGGGGCGACTATTAGTTAGGGCATTGAAAGATGAAGGTAGGCGGTAGAATAGTGATCGTTGGGAAATGGAGAGACGGAAATTGGGTGTGTGTAACAGACTCATATTGAGAGTGATGCGGGCTGGGATGCGGAGTGAAAAATAGGAAAGAAGATCAGAGCGGAAGGACCCATTCATGATGGAGTGCATGAATTTAAGGTCCGAAGTCAGCCGGCGAAGGAAGAGGTGTGATAGGCCAAGAGATGATAAGATTTCTACACATGAGCTATGCCTAAGGGAGGGCACGCGATGACGGACTATGGCTAAAAAGAAGTTAAGGGGGCGGTTGAGTAATTTAAGAGTGGTGGGGGATGCAGTTGACCAGATGGGAGAGCAATATTCTAGGATGGGTAGTACACATCCAAGAAACACAGATTTTAGGGCAAATGGGTCCGTTATTTCCTTGAGCCGATAGAGAATTCCCACTATCGACATTGCCTTTTTAGAAATACTAGAAATATGTTCATGGAACATCAACTTCTGATCAAAGGTAACCCCTAGGTCATTATGGGAACTAACAGAAGGTATAGGGTGCTTGGAAAGTTCGTAGGTAAAGGAGATGGTTTTGCGTTTTAAGGAGAAGGATATTGCAGCAGACTTCTCAGGATTCACGCGCAGTTTCCATTTGGCGCACCAGCTATCAATGGCATTTAGAGATGACTGTAAATTAAGGGAATCCGCCGCACTGTTAATTGCTCTAAATACTTTACAGTCATCTGCATATAAAAGAATGCTGCAACCAGAGGGTAGAACATCTTCAATTAGGTCGTCTACATAGAGTGCAAAAAGAAGGGGACCAAGAACGCTGCCCTGGGGGACTCAAGAGGTAACTGGCAAATATTTCGAGGAAATTCCATTTATTAAAACCCGCTGGTTGCGAGAATTCAAGAAGTTAGAAATAAGGGATAATATGGGGCCATGTATATTGTAACGGGACAGAAGTTTGTGTAGAAGGAGGTTGTGATTGACGGAATCGAAAGCTTTAGAGAAATCTATATAACAGACGTCGAGTTGCGACCCGTTTTCGAATGCAGAAATAATGTGATGATGTAAAATGGATAGATTAGTGAGGCAGGAGCCACCAGGAAGGAAACCATGCTGAGAGGGTGAGATGTATGGGAGAGTGAAATGAAGAATGCGATCATGGAGAATACGCTCAAAGATTATGGACAACACTGGTAAAATTGAAATGGGGCGATAATTTTCAATTTTATCCTTAGGACCGGATTTCAAAATGGGGGTTACATTGGAGTTCTTCCACTGCGCTGGGAAAGTTCCGGATAAAAAGAATCTGTTAAAAATGATGTAGATGGGAATATAGAGAGCGCCAGACGTACGATGAAGGAAAATTGAGGAAATATCATCCGAACCGGTTGATTTGCTAATGGGTAGGGATGACAGATACTTTAGGATTTCGCGAGGAGAGGTAGAGATAGACGCAAGGGAAAGAGCGGAAACCGGATGAACAGGGGGGAGGTTCATATTAGGAGGAGAAGGGGTGAAATTAGAGGAGAAGTAATCATTGAAGCCCGAGGGCCTGGCGTCACCTTCATATGTCACCACACCGGCTGAGAGTTTATGCGGGATGCGACGGGTTTTTCTTTTGGTATTAATCAGCGACCAGAATCTCTTGGAGTTTACCTTGATGTCACAAGTAATTCTTTTGATGTAGTCAGTGTAGTCACGACGGAGAAGATGTCGAGCGTGACGGCGAAGATGGACAAAGGACTCACGGGTGTAGGGGTTGGGAGAGCGCTTCCATAGTTTCCAAGCAGCAAGCTTGTTTCTTAAGATCCGGTATGTCTCTGCTGTGAGCCACAGCGGCTTCCCCTTTGACAAACGTCGAGAAGGGACGAGGTCCGCGATGGCCGCGTGGAGAAGGTCGTAAAAGAGTTGGAGCGCATCCTCGGGTGACCCAAGCTCCAGGAGGTTCCAAGGAAGTAGCGAGAGAGTGCGGTTAATGGCAGGCCAGTCCGCTTTGTTCCAACACCTGAGGGATCGGGGAGGGGTCGGAGGCGCGGGATTTTGGCGACATTGAGAGAAGGGGAATGTCAAAGAACACTCCAGGGATTCGTGGTCTGTTCTGAAAATATTTCTGCCTGCTGCCACGGAATGCACATGGGTGGAGGAAAGTATGAAGTCCAGCGTTGCCGATTTTCTCGTGGGGAAGGGATTGAACTGATGGAGGCCGAGACCGTCCACAAAATGGTCGAGGAAGAAATCGTCAAATTGGTTGGATGGTGAGCCGGATGAGGAGGAGGTCCAATTGACTGACAAATTAAAATCACCGAACAGCAGGACATCACCATATGCACGGGCACGGAGAATAGAATTAAAACAGGCCTCCAAAGACGACAAATCGTCATTAGGTGGGCGGTAGTAACATCCTATGATAAGCTTAGAACTATGAACACTGCTGGGGCTGTTACTGATGCGGATTTGTGTCCAAATGATCTCACAATTGGTCTCAAGATCAGTCCTTCGGGTGGCAGGGTAATCGAAACTAATCGCCAGCAAAACACCTCCACCACGGGAACCCCGATCACGGCGGAAAATTTGATGAGTGGTGGAGAAAGCCAATTCACTATCAAAGACATTTGCACTGAGCCAAGTTTCTGTCAGGGCGATCACATCGAAGGCGGAAAGCTCGGTGATATGGGAAGACATCACTGAAATCTTATTTTGAAGACTTCTCACATTCTGGTAGTATGCGTCCAGGGGGCCAGGGTTGATGTGCACGTCCCAGGAAAGTAGCACTAGGAGCGCGAGGCGTTTCCATGCCGGGGAGAGGCGGCCGCGGTTGCCGGGTGACGACTCCGAGTTGGTGGGAATGCGGCGGTGAAAGATTGGTAGACTGGCCACGGAGAGTCCGTTCCACGAGATTTGCGAATATCCACTGCGTACCGAAGAAAACCTCTCGATCTCGAACTCATTCTTGAAGAGGGAAGAATTACCCTTCGGTGGATGCCAAAAATACACCCAGGGGTGCAAAATTAACACTGCTATGATACTTAGAGGAACGGAGGAAAAAACACGAGATGTAGCACCAGCGGCCATAATGGACGGTTTTTGTTTGATTGACGGATTGTTACAAGTTTCAAAACTCCATTCCCTCCACACGATTCTGGCGAGAGTTGCCGAGCGGAGCCGATAGTAGCCGAACGAGCAACGGATGCGACAAAGCTAGAGATGACTTGCCGTGCTTAACACGATAGCCATCGCCAGTGGAGGGGATGGGCGCGGGTAGCGGTACTGCCGCCGAATCAGATTCTCTGAGCAGAGAGAATCTATTGCTCGAAGTCGGTGTTTTTACGAAAGTTCTTCGACAAATTATGGTACAAGTACCTTGATACATGACATTTTTCTACCAGAGCACTACTATTCAACTGCTCTAGTTGTTTCCTGTGCTTCTTTAAAACTTTAAAGTTCTTAATTTTTACATTCTGGGGTAGTCATCGGCGCATCCATAGATGACCACACCCCTCGCCACTGTGATTGGTATTGGAAAATTTAACCTGGCACCACAGCTGTGTTTTGATAGTTGTTCATTAGGCTGACGCTGAGGCTAATGTCTCTGCTAATGCTGCTGAAGCTAAGGCTGAATGCATGCACTTTTCAGACACCATAGTCAATCCTGATTTAAGTAAATTAAAAGTGTGCATGCCATCATTGATTGTTTTCAAGCACATAAGGTTCATCATGTGAGTCTGAAGAATTAACACGAGTTCCCAAGATGACAGTGTGGTAGTGTTTTGCAAGTAGTCTCTCGGAAATTCTAAACCAAAATTTTAATTGCACCATAGGAAAGTTGAACCTGCACAGATTACAAAAATAATTTTTTTCTTCAAGGCAAACTCTACTCAACTTCAGAAACCTTAAGTTATTATTGATTTAAAAAAGGGGGAAATTCATCCCACTGTGTGAACAGTAGCCTTGATTGTTTGCCTCACACCTACACAAAATAGACAACAGGAAAAATTCAAGTACATACATCATACACACATGAAAGGATAACACTGAAATATTTAAAGTCCATTGAAGATAAATGAACATTAACTTGAACATCTTCTCACATAAATGACTTCCAACCACCTTGTTTTCAGGCAAGGTGATTAGTTGTGCGATACACATACAACACTATAAAGGTAGTAAGCATCTAGTAACTAGTGCACAAACCCTTGGCTGTAAATCAGAGCTCCTACCATAATTATTTTAAAAACTTGAAATACACTGCACCTCTCAGAATACTTTTACATAAACTGAGACTCCTCAACATGTAGTGAACACACAGAAAATAGCTACATATGCATACATATATCAGTTTGCTGATTAAGACTTCATTTGAAATGATATAGCAATTTGAATCAAAGAGCAGAAAATGATCCATAAAAATTTCAAGTTGATAATAATAACTCAGCCATCTTTTAAAACACATTCTTGAGATTTTTGTAATGAATATAACTGACCTTTTTCATGCCTAAAAAGTAACAAATAACTACTCACCTAAATGTTGTTTATAATTGCTATTTTTAGCAAATATTTTTCCACACTCATCACATTTGTAGATTTTACCAACAGATTTTGACTTTTCACTAGTAGTAGCAGCTGGTGAAGCATTTGGCATTACTATTTGATATTCTTCTCTCTGTAAAACATTGGATATAGTGGTTGAATCATTCTAAAGCTAGACAATATGACAATGAGATGAAAATCAAGGTATAGGCAATAAAGTTGGCAATAATATGAAAAATGAGGGAGTAGTGATATGTATAATGTAAGTAAGCATTAAACCATGTATATTGCAATCAGTTCTACCATCCTAGCCTTTATTTTTCATGACACATAACACACAGAATTAGTTTATTACCTCTTGCTGTGCATTTTCCGCAAGTATATTTTTGGCATCTTGAACATTTTACCATAGTTTTATTTCCTATACATGCTTGTACCAGAAACTGATACCTTTTTCTGATTTTTGTACCTGAAATGGAATGTGCTGGCCCTGGCTGTGACTTGATATACTCACTACATAGTTCTTCCGCTAGTGTCAAAATGAATTTATGGCAGCTGACATATGGTGAAGTGACCTCTTTGTATATCACCCGTGCGTTAATGGCAGCTAAATCTAGGATATTATATAAAACTTGCACAGGCCATTGGCGAGATCCAGCCTCGTGGTGTATATCCAACCATTTGGTCCAGTATATCAACTTCATATTTTGTGGAGTTGTAGAAACTAACTGACTCTGGTAATCTTATTTCTGTACTATCTAATTCAATGCTGGGATACATGGTGCTCAGAGCCAATACATTTTCGTTTTTTTTGCCTTGGTATACTGTCATTGTAATATATTCATGCTTTAGGACTGTGGTATCGTACAACTTAGCCTTTGACGTCCGTCAGAAGTGCTTCAGGGACCTCACGTTTTATTCAATTTATTGTGCCGAAAATACTAATGCCTTTCTCCTTTAATGTTTTAGCCAAAGTCAGTGACGTGAAAAAATTATGTCGTGAAATTTCGTCCTGAATTCAGGTGCAGATGCAATGAACGTTAAACAGCATTTTAGGGGAACTTTCGTTCGGCGGGCACAGCTCATCTTTTCCCAAATACGGAAACCAACATTGGTTAAATAACATTTTAAATCATTTTATTCCAGCATATTTCTTACCAATACTCTATTGTGTACCACTAAATGCACTTGCGTTGATATAGTTAAACCGATCCCTTGTCCGGTAATATGCTGGTTCACTTTACAACAGAATTCACATTACACGGATTAACATCCTAAATGTCTACTATATACTCAAAATTTTCTCATCCAGGGAGTTAAAGAGAGAGGAGCTACATTATTTGTAAACCTCTCTTAGCCTCTCAACCCGTTTTGATGTATGCGTGTATGGACCCTATTTTCTATCCCAGCAGCGTTTCGACGTACGGCGTATGTCCACTTGCCTTATACATGAATTAAAATACCCCCTGAGGAGTTAAATACTCAAATATTAAATCCCCACTTGAGGGGTTAAGGCAAAAATAAGTTGAGCACCATGTGGACTACAAAGCACATTTCACCTGATCCTTTAGTCATTTTGATTATTAGGTCTGGATTAGAGATGGGCCACTCTGAAAATTATCACCGTAATTTTCGTAAATTAACCTGGTATTTTTCGTAATTTACCGTGCCCCTTGAAAATTACAATAATTTTTTGTAATTTTCTAAATAATTCACCTATGTTTTTGACAATTATTCATACAGATAAATTCCCAGCCTGCTCTTTTTAGCTAATTCCACATTTCCTACGTGTTTAATTATAAATTAAGGCATGTAAAACTCATTTTTGGAATATTTTACTTAAATTATAACATTTTTGAGTAACGTATCAGAATATTATTCTTGAAAATTTCTCATACTTTGACAAAAGAAAGCCAGAATGTGTGTTGCTGCCTTATATCTTTTTACAATTTTTTAAGTTCATAATAGATTAATTTTGTATTAGGTATGGTTTAAACATCATTATTTCCTTCCTATTGCTAATGGCTTTCTTATTTAACCATACATTTGCTGTTAATTGCTTTAAACTAAAAAATACATGAATATTACGGTAATTTTTTAAAATTATCATAATTTACTGCGTTAATTTACCTCAGATGAAAATAAGTGTAATTTTCCCTTCTCTAGTCTGGATTTAGTAGTACATAGTTTACTTTCAGAAGTTTTAATGATTTTCATGAAATAATTAAGCAGAAGTTATGGAAACTGGAATTATTTACACATCCTTCAATTTATGAATTCCTGTATCTTATATATATTGTTTCTGTATCTATTTATGAATTCCTGTATCTTATATGGATATTGTTTCTGCTTCTGCTCTATTGATATAGTGGCCATTTGGGTGAGCAATTCCCAAAATAGAGGCAATTTTCCCCGAGGTCTATATACTGCATTTATTTTCAGTAATAGTTTTACCTGTAAAACTATGTATGTACACTATTATTAATTATGGTTGACTTTGGCTTAGATTGGTAATACAGGACTCTATTCTTCACATGGGATCAGTTGATACTTTACCGCTAGTTCCAGATTTATTATATTAGCTGCTAAGTAGTACTGGTTGAGATATTCCAAATTGACATCCTAATATTTGATGATCTCCGAGGCCCTGACACAGCATTGGTCATATACCCTCATTTTCTCTTCCAGATAACATATTAATTTTTTTGGCCTTTCCTTACATTTACATCTAAAATATGATAAACTTAACTGTTAAACTATTACCATTTAACTAAAGGACTGATAACTCAAGTGGAAAGAAAATTATTAAAATATTAAATTTGAGAATATGAGGATCAAGTAAATATACAGTTATTCAGGATGGTTATTGATGTCTCCCCTCTTATTTCAATTATCCTCCTGATAAAATAGAAGAAGTGTGTTACCGCCAAGGTCTCTCATGTCCCGATTCCCTTGTCTCCTCATCTCCTGATCATCTCCACTAAAACTATCAATCACATCCCATCTTCCTATTTTTGGCCAAGGTATATACACAGCAAATAACTTATTTTCCTTGAAATCGCCAATCCATAGCTGAAACCATGGCCAGAAAAAATTAATAGTGAACACAAATACTAAGCCATTGGTTTTACTATCATGAGTAGGTTCCATAAGGGCCTAAATCAGTCTCGGGACAAAATATCATGAACAGCATTTTTATGGCTTTCAAAATTGAGAACTAAAATAAATGTGGGGCAAACACATAGACCATGAGTTTCGTCCAAGAATAAACATTATTCTAAAATTCAACCTAAAACTTTCCTTTTGGAAGGGAACCCAGATTAAGCTGCATTTTAGACATAAGAGTCACATCGCAGCAAACATACATGTTCCAAATTAACCTTAAACTTTGTCTTGATGTAAGCAAATGGGTATCACAGTCAGTAGAGCTGATGACAGAGGATAGAATGATACCATGCTTACCCTTTCCGTGTCTGAACAATCCAGAGGGTCTTTTGCCTCGAGATTATTTCCTCCACCATTTGAGGCAATAAGTTGATCCACATTGGCCAGAACATCAGTAATTTGATCAGACACTGCCCTTTCATCGCAGAGAGGATCATCCACAGGCATACTGAACTCTCCAACACTCTCTGTCAATTCAGTGGCAATGTAACTGTCATACTTCTTAAAGTAACCATCACCAGTGAGAGATTCCTTCTTAATTTTAGCATCACTGGGTACAAGGGGGGCCACATATATCACAATTTCAGAATCAGTCTGACCACGGAGGTTGACCCACTTCTCCGGATTCGACTCGGCGGTGGCACATCCAGGCTCTACCACCCAACTGGCCTCCACATCTCCTGGATGGACCACACTTAATGTATCACACACCTGAGGGCCTCCCGCAACACTCTCCATTTTGGCACTTTCACTCATACTTTCTGCCTCATCCTCTGGTATCACCTCATCATTGGGATGACATGGATGAGGGGAGTCACACTGCCTCATCTCAAGAATATGAACCTGCTCACTGTCCATGCTCAGCTCGCTTTTAACTTGGCTCCCATCCAACTCACTTTTTATGACTTGTTCCTCTTTACTAAGCTCATCCAGACTTTTCGGCTCCATTGCTCTATCCTCCTCAATGTCCTCACTCGTGATTCTTCGAATTAATTCACTATAACTGTTCACGACATCCTTCTCTGAAGCCTCCTCCTTTCTCAAGTTTTTCATCTCCTCAGCATCAAAACATGAATGGAATTTGAATTCATCAGCAGATGTGTAGTCCTGAAAAGAAACATAAAATAATGAAAGGATTTACTGCCTCTCGGATAGTTTTAAAACATGGTGCGCCTATTAATAGGCAAGCCTTTTGGCACCCTTTTGGCCATATGGTGCCCCATCCTCCCCTTCCAATAAAACTTTTCTAACTTTAAAACAATTCTTCCAAAATAACCTTTATGCTTTTAGTGCCACCTTAGATTGATCGGCCCGTGGGTTATGCACGAAAAATGCCACGGGCCGACCTATCAGCTGCATATTTTTATGCTCAGACCATCCCTTCTCTGTGTGTCATACAGCTTTTGTAAACATTTTTTCAGTATCTATCATGCTTCTTTATCAATACTGACAAAAAGTATGTATTTTAGTTTGCAGTTTAAATTAAATGCATTCTTATTAGGCTTTAAATAAATTCCTCAGCACAAAAGAACAAATTCCTCAAAACAGCTATGGCATTTTTCACATAAACCAGGTAAAAGAGACTGGCACTAAAAGGGTTAATGGAGACCAGTAGAAATACCAACCAAGAGATTTTTAAATATGCCCTTAAACAGATCATGTAAACCTTATGCTACATATTTAATGTGTATAATGCCAATTTTAATTTAATGTATGGTTACTTTGAAGCCATAACCACATAAACACTTATTCTGAAAATATTGACTATGCCTATCCTTTGTTTTTATGTTTCATGGAGTATATTTTTGATATATAGCAACATGTTTAGCCCTTGGTTCACGCATCGCCTGAAATTTCTGCAAATGTGGGAAGCTCACAAATGAAACAGAGAGACTTTGATTCTGCCATTAAACACTTCTTTGATAGCTTTGAGCAAATAATTTCCTTTGTACATTAGATTATTGTTATGCGTTTATTGGTGCATTCAGCAGTTTTCTCTTATCCACATTCATACCATTTTCATAAGTTACATCTTGATTGAAATGTAAACAGACTAGTGGGAATTGGAAAAAATATTTTTAATTTTCAGTAATATTGACATTATATTCATCCTATGTAGTAATGTAGTTCCAATTAATTTTATACCAGATAACAGTTATTGTGATGAGACAGTATTTCCTCAAACTACTGACAAACATTGACATTTTAAAATTAGTTCTCTCAGTTACACTGACGCACAGGAGTGGCCAGTTACATATATAAGACCATCTTGAGGCCCGTCCGCTGAAATCAGTTGCCAGCATTGGCATAAAATAGGTAGATATGTGGTGCATAAGAAGTATTATACAATCAAGTGAATAGATAGTAGATAGTATATGCAATATGTCATATGTTGGCATGGCAATTCTGTAATAGTGGCGTGCAGAGTAAAATTTATTAAAATTTTTATTTTTGGAACTAAGAAATTGAATTATTTAGATAGTCACTATTTTGCCCCCATATATGCAGAGAATGCCCGAACTAAAAATACAAGGATTTTCTGGATTGATGATGAATCAACATTTTGGAGTAGGGCTGTTTCAGTTTGGGTAGTAGTCTTCAACTGTCTTGGGTGATAATCATTCCACTGTTTTGGCTCAAAGCATCTCACATGTAACAGACAATTCTCATTAAGTTCTTGCCAATTTCTAAGTCTGATCTGAAGTGTCTCATGAATTTCTGAGGGTTATCCCACTAGCTGATGAAGGATTTTTAGGAGATATTATGTAGTGAGAAAAGTGTCCTATTTCTCACATTGTTCTCAAAATATGCCTTATAATGTTCTCTGATAATTCTCACTGAAAAATTTAACAGGGGCCATACGGGAAGCAGAAGAAAAGCTCACCCCAGTAGATTCTTGGCCATCGAGTATTAATTTTGCAAGAAATTTGTGTTTCTTCAGTTCTACAATGATGATAAAAAGTTATTAGAACACACGTTTACTAGTATTTTTCACTTTGAGTCACAAAAAATATATTTCCGTTTGTATCTCAGGGTACTGAGGATGACCGATAAGTTTAAGAGTCAGCCTAATGTAAAAGTATGTGAACTAATTAACTTTTAACTCTGCTGGATACTTAGAACATTTAATATACATCAAAAGGTCTAGCAGCAATTGTTAATCCATTTGTTCTCCTAGAGATACGCACATAAATCTAATCTAAAAATAATTTTCAAAAAAACTACCCAAAATGCATATTTTTTTGTCCATAGTGGAGCATAACCTTCATACAACTAATGCTTCTTCCAATGCAGATTCACGCAACACCGCATAATTGTGGAACATAATTTTTGCACATTTAGGGAAGTTTCACTGTATGTATAGGTAAAAAAATTATAAGGCTTACTAGCCCTATTTTTTGAAGAAGAATGTTTTATGTTCATGCTAGGATAACACAGTTTGATAACAAGTGAACAATAAGAGTGGAAAACATGAAATACAGTACATATTAGAAAGACACTGCTTCATAGGTTTTGAAAGCTCTTAGGGAAGTATAGACACGTCTTCCAGGACCATAAATAAAATTCGGCTGAGAAAATCCTTAAGAGTGATTTTAGGAAGAAAATAATATAGCCAATTTAACTAAAAACTATGCATCATGAGACAACTTATTTCTGGAGATACTTCTGGACCCTGGGAGAAAAGCATTAGCTTTGAGCTGCCACTTCAGTGTTTTACTTGTTGTGTAGATTATGGCTAAAATTTTACCAGGAAGATATTTAAAAATGATTGTGCATCTGAATGAATCATCATTTTCACAAATATAACATTTCACTGCAAGGAGCAATAGACTAAATTAAATGTGACTTAACACTTACACTGCCACAGCAATTGCAATGGAAATTTGTCTCCTTCTGATGCTTGGTTTCATGATCCTTGAGCATTGCAGAAAACGGGAAGTCTTCTCCACACACATTACAGTAAAAACGACGGTTCTGAGCAACAGCTTTCGCATCCTGAAATATGATTGAGATGGAACAAGGAATGAAACTGATAAAGGTGTCTAAAAAAACCAAAGGGAACTGAAACAACATCTTTCCCATTTTATATTCACAAAATTCAAAAGATGTTACTCCAACGTAGAGAGCTACTCACCTCCTCTTGGCTAGGAGAATTAGAGCTTGAATGCATCAAGCGTACGTGTTTCTTCAGGAGCAAATTGGACTTAAATTGTTTACGGCAGTGATTGCAGTTGTAATCCCTGGATGTATTGTGTGAATCTTTGTGATGCTGTAATGCATTCACTTGACTAAATCGCCGGCCACAAATGTTGCACGGATAAGGTTTAATACCTGAAAATTTATTAAAGATTTTTATACACAGGGCTACATCAAGGAAGAAAAATAAAGTCACACCTCCATTCCACAGTTAAATGAGTTAAAATTCACTTTAAAAATCCCTTTGAAACCAAAATGTACTGTAACCCGATGCATTGGATTTGCCTTCTCCGGAACACCTTTAACTTTTTTTTTCCTCTACATAGTATTTTTCTTTTTATTTAGTTTTTTTTGTCCGTCTTTCCGCGCTTATAGCTTTCTTCTCTCACCTTCTCTCTTTTTTACTAGTTTATTTATTATTGTTCATCTCCTAGTTTCGCCATCTTAAACGTTATTACTTATGCATCCCAAACTTAGCATTGTTACCCCTCGAAAACATCATCCACATCGCTATTTTCACTCAATTACACTATCCAACCCCGACAATCGTGGAACATCGACCAAGCTTATGGACGTTGTGTTACAGTACAGAAGATGATTTAATTATCAAGAAAAAGAGGTAAGTACTTTAAAGTTAGGCACCTCAAAGACAACAATCATTTAGCATGGATGGATAAGAATCCAAAGAAAGCCACAAGACACCTATAGATCCCACATGGATGGATTTTTCACATGGCATGGTGTCATGATTTTTCACATGGCATGGTGTCATGATTAAACCAATACTGTTGTATATATATATCCCTGAACGCATAAAACATCATAGGGAGCTAGTTTATGGGTTGTTGAAGACAATTAAAAATTCATAATACATAAAAAGGTAGATGGTATTTAAATCGTGTTCCCACTTTATCAACTGATGTCTTTAAGCATGGACATGGACACCAAGCAAAAGTTGAACATTCTCATCTATTTCAATCAAAATCTTTACAAATATAATAATGAGTTTTTAAGTCAAACGTGAACTTGCATAACCACCAGCCATTAAACATTCAAAGCATAATGTATGGCAAAAACACAATTTATATTTTTTACTTTGAGTTTATTTCCTTCTGAAATGATAATTGCTATAAGATATTATGTGAACTATTTCAAGCGGAACAAAATTAAAGACGTAAGTTGTGATTCAAAACATACCGTTTGCATCAAGTAGCAGCTTAGCTATCACTTTAAATATTTATAGAATTTAGGCAATGAAAAAAATTCAGAGCAACACAAAAAAAAATTTGGAGTGCTTAAGACCACACGGGAGAAGTGTAAACTTCTATGGTGATATTCTGATAAATATAATATATAAAAAAAAACTCAACCACTAGGAATTAATCCTGGGACCCTCAATACGTGGAACGACGACTCTAACAACTACGCCATCTGACTCTGTTACAGAGAGAGAGCATTCTCTTGAGTTAACATTCGGCATGCTAAGCGTGACGTGAGAAAAAGACCATGACACCCAGAATCCGATTTACCGCCTGCAGAATTTTCTGTGTGTGGTGCGCCTATAGAAGTTTACACTTCAAAAACTGCTGATGCACGACTTAACAGCCTTCAGCTTTAACACAGAGGTAATTTTATGCACTAAAAATTGGGAATAAATATCCTCTGCACTACTGCAATAAGAAGAGAAATGATTTTTTTTATAACAAAGACTTACCTGTATGAACTCGGATATGGCGAATCAAATTAGATACATGATTGAACTGCTTTCCACATGTTTCACAAATGGATTTATTGATTCCTAAATGAATATTTACATGAGTCCTCAAATCTGACCGTTTAAAAAAACCCTGGAAAAGAAACAATTTTTATGACCATTTTGCAACATCAAACTTGATTCATTCCCCAGTCAATGGACTAAAACTATTTCACACAGCAGAAGACAAATCTGCCAGCATTGTAATGAGATGGAGATAAGTTTAAGGTATTAAAATTTTTAGATAACATACTTTAATAAGCTTATACGATTTAAGCCCGAGAAGAATACCTCCATAAGCTTGACAGAATTCACTATAATTAATAAACATTTCTCATGGCCCAAGAAGTAGAAGGTTGCAATACCACGTTGAGTCCTCAGCACTATAAGTTTAATTGAAGACCCTCATACACCTATGCACCTGCAGTGAGGGCCACAACTATGCACATACCTAATTGGCTTGCAGTCCTTTTCTTAGGGCACAGGAAACAATTTTGGTGGTGGATTCACACCCTCAAACATAAGTGGTTTACATATATCAATGGTGGATTTCCAAGCAAGGGTAAGTCAGACATTGATACAACCTATATTTCTCAAGGGAATCACAAGGGAAAGACAATACTTATGGTACCTTTAATAGACAAGGAAAAGCAAGGTCACATATCACTCGGTGATGTCACATATATTCATCAGGGTGGCCATCTGATCACTATAATAAATTATGGTTTATTAACCCCTCAAGCGTGACTTTAAATGGACGTATTAAATCCCCCAGCGTGTGCGACGCAGCAGTTGCGTCCGCTTAAATCCATGCCTCAAGCGTGTACGATGCACCGTTTGCGTCCACACTTTTCATTAAGAATTCTTATCGCCTACGCTCTGATATATATACTTCCAGTGAGTATATATGTAAGCTTAAGGTGCCTGCTTTCTTTTTGTGCTTCTTTGTTGCCTGTATATATGAGTTCATATTTTTAATTATTTTTTTCCTGACTCATGCCTGGTAAAGAAAATGCTTACTCGCGACCCGGCGTCTTGTGCCTGATTGTGAACAGATCTTTCCACTCACGCTCTGATTTATTACTCTCAGAGAGCTTATGATTGCGTGTTGATGCTGACTGCTTTCTTTCTGTGGTTCCTTGTTATCTGCACTCCATATTTTCCCCTTCTCTCTCATCATGGCAATGCTTTCGCAGGCATGGTCCATCCAGGCTTGGTCACTCAATGCTTCTCAGAACCTCATAAGGTCTATCCTCGTCTCCTCTCTTATTTACGATGTTTACAGAGTTGAAGGGTCGAGGTTTCTTGACGCCTATTGCCGAAAGGCCTAAGCTGCATTGGTGGCTTTTTTATTTTTTTCTTCCTTTGGACCGGCCCCTTACTGAACCCCTCTTCAGTTCGCCATGGCGTCTAGCTCTCGTGAGTAGTCTGGCCAGGAAGTGCTTCATGCTTTGGAAGAAACGAGTAACGAAAGTTTAGATACAATTTCTGAGGATTCTAGGGGATACACTTTGGGCTCAAGTTCAGAAGAGGAAGAACCTTCTCGTTTTTCTGTGAATAATCAAGAGAATACTTGGGAAGAAATCGACAGTGCTAATCCTCCTCTTCCTTTTCCGTGTGATTTAGTTGGGAAACAAATAGTGGAAGTTCAGTGTGCCGATGATCCCCTAGAATATTTCGAGTTGTTTTTCGACGATGATCTAATTACGATCATAGTAACTGACACAAACCGTTACGCGGAACAGTTTCTTGCTCACGAGAAAGAAAAAATCTTGATGCAAAAAAAATCGCGCTTTCAAAAGTGGGTTCCCACAACTCCGAACGAATTTAGGGTGTACCTAAGTTTGCTTATGTTGATGGGGATAATTCAGAAACCAAGTCTCAGAATGTACTTTAGTAGGAAACACATCTTAGAAACACCTTTTTTCCCCAATGTAATGAGCGAAGAAAGGTTTTCGTTGCTGACCAAATTTCTGCATTTTGTAGATAACACCGAAAAGGAAATTGCGGAAAGAGAACCGAAATTGTATAAAATTCTACCAATAAGTGAATATTTGAAAAATAAATTCCAGAAAGCATATATGCCAGGTAAAGAAGTCAGTGTCGATGAATCTTTGTTGTTGTGGAAAGGTAGGCTTTCGTGGAAACAGTATATTCCCATGAAAGCTTCCCGGTTTGGCATAAAAATGTTTGAACTTTGTGATTCCGCAGGATATTTGTGGAATTTTATAATTTACAATGGCTCAGGAACAAAATTAGGCTGTGAAATAACCAAAGACACAGATCTTTTTTCTACAAAAGTTGTTCTAAGTTTGTGTGAGAAATTAATAGATTCGGGAAGATGTGTATACATGGACAATTATTATAGTTGTCCCGATCTTTTCCAGAGATTGGTTCAGAGGACAACAGATGCTGTTGGGACAGTTAGAATCACACGCAAAGGTATACCGATAAATCTAAAAAAGAAACTGAAGAAAGGAGAAGTGATTAGTGCAAAGTGTGGTAAATTGGTGGCGTTGAAGTGGAAAGATAAGCGCGATGTCTCAATGCTGACAACTAAACATTCAGACGATATGCAACCCGTAAGTCGAAAGGGTAGGTTAGAATTTGGTAAATAAGCCTACTTGTGTAATAGATTATAATAAATATCGTATATGGGTGGTGTAGACTTGAAAGATCAACTTTTAGAATCGTTCTTGCTAGAAAGGAAAAGGACAAAAGTGTGGTATAAAAAATTATTCAACCACTTAGTAAATACAGCTGTGTTGAATGCTTACATTCTTTACTGCAAGGCTGGAAACAAGAAAGATCATCTATCGTTCAGAATAGACTTAGTGAACAAGATCATAGGCAAGTACCGCGGGCAGAATTTAGAAAAGCGCAAAGGACGGCCCTCAGATACCGACACTGAATGCACGCGATTGACAGGTCAGCATTTCATTCAAGAAAATCCTAAAACAGATACTTTTAAAGTTGGAAGAAGAAGGTGTGTGGTGTGTACGAAACACGGAAAGAGAAATGAAACAAGGTACAGGTGTAAAAACTGCCCAGGGACACCGTCTCTCTGCCTAGACCCCTGTTTTGAGCGATACCATACTCAGATCAACTACTAAACATCGGATATGGGGAGCAGAAAAAAATAAACAGCATGAAAAAATGTAAGTATAAATTTGTAATGATACAGTATAAACAATTTTAAATATAATATAATTTTTTTGAATTTTTTAAAATAGCGATTACAATGCTAAAAATATTTAGGCTAATGTCTGCACAAATTCTTCGCTGCTTGCGAAAAAAATGCACCCTGGGCGATTTAAATACCTCCGATTAAAGTCACGCTGGAGACATGGAATTGAGTGGACGCATATGCTACGTCGCACACGCTGGAGGGGTTAAGGTTGAACATTTTCACGGGCAGAGTCATTCCAAATCATCATATTTTTTAAGCATGATAATTCATAATTCAATGGATGTATGCATAAGGTATAAATGTAAATCATTTACGTCCAAATAAGGTGCCATTATTCCAATAAAAAGTCAGATTTTTACATTTTCAAGTAGATTTTCAAATCATGATTGAATGAAAACGTTAGGTGTTTGAGTAAATTCATTGCATTCGATACTCCCTGAAAACCTGTTCATTTGGCATCTTTTAATCTTTTTGACCTTCTCAAAAGTCAAAACCTTCTCCTTGTCTTTGGAAGAATTTCAATGATCTGACTATAAATTACGAAGACCAGTTGATAGGAGCAGAAGTAAATGGTTAGAAACAGAACAGATAAAACAACAATCTTAGAATACAGGTCTGATCACGTCTGATCATTCACTTATGTAAAATCAAATTTACGTAAAATCGGGTTATGTAAAATCGAGATTCTACTGTATGTGAACACCTGTAAGTTGATCATAGTAATTGATCATAGTTGCATAGTAACAGATAGACACTTCAAAATGAAAATATTTGAAATATTGATCAGTGTGTGACAAAGTTAGCTGTTATTTTTAATAAATGTATATATGTTTAGTTAATGACAAATTTGTAGGGAAATAACGCTTGACTTTCACGTGGACAACAATTTTATAATAAATAATATCACAAACATTTTAGCAGCTGTTAAGATAATTTTTTTTCTTTCCCATTTTTAACTGCCGAGTTTTAGAAAAGTATGTATTTTGAATTGAATATCTCTCAGTTATAGCGTTAAAACATCCAAAAAATTGTTTAAATTAAATGCTTAAATAAATAAGTTCCGCACCTTATGTTTCATCCGAGATTTATCTTATTGAAGAGTGAACTGTACTGCTGTTGCACGAAGTCAACCTCCTTTTTATGGAAGTAATACAACCTTCCAGAGTCTTTGGTGATGGGTGGGCTGACATTACAAATGATGTTGCTCAATGGAATGTAGCACAAGTCTTCTTTCTCATGTGAAGGCCAGTGAAATGATTGAGCTGGACCATAAGGGTGCATAAACTTAACTTTACCATCACCTTCCTCCTCACGCTTGGAAAGTAGTAATCCAAAAAACCAGTGATCATCATAAATGCATGTGATGCATGAGTTAGTAGATATCTGTGATATCTTGATTGAAGGCTGTTGTTTTTCATGGGAAAAATTTAGTCCTGAATTTTTCATCTAAACTGATTCTCTTTGCTCCAATGACATCCTGTGAGATGGGTGAAATCCTCGTGTACCAGGAATTGTTTTTGCTTTCAAGAATCTTCTTCTAGCTGCTGGCGTGTTAGTAAAATTTTTTCCTTAAATAATATTTTACATTTAATATTTGCAACTCTAACAAAAATTGAAGACTTTTTCTGCTGAGTCTATTGCATTACCAGAACATCTTTGAAGTCTTTCCTGAGCAATCAGACGCTTGACATCCAATGCCATCACAAGGAGGTTTTCCATGGCCTGTTGCAAAAAATATCCATGATAGTGCTAAGGAAAAGTCTTGGTTGTGGTTGCAAAGGTTGAGAAAATTTTGACAATTCTTATATTGTTCAGCACTGAAATAATTAACAGATTTTATGGAAGGAAAGTTTTCTTTGATGTACTCACAAGAGATGGCACCCAACAGTAATTAGTGGATTGCGATCAAACTTCATAGGCTGATAGAAAACAAAAATTCATTAGACATGTGGTGTGGTAAAGCATCCATCAGACCCTAGTTTTCGAGATATTTGCGATTGAAAATTTTTTTAAAACCCTGGAAAGACGCAACCTGCCGTACATAATCAGTCACAAACTATATGTTCCAGTTTAAATACCCAAACTTCATCAGAATATCTGGTTTCATCAGAATATCTGGTTGAGTGGTAATGTCTTGGACAGTCAATATTTTTCCTCCGGTTCGAATCTCCTGAAAGGCGAATTTTTTTCCTTCTCAAGTCGCAATTTTTTGCTTAATTATTTTAGTAGTACCATAGAGTAAGTATATTACTCTATGGTACTCTATGGTACTCTATGGTATGGTATGGTACTCTATGGTATATAAATATATTTACTCTATGGTAGTACATAAATAAATTATACTATTTGCAATTTAAAATAATTTATTCTGGTCAGAATTTTAATTTTTTAATCAATTCCAATCCTATCCTTTGATTATCCATTTATTCCTTTCACTGATCTATTTCTATTTACTGGATTTTATCTCAATCAAAGTTTATGTGCCCACCTATCTTTGCAGTAAAATTGTGCGCTTCTACATTCGAGTTACGTTACCTAAATGGTAATGAAGGATAAATTATTGTGGCTGCATATGTACAACTGTTGTGAGACACCGCAGTAGGTGTTTTTTTGACTTCAGCTTTTGGGCTTGAGCAATAAGCACAAGGAGAAGAGCAGATTAATCACTATCTCATGACCAGTGTTGACTCATCTGAAAGTTTAGGCCTGAAATTCGTAAGCATCATGGCATAGCTAAGGGTAAACCAAACAATATTAGCCATGTGTGTATGTGCCTGTTGCCATTTTCTCCTGCGTTTCAGTGTTTTTGAGATTCCTATTGAAGGAAAGCTTTACCTTCCTATTTTCATCTTTATTTAAGTGAATACACGAATATGTATTATTTAAAAGGGAAATGCAAAGTAATGCCGTGCATAAAAATGCAGTGAAAAATTTGCAAAAATTATTGGAAAAACAGTGATGATGATGACCACGGGCAGAGCACAAGGGATGGAGCATTATGCTTTTCGTCACATAGTTTGGTTCTCCTGTCTAACTCATGGTTGTAGTCCTTTCCTCTCCTTCTTCCCTTTGGTTTCTTGGTTTTGGTGCGGGGTTCCTTGCCTTCGTTTACCAGGGAACGAAGATGGGAAATCCCTTGAGAACCATTACTTTCCACTTTCCAGGGATTTCTTGCAATGCTTATACAAAGGGATATGTGTATTCACTCGCGCCGCACACAGTTAGAACAGCTCTAGGGTTTTAATTCGTAAGTGAAATAACGCCGAGTGACATGGAGATCGCAAGCACAACTCCAGAAACTAGTGACATATTATTGGGATTTTATAAGACGAAGACAGCCACCTATTTAACATCTCGAGTATTAACCACTTCCCTGACAAGCCCGCATATATTCAGGCTCCGAGGTGGTGCAAAATCTGACAAGCCCGAATATAGTCGGGCAAGTCCGCGATGTCCGTATCTTTTTCTTTCCGTCCGCATATTGGTGGCCGAAGCTAGTAGTTTACGTTCCTGCCACCTCCCGCACTGTTGAAGGTACAGAGCCAGCAAAGCGACAAGCGGCACTCTTTTCAAATGTTGATTTCTGATGATAAAACAATGGTCATTTTTTGTAATAATTCTAGCAATTCGAGGTTCATAATTTTTTTTCTCACTGAAAAGTTATCCTCTTATGGAATTGCATTCACCTTTATCATCATTGGTAACCATCCATTTATTAACTTCATGTATGGAGTTACTTTTGCGATCTTCTTACGAAATTTACAACTACAATTTTTGTCATTTATCGATAAAGTTTGCAAATTTATGACGTAAAACTTCCATTTTTGCATGACGAAAAACTTTATATATAAGTAAATAATTTTTAAATTAGTTATTTTCATTTATATTTTGTCATTCACTCTTCATGAGCATTCAATTACATTTTTCTTCAACAGTTTAGCGGTCATTATAAAAATTGAAAAGACATTTTCACATTTGTCTCCCTTTAATGCTTCTGAATCTGAAATAAAAAAATATGACATTTTTTGACCATTTTTGTAAAAAAAACACGTCAGGGAAGTGGTTAAGTAGTGACAGTAGTGAGAGACAGGAGTTAACCAATGCGTTGCATTATTGTGTTGAACTTCTATGACAGTATAGCTTGACTACAACGCAAGCCAGTAAAAACATCTCTCTCCGTGCAAAAGTAATTGGAAGAGGCGAAATCAAAATTGGTCAAAAGAGCGAACACCTCATTGTGTTCCATGTATGGCTACATCCTCGCTCACTGTGGCGCTAAGCACACACTTTGGACTGCTTATTGACATCATATGGCTAGCAGTCCTGAACACCTTGTTCCTATAAAGCCACCACAAAATCCACAGGGGAGAAGGATGCCTCGATAGCTTAACTGGTTAAAGCACTCTACAAAATCGAGGGATCCAGGTTCAAATATCGGTCAATGCGAATGATATTTCCTCTGTAGAATATCACACATATGTGCAAGATATTTTTTTTCTGCCACCATTTTTATAGACCTTGTGAATATTTTATCTATTGCACATTTCTTCGACGACAATGTTTCTTAATGCTCATGTCAAATACCATAACATCGGTTGGCTGGGATAGAGGGGAAGAACTGCATAATATAGAACTGACTCCTACCCAGAATTCATCCTCAAATTTCATGTTGTGAATTCCAAGATTACTTTAGATTCCAAGATAATTTAGCTGAGGTTTACGTACTATTTACTGAGGAATTTCAGTAGCGACGAAATAATAAAATTGAAGGTCTCTTGTTCTCACCAAGTGATATTAACCTTTATCTTACGAGGTTTTTCACCGGCTGTATATCTAGACTACCGAGGTTTTTTAAACTTTCTGCCACTAAAACGTAGTGTTTTAGAAAAAAAATTATTACAAGAAAAGTATTTGTTGTATCACAATAAAATAAAAAGTGCTCTATAGAGTTTATACAGGGCTTTCATTTGATTTAATTTTATAGGGATAGTAAATATAACAATATTTTGAATCAAAGTTTACTTTTTGTTTATGTAAAAACATTTAAATTATTTTCGACTGTGAAGGGTTTTTTGGCAAAAAAACGAGCAATCCCTCTACAAAAATGGTGTAACACAACGCCCTTAGTTCAAAAAAAAGTTTTCAAGTAATGGAATGGTATATAACCATAAAAAATGGAAAATATCCAAAGTATGACAACTGCCTTTTTCCGAGAGTCGCCGTTTTTCTCTTCCAAACACTATGAATGACAAATTTTTCACCCTAAGACTTATGTTTTTTTCATTATAAAATACTTTATTTGAATTGATTAATTGATTTTCCATCTACTGTGCTTGTTTTATTCCTTCCTTTTAGACAATATTTTACCGGATTATCAATGTAATTACGTTCAAACTCATGTTGCGTAGTAATGTTATTTTCGTGTTCCGAAAGTCAAAGAAAATTTCAACATAGAAAAAAATGTTTGTACCCACATTATGGATATAACTCCTACGCGCAGTAACCAAGCAATAGATGCGACATAAATTGATTGTTTGAAGCCATTGATGGACCACTTCTAGCTCACTTAAGCGGAACGTTCCAATTGCGTCAGAAGTGAAAAACCGCAGTCGGTGTTTTGTGCTGAGCAGTGCTGTAGTAGCTGATGCTGTAGTAACTCACTCTAACCCTTTCTTTTTAGAGACGATGTCTCCAAAAAGAAAGGGTTAGAGTGAGGGAAAATATTCTTGATAAAGAAGGGGGAAAGGATATGTGGAGGATGGGAGGGGGAGGTAGGGGTAATTGAGAGATATGAAGAAGTGAGACGGAGGGAGAGAGATGGAGGCTCAAGATACTGCTGAGTGTTGATGATAAAACCTAGTACGTACGGCAATATTTTTTATATTTATGATATGAAAACATGAGTGCACCTTGCATAAGGAAAATTACTGTAGTTCAAAAACGTAAATAGCAACTTTGGCAATAAAACCCATATTTATGAGATGTCATATAAAATTCGTAAATACCTGCACATTTTCCTTCGAACTGAATATTATCATAGTGATGTCGGCCAGCTACGCATTTCATATACTGAAAATTGTGCGATAGATCATGAAAAAGAGGTCTACACACAGCCCAACTTCACATTCCGGGCACCAAAGTCGTGTTTCTTAGAAATATACTGATGAAAAATGACTCGTCCTTTGAACGACAAAATCACCTCACTCCCAAATAATTTTGTTTCCAAAAAATTATTTAACAAAATCGAGTAGACTATTCTCTATCGTGAGTGCTGATTAGCTGTAAGAGTAACATGCTGATTTACACAGGGAGGGACGCTCAGCTAGTTGAAACAGTCGAAGGTGTTGACGTGTCAGGTTTCACTACGCCTTCACGATTGGTCCTTTCTCTTGCCAAGGATTTGCTGAAGCAAGGATATACTATTGCGATAAACAATTGCTTTAGTAGCCCCATAGCTATTTGACTTTTGAGTCACATTTGAGACCGATGCAATCGGAACTGTGCGAGAGAATAGGAAAAATCTTCCGCAAAATGTCATGCAAATAAAATTGAAATAAGGGGAGGTTGTTGCGGCCGATCGTGGAATAATAATGGCAATTAAATGGTGGGACAACAGGGATGTGTGTGCATTGAGAAGCATACATTATCACACGATGGTGAGTGTTCCAAGCAGAGGAGAAGGAACCGAAATAAAACCTCTGGCGTGTGCTGATTACAACGATGCGATGGGAGTGGATTTGTCCAATCAATGCATCGCGACTTACAGTACCACGCGAAAAAGATTGAAAAAGTATTATCAAAAGATGTTTAGGCACATGTTAGACGTAATGATGTTCATTTCTTTTATCATATACAAAAAAACAAGGCGGTGGTCTCTCACAACTTCATTTCCACATGAATCTTATTGAGGATCTGTTTCTAAAATATGGGAAGTCCACTGCAGATAAGGAAGAAAAAGAGAAAGAAGGGCAGCAGTTCAAACCCCAGGAAGACTCATAGGATGACATTTCACAGACCATAATTCACCTACAGGGAAGAGAAAACAAGGAGTAAAACGATGTGTAGTGTGCCTTGCTAATGAACAGAGGAAGGAATCAATTTCCTCTTGTAAAGTGCGTCATGCCCCTCTATGTGCGGCGCCATGTTTTCAAGTGTATCACATGACGATAAGGTACTGAATTGGCTATTATTGTTTCAAAAACTATGGATAAATTGTTTGTCCATGAATTCAAATTATCTCCTATGAAAATATACATAACCCGTTTTGCCTGAATCGGAAAATAATTGATAGGATGCTTTAAAAACGTATATTGTTAGTACATGTAGTTGTAAAGATATTTTAAAATTGGAAATGAAACCATGATGAAATGTATCTCAGTGCCCTTTGCGGAACTGTACTACAAAAACACTTCAAAGCGAATTTATTCTTTCAATTATGCCGATCTGTGTCATTTTTTGAGGCATCAAATTTGTATTATGTTTTTGTATCTCTTGAAACTAAACAACTGAATGCTTATAATAATTGGCTATTTTAGTATAAAAACTACCCATAAATTGTTTGTTCACAAATTCAAATAATCTCCCAAGAGAATCAACACAAATTGTATTATCTAAATGGGAAAATGATCGATTAGATGCTAGAAAAATTAATTTTTGCTATAGTTGTAAACATTGTAAAATTGTAAAACTTATTTCAAGGCCCTTCATGAAATTTTCTACAGAAAAGCTTCAATGACTAACAAATATTAGAGTAATGCCCGTTTACTATTATAAATTATAGTATGCATGAAATATATCATTGAATGCAAGAAAATGTCAGTTTTTCAGTGTTATAAAAATAGTATGAATATTGTAATTTTTTAGTTGCATGAATTTGAAATATATTCCAACACCCTTTTTTTAATAAATATACCTACAATTAATAATATTTAAATAGCAGCAAAGTATTTCAATTATGCCCGTACAGGCGTTTGCCAGCAACATCTATAGCTTTACCTTTTTCTAGCCAATGAAAAGTGCTTTATAAAAATGATAAAAACATTTTTGACAAATTCATGAAAAAAACGTTTGCGTTAAGTTCTAGTAGGCATAAGAAAACATGTATTTGGTTTTTTTTTTCATGAAAATTGGAGGATTTGCTCCCCACCAGCTGAAAGATAAGGAAAAATTCGTCCCCAACAAAGGCGTTAATTACGTTTCCTATGACTCGGAATCAGGAAAATAACCGGATCAAGGGCAATATTTTCCAATTTAGGTTTTGTATGTACTTGTCCTTTTTCCGAAAACATTGCAGTCAAAATTACAGGGAGAAAGTGAGTAATGGCCACTAACCCATTTCTCATCCCCTAATTTTGAATTCAAGTGAGAAGCCCACGACGAAGTTGTGTGAAAGGTCCAGAGATTTCGTCTTCAAGTAGCCACGAAAAGTGTTAGTGATTGCTGTTACTGAATAGTTTTTAATCAGTTAAGAATAGGTATCTAAAATACTATAGAGCACCAGTCCTCGAATTGAAAACCCTAGATGATGAATCGTCACTAATAATTCACAATTACAGCGGAAGTGTTAAATAGGGTAGCCAAGTGCTTTTGTGTGTTCCAAGTACTAATAAATTATATTTATAATTAAGTTATTGGTATGGAAAATAAAGGAACGAAATTAGGGAAATATAAAATTTTCAAGATTTTTCCCATACATGTTTAAAGGGAAGAGGAAAGGGAAAGGAAGAGGAAGGGGAAATGTCTGTCTAACGTCGAGGGATGCCCATTCCATGGGCCTATCTTACACCATTTTTATTTGACGATCATTGTCTGCAACTGAAAGTGTCAATGCAAATGTCCATTTAGCATATGATCGTGTGTACCTCTACAAAAGTCATAGGAAATGTGCTGACGAGTGAGAAGTACAAGCTATGCCACACACAATGCTATTAGTTTGGTTATGAGTCATACAGAGACCCATCCACTCCATCTCTGGCCTTAAAGATAAGCCCGAGAACGGTGCAGGGGCTAGAACGGTGTACTGCAGGTTGCATAATTCAGGGGCTTTTAAACATTTTCTATAGCAAATATTTCGAAAACTAGGGCCTAATGGATGCTTTTCCGAAAACATGTATCATATGAATTTTCAATTTCTATCACCTTACGAAGTTTTATCACGATCAGCCAATTGCAGTTGGGGGTCTCCCATTTTCAGTGATTATTTTCTGGGTTTCATACACAAAGGCTACATCATGCTCCAAATCATCAGATAAGATGCATAGACTTGAGACCAGTAAATCTCAAGGCTGGTGAACCTTTGTGTATATTACAGCTGGGTGTAGTGTGCAGCAATACCTTGTCCAGTGATACCCTTGTACTTCATCATGAATGACATATGGGTAGTTTTCACTGAAGTCTAGGAGAGCTGAGTGAGCTTCATCTGATTTAAGGTTTTCTTTCATTTCCTTCAGAAATATTGCTTGAGCTTTGGCAATAAATGAATGAGGTGCCAGTTTTTCTAGTTTATCAATCAAAGTTGTTATATATTCACCAAAAGATACTGTGAAATTGGTCAATTGTGTTCTGTCAGTAGATACCCACTGACTGTATGGGATTTCATCTTCAGGGTTTCATTCTTCAAATTTTTCAAGCAGGAAGCTTTTCAAATTATCCAGTGATGGACACTGAGAGCAGTGTCGCAACATACAGTCCCTATTTTCTTTGGAACAAACTAAATAACCTACCAGGTCTTGGTAGGTCTCTTCAATGTTACAGGCGTGTAACAAAAGCCTTACATTTTCAAGAATTAATTATCTTAACAGCTGCTAAAATGTTTGTGATATTATTTCTTATAAAATTGTTGACCACGTGAAAGTCAAGCTTTATTTCCCTACAAATTTATCATTCACTAAACATATATAGATTTATTAAAAATAACAGCTAACCTTGTCACACACTGATCAATATTTCAAATATTTTCATTTTGAAGTGTCTATCTGTTACTATGTAACTATGCTATGATCAATCAGTATTTAATTCACTTACAGGTGTTCAAATAGTTGGGTAAAGATGAAATATTTTTTCCTGTAATTTACATCTTTCAATTCTCATGTGATAAAAACTTCACTGTGTCTAACTGATTAGTCAATGAACTATGAATTTCTACAGTATACACAGTATCCAAAAAGCAGAACCTAGGAATTGGCATTTATGAGAAATTTTCCAAAACATCTTGGAAACTATGGGGCTTAGGAATGAAAAACTTTGCATGGATTAATAATTTGGCTGCAGCAGGTAGTGATAAATGTTTCATGGAAATCTGAGCCAGTGGGAGTCATGGGCTAGGAGAATTGACATGGAATGACCCTTAAATTTTTAGTTTGTGGCTAGAAATTTTTTTTATTTATTTAAAAACTCATACAGTAAATTCCGGTAAAGCGCGTCTCAGAATAACACGGTTTCGGATATACCGCGGGTCAGGGCTTGTCCCCAAAAATTTTCAGTTCTTTTCCTTTTGCACTGGCTTCGGATTGAACTTATCACGAGACATATCATACTTGCATGCAACTATGCTTCAATAATATACGACAGTAACTTTGCTTCAGATCCATCGTTGTTCAGCAGAAACGTTACAAATTACAGTAAAACCCCTAAATTACACTTTTCCAGGGACCCTAGAAAAAAAGTGTAAATTGCGGGAAAATGCAAATTGTGGGAAAAGTAGAATTTTCACTTCTATATCCATGTTCTTTCACTGGAGTAAGGGTAAAATTAAGAAACACTGAAAAAGAGCAGTGTCATAATTTATTCCTTGAACTATCACTTCTCATTTACATAT
The DNA here is from genome assembly GCA_963573305.1 of Pyrrhosoma nymphula. NCBI lineage: Eukaryota > Metazoa > Arthropoda > Insecta > Odonata > Coenagrionidae > Pyrrhosoma > Pyrrhosoma nymphula. The sequence goes on from OY754330.1 coordinate 91,429,092, forward strand.
TTATATTTGATGAAAAAAATACATTTAACATCTTAGACAATTAGAAATTGAAAATTAAGAAAGGATTAATATGGCAGGGCTATTTACATTATATTTGTTATTATAGCAACCATTGAAACTATCTAATGAATGTAGCATGATTATTTTTTTAAATTTGATATTTTCAACTGCTTCGACTTCCTCTGCCTATTAATAATATTATGCACTTTATTTTCAATTTTCTGCAGTTCTGCATTTGCCTACAGAAATCACTACCTACTAAGTAATTTCTTAGAGTTTGAACAGCACACACTGTGTCTTGCCTATCATAGTTATAACTCGGGAATCGAGGCAGTGCAAATGATCTCAGTTTTCCTCCATGAGTTCTTTAATTTTTCATCATATCCGGTTAAGAATCCATTTTTATTCTTCATAGTTTCTACTTAGGTAAAAAATGAATACTCCCCCGCAGGTTCAATTACAGTCGAACACCCAAAACCCAGTAATCCAGCAGCATGCTATAGTCTGGCAGTGTTACGAAAACAACCTCATATATATTCCGAGAAATCAAAAAATCTTAACCATAAATGTTTTTTAAAGAGATTTTGACTCTGCACTTTATCAAAATATTTCCTTTAATTGCTGGAACATAATGTCATTTATAAGTATTTCGAGGTAATTTCATTAAAAAATAATTGTACACACAATCTAAACGAATTATACGTTTAAGTTATGCACATTGGTTTGAAATCCTTACTGTTGGCTGAGAAACCTCTATAATGGTTTAGTGACTTGGCGTGGCTACGCTACTTCATGGTGCGTACATTTAGCCATGCTTAAATATAATGCTTTATTGCTTATTCTCTGGCTGTAAGGTGCAAGAAACTTCATTAAAATTCTTTGCAACGTACATACAGATATTATGACCATGTCCGATCTGAGCAGGCGGAGCGATGCCAGTGGCGTGAAGCGACGGCACAAAACTATCGGTTGCAGAAAAAGTAGAAGTTTATCCTCCCTCACCAGCCTCCTGAAACCGCAATGTAGAAGAAGCAGACTAAACTGTTCCATTGAAATAAACCTTAATTTATCAACTCCCGACACGACGTAGCACCAAAAACGATGAAACAACTGATCGTCAATCACATTAATCAATCGGCCGTGGCAAGGAGTGTTGGGTCAAGAAAATGTTTCGTATTTTTCATTTTTATTTCGGTATGCTTAAATTTTCCTCATTATATTAACAAATATATTTTTTCGAAAAAATGATTATTTGTGAATTAAAGCTTTTGGGGTGTACTTACGGGCAAAAATTTTCATGTTTTCCGGTGTTTCGTCATCAAGGGCGTGAACAGATTCGCCGGAAAAGAAAAATATCTTTCAGCGATTTACGAAGTTAAAACTAGATATTTATTATAATTTTTATGCTTATAGACAGTAAAAGAATGATATTACAGAAGTATCGCTAACTGGATTGAAAATGCCTTGCATAAAAAAATACTACGCTCCATTTCATAGCTTGAATCATATCTGGCAGATTGTGAGTTGATGTAGTTCAAATTTCTGTTACTAGTGGCGCTGTATACAATTCCCACCACATTCAAATTCTTCCTTAAAACAGGTCTTATTGCTGCTCTCTTTCGTATTTTTTCCGCAAATATGAACAAGACAAAGTCAAAAAGTGTTTTACAAAGGATGATATGCATGAGTAATGGACTTAAGAAGTGAATTTTATTTTTTGAAAGAGCACGTTGTGGTGCAAATTGGGGGAAAACTGAAAAATGTATAGTCTAAATTCGAGGTTCTGCATACATTGGAAACATAGGAAATTGAATGGGACTTTGCAAAAGTGGTGTAAATTGCAAGAAAATGTAATTTCCGATAACATAAATACGAGGTTTCACTGTAGTTTGTTCTGGTTTTCCTTATCAACTATGGCTTTGTCTACCGCAGCCCTAAATTACCCTCACGCATGTTTTGAAGGCTTTGGGTAACTGAGTTCTCAATGTAGGGGTTTCCCTTGATTATCCGCGATCTACGATTCAACTACAAAGAAGAAATTCCCAACGTGGCTTCCCATCAGTGAAGTTGACGTGGTTCCTAAATATTTACCAAGCTTCGCCGACTGCGGGAGATGATTATATTTACGCGGTTGGCTCCGATGACCCTTTCCACGATTATTAGGGTAACATACAAAAATCCGTAGAGAAATAACGCACCACTGTTAAGTTTTGATTTTTTCTTAACCATGATTATTCTAAACGCTTTTTGATCAATATTCATGGAAACAGTGATAGAAATCGTTATTTTCAACGTCTGTTTATTTTGTATCACCATATTTTGTGCTGCATTACTTGAAACTATGTGAACAGGACTTTTTTTGCCAATCTCAATGGTTAAGTACCTATTTCCACGCTGCATTCTCATTTTGTAAATAGGCAACTCCAGCTCAGTCGATGTTTTGGCCCTCATTACAACCAGAAACTCGTGTTGCCAAGGCTCGTGGACGTTCAGATATCTCAAATCACAAATTATTGCATTCTGGCGTAAATGATCCTTCTTAATTTATTTGGGCATTTTACCGCATGCGTTAGTCGGCATGGGGCCTCGACAACCTCTTGCTGGATTGGTACGCCTTAGTGCTGAAGAGGGGAAATAAGCTTTACTTCAGTCTCGTGAATGATTATAAACTCACCTAGTGTGCAGTTTGTTTGTGTACAATTGGGACAAATAATTAATTAATTAAAATAAGGCTTTCATTAGCCATTACATAGACATAATTTTAATTGCCAACTTGTAAAAATATGAGAACTTCCACTGAAGGGTAACTTATTGCAAGAGTGCATTACCTACCAACGAAGTAATATGATTCCTTAATGGTTACAGCCGGCACGAGATAATAAATCACATCAATGAAACAAGCTAAATTATTTCGTAACATTTCTCGGTGAATGATAGTGTCAAAGTGTAAAGGCTTTTCTAAATTCGCATCAAAATTCACACCCCTTATGACTTCACACTGTGATACCGAGAACATCTGCATTGCACTGCCATGGAAGAAGGAGGGAATCCTCCGTCTTCCATGGCACTGCCATCTAGGTCGCTGATGCTCTGAACTGCTACGTGAATATCAGTCTTCCATGCGAAGTGATATTGTTATACGAAGGGAGTAGGTCGCACTGTGTTCTTTTCCAACAGCATTAACCATTCGATAACAAAACTTGCCAGAAGTAGGTGGTCTATCGTGGGAAGCGTAGAAAGTTTCTGTAGCCACCATGTCCCCTAAAGTGCAGATCAAGCAGAAAATAATAAATAAAATCAAGCAGGAGATAGTGAAGAAACACGATGAGGGTGCTCGAGTTATCACTATATGTCTTCAGTGTTCTTCTTGCATGTTTTGCGTTCTCTTTCTCAATGTATGGATGTCTCTAAGAAGGTTGTGGATCCCTGAAGTAAACAACCAACCCCCAATAACTTTCCCAGCCTGGAAGAGTCAGGACAGCTGTTCCAAGAAAAGGGCTTTGAATGAAAGTTCTCCGCTGCTATCTCTTTTGTTATTCGGCTATTCAATCTCCAAGGGATGACCTTGACTTGGAGAACGATATCAATGCTACTGGCTTGGGACAAGGAGAAGGAAGATCTTCGGAATCAGAGACAGGTGAGCGACGTATGAGTGCGATGCGCACATAAATTATTACTCGTGGAAAGGTTACCGGCTGATCCATTTATCATCTATGTATGACTATATGCTACTTCTCACTCATACTTGGCCTATTACTGTCATAACTCAATGCCTAATTTTGTGTACATAACTTAAGTAAGCTCGCAATGTCACTTTCTACGGACGCGTTTCTATAGGTATCGTTAAGGTAATTGCGATGTAGAGATGATGGCGTGAGACAAAAAGAAAGATGCCTAATTGCCGGCGCCAGGTAGTAAGCAGAGGTATAATGAGAGTTGCATAATTTCTATTCCACGTTTTCTTCCCATTGCTTGAAAATGCGGTTAAATATTAAGTCGCTGAGATTGGCTCGCAGTTTGATGGCGAGGACGGAGGCACGGTGCATCGGAAGTGATATTCGATGTCTTGACAATTTACAGCACTTTATTAAAGTTTAAACATTGGTAAAATAACATTTTAAATCATTTCATTCCAGCATATTTCGTAATTATACTTCATTTAATACATTTGTTATAATTTCATTCTGGATTTTATTTATCTCACAAACCTTCTCAGAATAGCACGGGTTGTCTTTAATGTGGGTATAATTACGTCCCCCGAGACCCGCGTTATAACCAGATTTTACTGTATTTGCAATCAAAAAACCACTATTTTTCTTTCTTATTATCACAGAGTACATGTTTGGGCTCAATTTGAAAAAACATTGATTCGGTAATTCTTCTGCCATTGAGTGATCATACCCATTAAAGGAAGTAATGTTTTGGTGCTGAAAAATTTCATTAATTAATAATTAACGCACTTATAGTGGCTCACAGAGAAATTTAATGAAACTTGTCTCAGTGGAATCTAGGAAATTTGAAAGACATGTGATAAAAATTTGACTGTGACAGTCTAATTAGTCCACGAGCTATGAATTGTTTCCTTATTCCCTGTACTTTAAAAGTGGAACCTCCGGAGTGACCTTATGAGCAATTTTCCAAAACTTTGACTCCCTATATTTTGGAAACTATGCCACTTAGAGAGGAACAACTTTGTATGGCTCATTAACTTGATGATATCAGCAAGTGAAAAAATTTTCATTAAAATCTGAGTCGATGGGTGACATGATTGGGTGAACTGACGTGAAATGACCCAATAGGAATAATAGGCTATATAAGAAAGGCACCAGATTCCTATAGGCCCTTCGGTGGTTTTTGATTACTGCTATTTCGCAAAGTGTTGAAGATATATGTGCAAGACCTTTGAAGTCATAACAAGGTCCTATAGCACAGAAGTAAGGGTGGGGCCCTGATAGGCCCTGGGGCCTATTGTTATGTACAAACATCAATGTAAATTGAACATTTAAAGCCATGATACAGCCTCTTAAAGCCATGATACAGTTACAGTTATGATACAATTTGTTAGACCGAAGATCATGGCTACCACTGTGGCTACAAATGCATAAGGTAGCTTCGATTGCAGTGTATGAGAGGCTGAAAGAAGTTTAACTTTTCATCAATTTTTTCCAGAGAACAAAAGCTTCTTACCTTTGAGCAAATGAGACACCTGTGCGGCTTTTCCCCTGCATGAATTCGCCTTTCATGATAGTGAAGTTGTGAGACTCGATCAAAGCGACTCCCGCATATGGAGCATGGGTAAGGCCTCATGTTGAGATGAGAGCGAGCCTCATGCCGATGAAGCTGGGAATGGGATTTGAACACCTTGTCGCACCGCTGGCACTTCCAGTCTCTCTCCCCGCTGTGAGAGTGCAAATGTCCGTAATATTGGGCAGCACGGGAATATGAATTACCGCAGAGGTCACACATGTACAGGCCATCTTCCTTCAGATCCTCCTCTTGGCCGTCTCCCTTCATTTCCTTAAGCAGCAGACAGAACAGCAAAAGAGGCAAAGGAATGAGACAAAAAACAAGCTAACCTCAAGCATTTTATGAAAGGATACTTTACAGGACTAATGCATGACTAGCCATTTGCACCCACTGGGCCCATTTATCATTACTTGGCATCTGTGTGAAAACTGTCACCAGCCAATATATGAGCTGGCACTTTAATGCATATAAATTAGGGTTCTCACTTTTCCTGGGACAATCCCATTTTTTTAATTAATGGTTCCAGTGTGCTGAATTTATTCCATATGCCCTGCTTTTATAAGTCCTCCAGAAAAAAATCTCTGGGTAAAAATATTTTATCCTGTTTTACCAAGAGAGCTGGATTTTTTATTATTAGGTTCAATGCTTTTGCCTTTATGGAGAAGAGAATAGGATAATTACACTCTAATTCAGCAGAAAACTTTCATTGAACCTTTTTAACATCCCTCAAAAGATTAACACCAAGTAGCTCATATTTTGAATTACAAATGTTTCACAAGAAAAGACTCAAAGTTTGGTGAACAGTACTAGTGACAACTGTATGGATATAAGAGAAACTACTATTATTCTCAACGCTCTTACTACATATGAGTACACTAATTGATCCAAAATAATTGTCATTGCTGACATTAATTTTATTTGAGTGCAATAACATTGGTTGGTAGCATTTTTTGCAGACAATCATTTTTATTAGTGATGTGGTCAAGATTCAAGAATTCGATTGAATCCTATCAAATCCATGAATTTGTGATTTGATCGAATTCTTTGACAAAAGAGTAGAACCCAGGTTGTGCGGGTGGCCTATGCATTACGTCACAGTAAAACTCTTTAATGTTTGAAATCTCACCTCGGAATTAAGCATCCCGATTTTGATTAACTACAAAGGTGCCATTAATTTGCATGAAAATTCAATCCGTCATAAATCTGTACATAATAGCATATTTTATAGTTATTTGTCATGCAAAGTTTAATTTAAAATTTGCCACACAGAGTATGTGCAAACCTCCCAATGCATAATTTTCAAAGCAGGCGCGCAAGCCGCTAACCATTATGCTTGGTGTTTTTATTATTTGTTCAACTGAAAAGCCAAACATCATCTTCTTGTCTTTGAAAAACGAAGTTTTGAGCTAAAGAAAAATATACACCTAGCCTAGAATGTCTCATCAAACATTGCTTCATTCACTCAGTAGAAGTTGTGAAATTTCCACAGTTTTTGTTGCGTCAACATGCCATAGATTTGAGCCGCAAATATAAAACCATGATTTTTAAGCAGAGTCCTACACCATGAATGTTCAGTAAATTAAGCCTGGTCCTTTATAAGGATTAATAAAGGAGTTATTAGGTTTTAAACATGAATTAAATTTATAAAAAAATTAAACTAGGGTATCTTGCCAGCTATTATTCGAGAAATCCAAAGTCAGCACAGTCTTGCCTCAGGTACCCCTGGGCATCTTACTCTCCCTCCAATTCCAAGAAGGAATTTCTTTCTTCTATCCCTCCTTCCTGCTCCGGAAAGGGATCGTGCATACCCTCCTCCCCCTCCTTCCTATCTAAGAAGGGGATTGATTGACGAGATGTATGCTGGAAGGTCAGCACTTATGAAGATAAGCTTGTTTTCGGCGTGGTATTATTTGGGAAACACGAAGTAAGAACAAACTTCCCCAGCTGATGAATATACTGAGGGGAATCACTTATTCCACGGCAGTGACTCATGGATAGGGACATGCAAAACTCGCAAATGCGACAACGTGAATTTTTGCGCGAATTCTGGGGTTTTTCCGCGAAAACGCGAATTTCGTTTTTGATGCGAATTTCAACATTTAAATCGCAAATTTCAACATTTCCAACGTGAATTTCGTCATTTTCGCAGCCTCTGTAATTAAAATTGTGACTGTAAACATTTAGTTGGGCAGTACATATGGAAAATGCCTTTCCGGTACAACTTACTTTGGAAATGTTACTCGGATATAATATTTCAATCAAGTTTGGTGAACATGAACAAAAGGAGTGAAAAATGCATGCCAAAATTTTGCTATACAGGCAGTCCACGAGTTACGTAAGCCTCGACTTAAATTAATATGTACTTACCTAAGTGGGAACCTTACTCAAAACGACGAAAATTACGGAAGTTACGGGATGCAAAGAGCGGTTGCATACTTTCAAGGGGCGCGTGTCATAGCATCAGCATAGTGATTTTCTTTTGTGACAGTTTTATCACATTCAACAAAACTTATAATGCCTAAGTGGACAGTGACGGCAAAGCAGCGTTAGGCAGAATTTCGACTACATGGATTATATTGTGCTGATAACAAAATAATTCTTTGCCGTTTTTACAACACAAATATCTTGTGGAAAAGGAAGGACAGCTGCACGAAACACATATTGAGTGAAAAACATAAGGCTAATGTTGAAAAAAATTCTGCCGGTGGGAGTGGAATAAAATGACAAGCATCCATAGTAATATTCCAAGTGTCATTTTTTTTACAAAAATACTAATTCCTTGCAAGGTATGATAACTTCTAAAACAGAAGCTGTAAAGTCGATACTAGTGCAGATAGCATCAAAGGCATCAATAAAACTTTGCTCTCTTGTAGTAGAAGACCCAAGTAGAGTTAGATTTGAAAACAGCTTTTGACCCTCAAGTAGTTCTCACAATGGAGGTGAGCCCTGCCAAAAATACGAAATTGAAAAAAAGTTCATAGCCTTGAGTCAATTGAGATGGTAAAGTTGATGTTGGGGTTTGGGGAATTACGGTGAATATTACAGCAAGAAAATTTCCAGGGTTCAGTGGATATAATGAAAGCAATTCAGGTACTAAAATTGTTTGAACCATCATTTGCATTAAAGTGCCTTGAAGCAATTTGGACCCCCTGTGCAAATGTGGACTGGGAGAGATTTCTTTCCTCCTACAACACTGCTAAAAAATAGGAGAACAAATCTAAATGAAGAAATTTTAACCACACTTGCAATTTTTGCATTTGAAAATACGGACATTTAACTGTAATTTGCCTTTTTATGTAAATTGGTTAGGTACGTGAAATGTACAAAAATATAAAATATGAATACAGCATGGTATTAATTGTTTAAATTCTCCCTAATCAATGATATTCAACATTTTTTGCCAACAGGTGGGCCTGCTGGGAGGAGAGCACTTAATTTACACCAAATATTTTGTCATGAAAATAACACCGATTTCAGGGTAAAATAACACCGCTTTTGCAAAAAAATAACACCACTTTTGGCTATAAAATAACCCCACCTTTTGCAGGTCTCTACTCATGGATCACCGTGTGAGGCTAGTATTTTTCTCGTGCGTGCTTTCCTCCTATTTAATTCTCGAAATGGGCCCAAGAAGGCCAGGTGAAAGCACTGCTAATGATCCCAGGAAGAAAATGTGTATCAATGTGGCTACATTGCCTTTTGTAGAGCTCGTTAGGGAGGGGAAAAGGCGAAGCAACTCCCAATGATGAAATTCTTCATGCCAGGTTGCACCCCCAGTCAAGATACGAACTTGTCAAAATCGCTCGATCAGGAGTAGATCATTTCATTCACGTGAGTTTCGCCTGAGTTCCATTAAAAACCAATAAATTATAACCAAAAGAAGGAACGAAAAAAAATCTTTAAAAAATAAATGCAGGCATGTACCCTCACAGTGATTGCAAACATACTGCCGGTATTTATTAGCCTAACGGTGGCATGCGGAAGCTCAGGAGCTGATTGTTGGATATAACATTAGTGAGAATCAGAAAGTATTTAATGTAATTCTTGTTTTACTAATTGTAATATTATTTTTTCAGTTCTATGAAGATAATTTGAGTTAATACAGAGTATGTTCATTAGTATTTATGAGTGGCAAAAAATGTTGTACACATTTATAAAAATGAGTTGACATAGTGTAAAACTCACGAACTTGTGATTCTAATTAAAAGCTTAAAGTTTTTCTGTATACGAGAGGATACAGTTGTAATAGTTTAAGTGGTGAACACCTATTTCTTAAAGAAATAAAAGCAGGCTCGTCATATTTATGGAAAAAAAGGTCCTGATAGAGTATTTTTGTCCACCTTGAAACATAACACTCTATTTCCATGAGACTAATGCTTACTCCAACGTGGATTCGCACAACACGGAATAATCGTTGAACGTAACCCCAGCGTTTGGGGAAATTTTTGCTGTATTTTTTGTGATTTTCTAAAAATAAAGTTATTATGAACCTCCGATTTTTTGATCCTGTGAACTTTGTAATAACGAGGGTCTACTGTAATGATGGATGGAAATGGCTTGATAATCTATGGCTTGGTGATTCATGTCTCTCCAAGACTTAGAAAAAACTAGAGAGGAGGTACACTCACTTTTTCATCACTTTCATCTCTAATAATATCAGTTTTTTCAGTGTCTTCACGCTTCTCAGATGAATCTTCCTGCTCTTTCTTAGTTTCCTCATTCACTGATTTTACAATAGGCTTTTTCCTTTTTGGTCGTTCTATTCGAGGCACCATTGCTTCTAAAACCTGTAAGTAAATAAGCATTCAAGAAAAAAATGAAATATACACCAAAGATAGCTTATCATTTAAAATTTTTTTCACAATAAGTATAACTAATAAATTTAAGGAAAAATTCATTCAACCATTCTCCATAATGTGAAAGCTACTGAAGTGAAAAGATTTAAAATTCATAACAAAATAATTCCTATCCTAAGTATTATCCAACAGTATATTTACTACTGATGGGTCAATCCAAAATTTATCAAAACCAAACCCCAAATCTGGATCTCTTTTTTTTATCGTCTCTAATACCAAATCCTGGTACATATCACCAATTTATGAATCCCAGTTTCTTTTCAATACCAGTAGGTACATATAAATGTATATGTACAAAAAATACAAATTGATTTTGAATTTTCTTTTAAATTCACGAACCTATAAGTAGCTCAAGGTTTTTCTTCAAAGAGAAATCTAATAATTTCGCTTTAAAAAGAAATAAAATTGATCAGCAATTTTGGTTTTCACAAAGATATTTTTTAATTCTGAAACTAAGCATTCTAAAAAAAGCTAAGAGAACACTGGTAACTTATAAACTTCTGTTTATGAAATGGAGCATTCTTCTTTTTTTCAATCATTGCATTTACAAGCATTCTTCGTCTGTCAGATTTGGTCAGTTTATTTTTGTATCAAACAAATTGCTAGGAGTACTGAAGGCTCTCTTTAAAAAATACTGATAATAGAGCAGTCTAAAGGAGTTTACTGAGGATTCGTTTCTCTAAGAAGTTTTATTGAGATTGGCATAAAAGACACAAATCACAGCCTACCTACAAGAATTGTTACGTATTTCAAATAAGACTATAGAAATGGAGCTTTAGAGTTGAGCTGTATTTCCATCACCAATTTTAATAATCATCGACATAAAAAAAGCAGCTTCATGAGCTTCATCACCCAGTGTATTACTAAACATTAACCTTTTGAGTGCCACCAACTTTTTGGTGGGTACTCCCGGAAGTGCCATGGGTATTTGGCTAATTTTGTAGGCTTTTATTTTAAAAATCATTATTTGTTTATTTATTAGTATTATGACATGATTTTTACTGAACTTGAAAGATAATACTTTCTTGCTAATGAATAAGAAAATAAATCTGCTGTTTTTGCCAATGATATTTAATTGTTATAGTTTAATTTAAAATTTACAAGATTGAATAATATTATTTTTCACTTATGACCAATATTACAAGAAATAAAATCAACTTTTAAAACTTAAAACATTGATAAATATAAAATATTTTTCCAGGAAATGATTACATAATGACCAAGGAAATTGCACAAATTTTCCATAAAGATTCCATTAATTTTCACAGTGCCAATAGCATAAAATACAGGGGAGATTATCAAAATGATTGGAGATGCATAAGGTAAAACATTTCCTAGGCAAGGGAACAACACATGAGAAAATGTTATGACTTATGGTCACTGAATAATAATAATAATAATGTCCCCGACGGAAGCGACAATGACACGACCATCTCATCATTGAAGACAGACGTCTTCGAGCTCGAAATAAAAAAACTGAGCTTAAGGCCTTGCTCAAGACGCATACCGATAAGCCCATGCATGGATGATTCTATCAAAACATCAAAAAGCATGGGTTATCGAAGGAGCTGACGTTTGTCTTCCTATTCTCTGCCGGTCTGAAGTCAGAGACCGAGGGTTTTGTACTTGCGTGCCAGGATGGTGTCATAAACACACTCGTGTACTGCTACATTATATTCAAGGCGGAGGTCGCAGACACGAGATGCAGGGCTTGCCGAGCCCAGCCGGAGACTTTGGGTCACCTTCTCTCCAGCTGTAGTTATTATGCCAGGTTAGCATATCTAGCTCAGCACAACGCGGCCCTACGGGTGTTATACTTTCACCTTCGACACCATTATGGCATCGACGAAACACCTGTGCTGCCCTATGCCCCTGGAGATATTGAGTCCATTGTGGAGAACGATAAATGTACAATCTGGTGGAATTACTCGTTCTCCACCACCAGGCAGTTGGAGGCGACCTAGTTTCATTCCTGGTTTCTGTGCTTTCAATTGATTTTGATGAGTTATTGAGATGCCGAATGCAAAATTAAGTGCAAGAGACCGGGCTTTCCAATATCAAAAAGATGGATTTTATAGTATCGATAAAAGTACGGTCATGTACAAATTCTACAATTGTCAGGTTGCTTGGGAAAGACTCAATTGGAAAACATTTAAAATCTTCGGAGCACGTAACTGCAGCAAACTTTCACAATGATGGAAATTCTCTAAAGTTACATGTCAATACACGAAATGTATTAAATTTTATTTTTAAATTTTGTGCCACTTTTCCAGGTTCCGCCACCGAGGTGAGTCTTCAGTCATAACATGGCTAGAAGGGGAAGTGTGGCATAATAACCCAGATCATATTTGGTTAAACTATAGTATAAGTGACCCTTTTCTAGGCTTTGAAATAATCGGTATTTTATGCGTATATATATATATATATATATATATATATATATATATATATATACGCATAAAATACCGATTATTTCAAAGCCTAGAAAAGGGTCACATATATATATATATATATATATATATATATATATATATATATATATATATATATATATATATATATATATATATATATATATATATATTCTCATAACCTCAAATTCGACTCTTGCTTCCGTCTCACCATCCTCCACGCCCTCCCCGCCGACGCTTCGAACACACAACTTAGGAACACTGAGCTTTCTATTATTTGGTTTTGTCGCGCCTTTTCCCCTCCCGGTCTTAACATCATGCACTGAATTTTTGTCCATTTACTTTCTCCCTCCTCCTCCGACGCCTTTTATTCTCCTCCCCCACCCCCTCCCAACTTAGCAACTTTGTTGCACTCCTCTAAACAGCCAGGCGCAATTCCCTACTTTGTTGCATCATCATCCCCCCCTCTAAACATCCAGGTGCGACACCACGTGACCTTTCCCGTCCCTCTTACACTCCCCCACCCCCTCCCAACTTAGCAACTTTGTTGCAGTCTTTTAGACAGCCAGGTTCAATTCTCAACTCATCCCAGTTCACCCACACCCCTCCCTACTTTGTTGCACTCCCCCCTAGACATATAGGTGCGACACCAGTGCCCATCCCCGTCCCCCCTCCCCTATACCACAACTTCCCCTCACTTCCCTTCTTTCCCCGCTTCCCTTCCCCTACCTTGGAGCGGTACTTCTCAATTTTCTACAGCTGAAGAAGGGCCTACATGCCCGAAACGTCCAGTAAGTCCTCTCTCTCTTTTTACTTTTCTTTCCCCACCCCCTGTCAAGTGTTTTTATTATATTGTGGCCTATTGGCGAAATTTTCGTTACGTGTATATATATATATATAATCTTTGGAAGTTTTCGCCAATTGGCCACAAATATATAAATTCAAACTTACAGGAGGTAGGAGAAATAGGAAAAGATAAAGAATTCGTTCTTACGGAACGTTTCGAACCAGTTGGTCCTTCGTCAGCTCTAGAAGTCAACTAGAAGTCAACAAAAGAAGATAAAGGACAACTTTTTCTACAAGTAGACAGAATATTAATAAAATGACATTTCAGTCATTTTACAGTGGAACCACCTTAAGTTATTAATAAACTAAGAGATAGAAAAATCAACAATTATAGTAATAGTGGCATATATATAATTTTATCAACTTTGAGATATCATATCCTTTCTAGAAACTAACTTGATATTACACTTGCGTAATATCAAGTAAGCAACCATGTCCTGAAGGGAGAAAAACCCACACAGGTTATTTTATAAACTCATGACCTCAGTATTAGCAGGCAAGAACTTTACCCAACTGCTGCTGAGGCTGACAACGTCAAGCATTTCACAGTATACAGCCTACTTGTTGGTCATAAAATTAAAACATAATTTCAAGTTTTTCTTTATTCAATTTGGAAGTTTGTCTTGGCCATGTACTGGCAATGGCTCTGTGTTTAAAATTAGATACAGCAGTCTAATTAGGCATAATGGAAGGAGAGAAGCTGAACAGAACAAAGAGAGGAAAACAAATGGTAACTTACCTGCAGTTTATCTTCAATGAATACTTCAGGACCAACTATTCGGGCTGTCTTCCTTTGGTTATTAGTAATTGCCATGCTTGGTTTTTTAGTCTTCCCTGAGGTGGGTTTTTTCACTTCAGGAATTCCCTCCATTGGAGAAGTGTTGTCAGTTACAACAGATAGTTCATTATTACCATCATTATTCCCACTAGCCACCATAAAGTTGCCATCTCCACCTCCCATGTGCAAAACAATTTGCTGCTGTATTTGAGATGATGGGATATTGAGTCCCGTTATCATATCAACTTCACTAGAAGTCTGATCCTCAGCTGGTAAATTGTTTTCAGTTGTGCTGCTGTCTACTGTATATGTCAGGTATAGAACCTGGAATGAAGAGTATATGCTTTCAGAATATGATGAAGGTGAGCAGAGACTTGAATAAGCTAATTGAGCTACATCAAGTTTTTGGATATAAAGTTAAGAAATGGAAATACATATTAGTCAATACAAAAGAAAACCTGGAAACCTCTGAATCAAGAACCCAAGTGAAGGAGTTAAAATATTTATGTTACAATGCATACATGTATTTATCTCTGCCCCAGAGATATAATCCAGTGGAGAACTGAGGAAATGTTTTTCTTAATCCCATTAAAACAGTCAAAATGGCCAAGAAAACTAGCTAAAATAAAGTTCTGGCTTTAAAAGTAAAATAAAATGGATGTTTTCAACATTTTCCAGATGTTCATCATAAATACAGGTATCCATCATCAACTATGGAGGTTACATTCCTGAAAACCCCACGGCTAGTAAAACCAAAGTTGGAAAACCATTGCATAAATGGTAAATTGGTGGTTAGGTCACGTGTTTCACAACTACAGTGGGTAAAAATTTGGATAACTTTATTTTCACACAAATTATCCATAATACACAGTGGAACCCCACCATGCAAAATAATTCTGTTCCAAAGGTTGTTTCATAAAGTGAATTTTGTCATTAAGTGAACCAGTGCACATTAGCGGACACTATTAGTGTTTTCTATGCACAAAAGTTTAACCTAGTGATAGTTTTAGGAAATACCATCCCATCACAGTAACTGTCTGGCATTAATTGCTTGAAACCTATGTTGCCTCAAAAGATGAATACAATGTCAATATTACTGAGAATAAACAAGATTTTTTCCAATTCCGACAAGTTTGTTCCCATTTCAATCACGACGTAACTTATGTGTGGACATGTTACAAATGTGGAAAGGAGAAAACTGCTGAATGTACCAATAAACTCATAACAACAATCTTAAAGTACAATGGAAGCTAATTACTCAAAGCTATCAATGAAGTGTTTACTGGCAGAATCAATTTGTTTGCGAGCTTCCCATTTTTGCACAAATTTTGGGCCAAGGATGAACCACAGGCTAAATGCATATGTTGCTTTATATGTATCAAGAATATACTTCATGAAAATTAAAACAAAAGACAATCACAGTAAATACTTACAGAATGAGTGTTTATGAGGTTACGGCTTCAAGTAACCATACATTAAGTTCAAATAGGCATTATATATGATAAATATGTGACAAGGTTTACATCTGTTTAAAGGTGCATTTCCAAATCTATTGGTTGGTACATAATTCCACTGATCTTCATTAAGGATTGTGCCAAGGAGTAGGAATGTATATTGTTTATCTTTTATCTGCGATACAACTGCACTGCAACCTTGATCTTTAAGAGGAAAAATTTTCTGAAGACTCTAAATATGTATTATGTACATGTTTTGCAACACTGTAACATCTTAAGGTTAATAACCACCTCCTATCCCCTGCAGATCTACTCTCAGCACATCTCTTGAGGTTGTACTCAGAATGTGTACTAGGGAGGGGAAGCTCATGGTAGATTGGGGGAGAGGGGGATGGTAGTGGCAGTGGAAAAGTGCTAGTGCTTCTGCTTGGTGTTTCTCGTAAGTACTCAAAGCTAGGTAACAACTTTGTCTTCTTCTGCTGGGCAGCTCGCCATGTTTGCATCCATACAAAAAACGTTTTGACGCAATTGTTTACAAGCCATTTCATTCTATTTACATCTCTAGGTTTTATTTTTGAGTTTCTAGAGGGGGCAGCTGCCCCCCCCCCCCCTTTCCCTTTCCCCTTGCTGGTTACGCTCATGACATCCCCATACTTATCTTACTCCTCATGCCTCCCACATCACAGACTCCTTCCACCCCACCACTCCACAAATCTCCAAGCTCACACCCCCTGCTAACTATTTATATGTAACCCCATCAACTTAAGTGTATTATTTGGAAAACTCTAATGGGCAGCAAAGCATATGTTGACTAAAATATTTTTTCAGTGGAATAGCATGGTCATTTAATTCATTTTGAAGATTGAAATGGAGTCCCACAAAGTATCTGCCCCCATCATCACTCTCACACTTCCTAGAACATGTTACGTAGCTCAAACGGCATATCTAGCAAACTATTTCACTACCCACCTGACCATCTTCAGCCTGGAACATTTCACCTCCACTGTCCACAAAATTAATCTTAGCAACATCAGAGAGAGTTACAGGCACTGCTTGACCTTCGCCAATGGCTTGACCTAATTCGTCTACCAAAGCAACAATCTGCTCCCCAGGTGCACCATAGCTCTCCAGTGGGTCCTGTAACATAATTTATTTCTCCATCATTACATGCATGACTTGAAACTAATTATAAAATATAATATGAGGTAGTTTAAGCGAGATTTTCCATAGTCATAATTCCATATTCAAATTTTAATTTTAAATTTAAGCAACAGCATGATATAAATATTGTTACATTAATGGCCCAAAAACTTTGTACTGAATGGCAAATTCTCATTTATTAACTATAAGCGCATACATTAAGTCTTCACTTGACTCATTTTTTTCAACTCGTATCCTGAAAACGCCTTCACAACCAGACATGTTTCCGAATCTGAAAAAGTTTCCACAGAGAGTGATTGATTTATTTTTAAAAATAGTTGAAAAAGCATTCAAACTATACACTGCTAAATTTTTGAGGAGATCAATGCCTTATAAATTCCACATTTTTTAAATAGTGTCTCTGGAGTGCATACCCATACCATTTCTCATTTAAAATGACTGGTATTTTTATAGGAAATATCTTGAAAAGTAGTTGGGCAAGTTGCTGATATTTTGTTATCACTGAAAATAGAGATTCTTTGCTTTTAAATGAGGCTAAATTCACCAAATTATGAGAAGTGATATCTTGCTTTAACTACCTTAAAAATATCACTTAAAAAGGTATTGATTACAAGGTTTAGCTGCTTGATTCGCAATGAGCTAAAATATAATACAATGGTGTTAACATTTAAAAGTTTGTTTCTTTTTCAATATAGGAAAAGAAGTATTGTTACAATGTTTTAGAAAATGAGGAAGACCCTTAGATAAGGGAATCTCGTGGTCATAAAGTCCTTTACCACAAGTTTAGTCCTTCGGATAACCTGAATTTTCTTGATATTTTTCTTGCGTTATAGTGATGTAAATCACTTTTCAGATTGTACATGGATGTTTATTTTATTTTATTTATTTATTTCCACATCTCCGAAAACAGCACTGGCGTCCTTTTACATCGGGTGTTTTAATATGTAACAATGGACGAACACAAACACCCACGTCCTGAGTGGTGAAAAATCCACTCAGGTGGGGCTCGAACCCACGACCCTCAGTTTAGCAGGCGAGGACTTTACCCCGTCGCCACTGGGGCCGACAAACCTGGGGGGAATCCCCCAGATCCCCTGGGGGGATGTTTATATAAACAAATGTTATCAACTCAAAGCTGTTGAGGAGGAAGATGTTACGGTAAACTGCAAGGTCATTACTGTTAAGCCGATTGTTGAGCGTGCATAGAAACAAAACAACATACCCACACAACCAACCTGAATATAATTTTCAACCAAGGAAATAGTTGGAAAAGAGGATATAATAAATTGGGGTAAAATATTCAATAAACAAATATATTTTTAACAAAAAATTTAGTACCTAATAAAAAAGGGATTCCAGTAGGTAAACAACTCTCAATATTTATGGTCCATAACGACATCAACAACCACAAAAATCGAGAAAAAGGGAAGCGCAGAGGAGTCTTTGTCATGACCTGAGGAAGAAAGGACGTACGCCAAAAAGCGGTTAAGAGGGAAGCCGAAAAGCGGTACGAGGGTAGCCGAAAAGATGCTGCACTAAGCCAGATATCCTACCAGAGGAATGGGCGGAGGAGGACCCGCAGAACAATAAACATGGACAAATGGGAGCCCCAGAACTAAGGGAAGGCAGAATGTCCCCTGGCCGGGTCCTACCTAGGGAAATTGGTGAACAAATACCACAGGAAGGGGAAATTGCCAGCGTGGCAATTACTACTAGCAGCGATAAGTGAACATTAATGATTTTTATTAGCATTCTAACAGGTTCCAAAAAGTCTTTACTAGGAACATACAAAGGGAGAAAGGGGAGCATTGAAGGAGATAAACTGTTCCTTATCCCAAGACGGGATTAGTAAACTGTCCATATTAATGATTAAGAATAGAAAATTAAGTGGTCAATGGTTAATTGTTAGTTTAATTAATTGTTGATTTAAAGTGGTTCATTAAGCTCAATGTTTTTGGGTCTGATATACGTGTAAAACCAATTAAAATACATGTTAAATAATATTGCAAGTTCTGCATGACATTTTGGACCCCCCTTTTTTGGAACTCCACTAGGGAAAAAAATTTTTTTTGAAAAATAATTTGTTAGACGAATACTAGTGCCTATAGATTTATTCTATTTGCATTTTTATATTTATGTTTGTTGTTGTTTTTGTTTTTTACGTTCATTATCTTTTTTTTATCTTCTGATTGCT
The DNA here is from genome assembly GCA_963573305.1 of Pyrrhosoma nymphula. NCBI lineage: Eukaryota > Metazoa > Arthropoda > Insecta > Odonata > Coenagrionidae > Pyrrhosoma > Pyrrhosoma nymphula. The sequence goes on from OY754330.1 coordinate 91,448,039, forward strand.
GTTTGCTTTGAATATCCGCGACGGGAGTTTCGAGGTTGCAACTCCAATAAATATAGTAAATTTCTATATTATTTCATTTATCTCGGCGCCAAAATATTGAGGAATTAATATTAATGATAGACGTCGTGGAACGCTACTCCTGTTTCCCACAGTTGCGAGCACTGCCACGAGAGTCCATCACCTTTAACATTATTGCTTGCCGCAATGGCGACGGGAGATTGCTTGACGTGCTCAGCGAAATGATAATACCCTAATATAACCCGAAAGTCATGCTTATCACCTTGTTATCACCAAGATGCAGCTGAGAGCTTGGAGAGGATACGAAAGTCAGTTGTCAGCGAAAGATTATATACACCCTGCCACCACGGTCATCGTGAGAGAGAGCTCCAGACCGGAGAGTCATATTCACAACCTGCGTCGTAATTGGGCGATTAATACAAGTGGCCCACGGTATTTCTTGTTGTTTTATTCCAAAGTGGCCATAAACCAATACTCCCATCAAAAGCAATAAATGATAAAATACTTATGGATTAAGTTTATCAACATTTGTGCACGTAAGCAGAAAAATAGGAAATGCAATCATATTAAGTTGTATTCACAAGTTCTTACTATAATGTAACACTATGGCTTGATCAACAAGAAATGATGAAAGAAGATACTTTCACTTGGTGACTTACCTAATTTACATGCTAAAAATAATTCACGAAGAATCATTTTAGTTACAGTCACTATCACATTCATTTCCACTTGAATCTTTATCACTGCTATGCCAAAGTTCATCGTCTTCACTTCCATCCATAAGATTAGAAATACCGCATTTCTTAAATGCTTTAATGATGATTTCCTCTTTCACTCCTTTCCATGCAGCTAAAATCCAATGCACTAACTGAGATAGACGAGCCCTCTTTACGCGTCCAGATGGCATCAGCTCCCATTCTTCAGATGCCAACCAATCTGTATAAAACCTTTTCAATTGATCTTTAAAAGGCTTATTAGCGCAAACGTCCAAAGGCTGCAGCTGGGATGTCATACCTCCTGGAATCACGGCCAAGTCACTATCTGCTTCTTTCATTGCATCCTTCACAGCCGGAGAAATGTGCCCTCGATAAGAATCTAGAACAAGTAGAGACTTTAATTTGAGGTGTCCAGGCCGTCGGAACCATACCAATTTCAGCCATTCAACTACCATTTCACTCGTCATCCACCCTTTCTCATTTGCTCTTACAATCACTCCTGAAGGAAAATTCTCACCCTTGGGCACATTCTTACGTTTGAGAACTATGTATGGTGGCAGTTTAAACCCATCAGCGGTACAGCACAGCATCACTGTTAGTCTTTGTTTTTCAGCACCGGCAGAAAGTATCTTCACTTCCTTATCCCCTTTCTTTGTCACTGTATATGCACTGGGCATATCAAAGTAAACTGGCGTCTGGTCAGCATTACCTATTTGGCCAAGAAGATATCCTTTTTCTTGTCGTTTTCTTATCACAAAACGCTGGAATTCAACCAGCTTCTCTTCAAAATTCGGTGGAAGTTTTTGACAACTCGAAGTTCGCCGACGAAGAGAAAATCCTTTCCGAGCCATGAACTTCTGCACCCAAGATCGACTAGCTCCAAATTCAGTCCGCAGAATTCCCAAAGTCCGAGCTAATTCTTTTGCTTTCACTTGTATAATTTCATTAGAAACTGGTAGTCCTTTAGCCCGATGGGATATAACAAAGTCACTAAGTTTTGTTTCCAATTCTTCGTACCTTCCTTTTTGAGGTCCAGAAAATGCTCTCCTTGTTGCTACACACGAGAAAATCTTAATCGAATCTTGTATCCAGCGTCTAACATTACATTCCGAAACACCAAATACCCTTCCAGCTGCAGAATTGGAATTTTTCTCTGCAAATAATACAACTTTTCTTTTGAAAGCGAAGTGTAATGACTTCTTTTCTCTGCCATCGTAATACTCTGAAAGGCATGGGATCACAAATGAATCGATCTCTCTAATCAGAGGCAAATCATGTTGCCTTCTTACCGTTGCTCTGAGACAAATGCAACGACTTTGTAGCAGTTTATTCCACGACGGCATTGAGGCTTTAACGTTACAATATAGGTAAATTGTATCCAGTCACACGAACATTTTGTGATTTGATCAAGCTTTAACTTCAACGGAGCCGAACCCAGGGTAAAGCGGGTGAACTCGCGGACACGGCAGAAGTGCACCCGGCGACTGATCAGCGCGCACCGAATTTTTGCCTGCTGCCAAAAAATGGAAAAAGTTTTTTAACTTAAACGCATAATTAAATAAGCTAAATTACTGTTCAGCTATTTTTAGCATTGGTTTTTCGTTGTATAGCTATCAGGTGGCAAACTCAGGTATCCATAATATTTTTTCCGACGTAGATTATGCAACCCAATTGAAGTCGAGAATTTTGCATCCCATTGTAAGACGAACCCTCTTTTCTGCAGGAGTTGGGAGGGAAAAAAACCTCGTCTTAGATTCATGCAAATACGGTACTTCCACTGGTAAAAGTTACCATTAAATTTATTTTGTAAGGTGTGGGTTGGGTTGTTGTTTATGTGTTTATGTTGTTGCCATTAAATTTATGTGACATGAGCCCTGTCTTTCCCAATTGCAAAGCACCCAGCATTCTGGACTGGCCGGAACAGAGACGGGTAATATTGAGAGGGGACATGAACATAAGACTCATTGGGAATAAAAGAATTGAGCTTCTGTGATTTTGAGGATTTAGACCAAGTTGATATTAACACCACCTGAGAAGTGTTACAAAGAGGCATTATTTATAAACAAACATAGTGAGCTCCACAGGACTCCCAGGAGGAAATACGTAACATAGCTGATTTGGAACCAGGGTCGTCATTTGGGATTGAGAGGCCCCTGGACCCGAGATAGTGTGTGGCCCATTTAAGGGCAGCATAAGCACAATTCATTTCAAATAATTACACAAGATACATGATTGAATTATTTTTTTAGATTACTAAGTCAAATAATAATTCAATACTATTATAATCATTTTTTTATCATTCATACTCACAAAACCTATATATTTTCAAATGTCATTGTATTTGGCAGAAAATTTATAATTTATTTTTTAAAGATAAAATTAATTAATAAAAGCCACGCGATCAAGATGAATAGGTAATTAACAAAATAATTTTTTTTTAAATATCATTTTAATAGATGATTAATTTATAGAACATTGAAAAAATCAAAATAATGTCACAGTAAGCTTAAAAATCAGACAAACTTGTACAAAATGTTTCCTCGCTATTTTTCAGCACAAAAATCTGCAATAATATCTTCAAAGTGAATTAAATTGGGTAAACCTGATTCTATACTCATTAAAGCCAGATGATTTAATCTAGATTGAGACATGGAATTCCATAATCATTTTTCAATAATTTTAATTTTGAAATACGAATGTTCACCACTGCAATTTGTTATCATAATATCATAATTTGTTATCATTGATATCATTTTCTAAAACTAATTTCAATATTGGGAAAAGTGCAACTTAAACAATCTTTTTTAATTACAATTATAATTTTGGAATTAATAACACATTTTTTTGAGTTACACTAATACAATTTTAGACATTGAATTGAGCATTCTGATATTAAAATATAAGCAGAAATGTCTTTGTCATATTTTTGGCAAATTTTTCACATGCATTTTTTATCTGATGATAATCCATTCCTCAAAGTACTGTGAAAAACTTTCTAATGAATTATCAAGCAGATTCTCTCCTTCATTTTGAATATATCGTTATACACAATTTATGAGTTTCACTTAGTTTGTGATCTACAATTGGCGCAGGATAATTCCATTCATTAAACCCATCCAGGAGCGGCTCCAGACCAGAGGCTTCAACTACATCTACATACTACCCCACAAGCTGCCTCAATAGGCAAGTGGCGGGGGGTTTTAGGACACCAGCCGTTTACATATAAAAAGGAAACGCTCTAATGAAATTATGCCTAGCATTTATTAAAGTCCCTCATTGTTTGGGGGAAAAAAGAATTCCCATACCTATCCGTTCGGCAAAATACCTCTCTTAATTTATCGTTTCTGTCGGACCTGGAAATATAATGGGGTTATAATATGATGTTCTCCGTATTGCTCCTAAAGATATCTATTCTCAATTGCTCAAGCAATCTAAGACTAGCGCACAGCCTCCGAGTCTCTAGCGACTCCCAGCCTAATTCGTTTAACATCTGTTTCGCTGTCTGCACACCCGTAGCTGTTTTTGACGAATCGTGCAGCTTTCCTTTGTATTTTATTAAGTTCCCGGATTAAGTCTTTCTGCACCGGATCCCATATGCTCACTGCATATTCAAGGTGTGGCCGGGTGAGTGCGAAATAACACCTCTCTTTTACTTTTTCATCCGAAAATCTTCCCACAATACGCTCTATGAATCCTAGCTTCTTCAGAGCTCTGCCACAAATATTTTTTATATGTGTTCCCCACGATAGGTTCGAAGTTATCGTAACACCTAGATACTTCACTTCATCTGTCGCCTTTATGTTAACACCATCCACAGCATATACATGGGGATAGTTGGACAACCTCTGCAAGATATGTACCACCGTGCATTTGCTCAGATTAAGTTCGAGTCCCCCCTCTTGGCTCCACACATGAACGTTGTTTAAATTCGATGATAGAATTTCAAAGTCAGAGTGATCACTAATTTCATGATAGATGACAGCATCATCAGCAAATAAACGTATTTCACTGCTAATTCAAGAGCATAGGTCATTTATGTATATAATGAACAAAAGGGGGCCAATTACACTTCCTTGAGGGACACCTGATGTCACTTTAACCTTTATCTTACGAAGTTTTTCGCCGGCTGTATATCTAGACTACCGAGATTTTTTAAACTTTCTGCCACTAAAACGTAGTGTTTTAGAAAAAATTTATTACAAGAAAATTATTTGTTGTATCACAATAAAATAAAAAGTGCTTAAAAGTGATTTTACAGGGCTTTCATCTGACCTAATTTTATAAGGAGAGTAAATATAACAATATTTTAAATCAAAATTTAGTTATTGTTTATGTAAAAAAAATTAAATTATTTTTGAGGGTGAAAGCTTTTTTTGCCAAAGAACGAGCGATTCCTCTGCAAAAATGGTGTAACACAACGCCATTAGTTCAATTTAAAGTTTTCAAGTAATGGAATGGTAAATAACCATAAAAGAATGGAAAACATCCAAAGTATGAAAACTGCCTTTTTCCGAGAGTCACCGTTTTTCTCTTCCAAACATGCTGAAAGACAAATTTTTCACCATAATACTTGTATGTTTTTTGCATAATAAAGTACTTTATTTGAATTGATTAATTAATTTTCCGTCTGCTGTTTTTCTTTTATTACTTCCTTTTAGACAATATTTTACCGGATATTCGATGTAATTACGTTCAAACTCATGTTGGGTAGTAATGTTATTTTCGTGTTCCGAAAGTCTAAAAAAATTTCAACATAAAAAAAAAATATTTATGCCCACATTATGGATATTAATCCTACACGCAGTAACCAAGCAATAGATGCAACATAAATTGATTGTTTTTAGCCATTGATGGACCACTTTAGCGGACCGTTCCAATTACGTCATAAGTGAAAAACTGCAGTCGGTGTTGTGTGCAGAGCAGTGCTGTAGTAGCTGATGCTGTAGTAACTCACTCTAACCCTTTCTTTTTAGAGACGATGTCTCCAAAAACAAAGGGTTAGAGTGAGGGAAAATATTCTTGATAAAGAAGGGGGAAGAGATAGATGGAGGATGGGAGGGGGAGGTAGGGGTAATAGAGAGATATGAAGAAGTGAGACGGAGGGAGAGAGATGGAGGCTCAAGGTACTGCTGAGGGTTGATGATAAAACCTAGTACGTACGACGATATTTATTTATATTTCTGATACAAAAACATGAGTGCACCTTGCATACGGAAAATTACAGTAGTTCAAAAACTTAAATAGCAACTTTGGCAATAAAATCCATATTTATAAGAAGTCATGTAAATTTCGTAAATACCTGCACATTTTCCTTTGAGCTGAATATTATCATTGTGATGTCAGCCAGCTATGCATTTCATATATTGACAATTGTGCGATAGATCATGAAAAAGAGGTCTACACACAGCCCAACTTCATATTCCAGACACCAAAGTCGTGTTTCTTAGAAATATACTGATGAAAAATGACTCGTCCTTTGAACGACACAATCACCTCGTTCCAAAATAACTTTGTTTCCAAAAATTTATTTGACAAAATTGAGGAGACTATTCTCTATCGTGAGTGGTGTTTGATTTTTATCTAATCTATACGATGGTCCGGTGAGTGCATGCACTCTTTGCTTGAAATTCCGCAACGGTAAACACCAGGAGGGCTCAACATCCGTGTCACTGTCTCCATCACAACTGCTCTCTGTCAGAATTTCTATACCTTCCTCTTATTTCAGAAGCCATATTGCTAGAACTACGATATTACTCATAATACTGTCTCAAAAATACTCATGCCACAGCACACAACACTCTTGAACGATCAGTTTCAGGAGAGACCGTCTCACCGAGCCAGTCCGCAATGATATGAAAATGTTAGTCACAACAGATTTGCAGACGGGAAGGACATCGAAGTGTATGTATGCAGAAAGGCTTGCATGCTACCAAAGGCATCATTCAGAATCCTGTTATATTGATTTGTGCTCACGTAAAGATTCCCTTTCCTCCTTCAGGGTGCCCACAACTTTTTCTGAATCATTTCCCTGTATTTTCCCTAGCAGGTTTCTCCATAATATCCTAAGAAATGTGCTAACTATAGGGTTTCAATACGTCCCGAAAGTGCACCTAAATAAATTTGCGTAAATAGGAGCAGAGATCAACACACTTCTCATCATAATACTTTTATTTTTATGAAAACATATTATGATAAGAATTAACAATAAAAAATGAGACTGTACAAGCAGCAAAAAAATAAACATGTAAATCGATCCTCTAACTTGAAAGATCAAACAGAACTAATTAAATAATCAGGAACTTTCTGTGAAAATTAAATGACCAGAAATTAATTAATCAGGTAACACCCGACAATTACACTAAAAGCAAAGATTTTCATTTCTTCATTTTCTGAATTTTTTTCTCTACTTCTTCCTGTTTTTCTTTCAGGGCTTGATTCTCTGCTTTTAACTTATCTAGCTCATTTTTCTTCCTTTTCTCTTCTCTCTCTGTAATCTACTCTTCTTCGCCATTTCAGTTTCAGTTTCTCGCCTCTTCTGAAGCGCATCTCTGTACTTGGCGATTGCTCCACGTGCATATCTGATCAACTCCCGATCAACTTCCACTGACGCCTCGCCTCCCGCATGAAAAATCCCACCCCAAACTCTTCTCAGAGCAATGAGAGAGTCTTCATGTAGGTTCTCAACTAACATGTCTTTGTTCACAGAGAATCCACTCTCGACAAAGGCGTTACTGTGCAAGAACAGCAGGATAATTTAAACAGCTGCCCAACAATCCTCTCATTTGTTAAGTTGGCTAACATAGAATGAGTCCAGTCTATCTGTATCCCTATTAAAGCCCATGAGCTGTACTTTATCCACCTGGGATACAAACATTTTGAACTGGATGCCTGCAGAGTGGTCATGAGGTTTGCAGACACGAGAATCCTAAGACAAGAATCCATGCCTGTTTTACACTACTCAGGTTTTTTAAGAATTTTGTTAGGATCCAGACATGTTGCTGCTTTGGTAAATTTGTACTTTATTGGGCTTCTCTCAACTATTTTATTCTCAATGGAGACCAAACACTTCTTACATTCCAACCTAAATTTGTCCTCTTCGATGTCCTTCACTCTTGCATCACGGAGAGCAAGGGTTGCCCCCACACCAATATTGATCTGGGATAGTATCAAACCATTCGCAACATCATCTACATTAATATTGATCAGCTTGTAGGCTGTCTTCACTTTGTTTAGGACGTCTGGCTTCACAAACCGCCCGTACACCTCTTGGAGAAGATCCTCAATGTCACCATGAAGAAATGGGATGACTGGTTTCAGCATCTGATACGCTTTGAGAAATGGCTCAAAAGATGATGCTATTGTCACAAAGAAATGAAGTTTCGCCAGCAGAAGAGGGTCAGCAAAGCACTCTTTCACCTTCCTAATCGACCATAAGTCAGGCAAATCCTTCATAGAGGGAAAGTAGGTCTTCAAATTCTTGAGTATTGTAACGACTCTTGCACACACAGGAGCATTCTCAAGCCATCGGCAATTGCAAAATATGAGAGTAAATTCAAAACTTTCAGTAAAACGTGTAAAGTCTGCACGGTGCGCGGGAGAACCCTTGAAGACATTATGGATTAACTTCAAAAATATTGCAATCTGCCAACCATACTTAACGAAACTGTACTGAAAGCCACCATGAATGACGTGGAGACCACAGGATCCCACAGGCTACCTTAGGAGCTTACTGGGGCTACAGAAGTATATTCGTGACATTTACAGAATACGGGTAGGAGCCTAATATGCTACCGGTAGCTTCTGCTAGCCCTTTCTCCGGTAGCTTCCATGATAGAGAATACCGATGGGAGCAAGTAGCTTATTGAAGCATCTTTTCACCGGAAAGCTCCGAAGCTTCAAGTTATAGAATAGGCCCCTAGGTCCGCCCCTTACCGAACTGCTAGCATGTTGCCTGCATGGTCGAGGGGTGTGTGAAGGGATTGCCGGTGCTACATACACGCGTACGCCATGACCAACTAAAAACTTGTCTACCTAAACATACAGCATACATAATAAAAGCTCAAGTTTTAAATGCTAAGAACGGCACAAAACTATCCCATCGAATAACGAAAACCTAAAGCTAGTGGAAAAATGTGGATGACATCGGCTATTTGGTATTCCTGCGTGCCAAGCAGTTGTATCCCTTTGTACACAGTTCGTACCTGACATTTGACGAATAATTATCGCGTTTGTACACAGTTTGGTATTGGATCGTATCTTGATACGAAAGGATACAACGGGTACTAGTATCAAGTTCGTCACTGGATGGTATCTGCATACGAGTTAGATACAACGGAATCTGTGCTATCTGGGTTGTATCAATCTACATTGACGAAATAGAAATCAAGCCACTTCGAGGGTGTTTTGCGTGGGGTGGTACGAGGAAATGGAGTAGTACATGGCAACGAAGTGTGTTTATTACTCTTGTTTCGATGACGGAAAATGTGTTGTACTGATGTGATTGATCGCACCCGGAAATTCACGCTGTCTCGTCCCAGCATAATTACTTTCCTTGTTGCAGTATTTTTTCCCAACATTTATATAGGGTCAGAAAGACTATTTGGCATCACATGGACACGGCTAAAACATATTGGACAGTCCCCAATGAGGAGGCTACACAAACGCTTATCGGTAGGGCAAAACGCCTTAAGGAACCTTATTTGAGGGTCCGTGAAACCCCCACAGAATGCTATATGAATTCCCAACACCTGGCTTCACTAAGCATTTTCATTGCTCAACGAACGCCCACGAACCGCTGTAAAGACGCTCAACAACGCCTAAGAAAACCTAACCAATACAATGAGCGTTCATGGATTGCCCAGGAAACACCAAGGAATCTTTAAGAAACGCTTACAAAATGCCTAAAGCGTTCACAATTGTTTATTGACCCCTAATTGAGCAATGGCCCAGGATTTACAACACCTTATGGAAGCGAAGAAAAACGCTTAACAAATGCCGAATGCCCTCTCAAAAACCGCCAGGGTACACCATTTATAGATTCCAAGAAGGGTGTATCAACAACATAAGCTGCAAGAAAATACTACATAATTGAGTAGCCAACATCAAACCCTGAGCAGTCATCAACACAAGTACATAGTCCCTGGGCACACCTTGTCTTGGCAGGGTTAGTGAAATTTGTTTTTTTCCCAAACTTGTATTATAGATATTACACAAAAGATTCATTCACAAATGAATTGCGTCAGCAGACAGCTACCTCCATAGTCATTGGGGATCTTAGTAGCTATTAGGCAATAACTTAATGAAATGGCATTCACAATATTTACTTAACGAATTTCAATTTATAAACCTGTGACTATATTTCCTAACATAGCTCCCAATTTGAAGAAGAGTCCAACTTTTACGGATACAATTCACTTTCGGCCATATGTCTTACTAAACTTCAAATTACAGATAAAAGAATAAATCCAGAAAATGTATCTTACAACTCCAGTAAATGAAGAAAGAGGTATTTCTTCATGCATGGGCAGCACCTGCCCTCCACCTTGAGGATTTGTCTGTACATAAATAACCATTTGCTGAGGAGAATGGCCCTCATGAGGCATCATTGACTCCAAGACAGTCATCGTGTTTGGATCCAACACCTCCAGGTTCAAGGAATCCGTGCCTTCTAAATTCATCTTCTTCAAGTTGGCATCCTGAAGTAAACGAAGGAAATAATTATTTCATTCCACTCTCAAGGAACTCGTTAAGTACATCAATAATATAAATCGAGAGCATATCAGTTTTATTTAATTCATATTGCAGCAGATCTTTCATAAATATTAAAATACTTAGATGACAACACTTCAGATGCCTACATAACAAATTTATCCGAAATTTCTACCAATTGTGGCAATTGCACATTGAGTAATACAAAGAATACGCTATGAATACAGATAGTTGATAGTTTTCCGGACATGTCAATACCAAAGAGAGTACACTCAGAGTCTTCAACAAAAACACTTGTCAAATTACGACACGGGAAAAGCAGACAATAGATGAGGGAGAGAGTCTACTCCGCCACAAAAGAACCTCTAGCCAACTACTGGCGAAAAAACAAAATCACGGACTTCAGTTCACAAGTCGTTTGTCTCTCCTGACGGATGTAAGCAAGGTTACACTTAATCTAAGGTATAAATTAAACTCAAAATTAAAGTTATTCGGAGCAAAACAGGAAATGTGTTACCTCTCATTCAGTAAACGACAGCCATTTTGGTAGCGTTCTTTGATCACACGAGTTCCCATACCACCAATAGATCTCCATTTCGCTGAAAACGCGCATTACGAACTTCATTTGAATATGCAGCCAATATTCGAAGTTAGCTTAATTTGTAAACAGAAGGGTCTTTTCATGAGCTATTTTCTTACCTTTTCATAAATTAGAACTCACAATTTATTCCTCTCAAACTGGGGGCTGTGTTATCGTGCACAGGCTCTCTGGTTGTTTTGTCAATAATACTTTAGTTTTATGAATAAAGACATGGCTCAGCTAAACTCACGATATTACTATCCCCCTCTACTCAATTTGCGATGATCTGCCGTTAAAGAATTTTACGTATCTTTTTCTGTTATTCCGATTGGCAATCCTCCCTCCCGTCACAGTGGAGTCAATTGTTTGCTTTTGGGACTGCTTTCTATACCTATGCAACACTGTTTCGCATTGAAAGACTGTTATCATATGATTTCAGATCACAACCTATAAAAATCCTTCACCATATAATGTAAAATTTAAGTATCTGCCATCTTTTATACATTTGTATATTATTATTGAAGTTATCTTTCTTTGTTCTTAAAAGCCGATGCCACTATTAGTTATCGAGGGTGGGACTTACCGTTTGCTGTGCTATGAATAAATTTGTGCTAATTAATTGTGGTAATCAGCATATGCATCTCGTCACTTTGGCGTTAAATAAATAAGTTTCCGTTTTGCTTATGGTTTATTTGTTCACTGGATACTATATGGGAAGGCCCAGCAATTGGTAGGATTAGAATTCACTACCACTACACCATTTCCATAATCCAAGGACGTCAGTGACTCACCTATTGGAAAAATTGTTGCCTTCGGCAATGTTGTTAGTCTCCGGGGTAAAAACTCACGAAGGCCGATGGAACTATGTAAATAAAACAGTCCAAAAAACCTTAGAACCTACTCTAGGAAACTCATCAAGAATTACCCATTTTTCCTTCCTCATGTGAGTTTTCCCAGCATATTCCTTTCCTTGTAAGCCGCCATCTACATTAATTATCTTCTTTGAAGAGCTTTTATCCTCCTCTCTGGTCTTTAAAAGCCTTATTGTTTCTACACTTATCCCATGTCCTCCAAACGCTAGGTTTAATGAGCTTTTCTTTACTCTCCATCCCTACCACTAATTCTGAATGATTCTGCTATGGGGCAGTCAATGAACATGTATGGGCAATCCATAAATGACGTCTACACAATTGGGGGAGGGGGGGTTACCACCATGTGACAATGTGTGACAGGGAGGGGGCTATGCTTCATTGACATCCACACTTCCACTGTATATTATACCTTATTTTTACTCAGTCTGTGGAGGGGGGGTAGAAGTTTTTCATTTTTGTGAAATCATTAAAGGGGGGTTGACACTAGTTGTAACCAACTGTGATGGGGGGGGGATCTAGTTTGGTCCAAAATTGTGACATCATTTATGGACAGCCCCTTATCCAGATGCCTTACAACCAAAGGCCTACCAGAGTACGTTCCAGACCTGGCTGAATTCTGTTTACGTAATTCCTACTTCCTGTGGAACAACACATACTTTCGCCAAATTGAAGGTGCGGCAAAAGTCACCACTGTCTCCCGTCATGACCAACATCCTCATGGAAGAATTTGAATACAAGGGAATCAATTCATCCATGAAGAAACCCTTGTGGTTAAGGTACATGGATGACACATTCGTAGTATGGCCACATGGAATGGAAGACCTGCAGTCATTCTTTGACCACCTCAACAATCTTAATGCGTCAATCAAATTCAACATGGAGACAGAACAACAAGGCCAGATACTCTTCCTCAATGTCCTGGTAAAGAAGAAGAGGAACAGGACACTCAGTCTACCGGAAAGGAACCCACACAGACCACTATCTAAGTGCGGAATCTCACTATCATCCATCCCAGAAGGGGTCACTTATCAGCACCCTCATACACCGTGCCCTCACCATTTCGGACTCAGAATCATTGTCCAAGGAGAAGGAGCATCTGATTTCAGCATTGAGGAAGAACGGCTACCCTAGAAGACTGGTCCTGAAAAGGACCTTCGAGCTTGAGAACCGCTTGAAGGAAGGACACCAGAAATTGAAAGAGAAACCCACATCCTATGCATACCTTATATAGCAGGCATATCGGAGAGAATTTCCAGGATTCTGAAAAAGCACAAAGTGACTACCAGATACAAGATTCAGTAAGACAGGGGACATATTATGTTTGCCCAAAGATCGCCTCTCATCACAATTGTATGAAGGCGTCTACGAGGTTAAGTGCTCCAGCAACAAAGTGTATATCGGCCAGACAGGCAGAGTGGTGCAAGTAAGAATCAAAGAGTACGAGAGAGCCATGAAGAAGGATTTCTGACTCTCAGCCACTGCGGAGCATGTCTGTTTGGAACTGGGGCACAGCATTCAACTGGACAACACCAAAGCTATCGCTAGAGAAAACAGATACTTCCCTAGGGTTATACGCGAGGCGATTGAAATTATGAAAAACCCGGAAAACTTCAACAGGGAAGATGGTTACTCGCTGGCCAATGTGTGGAAAACTCTTCAACCCCTTGACCAATAAAAACGCACTTTGAGCCAAAGACGCCTCCTGTAATGGGGGAGAAACTGTAGTCATGTTAATTGACACATGCAGCTGCTACAGAAAACCTAGATCCAGCAAAGCCCCTTAACTACCATTATCCTTCTCATTTTACTACTTTGCATTCGACAATGCTTAAACATAATTGTCAAAAATGTATCTTTGCTCTGCCTGTTCTCCCACTTGTCTTTCTTCTCTTACTTACTGGTTTTGTCACTTTTATTTCAATAAAATCATTTAATATACTTCCCAGATAGCATACAAGTTTGCACTATGTTTCATTTTCACTAGCTAGACTTACATTGCATTGTAAGTTTGCAGCAAGATATTCAGACTTGCATTGCAAACTTGCTACAAGTTTACTTTGCTGTCTGGGTTGACTGGAGTTCAATGGTTGAAGAGCAACTCCCAACTGTAAACTACTGATACAGTGATCTAACCTTAAGCATAGTATTACAAATAACTCCCTTGGAAAGTACCACCTTACCTGACTTCATGAAATCCTCTACTTCTCTTGATGAAACATTCACCACCTCTAATGGTACAGGTTTTGCATAGGTTTATCTAATCATCTATTTCAATGTGTAAACAGGTTTCGTGACAGCTATGTACTTCTATTGCCAAATTGAATATGTTGTCTCAAAATACTTGTTTACTGAATATTCCCCGTTTTATCCTTCTATCATTGTAATGAGTTAAGGAAAATATTGATTTTTTTCAATTACCTAAGGTAAAAATTCATTTACCAATTCAATTCACTTGCCACAATCGATCAAGTTGGAGAAACAAAACCAGTAAATCATGACCTTTGTATGTATTTGTTTACTTGTTCAACCCAAAAATAAAGGTTTCAGAGAAAAAAAATTGTGTAACTGTAAATTTTAATTAATCCATCCTCTTTTGATAATTCATTGATAAACTTGACGTTCAATCTACAATAAATAAATTCAGTTCAATGGAAATATTGAGAAACCCTTTGAGCTCTACTCATTTCATGGAAAACCATAAGCCTCATTTACTCACATCAAAATTGTATTCCCACGAAGTCCATAATCTCTATCTAAAGTCTTTATAGCAAACATCTACCACCATAACGGTGCTTGCTACTGTTTCTAAAGATGCACATTCTACACTACCAGTAACTGACAGCAGGCCTTGTTTCAATGAAACTCACTGAAAGTCATCTCATTAGTGAAATCAATGGGACCCTTTTTCAATTTTACTATTAAGTATTCTATTTACTGGTATCCTTTTTCATACCATCTGTAACATGGCCCTTCACTGAATCAGGCACTAATATTGATGGCATTTATTAATTAAAATAGATGAATACCTTATATCCTAAATTTTAGTTCTCTATGAACGAATATTGACTTGTTTCACAAATTCCTTTTTATATCAATTCAATTTATATCCCTATCAATTACACACACTAATCATTCCAAAATTAAATAAACTTGTGGGATGAAAATATGGCTGGGGATACCTTTTTCCTCTCATATCACGAATTTCCATCGTATAACATTCTCCATATTTTTTATTTTATTTTTAGATCTACTCCACAAAAATATTTACAATGTAATAATATATTGGGTTGCATAAGGACATTTTCCATGCCGCTTTAAGGCTGCAACAAGGAAAATTATTTGAGGTAATTAAAAAAGTTGGAAAATTCTTGCATTCTTCTTATGTGCCACGGGGTTTGTCTTTTTCATTTATTCCTTGAAAAAACCTGCTACCTCTTCAATGTTAAGACCAAGTTTATTGAAAATATTTCTGTAGTTTTACAAGGTCTTTTACATGAAAATGCGAATATGTACTCAAACAGAAAAACTAAGAAAATTGCATTGTTGAACCAGGAAAGCATTACTTTTGGAATGATATTACTTTGATGAAAAATTGTGTTTAGTATATTGTATTCAATTAGTACAAAGCAGTGAAATAGCATTTTTCAAACAGCCATCACATAGGCACCATTACATTTCCTTCATGATGAAAAACTTGAACTGAAAAAGTCTTGAATGGAAAGGGTGAAATAAAATTAAAGCATGTATAATGGTTAAATGAAGCACAAATATGTAGTCAAATTTTTCACAGCAAATGGTGCATATTCCTCTCCACCAATCCAGTGCTGAACCAATGATTGCAAACACACTGATCAACCTTTGAGAGACGACATTCCAGCCCGCATTATTTCATCTACCAGTAATAAATTACTTGCTATTACAGTGCTGAAAAGAAAAAGAAAATTTATTAATTACATTATTCTCTCTTTAATATTCTTATCAGCAGTTTCACTAAAGTAAGAAATACTGGGTGTTCATTTCATTTTAATTTATAATCCTGCTTAAATGGTCCATTTGGAGAGCCATAACATCCATTAGAACTTCATATGACCTAATAAAACACACTATCATTCAAGTATTAACTAAGGAAAGTTTGAAGCTGAGAAAGGCACTCCATATCAAAGGGTACCAATGCAAGAAAGAAGTACTCTTTGGAAAATTTTAAAAGAATGGCTGATGAAAATGGAGGTGGACATTGGCAGATATTTTATAGTTGGGCTTCACATTAACACCAGCACACAAGAAAAAATTAGATTAAAACACATTTAAGTTAAACACATGGAAAATGGAAGCAGGGGTCAAAGCCAACCAGTACCTCAAAAGAAGGGAAAAGTCATTTATAAGAATAAATGTGGCCATAGTTTCACATCATTTATCCATTGAAAACGTCTTTATATGTAACAAATATATGTTGAATCGAAATAAATTAATACTGAACTCGTATAAAAAACATCTACACACAGAATGTCTGCATTTTGATCAATATCACACCAATCATGTCTCAAGAAGAAACAATTGTCATGAATAACAAATAAATGGGTTATCACAAGAATGTTAAGAAGAAATATAGCTGCAAAGATTTACACGCCCAGGAAGGCCGAAGTTCACATTTTATGCTATGAATAAATTAAATGTTTTTTATATATATTAGAAGTTTATTGATTCCCTGGATTGTATTGTTGTCACGAGCTGAATGAAAGTGTGTAATTTCTGACACTGAATTAAATATCTAATTGCGAATTATCCAAGATAAATCCATCCACATTAAGTTAAAAGAATATAAAACATGTAGGGTCTTTCCCTTTCCTTGTCCAATCAGCACTGGACAGAGGTCTCACTACATTAGGGCAATAAGATTTGAGGCACGTGCGGCCAGGAGTTTCACCATTACCAACATCCCCAAAATGGTAGTGTGCATTGCCGCAGGGCGATTTTCTTCTTTGTGGTTTATTTTAATTAAGAGGAAGAAAATCAACATTTCCTTACATGAAAAGTTTTGCAATATTTTTTCCATAAAGCATATGTAACTTCGATATTGATGTACAGTAGAAGAAGCCCCATATAACGTGTAGGGCATATAACAAGAAGCTCGAATTTGCGAGGGATGGCCAAAGAACTATTTAAAACCCTATGATTTGCATGTAAAATAAATCTGTATTAGCTAGGGCAGCGGTTCCCAAACTTTTTCTTTCCGCGACCCATTTTAGCCCATACGTTTTAGCCGCGACCCCCTAAAAATAACAAACTGTGTACATTCAAATTATATTGTTTTTAAAGTAATTACAATCCTCATCTCGCGACCCCTTTCCGAACGGCCCGCGACCCCCAGTTTGGGAACCGCTAAGCTAGGGTAACAACCAGCCTCCACTGGGGTCGGTTACTATTACGAGTGACAAATGTCTGCTTCAATCTCGCCAAACGCGTACAAACTTGTGCTCATGTCCCCTGTCATTGAAATTACATGCCTAGCAGTATTTTTTCTGCACAATTTGACGTTCAAATACACATTTCGGATATTCACGGCATGCCCATATTCACACAAATAAATTCCTCGTAAGTCCGAGCATTTCAGTGCTCCTTTGTCATAATCCTGTTTTTTTATCAAGTTCAGTCTGACTGATACAACATCATGGCTGGGAAACGAAAGTTGTTGGATCTGAAAACTAAAATATGAATTATCAATGAATGCTTAAGTGGTGATGGGTCCAAAAGTGAGATAGGGAGGCGATTTGGCATATCTTCTTCAACCTTATTCACAATTCTGAAGAATAAGGAAAAATTTCATGCCACAGTGCTTAAAGAAGGGCGTCCAATCAACCGCAGGAACATTTGCGGCCAGGAGAACATACGCTTTTAGAATCTGCCCTTTTCTCATGGTTTTGCCAGCAGAGAGCAGCCTGAATTCCGATAAATGGATGAAGTCAAAAGCGGAGTATCTAAGTGTGAGGCTTGGTATCGACAAGTTTAAATGTTCCGATGTTAAATAAGTAAATTGTTATGAATTCAGTTTCCCTATATTTTAAGTTGTCTACGTATTTTATTGTCCTTTTTAATTGTTTCAAAGATTATAAATATTGAAAACAGGTCAAGGATGATTCATTTCGATATGCATGAAAGATATGTACTATAAATCATACGCCTATCTCGCAGCAGGGAGTGTATGGTCATTATTCACTATCAACAAGTTCCCGCTAGATGTAAGTATGACAGAAGATATAATGTGTATCGCAATGGAATTCATTTTGGGACTTACAACATTCGAAACTTTCTGCCTCGCGCTCGAAACTAATAGCAAATCACGTATAAATATCATGGAATACCTAAAAAAATAGAGAGCCATAAAAAATGTTGATGCACCCTGCCACCCAGCGGCCACAACGTGCACTAGCACTTGAAAAATACGTTTCGCGGGAACCGATACCGTATTCGCTAGTGGTAAAAAGTTTCACATCTTATTTAAGCACAGTTGATCCTTAAAGTCCACGTTGTGTTCCCGCTCCATGCTTACAACTGTCATACGTAGACTTGCTTGTAAAAATTGTTTCCATAATTTCAAGAGAGTATTCCACGCATAATTATTGTAATAATAACACAAACGACAGTATACTGTTAAGGGCTAATCATAAATGCTGGTGATATTGGGCTCAATGATTCTCAAAAGCCGGTCAGCTGTTTTCTGAGGTGATCTCACAGACAAAGTCCTCTCCTTTATTTCCACTATTTAACTGGAGAAATAGCAGCCTGGTGCTTGCGTGGAACAAAATCCCCGTAGGTTATACATATCTTGGTCATTAAGTTATCTAGCATTTTTGCAAATTTCAATTAGCAGAACTTTCTCCGAACCATATATATATATTTTTATACACTTTTAAGAGAGGTAGAAAGCATGAATTTTTTTTCTTGCTTCCGAAGTGTTTGCTGTTTATAGCCCGTTGCACTGTTATTACTTGCAGCCGCGACATATTTGGTGCACCCAAAACATCGGGGGAATAACAATACAGCAGTGCGCAGTACAGTACACGTGTCCTGAAGTGTCAAAATTAGGCGTTTACAGTGTATGATATCGAACATGGGATTTTATATCATCGAAAGTGAATACGACCAGAAGTAATTGAAGTGTTCGAAAATATGATTTTTAATACCTATCTCAATAGAATGTTTTCGCCACTCACAAAAAATTCCCACAATAATGGCTAAATTAGAGTTACAGTTATAGGAATTGGCTGTGAAGTGATTATTAATCATCTTCGGTATTAACAAGAGCTCCATTTAGTGAGTGATTTTTTCAGATCCCGAGAGCTCTCACCATATAGGGCTTCTACTGTACTTCTCTACATCTTGGAAACTGAAATCTAGCTTACGGCCATTTTAATAATCAAAGAATGGGTAAAATTTTTTTTAAAGAATATTTGTAACGCGGATTGCCATTCTCTTAGCAAAAAAATAATGAAGTGCACAAATTTTGGCCATGACGAGATAATGAAGATGCCTGTTTCGCCTTTCTCCTAGGTTTTCTTCACTCTTTACACCGTAGAATCTAAGCGCTTACATTTATACACTTTTCAATGAATGATTTTGTAGTCAAAAGGAGCAAAACTATATATTGCACAACTCTATGGAGCACCGGTGGAATTTCATACAAATGCTTAAAGTTCAGCATTCTACCTTTTTTGCGCCAATAGTAGGTAAATCTCAACTTCAGAAAATAAAGCTGTGTTAATTTCACCACAGAATTGGCACACACTCAGGCACTAACTCAGCATTGAATGATGTATGAATACATTTAATATAACAAGCAATTGTAGTGCTTTTTGGCAAGAACATATAAGCAAAATGATGGAATGGAATGAGAAATAAGTAGTTTCAAATAAAGAGTATTATAATACCAGCCAAATGAACTATTTGATAATTTGAGGCAATACTATTAATCATCCTCAAAAACTTCAAGTGGGATCAAGTTTGTGATTCTGCAAAATTATCTCTGCAATGTTGAATGTAATAACAAAAAAAACAACAAGGAGAAATCTGCTAACAATGCATAACAAAATCAAGTAGTATTTCCAAGATTTTCAAGGGGGGAGCTAACACAAGAGGAGTTTCTCCAGTTCTCAAAGAGAGGTGACCACCCTGATAAGAAAGTTAGGTATATCATGGTGTTTTATAGGAAAAGGCATACTCAAAAGTCTTCAATTTTTGAGAAAACCTCATTTCACCAAGAAAGAGGAACCCAGGATGGAAGGCTATCAATACATGTTCGTGGTTCCCCATCAAGTTACATACCATGAATTGATAATTTGTCTTTTGACAATATAATTATCAAATATTCCAACATCAGCAGGTATTAATGCTTCCCCAGTTGTTACATCAAGTCCCACTAGGGAACCACTTGCACGAGATTCTTCACTTAACTTGACGATGGTGTCCTGACTGTCAAATCCAGAGTTCAATGCTATTGATAAAAGAGAAAAAGATGAGAAAATTAAATAGCAACGCAGAATATACAGAAGAAAACTGAATTTTTCATTAAATATAACAAAGAGCATGGTAAAAAAATGTTATTGCAAAAATGTTGTTTCTAAAAACATTAAGTTTGTCTCATTTCTAGAAAACATTTTCTTCCATTACTATAATTTTTCCTTCACAAATATTCTCATTTTCTTTCACAGATGTAGCATAAGGCTTACCACTTACAATGCACATGAATTACAACCACTGATCAAGTCAAAACTTAAATTCATGAGACTTCTCAAAATATCATCCGATTCTTAATATAAGTGTATTACTTCATGGCATAGGAGTTATAATAACATACACTGCTATTCTCCATCATAATTGAAAGTATGCAACAACTTTTCAACAATACTAGAGGCATTCAGATGTTTAAATCATGAGCAAATTCAATATATTACTAGAAAAGAACATTATTATGTTAAAATTAAGACCAGCACTAATATAATCACTCATAATAAGTGATCTCTTCAAACAAACACTTGACTCCATGTCAAAAGTTAAGTAGAATCAATAAAAATTAGGCATCAATATCACCTGAATTACAAACCTTTTCTCACATTTAGCTATGTCCTGGCCTATTAGACGCACTGCGATGCTTAATTAAGTAAATTCAGGAGTAAATGAAGGAATTTACAATGTTCCTAACAAGAAGGGTTAACAATTTGATCTAGTATATGATGCTCTTTTAAGTATGCAAGCAACAAATGCTGCATTTTCTGCTCTTTGTTTGTCTGTTCTTTTTATTCCTGCTGCTAACGTAGATAGTGAGAGAGCCTTTTCGGGGTATAATGATATCCTTACACCCAAAAGAACAAGGTTGACTGCAAAAAATACAGAAAGTATGGTATGTATGTATCTTAATGATGGTATGATATTGGCAATGGGATGTGATGATGTTATGAATAACAATAATTCTACAGCAGCCTCTGATTGTGAGACAGCATGCTGCTGGCAGGATTTCAGTGATGAAGATCCTGATGACCCCATTCCATGCCCATGATAATTTCTACTTTGCCATAGGTGATATAAATTGATAAATCTCAAGGGTTATAATCAGCATTTACTGTGATTGCTTTAATTATCCCTGTTCATTGTAATGTAATTTTTTTTTGTTACATTTTATCCAATAAAAATGTCAATCCTTAGCTTCACGGTTTATTTTTCACCATCCAGTTCCTGATTTCTTCAGTAAAAGGTTGGCCTAAAATTGATTGTTCCTCATGAGATATTTATTACTAACAGGTATAATTCCCATTTTGCCTAATGAAACTCCGAATTGAATAAATAATTGAGGGTACCTAATGAGAATGCAGTACACCGGATGGGTTTCCATAAAAATTTGGGGAATGACAAAGGGCATTACATATACCTGACGGGATTGTATGCGTGATGTAGGCAATCTCCAAAATGTTGCATAATTTTCAGGAAAACGTACAATTGCAATTTTTAAGCTGCATAATGTCAGCATAGATATCAGAATTTTGCCGCATAATGGCCGTATAAATAATCATTATTTGGTCGCATAATAGTGGGTTACAAAATGCATAATCTTCCTATCTCTACATATGAATCTGAGTCTTCTCTGTCTTCACTCCCAGACCCCATTTCTGAAACACTCGAATCCGATCCATTGTTACCATCAATGTCCCGAACGACCAGTTCCTTCTCTTCAACAAATTTAAACTCATCCAGCATCTCCAGTATTATGCGAAAGATTTCTTCTCCAATAGCTCCTGATCGATGTGAATTTTCAGCGTGAGGTTCGCAGGTAATATAATTTTTATCAATGAGCATCTCCCAGCAATAGTGCCATGCACAAGTTAATTCCTCCAATGGAATATCCGAGGATAAAGTCTCCACATTCACAAGGAGTGTCTTGGCTACCAGAGTACAACCAGTGAAGGAAGAAGTTCAGGACAAATTCTTTTAGAAAAAGGCAATCCTTTTACAAACTGCACTCCCCTACTCTACAGTGTTTCCCTGGCCTCTTACCCCTTCTGTTCACGGCAGTCGGCCATGAAAAAGGCTACAAATTTGCAACATTTTGCCCACACATACGATTCTGCTACAACAGGCTAATCAAGTACGCACAACATTGTTGCAATATGGTGAGTCCCCTGAATTATTCCTCATGTCAGCGTTGTGGCAACCCCGGAAAGCGAGCTCATATTATTTCCGTGGTCGTGTAAGGTGCCTTCAACAGAACTAATAAATTTACGTCTAATTCTTCATGAAAGAGTATGAATATCGTGTATTATATATTTCCAAGAACAATTATTAAAAATGCACAGTATGCCTCAAAGCACACTGACCAGAGACAGTTTTTCGTAAACGTGAATGACGTGTGTTTTCCTTCGAAAATCCAGGACAGTCATTGCGGCTGTGGAAAGAACGCGTTCTCCATTTGCTCGTGGTGCCGCAAATCACGTTGCTTTGCCTGCTTCTACGACAACTATCATCCTGAAACATGCAAATAAAGAAGTAACTGGAGTGGTTAGGTAGTGTACTGGCCTTCCATATCCTATTCTCGGATATGAATTTCAGAGTATTCCGAAATTCAATCCTTGCGTGTAATGTGGATTACACTGATGGTGCAGTACACTGTCCGTTGGATGGGACGTTAAACTGTGGTCCCCTTGGCGCCATTCGTTAAGAGTAGGGTAATGCCGATGCTGGGTTTCTATCCACCCTTCATCCTCTGCTCCAAATCCCTAGCTGATCCATTCCCGATTCCCAATGGAAACATAATCAATCTTTAGGGTGGATTTCACCCCCAATTACTTATTTAAATGCCATTATTCTGTCCCAACCCCTATATATGACAATTTACATTCGCAATATACTAATGTAGCTTTAGAGAGAACAAACAAATATATAGCCGCCCTTGGAAAGGTTATTTTAGCCCTTGCTCCATTCCCTACCCTGTTAACACATTCAGCGCAGAGCACGTCTATTGACGTGATCCCGTCTATGCTGGGCTACGGGACCACGTCAATAGACATGGTCCTTTAACTTTAGTCCCTTTAAAAAATGGGTTCTGTTTCTAGTGTCTCCCTTAAATTCGCGACCCACATTGAATGTGTTAAACAATTATTAATATAAAAAATAATTGCATTAAAAATATTTTTCATTGAGGTAACGATGATATGAAAACAATATTTAAAAATTTAAACAATAAAAACCTTGAAAAATAAATTAAAAAATATTCTGACAGTTGGGATCAAGCACGACACCTTTACATTCTTAGTCGACCGCCTTAACCACTGAGCTAACACCACTATCTTGGATATAGCATTCTACAGAGCTTATATACTGTGTCATGATTTTTTACGATTTTTAATTGCTTTTTTCTCGAAAATTTGCGGGAGGTGCATCGTCTCGCTTCGGCATATTGAATTAATAATCATAAACTACCGAATCAGAAAATTTGAGCTCGATTGGCCACCTGACGGTCGTGTATTCCCCTTGTTAGTATATTTCCTTATGAAGAAATAGGCTGCTCACAGTCCACATTTGAACATGGAAACCACAAAACCTTTACACAAGTTTCCACAAACTCACTGCTGTCTCCCTTGATGCAAGGTAATGTATGGAGCATATCAACTTTCAACATTTTTGCACTTTTTCTTTTGCAGTAGATTGCATGCACAAATAGCCAGTAAGTAGCACTGTGCTGTCAAGTTAATTCATAAGATTAATGGATGCTGATGTCTTTGGGTGTTTTGGATAATGCTCTTAACATCAAATAATTTACCCATGCTTGAAATTAAGTTCTGGGCAGTATCTGATGTTAATAGCCTAGTTAACTTAACCTCACACAAACTCCCTAGATTTGTAAACAGTTGTATTAACTCTCCACACTTCTTACCACTGACTTAAGTTTATTAATAGCAGAAGTTGTCCAACTGCCTAATAAACCTTTACTATCTTAAAATTGTCAAGTAGGCCATCAATTCTACTTTGCAACTTATGTATGAAAGGAAATGATGATCTCTCTAAGGGGACGATGGAGTCAATTACCTATTGTCCATGTTCTTTGAGAAAAATTGCACTGGCTTTGATTAATTGAATGTTTTGCTCTTCTAATTCAGCAAAGTATTTCACTGCAACACCTCCCTCATCCACAATCTTGCTAAAGTCTGCCATATCCTGAATATGTTCGCCAATATAAATTGCTGACTTGACCCAAGAATTCCATCTTGGATGACTGGTGATGGAAAAGCAGTTGTCTTTGATTCATCTTCTAGATAGCACTCTTTTAAGAAAGAAATATATCTATGTTTCCTCTTTCTAGTGTTGAGAAATAACATTTTTCCATTGGACACTCATAAATTCAAGTCATGAAGCTCTGTATAAAACAAATTGGCTTCAAGATTCACCTAATGGGCCTAACACTAAACTTATGTCATTGCAGGGCAGAGAACATTGCACATTAGGGCACACAAAGTCATGTATCTAGCGGAATCTGTTACTAAAGCTATGGTAAGAAAACTGTCGTAAGAAATTCAAATTCTTGTATTACAGCCATTACAGCTCTGGAGCATTCAGTTGCATTTGCTTGTTGCAGCATTTTAACTTCTTCCGCTACAAAGAACTTCTGCTCAGTGGTCTCATCACACATAATTGCAACTTGTTGGCCTTTAACTGGTGTCTTTATCTGCTCCTTTCTTTTCTTAGCCACTTGTGGAGCATACTTCATGCTGCAGGTATCATCACCAGGAATGTCTCCTGCTCCTGCAGTTATTCCAAAATTTTCAACACAATAAAGTCTTGCTGCTTGCAAAGTTCAGTTGCATAAGTATGCAATATGCAATGCCTTTCAACAAATCAGGGGTGTTGGAGGATATCCCTCAGAAAATTAGACATAAAATGCATAAGCATAAACTTACCTGGAATGTGTTTATTCATCCATGATTTGAAGTTTGGATCGTCTAATTTTTCCAAAGGTATGTTAGCTTTCATCAGAGTATTAACTGTGTCACAAATAAATTCCTCTTTTTCTTGCTTTCCTTTTTTGCATTGCTGATTGTGTCTAATATGGACAATTGTCTCTTATTCAATGTCCGTGTAGTCGTCCTTTAACATTTTTCGATTTTTGGACATAATTGATGTGCTTGCTGCTGTGCTTCTTGATGGAATCTTTTCTGCTCGAGTTGAGTCGGATGTTACAAAAGTCGCACATCATGATTTGGCTTCTTGCATCAAATATATATAAACCATCGCTTTCAAACTCCTTTTGGCGATCAAATATGCTGACAGTTTTCGGCATTATGGTCAACAGAGATACTTTTTCTGATCAACAGTAGCTCTGATCGAACTATAAACAAGTGGTGACAATAGTTCATCCAGAGAAACTGAGATTCAGAAATATCTACCTGCCCCGACTTTTCTTTAGTGGGTACCTCCCCACCGTGCCGGCAACGCTGCAACTTATTCAAAATGACAATGCCGGCTTGCCTGACTTAATTTTTCTAAAATTTCTCTCAGGACAAATAATGCGCCAAATCATACGGAAATATTAGTGTCTCCCTATCTCGTAGTTTTTACTGCCCTGCCATGCCGGCGACTCTCAAGCCGCAGACCCTCCGCCACAAGCGTCGAATCAGTTCGCTGCGGCGTGATTGCCGGCACACTGGAGTCACATCATAAGGTCGGCAACATATTATACTCCACATAGTTTATCCTTAAACAACTCTTTTTGTCTACCTGAAGAGTAATTACGACACGTCAGTCACAGCTTAGGTGGAGCTCTCTTTGAATAAGATTATTACGTCCAATTGACAACCTTATTTGTTTCCTTGCCCAACCGCTAAGACATATAAGATACTCTTGTCTAGCGTAGTAATTGGTCCAATTAATGCTATGCACAGACTTTCTGAAATCATCTTTCAAAAGCGCAATTGCTTTAATAGCAACTATTCTGAAGAATCTTTCGGGATAAATACTACGCAAGTCATATTTCGGCGGCGCGACGAAAACAATGCGCCCGACCCCGCCACCAAAAATGCGATCTAAAAAGAGACATACGCAGATAACATGGCAACGTGCATCATCAGACTGATGATAGCGGCGTGGTCATATTAATAATAATTATGTATTTATTTGACTCCTTGCGTTTGCAAACATTTTTTCACCAATTGGGACGACGACTTTCATTACGCGTTTTACATACAGTGTGTCTTCGTTTAACGTTGTCCCGTTTAATGTTGTTTCGTGATAACGTTGTCCAACAATTAAAACCCTTAATCATTCAATGTCATCAGTGCTTTGCGATAACGTTGTTCAAATTTTGCGCAACAAAAAAAAAATGAATAACGAATAGGAATTTTGCTCATCTGATGCGTAACTTCCATTCGGCGGAAAAGTTTGACATTAACTCCTCAAAGCGTGCGTCAAAAGTTCACCTGAGCGAATAATTATTGCGTTATTTTGTTTCATAACTGTATGTTAGCTTTGTAAGTATGGACACTGTCATGTCCTTATAAGGCAATCCCTTAGTGGACATTTCCATGACCATATTAGGAGTCTTCCATGCCGCGGCTTGTCTCCCAACGGTCACCCTAGAGCGATGAGCTTTTCCGCGAAGATCAGCACGTTCTGAGATAGCGACGCGTCGGGAGCGAAGCCCGGGCGTGGAAAGTACTCGAGGAGTCTGGTTTGAACCACGATGGGGAACGGTCTGTCGGTCTGTGTTGTAAAGTACTTTGAAAGATTAAACGTGTGAAACCAAGATTCCCGGCTTTTCCCTTGCATCTCTCAACCGAACCCTTATCCAAACTTACAACTGGTGTCAGAAGTGGGATTCGCGAGTTCGAAGAGTTGTAAAATAAGCCGTAAATAGAGTAAGTGGTGAGTAAAAATGGCGGGACGTGTGAGCATGTCAGGACGTGAAATGGAACTTCAGCAAGCGTTGGACGAATTGAGCGAGCAGTTGAGGGTGTTGAAACAGGAAAGGGAAGAAAGTGCTGCGAGAAATGAATCTAGGACTAAATCGTATTCGACGTTATCTGCTGTGGAGCCGTTCACGGGGGCGAGAGGAGAGAACGTAGAAGGGTTTGTGTCGTGTCTTGAGAGAGCGGCCGAATTCGGCGGATGGAGTGACGGGGACAAGTTAGGTGCTTTGGTGTTAAAACTTCGAGCAGGGGCTGCAGGATTTATGCAGGCGCATGAAAAAGCGGGGGATGTGACGAGTTACGCCGTAGCAAAAGACTTGTTATTGAAGAGGTACGGCGGCGTGGAGAACCGCCGGTATTATAGGGAGATGTTAGCGAATGTGAGGATGGGGCCGGGAGAAGGAATTGAAGAGTTCGCCGACCGGATACGTAGCATAAACATACAGACGATAAAGGCGGAAGAAAACCCGGGGGAAGCTGCGGTTCGGCGGGCGGAGGTGGACGAGCGGGCGTTGGACGCGTTTTTGAATGGCCTCGTAGGGAGGATAGGCGAACACACCCGGCTTGCGATGCCCGAGTCACTAGATGCCGCGGTAGCGGCTGCAGTCCGCGTGAGAGAGGTGGAAAGACGAGCGAGACCAGCGAGTGAACCCAGAAAAGTATTCATGTCGGCCGCTGGGGGTTGCTATAACTGTGGGCAGGACGGACATTTTGCTCGGGAGTGTCCGCGGGGCCAAGATGCCATGAAATGCTACAACTGTGGGGAAGCGGGGCATCGGGTGAGGGAGTGTCGACATCCTAGACGAGTGGGGGGCCAAGGGGTACGGCGGGATTTAAACGACGAGGGGGTCAAGCGTACCGCCCGCTAAGACCCCAACTCGCGTTCTCACGCATTTGTCGCCGGGGCGAAGAAGGAGATTTAATCATCTTAGCGACGTGCGGAGGACAAAAGAGGCGGATGTTGCTCGACACCGGAGCCCAGGTGAGCTTGTTGTCGAAGAACTGTATTGGTAACCGGGTGCCCACGAGATCATGGTATCGAATACGGGGGCTGAACGGAGGAATGGTGTGGAACCATGGAGAAGTGGTGATGGACATTAGTATAGGGGGGTGCCAGCATCGATTGCGAGCCCAAGTAGTCAATGGCCTGGGCGATTACGCCGGAATCCTGGGGGTGGATTTCCTGAGGGAATGTGGGGCCGTAATTGACGTAAGAGGAAAAAAAGTGACGATTTCGGGGAGGACAATAGTGTTAAATGGGGGTTGGGAAGGAGAACCGCGGGAGATGGCGCGAGTGACGGGCAATACGGAGATGCCGACGGCGCGGGGGCGGAGAAAGGGTCGGAGAAGGGGGCGACGGGGCAAAAGAAAGGGAGCAGCGACGGAGCACCCGGAACAGCCGATCGGAAGCACGCAAACAGCGGAGCAGAACAGCATATCACCGCGCAATGAGAGCGAGGATTCGCTGGAGGTGACGCGGATGCGGCCGGCGGAGCGGACGGAGGATTTGCCGAGCGACGGGGGCGGAGTTTCCCCTTGGGCGGCGCGAGGACACCCGGCGGAAGCGGGCGTGCGCGCGCGGGAGACCGCCCCGACGAGGACCGGGGTCTCTGAAGGACGCCGTTACCGCGTGGAGGTGCCGGTGCGGCTGGTGGCGGCGGAAATCATCCCTGCCCGTTCGGTGAGAGTGGTTTCCCTCCCCTTACCACGAGACGGATGGAGGGAAGGCGAGGAGTGTGTCCTCGAACCGGCGCTTGAGATGGAGGAGTGCTGGGTCGCCCGGAGCATAAGTAAGGTGAACGAGGAGGGGTGTGCGATGACACGCGTAAGTAACTTTGGGTTTGATGATGTGATCCTAAATAAGGGGACTCTAATAGTAAGGGCGAGTGAAGTAGCAAAAGAGCCAGATGATGGCGGGGAGGATAAGAGAGAGGTCCTAGTGAATAGTGTGGCGGCTGAAGTAAGGGGGGATGTAAAGGAACAAATTGCCGAAAAACTCAGTCACTTGAAATCGGAAGAACGCTCGGTATTGCTTCCTGTGTTGGAAAGGCACGGTCAGCTGTTCGCGTATTCAAAGAGTCCACCCGCCACTCATTTAACATCGCATGAGATCCCAACCGGTGACGCGCGACCCGTTTATCGGAAGCCTTACCGGACCCCACATCATTTTAAACCATTAATTGAGGAATTTGTGGCAGAGCAGTTGGCTAGTGGAGTCATAAGACCCAGTAATAGTCCGTGGGCATCACCAGTTGTCATTGTGCCGAAGAAGTCGTTAGACGGGAAACCGTGTTATCGATTTTGTATAGATTTTCGGGCACTGAACTCGATCACGAAGCCCGACGTTTACCCGTTGCCCAACATTGTCGAAACCCTGGAGTACCTAGGAGGCTGTAGATACTTCACCACCCTGGACATGGTCGCGGGGTATCACCAGATTCCGTTAGCTCCGGAATCTATAGAAAAGACGGCATTTATTGTGAACAGTGGTCATTACGAGTATGTCCGTCTTCCTTTCGGACTGCGGAACGCCCCAAGTTCGTTTATGCGTTTCATGAATGGTATCTTGAGAGGACTCAGTCCCAATGAGTGTTTAGTGTATTTGGATGACATTATTGTTTTTAGCAGCTCGGTGAGTGAACATGCAAGTCGGTTGGAGCGTGTGTTTGACAAACTCGAGGCAGCAGGCCTATCTCTAAAGTTAGAAAAATGTCATTTTGCGCTTCCGCAAGTTAATTATTTAGGCCATGTGATCAGCGCAGACGGAGTGCGCCCAGGCCCGGAAAAAGTGATGGCAGTGCTGGATTTTCCTACCCCTAAATCAGTAAAGGAGACGCAGTCGTTCTTAGGGCTAACAAACTACTATCGCCGATTCGTAAGTAATTATGCGGTAATTGCCCGGCCCTTAACTAGGCTATTGAAAAAAGGGACCGCGTTCGTGTGGACTCCTGAGTGTGATGATGCGGTGGAAGCATTGAAGGAAGCATTAACTAGCACCCCTGTTTTGGTATACCCAGATTTTTCTATTCCCTTTATTATCTCCACCGACGCAAGTAATTATGCAATAGGTGCGGTTCTCTCCCAAGTGCACGATGGCGAGGAACACCCGGTGGCGTACGCTTCTCGACAGCTGACAAGTCCCGAAATCGCGTATACAACAACTGAGAAAGAGTTGCTGGGGGTGGTGTGGGCAATTAACCATTTTCGCTGCTATGTGTATGGACGGAAATTCACCATAGTGACTGATCACGCAGCCTTAAAGTGGTTATTCGGGCTAAAGGACCCAAGCAGTCGATTACTGAGATGGACCCTCAAACTGGGAGAGTATGACTACGAAGTGACGCATAAGCCAGGCAAAAAGCACTTGAACGCTGACGCGCTAAGTAGGAAGGTGTGCAAGGTGATCGCTGAAAATGAGATAGACTTCGGGGCGGAGCAAGCGAAGGACGGAGATTGCGCGAAATGGGAGGGAAGCGCAGGGTTCGAATCCCGAAACGGAGTGCTCTATAGAAAGACGGGATATGGAAGTAAAGTGGTAGTCCCTGTCGGATTAAGAAAAGAGATCCTACAGTGGAATCATGAGCATGTGTTATCAGGGCATGGTGGAGTGGCGACCACCACGGACAAGGTAGAACGGAATTTTTGGTGGCCCAGTTTAAAGAGAGACGTGGAGGAGCACGTGCGTAGCTGTATTGCTTGTAGTAGGCGTAGTCCCTATGGAAAGAGTAGAGCCCCCTTGCAAGCGTTGCCCGCACCCAAAAGCCCTTTTGAGTTCATTGCGGTAGATGTCGTTGGTCCCCTTCCAAAGACAGCCCGGGAGAATAAGTATATTTTGACAATAATTGATCACTTTTCGAGATATGTGACGATGGTGCCTCTACCTGATCAGACGGCGGAAACCGTAGCGTCGGTCCTGGTGAGACGATGGATCTTGAAATTTGGCGTCCCGGAGGTGATTTTGTCTGACCAAGGGAGTAATTTTATGTCGGAACTATTCAAGGGAGTATGTAAGCTGTTGCGTGTCAGACAATTAAGAACCAGCCCGGGGCACCCCGAGGGAAACGGGCGATGCGAGCGGGTTCATCGTTCCATAGCACAGATATTGAGCCATTACGTAAATGTGAAAAACAATGATTGGGACGAGTGGCTGGACTATGCGGTGGCCGCGTATAACTCGAATATTCATTCGAGCACAGGATTCTCCCCGCAGGAAATTGTGTTTGGAAAAACCGTAGTAACACCGTTTGAATGTGGACAAAAAGCGGGTGAGGAATGTGAGCATCACTCAGTCACGGAGTTGAGGGGGCGGTTGCGGGAAATGTGGAAAAAGTGCGCGAGGAAAGACAGACAGTCACAGAGGAAACGGCAACAGGTTACGAAGCCGAAGGGGAAATTGTGGGAGTATAAGAAAGATGATTATGTGTTCCTTAGTGATCCGAGCCTAAAGGTGGGACAAGTGAAAAAATTTCATAAGCCGTGGGCAGGCCCGTATAAGATCCTAAAAGTTTTATCCAAGTGCAACCTCTTGCTGGAGCTTCCATTTCGCGCCCTAGTGGTCCATAGAAATCGAGTGAAGCCTTATCGTGGTGCTATTCCCCCTGTCGTAGAAATTGGTGAACATCGCCGTCGAGGACGGCCATCGCAGAAAGTCCCCACTCAGCCAGACAACGCGGTGCCGGTTTCTCCCCCCCTTCAGGAGGAGGACGAGTGGGAGGAGATAGAGGAGTCCTCCCCACTGCCGTCCGCGGAGAAGGACAGTGGAGGGGAAGAAGAAGGAGAGGGATCGGAGGAAGGGTACATCGTCGACGAGGAGGCGAGTGGGGAGGCCACCCCACCTTCCCCTCCCGTTTCGCCATACTTACCCCCACCTTCCTCCCACGGAGCAGTGCATCGGTCCCCCTACCCGATACGCTCTCGTATGCCCAGAGAGCCGCCGCCTCCCCCACCCGTGTTCCCTTATCACCTTCGGAGCCAAAGGCGGTTGCCCTCCCTGTCCGATGAGTAGGATTGAATTGAATGGGATATTATAGTGGGAAAGGTGACACGTGTGTGCTGTGTTTTCTTTAAGGATTTATTGTATGTGTGCTTCTTATGGTGCTTGATTGAATTGAATATTATATTAGGAAAGGTGATACGTGTATGCTGTTTTATTTCAAGATATCTTGTGTGCGTGCTTCTTATTCGGTTATAATCGCTTTTATTGTGTTGTGAATAGGTTTAAACTTTGATAGGAAGATGTCTGTATTATGGTGTTTGGTTTTTGTCATTTTGTTAGGTTGTGGGGATCGGCCACACTTGAAGGCGGCCGTTGGTCAAGAGGTAAAAACGCTGCATAGCGGGGTAATGTTTGAACGACAGCAAGATGTAGTTATGACGGATAAAACGTGGGTTTTGGTATTCAATTTAGACCTAAAGGAGGTACGGGATGAATATAAGCGCCTCGTCACCTCGTTTGACGTGTTAGGGCGGCACGCGAAAGCGTATAGCAATGGTAGGGTAGAGGAGGGTTATAGAATAGCCATTGGGCGGATGGCGGCGGAGTATACGCGCGTCAGGGAGGAAATGGAGACGCTTGTAGATTTAATCGAGAAGCGCAGAGTGCGTCGGGGTTGGATAGATGCTGGAGGGTCAGTATTGCGTACGATATTTGGTACATTGGACGCTGGAGATTTGCGACGGATAAATGAGCGTTTGGAGAAATTAGAAAGGGATGGGGGAAACGCTCAGGCGGAAATCGAGGGTCATTTGCTTGTAGTGGAAGGGTTAGAAGACCGGGTGTCGAATAACACAAGGTTCCTGCGGAGCATGGTCGAGGAACTAGTGGAATTAAGAAATAAATCACTAGAGCGAGCCAGCACATCTGCAGCGAATATCGCGCGTGTGAGGGGGCTCCTATCAGACGAGGACGCACTAAGACAATTGGGACAAATATTAGTGAATGTGCGTATAGATGTGGTAGGGTTGAGAGTCGCCCTAGAAAACAGTGCATATAATCGTCTGAGTAGTACTTTGGTGACCCCGATTAGGTACTTGGAATTGCTTAAAAAAATCAGAGATAACCTGAGGCCGCCATTATCCATGTTGGCGCCCTGTGAGTATGAGTCACTCTACTGGTATTATGAATTAGCGCGGGCCTCAGTCGTATTAAAGGGGGATCAGTTGCGGGTTTTGGTGGAAATCCCTCTGAGGAGCGAAGGTAGCGTACTGGAGCGTTACAAGATCCACGTTTTCCCCATTGAATATCCGGAGTTGAAGATTTTCGGTAGGTGGATGGTGGAAGAGTCCACCCTACTGGTCACTAAAGATAGATTGTACTACGCCCTGGCGAGTGGAGATGAACTAAAGGACTGTCGTGTGGGACCGATTTATGTATGTCCGGGAAAAGTTATGTTGATTAGTACGGCTAGTGGGGGATGTGAGTACCAGCTATTCATGGATAGAGGCTCAAGGGGATGCGACCGGACGGAATTACGGTTTGAGGTT
The DNA here is from genome assembly GCA_963573305.1 of Pyrrhosoma nymphula. Lineage (NCBI taxonomy): Eukaryota > Metazoa > Arthropoda > Insecta > Odonata > Coenagrionidae > Pyrrhosoma > Pyrrhosoma nymphula. Next base: position 91,481,859 of record OY754330.1, read on the forward strand.
CCGTATTTTCGCCGCGTGGGTCATGGATGGATTTTTGCAGTTCCATCCCCGACGGCAATAACGCTTGTATGCAGTGAGGCGGGGATGGATTCGCGGCCCAGGTCAATCAATTTGGAAGGAAGTGGGTTTTTAACGAATGTAAGTCAGTGTGACATAATAGGAGAGAATTTTAAAATTATGGCGACATGGCAAGGGAGATCGGAGGCGATGGGAAACTTGATGGAAATATTGTCACCCAAGTTGGACATGTTCGGGGAGGAGAAGATGACTCTTGAGACTGTAGATAACCACCGTATGGACGAACTTAAGCGGGAAATCGAGAGGGAAATTGGCGCACCGCGGTTGACGACGAAATTAAGGGGCATTATGGCGAGAGTTGATAAGGAACGGGCGCCGGGCAGACACGTGTACGTCTATATTGGTATTTGTCTCGGGGTATTGGGGATGACACTAATAGTTGGGGTGTATTGGAAGCGCGAAGAATTAATTAAGAAATGTCGGAAGGCTAGGGGGATGCCCGGTGAAGAAGAAATAATAGATGCAAGAAGAATTCGGGTGAGGTTGGACGGTGGAGAGGAATTATGCGTAGAGCCAGAGCCGGTTCCGCGTAATCGTTAATGGGAATGGGGTATGTAGCGGGATTGAGTAAATTTGTCAATTTTGGTATTTGTGATAATATTATTTATATTTCAATGGTCACTCTCTACTTGTAAGAGTGATCGGGAAGACAGATTAATGACAGTAATTGTGTATTCTGGATAGATCTTTGGAATGTATTGTTCGTAATTTCTTTTGTTTAACGAGGATGGCTCTATTTGAGTTTTATACTTGGTTTTAATGAATAATTTTGATGTCTATTGTATTCCTTATGAAGTGCATTTGATATATTTTGTCATGTTTTTATGTTTTATGAGTTGCTGTTATGGGATAATCAGCAACTCACTTTTGGAGGGGTGTGATGTAAGTATGGACACTGTCATGTCCTTATAAGGCAATCCCTTAGTGGACATTTCCATGACCATATTAGGAGTCTTCCATGCCGCGGCTTGTCTCCCAACGGTCACCCTAGAGCGATGAGCTTTTCCGCGAAGATCAGCACGTTCTGAGATAGCGACGCGTCGGGAGCGAAGCCCGGGCGTGGAAAGTACTCGAGGAGTCTGGTTTGAACCACGATGGGGAACGGTCTGTCGGTCTGTGTTGTAAAGTACTTTGAAAGATTAAACGTGTGAAACCAAGATTCCCGGCTTTTCCCTTGCATCTCTCAACCGAACCCTTATCCAAACTTACAGCTTATTATTTACTACGCTGTTATTGGGGGGCAATGCATCGGGTGATTTAAAACTCAAACCAACGTTAGTGTACCATCTTGAATCGCATGGTATTAATAATACCATGTCCGAATGGTAGATCCAGGGGCAGATATCTACGGGAAAAAATACCTGAAAATCCCATGCCGCCATAAGGTAGAACTGGTGGAAGAAAAAGTTGATTTACTGCTGTTTGAGGTGAATCGAAAACGTGTTTTTCGTGTTCAATTAGTGTGTAAGAGGAAGTTTTCTAAACCCTCCATGATGCAGTAAATCTTCGAGGGTGATACTGTTCCTAAAACATGTTACGAAATAAACTTTGTACACAGCACAGAGTTTCCCTAGTTCTCTCACTATTTTAATTGATTTCCTACATCTTCGCGATCGCAGCGAGCGAAATTTTTGCCCTTCCCTGCATTCGCATGCGCACGCTCCCGCAGTGAAGGACAAAAATTTCTATTTACTCAGAGGGAAGCCGGTGCTAACAGCACTAAATATCAGAAATATAGGAGGAAAACCTGGTGCTTATTGTTTTAAAAATGCCTTTTCAGTTTCTTTCATCTAAGATATGAAGATCTCTGACGAGTGAAATCATCTGTTCGACTGCCCGCGTAATTAAAATACGCCGTGGCATTAGTATCATAGCGTCCAGTCTGGGAGAAAATTAATTTCACCTGCTTCCAGATCACCTTATACCACCTTTTTCACTTATATTGCTACGCTACATATGCGAATTTATACTAACCTTTCGTTTGCTTCATAAATCCTTTTTCTTTCGTAAACTATTCACTTAAAGCTGTGATGTGAATCTACTTCTGGACGCCATATTGGAAATACTGACCTTTTCCTCCTAGTTCCCCCAGATGGCGCAGCGGTCGAGCAGTGTCTTCATTTTCTATACCCACCGCCCATGACTTTTCCTGCCTTCAACTTAAAACTATTTTCCGCTTTTCGACGGCTTTATCACTCAGGAGGGATGGGTAACCTCTCGGAGCTACCCTATAATCTTAGGAGGTACTTCATTCCACTGCCTCCATACGGAACTTTCATAACCAACTCGCCTCTCACCATAATTTTACACAAACCAATAACCATTGGGGTGGGTTGTGTAACAACCAACGGGCCACCCCGTTGGTTTAAAAGGGTATTCGTGAAAATAAAACATAGATATCCGCCAAATAACCTATTTTTCCGTTCAGAAATGGCCTTCTTGACGCTGCGTACTTCCCACCTTAGCACCCCTGTTTCACTCCACAGACCCGCAACGTTGTTGGGGGGGTTGGGTAAGGCCATATTTCAGACGTGAAATTAGTCCGTATCCCTCTACCGGGACTTCCAAAAATCTCGCAATATGGCGTCAAAATATCACAAAAAATACGCGAATTTGGTCATTTTCAAACTTTATTTTCTCCAAAACTAAGAATCTCACACCTTTTTTTCTTACATTTAATAAATGCGCATTCCTTTCACTTTCCTTTCCCATTCATCGAATACCCCTTACTTTTCTACTATTCTCACACAAGAATTTCTCCCAGACTGGACCCTATGATACCTTTACCATTGGTGAGTTGGGAACCGATTTTAATTTTTTACATTGTTTCTTATGGAAAATACTGCATCGTTTAACGTTGTTTCGCTTAATGTCTACTTTTTCAGGAACGAGTTAACGTTAAACGAGGACACACTGTATCTACATATCAAAATGAAACTTAAATAATTTCATGTTTCTTCACAAAATATTATAAGATAGGTTTTAAAAATGTGAAATTTTGCACAAAATATGGCACTAACAGCCAAATACCACTCAATTTCGCAAATAAAAAAATTATTTGTGAAATTTCTGTGAATTTCGTTAACATTAAAATGGAAAATTTGAACTTATTAGGGCTTTAACCATCAAAACATTTTTACACAAAAACATAACTTTTATGCTCTTTAGAAAGAATTTGCAAAAAAACCCATTTGAAAATTTCAGGGTCCCTAGTAATAAGTTAATAAACATGTAAATAAATCAGAGAAGCAGAAGAGCAGTGCTTATGTTCCTCTTATTTCCTTCAACATGAAAAAATTCATCCAATTCAGGTCTGAAACAATATCTTATAGATGCTATCTATAAAAATTACATAAAACAGCTTTCAATGACAAAAACAAAAGGTTTACATACCCAAGGTTTTTGGTATAATAAGTAATGCTTCAGCATAAGCTTGAATCCCTAAACGTGCTTTGCCTTTCACTTCATCTTTATACTTCTGCAGTGCTAAGTAAGCAGCCATTTCAAAAGCTCCAGCTCCAGGTATGACATATCCTATATAAAAAGAAAAAAATATTAAAAAGACAAAACTGGAGATTAGGTAGTAGCAGAGGATGGAGCACTGGTTTCCTATCCAAAAAGCTTTGCCAGAGGAATCTGGGAAGATGAATACATTTTTCAGTGAGATCCTGATCACAAAGTTGATCCTACTAGAAAAGCATTTCAACAGTAATACTACATCCATCAGATGGGGCATTAAAATAAACACTTAAACAAAAATTCTTTTCCCCATTTACCTAGGAGCAGGATAATACTAATGCCTAATTACCATCTACACTTTCTCCATTCCCCAAATGATCCTCTTACCATCCTACTCCTCTGTCCTCACAGGAACTAATGACCTCAGTTGCCCATTGCCTCCTCACATAACCAAACCTCTGTCAAATGATGAAGTTGGGGTGACGTAGTGCCAACCATTATATATCATGTTATCCTGTTATCTACATATCATTGGTATCATTATATAACCAATTTAACTGTCTTTCCAATTTACAATTAACCTATACTCAAGTTCAAATTTAATATGACTCGGGAGATATAATTATAACTATAATTGAATTAACTTAAATTTATACTCTGAGCATTTCAAAACTACCATAGCATAGCTTGACACTACCTTACTCAAAACTTATCAAATAATGTAAACAATAATTCATTTTTCTAAGGTCTGTACAGATACAGAACCTACGAAAGACAACATAAATTGTCTTAGGGCAGTTTTATACGGTGAATGAGCACCACAGTCCGCGAGAATAAAGCAGTACATGGAACATGATGAGGTGTTCACTAGGGCGGATCGAAAAAATCAATTTTTCACGGAGAAACTTGGCCCTCCGGAAAAAGTTATCAAAGTGACTCAAATAAGGCCAGAAAAATTTGGGACCTCTAGGTCAACCATAGATAGACCCTTGAACCGTGGCCATTTATGGGGAAGGGGGCTGAAAATGGAAAAGTCATGTTTTTATAGCGGTTCTCCATTGATTTTGCCGAGTTGCAATCCTTTTGGACTAAAATTTCATCCATTTGGACATAGCTGCTGTTGTTAAGCCACAAATTGTCTTTTTTGAGTGTGCGGCCGCTCGTAATTATGCAACGCCGCAATGGTCAGCGGCCGTTCGTGCCTCCTGCCAGCTCGCCACGAACGCAGCAAAAATCATCATGCATGTGCCTTCTGTCATTGGTCTAACTATGATATTAGATTATTAAACAATTTCTACCGAAGAGCAATTACGGAAGAATTATTTGAAATTAATATAATACACAGTCATCATTCAGGGAGTAGAGAAAAACTTCCTGATTGTGCAGGATTTAGCCTACTTTTACAATTCTTTTTCAACATGGAGAAAGAATGCAAAAAGAGTTAAGGTCATTATCGACTTATTTATTTTTCAAGTCAGGCAGATAATGGTAAAACTTGCCTTATCACAGAATGAACTGAGACTTGGTTTCGAAGGTCAGCATTTTGGTTCTGCTTTGTAGTCTTTTCAGAATTTCTAATTGTCTCTCCTTATCTGTTGTGGATGTCAATGAAGCTTGGGTTACCTCTTTTAATAATCTTTCCACTGTTTGCGTGTGGTATGGAAAATTGAGGTCCAAAGTTGAGCATTGCTTTTTTCGCCACTAGAGTAGCTACTTGATAAACCGTAGGCTCCCTGCCTGAGTTTTTGGATCTCAATATGTCGCGAACATAAAAAAATATTTTATCACTTCTTTAGAAGTTGGTAACGTCAATTCGTTTAATGACGACGAGACACCAAAAAAGGGACATTTTTCCTCACTACGCATCCTTTTTTTTGGCATTTTCCAATTCCAAATTATCACATAGTTAAAATATTCAAATTAGTAAGGGACTTGACGAGTGTCGCACTTATTTCCAAATTCTCACCAAAAATGACTACCACAGGGAGAATGCATAGACGCGAACGCACGACTTCACTGAACGTCTAGTAGCGAACTGCAGGCACTGTATATGCTCACTGAAATAGCAAGGTGCAATTTTCCACTAATTGAAATGGTGCTAAGCGCGGACAATACATACATATTTTGGAGGCGGTCGTGGAAGGAAGGGAGAAAGGAAAGGAGATGAGAGGGAAAACCAAAGGATAACAGGGAGGAGAAGGGGTGGAAAGCGAGGGTATTGGGAGTTTTACCAGGGTTAAAAAACTCAGGAAACGAAATACATATGTACACATTGTCAGCACCTAGTACCCGCCAAAAGCCACCTGAGGCAATTTAGAAGTGTTATATTAATTTTAAATAATTCTTCCATAATTGCTATTCCCTGGGCATTGTGTTCAACTATCTAATATTAGTTAGACCAATGATGGAGGACGCACGCGTGATGAGTTTTGCTGCGTTCGCGGTGAGAGGGCAGCAGACGAGAGTGGGCAGGAGACGCGAGCCGGCAGGAGGCGCGAGTGGCCTGCTGACCATTGCGCTGCGTGGGCGTTGCATAATTAGGCACGGCCTCGCACTTAAAAAAGACAATTTGTGGCTTAATGGCTGCAGGTATGTTCAAATGGATGAAATGTTAGCTCTGATGGATCGCAACTCGGCAAACTCAATGGGGAACCGCTATAAAAACATGACTTTTTCCATTTTCAGCCCCCTTCCCCACAAATGTCCACGGTGTGAGGGTCTAGTGTTGACCTAGAGGTCCCAAATTTTTCTGGCCTTATTTTGAGTCACTATGACAACTTTTTCCAGAGGGCAAAGTTTCTCTGCGAAAAATCGATTTTTCCGATCCACCCTAGTATTCACTCTTTTGACTAATTTGTAGGATACCAGGACTAGCCACCGTATTTACCTTTAAAGAGTCACCTGCAAGTGCACATAAGTACGATATCATGCATAAGTGGTTGTACAAGCATAAGTGGACATAAGTTGGTTGAAAATCTCCCATAATCGATAGATCTAGCACTGCGTATTCAGTCTGCGCAGAAAATTCACAGAATTAATTCACCGTTTAAATGGAAACTTTTCAGGTCATCACTGAAATTAATTCGCGAATTGACGCTCAAATGTTAATGCACAAGATCATTCACTGTGTAAAACGGCCTTTACACTAACACAATATTAAACAGACAAATGTTCAACATATCATATGTTCAGAAGACAATACTTCAAAGTGAAGCACATTTGATAGTGTTCAAAACTATAATACAGAGAAGGCTAATCCCGAAACCAGGCTATGCTCCACCTTTCCTATATATACTCTCTAAATCATCTAACCTCCACCCACCTGGTGCATAACACCCTCAATCCTGGGTGGGCTTTTCACATTACAGGGCATTGCAATTTGTGTGTGTATCCATGGGGTAAACTGAGAGACTTGAATGTATAGGATTTATCATCAATTGCAACATCAGGCTGTAAACTCATTGCTTCAATTCAGCAAAAGCTTACACGTTAACTCGTAAAAAAATCTGTTCAACTGAATTCTCTAAAAAAAGTTACCATAATGGTTTTGATTTGATTTTGATGGAGGTGCAGTTTCAAGTAAAAATTTCTGATTTGCACAGATCTACATTAATGATACCAATAATTAAAAATAAATATCAACAAAACACTCACCATCTTCCATTGCATTCTTGATGGCCCTCAATCCATCCCGAATTGCATCCTTCAGTTGGACCAGAGTATAGTTGTTGGCTCCCTTGATAAGAATGGTCACACTTTGAGGTAACTTGCATTCCTCAACAAAAGTAAACTTATTCTCTCCCTAAAAAAAGAAGAAAAATTATTATACTGCAGGGTAGAGTCACTATGTCCCCATATTTCAATCACACAACAGAAATTATAAATACAAATGGGCACAATTATTGTTTCAAACAACTCCCATGGTACAGACAGACAAATGTACAGGCAGTCCCCGAGTTACGAAATAGATCCGTTCCGACACTAGTAGCATAAGTCGAAATTTACGTGAGTCAAAATTTACGGAAGTCATAATACGTTAGTTGAAAATTACTCGGTAACTGAGTCCGTGCTGTCAAAATTACGGTCGATTCGGCAAAATATGGGAAATAATTTTTGGCCAAACCTTATTCAGTTCACTGCAAAATTCAAGAACTCTTTGTTGTCCGTTACCAATATGAATTGTGAAATTCATAGGTTGGTATAAAACTTTCACTTCCTAGTGATTCTTTTGTTTAAGTTCCCTTCATGGATCTTTTCCTATCTACTGTCGGCACAGGAAGTATATGACCCTGAGTTTGAGACAATATCTCTAAAACGGCTCGGCTGATTTTTATGAAGTTGACATCAACGTTTAGCTTGTTTCATTCCAAGTTAAGCGATTACAAGAAAACTTTTTAAAAAACTATAATAAGAGTTCGTTTCTTGGGATAAAAGGAAAAAAAGAGCCCATTTTTTGTCCTGCAAGAAGCTTTGTTTAACTTTCAAGGATTACTACGCAAATACTGTTGATTTGATGGCAGTCAAACTTAAACACCTTCTTTATCAATCTCCTGTTAGTGCTTTTGTAAAATTTAAAAGCCATTTACTCACACGGTGTTGCCAGTGGTTTTCGGGGAGTGCAGAGCATTGTTCAGTGATTCATTACAATTCCATACTTAGCAAGGTTTAGTCTGGTTCACTTCCTACGATTCCTCCAAGACCGCGACTCTCTGAGCAGGAGATGAGGATGGTGTTGAGTGCTATTTGCTTTTTCAAGGCGGAGGCCAAGTAATGGGTGATTATCGCTAACCAGTTGATAAAACTGCCTGAGTGCTTGGGCCTATCAATAACCAGTGAAAAAAATTGCTTCAGCGGATAGATAAAACATCGAGGGAGAATCAACTTTTCCCTGCAAGAAGCGACGAGTGAAGTTAGGACGGCCGAAATATTATAATACAGTGAAAACTGTCAATAACGGACCCTGTATACAGCGTAAACTTTTCCATTACGGAAAATTTTCTTGGTCCCGACCTGCGACATAAGAATTCCCATATAATTGAACCGGCATTTAACGGAACCTGCTCCACGCAGCAACGGAGCGATTTTTGTTCTAAGACCTAAACTTTTCACCTGTGTATTACGGAATTGCAATTTTCACTCGAACACACTTTCGGATTGCCACACTAAGTCTTCCCTGAATTGAATTTTCAAGGATAACCTCAAGGAGGGGAATGTGTGGGAGAGTTGAATAGATGGACATGCCACTACCTGTTGGTAGAGGAACACGATAGGGGGGCTCGATGGTTGACAAAAATGTTTCAATCCTCCTGTCCTCGCGCTTCTGTCATTTTTAGCTTGATTGCTAGGCACCGCGGGATGCCCAGGTTGGTGCAAGTTCCTGAGAATAGCTGATCCTTGAACTGGGGGGTCTTTTCGTGCTGTTATTGTCTTGGTTGTTACAACTTATCTTGCTCACTACGCACCTGATTTTCCTGGCCCTTTTTTTCTTCTCCCACATTTCCTCCCCCATCCTTCCCTTCCCCCTTTTCTCAGCCATTACGCCAGTTCTTCATAGGCCAACTGTCATTCACACCCACCCAGTAGACCAAGCCAATCAACGTGCCTACGCAAGCCTTTCCCCTGACCCTCTCCCACATTTTCCCCTTTATTGAGTCACATAAATTTGCACTCGTCACGAATAAGTTCATCTCCTGATATCCGCAGTGAATACCTCTAGTGGTGTAAATGGATCCATAACGAGAGTAAAATTGATGATGTCAGATATCAGGCCTGACAACCTTGAAAACAAAGAGAGTAAAATGTCTAAGAGAAACGCATTGAGTTTGCAGGACAAAATTGCCAACATAGAACTCATCGAAATTTCGATTATCTTAAGAAGTCAGTGCAACGCAAAAGAGGTTCAAAATAAATTCAAATGTAGAAAAACGCAGGTGTAGAGCACGTTGAAGAATGAAGAAGTGCTACGCGCTGAATAGCTAAAGGTTGGTGTTAGCGTGAATATATTTATGATTTCATTCATATCGTAATGATTCTTATGATGAACTAAATCATTGATATTGGAAAAGAAATCATCCCCAGGTGTACTGAAAATTTACTTTATTTTACACCAACACTTTTCTCTTCCATCTCTAAATAGGAAAATGTTAAATAAATTGACATTAATTAACTGTGACTTATTTGGAAATGTTTTTTTTAATACTTTTTTAATATAAGTGCCATTCATGTGATTTATAGTGAAAATTTTAATGAAATATGAACGCAAAATAGTGAATCATTGGTAATTAAACATATTTTCAGAAAAAATAATCAATTTATGAGATATTGACTGTCTTTTTCTTTACTTTGATTCATACTTTTACATGCAATCATCAAGCTTAAAGATCTTCCATAAATATCGGACAATTCTAGTCGGGTATTTCAGATATTGGTTAAACTATACATTATATGCGAGTTAATAAGAATACATTTCAAGGCACAAAAATCTTTTTCCTCTATCAGGTTCAAATTTGAACTCTAAAAGAAAAATAAGAAAAACTGGGAATGAAGAATTAAACTTAAAAATTTGGGAGTGGTTAGTTCAGACGAGATAAAAAACATACCACTATTGGGACTAATGGTCCAAGCGCAAGCGAAAGTGTTTGCTGTGAAATTAGGGAATACAGAGTTTAAAGCATCTGATGGCTGTCTAGAAAGTTATCGAGATCGTCATAATATTGTGTGGAACACTATGTGTGGAGAGGCAAATGGCAGTAGTTTCCAATTGGAAATTGAAAATTTAAGATTTGGTTAAAAAATATCATCAGCGGTATATTTTTAACCGTGGTGAAACATGACTGTTTTTCCGTGCAATCCCAACTAAAACTTTGTCTCTTAACCGGTGACGTACGGTCGGAGAGACCGCTGCGTTTTTAAAATTATGAATATTTTCAAAATGACTATTTTAAAATGTCTATAATTCTCGTTAGCTTCATATTTTTGTATAATAAGGATTCTTCACCCTTAAAATTTAACGTTTTTATTATTTATTTCTGTAAATTTGCAACTGAATTCAATTTGCAGTCTGGGAGACCTCACGTCACTAAATTGGAAAAATCAATAAACGTAATGCTGGTGGATATGATTAAAAAAGTTGTTTAAAACAATACGTAGTGATTTTTCAAGTATAAGAATAATTAATAATTTGTTAGGAAGCATTTTAAGTTACACAACGTGGATAATAAAGTGTTTAATTTTTCTAAAATACATTTAGAAGAATAAATGACTATTCAAGTCGTTGCTGAAGGCGAACGCAAAACAAATGATATCCGATTTTTATTGGAAATATCACGCATTTTGTTCTTTCAATGTTAAGCTTCTTAAGGCCATTTTACACGGTACATTTGTTTGTACAAACTCTTCCGTGAACTCTTGCATGAGGCAAAATGTATCGTGTAAAGCGGCAAATTGTATGAACGCTTGTGCGAATGTCTCAATGCCTGCACGGGAAATAGAACCTGTTCTAATTTCGTTGAGACAAACGTACATTCTCACGTACATTCGTTTGTACAAAATCTTTCATCGTGTAAAGCGGCCTTTATAGGTTTTATAAATAATTACAACAAAATAGTGGTTAATTACTCATACCCCTTGCAGGCACTACGCATGCAATGTATTTTGTAAAAATTACGGAACCCATTGAACCCCGAAATTTCGGGCGCCCATGCCTGGAGTGCAACATTCATTTGTGCCTTCCTTTTGGCACTCGGTCTCCCTTTAAGTATTTGGGGACAGAACATCGAAGCATCCAGTTTTACCGCCAGAATAAATAAAAAGGGCTATAGAAGGGCGGGAGAAATCGCTATAAGTGGTCATCAAGTGAGCCGAAGAGGAAAATTCGTACACCCTTCCATAACATCGTCACTCAAAAACCTGGTTTGAAGGATTGCATCACATCACTAGGTAAGGATGCTGAGCCTCTTCATTATTGGTCTCAGATTTTTGATGAGCGAATGTTTCAATTGATTTTGCACTGGACAAACGCGAAGCTTCAAGCAATAAGAGAGAAGTATAAAAGGGATAGTAGGCCGGAGCTACAAAACGTAGATTTGATGGAATTAAAAGCCTTTCTTGGTCTTTTGGCTTATTCTGCGATTTTCAAATCTAATGATGAAGACATTTGCAGCATATTTGCCACAGATGGCACTGGCAGGGAAATTTTCCGATCAGTAATATCAGGACAGGTTTACTTTACTTCTTACAGGTCTACGTTTTGATAACCCTGCGGATCGAATGACCCGATACAAAACTGACCCAGTTGCTCCAATTTCTGAGTTATTTTGCTCTCTAGTAAAAAACTCCCAACGCTGCTATTCATTGGGAACGGTAACTTACATTAATGAAATGTTAATTGCAGTTCAGGGGCCGATGCCGTTTCAAAATGTATATTCCTAGCAAGCCCACCAAGTATGGTTTGAAAATGATGTGTTTGACTGACGCCGAAGACAGTTATCTGTTTAACGCATATTTGTACGCAGGGAAAGACACAGATGGGATAGGTTTGTCAGAGAAAGACAAAAAGCAAAAAAAACCATCCCAGTCAGTTCTTCGTCTCTCTGAGCCAATCATGGGGTCCCACATGAATATCACAGCAGATCATTCGTTCACATCTATTGAACTGGTAGAAAAATTAAAAGAAAAAGGGCTGCCGTTCGTTGGTACAATCAGAAAAAATAAATGGGAAATACCTAATGATTTTGCATCATCCAAAGGGTGCATAGTTGGCTCTTCACTTTACGGATTATCAGCCAACATGACTCTAGTATCCCATGTCCCCAAATGAAATAAGGCTGTTTGCTTAGTTTCATCAATGCACTACAGGGTGAGTGACAATATAGAGTCACGGAAACCAGAGGTTATTGCATTTTACAACGCAACAAAGGGTGGCGTAGATACTTTAGACAAAATGTGCTGTAGCTACACATCTGGCCGAAGGACAAGGAGGTGGCCAATGGCAGAATTTTTCAAAATATTAGATATTTCCTTTTGTCAACTCCTTTGTGCTTCAGCAGTCTGCGAAAGATGAGAAATATATGACACGATTTAATTTCATTAAATCGATAGCTGCAGATCTTGTTAGACCCCTTATGAGAAGGAGAATGTAAAATCTTCCGACTCCCGAGACAGGTACGATTAAGTATTGCGCAAATTCTCCATCTACCGTTGGAAAGGGTTGAAGAAGTTGAAAGGCTCGAGAAGTGGACAACATGTAGACTGTGCCCGCCATACAAAAAAACGGAAAACCTCTTTCTTATGTTTTCGATGCAAAAAGTCTGTGTGCTTGGAATGCACGAAGAAAATTTGTAAAGACTGAGTGGAAACGGAGATATGAGAGCCATGGTGAAAAAATGTAATTTTAATCGCCTGCAGAATGTATCAAGAAAAGGAATGAACGAGATAAATTGGTTAAAGGTAGTTTTCTGGGACCATGTCCCAGGTATACGCCAGTTGGGTGTGGTGCACATCGCGAAGGGTCGAAATGCGAGACCCTTTCTCGAGTACTCAGGCCCAACGCTGGCCTCTCTCCCGACCCACGCGGTGGAGGGCTACCACAACAAAACCTGAACTTACCCAGTATAATTTAAACTGTAACAACAGTTATTTTTCATCGTAGAACGACGATTAAAAGCCGTGCGTACTTGCACGATTAACAGGAGTACGATGAAAAATAACATTTGTTACAATATGGCATAGTTGTTAAAGTTAAAATTGTATTGGGTAAGGTCAGTTTTTGTTGCGGTAGCCCCCCACCGCGTGGGTCGGGGAGAGAGGCCAGCGTTGGACCTGAGTGCTCGAGAAAGGGTCTCGCATTTCGACCCTTCGCAAGGTGCACCACACCCAACTGGCGTATACCTGTAACATGGTCCCAGAAAACTACCTTTAACCGATAAATTCAATTGTTTCTTATTATTTAGCCTTCCTACTTTTACATTAAAGGCCTTATTTTTAAATCTGGCAAAATATTGTTACTTAAAAACGATAATAATAACTCAAGTGTTTTTGACATCAGGTTTTGGATACTGTTTCAAATAACTATTTTTACCAAAAAATTGGTTTATATTGGTGATCCATAAAATTAAATATAAGTTTTAGAATAGTTAAGCAGATAAATAAACATTAAACTAAGCAATAAAAATGGCGTTGCAACATTTTATGAATATTTGATTTATTGCGGTCTCACTGGTTGTGTAACAAAAATTGCACGTCACTGGTTAAGGGTTAAAGGTGAAATAAGTGGTGGTGGTAAATACTCCAAAGAGCGAGTTGTCGTTTTTATTTGCGGAAACATGGAGGGAGATATGGAAAAGCCACTTGTAGTTGGTAAAGCCGCACGACTCAGATGTTTTAAAATTTTATACATTGGAGAACTTCCACATTGTGATCTGGCGACACAACTCCAAGGCTTGGAACACGACTAAGATAATGGAGGACTGGTTGTTTTCTTTCAAACAGAAAATGAAATCAGCCGAACGAGAGGTAATTCTTTTCTTGGACAATGCCACATGTCATCCTCATCTAAATCTATCAAATGTGAAACTTGCGTGGTTCCCAGCGATTACCACAAGCATCTCTCAACCCGTGGATCAGGGGGTTATTTGTAACGTGAAAGTTCATTACAGAAAGTTTTTGATGCAAACTCTTTTAACTGCTGTGGAGTCAACCGACAAAATTAGTGAAGTGGCTAAATCAATAACAGTTCTGGATGCCTTAAATTGGTTGACCAGAGCAATAAATAGTGTCAAAAGTGAAAGTGTCACAAACTGTTTCTGCAGAGCTGGCTTGTTTTCTGTGATGGGGACATAATCAACGAACATATCAGTGATTCAAATGCAGACATTTATGACCTAGCTTTTATTAAGGAATGTGATGTAATGAGTGTGACAAACTTTGCAAAGATAGACGAAAACTTAGCGATCACTTCTGGTGATTTTAATACTGATTTCCTAGTGCGCGAAAAGGGGTGCATTGAGGATGATGGGGAGAACGATATCATAGAGTAAGTAAACTTACTCTATGACGATATTGAAGAAAACAAAAGAGAAGAAAAGGATGTCACTATAAGAATAAACAATTATAAAGAGGTTATTCAGAGAATGGAAGAAGTTAAAAAAAATTCTCATTAATAACGACATTGGTCTACTAAGTTTGGTAAATGACTGTAAAAATTACGCAGAGAAAAGACATATGTGCAGCGAGAAAATTAAACAGTCCATTATAACAAAATCAAAACAAACTTTGTAAATTTTACAATGGTTTTTATTCACTACGACCGGTTTCATCGCATAAGCAACATCTTTAGGGGGCTTATGCGATGAAACCGGTCGTAGTGAATAAAAACCATTGTAAAATTTACAACGTTTGTTTTGATTCTGTCAAATGGAATTTTACAAAGTAAAGCCTGAGAGTGTCGAGTTCAGTCCATTATAAGTTATTTCTTTGTGTGTACGATCCAACGGCAATGTTGTCCATATGTGTATTTTATTATGTGAATACAATGCTGAAACAGTTGATTTCTCTTAAAGAATATGTTATCCCTATGCAGTGCTTCAAACCTGTGTATGACGGAAACTTGTCCACAACGGAAAATTTTTACGGCACCGTACGATTCCCCTATAGGCAGTTTTCACTGTAAAAATATATAATATTTCCCACTAGTCATTGTATTTATACCATGAATTTTTGAAGAAAGATGCATTCTTCCATGAATACGCTCGGGAACATGCATCAACTAAACAGGTTTTAAGGGAAGGCTGCTTTTACATAGGCTGATGTGAGGGCATGGTAATAACTTTCCCCACAACCACTGGCAACAACGCATGAGTAAACAGAGGGGAAAATAAGCTCTGAGGCCCCCTCCGCAGCTCAACGCAGACTGAATGCAAACGAAAAACATGATATAAATAAAAACTGCTATGAAGTAAACCTTTACTTTAATGTATTTATATTTACGTGGATCGTAATGCAGAACTTGCGAAAAAGCCAATGGTGTTGCGCATATCTCTCTACATTCCGTGAGAACAGAGATAAAGTTGTTCCGCAAAAATAAAGTCAACATTAAAAAATATAAAGTTAAAGCTACAGTGGAAGCCCGGTTTAACGAGTGCTCATAATCCCTCGGAAATCACTCGCTAAATCGAGCGCTCGTTGTATCCAAAAGTGTTGAATAAAGCCACCGAATTCTCATAGTCGTACGTATTTACAGTGTTTCTTTTGTTTCCATGGTATTTGACGAAGGTAAACAGAAAAAAAATCGTTTCAGGCACAATCTGGTGGAATATCAACTAATTTTAAGAAAGAAACAGGACATTTTCTATTACATAAAATATTAATTCCTCCAGTTTCGGTGTTTTTCTTCCAGTACTTCTATTTCTAGTGTAAGTGTAGTCAGCTTTCGCCTTTAACATCGGACCGTTTATGGGCAGTCCTGCAGACCTTTGCTGACAAAACCACTTGAATAGTGCAGATTCCATTTGAGGATGTTCCCCATGCCGCAAATGTTTTTGGCTGCTAGGTCATCCTAGTTCAGTCACTGCTGCACGAATTTTATCTTTGTTCTTTAATATTGCGAACAACGTAGATGACGACACACCAAACCACCTCCCGATATCAGTCTTTGAAGACCTGTTACTTTCGCACTCGTCTATAATTTTAATTTTGGTTTTAAGGTCCAAAGATTTACGTTTCGCGGACATGATGCTGCCGCACAAACCACATGAGACTCCGCCCCTCCGACTGAGAAAACGCCGCCCCTCCGACCGAGTAAACTCCGCCCCTCCGACCGAGTAAACTCCGCCCCTCCGACCGAGTAAACTCCGCCCCTCCGGCCGAGTAAACTCCGCCCCTCCGACCGAGAAAACACCGCCCCTCCGACTGAGTAAACTCCGCCCCTTACCTACATCACAACTCTCTGCTGCCGTGTGATTGGGCGCATCGAGTTGACGGAATGGTTTGAGCTTTTCAATCGCTCCGACAGATCGCTCTCATTCTGCTGAATGTTCCCTCTTCTACTCTCAACTTGTTTGTCGTCCACCCACTCCCCTCTCACTGATGACTGGGCCTAACAAAAGAACGTAAAATGGGAGCGCGCACAGCGTACTCAAGGCCGTAAATCACTAATGTTTGGACATAACTGGCTTTAGGTGTTGCAGATATGGCTCACATACAGTAGAAACTCGAAATTACGAAGTTGACGGGACCGGAAAAATCGGCACTTCGTAATATCAAATTTCGTATGAACGAGTATCTTTCAAAAACATCGCGATGAAGCTCTTTTTTGTTTCCTTAGATTAAGATGTACTTTCGCAATGTACTTGCATGATTTACGAAGTTATAACTCATGAAAGTATATTAAAATGTGTATTCATGCCCACAGGGTGCACTCATTGTCAGTTGAGCACAACTTATTTGTCTGAGTTTTGTTATTCCTATTTTCGGGAATTTCAAATTTGGCGCCACCGGATAAGTTATTTTGCCGTTGCAGCTGGCGGTGCGGCGTGCAGCAACTCACGGATTGGTACTACCCCTCTTTTCCGTGACGAATTTTAACAATATTATCTGGATATATCAATTTGCAATGTTTATTGTTTACTTGCGTCATAAATTTTAACGGATGGTTCGGAAGTAAGACTAAAGCTGCGTTTCAATGGAAATCGACTTCCATGTGTCAAGCTACCTTCGTATCAAATCGATGCATTATTCCGTTCACTCATTTGTTCACTCACAAATGATTATTACCGGCAATACGAGGCTCGATTCGGGTTATCGTGATGAATGATAAAATATCCTTTCCAGGGTATTTGGAAATTGCCTGACGAGCAGTCCTTCCATCCAGCTATCCCTCTCAATCACTCAGCTGGAAACATTAAAGCTGTCAGATTTTAGGGTAATACCTCAGTCGGATCTGAACAATTGGCGCATCTAAACCGGTTTTTCCCAGAAGACCCTTCAAGAAAAAAGTTCTTCGTTCCTTTTTCCTAGGCGCGACGACATTC
This sequence comes from Pyrrhosoma nymphula, assembly GCA_963573305.1. NCBI lineage: Eukaryota > Metazoa > Arthropoda > Insecta > Odonata > Coenagrionidae > Pyrrhosoma > Pyrrhosoma nymphula. The sequence goes on from OY754330.1 coordinate 91,499,423, forward strand.
ATCTGCGAGGGACTCATTCAGCGAGAAAGAGAAGTGGGTAACCCGAGAGAATCACTCCTTCACCTTATCTGTTATTATCCACCCTCACCCAGTTTCGCTTTTACCCAGGTGGCTTTCACTAGTGGGGGAGGGGTTGGGCCTCCTTTCAGCAGACTCCGCAGCCAAAACTAGGTTGATACGGCCGATGATCGAACGAGGGAGCCGTTATTTCGGTCGATTCAAATTGTAACCTACCCCGGTGGTAGCTGTGAGGTTGACTTCGCACTTCATGATTTTTCCACAACCTGAAATTATGTTGCGTAGCGCCCGAGTGAGCTTTGAAACGCATCTCCACATCAATGGGATAAATAACGTAGTGCATCGGCGCATGCAAAGAGAGAATCGGAACTCTAATCTGTTTTTACTTCCTTTTAGAGGAAGCATCATTCACTTTTGGAAGTGGATACCACGGCAGGAAATCCATTTTCAGACCGTTGACTTTTACATTGCCATGCTAATAGATAAAGAAATTCTATTTTCACCGTTTCGCGCAGGAAGGATGTTGCTAGACCTTATTTCATAGGGCTTGATACATACTTGTGCGTACTTTATATCAACCACATCGGAGAAAAAATTAGTTAACTTGCCTAAAATCGATCATTTCGTGGAAAAGCTACTCGTCTATGAGAAGTGATACGAAAATAAGCTTTGATATAAGTTCTACCTGCATCGTTCATCTTTCAATGCGGATACTCCTCAAGTTGGTACGCAAGTTTAATACAATTACTGTAGTCGTGTAAAGCAAAGATGTCCAGCACTTTTTTCCACAGGCATTCGTGCCGAGCATTGGCCCTTCCGCCAGTCCAGCGAACGGCTACGCGTCCTTGGCCTGCCTCTTGCTCTCCCCTCCACGTCTCTCTCTCTCCCCCACCCTCGGCTCGGCGCTCATAGTTAGGGGGTCGGAGTAAAGTGATATTTTTTCTCGAGTCCGTATCACATTTCATCATAAGTATCACATTTCACTTATCGCTTTCCCATGCCCTAACTTCACAGGTGGCTTCCAAAAGTTGGTTGTGGGGGGGGGGGGGGGGGGGGGGGGGGGGGGGGCGTTGCCTGTTGGGAGTTCCTTATCAGCTATGAACGCAAACCAAACGTATCACCTTTCACTCATCGCATATCCGCCCTAACTTCTCAGGTGGTTTCCACTAGTTGGGATATCCTTTCAAGGACATCCTATAGACATCCTTTCGAGAGCATCAGCAGCCAACTTCCATGGTTCCAACTAGTTCCTACATCGGCCGCAACACATGATGACCGTTATTTAGGGCGATTTTAATGGTATCCACTCCCCAGTGTGAATTTTTTTATCTGATCCAGATCCGATTTTTTTAAATGAATTAGGATCCGATTTCAGTATCCGGAGAAACGTAATACCCGCAGATCTTTAGATCCGCGGGTATTACGTTTACGCCCAGGCGGAAAGCCTGCAGGCCAGGAAATACAGTAACTACAATTTTCGATGCCTGGCTAACGTTTTTCAACTTACGAACAAGTTCTCGGAAAGGATCTCGTTCGTATGTAGAGGACTTACTGTACATTGGATGAGTACATCAGTGACTTCCGACTGCTGGACGGACGCCAGACGCCCCAGCGAAACCACACCTTTACTATTGAAGCATTGAAAAATGAGATATCGTTCTGGTAATACATTCAGTGCATAATGTATTCGGCGACGATCATTAATTAGATGTTTAACTCTGAAAAGGAGCGCCAAAACGTTACTGTGATCTATCACTATTCGTATAAACAAGTAACTTTTTCACGTCGGGACCAAGATCCGAGGTTCGTAATTTTAAAACTTCGTTATTTCGTAATATCGCGTACTGTTACATACACTTAGATACCCTTTTGGTCGGGACCGAAGATTTTGCTTCGTAAAATCAAAATTTCGTAATTTCGAAGTTCGTATTTTCGAGTTTCTACAGTATTGAATATTTAGTTTAATTAACAGATAATACAAAACAAAACAGTTAATTTTTTCTAGGTGGTGCATCGCCCTCGAGAGATATCTGTCGTAATACCGAGCGTATACCGTGGATGGAACTTTTTGGCCTCGCTATATCCACTTTATTTTACATGTAAAACATAGGCCTTTTGGTGGTACAAAGACAATCACTCGCTAAAACGGGATTCTCGCAATAAGCCGTACTCACTATACCGGGCTTCTACTGTATTAAATTTTACAAATGCACAAACAGATGATTGAAAAATAAGGTGTTTAAGTTTTACTGCCATCGAATCAACTGTATTTGCATAGTAATCCCTGAAAGTTGGACATAGCTTCTTGCGAGCCAAAAAATGGGCTCTGTTTTTCCTTTTATCCAAAGAAACAAACTTTTATTATAGTTTTTAAGAAGTTTTCTGGTAATCGCTTAACGAGGAATGAAACAAGCTAAATGTTGATGTCAATACAAATCGGCCGAGCCGTTTTAGAGATATTAAGGTTCACACGGGGCCACTCAGCAGCCCTTCTAAGTATCTTACAGCTACTTTATGACTGCTTACCAGGCCAATTTACTGGTCTCAACCCTCTCAGATTGGCCAGATCTTACTAACGTTCCGGCACATGCACTCCTTGAATGTAGGCAACCATCCTTCCAAATTTGTATCTTTCGTAATTCTAGTCTTTTTTTGGGTAAGGTTGCCACTTACGTAAGTACGGATTTACGTAAGTTGAGGCTTACATAACTCGGGGACTGCCTGTAGTTGGGTTAACTCTATAGCTTCATAATTCCTTGAGATATCCCCTTCATTTTCTTCCATTTGCTTTCAAAATAAATTGTGCTAAACATTACTTCAAAGGAATAACAAAGACATGCAGCAGTGAGTGAGGCAATTCCTTTGATATGAGATTTTACATTAGCCCTCTTTCTCAGTGTCCTTGAGGATCAATGACGCAAAGTCGTAACTTCAGAGAATATATTCTTATGACTAACTTACCAAGATATGCTCATAAACAAGTCCTGCATAACCCAGGTGGCTCTCATCAATGTCATCAACACTGTTTAGGGCCAAACCACCACATGCCAGAGAAAGACGCTCCATATTACGACGTTTAGCTCTCCTCAAACCCATTATTCCCTCCTTTGCCAACATGTCCAAAGACATTGGATCAATTCCCTAAGAAAAATAGTGAAAAACAAATATGACGAACTGCATTGCAAGAGTGGGATTATGCTTACAAGCATTCCCCAGATGTCAGATTTTAATTGGAAATTAGAAAAAAATTCATTATTACCACAATTATTCATCATACCTTTTGATTTATCACAACGAAGTTCTTATCCGTACCATCACACAACTTCTTCTTTAATTCAATAACCTTCTTCACTCGCTTTTCAATGAATTCCCTCTCAGCTACCACCAGCTTATCACGATCCTCAGCAGATTTATAGAAGAACCCAGAATTTACTTCACTAAAATAGAAGAAAATTAATTACAAACATACCAGGTTTACATTACAACAATTTTTTTGTGAGAATCTTAGAAAAGTATTGGGCATCATATAAATGGGAAAGGAAAGTAAAAGGAATGCGCATTTAAGAAATGTAAGAAAAAAAGGCGTGAAATTCTTAGTTTTCGAGAAAATCAAGTTTGCAAATGACCAAATTTGTGTATTATTCGTGATATTTTGACGCCAAATTCAGAGATTTTCGGAAGTCACGCTAGAGGGATACAGAGAAATTTCACGTCTAGAATTTTCCTTTACACAACCCCTCCCAACAAGGTTGTGGGCCTATGGAGTAAAACGGGTGCTAGGGTGGGACGGTACGCAGCCTGGAAATGGCCATTTTCGATCGGGAAAAAGCCATTTAAAGGTGAAAAAAAGAATAAAAATGCAATTTTAAATAAACGGGAATTTGGTGAAATAGATTTTTCAGTGGTGGAAAATAGAGAAAGTGAGAAAATGAGGTAAAGGAAGTTAACAGAAATGGCCATTTATGAAAAAACTTCCCCGAGAGGGTTGATGATTCGAAGGGGGTGTAGTTGTAGTCTGGTGAAAGTTATAGTGTATTTTTTTAAAGAAAAAATCCCCCGAGATGGTTGATGATTGGAGGGGGGTATAGTTGTAGTCTGGTAAAATTTGTAGTGCATTTTTTAAAAGAAAAAAATCCCCCAAGAAGGTTGATGATTGGAGGGGGGTGTAGTTGTAGTCTCGTCAAAGTTGTAGCGTATTTATTTAAAGAAAAAAATCCAATTATTCAGCGTTCCACGGAAAGTTCTTTTCAGAGCTTGCAAATAATTTTTAAATGACATGATTAGCTTTAGTCCAGAGAAGAAGGTGTGAAACCTCGATTCGGAAGTGCAGAGGAAAGTGGGTAAGAGAAATATTTGAAATAAAGTTCGGAGATATGTGTAAAATGTTAGGGGAAGAGTGTGTGTGAAACGCATCGTAAAGAGCGGCTAGTTGAAGTTGAAGGCGGGAATAGTCATGGGTGGTGGGTATAGCAAATAGAAAAAACTGCTCGACCGCTGTGCCATCTCGGGGAGCTTGGAGGAAAAGGTCAGTATTTCCAACATGGCGTCCAGAAATAGATTCACATCACAGGTTTAAGTGAATAGTTTGCGAAAGGAAAAGGTGTTATGAGGAATATGAATGGTTCGTATAAATGCGCATATTTAACGTAGCAAAATATGTGAAGTAGGTGGTATAAGGTGAGCGGAAAGCAGGTGAAATTGAGGAATTCGCAGACTGGACGCTTCGATACAAATACCACAACTTCAATTAATAAGGCCAAATTTGACAATGATGGGCATCAACACATGTTACCATGTCTACCAAGCAATGATGCAATTGACCTAAGGTGAGACTAATATCAATTAAAATTACAAATTGTAAAGTAACAGCCCAAATTATACACATTCCCATCTTTTGTGAGAATTGACTTATATAATATAAGGCACTACAAATTAGATATGCGAACACACCCTGCAAAGGTAACAGAAAATTATTAAAATGCTTATACAGCAGAAACTCAACATTACAAAGTCGATGGGACCAGAAAAATCGGCACTTCGTATTATCATATTTTGTACGAACGGATCTTTCAACAACATCGCAATAAAGCTATTTTTTTTTGCTTCCTTAAATTAAGATGCACTCCTGTGACGTATGTGCATGATTTACAGTATAAATTCATTAAAGTATATGGAGTTTGATTCTCCTGATTTTCATCTATATCTACATACTACTCGCAAGCCACCTCAATATGCGTGAGGCAGGGGGTGTTAGGACACCAGCCGTTTGCATATAAAAAGGAAACGCTCTAATGAAATTACGCCTAACATTTATGAAAGTCCCTTATTGTTCGAGGGAAAAACGAATTCCCTTACCTATCCGTTCGGCGAAATATCTCTCTTAATTTATCGTTTCTGTCGAGCCTGGAAATATAGTGGGGTCCTAATGATGTTTTCCGTGTCGCTCTTAAAGTTATCTATTCTCAATTGCTCAAGCAATCTAAGCCTAGCACGCAGCCTCCGAGTCTCTAGCGGCTACCAGCCTAATTCGTTTAAAATCTGTGTAACACTGTCTGTACGTCCGTAGCTGTTTTTGACGAACCGCGCTGCTTTCCTTTATATTTTATTAAGTTCCTGGATTAAGTCTTTCTGCATCGGACCCCATATGCTCGCTGCATATTCAAGGTGTGGCCGGAGGAGTGCAAAATAGCACCTCTCTTTTACTTTTTCAACCGGTAATCTTCCCACAATATGCTTGACTAATCCTATCTTCTTCAGAGCTCTGCCACAAATATTTCTTTTTGTGTTCCCCACGATAGGTTCGAAGTTATTGTAACTGCTAGATACTTCACTTCATCTGTCGCCTTTATGTTAACACCATCCACAGCATATACATGGGGATAGTTGGACGACCTGCGCAAGAAATGAACCACCGTGCATTTGCTCAGATTAAGTTCGAGTTCCCACTCTTGGCTCTACACATGAACGTTGTTTAAATCCGATGATAGAATTTTCGGGATATCCACCGTGTTGTTCCATCTTCTTGTGGCGGTAATCCCGAAAATCAAAATAATCAACCACTAAGCCCCACGGAAATTTACATCACAACAACTAACTTGTCATTATTTTTTTCCAATGGTAGGCAATGATGCATCTTTTCAAAATTCTCGTGCAGTTTGGACTAAGCCTATGTAGCTTGATGATGATGTCAATTTCCATGGGGCTTAGATGGAGGTTGATTCTTCTGATTTTTTGGATTACATCCACAAAAAGATGGAACGACACGGTGGAAATCCCAATAATCAGAAGAATCAAACTCCGACACATTAGTTGTGTTCAACTGCGTGCACCTTGTATGCATGAATACAAATTGTGGGAAGGAAGGGAAGGGTTTGATAGGTATGCCTCCAGTGAGAAAGAACGGTGACAGGGGAAAGTAAGCCTAGCTTTTGGAGAAACAGATGAAGCATGGTGAATTTTTCTGGTGGGGATTGCCAGGTGGGCAAAAAAGAATATGGGAATGGGTAGGCATTTCTATTTTGCATTTCCGATCCATTTGGGCAATCTCAGTAAAGGGAATCAGTGAATAATAATTCAAGAAGAAATAAAACAAACGAATAAATGTTAATTACAAAAAATACTTTAGCTCTTTTGTCGAGAGCATCACTATTTTAATAAAATAAATGTTATTTATTTTTGTACTTTGCTTTGCTCCATTATCACTTCCACTATGGCCTCACATTTGGATAGATGCAAACTGAACTGGGAGTCGACATCATTAACAATTCCGAATTGATATGTATTGAGAGTGAGCAAAACTTAATTCTTATTAGGAGAAATTAGGACTTGTTCATTTTTGTCTTCGTCGATGCTTTCCTTAATGTGCCCTGCCACTGGCTCTACCGTCGCCGGTTCTAGCATTACATCTTCACAAGCTTGGAGATCGTGATCTATCAATATATAATTGTTGAGGGTCACAGCCAATGAACTGCCTACTTAATACAAGTAATGCATTAATGCCACTACCCAAAGATCCCGGGACAATCAGGTGACCTGCTTCCGCACTGGCTAGGTAACAACTAACTCCCACCCCTAATGTGTGGGTGGTGTGACTTTCCGTGTCTCATAGGATGGTTCCACTTATCCTCTTCTTATTTATTCAAATAAGGATTAAGCTACAACACCTTTATCAGATTCCTTATAAATCTGAAGGAACGCAGCTGAGCTCTCTATTAGAATGTTTTCGATCACTGGATTGGAGCGAAAGGGGAGAAACGTACACCATTTCCCGATATAAATATATATGGGTGCTGGAGCATTTTTTCCTGTTGATTACGCATGCGCCGAGAACTATTCATACTTTAGAATTAATGTGCGTCAAACAAATTGGTCGTATGAACCAAGCGAACTTGTATTATCTCTGGCTTTCTTGGCTATTGGCAACCGAATAAAGGAAGTGCAATGCTTATGAAGAGCCTTACTTGATGATTATATCAATGCGCTCAATGAGGACAGAAAATTGAACAGTATTCTTTCGATGATAGCTTTTGCCAGTCGGAATTACTATGCTGTGGAGCAAGTTTGAGTGCAAACAGTCTGGAAATCTGAGAGAAAAAGCTTCATTTGGAGATATTCATGACTGAATTTACTGTTCAAACAACATAGCAATATCTCCGATAATGTCAAAGTTTTTTTAGCACATGCGTGCAGCAAACAGTGTCTAGGAATACTCATCATGAATTTATGTTTAGGAAAATTCAGTAGCAAAAAATGCCAGGGATCATGACAGGAAAATGCTGGTTATAGCAATTAGTACAGGTAGTCCAGGAAGTGCCAAGTTCAAATAGTAGAGCAAAGTCCTAATGAAGCAGAGCTCAAAAATAATTACTAATAGATGAATCAAACAGAAATTTTTAAGTATGCAAACAATACAGACAGAAAACAACGACCATGAATCCTCATTTAATTAAACTGGTTGTCAGATCATGAATCCATGCAGACAGAAAACATTAATTCCATTATCTACCACCAGGTGTCACTGAAACACGAGCACAACTTGTAAAGCCGTGTTTACACGATGTATTTACCCGCGCAAGTACGTGGCTGGACAGATGCGTGAACACATTCACCAAATTAGAATGGGCTATTTTCTGTCCACGTATTCACGCATTTGCGCAATTTTGAGTGTTTACACGGTGAAATTTTGATGGTGATAGTGTTCACGCATCTACCCGTGCGGGTAAATGCATCGTGTAAACACAACTTAAGAATGCATGAACCAAATTAGAACCGGATTTATTTCCTGGACATGCATTTGCACAAGTTGGTGTGGTTACGCAGTGAATTTTTGTGTTCATTCACATGTTCATGCATCCACACATGGACTCGTACGGGTTTATATATCATGTAACCAGGGCTTCAGAAAGTTACTTTATGTAGTTTATGATTTAATGAAATGATTAAAACCACACTTTTTACACACACCACAATTAAAAAGGTGTGACTTTGGGGTGATTTTGGTATTCAGTTAACATAATAGGTGTTGGCCAATGTTCAGAGTTCACACATCTTTTTAAATATAGAATTTATACTTTTGACACAAAAAATTCTAGACATTCGATCAAAATAATTGCAAATTGCAGCACTCAACGGATGGTAACAGGCATGTTAGATTAGATGTGCAAAGGTTACAGCACAAGACCAAGCATTATTTCTAATTATTGTTCATCTTCCCATTGAATGTCACCAGATCCCCTCTGCTATCATTCCATGTTATCTTTATCAATACAATGTTCCTACATGATTTTCATCATGTGTATGTATTTCCTTTCTTCCGCATGGTGGTTGGTTAACTTTTGACTTCACCAATCAGTGCAAGCAAGGCAAATTTCTATCTTGATGCCCAGGAGGTCCTCACACGAATATTCCTTTCAATCTTAAAATTATACTACAAATTTTCAGCTGTGATCAGATGTATATGTTTAAATAATAGTACAGGAGAGGAAAATTGCAGTACAAAAAACTATTCAATCCCTAGCTCAGGAATTATCTTTTAAGGCATGTGTATCCCCTTCATGTGTTCAGTACACGTACAGTGTATGAATGAAAACGATACCAACCTTTTCTCATACTCCATGCTGACATTGCAAGTTAGAATGTATGCGTTAGTCAACCTCTTGGGCATGTCAGGGTGGCGAGTGCCGTGGTCAAGAACTAATCCCCTGACCAAACATGTTTCTGTTTCTGTTTTATGCTGCATTTCCATGATTTCAACCATATTCAAATCCAATGGCTTGGTTTCTTGCTTGATTGCCAAGACAGCATCGACGCACACCTAGTAAGCAAAATATACAAAAACTTTTGCAACATATGTACATCGTTCGAGACAAGGTAACTCTACATAAACTATATAAACCAATATTGGATTATCAAACAAGATCATAAAAATTGAAATGCAAGCCTTGAGGATTTAGCATAAGACAGTGGAAATCCCAATGTCATGAGCACGAAAAATGTTTCCTTAAATCTATGCCTATCAGGTACCTAATCAATTGCCTAATGGTCGCCCACATACCTCGGACAAGGCATCTGCTAACTTGGGGTGGACTTTGGTGCGCAATGACGTCTGTGCGACATTAACCAAATTCTCCTTTGTAGGATCGATTTTAACTTTGATGTTGTCCAAAACTTCTACAGTCTTGATACGAGCTAAATCGAACCCTTCAGTTAAAATCCTGGGATGCAATCCCTGAAATGAATAGTTATTACCACCAATTACACACAAACCAGATCCTGTAATACCTTTTAACAGTAAGACTTACCTCAGAAATGTATAAATCTGCTTGCTTTAACAACTCCCCTATCACTAAAACTGTAGACGTTGTTCCGTCACCAGTAATGTCATCTTGAGCGGTTGATGCTCGAGCAATCATCGATGCGGTAGGATGCTGAATTTGCTATAAAACATTAAAACCTAAGTACACAGTTTAAAAAATCAAAACATGATGTTCAGGTTAACAACTGAGAAAACAGACATACCATTTCGTGGAGTAGAACATTGCCATCTTTCGTGATTTTTATGTCACCGGCTCCCGATACCAACCTAATGAACATGTAAAGTTAATCACCTGTATTATAACCTCCTCAAGCGTTATTTACGCTTGCAGGAATAACTTTGGCACAGTTATACCGAAAAAAACATCAAATAAACTATATGACAACTGATTTTAAAAACAGATTCTCGAGCTTTCGTCACGTGGGAGTGTGATTTGTAACATAACTTGGACTCACATTTTCATTGTCCCTTTAGGCCCCAAATTTGTTTTCATTACATCTTCAATTCCTTTCGCTGCCGATATATTTATCGCAAGAGCTTGCGCCGCCCTAGCGAATTCGGCTTTCGGATTCAAGAGACTGATTGCTGCCATTTTCAACTCGGGAACACGCCACTGCAATTCTCGACAATCTGAAAAATAAAGAAATAACGTCGGGCGGAGAAGAGTAGTTGATAATTCTATCACCAGGTAATCGAGTTGCAGGCAGCGCATAATTTTGAATCTACATATCTGCTCCGCTGGTAATTATTTATATTTATTCGTAATCTACGTCTCTCCTTAAAACAGTATTTCCCCAAAATGTTTAATTACCATTCTGTTAATGAATTATGGCATCCATGACAAGCATAAGGGGCATTTCATGCGATTTTTCGGTAACTCGTTATCATGAACATAATTCGAATTTATAAAGGAAACAGTTGTAGGCTTGACTTAGCGGAAGTTATCTATTATGGAAGAATTAAAATACCTTAGTTAATTCTATTTGTAGTATATATTGTCACGACCCAGGTTTCGATGCTTTGTATCATCTTCAGACCTGAAGATGACAGTGTCAAAATCTGGGTCGTGACAATAAATGCTACAATTAGAATTGACTAAGGTATTTTAATTCTTCCGTATAGAATTTAGGGTAAAGGTGAGCTTTCGCCTCGCGATGTTTAAATTTATCTTTACTTTTAGAAAACATAGCAAACACAGCGTACAAGGCTTTAGCCCTAAAACAATGTACTTTGTATACAATACGACGTACTACACATGCAATTTTTCTTTTGGAACAATTTTCTCAAAACATTATTTAATTTACCACTAAAAGGAACCAATGCTTAGCGAATTGATTTTGCTGCCTAGTCAGAGATTTTAAAATTGTCCTATATAGACCAACATTTCAGCTGTTTTCACAATTATTCTAATGAAACCACCTCCAGACTGTCAACGAGATATTTTAGTGGTATTATTACCATAATTCATCTCGAAGTCACCCACAGATACATGTGTAAATTACTGAGGGGCTTCACAAAAAGTACACATGTTGTAAGGTACTTTCGGATGATGTCTCACTAGATTACCCATAGAATTTTTACTGGCAAGTGAATAAGTCAGGCCTTATGCCCTATTCACATCACTAGCTGTTTGCCATGGCAATCCATTACCAGGATAATAATTAATAATGCGAACGCCCGTTGATACCTACAATGATAAATTTTGCTTCCCGGGTAAACTTCCCACAATAGTTGTTTTCTGCCATCCGAATTCACATTAGTTAAAATTGTCATCATCTTCAAATGTCTGGTTGGTGATGACAAACATATATGGTGCATGTTAAAGGTATTAAATACAGCTGTACCATGGTGATTGAAGACCGGTGGAAATGCAGGTATATTACGGTGGAATTACAGATGTTTTAATCATTAGTAAGAAGCTAGTAATGCAAGCAGGGTACCTATTAGAGCTGCTTGGAGAAGTTATTGCCTGCATTAACAGTAACTACACACACTTTATCATAGGTAATATGCCTATGATTACTAGAAAGGTAATTATCAACAGGACAGATCTTTATCAGGGTAAAAAAAACTGGTTTGATAAAAATATTGCACTTATAAACAGATTAAGTAGCTATCTCTTCATACTGAAAATGGAGACCCAAGGATTATCATGCAAATCCAGCATCATTTACTCGTTATAAAAAGCTCTAGGAAACTATTAGTGCTCTTGATTATTACAATCTAACTCATTTGTTTCATCCGAAAAATAACGGAGATAGGGTGGAATTAGAAAATTAGGGTATTAGAAAATGACAATTTCACAAATTTCATTGTGAATATACTCTTAGAGAATGTGATTTGCAGTCAATTACATTGCACGAGAAGGAGAACTCCCAACAGGCATCACAGTTATTAAGCACCAACGTTTTGAAGGCTAAGTCTGCAATGTGTTCACCCTGAAGAGAACCCTCAAAGGTTTGGTGCTGAATAACATTGCCAACCAGTGGGAAACCAAAGATCTCTACTTCCAGTGTATTGGCAGCATTACCAAATTCGTTCATTTATTTTGCTGCACCTCACTACACCCAAACCTGCACTATGGTAAATAAAGTGACCTGTGTTCTTTCATCCAAGTGCAGCAGCTTTGCCTTCCATCTAATCAAATTTCACAGAGCCACTCACTAAGACCTGATGATATTTATTTATATCAATAACCTGAATACAGCCTCGAGGACCATTTTACATCAGGCGTTGTAACAAAGGACAACACATACAGCCATGTCCTGGGAGGAGAAAAATCCTCCTCTGGCGGGATTCGAACCCGCGACCTTTGGGTTGGCAGGCAAGGACGTTACCCCGCCGCCACCGAGGCCGACTATGCAGTGCAAGAAAATTAAAACATTTTACATGCATATTTCGAAGTAAAATTTCTTGTATTATGTACTTCATTACAGACGAGGTTGCTCGTATAATATTTCAAATTAGGGCAGCTGTGGAGAATGCCCCTTTAACCTCTCAAGGCATTTCAACATACATATGTACGGACCCTATTTTCTCTCCCAACAGTGTTTACACGTTTGGCTTACGTCCAATTGCCTCATACATCAATTTAAATACCCCCTGAGGAGTACTCAAATATTAAATCTCTGCTTGAGAGGTTAAAACACAAAGCACAAAAGTTTGATGAAATATACAGCAGAGAAAGATCACCACTTGAACAACTCCAGGCCAGTAGATATGCACCTTCAGCATACATTGGCATAAATACCACAGCAAGTTGAAATATAAGGTAAACTTTTTTATTACGCCAAAATATAGAAAATCACATAACTTTTATTGTACATGGCTCAGATAGACCACAACTTCCATAAACTTAAAAAATAAGTTTCCACTAGAAATTACATATCACTCTTTAAGGAAATTCACTTGAGAAGTCACACTCAATTTTCCCAGCGTAAATCAAGTTAAATAGTCACATACACAACATTACATTATGGAATCATGACTCTTTTGCAAGCTTTGCTTTTTCTTTGTGAACTTTAACACCAGGAATTTTATGTAGTTTTCGTTCAAATGTACCCAAAGCTTCTTCCAATGAGAGTTCTTGGCATTTCCCTTCTCCCACTGCTTCTTGATACTCCGATAAAACCTTTTTCCTGAGCCGTTTCACAAGCAATTCGCGATCAGGAACAGCTTGAAGAACAGCCAATATTGTCTTATCCCACTTGAACTTTCCCTTCTTTTTCACCTCCTCACTAGTATCACCATTGACATCTGAAAAAAAAGTTTTGCTTAAGAAAGACTTACTACATTAAATATTAATAGACCACAGAATAATAATTTCTTTTCTCATTTTTTTGGCAGCTGAATCACTATCTAGTCTAGCGTTTCCCGGTGGGAACTCCTCCCTGCTAACCCAGGGCATTTTCACAATTTCTTGTTCCTAATTCCTGAGAAGAGCTGACCAATAAATTGGGAAAATTTGCCCAATAATAATGCAAATTCAAAGATTCGGACATCATTGTGTGGAATTTAAACAACATGGATGGATAAAAAAGAACAACTTTAATTATGACCCAGGTTTTGATGTACTACATCATCAGGTTTTTGATGTAACACATCATAAACAATAATGTAGTGCCTTCATCGAAACCAGGGTCGCAATTTAAGTTGCTCATTTGTGTGATAAATTTCCCATCTTTTTGTACATCTAATACTAACACATAGCTTATTTATCTTAAAAGATTAATGGTTTGTGTTATATTTGAGATTTCTCAAATATTACACAAACCATTCCAAAATGATACTGTTTATCCAAGCTGAAGTGGCCCTGATCAGTATCCGGGACAAGATACATACTAGTCACTAATTTCCAGTCAACCTTTAATAACTGACTTTCGACTTATCCCCTTAACACTCCCATTTTACGTCAACTTCTACAAGAGCATCTCCACCCCCATGTGCAAAGAGCATAGATATTTTATTTTCCAGCAACTGAGATACATTTTACCACCACCCACAAATTCAGGAAAACATAAATAACCCATTAATAAATCCTCCCTCACTGTTTACAGAGTAACTGAGAAGCAATTCTTAATGTAATGATTCAAGCAAATACGCCAATGTGCTATGATACAGGTCAACAACATGCTTTCATTATACCGTTATTAATTATGACATTCGTACCATGCAGAGTTAAACAAATTTTCCACTAAAAAGCATCCTGGTATGTAGTTGCCACAGATAATTATAACATCGATATATCAGAAGATAAATGTATCCTGAAATTGATACTAAATTCTATGGCAAGTTTGTGGAATTCAGTTAACAACACATGGAACGCTCATTATCATTACCAGGCAAAATCTGATCTTGACATTAACCATTTAAGAATAAAGGGTGATTTTCTATTGATTTTTAAAGGAAAAATGAGGTATAGCCAGAGTTTTCAAAGTGGTGGTCAAGGAGAGAAAGAGTCCCTGGATTACCATGATGTTCAAAAATCAATGAAATTAATAAACTTAAAATATGCCAAAACCTGGAATGTGATTAATTATGCTAATATGCACCTGTCTCCGTGACTCCAGCATCCTCATTTTCTGTTTTATCTCCATTCTCCACAGCTCCCTTTATCCTCTTCTTATCAACACCCTCATCCTCGACATTTCCATTATGCTTCCTCTTCCCCTTCTTTTTCTCTCCACCCTTGGTACCATTGACCACAACAGCTTCAACATTCTCCTCCACATTCTGCTCTTCAACCTTTTTCTTCTTCTTCTTGTTCTTCTTGGATTTAGAACCTTTCCCTTCCTCTGGAGTTTCCCCTTGATCAAGATCCATGTCCACCTCACCAAGATCATTATCTAAAGCCTGCTTCTCTTTTGAAATATTCTCCAATTCCAATTCGTACTTCTGTTTTTTCTTCTTTTCCTTCTTCTCTTTCTTGCTGAGTTTAGCGGTTTCTTTAGCAGGGCTCTGATCAGCATTTTCAGGTTCTGGTTCAGCCAGTTCTCCAGCCTGAGGTTCTTTTTCTTCTGTCTTCTTCGGGGAATTGGAATTTTCTTCAGTCACTGGTGCCTCTTTCTTACTGGATTCTACTTTTTGTGCCTCCAGTAGTGACCATACTTTTTCAATTGTCCGAAAATCTACATATCGACCAATTGCATTTTTCATGAAGTTCTAGAATGAAAGAAAAATATACATTAAAAATTCCCAATTTCAGGGAAGCATAAATTATGAAAGATAGTACATACATATTAAGTATCATTCGGGGGCTATATATATATATATATATATATATATATATATATATATATATATATATATATATATATATATATATATATATATATATATATATATATATATATATATATTATATATATATATATTTATATATATAAATATATATTTATATAAATATAAATTTATATTAATATATATATATATATATATATATATAAAGTATTTTGATATCCAACCAAGATAGTCTTTGTTAAATAAAACTTGATTTATTTAAGGCAGTAAGGAATACAAGGACACCAATGCCCTGGATAGTTTTTACACCTAACAATCTGAATTAAAACTCTGACGTCTCAGAATTAGTAGAGGACTGTTTCAGCCCACCACCACTGAGGCTCACAAATTGATATGTACCACTTATGCTTAACCATTGCACTTTTGAAAACCAGCCTCAATTTAAAACGAGAATTTCACAAGAAAGGTAGCAGGAAATTTGAATAGAGAGAACAATAAAAAAGTTAATATTGTAAGAAATATTTACAGTAATGATATTTTCAAATGTTTATTCATGGAATGTAATAATTTCTTTATTCATCATCACCAAGGTAACATGCCAAACAGTGTTTCCTACAATACATATTATTTATACACCAAAGAAGGTGAAATTCACAATGAAAAAAATCATTTGACTAGACTGGGATTCGAACCTGGATCTCCGAATTGCCGGTCAGGTCCAGGTTTGAATCCTGGTCAAGTCAAATGATTTTTTCATGGTGAATTTAACAATCTTTGGTGTATATCTTCACACCCGTATGCATGACTGCATGGAATATAATTTGTGAAATCACAATGATTGGAAACCTATTATGTATTTAGTTGAAAATTAATTCTGAGACATCAAAGTTTTGCAGCAGGAATTCAGAGAAAGTAATTAATGCAATTTAAGGTTTATATTTGGCTGCACTAAAATTTTAAAAAGAAAAAAAAACTACAGGATAGCCCAATGCACAGGAAATTCATAATAAACTGGCCATAAGAGCAACAGAGAAGGAATTTGAGAAAGTGACAGATATTTCCATAATTCCTTTCTTCTTTCAATTGTTTTCCCTGTAACCTTCCTTTTGATGGCTGGAGTCCTAAATCCTCCTGTGATACACCCTTGCGGTGGCTCATGAGGCAGTACGTATGTACTTATGTTTTTAGAGCAATTAAAGGAAGGACAATTTGGTTGACAGTAGAGACATGATCACATTAGGCCTCTGTAAATGCTGGATGGAGACTATTGATATACATGCATGGTCATGTATAACAAGAGCCATTCTGATCAACAAAACAAGGAATCCCCATTACCCCATTTTATAAATAAAATAAACAACGATAAACAGAATGTGAACTATAAGGCACTGGAGTTTCAGTTTGGGGGTATACCTGATGCATGCATGGAGGATACTGGCATTTGCAAAAGGGCAAAAATGGAATGGGAAGCAACTGAGCAGAACCATAATTCACGCATTGCACTACATAAAAATCAGCTGCTGAAGGAAATAACGTAAAGGGATGAGGGCAAGAATGTCAGTATTTACCTTGAATTACACTGAAAATTCAAGCCTCGAATAAAAAAATTAAGAGACAATTTATAGTCTTCAATGGTTTCCAACTAGTTATTACTAAGGTAGCAGGGCTACAGCTAAATAAATATAAGGTTCTCATCAAAACTTTGGCAAGGAGGAACAAACTATGTAGTATAGTTTCAGACAAAAAATTCTTACTACCTTGGGATAAAAAGTCCCAAGGTGTCGTTGATGTGACAACACAGTTTAACCACACCCCCACACAGGAGACCAATAAACACTCAGACAAGAACGGGGACACTTCCTCCCCACAGCTGGCGATGGACCGAGATGAGTCATGCGAGGGACGAAGGCAGAATTTGACCTGCTGAGGGATTAGGTATTTGTACTGTAGCATCCAGTCTGGGAGAAAATTTATTTCACCTGCTTCCTGATCACCTTATACCACCTATTTCACTTATATTGCTATGCTACATATGGGCATTTATACTAACCTTTCATATTCTTCATCAAACCTTTTCCTTTCGCAAACTATTCACTTAAACCTGTGATGTGAATCTATTTCTGGACGCCTTGTTGGAAATCCTGATCTTTTCCCCTTAGTTCCCCAAGATGGCGCAGCGGTCGAGCAGTTTCTTCATTTTCTATACCCACCACCAATGAATATTCCTGCCTTCAACTTAAACTAGCCGCGCTCTTTAAAAAAATACACTACAACTTTGAAGAGACTACAACTACACCCCCCTACAATCATCAAACCTCGCGGGGGATATATTTTTCTTTAAAAAATATGCTACAACTATAAAGACACTACAACTACACCCCTCTCCAATCATCAACCCTCTCGGGGGATATTTTTCTTTAAAAAGATACGCTACAACTTTGAAGTTACTACAACTACACCCCCCTACAATCATCAACCCTCTCGGGGGATTTTTTTCGTAAATGGCCATTTCTCTTAACTTCCTTTACCTCATTTTCTCACTTTCCCCATTTTCCACCACTGAAAAATCTATTCCTCCGTATTCCCGTTTACTTAAGATTGCATTTTTATTCTTTTTTTCACCTATTAATGCCTTTTTACCGTTCGAAAATGGCCATTTCCAGACCGCATACCGTCCCACCCTAGCACCCGTTTCACTCCATAGGCCCGCAACCTTGTTGGGGGGGTGGGGAAAGGGCATATTGTAGACATGAAATTACCTGGTATCTCCTGGAATGGCCATTTCCAGACCGCATACCGTCCCACACTAGCACCCCTGTTTCACTCCATAGGCCCGCAACCTTGTTGGGGGGGTGGGGAAAGGGCATATTGTAGACATGAAATTACCTGGTATCTCTCTAGCGGGACCTCCGAAAATCTCGGAATATGACGTCAAACTATCAAGAAAAATATGCGAATTTGGTCATTTTAAAACTTTATTTTCTCCAAAACTAAGAATCTCACGCCTTTTTTCTTACATTTATTAAATGCGCATTCCTTTCACTTTCCTTTCCCATTTATCTAATACCCATTACTTTTCTACGTTTCTCACAAAAAAATTTCCCCCAGACTGGACCCTACAGTTCATTTACCAGGGATTATTTTAGAGGAGAGAGGTAGGGTTCCAGGATTGCACTTGCTTATGGGAGAGCGACAAAGGGACATGTTCATGGACAGCTGCTGAATAACTAGAGGTTCTCATGAACACTTAGAAAAGGAGGTTTACCACAAAGGCCTAATGAGAGAAGTTGAGGTTGCAGACTTAAGACCAGGACAAGAAATCCAACATTTTATCACATGATATGGCATATGCCACTAGAAATCAGTGCTGAATGAGAAGAGGAACAAAAATTCAAGGAAGAAAACTATTGACTAAACGTATAGAAAAAAGAAGTTTTCGTATTCACAGCAAATAAATTGGACACACTGCACATAACTGTATACAAGCCAAATTTTACGCTTTGGCGAATGTGACTTGGTCAATAACTTGTAATATTTACAATTAAATCCGGTTAATATTGGTAAATTTCATGAGGATCAGAGTGATATTTCACATAAGAACTATTAATTTTCTAACTTTAGACCAGGATGTGGAAATTACATTAACTAAAGTATGTACATATGGAAAGAAGGTTAAAAGTCTATGAAACTGTGGGTACTCACGTAATACTAACATGAGGATGCTGAATCCTAAAGCTATCTTCTAGTGAGAATGCACTTGAGTGAAGATGTACCCAACTTCATTTCCGTAAAAAGAATGGAAAGCATAGGTATTCACATAACGTATTATTCTAAAATTGGAATTGTTTGAGACAAAGGTGAGATCATATCTGCAGCATGTTAATCACATAGTTCAAGATAGCATAAATTTGGAAATTATCGTCACTGTCGCACACGTTGATAAATAAATATAAAGCAGATGGAGATGTTGATGAAGGCATGGAGACCAATTTAGTAATGTTAATGCTAACAAATCCAAACTTTGCAGTCAACACTAGAAATACGTAGGCGACTGACTATTTTATATATTTCCCGGCTCTCGGGAGTGTAAAGGCAGAAAATGAACTTATCAACCAAACTACAGACAATCTGAACAATTTTCGCTTAATTACATATATAACCATCTCTGGACCCGTATCAATACGCTGTAACTCAGTCTATCCCCAAAACTTCTCTTCAATTACTTTTTGTTATCATTAAAACACAATCAGCAATGGCTAATGAAATGCATGTGGTCCCAAAGATGACTTGACGCAGAGTAATTCCAATTTAACGACATAAAATTTAAATTTACCTCGAATTTCTTTTTCTTCCTTGGGATATTTTCGAAATCTTTCATTTTTTCCAGCACCTGCCGCTCTTGGGGAGTAAGAGTAGATCCTTTGGTCTCAATTATCTGCCGTACGCTTTCTACCCATTCCATTTGTTTCCTTTCACCCTTACCGAGCTGCGCTTTATCATCGATGGGCTGTCCTGAATATTTTTGCTGCTCTGTGACGCATTTATTATGGCTTACATACTCATCGCCACTGAAACGCCAAAGAAAGAGTAACAAATAATGCATAGTTTTTTTTAGATAAGGCAAGAACCGGTTGAAAAAAACCATTTAGAGCACTTACAAGAAATCCTTTAAGCAATCTATACATGACACTGCTGGAGGCTTGCGGCATTCCACGGCATAGTGCTTTTCCACTTTGTTCTTCTTCAGTGAGCTTCCACAATGATTACACGTGAAGAATACCATCTTCCCCTAAATTTAATAAACCCAGAGTAACGATTTGAATATCAGCAAGATAGCCACGTGTAGCACCGAGATTGAAATTCACAACACATTAGACAAAATTAGCAATCACTCAAGTCAAATCATAAAACGGATGTCCCAAATAAATCACTCCGACGTAATCAACCACTTTAAGTCCGTCAAGACAGATAAATAATACGGCCAATATCACCCGCAACACCGGGTCGAAAGCAAGGGATTGAAGCCTTGACCGACCGGGCCCGAGTGAATTTTCAGTTTTCGTTTGTCATTTTGTTTTCAATATCAGCCGTGTCCGTCTCAACGTTAATTTCGATGTTACAAATTCGGCGACGCCGCGCCCCTTTTCCAGTGACGGCAAAGAGATGAACTAAACTCGCGGCAAATTTAAATAGGTGGCTTATTTTCTCCCGTGGCCTCCTATTGTAACGTCTTGATAATAAGTCAACGTTTACTAATCCTCTCATCGAGAAGAAGGAACATGCAACCTCCTACCTCTTCACCATTGTTCTCCATGCTGGTTCCCCCACCTCTACCCCCGTAACTTCCTTCCCTGACCTGAGAAGGAAAATCGGTCGGAGCTGAAATTGAACATTGTGGAATAGAACGAAGTGTTTTTATTTGATTGCAATGAATAACTTCCACGAAGTAAACTTAACAACCATTGACTTTATTAATATTTCAAGTTAATATCAATAAATTACCATAGTGTAAAGAATAAACAAAAAAACAAATAAAATAATATACAAAACTCAAACAAAGGTTGGGCTAAACATGCTGCAAAATTTTAACCTTCCTAGCCATAGCACTTTTATGACTTGCAGCAGCTGTCGCCCGGTTCCTTTTTCTGCACCACCAGGGTAACATTACTGCACATAAACACTCAGCAATTGACTGCTTTAGCTGCAGAGGGTGGTCACTGCACTTGTTCACTAAACAATTGAAAATTTCATTCCCCAAAATTGTATCTTTCAATAGGGAACATATGTTTTCTGAGCATGCCAAGTGGGGAAGGACATTCTCCACAAGAGTTGCAGCCCTTCCAACAGCACTCATCAACTCCAAAGTAGGGTACGTGAGACACAATTTTTCTGATTTCTCCCTAAAAGAAATACCACTATGGAGGTATTTTTTGGGCGAGGTCGTGAGTAAAGACTCCCTACACTGTAAGCACTTAAGTTTTTCCACACACTTTTTTGCGATATATCCACTCACGTATGCCACAGAGAAACTGTCAGTAAGTATGTCAAAATCTTTGTATCTAATTTCCTTATCAGAAGGGCACTTTGAGGATCTGTCACAAAATTTTTCCTTACCTCCAGAAAGGAACTCCCCAAGATCATTTAGCAAATGACCTGGGTTAGCTTCTGCTTCACAATTTTGCCCCTGCAAATCTTTGAAAGCTAGCCCATTAATGATGCAGCCCTTCAAAGCTGCTACGAACTGGTGAGTCGTCGGGTTGCTATTTGACCCACACTGCTGGCGTACAGAGCCAAACAAATTCTCGAGGGCATCCTGATTAAGAGCCCTCAGCTCGAGGTTCAGGAAGCCCATCTTCTTCAATTCTGCCCAAAGAAGTGGCAATGCCGTCAGGGTAGTGATCCAACCATCTTGACAAGGTGGTCGGAACACTACGAAGTCAGCAGAGGCATCTGCATTGGTAGGAAGGGTGGCAGACATCCTCCTGTCGAACTTCCAGCCATCGATTTCCTTCACAGCCAACCTCCAGAAGTCCAAGTGCAAGTCCTCTCTCTCCACACGCAGCTGGCACTTCAAACCTTTAGCTCCTGAGGGCTCCACCGCACTACCATTGACACTGTCAAATAACTTGTCGGCAAAACCAAAAACTGTGCTGTGTGCAAAGCATCAGAAGTGAGTGCACCTAGAAGGAAATCATGTATTAGTTATGCAGTTAAGTACTTGAACAATGCAAACAGCTTTCAAAGAGACAAGGTAACAGCTTGACAAGAATTACTCACCATTTTGGACAAGACAGCTGATGGTGGCAGCAACAGAATGGCTAAGGGTTTGTGCAGCAATTGACACCCTCATGGTCAGATATCCATTTGGATTTAAATGATCCTTAGTTAGCTTATCTAAATTATTGAAAAGAGGCTGTATCATGTCAATACGATGGGCCTCTTGAATGTAGTGCCATCTTGCACACCCTTTAATTTCTTTTCCTCCAACATTGATACACAACTTCACGTTGTGCTTTAGGAGCATATTCCTTAGGCACTTAAGGAGATGAGGAGGATCAAAGAGGGTGAAAATTTTCTTTGTGCCATGCATGAAGTATGGTGCACTTGGGTATGCACCCATTGATTTAAATGCCCTCACATTGTTTGTGCCCATGTCTGTCACAGTCGCCACTACATTAAGTCCACAATCGGTGCACGCAGCAAGTACTCCTTTTATCACCATTACCATTTTCTCAGCATCCATGCCACCATGTGAGAAGAAAAAGGCTACAGGCTGTTTCCATGGTCTCCTCAAACCCCTTAGCATGAAAACCACTGCATGATTGGCCACTTGCTGTGATCGTCCCAGGCTGCCCAAGTCTTCCAACCCAATAATCCTGTCGGACTTAGCATCATACTGTAGGTGCTCTCTGATTGACATCTCATCAATCATAAGAAGGCATGAGCGATCTAGATCTGTCAATGCACCTACACTCTGTGCAAGAGCACTAAAAACCCTTTGGTCTATGCCAGGTAGAAATGGCACCATATTCACCATCTTGATTAGTGTCTTCTTATTTGGCAAGGCAAAAATCGCTCTTAACAATGCATAGCATTTAGGAGACCTTTTGAATAATGCCAATGCCAGGAGCTTGTTTTCCTTTGTCCAGCGTCTCCCCTTAGGCTTTTGTGATGAGCAACGTATCTGTGAAGCCACAAACTGAGCTGAAGTGTAAGACATTGATTTACTCAACAACTCCACACATTTCAGAGGCTCACTTGTAACTGACGTCAGTTGCTCTAAAGACAATTTGGCATTTTTGTACTTAACTCTAAGTTCCTTTAGGGAGCGCTCCCTTTTCTGGCATATTCCTATCAAAAACTTCTTCCTTGGAGTCATGTGGTTGTAACGAGTACAATTCAATTGTTTCAGAAGCGACTTTTCCTTCTTCTTCTTCAATGAGGAGCCAGCTATTGGCCTGCTGGTAGAAACTGTCTCCCCCTGTGACAGCACTGACTCCACTGCCGGCAGCACTGCTCCCTCCTCACAATGGGGCCCCATGCTAAGACTCCCATCAGTTACCACAGTAGGTGGGTAAGTCAGCTTCACTACACATGATGTCTTAGCAGGTGTAGAAGTTACCATGCCCGACTCATCGAGCTCAGGTGGTACCACAAAAGAATCAGTCAGAGATGATGAATCAGCAAAATCAACAGCATTGGATGCTGCTGCACAATGAGGAGATGCAGGAAGACCATCACTTTCTAGCTGCATTCTTGTTATGCTTGGAGTTGCGCCATGAACAATGGTGGTCCTTGATTCATTTCTGAATTGGTTGCGTTTGAAATGACGCCCACAAAGGTAAAGTCC
Source organism: Pyrrhosoma nymphula (assembly GCA_963573305.1). Taxonomy (NCBI): domain Eukaryota; kingdom Metazoa; phylum Arthropoda; class Insecta; order Odonata; family Coenagrionidae; genus Pyrrhosoma; species Pyrrhosoma nymphula. The sequence goes on from OY754330.1 coordinate 91,523,344, forward strand.
TTTAACTTTCTCCCCAATCTCAAAGTGGACTCCAGCAATATCAGCCCATTGTTTAAACCTGTAAAACAACAGGAAAAAATTTAATGCTGCTTAAGAGCAATTTATATCACTACACGACTAAACCCTTGCTCAACATAAACACAGCGCACAACATGATAATGACGTTGATAATGATTTATTCACGGGCAATTTGCCCATCACATTAACAGACAAAATTGTAAACATTAGAGTTAAATTTAACTCAAGTCCAGCAGGTAACTACAATGAATCAGGTTTACTAATAATTTAACAAGAAAAATTAGACCAGCTTGATTTTGGCATAACTAATGTGCGGGAATAATGATCAAAGACATTAAATGAGTAGTCAATTCATATGCTTACGTTGGTTTTGTAAGACATTGGCAGAGATCAGGCATAAAAATTTGTGCTTCATTTTTTCTATGGTTTCCCGATTGACTTCATAAAAAGGTAACCACACAACTGAACCATATTCTAAAATACGTTGAAATTTTAAGTGCTGATTCACACATCTCATATCTGACTGACGTCAGGATAATGTGACGTCGGGATCCCTCAAAATAATATAAACTTTCTTAAAAAACTCGGGCATTGCCCCTCTTTATTACAAGTCTCTTTCTCTTCAAACTTTTTAACAATCCCCTCCTTGCTCTGAAGACGATGGAGGAGTATTCCATTGAAACGTTAGCAAACCAAAACCTTACTCGGCTGGAAACCCGAGAATTATTTATTAATCCCCTCCTTTATCAAACATACATAGCAACGTTCTTCAAACAAAAACAATAAACAACATAAAACATCAACCCATCGAAACATACGTATTAACATACAAATTAATATTATCAAAAACAAAACAACGAACGAAATTAAATACATAAAGCCAAATAAAACAAATAAAAATGGAGCTTGACAAGGCACGACGTTACATTAAAAACTTCCACAAATAAAATTAGAAAATTACCAACTCTTACCTGATAGCATTACGAGGAAAGCGGAACAATGTATGCTGGCTGGATACTGGATACTGGTTCAATATTTTCCTTGATTTTCTCCAGTCATGTAAGTTCTGCTGTCATTTCGCGCGCTTTTTAAAGGCTTCTTAGGCTGGCCGAACCAACAGCCATCGTCGTCAATAACTTTGTTATCTTGTGTGTGGGAAATAGCTTCATATGTGGAGAATTATAACTGACAACCTTGAAATCAAGGTGAACTATGAAATTCTCATCAACTTCAGTATTCCATATTCCTATTGTTATTTCATAGTACCGTCACAGTCTGTTAGTTAGTTTAGACTGTGGTGCCGTTGTTTCAGGGTATGCTTATGATTGATACACATATGTGTACATGGCTATATTATTTAGGTAATATTCCAGGGCGAAATTTCGCCGTCAGTGGATTAAAAACATTGACGAACCTTGATGACTGGTGGAAGAATAGTTTATGGTTATGAAGTAGCCTATTGGTAAAACACAAGTGCTGTGTATGTTACATGGTGTATGAACAGAGCCGTCCCAAGGGATTGAGGGGCTCTGTACAAACGAAAGTTGGGGTCTACGTAACTTTTCATTCCCTTTTTATATTAGCATCGTTTAAGCATTTGTCATGGAAAGAAGGAAATTAACCTACAATTGGCTAATGATTTCAGGAACTTTACATATGTACTAAGTGATAGGCGATTTCGGGAAATGGGCGGGTTTCATCGCACCGTCTGGAAAAGGCAAGCCTGTGCGGGGCCCTCAGGGTGGCTTTATAGCTCCGCGCTGCGCGCACGCCAGGACTCGCGAGCCAATGAAATCCCGTCTTGAGAATTGATGACGTCATGTCGCCAGCTCGCTGGCGTGCTCGCCGGAATTCCGTTCTTGTTGGAATTCTGGCGTGCACGCTGCTATAGACCGGGCAGTTTGAAACTACAGGCAACCATGGAAAGTAGTTTTATATACAAAATGTTCTGTATTACCTCGACTATGATATAAGAATGCGATTGATTTGTTGGTTTGTATTATTGTAAGCTTCCGAATATCGATATTGTGAGGCTTTCCCTAAATTAACTATAATGTGTGCCATGCGTCTTTTTGTTTGCTTTGGGCGAAGTAGGTACCTTGTTAAATGTTAACGCCATGCCGGGGAAAATGTGAGCGATATTCGATGACTACTTTCAAGAATTTCCTATATTAACCCTGTAACTTGTCATATTTTCCGTTTGCATTGAGTGTAGTAATATAATTTAAAGGCCCTGCTGTTGCACGTGTGCGATAATCAATGACTTATAATAATAATATTTATTTTCACGGGGGTTAACCCATTTACAAAAATTAAATTGAAAGAAATTACAAGAAAAATTACAATTTCAAAAGTTTTAAAATTGCATTACAATAAAATTTCATTGGAATTTACATACATTAGAAGATTATTATTTTTAATTTTAATATTAAGATCATTATTATTATAGCAAACTGATAATTTTTGTTTCTATGTACCTGTCAGAGTGCACATGAGTTAGTTAGATATTATTTTGATAGTATATTGACAGCAGATATATATCTGCTGTCAATGTTAGCATATTTTGCTTAAATGTATCAAAACAATCATAAAAAATATCAGTGTCAATTTCTTTTGATGCTCTGTTGAATAACCTCAAAGACCTCGTGACAAGATTGTTGTAAAAAATATTGTTTCTACAGAATTTTACAAAAAAAGTATTGCAATTTCTTGTTGAAGTAACTAAACAATTAAAACTTTTTTCATTAAGACAAGTACAACATATCACATTGTGACACAGTTTATATAAAAATATCAGTTCATTTAGTGGCCTTCTGACCAATAGCAGTTGAATATCCAATATTTGCATAGTTTCTCTGTATGGGGTATATTGAGTATTGAAACCAGCATAGAAGTTTACAGTTCTTAAAAATCTGTTTTGCACTCTTTCTAGTTTATTTATTTGCACTATATAATGAGGATGCCAGTTAACGCTGTACAGTTACGCTGTAACGTTAACATGTCATATTCAAGAGTCGCTTTATATGTCGCCTTTTCAAAATAAACACCCAGGTCTTTCACTGTTGAAACTCTTGGAATGGCTTCATTATTAATTACATATCTAAAGTGACGACAGAGTTTCCTCGGAGTAAAGGAAATAACACTACATTTATTAACATTTAGAGTCATAAGGTTTGATTTGTACCATTCCAAAATCCTGGAAATGCAACTGTTCAATATTAAGCAATCCTCATTGTTAATATAAGACACTGTCTCCGGCGTTACTCTGTGGAACTCCTTCATTTTAATAATAATAAACACTTGGTTGTTATTCCACACTTTATTGGAAACAAAACGACCCGGGTTTCAGCATACCTGATGATGGCATGATATGCTGAAACCCGGGTCGTTTTGTTTCCAATAAAGTGCGGATTAACAACCAAGTGTTTATTATTATTAAAAATCCTCATTGTTGTTGATGGTGTAATATATCTTGATGTCATCTGCATAGATCAAATGGGGAATGGGATGTATGATACCACTTATATCATTTATAAAAATTAGGAAAAGTATGGGACCAAGATGTGACCCTTGAGGGGCACCAGAGATTACACCAAACTCTTGGGAGGTAACATCTTTCACTTTAACCTTTTGTTTCCAAAACAACAGGTAGCTCCGTATACAATGTAATATTGCACCATGTATGCCAATGGGGCTCAATTTTTGAAGCAACAAATCAAAATTAACCTTATCAAAGGCTTTGGCAAAGTCTGTATAAATTACATCAACTTGCTTGTTTTCATTTAAAGAGTTATTAATAAAATGATTAAATATGGCTAAATTAGTAGTAGTAGACATTCCTTTCCTGAAACCGTGTTGTTCAGTAACCAGTATGTGCTTCAACATGGGAGATAAAGAATTAAGAACTAACTTCTCCATGATTTTAGCACGAAAAGATTGGATGGTAATAGGTCTATAGTTACATCACACTTATCCCCTGACTTAAATATGGGTATCACATAACTGAGTTTTAAAATATCTGGAAAAACCCCATCTGAGAAAGATTTATTAATTATTATAAACAGGGGGTATGCTAAAACTGGAGCACAGTTTTCAAAGAATATAGCAGGAACATTATCAGGACCACATCCTACATCTGTACTAAGGCTTTTTAATACTTATTCAATATCCTTTACAGTCACTGATAAGGAGCCAAAATTAATGAGTGGACAATGAATGATCAGGAAGCATTTTAGGACTATCAATGGAATAAACGGATGAGAAATGTGATGCAAATAAATTTGCTATACTGTAGGAATCCTTCCTCTACATCACGCAAGAACATGTTTTTTGGTAGGGCATGCTCATTGCGTAGAGAATTTACATATTTCCAAAAACTACTTTCAACTAAAAGTATCACATCAAATCATCTAGTGTATTTCTCAGACTAGCCACCATATCGTTTCATCTGAGCGAAATGATTAGTTATTTCTCCACTGGCCCTCTTCAAAAATCTTTAAAAAATTAATACAAAGAATACTTGACAAATTAACCCTCTATACGCGAATAAGATCTACAAAGTCTCTAATTTAACTATTCCTATCGGTACAACTAAGTTAAGCTAAAGAGAACACAATGAAAAGTAACCCTCTATCCCCACAATATCAATCGAACACGAAATATTACACACAAAAATACTATTTAGTTCCACAAAGAAGTCACTACTTTAACAATTCTAATCGATACAATTAAGTTAAGCTAATAAGAAAGAACACAATGAAAATTAACCCTCCATCCCCACAATGTCAATCGAACACGAAATATTACTCGCAAATATACGACTTAGATCTACAAAGCAGTCACTACTTTACCAATACTAATTGGTACAACTAAGTTAAGCTAATCCGAAGGAGAAGAAGAAAAGAAGTTGGATCCAATGATTAAATTGATAGCGTTGGTGAACTCATGAACGAAGTTCAGTAATATTTGGCGCCGACGCATTTGGCCTTTCATTTGTTCGCGCAGCGCGGAGCTGTAAAGGACCCAAGGTACCGTCGGCGCGTTCGCTACCCGTGGCGTGAGCGCAGCGCGGAGCTATAAAGCCACCCTCAGACGCGGTACGTACGATTTTTTCGAAATATAATCGATAGTGAAATTCTCCTAAAGTAAGGCTAACCTGCAATACGCAATCACCGCCAGTGTATCCGATGCTTTTTTGTTATCATGTTGTTTGTTTTGAAACGTGTGCACGTATGTTTGCTTGTTCGGCTTGTTCTTTCCAGTTATTAAAAAATCTACCTAGAGCAATAAGGTAAAGTCCTGTGACTGGTTTAACTTCCGTTGACTTTTCAACTTTAGATAAGAGCAAGTGAGTTCCATAACAATTTAATTTATCACTTAAGCTCGTTTAAACCAGGACATTAGCTGCTAGTGATTGTACATTTTACCTCAGTATCGGCCTGTACAATGTTCCAACTTCGAAGTTCTGTTCAGAATCTTTAGAGCTCACAAGTGGGAATCGTACAAAAGGTGCGCGGGGGACGCAATATTACTTTTTTAAACCATTATAACTTTTGTGCAGGACAAAAGCCGTTTGTTGGGGTATGTAGCCCAACATACGGCTCACATTCGTACAATTCAGCCATATGCCGTTGTTGTGGAAAATTCCTCGAAAAAAGGTGAGCTGGCGGGACGAAAGCCAATATTTAACCTCATAATTAATTCTGAATGTCAGAACGCACGTTGCTGTTATTAGCTGGCGGGACGAAAGCCCGTTGTCTAGTGACTATAATCGGCTCAACAGGTACGTTATATATGTTGCGGGCGCTTAGCATGCAGTTACAAACGCTTTCGCAATTTTAATAATCGTATCAATACCATCTTCTTCCGCGATTCACTGGCGACGTTGTTTTTCAGGATAATGTTTCTCCTCCTATCCTATGGAGGCTTCTTCAGGTCGAATGAAGACGCCTCCGATAAGAGAAACGTTTTCCTGAAAAACAAGGACTCGTGTACATACAGGAAAAAATGGAATATACCCACACGTCGCGGTAAACTCGAGAAAATATTTATCAATTTTTGTCACGACTTTCCATAAAATCTATCGGAGCCGTCAGATGTGGCCGAGTTGGTCGAGTGTTGGATTTTCTTTTCAGTCGAGTAGTGTTTGCGGTGTCCCGTTCACGAAGAATTACGATATGCAACCGTCGATCACATCTGCCTCTTAACTCATGTATTTTTCAGTGGAATAAATTATGGAAACTACCAAGCTTCGAGAAAGAGCAGCTCCGGTCTTTTGAAGTAAGGCGTCGTGCCTGCTGATGATTTTTTCTTCCGAAGAAAATAGAGCAAAGATTACAGTTTCCGGTTTTTTTGTGTAGGCGTGCCTCAGCTGGGGTTAACATCAAGTGCGTATAGGGTTATTGTCGTACTTAATTTGACAGGAATCGTTATATATGTTCTGGTATGATTGTATTTTTCAATATTATTATATTTTATTCTTACAAAAATTGACACCTCTAGGCATGAATACCCATCGGTGGCATAAGAAAAAAATTGCGCTGGTATGCATAGCAGGGATAGTTTTATTCTTTCTTGCTCGCACCAAGCGGAATGTCGTAGAATTTGAATTTGTTGTCAACCAACCGGATCCAACGATAGTGTGGGAATATGTTGCCGATTTCAGTAATATGAAGCATCTTAATCCAACCATGTAAGTAACCATAGACAATAACTTTGCACATTACTCCATTCTATGCAACCATAATTTACGAAAATATATATTTCAGAACTGGCTTCGATATTATAATGGAAAAGGGGAACTACGGCCATTGGGAATATATAGCTGAGTATGCAGAGCATTTGTCCCAATATCCGTCCATTACAAATCTTTCGAAAGGGCACTTCATTGTAAAAGCAGATGGAAAAGATTATGTTATACTTTCGGAGCATCGAACTTGCTTCATTTCATTTATTTGTTGTAAGTATTCCTGAAAGTATATTTAAGTGTTCCTATTTAAGTATTTTGTTGTAAGTATAAAGACTCCTCCGTAAACCTTAAGGAGTAATGGGAAAGATTTAGCACTTAAACACTGGTTCATTTGTAATTTGTGCCCCTAAAACACGATGAAGTGAATTCATATTGAGGTTGCCAACTTTCAAACTATTAAATTGAGGGCTTATGTCTATTAAATGTGACATTTAAGGGCTTCTTCCCTATAAAACCATGAGATGCCTTTTACAATCTCATGATTTCTTGTTCTAAACCATCAGTAAGTGAGTTTGTGATATGTTTCAGTTTCTGTTCAGTTTGTGAGTCAACATTGTGATGGGTTCAACCACTGTCACTGTTTAATTAATTATTAATGAATGTGTCGACTATGTCAAGCCCCTAATTAACATGAACAGACTTCTCGCTGAGAAGAAACAAAGATGTGAGCATCCACAGGTTATAATCCAAGGTGTTCAATCCATGAAATGGAAAAATAATATATTTGATAAATGTTTTTTGCACCAAACCTTAGACCATAGTTACTTTTTGTCCTGAATGCCACCATGTTAATCATTATGCTGTCAGGTTATTTACAGCTGATATGTCCTTCCTCTTAATTTTTACTTTCACCTTGAACACTACAATTTATTGGCTCTGGAATTTCACCCAGATTTCACTGTTAAGTTGGCTTTGAGCAATTATTTCTTCCCCTCTGAAAAAAATCAACTGCTCTTCGTGAATGGTAGCATTTAGCTGTAACTCCCAGGAGCAACTCTTAAGCAGTGCCCTCAGCTGAATCCATTCTACGATGAGGATTAGGAATTATATTTAAATTTTATGAGCCTCAATTATGGACTTTTAAACATTTGTATTTCTCTGATGGACCAAAACCCTCAAAAAATGACAAAATGTCCAGGCAAATGAATATGATTGTTAGCCACAGTTGGGGAATCACCCCTGCCACATACCCTCTTGATGTCTTCCGGTACCATTAAAATGTTGACTTATTTGCAGTACATTACTCTCTCTGCCTCTGATATTAAATTACCTCGTCAAATTCTCTTAAAATAGTTATGTCCATTAAAAAAATATTGATTTGACCTTGGAACTTAACCATTTTGAAGTGCTCTTATAATAATTATTGCTGATGGAATTGATTAGATTACTATATGTCTTTTATTTCAGTGAAATCAGTTTCAGAATTCCGCTTTTCAAGGGAAGATAATAAAACAAGATGCACTGAATCTGTGACTTATGAATGTCCTTCTTTGTTGACATCTTTTTGTACAAAGGAAGTTACTCTCCAAAGAAGTGCAATCATGGAAAATCTTCAAAAGCTTTACTTAAAATGAATTACTCTGTGGCCTCACGGTTGTGAGTTATATGAGATTCTCCATTGATAATTACTGTGAAGTAGGTATGCATTTTTAAGCAAATGTGCTTAATTTGTGTTTTAGTTCTTCAAATCCCAATTTAAATGCCTTAGTAACAGAAGTCCATGAAACATTTGATTTCATTCATGAAGTATGAGTTTATACTTCTGACAAAAGTTTGTGCACATTAGTCTTCCTTTATGAATCAAAATGAATATTTTCATAAATCATCTTTGTCATAATCCATATCCTCCTTATTTACTTAATCATTGAATATAATCTTTGATGCACAAAAAAGTTACTGACTTTGTCAAGTTCATCTCCATCAGCCACTGTATCATATCAGACCATGCCTTGAGAGTTGTCATGGATGATCTTTGTTGCTCTGAGGCTATAATAAATTCTTTGGCTTTCCAATTCTATTGTCAGCAGTCATCAATCTGAAGTTTGGTTTCCATCAGCTTGTAACCTACCCTACGCTATTCTAGGTTCCTTTTATTTTTTTAAAAGAGAGAGAGACAGAATTTCTCTGCATGCATTTAAATAACATTTATTCAATATTTAAACACAATCTAAAAATGAATCATGCTTTCGATGAAAATCGAATTTGGTCTTAAATTTGAAATTTCACATTCAACATAAAAGACTATTGGCCCAATATTACACCAATTGATATATTTATATCTCAAGGTCAACTTCAACAGCATGTAATTATTTTTATATGTAACCCCGATTGACAGAAATTATGTGCACTTATCCTTCTCCCCAGGTTCATTTTCACTCTTGTGGCATCCATGGTGTCTCCTTCTTTATCAAGCTCTGCGTAGTTTCCCTTCTCCATATGCTTCTTCGTAGCCTTCTTCTCGTATTCACCCAATTTCTGGCAATGACCCTTTTTCACTCCTTTTCCTTCCACACGGTCTTTTTCTTTTTCACGACCTTTCGTTCACTCACAGCTCAAAATTTCGGCAGCTTCCGCACTCGCAACATCAATCGACTTCTCCTGGCATATAGCTTACGACTCAATGATGAAATATATTACTTTTTCCCTCGTCTGCGTGACTTTTTGTCCATTCTCAACGGGATGCAAATTATGACGTTTTTTTCTTTCTTTCTCTCTCTATTGTTAATTGTTTTCTGACTACACATCCTTAGTGACAGCTCTTGAACTTCCGACTTTGTTCAAAACCCTGCGTTGGCCTTGAGAATATCATTACAAGCTCTTTACTCCATCAATTGTTAAGAAATTTAAAAAAGCATTGAATATCCATGCTCAATGCAGTTACATATAAAATTGATAACTGATTGATGCTTTTTATAAGGTAAGATAGAAATGTGTGTACTTACGAGATGGAAGCAGGGAACAATATAACTTACCTATCACATTAAGGTACTTTTCTTTATATGAAGTCACGATGAAGGATAGAATTAGATAAATATATATATATATATATATATATATATATATATATATATATATATATATATACATACAGGTATAAAGAAAAGCTTCTCCTATTCTTTTTTTAAATTTGAATCTATGGGTGACCTCATATGAATGTAATTGCTCTCAAAAAGTCTGGGAGACCGTATCTCCAACAAAGTTTATGTATGTATGTATTTGTAAAATTTCCTAGATGAAGATTCTATAAGTATATATTTGGGATGTTTGAGCGTGATTTTGCTGCTCTTGTAAAATGTTTACTGGATGATATATAATGAAATAAAAAATGTTCATATTTATTCTTGAATGAGAATATTTCCTGTTTTAAAATGAATTTTATAAATATTTTTACGTATACTCTTTGTAATTGATAAGCATGTAGTTTTGTAAGTCCCCTTGAGGATGAATTTTTCAGGCATTTTTTTAGTCAATGTGCTTCCCATAGCTTTCTGTTAAGTGCAAGTTTTTTTGTAAATATATAGGTATGTATTGCACATTGAATAAATCAATTTTTATAAGTAACAACCAAAAATTATTATATATATGTACAGTAAATAATGGTTGGGGGTGGAAATGTTTCGATTAAGCGTTTCATTTGGAATTGTGTGGTATTTAGTTTATACATATTGTGACTGAACTTACGTTGTGGACTACACGACGGATGCACCATCACATCTCCGGCATGGGTGACTACCCTCTATCTGCCCACTTCAGTCCCTCCTCCGTAAAGGATGATCCCGAGACAAAGTAAATTTAGGAAGAAACCAGAACGAAAACTCATAAAGGGCACCACTCAGGACTGTGGACCAGCTAGCACAGGTCGGCAAAACAAGGACCGAGCGAATCTTCAGGGGGCGTGAGCAAGAACCTGAGAACCCTTTGCCAAGAATAGCATACAGGGGTGAACACAGGTTACTTAAGGTTACAGGTTAAGTATGGAGTTATGGTATCTAGGAAGTAATGTCTCACAATTTTTTTAAAATGAACATTTATTTGACATCGGTCTGGCAAAAGTAAAAGCCAAAAATATAGCATTTCCAAGCAAAAATAAACCTACTAATAACCAAAAACGCACAACGACAAGCCCTTTATAAAACTAATGGCGGATGAAAGGTGAGTGAATGGCGAGAGATAAATGGAATGAAATCAACAATAAAAAAATCACTCTAACACTTAACTCTACGATGAACAAATCATGAAATGACCAAGTATGAAAATACAAACTAAAAAATGAAGAGAATTACAAGCTCCTCGTCCTGTTATTACTACTGGTGAGGACAGGAGTGAGTGATACATAAGTTATGGTCCTGTAGGACTAGAACTGTCCACTCTTGGGCTTAGTTGAACAGGGTCTCTTCTCTTTTAACCTGAAGGGACTTAAACACGGTTTGAATATTTCGTGAATCACTTATTCTGGCCTACATGGGTTTCACAGTGGGGAAGCGTGAATAAGAGGTTTGAAATAACTTAACATTGGGGAAATATGGGTGTGGCAATACTTACGTGCGAGATGGTGTGGAGCAGGATGGCGGAATCCAGCGTGGAGAGACTGCACCGTTGAGTTTTTGAGATGGTGGCGTGGAGAATGGAATTCAACAACTCCTGATTGAAAAGAAAAAACTTTGTTTGTTCCACATAAAATAATTTAATGCCGACCTAGGTTGGCATTAAAATTATTTTATGTGGAACAAACAAAGTTTTTTCTTTTCAATCATGAAGGAGTTCCATAAAGTTACGCCTCAAACCATTAACTTCATCAACAACTCCTGTTGTGAGAATGCACCTTCCTACTGAATGGAACTCAGATTTGAGGGAGGTGGTGGCCCGCTATCTTTTGCGGTCTGTCGCCCTTATCCACCCGAAACAGCACCTCCTCTTTGGGTGCCAGGATCGAGGTCCGCTGCGTCCCGTTCCTCTTCTGGGGCAGAACGTAGGAAAAACCGCTAGGGAACGACTTTCTCTTGTCTATTCCTCGCGGCCATCGTGGTGATCTCCGTCTCTAACTATCGCCTCTCTCTCTCCGTCTACTCTCTCGTCTGCACTCACAACCACCCACCCTGAGCTTCCGTGGTCGACCGCCCTAGCACCTTGTCTCCCAAAAGCCTCTACATATGTGGTCACCTGACCACCACTTCCATTCACCAATCATTTTAAAACACTGACCGTTGGGAATGAATGGCCAGCAAATCGTGGAACAACATGAGTGGTGTGATAATATCATGCCACTACTCCATTATACGGTAATATGTAGTACATATTTGACCGTGGTGAGACATTAGTTCGTACTGCGCAATTCTGAACGACCGGGGCGAAGGGGAAAATGACGAGACTGTTTGGCCCCATCACCGCCGTAAACATCGAGCCAAGAAATGAAAAAAAAAATTGGAATCGGTGATGTCCATCACAATATGTAGAAAGTCAGTAGCTAATTTTTACTTTAGTTATCATAGTATTTCATGGCAGATCCATGAACAATTTTATCTCCATTGTAAAAATGAATGCTGATGTTTACAGAAATGGGCTTTTACAATGATTTTTATGCCTTAAGTAGTTTAAAATGCTTGTTCCACTTCCAGGGGCATGATAAAAAATGAATACAAACAATTTTTTAAATTAGATTTTCATCTCAATCTTAGTCAGGGTGGAACAACATCTGATTGGCTGAATGTAATTCATTTTACAAATTTTATTGTGCACTGACCAATTACTTTTATGGTTGGTTGAAGTGAAAAGTGAAGTAGTATATATCTTTGGAGGCGTCAGATATCTAAGAAATACATGAGTTCAAAGTGTCAATTGCTTCCCCAAAATTCTTATGCCGTTGTGTATCCTAATTCAGAACTGTAGGGCATAAGGGACCTTTGACTGAGCATGGAGCACAAAATAAATTCTTCCTTGCGCAGCATGGTTATCTAAAGACTGAACTTTAAAGTAATTATTTGGGTACTTAGGTAAAAATAGATAGGTTTAAGAAGTGCATATATCTACATTTTCCATCTACATAGCCCACCTGTGAGCTGCTGCAGAGAGCTGTAGCAGGGGGGATGTTAGGACTAGAGGCACAAAAAGGAGAGGTAGAACACAGAGGTGAATTATATGTTAACAATGTATCTTATGTTAGTGTTACTCCATTTTAGTTATAGTCACTAATGGTGTGTGGAAAGAAGGAGTTTTTCTACCTATCAGTTTGGCAGTGTATCTCTAATTTTGTCATTTCTATCAGTTCAATAGATATAATTTGGGTTTAGAATAGTTTCCTCCATGTTAGTGCTGAAACTTGCCTGATCTGAAATTTTCCTGTAATCTTAGCCGAATGAGTTGCTTTTGAGCTGCTTCCATCAGCTGCGTTACACTTTCTGTTTGCTCGTTGCAGATTATAACAAAGAATGCAGCTTTCCTTTGTATTTTATTTGCTTCACAAATTAAATCTTTCTGTTTAGGGTCCCAATTGTAAAGCATGTTTCAGTGATAGGTTAGCAGGTTTCCAACCAGGATGAGAAGTTTGAACACTGATGTTTCCAAGGCTAACTTCCTTTTTGTCTTTAGGGTGAAGTGAAGAAACCTCACCCTGGAGATGATGGTGGAGGTAGTCTTGGACGCATCAGTGTTTGACTTCTCAACCCAGTCAGACACCCGAGCTCTCTTCTCTCAAGCTGTGGGCCAGGAAAAACTCAGCTCATTGATCAAGTATGTTTCAGCTTGAACGTGAGTGAAATCTACAGAAATAGTACATGGTTGAGTAGATGTGAATCAGTCATAGATATTATCAAGGAGTCCTTAGGAATCAGCAAAGAAATTATAAAGCAGGAGAATGCCAGCTTAAACCATTCACTGGGGTCAAACGAATGTTTGATGTTGTAGAGAGAAGGGGTGAATTTGAAATTTGATGAAATTAGTTACCTTAGGTAAAAGAGCAGAAATGAAACTTTGTGAATCCATATGGCCATCCATCCTTTGTAGATATCTGTCTACTAAACCTGTGTTGAGGCAACCCTCTTCAATAATGCATCCATTGCTAAACAATTACGCATATGATGATACAGGAATGATGTGAAAGAAAAAAATGTTCTATTTATATTATTCTTACTAATAATATTATGGTTGAAGGTGGAATTATACTTACTGTCATTTTTTTTTTTTTTTAAGTTTGTCAATATGCTCCATACCCAATATCAACTCAAGGCCAACTACAGAGATAAGTTACATCATATTTGTTTCCAGAAGAAACATTTTTTTAATTCTTTAATAAGCATTAAACATCTTTGGCCCCTAAGGATTGCTTGAAAGCTGTTAAATTTGGCACATTTCCTTTTCTCAAATTAAACTAAAATGCACTGCAGTAAATTTCTCTCGGGCTTCACACCGGGTGAGGTCTTCCATGGTGGCCGACGTTTCGGTGGGAGACTGACCCACCATATTCAGGGCTGATGAGTGATTCCCGACCTTTCCTGGAACTGACAGGAGACACTTCTTTGTGTTTAAACTCAATTTGTTATCATTCATTAGTCCTGAAGATGGTGGGAAAGTCTCTCACTGAAGCGTCGGCTGCCATGGAAGACCTCACCCAGTGCCTGGGGGCAATTTACATTAGCCATTTGCCGTGAAAACATTATATGAACTATCAGAGATAGTTGGTGCATTACCACTCGTGACATTAAATAATTTCTATACCGTAAACATGTACAAGCGTTGTAATAGGAGAAATCTCAGATTAACAAATAAAGGGTACATACAAATGTTCAAATCTATTTTTCATAGTGATGCTACACTAACAACCTTTTTTTGCCGAATGAGTGCAGGTTTTAATGTTTTTTTATATACCCCTCCCAAAAATTATGCACCATAATTCAAGGTAGTTTGGTTCACCTCATGCATATAAAGCAGAATTTTTTAATGTTATAATTAATACATGTACATTTAAATGTCTTTTACCCCATTATTGTTAACTTTTACTCAAATAGGAAATGCATTGAAAGTGGTGTACAGGTTTCTTCATTAGGATTTTTTATACTGGCGTTACTCACACGGGTGTTTTTATACTCCCCAGCTTATGTTTTATGGCAGAATTATTTTGTGTCTTTTTCCCCTGGCCTCTCTTCTTCAATAGCTGAAACTCAATATATGTATTCCTATTCTTTTTAGCTCCAAATTTAACCGGAGACCCATTTTGCACATAAATCTCTGAGAATACCCTTAACACCTACTTAATCTCACCATCTCAGATTTTGATGAAAGTTGGCTCGTAGGTAGTCTTCACATAGACAGAAAAAAACCAAATTTCATCAAATTGTATTTATCCATTTTGAAACTATGGCTATGTAAATTGTACAAAAAGCATGAAAATCGCATGACCATCAATATTTGAAATATTAATTTCTCATCTCCTAATTAAGGTGGAGAGATGGGAGAGGAGTCATTTTGTATCAGTTTATCCCCTATCCTATGACGTATGATACACTATGGGTGGTAAGGAATTTTTTGCTTCAGCTTTATTTAAATGTAAGTCAATAGCAATTAATGGATTTGGGCAAGGAGGTGTCCTCCATACCAAGGAATTAGTATCATTGAGGCTGATGGGAACATTTTTGAATTCCATTGTGGTGTTTTTTCCCAGCCAGACCATATGCAGTTATAAATAGCATGGCAAAATTGACGGGGGCCCGATTGTTAATGTAAACCCAGTTAGAAACCATGCTAACTACTTCAATCCAATTAGGATATAAATTTCACTATGATTGTCAATGAATTAAGCTGGGTTTGTACCTGCAATTTTAGGACAATGCTCATGTATAGATACTGATAAGAAGTGTTTTATGATCCCCTAAGTTGAGAATTTCAAACTTTTTCCACCTTCTAAATGATGGTTAATTAAATAATCATTCCAAGTCTTCCGAGTGGCTTGACATCTGCGTATATGATTTTAACAGCAAATTTATTTTTTTTTGTATTCTATATTCCATTGTTCAATGCTTTCCTCCCACATGTAGAATATCAATAGGTGCCCTCCACTAGTAGATTATAAATATGCGATAATAATTAGATGAAAGAATACACCTCCCATTTTTTTACAACTCTCCTTGATATTGTATGTACATTATCTTTGAGGATAACTCACTCCTCAAAGCCTATAATAGAATCTCAGTGGAAGAGGATGCCTGGGTAGCTTAGGTGGTTGGAGCACTTGTTGCGACATTGAGGGGTCTGGGTTCAAATCCCAGTTGAGGAAAATTATTTTTTCACTGTGTATTTCACACAGTTGTGTGACCATTAAAGTGATACCGTTAAAGTTACTGTGTGGTCAGTTCCACTTTTCTTTGAATTTTCTATGTAAAAAACATTGTTTTAAGTCTGCCTTTGTTCCACTTAATCCACGTGCATGGGTACTCCATGCACGGTACTGTACCTATGATGACAACTTGCTCCTTGAAGCCTCTATGAGATTCATGGTGGAAGAGGATGCTTGGGTAGCTTAACTGGTTAGAGCACTCTGCACGATATCAAGGGTTCTGGGTTTCAATCCCAGTGCAGAGGAAAGATTTTTTCACTGTGAATTTCACACAATTGTGTGATCCAGGAAAATGTCTTTAATGAAGTGAGGAGGGGTATTGCGTGGTAGAATTGCTTCTTTCCTTCTTTATACATATGTTTATCACTTTGCAGGCATGTCAGTTAAACAATTGGGGTCACAAGATTCTATCTTCAAATCCAATTGATTGGTTATTTGGGAAGGCCACTGAAAACCTAGGTAATTTACCCCATTCAGAAGAGGTGAATATGTTGATGATGGAAGGATTAACTGAGGAATGGTGGAGAGACCCAGCATCAGCATCAGTCCACTCTTAACAAAATTCACCTAAGGGTCCTCAGTTTTAAGACCCATCTGATGGCTGGATGGCTACCTTTGAAGTGCTCTCCTTGTAGCTCCCAAGTAGGGATCAGAATTTTACTGAAAAATCTCTCCTACTGCCCAGGCTCTCGGGATTGGAAGCCAATGCTTGAGCCACCACACCAATTACCCCATCAAATTCAATGAGTAATCTAGGAGGAAAAATACATTTTCTGAAGGTTTAATGCATTGCAGTCTGTTGTTGGCTTGTCTAAATTATTTTCTGAATTGCTGCCTTCCTAAAATACCCTGTGCTCATTGTTTTAGTTCAATGGAATTAGATGTGGTGTGGAGATATTTGAAGATGAAAAAATTATTCATGTGTTAATCTATCCTTAATAAATCGCAAGTAGTGTTTAAGATATACTTTTATAGGGAGCTATATTCACTCTTGAGGTATATAATATATATATATATATACACACACACACATATATATATACACACACACATATATATATATATTTTATGAAGAAATGTTATTAGGCATGCAAACCTATCCTGCCATTCCCTTTCAGGTTAGGCACAGTCAGGAAAGCTAAATTCTTATTGTGAGGCTGAGGAAACTGGCTTTGTTTGAATGGATTCTTCCTTTCTGCCCTTCCCTATTTTGGCCTCTGTTACATGCATACATTGCTTCTTACGTGTTGTCTAGTCTCCTGATTCTAAGTTCTTCCTCCTCAGTCTCTTCCACCACATTTCACTGTGACCTTCTCGGTCTACCTCTTCCTGTCTCACCATTCACTCCTCTTTCTTAAATCTGTTTCATTATTCAACTCTAGCACATTCTCTCAATATGGCCAAACCAACAAAACATGCTCCTTTCATATATGTATGCCCTTAACTGAAGTATCTAATCCACTATCTTTCATGGCCCACTCATTCATAGCCTTATTCCTCCCACTAACATTTCTCAGATAGCCACTCCCACCATATTTAACCTGCACTTGATGTACCGTCATTCCGTCTTAAGTCGGACAGGGGGTGTGGAGTCTGACACTGAGCAGACCTGTCATAAAAATGTTGTGAAATTCTAAGAGTTCGTGCCATGTAAACCCATTGCATAGTATGTATCTCACAGCATACAATGTATGCTATGGGATACTATACAACGGGTTTACGTGGCACGAACTGTAACGATTTCACTAAATTTTTATGACAGCTCTTCTCAGTGTCCGACCTCACACCCCCTGTCCCACTTAAGACACAATGACGATACCCAAGTTTCCCGGGGTAAAATAATTAAGTGTTATTCTATCAAATAAGAAAACTGCTGAGATTCTCTAAGCAAGCAAAAGGGAAAGTGGTGCAGTGAGAACTAAACAGATTCAAAGCAAAAATGGTCCATGGCAGTAATTCCATTGGTTTGAAATAAAATATTACGATGCTCAGCAAAATTTTACCTCAGACTAAGTTTGTAATTTTGCTAAATTACGTAGGCAATGCCCTGTGTCATTGTCAAATCTCCAGATTATTCCAGTCAGTTTTCCCACTTTTCAAATATGGGTGACCACCAACATTGGCAGAAATGCTGTTCTCCTTCAGGTCCATCAAAATACGCTTTCTTTTAAAACAGATTAAGGATTGTCTGGTCTTCACATGTAGGAAAGTGGAGGTTAGGGTTATTCAGAGATTTGAAGGGAAAATACAGATTAATAGTGAATTGAATTTTATTCTCATATTGACAAGCACAAACGACTACAAAAATGGAAGTGCAACCTAAATTGGTAATGTGTATTTTGGAAAAATTAAATTTTTTCAAAACTATTGTTAACATGACATTTTATCTTTTAGAAGAGAGGTTATTTACATTATATTCTGATGCCTAATTTCCAGTATGCAATGCATTTTTTATGTACACAACAATAAAAACTGTAACTCATAACCTTATTTGCATTTTAAATGAGGTATGTATTTATAATATTTTACAAAAAAACCAATGCAAAAGTTGAAATACATGATGATGATAAAAAATCCTGATCTATGTTAACTTTTGCAACGGAACGTGATGATAAAATAAAACAATAGTTATTTTCAACCATATCACTTAATATCATCAAAACAAACCAAACGTTTAATGAAAGTTCCCTGCATAGGGTGGAACACCAATGTAATTGAATTGTGTGTGTAACATTCATCTTTTAAGAATTCACACACTCCACAAAGATATTGCCCATATCTAAGACATACTTGTCAAAAATCACAGATCCAAATTCACTCAAACAATAGCTATTACAAATTAAAAACTGACCTTCGCTAAGATTTGCCATTGGAATGTAACAGAAATTCCTGGACATTGTCTGCCCCTCATTTATCATTACCTAAATACTGATCAAAGAAGAAAGCAAAGTAAGGTGTATAATTACATTGTGTGCAGAGATCTTTTTATATGAGACTTAGAAAATGTGGAATGATGGCATTTTAAATGAAATTCAAACAAAGCCATCTCACATTACACATCCACAACTTTTATTTTTTAAATCATCTCTGGTAAATATGAATAATAAAGTAAATAAATATTAAAATAAAATATATTCATACAAAATTTACATTGCTTTGCCTTATAGCTTGACTATTAACTTCTCATGTTAGCTCATTCATAGTTTTTCAATATATTTTTATATATAATCAGATCCTCATACATTCATTTGTATGTGTATCAGTTTTTTTTTTACAAATGTCTATATGTATAGTGATGAGCATTGGTATTTCATGAAGAAGTAAGGCCATTACCATGTCGAAGATGGTAAATAAACTTAACATTCATCTTATAAATTATTATCGATTGGCTTAAGTATTGCTGCCATACAAATAAAATGTTATTACCAGCAATGTATGTTATTTCACTACTAAACAGTAACTGGTAACTAAAACATTCTTCTCTTCTCAAAAAACAGTACCTACTTCGGCAAAATCAGTGTCCACAATGCACATTAAATGCCTAGGTGACATTTAAGAACCTTTTATGACTTCAAGATCAATCACTGTCCAAGCCTACATGCCCACATTCACATTGAAAAAATATTCCAAGTATAAAGATTAGAAAATGTGAACTACTAGGATTTTGTATACAGATATAAATACTTCTTAAAAATACTGACAAATATTGCCATCTATTCTAACATAAAAAGATCTTAATTAAGGCATTAAACTGATACGTGCTTTTTCAAACTTGGTATGGAGATAGATGGACAATATTGCAATTCTCCATTCATAATGAGAATATTAATTCTATACAAAACCTGAACACAACAATTTTCACTGAAAATGTTTTATGAACGTGCACACACTAGCTATTGATAATAGTACAAAAACATCAACTGCACACCAACTCCCAAATCAGAGGGAGCTAAGGATCTATGAAGTTGTGTAGCAGCATGTGCACTTCACACAAATACGATATATATTTGGATGCAGCTCTTCATGGGTAACGATGACCATTATTAATAGGCCATCGACCACAAATTGTCCATGAAACCTCAGACTATGCCAAGATCCCACAAATAGTTATTTCTTATTACTTTTGTAACATATGTATTATGTATATACAAAGTAAAATGATGGACTTTTAATATGCACATATGTCAGGCAAGCCAAAAACATTAGGCCTCACCCACAATGCAAATTAAGGGAGATTCTAAATATTGTACCTTAGTGACTTAAAAGTTTTCCTCAGGAACAAAAGCAACAGGAGTTGAAATCTCTCATTCAACAAAATTAAAGGATCTTTCTCTTCAGTCATGACCGTCGACCCCTAAAAGTTTCGCTGCGTCATCAGCAGACTTTGAATTAAGCATCTTTTCGATTATGGACTTATCCTTTATATCCAACAGCTTTTCTATCAAGTCACCAGCTCCAGCTGCTCCACCTATAGCAGCTGCAAGATTTAGTTCCTGAGGGATGAGTTTCCTTCGTTTCCCCTCAGCCTCATCATCATCTTTCCCACCGTGCACATTCTTCTCCCATTTCAAGTGGCTTATTGCAACCAAATCGCCAGCCATGGCCCTGTGCCGCGTGGTGATAGCCTCCTCATCACTGGCCTCGGATGTCGCGACCACGATGGGATTGTTTCCACCTGCTGCATTCCTCTCTGCATTTGAGTGCTTCTTGCGGTGACGAAGCATGCTGTGCTTGAGAGTGAAGCGTCTTGCGCAGATGTCACAAGAGAAGGGACGTTCACCAGTATGCGTGCGCATGTGACGTCGAAGATCTTCTGCTGACCAGAAACGACGGATGCAGAATGCACAAACCACCTGTGGAAATCAATGGAAGTTGCTACATTACATATTCATTTATGGAATTTTTATTTGCATTTCATTCAGTGGGATTTAAATTGAGTTATTTATGCTCTAATAAACCCAAGCATTATTTAATGAGTTATGATTACACACAATGTGATGAAGGAAACATGTCCAGGCATGAACAACATCATCAGGTGAAGCCATGCACATGGTCATCTGTCTATTCAAAGTGTGGTATTTGTAAAAGTTTAATAGTGATAAATACATAATGAATGCCAGGCCACAAAGGTAGGAAAGAGCAAATGTTTCCCTATTACTGGTCAATGATTTTAAATGGTAAGACAAATCCTTAATGAAAATTGAAACAGGTACACACCTTTCTGTTTGCATAATCAGGGAACTTTCCCCTCAGTTGTTCTAGGCTCTCCTCTCCACCAGCCTGGTCAGCCCCAGCAACGTTGTTGTTGTTGTTGTTTGGACCATTGTGGTGATTGTTGTTGTGGGCATCCTCAGATGAGACTGTGTTGGCTGAGTCTAGTGCTCCTTTGGCCACAAGGAGCTCATATTCAGAGGTGTGAGCATCCTTAATGTGGTTCAAGGCATCGTTTCGCTCGGCGTAGCTGCGCTCACATAGATGGCACTTGAAAGGGAGGTCAGAACCTGGATGGTGATGGTGGTGATGATGGTGGTGGTGCTGCTGCTGTTGGTGGTGAGTTGGCAGCTGGACTGGGTGACTTGGTAAAACAGGGATGACAAGAGGTGGCGTCCGACCTTTATCCCATGCCGGCTTGACCTGCTCTCCTTCATCTGCTGAAGCCACAGGCAGATTCCCATTTAAGTGCTGGTGCTTATTTTGGTTTGGGGAAAACAGCTGCTCTGGGGCTTTTTCTTGAGTCTTTGGGATAGGTTGAGGAGGCACTGGGTCCTTCTTCTTGATCGAGTTACTCTGGCTGCGGAGACTGTGTGCCTCACCATTGCAAACCACGTCTCCCACACTGCAGTCGGCAGATTCTTCATCCTCCTCGAACTCCCCCTCTTCCTCTTCCTCCTCCGGGTCCTCCTCCTCATCCAGCATTTCCTCTTCATCTTCCGCACCCACCAGCCCCTCCTCGTCTTCTTCATCATCCACGTCTCGCTCTTCCGTGGCACAGCGTGGACTGCTGGCCGAGGACAGAGATCCACCCTTCTCAGAACCCCCACGTGGAGAAGCTGACAGCCTTCCGCTATGGTGCCCAGAGGTCGGAGGCTGTAGATGGTGGTGCTTGGTGGCCAAGTGCTTCTTCAGGTTGTTCTGAGTGGAGAAGGTGGAGCTGGGGCAGACGCTGCATTTATAAGGCCTTTCTGGGACATTGCGCATTGTGTATGCGCTGGAGGCCGCGCTTCCCCCGGGGGAGAGGCCACCCCCACCGGAGGAGCTGACCACGGAGGCGCTGTCCTCCGCTCCGCTGCTGCTACCGCCGCACCCACCGCTTCCGCCACTCCCACCGCCGTTGCCACGCCCGTGTTTCCTCAGGAGGTGCCTGTCGCAGTTCGACTTGGTCGTGAACAGGAGGGGACAGTGGGCGCATTTGTAAGGCTTCTGGCCGGTATGCGTCAGTATGTGGCGCCTTAGTGAGCTACGCCAGGGGAACTTTCTCATGCAGTACGGGCAGGAGACTCGGTTAGGGGCGGAGGAGTATGCGCTTCGCCGCTTTCCCTTGTCCTCCGTGTCCGCAGCCGTGGCCGCCTCCACGGTCACGTTGGCCAGCTTGCGCTCCAGGCTGTCGTCCCTGTCGTCTGCCCTTCCGCGGTTGGCCCCCCTGAGGGAGCCTTCCTCCCCGGAGGAGGCGCACTTACTACCCCCGGTCTCGTCCCCGCTCTTCCAGCCTTCTTCCTCTTCCTCGTCTTCGCCATCCTCTCCGCCTTCGTAGCCCTCGTCGACCCCGCGACGAGAACCCCTGCCTTCTGTCTCCTCCATCTCCTCGTCTTCCTCCGACCTGAAATACTGTTGGAACGTTTGCGTGGAAGCGTTGTCCAGTAGCTTGGACACGCTGGCTAGATCCACTCCACTAGATTCATCCTCTTTGGTTTCCGAACACAGTGCGCTCTTTCCCTTGTCCGCATTTGAATTGTTCTCCGCGTCCATCTTCTCCTCGTCTATCACCAGCTCACCACTGTCCTCATCCTCCGCAGCACCTTTAGCCTTGACGTCTTTATTTGGATTCCTAACATTGTCTTTGGTATCTATTCTTTTTGAATCAACCTCCTCCAATGAGTTACTGTTGGTTCTACAATCGGCGACGAGTTTTGATTTGAGTTGCTGAGCAATAGCGTTCTTCACCTCTTCTGAGATCACTTTCTTATTATTATTATCTTTGGCCTTATTACTAGGATCGTCGATATTCGTTGAAGATTGTGGAGTAGAAACTCGGTCGTCATTTGGCGAAAGCATTTCACTGCCGTCAACATCGTCCGTGTTCATCTCATCGTCTCTATAGTCTTCGGAGCCATTTTCGCTCCCGGGGTTGCCGGCAGATTCGGCAGGCAGAGATGCTGCCGGGGGCAGCGGTCCATCAGGAGAATGAGAAAGCCTAGCGTCTGAAGCTGATGGAGAAGTGTCAGTTCTAGACGAAGGGACGCCGGATAGGCCGCCACTGCCACCTCGACGGCCACCTCTCGGCCTTTGGCTCCAGAATTCCGGGTGCTGTTGCTTAATGTGCCTCTCCATGTTGGACCGCAGAGTGAAACGAGCAGAGCAGTGACAGCATGCAAATGGGCGTTCGGTTCTGTATCTCCTCTGCTTCTGTTTCGGCATGAGTACACCGTTCTTGATCACCATCTTGACGCCAGATTGCATTCGGTTATCCTCTTTCGATGGAGTGGCTTCCCTTATAGTAGTTCCGACTGGATCATTTGGCTTCGATTCTTTGGTTTGAGTTAGTATAGGTTTAGGAGGAACTTCCGAAGTCGTTGCAGCGGATGGAAAACCCACGGCGGTTGCCGCTGCGATGGCCAGGGCCTGTATCTGTTCATTCATGGCTGCTGGGTCCAGGACTAACGACCCTCCAGAGGATAGTTGTAGGTTACGAAGAATTTCTTTTTCTAGACGCTCCATCGAGGGCGGAGCACAGGACGCGGGTATGCCAGGATATGATGGCACGGTTTGAGAAGAAAGAGATTGGGTGACTGAGGGAGATATTAGGGGCGAAGGGTGCAGGGATGGTGACTGCACTTGGGTTGGCTGTAGCTGAGTTATGAGAGGTGCTCCCGAGCTCGGGAAAGGGAGCGGAAGTAAGTATGGAAAATTCCCAACTGGCTGCCTCGTTGGTGTGGAGGCCCCTGTGGGGTACTGCGAGTTCAGGTACATGTGGAGAGAATTAGAATAGAATGGCGGTTGAGAAGGTGGAGTTGACATTGGAATGTCCATCTTTGGTACACAGTTTGAAATGGAAACTGAGGTTGGGTCGACTTTCATCATTGGGGGACTGAGTCGAGACCTATTTGTCGTGGGAGGTGGAGCCATAGGCCTCGTTGGTGGCACGGAGGGGAACCTCGCAGGCATCAGCAGCCCTCCATTGAAGCTTCCGACAGAGGACGGGGCCGGGATATGGAGATTAGTTCGCAGCTTTCCAACAGAGGGCCTAGATAGATCCTCTGGTTCATCTTGCACCTTTTTACTGCTCAAATCAAGAGCGTCCATGCTTAAGTCCAACGGGGCCTCCGCTCCCACTGTCACAGTTTCTTTTACGACTTCTTGCTTGACAGCTATTGGGCGGTAAAGGTGCTGATGCAGAGGCAGTGTAAGCTGTCCACTCACCATGGTAAGGGGTGCTGGAAGAGATGGACTTTTGGCAAAATTGACTAGCGCTTCCACGCTGGACAAATCATCCATGTGGCCGCCATGTTTGTTGTTGATCCTCATTTCCATATCCTTGTCTCCAAACTTGGATTTCTCGTCTTTGTCGTGGTCCTTATTGAATTGTTCTGATCGTGACAGACAGCTTTTCGCCTCGGATATCGCCGTCAAGAGGGCAGACAGCTTGGTTGGCGGGGATGGCATCCTAGGCGGTGTACACTGAATGGAAGAGGAAGCAAATGCGCTCTCCTGTCGCGGGTTTACTGCCTTATCCGCTAAGTCCCTCAGGTTGTCGCCTCCAGAGAAAGCACCAACGCTTTCATCGGCAACTGGTGAATAGATAACAGACCTTCTGACTTCTTCTCGAGATACTTTGGAATGTCTGTTCCTGAGGTGTCTCTCGCAGTTTGCCTTGGTCGTGAATGCGTAGCGGCAGAGAGCGCACCTGAACGGCCTTTCTCCATTGTGTGACCGGAGATGACGCATTAGACCGTGCTTGTCGGAGGCGATCCGACGACCGCAGAGGCAACACGCGTATCTGTTCTCCCCTTCGTCTTCGTCTGGTTGTCCCTCTACCATTTCGGCTATGTGGTTCCGGCAGTGGCCTTTCAGAGCGCGCAAGTTGGGAAACACTGAAGGGCAGAGCTTGCAAGGAAACTCCCCCCGCATCTTCATCTCCCTCAATTCCGCAGCGAAAGCTGCATCTTCTTCCTCCTGTTCCTCCTCTTCTTCTTCATATCCGCCTCCCTCGATTTCATCATCCTCCTCTTCTTCCATAGGCCTCATGAACTCCGACCCGTTCCCGGCGACGGCGGATATGATGCTGTGTATGTCCGCCAGATCTTTGGGCGTATCCGTGGCATCCCTAACGGAATCTGTCTCCATCCCCTTCGAGGCCTTCTTGATCCCCAAGTGAAGGTCTTTTGGCTTCATCGCGGGACTGTTAAAGTAGAAGGCGTTGTCGAACTCTTCCTCCCTCCTCTTTCTCTCGGCGTAGGGCAAGTGGGACAGGGAAGGCGAGTTCGAGTGGGGGAAGAGCCTGACGTGCGGTAGGGGGGTGGAGCTTTGGTTATTCGCGGGGGTCGGAGAGGTTCCGCACTGCCTCGTCTTGTTCTGGAGATTCAAAACAGCGAAGAAGTCTTCTTTGGGATCGTCTGCAGTTGGCGGGGCCGCAGTCGCCGGCGAGGTGGAGGACGCGCGATGGCGGGTGTCGGCGTGAATGTGGAGTGCCGAGCCGCACGGGAAGGCACGGTCGCATCGCCCGCACTGGAAGCGGTGGAACTCGCTGGAGGCTCTGTGGACGGCCCTCTCGCAAGCAGCGTTGGCGATCAGGGGAAACTTCTGGGTCGAGAAGTCCACGAATGTCAGGTCTTGGAACCCCAGAGTCGGGGTTTGATTGGGCTGTCCCCTGTCCTCCCTTTCACCTGACCTCCTCGTTCGCTTTCTGGCTAGGCACCTATCCTCTTCGCAGTCGTCATCGTCGTAGTCGTCCTCCTCCTCCTCCTCTTCGGGCTCGAGTTCCCTGTGTGCCATGTAAGCGTGGACACGCAAGGCTCTTTGGTTTCTGAAGGAGATGTCGCACGAGAGGCACCTCCAACCCATCTCCGAGGCCTCCTTCGCGGTTCTCGTCCGTGGGGAACACCCTCCCCTGTTGGACAGCCGGCCGGAAGTGGCGTCGACTGCGCTGCCGTTTGCGGCTCTCTTCCTTCCGCCACCAGGGGACGGAGTCGTCGTCGGCGGCGGCGCCGGTGACTTCTTCGGCGTCACCTTCCCTCTCTTTGAACCACCACTGTCCGAACTGCCGCAGTCGCTGACCTCCTCCGGTTCCTTGGAGGACTGAGGATTGGCGGCGTGGGTCCTCATGTGGCGGTGCATGTTTCCGTTGGTCGTGAATGCCACACCGCATAGTCGACACTTGAAGGGACGCTCCCCAGAGTGGACTAACATGTGGCGGTCAAGAGAACTGGAGGAACTGAGCGCCTTCCCGCATATCCTGCAGCTGAAGGCCTTCAGGCCGTTGGAGGTGGAGGCATTGGCCGCGGAGGACGCGGAGCCGTCGCTGGAGGTCTGTCCGGGCGTGTTATGGGACCTGATGTGCACGGTGAAGAGATGTTGGGAGCTGAGCACGTCCTCGCAGATGGGACACACGTAGCGCATGTCCTCTTCGTCGTCGCCCTTGGGCGCCTTCACGTCCACCTTCTTGTCTTCCTCCATTTGCACGACAGGTTCCTCCGCCGCCTCTTCAACCTCAGCGGCAGCGGGTGCCGAAAGGTCCGGCTCCACCTCTGCCACCGTCGTCTCTTCTTCCTCTTTTGGCTCTGCCGGTTGAGCGGGCTCTGGGATAACTTCCTCCACCATCTCTGTCACGACTTCCACTCTGGGTTCCACCTAAAAAGATAAGTAGTAAGATTGAGTACAACATTAACTCAAGCCATGTGCTGAAGAGCAATTGTCCGTTTTGAACTTAAAGAGTTCGATCAAATGTGGATTGTCATAATAAGTATTGAGTTTACATCACATATATCCCCAAATATATGGAGTTGAACAGTAGGATATTCCTCCGTTATCAATTCCGCGAATTCAAAGATGTTAGCATCAATTGAAAAAGATGACGTGATTTTATTACAAATCAAAGTGATTTGAAAACGAAATTAATCTTTAGCGCTATGAATTAATATTTCCCAAGATGAAACACATTGAGCGCATTTGGGTAAGGTTTTTTCAAGCGAATTAAAAACACCCCATTATTTAGGTTTCCCATAGAAAAAAAGGGGCCAATTTTCGATGACGTTCAATTTAGTGGGAAATTTTGATTTAATAACTACCAATAACTAGTAAGCATACCGTCGATCGAAAAGTTGAATTTCACTACTAAATCAAATAAATGAATTTAAGAAAAAACTGATAGTGATTTCGTAAATTAACATTCACTTTATGATGAAATAATTCAGTAATTGTGCATATGCAGCTAATGTAAAATAAGGTCATAGTAATAAGTACACTTATGAGCAAAGTTGTCGGAATTTTCTGAAAATTTCATTGAATTAAATGAGAGGGAAAGGGCGAAAGCATCAATATACATGGCCAACTACGTCCGCTGGCGACGTTTTGGAATTTTTCTCGAGAAATTCACCTATCTTTCCCTCGATGAGAGATGGCAAACGGTCAAAAAAAAGTCCACCCACCTCTCGCTTGATGACTTTATTGGATTTTCTCTTCTTGGCACCGATCAAGTTGGACTCTGGTTCGGCGGCGGCGGTGACCGCCGGCTTTGCGGCCACCGCATCCTCCTTCCGCTGCCTCGTCACAGGACCACCCCTCTCCTCCTGCTGCTCCTCTTGATGCGGCCTCTTCTCCTCCTCCACCTCCTGTGCCTCCTCCTTAATAGCCTGCTGCTCCATTGACTCCGAGGCCTCTCCTTTGGGGATCTCAGCCTCCTCCTTCGCGCCTCCTTCGTCCCCGGCAGCCTTCTCGCTGTCGCTCTTATCCTCTTCCTTCTCCACTCGAGTTATCTCCATTCTCTCCTCTTCCACTTCGTCTATCGGCGCCGACTCGCACCCGGGCTCTGCTGAAGAACGGAGAATGGAAGAAAGGTTAACATTTAATTTGCCCATTATGATCGCATCATCATAATCAGAGGTATATCGAATAGGTACATAAGTTTACGTGGAAATAAAATTGACTTAATTTATTCTTTACCACCATTGCGGGTGTTGTGCGATGGAATTCCTTTTAGAAATAACCCTGTTCCCGGGAAATTTGTATGAATCACAGATATAGGTGTCACTCGCTTGTGCAGAGTATGTTGCCAGGGAGTGGACATTGTAAAAGGAGTGTCCCTCCAGCGGCCCCCGCGGGAGTCCTTCGGTTCCCCTCTCTGCTCATCCAACCCTCATCGCAACCTCTTCGCTAGATAATTCCATACTATTCAGCGATACATAAATCATCAATTTTAACCCTGCAACAGGATTATGTTCCGTTTGATCCCAACGTAAATGTAACAGTTTCCAGTTAAACTGCGTACTGTTCTCCTGACTGCTTTGGCCTGCGCCTAGCGCCAGAGGGAGCGTGCGAGGTTCTGACTTGTGGTGGGACGAGAGCTGCATTCCTGGTGTGGAATCACCCCGTGCCACACACCCTAGTGGTGGCTTGCACGATACTTCGTAGATGTAGATGTAACAGCGATCCAAGAGAGGGAATTATCCGGAGGGGAGAGTGACTGCGCATTTGGTGGTACAATTTCCACTTCACATGACTCAACTAAGCAATACATAACTACATTAAATGATATTATTCAGGTTTCTGGTTCTGCGATTAAATTATTTTATATTATGCGACAGTTTCGCCGTACTATTCTGCAGGCTTCGTCGGGCTTTTAAGAACAACAATGGTATAATATAAACTGTCGCATAATATAAAATAATTTAATCGCAGAACCAGAAATCTGAATAATATAAACATGAGCTGCGAAAATCTTCAAAAAAAAGTACATTAAATGATGTTTGTTAAGATTCTCATCAAGAACGTTTGATTCATTTCATGGAAAATTTAAATTATTTCGCAAAACATGACTTTTTATTGCCATATACTTCGTCTCGTTTTCGCGGAAAATAATTATGAAAAGATAATTAGTCATCCCGATGATTGAATTAAAAACCTATTCCCGCAAAAATGCTCAACCATTCATCTTTAAGTTCTGCACAGCCATTGAAACAGATGAATTAACGATGTTATGCAATGGGCTCCAAATTATCTTGGGCTTAGGGAAACGAAAAAGTCAATGATTAAGAAAGAGGCCGCCCTAAGTCTATTCATGCCGATCACGACAGGGGATTTAAAAAAGAGTGTAAATTTGCTTTGGCCACGTGTGGAGGGACCCAAGTCGTGGCTCCTCATCGGAGATGTGTTTGAACAGAATGTGGCACGCAGCCGCCAAAGACCAGCTACGCGCACGCCCTTGGGCCGCACTTTGGATGGGAGGCTTAATTGAACAGTCAGATCTGTTTCTACGAACGTCAAATCAATGGGATCGGATACTTAAAAACCATCCGTGGTGAAAGGAGAATTACAACGCGTATTTTAAGTTTAGGAATAACTCAACTAATCTTGCCGAAAATAAGTGGAATATTTCCCATCGTGAGTTTTTCGATTTGAAAGTAAATTAAATTCACTCTGGGCAACCAGGAGATATCGGTAAAAGGGACGGCGATAATGCCTTCGTTAAATTTCTGTCTCCAGCAAATATGAGGTAACTATTGTTCACAGTCTCAGGCATCACGATATGAAAGTGGATCTGATACGCAGAAAAAATATCAATTTTCCACCCAAAAATAGAACTTAAATACAACACTACCTTCTGCTAATGGAGCCAGCCTAAACTGGTTTATTAAATGCAGCTTATGAAGCAATCGCGCCTGAATATGGCCCTATGAGGAGATATATGGGCTGCATTTGAGCTTAATTTAATCGTGTGGAAAATTGTTTTAAGGTTGGAAAACTACCCGAAAAACGCTTGTCCGTTAGGTCACGAGCTTTCGCCCTCTTCACATAAAAAGAATAAGCTTGCTGCATGTACAAATAGTGAATTTTATAGTTTTTTTCCTTGTATCAGCCCGCTAGCTAGAAAACAATCAACTTCCGTAACTGCGCGCGATCTTCACTTGCTGCGTCTCGTTTTCTTCGAGAGAAGCGCCCTCGTTAATGGCATAATGCCATCATTACTCTCATCCTAGCGGATGTAGCAGTTCTGAGAAACGTCATCCCGTCTAGATTCGATGCATACCCCACGGCAACGAAGGCTGTAAAGGAAAAAAGAATAACGCTCTCCATAGTGAGGCTTTCCGGGTGTTTCCCCAGACCGCGGAGTCCGTGAAATTTTCCAACAATGACGGTGAGCACGCACGCCCTTGCCCACTCACTTGTTTTCGCTCCAAAGAAACCCTTCTACGCTCATTTTACTAAGGGACTACTTTCACGAAACTTCTGCGTCACTTTCACTTTAATGCTATGCATTTGATGGCTTCTGGTTATGCTCAAAACTATTGAACGCTGTCTGCACAAAGATTAGATTTGACGCGGATAAAGCTTGAATAATACAAACACGCATTTAACAGCAGGAAATACAAAAATATGTCCTTGTTCGCCATACTTTGGTAAATTAACATTCCTCAGTTGTATTTGGACAAACAACCAAGACTCGCTAAGAATGAGAACGTTAAGACCCTGATCCAACGACTAAAACCACATCCCTACCCGATGCGGGATTCGAATCAGCTACTTTGGTGAAACCAGGAAGGCGCGTTGCCCACTACCGCAGCTGGAGAGAGGATATTCTAAAACTATTACAGAAGCTTTCATGGAGTAATTAATACTAATGCAAGCAAGATGGCTTGGGGTATTTCTCCTTTTTTCTCCTCGACTACTATTCGCTAATTACAAATAATTCCACGAAATAATGTACGTTCGACCCTGTGAGGACTTGTTTTTTTGAATGAAGTGATCACGGTCTCCAGATAAGGCACTGTATACACTCAAGACACTGCCATAATAGCGACGCCACTTGAAGGACCAGCGCACGAATATGGAATAAAGCCAGTCTTGCGGAGGGAGAAGTACACACGATCGTCAAATGTGAGGGCAGTGGAATACCGTGGGGAGTTGTACAGTCGACGAATGAGTAATAGTGAAACAAGATATTTGATAATATGAGAGACTGAATGAATACATAATTAGGTACGAAAGGCAGAATGCTTAAACACGTAGAGGATAAATTCAATGGGGAATGACATCAAACATGGCAAAACATTAATGAAAAATCGCTAAGAGGCCTGGTCCATACTTAAATTTCATTTATTGACCACGGTTACCATGGGATAACAGAGATTTTTGAGAAAAAGACGGTGATCCTGAGGAACAATGGACATTTTGGTACTCTAATAATCGCAAGGTGCCATCAAGCTAATCCTGAATCAATATCTTTTATTCAAATATTGCTCATCTCTCGACCAAATGAAATCAATAAAAGATAAAGATACAGGAACTATTTCCATGCATAATAATAAATGAAGACATTTAGGCTGTTTTAAATACAACGAAATGAAAGGATTTGGGTTCAGATTCCGGCGGAGTTCTCATTCCCCGCCTTCTATTACTAACTATATGTATGTAGTACCTTTCTTCCAGATCAAAGTAGCTATACATGACAAAGCGGTTGATGCTTCCAAGTGGTTGATGAAGCCGCTATAAACCATTCCCGACCGTACTTAAATCTCACATGAGAAATATCTACAATTCCACAATATTTTAGTTAAGTCGTGAACATTGGCACCAACGGAAATCACGTACGTCAGAAAAATACAGAATCAATCTTGCTGGATTTTATTCAGCGGAGGCGGAGGGACGGGATGCGAAATGGTATGAAAAACCTCAGGTTCCTTCCGCGGCACCGAGATGGAAATGCAATTTGGAGCAACGAATCGAGCTTCCCGATTAGGACACGAGGAGAGCGCCAAGTAAACTTCAGTTTCAATGAAGGCTTTATTTAAGTGCGGGGGTTTTTACTGCCCGCTACCGTCCCTTCTTGGCGCTTGCCAAAAAAGGCCGGGAGAGTCACAGCAGACCAAAAGATATTCAATGCCAGTTTTTCATATCAAACAAGAATCGAACGCAACAGCCTTTAACTTGGGGTAGAAACTTAATAGGATGCACGCTGAAGAGGTGGCAGTAAGGAAAGTGGCAGTACCTGTGTTCTCGCTTAAAACGAGGGGAAAATCCATTCAAACGCAATTATAAATATTCAGTTTTTAGTCGGAGAAACCGCTAAGGCACCAATACCTTGTGGCAGAAAAATAGAAAA
Source organism: Pyrrhosoma nymphula (assembly GCA_963573305.1). NCBI lineage: Eukaryota > Metazoa > Arthropoda > Insecta > Odonata > Coenagrionidae > Pyrrhosoma > Pyrrhosoma nymphula. The sequence goes on from OY754330.1 coordinate 91,555,966, forward strand.
TGTTTTCAATCGGTACTGTAATAGGACAAGCTATCGTACAGTTTACGTAATTTAAGTGAAGAAAAGATCCCAGAAAAAGTATCGTACTTGATACACCATGTACCTAAAACAAAGATACCCTAACACATCCTTAAACAAAGATATTATATATATATTAAACTGTTATGTATATAAAAAATAATTTTTCTAATTTTAATGAGAATAGTGTTTTTCACAATCACACAGTCAAATAGTGATATTCATTATAATTTTGTTCGCACTAAAGTGACTAAAATGGGACCCAAAGAAATGGGAATAAAGTTGTATAATAAACTGCCAACATGTATAAAAACTGTTAACAATATTAACTCATTCGAATTGAAATTGAAAAGACATCTCCTGACCAAAATGTATTATTCTATTGAAGAATACCTCAGTGATCATTATTAGAACAATTCTGTGCATTAATAAATTAATTGTATATTTATATCTTAATACGAGTAATGTATATTTATGTTTTGACGTGCCTTATATCGTATGCAATATTTATGTATCTGATCCTTGGGCAAATAAATTATTATTATTATTATACTTACTTACAAACAATCTCCCAAGAAAACTACGCCAAAAAATCATGCCATTCAAAACACGACGGACTACTGACTAAGGCTAAAAACACGGATTAATTTTACAGCAGAGAGGTTTTAAAAAACATAGAATAAGCCAAGATTATCTACTTGCTAGGATCCGGCTCAACAATTCCACGGATTAACAAGGTGCTTCGTGGATTCCCTCGAATCTCCTAGACTGGCAATCATCCCCGTGATTTGAGTGTGCACTACCCATAACCCTTCAGGCTCGCGACGAACCTTTCAACGCACCCTGCCGATATTAGGCGAAAGAAATATAAATGGAGGGCGACATTGGCGGGATGCATTGTGTAGTCTCGACGGAGAAAGGGACCTGTGAGAGAGTTGATGGATCTCTAGTAAAAGGACCATGGGGTTGAGTGGGTGGGGCGGCAGGGAGAGTGGAGCGGAGCGCGAAGAAATCTCGCGGCCTGGCATAAAAGTCGTGGTAGGGGCGTCGTCTCCAGCGATGCAAGTCCCGAATCCGTATGCGGAACGGAGGCTGGTGGGTCGTCTGGGAGGGAGGAGGAGAGAGGTGCGTGGAGAGAGAAAGAGAGGAGTCGGCGGATGCTGCTATGCGGAGGAATGGACGCATTATGGGGAGGAAGGATGGGCGGCAGATGAGAGAGACGACCAAGGCACGCAAACACAAGAGAAAACAGCAGCCTTACCAGCTCCATCCGCTCGGCTGTTCGGATGAGAGGAGTTTCATTTCTCCTCCTTCCTCCCCCCCGCGCCTCGCGTCTCCTCGCTCCGCTTCGTGCGTGTACCTACCTGTGCATGTGCATGCACATCCTGCTTCCTTCGCCGTCCGCCCTGGGAAAATCTTTTGATCTCTTGGGTCGCTTGCGGCGGTCAAGTTCTCGAATGCATTTATGAGAGAATAAAGCACATGAATATGCACATTCTTTCCCAAAATTTACACAACATTTGAATCTTCAATGCCCAGACTTCTGAGGTTAGGTTATATGTCAGTGTTTACCCAAAGACCCTAATACTAAGGAGATAGAATCTGTAGCCATTGTGGCACTCGGACCCGCGACCTCAGGGTGTCCAGGCCGAAGCATTACGCCCCCAGCTGTCGCCTTTTATTCCTACTATCCCAACACAACAAAATCAGACAAGTCCCTTACTCATCAACGACTTTTAAACCGCTTGTCACGTTAAAATAACAATAAAGAGGAGTTTATAATAACATAGAAATAAGGTTTATGAAGTTTAATAAGGGGTATAGAAAGATTATGGACGGTCTCCTATTGCGCAATAAGGTTCTAGTCAAGACATATAACGAGATCATGCCTTTTTTAAAACTTTAGGGCAAGCTATATTGAGAAATTCTCTAAAACTATAATGGAAAATATTGAATCACCACATCATGCAATCGCACGCTAACATATGATGACTTTTCCCTTTTGTAAACCGAGACGTGAAAACCTGAATTTTCAGCCCCCATCTCACTGCGATGACACGCGAACACGACCACGGGCTGATACTTGCGTATGTCATCCTAAACCCATAACTCACGACTTCGCACGGGATGATTCACTGGGGGAGGGGGGGGAGTGAAGCCGGAATCGTACGATGGAAATCCAGCAGCGGCGATAAAAGAAAAAAATTAATCCGTCCACTCATCCCGTCGGATTTGAATTCAGAAGTGATTCCGCGAAACGTTTTTTTTTCCTCTTGCCTTCGGATCGTGGTGTTCTTACGAAGGAGGCACGCGTGCGAGCTGGCACGCGCTTGTGAGCCATTAAAGCTGCGCTCCAAAGGGACGGACGCTGGCGGCCCTCTGGACTGGAGCGGCTAATGTCTTGCGTGTCTACAGCCGTCTGGCTCCACCACACCTCTCTCCGGCACATTCCTTCCCCTAATGCCATTGTCTTGTTTACGGGGCACACCGACATAATATTAATTCGCCGCACCGGCCGATGGTCGCCGTATCTACTCGCGGCGCCTAAGCATGAAAATCTGCTCGGCCGGGTCGTAAAAATGTGGTGTATTCTACGGCCTAACATCAAGAGACTGATTCGAATGGGGGATGAAAGTACGGCAGCAGTCGTCGAAACTCGGCGAGATAAAAGGATGAGGTATGGATACACGATGCTGCAGAGAACAGAAAAAAAATTGAAGATTTAAATCTTCCGGGTTTCCTCCCACGTGCTGGGACTACAGTTACATCTGCAAATTCATTGAGTCGCGGAAGCCTTCAAACGGAATAGAAATTAAATATTAGGCCGGATAGTGCTGGGCCAATGATTCCCACAATACCTCCTAGGGGAGAGCTTACGAAAAGGAAGGATCTTTCTTTAAAAAGTTAATTCCAGCTATTAGAGTAATACTTTGTTTCTTTATTTTTGGCGAAACAGCCACGTACTAACTATCGTATATGAAGAGCGATTTTGAGAACTGTGACGTAGACAGGATTTCGTTTCGGGGGGGTTTCATTTGGAGTATAAGCACGGTGGGGGAGGATGAAAAATTTTAAAAATTAGGCGAAAATTTGTGAGTTTAGGCAATTAAGAATGCTATTTCGATTGCGGTGTAACAGCCGACATTTAAAGATTTTAGCTTCACACACTTTCTGAATGAATACAAAACCCACCATTTTAAAGTTTGAATATTACATATAAATTGTTGTTGAAACTGAATAATAAATGAGTTCAACATTCTTTGTTTAAAAAACAATATAAATTTCCCCTATAACGCCCTATTTTTCAAAATAAATTCAAAATTTTGGAGGGAGTTTCGGCCTAGCTACGTCGTGAGTGAGACGTAAACTAGACTCCATACTAATTCCAGGAGGATCACCATCTTCTTATATTATTTTTATGAAGAAAAAATTTCCACTGCAGATAGAGTATTTTCACTCAGGAAAGCACATTAATATCGATTCAGCGCGGACATTCTAAGCCCAGTCACGAATTTATGCCGGCGATTCGGTGGAATGGAGTCACAATATGCGCCCATCAAATGTTGACGGGGATCGCGCTTCAAGCGAAATGGCATCATCTTCCTTTGGGACACAGGTGCGGCGAAGAGCTGAGAGAGATGAAGGAATACCTCCGTTTTAATGACGCAAGAACTTTCGGCAATGGGTTTCCGGCGTGATTCCAACTTCTCCTTCACGAAAAGCTACAATACCAGGTCCGAACAGGAGGAATCGAATAAAACGTTCGACACAGTAAAGCTGGACAAAAAACGAAATATATACAACTCTTGAGTTTGGCCGTTTTCTTAACTCAGCATCTCCAGGGCAAACGATTCATTCAAGCGTAATCAGTACGCTGCCTCATCATCATAAGTCATTCAATTCTAAGATTCATCGATTGCAGCGCTCCCGTCACCTCCGCCCCATGCTTACTCCTTCATGTATTAATAGATCTTTTGTTTTACGTCACCCATCCACTGGTTTACATATGTATCCCAAGGGTCTTCCTCGAGAACTTTTTCTTTCATTATTCTCCTCAAGATTTGACCTTTCAGGGTGTGAAAAATTAATTTGACCATCTTTTCCCAAAGTCCATGTCCCACGGGCAAAATTTTTGACGAAAGTTTGTCCAAAAGGGATTCAGTAGGCATCTTGTGACAAATTTAGATGAAAATGCTACTTAATTCCAAGGGTTTGATTGATGACAAGGGGTCAAATTACGATTTCTATTTTTATAAAATTGAATTTTCTGCTAGTTCCACTCGTCACACGGTACTCAAACCCATTAGATCAAATTTTTTGTCAGAAATTGTGACCGTGAGACCCCGGAATTTAGTGTCTGCTGCCTATCGCTACATATTTCAACGCGTCTAAAATGGAGTGAGCTCGCAGAATCCGGTCGAAAGAAAGTTTCGAAAAAATTGGAGTCATCCGATTCGACTTTTTGGGAATAGTTGACGTGGCGCACCTTCACCGATGAGCGACTGCGCGTCGCGGGAAAAGTCCCAGCGGCCCACGCGCCAACTGAGTAAACGGGAACCACGCACCTGCGAGAAGAGACGACGACTCTGGAGCTCTCTTCGCGAAAGGATCAACAATTGGCAGGAAACGGGTGCGGTTCCACAGCCAATGAAAAGACACTCATTTTCGTTGGTACAACGAACGTTCAATCACGCAAACTCCTGTTTATTGAAATTTTAAGGTGTAAATTCAAATGGGAGGACTTAGGAAAATCAATGGAATGCATTATCAAATTTTTTTAAGGGAATCCATCAATCGATATCGTACCAAAAAGATGACATTCCGACAACCAAATTTCAATAAAACATATTTGTAGATACGTAGGATTTTCATTTAATTCTATTTAAGTAAAATTACAGGAATTGGCAGCAATGTAGAATAAAACTAATAGAAACTAAGATCCTAATAGAAAAAGTAAGGAAGTCGTGGAGATTGAAAGCACAGATATCTTTACCAGTTGAATTGCCTAATCAATGACCAGTCAATCACAGTAAGGAAACGTTAAAAATAACTTGCACGCATTTAAATTAACTTTCTCATCGGAATCTCTGCCTACTAACCTTTAACGGGCTGAAAAAGCGATCACTTTATTTCCATAATTTCAACTTACTCGAGCGATGTTTTTTGATTGGATGTGAATTGCTGATCACTATACACTCGAGAACATTGACGGACGTAATGAACATCGATTACTTTAACCCTTGAACAGGATTAAAATCTATTGCATCAAATTTTCACAATCTACATCCACTCGACACGCTCTTCCAACAAAATTTCATTCAATCCGACTGGGTTTGGACTTAATCAATATGCCTCATAAAATGTGCATCGATATTCTATACCCGATCGCAGACTTTCTTTCATTTGTGAGAGGGGAAAAACACGTGGATGGAGAAATCAAACACTTCACAAGAACTGACAGAACAATTGCGCAGGCAACCGCTTAATGTCGCAAGTCTAGGGATGAATATTTAATTGAAAACAGTACCACCCGTACATACAAGCAGTCTCGTCCGAAATACGCACTGAAAACAGCCAAACTTCCGAGAGAGTAAATGCATTTAAATGCGTCTTGTTAATGCGGTGGAAATTACCACACTCAGTAATGAAAATGATACAATAATAATATTTTACATTTTTGCGTTAGTTAAAGTAAGTTATGACAAGAGCTCTACATAGTTTTCGGCGCGGTATCCTAACTTTAAGAGAAAATTATATTTAAATATGATTTATCGAACCTTTGTATCGGCGTGACACCTTGATACTTTTCATCAATATTTATCATAATATGAAATTATTATTTCGCGTTTTAAAGAAAATCTGTACACATGTCATCGAATGAGCTAAAACGAAATATAACTTTTATCAATAGATACCACTAACTAAGAAGAACACGCAAAGTTTCAGGCAAATATGCGCATAGACAAAACTCGCTTCAGCCACCTTAAAATATGGCCGATCGCGTATCTTAATGGCCTCGTTCCGCATAGTTCCATTTACTTTCTTCTTATAGTCCAGCGGGAGAGACTGAGTGGAGAGGGTGAGGATATCACTCCAGAGGGTATCACTCTCGAGTCTTTCTCATTCCTTCGAGGAATTAATTTCCCTGAGCGACGCAGAAAATGAGGAGAGTTGAGCCGAGGGAGCGGAGGCGGCGCGGAAGGAGAAGAGAGGAGTTCAAGAGGATGATCCCGGAGGGTGATGTGTGTGGGACGAAGAGCGAGGGAGGGGTGATGGGGGCTCCTCCTCACCCCCTCAAGAGTCCCTTACCCTCCGTGAAAGGGTTGGGAGGAGGAGGGGAAGAGGCAGGGGGTGGGGGCAGGTGGGGCCTGCGCCGGGATGCTGCGGGACGAAGACACGATGCCTCCACTCGAGGAGCGTGACATAGTGGGATGGTTACTCGGCGGAAACATGGATCCCCACCAATGCGACAATTTTTGAAAATATACTTCAATTTTAGGACGGGAAGAATCACCATCGAAAAAGTCCGGGAGAAGAATTGGGGAACAAAGATGTTCGACGAAAACTCAGTGAATTAGAAAATGAAACAAACTTGAATTTCATTATGAGGTATAAAAAGCCTCCTAAAACTATCAACGAAAGGAGCTACGAATGGGAAGAATTAACGATGAAGACTAAGCAAATTATTCAGGAAGTGAAAATAAGGCCACTTATGGTTGAGTCAGGCTTCACCTCTTTTGAGTGGTGGTACTCTTGGGTTTTATGAGAACTGATGGTTTTACACAAAACGTCGTGGAAAAAATACAGAGTATTCCAGCGATATTTATTTCCCATCCCTTAATGGGCTTGAAAAAATCTTCAAGTTCTAGGATACGTTGTCCTCTATTGTCGGAGTCTTGAACGATGAGGAAACACCAATAACGCTATGATTGGCGGGGCACTTATAATGCAATTGAGACGCAATAGTCATCATGCCTCGCCACGCAATCACAATTTAAAATGACTTCATTTTGAAGTACCAGCACCTGAACAATTCGTGCCACGACAAAAATTAATGTAAATGTTGACTGTTTCTTTTTTCGGGATACATTCCGCGATGTTAAAATTGTAAAAAACAATATTTCGCTGGTCCTCCTGCCAGCTTCAACAGGCTGAACTGACCTTAACCTTAATTGACGGAACTTAATCAGTTCAGTTAACCTGATGAAGCTGGCAGGAGGACCAGCGAAATATTGTTTTTTTACAATTTTAACATCGCGGATGGAACCCCGAAAACAGAAACATTCAACACTACATCCGCGGAAGCCTACGAGCTAATTAATGTAAATTTAGGGTGAAAAAAAACGTCATCACTATCACCTAAAGTTATCTCAATTGTCACGAAAATGCTCAACAAAATCAGAAGTGAAGGTCATTAACTCCTGAATTATCAATTCAATGCATTTTACATTGAAATTAAATGTACTCAGTACATGTTTCCCTCAGTTAATGAATCTGAGAAGATTAATTGGAGACATAATTCATCGCATATGGACTGCCGAGCATACCCAACACGTGCCAACAAAAGGATAAGAACAGAGATACTGGGGAGGAATTCAATCATTCTTGCGAAACTATAGAATATGTACAAATAACAGAAATGAATTGTGCAGCTAGGTAAAGGTATCGCAATCCACGGATAATTATACTTCACGGAGAGGAATTGAACCTAGTGAAGTTTGTTTCGGATTGGTGGATTTGATAGAGTAGTGGCTATTTATCCTGAAGCCCCGCGTTCAAATACCAACAGTGGCGGAGATTCTTCTGATATCATGTGGAGAGCGCTTCAAATGCATCATTTGGTCCAACGGATGATATGTTGAACAATAAACCCCTTGACATTTCTCGCTAGGAGTTGGCTGATGCCGAAGTCGGGTTTCTCTCATCCTTACCCTCACTCTCTAGCAGTAATCCTTCCCAAACCTCCCGATCCAAAAGCCCAACAAGACGCAAATGACCTGCTGTTGGTTGCCCACCTCGAATGACAAAACCAACCGACCTATCGAAGGCACCCGATAATTAAGCGCTCCCCGTTCATTGATGCTAGCTAGCAAAGGCGTCGGCCGCAGAAGAAGACCTTGCCCGTAAATTTCCAAGAGCCACGTCATAGGTCACAGAACTCAAAGAGAGTGAGAGAAAGGAGGGTGTGGAGGTGTTGAGGGAGTTCGCGGCGTCGGCGTCGTAGCACACCTGACCACGTACGCGAATGCGCTCGGGATAACGCAATAGGTGATGGGTGGGGCGATGGGATGGCTCATGCGCGCGGAAAACTGGTGTGAGATAGATAGGGATGGGAGGAGGAGGAAGATGAGGAGGTAAATTGAAGGAGACCGCGCGATGTGACGAGAGCGCCTCCCGATAGCGAGAAAGGAAAAAGCCGGGAGAGAAAAAAACAAGACTGTTGCGACAAGGAAGGTTGGATGGGAATGAAGAACGCATAACACGCGATGCCGTACAAGCGGAAGGTTTTATAAACGGTAAGGATGGATAAATTTCATAATTGCGTCGAGACTGAGAAGAAGTCCCTTCTTCAAACTAACCCCAATGGGATGAAATGAAATGAAATGTATTGAGACATCTTTTTAGTCACATAATTGGACCTAGTCCGTGTACCTGCGAGGCTTCCCTAACTCTCAAGTCCCTATCCAAGGTTTAGGCTCTTCCGTTTTGATTGCTCTTGATAATAGGACAATAAACTGTCCTAAGGTCAGCCTCGTATGATCATGATCTGCTTTCATCCACAGGAATGGAAAAAAAAAACTTATTGAAAAATAATCAAGCTTGAATAAATTACGAGTCACAGACCAGTTTGAAAAACAGCATTAACTATTATTAGAGAGAAGAAGTACTGCATGAAAGAAACTTGGTATAAATAGAACCACGCGTAAAAATTAAAATATCTCCGTTACGAGAAGAAAATGAACTATCAGAGAAAAACTCGATGAGAGGTACGTCTAAAACGAGCCATGACAAAACTATGCGGAAAAGACGAAACGAGAGACCAAAAAGGAGAGAGCTTGCTGAGAGAGAGAGCGAGAGGTGAATAAAGATCGAGAAAAAAGGCAAGACTCGAGTGGGAGTGAAAGACGGAAGAGTATGATGATGTTGAGAAAGGAGGGAGAGGCTGAGGAGAAGGCTGCTGAGGTAAGAACAAGTGTGTGTGGGGAGGAGATAGGGAGGGAGGAGGGAAGGGAGGGAGAAACGCTAACGGGCGCGATGATGGGATACGCATGGATGGTGAAGCAGTCTGCGTCTGTAGCAAGCGAGATGGAGAGAGGAAAGAGAGGAAGAGATGGAGAAGGCGGGGAAGATAGGGAGGGGGATAAGTGTAGGGAGGGGGCGATGGGGGAATAATTGGGTGGGAGTGGAAGGGAGATACACTCTTGAGACGCGCGCCGCACCGGGTGGGTGTTAAGGAAGGAGAAGGCGCAAAGTTGGAAGAAGAAGAAGACAGCGGCGAGGAAAGTCATGGGCGGGGGAGCAGGTGGAGAGCTTAAGGCCTGCGGAGGGAGGAAGAGGAGGAGTGGACGGGACACTTGGCTCGTGCCCGGTGAAAAAGGAACAGGTCATGGATCCTCACTCCCAAGGATGGAGAGCCCACAGCACCTGCTTCCCACCTCAACTCAAACTTCCCCGCGAGGCGGTTTAATTGAAGCAGTCTGCCGCCCGCCGTCGGCAGCGGGAGCGCAGAGACTCTTGGGTGTGCGTACGTCCGTACGCACGTGGAGGAGAGAATGAAAAAACGCAGACGGAACAAAGGGAGGCACGCATGTATGCATTTATAAAAAGAAGGGTCTCCCCCGAATTGGACCGACCGCATGGTCTTCTTCGCACCCCCTCACCATCCTCCCCCACCTACCTCCTTCCCCCCTCCACCCATTCCACAGACTCCTCCCGTCCACCCCGTACCATCGGAAGGAAGGAAGCCCTTTAAAAAAAAGTCTCTCCCTTCGCTCCTGCGATTAGGATCTCGTCTGGACGTCCCCATCGAAAATCACCATGGATCCGACGCGATCGACAATACGATCTCTTTAGCCTCGGATAATGTATTCCCCTCTTACCAGCTCCCGGGTTGTTATTACAATGTAACGCATTGCCGAGGCCTAAGAGCTACTCAAACGATTCAAACAGTAACAGTGGTAGAATTAATATGAGGGAACTCGAAAAAACGTTTTCCGGCGTAAATTTGTGGAAATAAGTCATTGAAAAAATAAAAACAAACCTTCGTAAACCCCAAACAGTACATTTTTATTTGAACTGTTAATATATTATCAGACTCTTCTAGGTGCCGTATAACTACAATGTAAGACATTTCGGGGTGAGTGTTTGCGATCATCTCGCGAAAAATTTCATGCTAGTAGTGAGCTCACTTAAAATCGGGTGAAGTTTTCGCCCGACTGGTTCAGTCACCGGAAAAACTTCAGACTTGACTCACCTAGAATTTCTTTGTGAATTATCGCCAGAATAAACATCCCAGTTTGTAGCACAGGAAACAAGCTAAATAATCGTTTCATATTCATGCCGTCGGACGACACACGTTTTTCCCAACGGTGCTGGTTCTTAAAAAAACCTTCAATATCTTCTTTATCAATATTTACCGATGCTTACTACGGTAACCCGAAATAGAGCAAAAATGATGTTTTTTTAACTAACCCATGTGTATGCTACCAATAATCTCTTAAATTACTTAAGATTGGGAGGGGAGGGGGAGTTTCATGAAATCGAACTTATGTTGGGAGAGATGGATGCAATACTTGAATGACCCCTTATGTTACATTACACCGTCTAACGTACGACCATAGACAAAGAAAACTGAGCTTGAGTTCAATTCCAAACCACGACCTTAAGGTTGTCAGACCGGCACGTCAACAACCTGGTCTCCGCAGCCGGCTAGTTAGACGAGATGTGCACGCCTTGTCGTCCTCAATGGACCATTTGTTGAGACAACACGAGTCTATGAGCACACGAATCTTAAGACGCAGAGCTTCCCTCTCGACTCTATCATTTAAGTGGAGTAAACAGGTTGTCCCCGCCAGTCCGGAAACGTCACCATTGGTACATTGTGCATAACACGCAATGAAGAAATGTTCCGCGACCGTTTAAGTCACCTGCGTCGCGTAAACGTGGATATTATAAACTTGGCTGGGGGACAGCTTAACGCTAGCTGGCCTTTCTGAAAACTCAATCAAGCAAAACCGCGTATGGCGCCATTAGATATTTAAAAACTCTAGGGAAATACCCTTACGATGGGATTCATCGGAAAACGTCCGAGCATTAGCCGCAGACAGCTGCTTCGCCGATCGGCCTCTTTCGCGGACAGGTTGAGTCAAACTAGGCCTCCTCTCTTTTTTTTTACAAAGACTCAATCAAGTTTACGAGCGCCGGATTGAGCGGCGAAAAACTATTCTCACTCCACCACAATGGCATTATTTAGCGATCATAAAAATAGCTCGGGGGGAAAAGCAGCAGCTCCCATTGAAACGAAGTGGTAATCTCTTCCATCCACTCGGAAAAGACACCTTGACCTTGTAAGCCTGCTCCGCCAGTAGCCGCATGCGCAGTCATTCCAAGCCCCAGAGGCATAAACTCTCGAGAAAATTATTTGAAATTCACGATTGCAAAAGATGCCAAAGATCAGGATTTCGTTTCCTCTTCGGAAAAGTATGAAATATTTAGCGATAATTTCACTTCAGGAGAGAAGCATACCCAAACAGATAGGCTTCCGCCCACGGATACAGTTATCACTTTACCCTAAGATAAAATAATGTGTCAAATGTAACAAAATAAAATTTCTGAAAGACGGGAGGCTTTACTCAGCTCAAGGTCTGAAACATCAGCCAAAAATATAGCTTCAGACGATTTCTCTTCGAGACATTTCCTTCCTTGTTTCGCTTCGCATAGAATCGTTAATTCCGTTTATTTTGAGTTGGATTTTGATCCCTTTGGAACCGGAGGCCAAAAGAAAAAAATCAAAGGAACGATCTTTTTCTTGAGTTCAATGTACAGTCAACAACTTATATTTAAAACAGATGCCGGGCGAACAAATTTAGGACATATTGCGTTTGAAAGAGGTGCAATACTCCAAGATTGGGGTAGGTGAAAGAGAAGCAAAGATTACCATTCATCTTAAGCATTGATTTTATAACTATTCCTCCCATTGATTGTAAAACTAAGTAAATTCGCAGATCACATATTACGCACTTTATATGGAATTAAAACCCAGAAGTAAGAGCAACAACAGAAATATTCAACAATATGTAAACCCACGCAAAACATGATAGCCGGCATTATAACTAGTGTGCCTCGCTCCAACAGGATGAAAAATCATTTGAAAAAGCTCCCCGGTGCGACACAACTGCGAAATTTAACTTGAAGGCCTGATAAGAAACTCCACCGATCGCACTCATTTCCTAGTCTTCTTTTTCAATCACCCGCAATTTGAACGGTAGGCATGGTATTTATGCGCAAGAAGTAATCCTAGGAGAGAATTTAACACATTTCAAATCTTGCCCATGCATGAAAAGTACATGCCCAATGATTCATCAAGATCGAAAGTATAACGCTTCGCATGAGTAGAGTGACCGGGAAATCCGCGAGCGTGGGCCTAATCACGCCCGAGCCGACCCACCTCCCGAAGGAAAGAAAGAAAAAGTTGTCGGGATCGCCACCGCGCTACGCCAAGAGGAGAGGGCGAGGAGGGAGGGAGGGACTCGACTTGGGAGTGAACGGGTAAGAGGGAGGGGAGGAGGAGTTGTGGAAGATGCGGTGCAGACGTGACTCGATCACGAGGAAATCCCCTCCAGCCGCCCGCCCGCCCGGCCACCCTCTCAGCTGACGTCACCACGGGGAACAGGTGGGCCCCCGTCACAAGGCAATGACGGACGCACATGCACAAGCACTGTCTAAGAGCTGAAAGGAATCCTGTCTCCAGTGGGCATGCGGTAAAAAAATCTTTCCTTTTCTAAATTTACAACTTCTTTTAAATAGGACTTTTTTTCTATCACATTATAATTTTTCTTGTTGGACGTAGCTACTCCACTGTTATTAACTAGAATAAACCCAAGGTCTCACATGCCTTCTCAAAGAGGTGCTTAAAAATAATTTTGCACAACATTAACTCAACACGTGCCAAACAAATTATTTGGCACCCCAGAGTATAAACCGCTTTTAAGGGGATAGCGGTATTGTAAGACTACCGAATAAATAAGCAAAGCCATAATTAGTGTCCCAGAATATCTCTTCGGGCAAGCGAAAAAGCACGAAGAGGACGTCGTTTTGTGATATTTTGATGGTAGCAGAAATTAAGGCCTTTGGACATTTTAGAAACTGAACACGATCCATTTTGATACCATAGTTAATTTTCTCAGAATTTGAAAAAAAAAACATTGAACGCTTTTGTCCGAGAGTCGACTCTTCGTAACCTTCCTTCGGAAAAAAATATTTCTTTTCAATCCGCCCACCACCAGTGGCGAGTGACTAATTCCGGATACAGGACCACGTCCCCATCCAAGAGAGACTCGCGTGTCAACAACTCTTAGGCCACTTCCCCTCCCTCTCTGTACCAGACGAGAGGGACGAATGGTGATGCAAATGGGTGAGAGGGAGGGCGTGGGCACTGGCCGCCGCGGGAAAAATCCGTGACGCGCTCGCATCCCATTAAGAAGAGGAGAAAGAGAGCATCCCGAAGATCCTTCATCCCGCACCACGGGGGAAAGAAGAGACAAAGGTGGAAAAGGACAAACTGGGCCGTTTTACCGGGACATGTTTTGGGAAGAAAATTGATTCCACGGAGAGGCACGCGCGTCACACTGGGGAGACTTCAACGCTCGAGGAGGATGCTCGTACACTGATCTCGGATAATCGGAATCGTGGCATAATTTCGTCCCACTGAAACGTCAGTGCTGAGGTCCACCTACCTTTACTGCGCAGTAGAGATTGAGTTCGATAATTCTCGGCGTAAACAACTCACGCGCGGCACTTTCCTCAACGCATCACTATATCTTTACGGTGACTCTTCTTGGACCTAAATACATAAGGCTAGTATTGAAATGGTAACTAGTTTACGACGGATATTAACGAGCACCTCGACCATGCAAGAATATGATGCGCCAAGAAGGCAAATGTATTGCATCAGATAAATTCATGCGAGATGTCTTATGATGAGGGACCTGGTACCTATTCCTTTATAATATATTAGTCAGAGCAAAAATGTACTAACTAGCAAACATATAGATAGTTAATTACGCGCAGGAAATTTAACCACGACAGAGAAATGGGGAGATCAAGGTACGGACAGTCCAAAATCCAACTAAACAACCGGTAGAATACCAAATTATGATATTAATGAGTAAACGAATTTAATTCTCATACGTATGAACAAGATAAATGTGTAACGAGTTTCCATTAGATGTGAGGTATTAATTGTGACGAGTAAAGTCGTATTATTCAGCACACATTTTTTACGCCTTTAAATTGCTCCCAAAACGACAAATAAGTTCTGGGAGAAGGAATGTATGTACAAATCCGCTCCACATAAAATAACGAAAATCCTAAGGTGAGCATAACGCATTGTTCCTTAGAGCGACGACATGATTCAAACTATTCAAACATGCCTGAAATGTAAGCAGGGACCAACCGCGGCGGCCAGGTGTCGGCCTGGCTGCCCAAAGGTTGTGAATACGAATCTCGCCTTGTGTATGGATGCTTCGTGTGCCTCAGGATAAAGGTCTTACGTTAAGCGATGCGACAGAGCCTTACCATCTGGGACTCCTAAAAACCCAAGCGGAGTTGTACCATGGGAGCCTGAAGAACCTGCACTAATTAAACAGAAATAAGTCCCGTCTCATCCAATGGATCCTAGAGATATATATCATTCCCCAGCCACTTGATCCAAACGGTAGCCACCCGAATGTGGCGCTGCGGGGAACTGGAAACCAATTCGCGAAAGTGCATCACGGATGCTGATTCGCGCCCTCCCACTCAAACCCCCCCCCCACTCTTTGGGCCCCACGAATCTCTTTTCCTCGCGATCTCATTATCGCCACGTGTCGATGGGATTTTCCACCGACAAGACGCGAAGGTGAACTGGCTTCCGCGATGCTCTCCGGGATCGGCAATAACACCGGACGCAACGCACAGGACGAGATTGCCTGCCACGCGGCGCGCACTTGTGTTTGTGTCAACATGGACGCAAAGGGGGGAGTTAAGAGAGGCGGGATGGGAAGACAGAGACGCGCCTCCGGGAATCGGAAACTGGGTTACGCGGAACGCCATAACAATCGCGCCTGCCTAGTGCCTACCTCCCTCCCCCACGAACATTGCTTACATGATTCACGGGCAGATAGAAGGGCAGGGTAGCAGGAAAGGCGAGAGAGGGGAGATAAAGCTCAGCGCAGCCGCCGACCAACTTCGCAGAAATATCGTCCGATTTGGCTCGACCGAACGGATATGTATTTACAGCTTCCGAGAGAATGAAGCAATTATTGGGAGCGATTGAAACGTGAATCTGGACGTGTTCGACTGGAATCGTTGAAAAAGAGCTACAGATCAGTCTGAACTCGATTAGAAAGAAATGTATAACATCACGCTATGTTTAAAACCCTTCCAGTTGATGATTTTGTATGTACGACATTCTTTTTGGCTCCAAGTGTAAAACGGGACGCGTTGAAAAAGCGCGAAAGATTAACGGAAACCCAAGCAGAAAAAATATTTACACACGCCCACGGACTTAATCAATTTTGCAAAGACAAAAATCGACAGTAAGAAATCTAACACATAGAAGCCTTGGTCGTAATAATAAGCCGTTACTAAGCGATATCTTCCTTCTTGATGTCGTTTGAACTGTTTCATATTTAAAAATTAAAGGGCAATTTTAACCTCCATCAATTTGTATCTAAGGAAGCTTTTGGATGCTTTCATTGCATCTCCCATTGAAAATGACGAAATAGCATCGAAATGCGCCGTACAGTATCGTCGCGATGCAACTTGAAAAGTGCAAGTACTGTCAATATCTTCGAATTTTGCGATCCGATATCACGGCCCACTTCTTCACTCATAACAATATGTTAAGACAGAAAGGAATTATCTTCAGTTGGCTTTTGGGAAAGAAATAAGTTATATTATCACTTAGGATAGCGTTCACACCTCAACAGAGATTTTTATGAAAACAGACGAAATGAAATCAGTTTCACCGAAAGTCATCTATCTATTAAAAAACCGGTGCCACAGAAGGATGATGAAGTTTACATGGAACGAGAAAATGATCAATTAAGTGAAACCCTATGAGAAAGAAAGCATTCAATCGCAGTAACTGCGAAGATGATACGAGCCCATTCGTATCACTCTGGAGGCATTCAATTCTGAAAACAATAACGGGATGAAGACGGAAGGGAATAGCTTCGAAGGCGACAGAAGAATGGAACGTATAAACAGGAGACAATGAGATGTGAATGCTGTGAGTTACGAAGAAATGACGCGGATGGCTGCTGATAAGAAGTAGAGCAATTTAATTACTTGGGTAGTCCGCTAGAAGAAAATGAGGATAGGAGCAAAGACATTAGGAGGAGAATAATTCTAGCGAAGGAATCGTTCAATAATAGAAGGGAGCTGATGACGGAAACCTAATAAGGATATAAAAAAGAGGCTGGTGAAGAGCTTGATATGAAGTGTGGCGCACTATGGGGCAGAAACGTGGTCTTAGAGAAAGGAAGACGAAAATAGTCCGAAGGCGTTCGAGATGTGGGTGTGGAGGAGGATGGAGAAGGTGCGGTGGACAGAAGGAAGGCAAATGAGGAAGTGCTTGACCTAGTTGGTGAGGAGAGGAAACTTCTAGATGATATTAGGGGAAGGCAGGGTAGGTGGCTGGAAGCGGTAATGAGAGGCGATGGTTGGCTGAATGCCGTGATTGAGGGAAGGATGTCGGGGGTAAGCGGGGAAGGAGAAGGAAGAGAATAGGTTTTTTAGAATGGACGGGATGAAGAAAGGTAGGACTTACGCTGAGATGAAGAAAGAAATACTAGCGGTAGATAGGGAACTGCACGTGTAAGACTCTCTTGAATTTTCTCTGACTTTCATCACAACCTACCTTTAACTGGTAGATTAACCAGATGATGATGAAGATGGTGCTCAGAGCTGCATCGAACCTTTCTATAACGATGACAGACGGCGATAGATCACCAAATAACCTTTCATTTTCATGTTTCAAATTTGCAAAGATCTTGATTTCAAATAATTTCCCCAGCTTTTAGTAGCTTCCCAAATTAAAATTTCGTCACGGCCTAATGATATTCTATTTCTAGTGATCAAAGGGAGAGGTACTGGTTGCACCACCAAGGAAGGAGGCGCTCTACGTCGAAATAGCATGACAACATTCCATAGCAAGAATTTTAACACGCAAGCCCCTCGGATGCTTTACCATACCAAAATTGTAATCAACTGCCATTTGAAATTTGAAATAAATTGCTCCCCGTCATGAAGACTATCCATCTATGTTTAACGAGTTTCCAAGAATTTCCAGAAAAAAATAAAAAATCATGTATATTCCAATAGCAATCCAATTTTATAAAAAAAAAATATAAAAGATTAATACTTCTTATCAGTGCATTTAACCTCTCATCAAAACTTGAGAGCTGACATTTTTAGCAAAGAAAAGTATCTAGCAAATGCAATAGAACGTTACCCTTTGGTAATTCGCCGTTTTCTCATAGTTTAGTACCATTGTAAAAGCATGATTTGCATGTCATATTCGTAAATTACATCGAGACTCTTTTTTGGTTAATAAAATTGATAAATATCTGTTACTGGTGTCAAAATACATAGCAGAGAAACATAGAGAATGTTATCAGTCTCTAATAACATTCCAGTTCTCCCATTTCTAAGGGAAATGTGGTGACAAAAAATAGCAGAAGTCAGCATTAACATCCAAAGTCATGCGACTTACGTAACTAGCGGTAGAACCTGCTCTCTTAATGCATGCGTTGCTATCCAACTGAACAACAGAATAATACGGTCGTAAGCGACATAAAAAATACTAATTTCACAAAACGACATCAGATTGTGTATAGCACACCTGAATACAAACTTCACGCAAAGAAAAAACACAAAAATAGCAAAGGGCAATATTCTTCGTGATGAAATTTAAACAATTATGCAAATGAAACATAGACCCGATCTTATAATTAAAATTATGACTTATCACACATTAAAAATTTGACTGAAAAGAAATTAACACATTTTACATTAGAAAATGTTCAACCAGCATGTGTTCTAATAAAAGCCGACGATAGACTGAGATAGGTACCATTATGTTTTTAATTCGCAATAATTAAATAAATTATTTAAAAATTCATCAGGTTCTGGATTGGGAAAATGACATTACGCTAATAACGGGCTTATTTTAAAGAGAAATTGTATCGTTATTCTAATAATCAAGGAAAGCCCATGGTTGATAATAATTCTACGTAAAATCAGTGATCCGCTATTACTTATATTCCCGTAAATAAAAAACTTTTGGAAATAAAGTAGAACAAACAATACACTATGTTGTGATCGAATAGGTATGATTGACCGTCCGCCGACTAAAATGATAGAATGAAAAGTAGCTCTGGAACTTAATGCAATATTTCTTACATTTAGCAATGTAATGAATAAAATTTCCAGCAGCGTGTTAAGAGTCCAACCGCGAGAGCAATATTTTACTAGCGTCACTTAGGAAGCTGAATTAACATGTAAACACCTCGACTAGTGAAACACCAATCCCGCTCCTGTCCGATTAATACTTGTAAAGGGAAATTAATGTATTCCTTATGGGCCTTGTGTTTCACGGGAGAGCTAGCCGTCCCAATCGCACAGATAACCGATTTAAAGTTCTGCGCGCGGGACACGCCCGAGGCGGCAGATGAGCTCCATATCGTTCGCCAACTTCACGGTAGGGGCGCTGGGATCTAAATTCTGAGCCAGTTCGCCGTGGTCGCGGAGACCACCATCCCCCATTAGATTCTCCAAATTTCCAATCGAGAATTCTGAAAACCATTTCGTAAGTCTCTCCAGTTGTGATAAAATATTTTACACTTTTATGCTTAGCCCGGTTAACCGAAATGTGAAATAGAAGAGATTCCCCAATTTTCTCGTTATAATTATTAGACCAAAAGCACATATACCAAGTCAAGCACTGCCACTAAACTTCATCGGCATTGATTTACGAGTCTTTCAACAAATTCAATTGATTCAACTTTAAAAAACAAGGCATGCATACTAACCCATTAGATACCAACACAAACACTATCCATCCGCGTTTGAAATAAATCTCAGAATCAATTACACAAACTAAATATATATCTAAGACGCTACGATTCTGGTAGAATGCCACATTTATAACAAAAAGCCAGAAAACACAAATTACACGATTCATCAAGAAAAAAAAGATAAACACAAAGCCGAAAGAAAACGAAGCATATATCGCGTTAATTCGCCATTGCGCAACTAAGATATCCATGAAAATATAAAACGATAGTGCAGGCTCGTGCAAAATATGGTGCAGTGATAAAGGAAGAGGATGCTTTAAAAGGCAGGCATGTCAAATTATGTTAATTTGCGATTGATTGGGGGGCCTTGGGGGTTGCATTGCGATGGATTGTTGTTGAGGTAAAGTGTCAAGGAAAATTCACTTGAGGTTATTGGAATGGCAAGATATAAATCAGCATTCAATAAATCTAGTTCAGCACGAAAAAATAAAAGTAGCCTTCTCGTTGTTCAAAAAATTGACACTGTGTATACTTGGTCATGCATTGAGAGAACTCTTGATTTTTTTAATTTCTCGAGTACTTCAACAGAACACGCAACGTCTGCCGTACTCATGAATTAAAAAGACACGCGGCTATCACAGGACACAATAATAAATATTCCTCTTGACAAACCATATCGTGATTAAAACCTTTTGCCAATGGATAAATCCGATAAGAGGTGATTGGGGGGACCGATAGAGCCGAAGCAAAACCTCGGAAGGATTTATCAGCCCGAGGGACAACAGAAAAAATAATGAAGCTCACCAATTCAGAGTAATTGAATCATCAGCTCGAGAGAGAGAAGAGTTTTACAGAATTTCGCCCGCAGAACAAATTAACGACTGCGGAGAATCATAATCCTCAAAAAGAGACCCTGCCATACGGCACAACAATAAGATTCCCTCGACTGAACATAACAAGGGGACACTTTTGGCGACTGAAAGAAACCAATAATAGAGTAGCGTTTAACAATTCTGGTGCAGCACGAATATTATTGATTAAATCTTCTCGCTGTTTGACCAGTTACAAAACATTGCGGGAACCAATGAATTATTACGGATATATGCCAGTACATATTGTAGCCCGAGGAACATCAGGTAAGTTAGCACAGCGCACAAGTTCAGAGTAATTTAAATAGCAGCCCTAGGTACTAAACAGTGAAAGATAAAAGCAAACGGTGCAGAAAAGTTAAGCGTGACCGCGAGGGACCGCCGTGGTCCCGTTTGACATGCCCGGCCTTTCGCGACAAGCTTTCCTCACCTTCTGGGGACGATGCCATGCTGTCCTCGACGGGGTCGGCCTTCTTAACCGACCCGCTGCGTCCTCGCCTCTCGCCGGGCGGAGAAGACGATGAAGACGCCGAAGACGTCTGCGCCGGCGGCGGTGAAGATGGACCCTTGGAGCTCGGAGTCCACTGCTCCCCAGGCATCCCCTCCGCACCCTTCCCGCGCCCCACCCAAGACTGGCGCCCTCCTCTCTGCCCAGCACCGCGCCTCCGGCGTCCACCCCCGGCGCTCCTCCAAGGGGACCGCCTCCACCTCAAGCCGCGAGGAGCCGAAGGCGGGGGCGGCGGAGGCTGGGGCATCCCGGGGGCATCCTGCAACGGCGAGGAGGCGGAGGGAGGCCGTGAGTGTTCGTCGTCATCCTGTACGGCGGACGTCGCGGACGGTGACCGCGGAGAGTCCAAGCCGTCCGCGGCGAGTGAGGACACTACGACAACGGAGTCGACGACCGCGCTCATCGCGACGGACACGGATCGGGGCGATCGCGGGGCCCAGGGGCTTCCGCCGGATCCCCCGCCGGGGTTGCCGGGCAAAGTCTCCGAAGCGGTGGACGCGGGCAGGCTCGGGTGCCAGAGCATCGCAGCGGAACGCACACCCGAGGGATGATGACGGGGTTAGAGAGACCCGGACGAACGCACGGCAAGGTTTCACACACCGTTATACAGATTATACCAAAGTCACCGATGTATACTTTTTCTTCACACACCCGAAAAGGGTCTCCGAGTTTGGCTGGCAAAAAACTATCAAAAACTCGCACACACGTTAGGGTCCAACCCGATGAGGGACCGGGTCTGCCCGGCTCCCGAAAAACTACGTCAGTCCCTGGCACTGTCGCCACTGCGATGTGGGAACACCACTGTTTTTTTCTTCCCTTCTCCAATATACACGGACACCCGCCTATCGTAGTGGCTCGGCGACCGTGCTCCTATCCCGAGAGCACCTCATCCTAACGTCACGGAGATCGCACATCAACTGAGACGGCGGACGGGCGAAGTCTGTGAGCTGCGGGGAGGGACCGGAGGGGAAGGAGGAAAGGTGGGGGGCGGAGAAAGAGAGAGGGGGGAGTTGGGGAAGAGAGGTGCCTGGCGGACGTTGGAGGGAGGGGAAGAGGAGGAAAAGGGGAGGAAATAGGTGCCCGGTAGGGGGGGAAGCAAAGTAGGGGAGGTATGGGAGAGAAAGGGGTAGTGGTGTGAAGATTTTGTACAGGAGGCCGTGGTGTAGCATCTTCCTCATCCCCTTCCAACCGCCTCCTCCCACCCACCCCTCCATGCAGACCTAAGACGACTGCCTCTTCCCGTTCCTTCCTCCCACACCCTCCCCTGGTCACCTGACGCACTCAACCTCCCCCTTCCTCAGGGCGTGGAGATGAGTAAGGGCTGGTGGTGTGAGGGAGGGTGCGAGGGGGAGGAATAACGAGGGGAAGTGCGCTTATGCCCACGCATGCATCGGCGGAACAGCCGACGCGTCGGCTATTCCGCGACGGGCGAACGAATAACCCTTGCACAAGAAAAGTGCCCGCGATACTCACTCCAGAATGACAATAATAGTGGTAGCGCGGCACAACTCGTGTCACAGATCGAACCTCACCCACGCCTAACCATTGGTGACGAGATGCCGCTTCCATCCTATCTCGACCTCAAATCCATTATCAGACCCTCATCCACACATGATACACATCTACGTTATACCCCGCGGGCCGCTAAAGGGGAAGGGGTGTGGCATGGAGGGGTGTCAGTGTGCATTTGGAGTAATTGAGCATGAAAGAGTTCCTCTTATATGCAGTTGTGATGTGCGCTTTGCCGTACTTATGCGACCTCGATCTCGATAGAATTTGTCGTTGTACTGATGGCCCCCAGTCAAACCAGAATAAAAAAACACGTCCCTCCCGTACCTACCTTTCCAGAAGTTTAATCTCTCTTGCTTTCCTCGTGCTCGGAAAAACTCTCTAATTCTTCCAATACTTATTGTTAGTTAGACGTTGCTTTTTTTCTCGCATTTCTTTTACTAATTTGGCCGATTCTCTTAGCACCTAATTTAGTTCTTAAATCAGCACTTTCACTGGTGGATCCAAAATGTATGATACATATTTTTACTGCCACCTTACTAATGGAAAATAACATTCCTTTTTCTCATCACATTCACAGGCAATATTAATAGCGTGGTAAAACCGGACTCATTGGCACCGAATCTCACTCACGTCAAATCATGGGAAACGAACTGTCGTTCCATTCCTCCTCTTTCGTCCTCAACACCGTTCCTACGACATACTACGATTGATTAGAACATTTAAAAAGATTAAGGAATCAGTTCGTCAATCAAAATGGTTTAAAATATAATTTCTCAGAAAAAGTTAGGGATCACAATAAAAGATAATAAAATAAAATACACTGGTTTTCCGAGAGTCATCCTAGTAAGTTGAATACCCTCAAGAAGTATTTTAAATAAAATAACCCCGTGCCACACACCCAGAAGGTGTGTGTCACACACGGTACTTGGTATGTTTACATGCAGAGCTGTTTTTAACCACTGCTGACTGCTCGTCTCTCAGGCTTACTTCACTTTTGAAATTGAAACATCTTTGCTCACGCATACACATTTTTGATCCATCAAGTTCCCCATTAAACTGTTTTTAATACGCACGTAGCATTTATATGGTGTGTTTGGTGGATATTTACCCCTTCCATCATTGAAGTGGCTAGCAGGTTATTACGTAGTCGTACACGAAACCCTCCCTTGCGAGCGCTATCTTCTCCCTATCTTCCATGATTTCCTCTCCGGTCGCAGGAACAACCTTCTCCTTCGTCCCTCCCTTACCTCGTCCACCTCGTCCTTGTGCCTTTCCCCTCTCTTCAATAATCTTGCTAACTGCTCGCCATTCCCTCTCCCCACCCACGAGCTGCCTCTGAGCAAGGATCTACTTAGTCGTCTGGGTTTCCCCATCACTTGACCATCTTTCACAAAGATGCGGTGGTAATTAGGGAGCACGGCGACTTCCAGTATGGCCATTCCAGGGTGACCACACAAAGTGAGAGTGAAGGGAATTCGTCATAAGTTTTACGCGACATGATCGGACCGGCCCCACTGCCCCTGCATCACATTCCATGTTGAGCTTTTGTGAGCGATAACTGGTATATCTTACTACGATGACCTAGGTACTCTCGTATGCGTCATTCAATCATACATTCAGTGGCTTCAATTTGTTTAATCTTCCCCCACTAAACGCCCATGTAGAACGTAGAATTAGATTAATAATTATCGTATCCTAGTTGATGACGAGTGACGTAAAGTGCGCATGCATGTTTAGATTGTAAAAAACCCCTGCCGCACACCCTTAAAGGATGGCAGAAAACGCTATTCTTTACTCTTGCTCTTCCTGGGGAACTACGCATAGGGGGTATTCGCATTCAAGTCTTCCCTATGGACCTTAGTTACAAAAAATGTCACGTCTGAAATTCATATGCACGGCTATCCTTCGTGTTCTTTTGTTTGATGGGTGGACTCAAAAGATCGTTGATTCGAGCAATAAGGAGCCCTTTTAACGATGAGTCTCAACGTCCAGCATCAAAACGTGATAAGGATTTCCATAGCAAGAGTAAACATTAGAGACTGGAACGCACAAAGGTGCTAACAGTGAAATAAAATTTATGCAAGAGTTTGCCCAATGCACGTTAAAATCATGAGTCCCATGCCAGTAAGAGTTCGGATACTACGAATTTGTTTTATCTTGAAACTTCTGCATAAATCAAGCAATTCTGCTATATTAGTTTTATGTTTTTTTTCAACGGAATTTTACGGCTGATTGGTTACATCAGTTGGGATAAATGCGGAAAACTGAATGTTTTGAACATTGACGCTGCTAATTCTCTTAGCCTAAGAATAAACGTTAAAGATCATACAATTTTTAAGGACTTCACAGCATATAATAAAGGCATGTTTGGTTAAAATTCACCTCTTCAAAAGGTTGCATAGGTACACTGTACATTGTGATGAAATATTTCTTTTGTATCTGAGCATATGTTTCAGAAAATTGGCATCGCAACGCTTTTTTTGATGCATAGGTTTTTTTCATAGAAATTCTGACAATGTGGGAAGCGTATTATCTGCATATACAGAGGAAGACTCGGAAAGCTCGGTAGCAATTTTGCCACCGAAGATCTCCTCACGACCATGATCGTGAAACCAGGATGAGATGAAACAAAGAACCACCCCGCTCACTCTCGGAGATTTGGCTCTCATTGTAGACTTTTTTCGACGAGTCTGGACAAGGAAAAAAAGCGGAGCGAGCTAGCAGCGACGGGGGTGCAGCTGAGCGCGTCTCGAATTACCGAGCGAGGAATGAAGAAATCCTCGGGAGCGACGTCTCGCGCACGAAACTTGCTGTCGCCGACAAAATTGATACATTTTCGAGCAGCCCACACACATACAGATTCAAGGCGACCATCGTCTCGCAACTGGCACGGCTGCTAGCAAGGCTTATGGGCTCCATCTACGCAGACTCGTGCGACTGGAATAAAACGGCTGGGGACCACGCTTGCCATCAGTTGCAGCAGGAAAAAGTGGCTTTTTTTTAAATATCCTCTCGGAGCTGATAATGCGCCGATTCGTCTTGAACGAGTAGACACTTTCCCCTCATACCAGAATCTCGCAGCATTCCTCTCTCCCTCCTGAAGAACACGAATCTAGACGGAGCCTCACACGATTTTCACTTGACTCGGATACATTTCGGGACAAGTTGGCACGTGGGACAAGAGGCGTGCCCATGCCACCATGCTCGTAATGGAAGGTTAGGCGGGGATGATGCAGGGACAACGCACCTGCTCTAAAAATTAGTCATTCCTGGCTGTTTGTGGGTGACGATACGCAGCGAATGAAAATATCTCAAAGCGTTCACTGCCTCTAATCCAATTTCGACTGTGTTTGTAGGTAATAAAAACGATGTTGCACTCTCTTCAATAAATCTAGCAAAGCTTTCTCCAGGACAGAACCAATGGAAAAAATATACCTGTCATTTTAAATTTGAAATGCATGCAAGAAGTTATACGAACTGAGTATTGACGCCGCACGGATTGGTATTTGCTAAATCCCAGTTTGAGACCTCAAGCGGCGACAATAGCGCGTGGCAGGGGGTGTTAGAGCACCATATATGCCTACGAATTTATTGATGTGTCAATTACGATTACTTTCTCGTTATTCGGTGGAAGTCCCATCCCCTTTAACCCGTTTACTCAGCACCTAACTTTGCTTTTCATCATGAAATGTTTTGCACAACTGAAGATCTTCATTGTCATGTATAGAACTCCTTAATCAAATCCATCTTCTACGGGTCCGAATTAAACTGGGCATATTGTAAATGGAACCTCATTGATGCTAAATAACATATATCTCTTAATGATAAAAATGTCTTCCATTCTATTTCCTTGCATCACTTTTTCATCAAATAAAATCTATACTCGAAGGACGTAAGTTTTTTTCAAGTGATAGAGAGGTTTCAGAGTAGGAAAATGAAAACTATCATTTCTTATCACGTAATCCTTTCCTCATTTTTATTGCAGGGGCACCATCCCATTTACACTCGCGTTTATTTATCCAATCGATCTTTCCTCCTTCAGCGCAAACTTTCTCGCCCAGCGCCTAACCGATACCGATAAGAAAAGAGCAGTCCGAGAATTTTTTTACCTCCCCTACTTCTCCGCTCCACGGGCGACTCCCTGCCGATGAATCATTCGAGGAGGTGGGGGGGGGGGGAAGGAGAGAAAGAGCGGAGCAGAGACGGGGCGACCTCACCCCGCAAGAGATTTCACTCCCAAGCAACGGCGAATTTCGAAGGGCACTAAACGATATTATGACGAGAAATACCGGCGATGCCGATGGGTAACCGATCAACGATGACGGTAAAGATTTTCGGAATGATATCTGGTCCTTATTGGTAATGTATTGAGGCATAATCAGTTCCTAACAAATATATTCGAGGGTGAAGTGGTAGGAAATAAACCAAGAGGACGACCAAGAGTTGCCGTCTCCAAAAACTGGACGCAAGAGATGGACTCGACATGGTACGATAACTTGAAGGAAGCTGCGAAGAAAATAGAGACGTGGTTAATAAAACAAGGCATCGCGTTTGGAAGTATATTATGATCATCTGGTCCTTAACTCTTTTTCTCCCTTCGTTAGAAAGAACTACTATGGGATATTCGAAGCGAATCATCATACTCTTTTTGGTCCCTGGGCGCTAAAACCTTCCTTGAGTTTTGGCCTTTTCAACAGTTAAAAACCATCTCCTTCTATCTTTTGCTAGCTCCTCCCAATTGGTAATATTAATTCTTCGTTAATTCTATATTGCACCGTCTCTCTATATTTTCCTAGGTCTCCCTCTAGGACTTATTCTATCCGGTATTCACACAAATTTTCTTTGTCAATCTTGTCTCCGCCATGCATGTTATGTGCCCTAAACATCGGATTTTCTGGTTTTTCCTTCATAGTTCTCCTGACCGCTTTTGGCCCTCGCCTAGCGTGCGAGATTCAACCTTGAACTGGGGCGAGTGTTGCATGCCTGGAGTGAAATCACCCCGTGCCACACACCGGAGGTGGTTTGCACCGTATTTCATAAATGTAAATGATTCTTTGCGACTGCCTTAAACCTATTTTGACTTGGAATGGTTCTGTTGACTCCCCATTAATTTTCACCAAAGCATTTGATCCCTCAATTGTAACTTCGGTAAGCCTCACCAATTTCTCAGACGAGTCACTCGAAGTATGTTATGATGGCTGTCAAATGAGTTATCGCGAAGGAAATAAAAGATTATCCATAAAGAGAGAATGGAGTGGAGAGTAGTAGAAAACTAATCTCCGTATTGACGATATCTGTTTAACTCTCGTTTCGAAAGCGCGGCTCAACTCACAGGCGCCTCCTCCTCCGAGAAATTCGAAGGGATCCTCAAAAGTGACCTTGAGCAACAATGCTTGCGTCCCTGTATCTGTATTTCCTCGTCGTCTGGTGAGAGAGATGGTGGTGGCTCCTTGCTTTGCTGGCTTGCGGGAAGGCTTTCTTAAGGGGGAGAGAGAGGGAGGGAGAGGTTAATGGGTTGTTGCTTCGGTTGAGCATTGGGTAAATGGTTCTCCCGACCCTCCCCAAGAGGAATGGGATGGCGAGAGGAGTAGGCGACCGGACCACGCATCGCCACTCCATGACAGGAATAAACCCAACGGGTCAACGCACGGGACGAGTCGGAAATGTGGAAAATGTCTTGGAGATTTTCGACCCAGAAGCCGCTATTGGGTGCGCGAAAAACCGATTGAGATGAAGGGCTGGCGTTCCGATTGCCAAAGAGTCAACCCGGAGGCAATGCCTTCCCGGCGGACAGGGCAAGTGTCTGTGGAGGTCAAGGGATCTTTCTTGAGGGTAAAGAAACGGAATAGGGAGCGAAAGAAACAAACCTATATAGAAGATGAAATGGATAATGCGTCTGCCTTGAAAAATATCGATTCATCAGAAGGATTGGGGTATATGTAATAAAAAAATCGATAAAGATCCTATGCTGATGAGACTTACGAGTTTTGTTTCGGTCCGAGCATGTTTGGCATAACGTTTCACTCGTGTTGCAGCGAGGGTATTCAGGAGCGAAGTTCGCTCCCGAAGAGGCTCGCTGCAACGCGAGTGAAAAGTTGAGCTAAAAATGCTCGGACCGAAGCAAAACTCGAAAGTCTCATCAGCATCTGACAACAGCTGCGAAATCCTACAGTATAGCATAAAGATCCTATTTTACTTTTGCAATGCCAGTAGAATAAGCTGTAAGTTTCAGGGATCCATCACAGAGAGAGAGATGATTAATTAATTATATAAATGAGTTCAATTATGCCGAGCGAGATGTGGTGGAACAGCGTGTCAATGGATATATAAAATAACAATTTGCCCATGTCCAGCAAAATATTTTAATGAAAACGTTTTTATTGGAAATAACTAAATGTTGGTCAATTTAATCATTTACTTTAACAACTTCAACGGAAATTCGACAGATTTGGAACGAAAAACTGTGAATAGAAAAGGCAAAACCAAACTGAATGGAATTCTGATTTAATTCTGATACCAAGAACGTTATAAGGGTCTCTTGATTCGACATATTCGACCAACATTTATACAATGGAGATAGGCACAATACGTTTAAATTCGATAATTTCTCCCGATAGATTCAATGTTACAGCGTAAATTAGGCAAGGCATCCATTAGTTTGAACACGACATATTGATTACATATATTGATGACTTTTTCTATTCACAATAGCGCGAAAATAGTCGGTGTTCTAACATCCCCCGCCGCACGCCCATGAGGCGGTATGCGCGTTGCAACGTAGACGCAAACGCAGCAGACACCAGTCCGAAGAGGGAGTAGAAGCACAAAGGAGAGCGTAGGAGGAGAATAATGCACGTGTCTGGAAACCAAATTTTGCTTCCTTGTTTTTCAGAGGGAAAACAAAACGAGGAGGCTGTCATAAAACGAATCGAGGTTCTGCTCGAAATGCATAGACAGCGCGTAATTAACTCAGCAAAGTAATTTAATCTCGTTGAAGGAGGCGTGTGCCTTTTATAAATTCATTTAAATGCTGTTTTGCTTCGCGTGTGCATAGTATATTATACAGCATCCCTGAGATAAGAAGAGAGTTAAAGTCACCACCTCAGGGCACCTAACGCAAGGAGCACTAGCCTGTGCGATTATTCGATTAATTGAATCGTCGATTCAATTATTTTTACAATTGATCGATTATTTCAGCACATCGATGTCGATTACGGTAGTTGACTCTATTTTCAATTTTTTCAAGTGTCAATTGTTTTTCAGTTGTCAATTGTTATTCAATTCACAATTATTGTCCGGTAATCGATTAATTGACGATTATTGACGGTGGTAACGGCGACCACCTACTTCTCCCTCCAGAAGTTAGCAAGAAGATATCTAGGTACATCCCGGCAACTAGCACTGCATCCGAGAGGTTGTTCAGTATCGGTGGGAACATTGTCATCGACACACGCCAGTATCTGTCGGATGAACACGCTGAGTATCTCATCTGTCTGTCTTCAAATAGCGATCTATTCCTTTAATTATGTAATAAAAGCTAACTGATTGAATTATTTTGTTGTTTCTCCAATTAGTTCTTTCATTCTTCTCATTGCCAAAGCAAAGCTTTTGAAAAGCACGATCAAATTGAGTTCTGTCAATTAATTAGTTGATGTCAATTAATTGAGCAATGACAATTAATTAACACCCATTTCGATGTCAATCAATTGGCATTTGTCAATTAATTGAATGACTACAATTAATGGTCATTTCTTAAATTCTCGACCATTGAATCGACCATATTTTCAATTATTCCTATAATTGATCGATATCGATTTTTTTCGATAATCGCACAGGCCTAAGCTAAAGCCCCTGGAGACCCGGCTTACTTCGATCCGTTCCCTCCGGGGTCAGAGGATTATCTCACTGTTTTTGATCGTATTCGAAACCATGGTATTTCGAAATTGTTTTCCGTTAAACTGTTTCCAACATATTGACATTCAATAACCTACTCGATACACGTTCAGTATATCAGTCCTGATTTTCCATAAGATGCCAATAGGATGTAGGAGATGAAATCGAGGATTTAAAAACTCTAAAATAAAAATAATCAACTCGCCAATTAACATTAGAGATTTAATTAGTCATCTTCGGTTTTTTATACTATACCCATACTATATGAGCCGAAAAATACCCAAAATTTGAATGTAATTTTTTAAATGCAATTAATAAAATCGCCGATAGCTTTAATTTGGACAAAATTGGGATAAATTCTGTTTGCTTTCCAATATTTGAGGGAGAGCGAGTTATCTTTTCTAATAAAATGACGGTGTTCTTATTTTAGGAGTATCAGGATGGTTTCTCTAAATGAGACGACTTTGATTCCGTCATTTTTATTTTGTATTTACTTACAGTTTACACTTCATAACAGGGTTCAAGCCACCTTTGAAAATTAAACTTTAAATATTCAAGCGAACACAATCATAGCCCTTTCTTGACGAAATAATAGGGGAATAGATAAATATATTGCGTGAGGAGTTTACAGCGCCTAATGACTTCCTAAGATGATGTACCGATGATAAAATATTCCGCATCATTAACTATCGTTTAATTGACTTCAATATTACTTAACTCATAGAAATATAAAAAAAATCTAATCTGTAAGAGCTTCAAAGTCTGCATTTATCCATTGATTGTCATAGAAAATACTGATTATTTGCCCACTACAATCATCAAGACTTTAATCTTAATGGGTAACCCGTCACCCCGAATTCCGACCAAAAACTCTAACCAAGTCTAAACGCGTCGTTCACAAATTTTCTGCAATTGTAATACATTTAGCAGGAAGTGGGAGAGAAGAAAACTAATAGCTTCAGCCCATTTCCGAATACACCAGGGTATAGCAACCAGGGATGGTCCAATTAAAGCCTTAACATCACTTTACTGAAAAGAGTTAAAACTTAGCTTTTAAAAAATTTCATAGTTATTAGTATAGCCGAGCACTTGCCAGAATGTGTTCTACAGGCGTTTCTTCGGCAATTGTTCTTTTTGATACCCGAATGCCAGAGTCAAGTAATTTTACTGCGGTACGACCTGTAAATATTTTGCACGATGATAAAACTTGACGGGCGTTAATGGCAACAGTAAGGTCATTAATCATACCAACGGAGCATAATAACTATGGATACAGACGAACATTCACATCGGGGATCTCAACGGGAGTAGAAGATTGGGCGGTATTCGTTTCATCTCCTTTGTTCGAGACGGGTGGGCATTTAGTGCACGGTTGCTGCAACGGAATAGTTAAAACTGGAAAGGAACTTAAGAAACTTCGGAGGTGATTAATGACTAGATACTCAATGGGCAACCGATCAAAAAGAAACTGGATACGGCAGTCTCCGACCTGAAGGTCAGGAGTGCTCCAACTCCCCATAAATGTCATGTGAAAGCTAATAGAACCAATCGCGTAAATCCTGAATAATCTAATTCAACAGTGGTACTTGTCAGTTCATGCACGAACAAGGGATATATGGAATTATGCTAAGAGTTCACGTACTGGGGTAAAAAAAATTAGCATCCATGTATGTATTTACCATCCACGTACGTCTGCGTAAGACTATCGCTTTCATCCAAAACTACATCATGATATAACAATGAATACCATAATATATTCATATGTTGTAAAACATCATTAGGCCCCTGATGATGTTGAACTATATCTACATCATACCCTGCAAGCCACCTCAAGTGTGTGTGGCAGGGGGTGAGTAGTCACCATCATGTATTACATTACACCCTAATAAAGTTAATGTAACTACGGCTCTTGATTCATTAGTATAAATCGTCAATGCTTGCCGAAATACAACGAGGAAGCAAATACAATGAAACCTAGGTCGTGATATATTAAATGTGTGTGCATTCGCTCGTGCCATATTTATTGCTATTTCATAATGTAGTTCCACAAAGTTACACCAGAAAAAATAAAGTTTTCCAAACTACATTCATTAGCACTAGTCAACATGGCAGTGTGGTATTGTGACCGTGCATAACCTTCGATATGCTATTTAATAGTGAAACCACATCAAGTCGAGTGATGTGATGTTGTGCGATATCATTCATGCGTGAAATACTCCATTTTGCACATCCATAAGTTCAAAAATATCGGAAAGCACAGGTGACGATGATGTTTAGGTATAAGAAATATCGAAGGCATTCAATATCGATACAGCAAATGCAAGAGCGAGAAGTAGGCGCAGATTTACCATAACTTCGACATCTTCTGATATATAGGTAATCGATGTTTGACAAAAAAACTCCTACAATTAATACACAATGAAAGGTTTTGTATGTAACCGTGAAATACAAAACAGTCAGGCAAACCTAGCCCAATACGAAAAATATAACTACGGGGATCAGAAGAAGGGATGACTCTGCAATTTCTACTGCGTAATTCATTATTCACAACTAAGGTATCATTCCAAAACAACATCATAAGGTCAAAATCTGTCTCATAAATCCCTTAACTATCTTCCCTTAAATCTCCCTTTAAAGTGAAAGGCTTCCTCAAAGTTACAGTCAATTAGTCTTAGACAGTTTCCTTTACGAAAAAGTATTCGGTATTTTTAATTTTTGTTCGCAATATGAGGTTCAAATACAATTTATGCTAAGTTTTATTGAAGAACACAGCAATTAAGCAAACTCGGCACTATTCATCTTACAAAAAAATAAGCCAGCACAGGCACAGGGGTATTGCGGGGAAGATTATCCACAGAGGGCATTGCTGATGAATAGAGAAATCAGTTATGATGCAGGTAAAAACAGGATCACAAGATTTTTCGCCAGCAAGGCTGGGCCGTGTAGAATATCAAGCTCCTTAAACATCCGTTAAAATGTTCTCCTTCCTGACACATAGTTAACGCTGGCCAAATCTTCTGGCCGGCAGAGACATCCCAGTCCCGTTACAGCCCAATAATTTTCTTTGCGGAACCCGCAGATTATGAGCGATATGCGGTATACTTTCTAATCGACACTCACTAATACGGACTTAGAATCGTTTCACGTTCTTGCCATGCGAGTTTACTCATCACGGACCCGCCCGCCACAGACTCTTACAGCGGGCAACGCAAATTATGCATGGAAATACCACGATTGCTCGTATAACATCTTACAAGCATTAAACTTTCGTTCATTAAAGCGACGGTGTGTACATCTAAAGAGGAAGAAATTTATATTATTTTACATCAGTAGGGCCGCACTTAGAATAAGCATCGAGTATTTGGCAACCATCGGAGGAAGAGTTGCATGAATGTTTATGTGCCAGAAAGATCGGTTGATGATAAAAGGATTGAAGATTATTTATAGCCAGTTTGTGCTCATTAGCATTTCTTTGAGTAACAAACATACTAGGTATAGGTAGTACATATTTGGAAAATAATTCTAAAAATATTTTGATAATTTTTAAGGTGCAATATGTGCTAACGATCATTTCGATAAGTATGCATAGCACAATAGAACACTCTCTGAATTAATAATATGTCCCATTGGGCAATTTCCTTGAAATATGAAGTTAATAATTTATTTACGAACAAACAATTTTTTATTCGCATAGCACCTTCGTCTTTAACTCCCCACTAGGCCGGATGGCTGAAATACTCCGTTTTCCCTAGCACGATTCGAAACTACAACAGGCGCATTCAAAAGCACCCATTAACTTAATCACAGCAGTATGACCTACGCACAAAACACTCATTTTAATTACGCAAACATGGCTGGTGTCCTAACACCCCATGCCACACATTATTGTGGTGGCTAGCGTGGTGCAACATGGATGTAGACTCATTTGCGTGTTTCCTCTAACTGATGAGTCCGAATTTCTGACGTGGGTCCTTTTCACCGTCCAACTTGCCATTCGAGGATTTGATGTAACGGACGTGTGATGTGATGGGATGACGAAATCCGACGCGAATGAATCAATTTTCGGTCGAACTTGGCACAGCAAAGAAAGTAGGCTAGGCAGGATGCCCGAAAGACACCAGCGAATGCATGGGTAGTGTTGCCATCGCCGGGGGAAATAAAGGAACGGGCGCCCTTGGCAGGCGTATTTTCCTTTCGAGGAAACATTCCATCACACCCTCGCGATCTCTCCCGCCCGTTCCTCCCGTCTCAAACCAACGGGCGACGCACATCATGTTGCATTATTGCTGGTCACGCCGAGTGGCGCCGCCAGTCTTTCAGGGCGGCGGAAAATCCCAATCCAACTCTCATACCAAGTGCACTTCCTTCCTTAAAAAAATCTACCGGCTACCTGCTTTTTATCGGCGCCACCAATATCGGCCTCCGTAATGCGCGTGATACCCGATCAAGAACCAGCAGCGCTGAACCAATACATCATTGCACCCTACTCGGCACAGATCTGATATTCAATGCTTCCATACTTATCCATGAGTCATTAACATTGTTATACCATTCGTAGAATATATATGTAGCTATTTTCAATGGCTAAAAGCCATCAACGATGTAGGGGGACCGCGACATGCATTTTATGATTAATGATGCAAATGGAGACGATTGTACATACCACGATATCGCACGAGAAAATACATCTCCATTTACCTTAACCTTCCATCGTTATTTCTTAGTGGAAGTTAGTTATCTCAATGCCTTTATCATCGCCCTTAAAGCTTGGATATTTACAAATAAAAATCTCACACTATCCTCATTGAGCTTCCGCTTACGCTCTTCCTATTACTTCCTTTTTTGCATCGAGCTAAAATTAGCTTTCATTAAAGCAGGAAGGAGAGTGTGGGCTACATTTCAAATTTTAAGCCGAAGTACGCTAGCATTGCGTGCTCTGACATCTTCTTACACTTCAGGCTAACTCTTCTCAATGACAATTAAATAAGTTATATTTGCCACCAATGATTATCTCCATGCCAGTAGAGTACACGTGTAGGTTTCCAGCGCGAGGTTGATAAACCGAAAAAGACCTCTACTTCTTCATTTTCTCTTCAGCGACAATTATCTCAAGCCGTGGCACTTCTTCTACCCAAGATATCTCTCCACTTGACCTACGAACATACTTAACTCTAAGGCTAAATAAAGAGGGACGGGCGGGAAACAACATTCAAAGTGGACAGGCCTTCTTTGAGATTACTATTTGTCTACTGCCAACTGAAAGCAATGGAATGTTTGGTCTGTGAACTTTTACCATATTTATGATGCACAGTGTTTGTCACGAAAATAAAACTGCAGGCATGGTGACATCGCGAGCGTCAGGTGCAATGTTTCTCTACATCTCCCTGACTACTATTAGATATTTTGTTAGTCGTTAAAGATAGGTGGTCTTTGGTAGGAGGTCCTGAATTCGTCCAGGATGTTTCTACATCTACATCTACAAAATACCCTGCAAGCCACCTCAGGGGTGTGTGGCAGGGGGTGAGTAATCACCAACTTGCATTACACTATACCCTAGAGTTAGTGTAACTACGACTAATTATGCATTAGCAGAAATCGCTAATGCTTGTCACGAGGCGAAGCCTCACAAGCATGCATCACTACACTACAGATGTCATCAAAATGGAGAGTAACCGTCAATATACATGGATTCTACAACTACACAGATGGACAGGGACTCAAGACCCACGCAGAAAACATGATAGGTTAGTATGTACTGTTCTCGGTTTAGTTAGTATGTTCTCGGATTTCATGTCGTAAAATGATTACGTTTCAATGTCTATATCCGGTATCATCTTTACCCGGAGCTAAATCCGAGTATCATCCATGATTTAAAACCAGATACCCTCTGAGGTCTCGAAATTCATCACAATGTAAAAAGAGATGGGGCTTGCGCAAGAAAAAAAAAGTCAACTTGGGGATGACGGAGTCAGAAAAAAGTGAGACAAAAAACTTAGCCAAGCGGCCACACCGTCTCAAATTACCAGCAGCTCCGTGATAGACTGCCCAGACAAAGTACGTATCCTATCTTAAAATTTGACCTTATTTTTTCGTATACCTATCATTTAATAATGTTTTAAGCCAACATTTTTTTTCTAACGACCCCAAAAGCATTTTAGGAACCACATCTCGCATGGTTTTTATGTAACTGTGCATCTGTGTGAATTTATGTAGTGGCAATATACACTAATACTAGTTTCTACAGCATTTCTAGGATACCTATAGTGCAGTGCATGTTGGTGAAAATTCGCCTCTTGAAAGCTATTGGCAGGTGTTTGCTAATGTACTAATAGTTGTAGTTTCATTAGCATTTTAATTGTTTTCACCTACGTGCATTGTTAATAGTGCAGTGCACGTAGGTGAAAACTCACCCCCAACTACACACCCTTGAGGTGACTTTCGGGGTGCTATGTAGATATAGAAGCTTGGCAGAAAGCACCTAAAATTCTTCCTCCCCTCTCATAATTTTGTGAACCTGTAGGCTTCCGCAAAATCATCCTGTATAGCACGCTGAGAACTTTAGTAGGATATAGAGAAGCGCATGTTGGTGAAAACTCCCCCTCTACCACGTAACTACCCTTGAGGTGGCTTGCAGGGTATTACACAGATGCAGATGAAAATCACAGTGGCTCTAAAATAGCACGGTTCCGCGACCCAGCCTACACTCTCCGCCCGCGGTCAAAAGCGGCTAATTAGCGGCGGCTGCGCGGGCCTTGGCACTTCATTCTCCGGAAACGGTGCTCGAGGTAGGAGGCGAGGAGGAGGGAGGATCCAGATAAGGCGTCTGCCCTCAGCATCTAAAACTTCCCCTATTTCTCTTCCCCTCCCGGTCAAAACGCGAGAGTGTGCGAGTATTGACACAAAACGACGACGACGAGGAGAGGCACGATGAATTCCTCGGAAGACCGGAATCCGATATGGCGCTGTGCGAAGGAGAGGGACCCGTGAAGTCCTCTATTAATATAACCTTCCCCGCGATTTTGATTCCTTTCCTGCTCTTGTGCGTCCTTCCAACCGTTTCCGCTCCGCCGCCCTTTTTCTCGAGAAGCTCATAATCTCGCACTCACATATATCTGTTCGGAAAATGGAGACTTTAGCAAGGTTCAGAGAATTTGTCGACGACTCCAGAAATTTCCCTGGCTGGAGTGAACAAATTTGGGACCTGGTTGATGTGGTGGCTTCTCATCCTGATGGGTTCCGGTTTGTACTCCGGCAGTGGCGGAGATTTATCTGTGGAATTCCGTTCCATACTGGAGTGTTATGTGCAGGACACTACAACTGTACAACTCCGTCCGTAAGATGGGAAGCTAACCTGTACAGTGTACACCCTTGCTCTAAGAGTAAGGTAATATCAACGCCTGGTTTCTCCACACCCTCCCTCCATTGTAATTAGGTACCCTTACCAGCCTACCCATCTGTCCTCAATGGCGCAAATGACCTCAGCTGTCGATCGCCACGCCAAATAACCATGTAATGGACTAGCAAGTGTCTAGTTAACATTTTTGAGATATTTCTTTAGGTTCTGACGTAGGCTTCTGCGGGGCTAGGATGGAGGATATTTCCGGTTTCCGGGGTTTCCGTCGCGTCGTTCCATTTCTCCTGGACGATATTTCGCCTTGCTATCCTGCATGCTTCTTCAGGACAACCGATCGAAGAAGCCTGCAGGATAGCAAGGCAAAATATCGTCCAGGAGAAATGGAACGATGCGGCGGAAACCCCGGAACCTGAAATATTCTCCAATTTCTTTAGGGTTCGGTTCGTGACTTACTCTGGGAAACCTAGACAGTTTTGGTCGTCACAAAACTAACTGAAAATTATCGAAATGGCCAATATCCGGCAATTTCATGGAATCGGTAAGATGAAAATTATATAAAAATACGGTAGATACGGTAGCCTAAAAAAAGGTTCCCGGAATGAGTAAACTGCCTTAATAAAGCCTTCAGTGGTAGTTGTTCAGTTATATTTTAAATTCAATTGAAGCTTTCTCTAACATGAAACTCAGAAAGAATGTCGGAGATAAAAATATTCCAACACTTTGCGTCCACAAGAGAGGAAGATATTCGAATGTCGCAACGAATGACCTTTTGCTATAACACTGCGGCGTAAATGCATGTTGGTGACTACTCAGCCCCTGCCACACACCCCTGAGGTGGCTTGCAGGTATTTTGTAGATGTAGAGATGCGGTAGGAATTTAATCCGATAATTACAATTGGCTCTCACTTGCGTTAATCTTAATTTACGAAACGAGCACCCATTAGGATTTTCCTGCAGAGTTTCTAGTCTTCACTTCACTATAGATCACATGAAAATTGAACATGGTGTGAAATGGGAGATATTTCATTCACAAAATCTGCTTCCCTCGGCAGATAGATTTGAGCCGTCAATGTTCCCGGGATGGCGATAGTATGACACATCTTGTGAGCAACGCTCGGGGGAAACAGGGCGGCGAGCTGCAAAGAGAATACTTTTAAGTAAGGGGTTTTGCACGAAGGTGCGAGTCAAAACCTCTGGATCAGCACGCACAAACGGATTCCTGAAATGCGGAGAGAAAGATGCTCATTGCAGCCCCGTTTGTGTCACACTCGCGCCAACACAGCGCCCTCTCCCTGTTAGTATGGTAGGTTGGTAATTAAAGATGACCGACAGTTGAAGTAATTTGTGATATAATCGATGCATGGGTGGGTTTGTAAAGAAAGGATATTGACGGGAATGGAGGAACAAAGAAGAGAAGCCCGGCGTAAGCCTAATCATAACGAAAAGCGCCAAGGATTAGGTACCCAGTTTTACGTCCCATTCGATGGACTTCGGGGGCTCTTCAGATGGTACACACCAGAGTAAGGATCGATATCCCTCTGATATTGGCCAAAGTCGGTATACAAACTCGGGAGGGGAAGCAAGTACTCCAGCAACCACAGCAAACCGATTACCACTTTCATTAACTTATTTTTTTAAAAGCCTTTCTACTCTTGTGGCCAATTGCAGAAATGATAAAGATGCATCCAATGGAGTTATTAGATCTATAAGTCAAGGCATTCGGTGAAAATGCGTTGCAGATTTTTTTTTACATTTATTGGTCTCAAAGCTCATTGGACCTGATAGATGGTGTTAACTCAGGAGCTCCATAGGTAACAAAGACGGAGGATTTTCAATGAACAATTTGAAGGAGCATCTACGAGATAGAATACTTATTGCGTGACGATTAACGTGTTAATTTATTAAAGCTGGCTACTGATGATGTGCATAAGGAACATGATACATGGCATGGCCAAGAGAATGATTCCACTAGAAAATCTTCACCACTGCCGGAATTCTGAACTTTTTTTATGAGAAGCCTGCACTATAGCCATCACACACACCCGATTCCTGGCTTCCCGGATGCCTCCCATAGCTCACCCACCACCTCTTTCTTCTCTCCGCCTCCCAATTTCCATCCGCGGCCAGTTCTTATGCACGCGTCCGCCCCACCGTTGTCTTCAGAGCGAATGCCGATGCGGTCCACTTGCTCTTGTTACGAGGTGTTCCCACCGTTTCCCATGGAGTTCACGGCGGGGACAATGACCAAAAAATACATATTTCGACCTCCTAAACATTCTCCCGCAACACAGGAAGAGGTGTAGGAGGACCACACGGACTTAGCGAGCGTAACGGTAAGTGATTTCAGTGATTTAGAAAATCAATTTTTTGGAAAAAAAGCGCAACAAAAGAGACGGTAAGATACAAATATATGATTCGCTAAAAGGAAATTAGCATCAGGTTATTCGGAACTTTTAAATATAGGAATATTGCAAGATTCCTTGATGCTAAAAGAACATTGAATATTATACATTTTAACGCAAAAAACATGTGCATCTATTTATGTAAACAAGATTTTTTCTTACACTAAGGAAAGTTTACGTTTAAGGCTATTAACACAACTTGGTATTATTAGGATATTCGTCTCCTGAGCCCTGCAGAGATATTTATCGGAGAACAGTGAATGTTAACAGGTGTCCACGAGTCTGAATACTTGGCTGCCAATGCTTTTCCACTAAAGCAGCCGGAAGGCAAAGACAGAGTATATACAAAGTAAAGTCACCAAAGAGATTAATTGTGCCTTAAACGATCAACTAAGGGTTAAATAACATTATTGACTGGCTATTTAAGAGCATTAGTGCAGTACTTGGTCCTTCGGATGGGGATCCCTTGGCACATTCCGTCATGAGTAGGCTAATGCTGACGATTGGTCTTTCCCCACACTTTCTCCATTCACCAAATAACCCTTACCCTTCCTCTAATCTTCATGTCGCAAATACCCGCAATTGTCTGTCGCCTCCCCAAATAATCAACCAATCAACGTTAGTGAACGGTGAATCCTAGCTATGGGGTTCTGAGGGTGAG
The DNA here is from genome assembly GCA_963573305.1 of Pyrrhosoma nymphula. Classification (NCBI taxonomy): domain Eukaryota; kingdom Metazoa; phylum Arthropoda; class Insecta; order Odonata; family Coenagrionidae; genus Pyrrhosoma; species Pyrrhosoma nymphula. The sequence continues at coordinate 91,596,463 of OY754330.1, forward strand.
AGGGATAAAATTTGGGGTCAGATAATCTTGACAATGTCATTCACAGTCCACCTGGCACGCAGAGACATTCCTGTGTGACTCGAGGACTCGGCCGCCGAAAGGACGCACCGATTATTTCGATCCCCAAACAATGGGTATACTTTTTTTATACGACGCGCCCATGCACCCATAGATAGCTATGAGGTATCCATCCCTCTCTCATCTCATTTAGAAATATCTTACATTGGCAGGGGTAGACACACAGAAAGCGATCCCGGGGATCAGTTGAATCTCCGATGATGGTTTCGAGGACTTCCTCAAGTGAACATCCACGAAGGGACAGCTCAGACCCGCTGTCAATAATACGAATAATAATACGAATTTTGTCCTCGTCCCATTCCCTCCTTTTGAGGCATCTGTCCTCACGTCAGGAACACTGTATCCCTACCCACACACGCACGCTCGGGACATGAATGGAACTTGAGCGAACGTCCTCCTCTGCCATTCCGCATGGATTATTAATACGCGTCCCGGTAGAAAGATGTGTCCCGTCCGCTTCCCTCTTCATATTTCTATGGACCCACATTGTGACCAGACGCGACCGACCTTCGGCTTGGTTCATTTCTCCCGAAAAACTGCGTCCTCCTCGCCCACTCACCTGCGGGGACTTTAAAACTTTAGTCGTCCGTCAATTGAGACACAAGACCCCACTCCGTGCGTACTCCAGCGACCCTGCTGGATGCGTGCGCACAGGACCAGCTAGGGATCAGTCACCAAAAACACGAGAGACAAAAGATCGAAAAAGGGACCTTCACGGACTCGAATACCGTTCGCACAGGATCCCTTTCCCTCTTGCAACCAATACGCTCTCATAATCTCTCCCCTGAAGAAAACCCCACCACCACTGGGAAAAAAGCCATCCAGATCCGTAAATGAATTGTCTCTCCTTGACCTCAAAAGGAAAAAAAGGGACCCATCCTCTTCTTCCTTCCGTGTCCCTACCACTTTTGGTTCCCGACGGAACTGAACCTGTGGGTCCTCCTCCTCCATCCTCACGGGATCTCTCCACCCTGAGAACCCGTGAGGACGAGGAAGACAAGAGGATGAGAGAATGAAAGAGGGAAGTGAGGGACGAAAGGCCCCTCCCTGGAAAAAAGGAGCCTTTCCGCCTTTTATACCTGAGTGCGAATCCCGAAATTTTAGGGGCAATTGCCTTGGGAACCCGTTGTTGGTGGGCGAAAGTTAGAAGAAAGATGAGGGCGAAAAGACTTGGGTTCTTTTTCTGCGAGGGGGGAGGATGTGTGGACGGGTTGCAGGGAAGCGGCGGGTGGGGGAGAGAGGACGGGGGAGTGGTTGGTACAACTAATGGGGATGGGGAAGTTTAGGGAAACAACGGACCGTCAAGAGGGGAAGACTCATAACTCCCACCTTTCCACTCTTCCGTTGCGGAATAAAGGAAGAGAGACGTTACGGAAATGAAATAAAAATATCGCCAAATTGCCACAACATAACAAATAACTCGCCATGTCTACGGCCGTGTTTTGTTCGCGGTCGGAAGATTTCCCAAAATTTCTGTAGTAGAAAAAGTTTTGGTTGTTATCGGCTTCAATGACGTCATTAGAGTTTCATTCTTTAGAAGCCATCGGAATAGCAATCCCATATCTGGTGATCCACGGATTGATTGTTTGGTTTTTGGACAGTCCCTATCTAAACTCCTCCATTCCGGTGTCATATTTAAATGTTCCCACACATGAATAAATAACTTTTTTCACCAGTAAGTTTCCATTAAACTCCTGAAGGTGGTTAGAGTAATTTTTGCCCATATACAGATTTGCGTAAAACTTGTTGGCGTACGTGTATTTATTGGTAACGTCTATAGGTAGATCAAAGAGGAAAAAATGCATTTTACAGATCAATTTTTACTATTCAGGGTTATAAATACCACTGTTTCAGGCTGGATATGGTGGAAGTTCTCGACATTCATAATGAATAAAGACACTTGGTAATCTTCCACAGATTTATTTCTTTGACACGACGCGTTTCACCACACTGTGGCATAATCATGTGATTATGATCACATAATTATGCCACAGTGTGGTGAAACGCGTCGTGTCAAAGAAATAAATCTGTGGAAGATTACCAAGTGTCTTTATTCATTATGAATTCAGGGTTATTTTAACTCGTAGCCTTAAGGCACATGAGATATATTTTGTAATAATTCGATTACATACGTGCCGAGTTCACTCTAAACGCGAGGTAATACATTTCATATTATTAAAATGGTAGCTACCAAATATCAAGGGGTCACGCCGAGTCAAAGATACGAACAAACATATTTGAATATAATTTCCGCCTACATTTCGAACACCGCGCCGAAAATGGAAGTCATAGTATACAAAAAATGTAAATACAATTCTAATATCATTTTCATTACTGCATGTTAGGTCAGTTCCACCGCATAAACAGTTGCACATAAATGAAATGTGGTCCCAAGTTTTTTTTTCTTACTAGAAAAAATATTAAAATGTGCACTCAATGACCCACGGTTACCGCTCCAGCCACCTTAATAATTTCTGTCTCTCCTCACTCCGTTCAAAATGTAAAAAAAAGAGTAGACTTTGTAATTGTGTTTAATAACATATCATTATCACACCTCACCCCGCATGACATGTTACCTAAGATTTTGTTTTCTTCATGAATTAGAATTAAGTGGTATCCATGAATTAATAGTATCAGTAATACTAATCAGTAGCAGTATTTTAACCCGTATTCTACACATTAGCACGTTCGCCGGAAGTAGCACTCTCCTAGTTTCTGGTTTGATCTGCGTTAAACGGGCGAGACGTTGGAGACGGGAGCAAAAGACTGATTGCTAATGCAAATGAATCTAGAGGATAGCTAAAACTTTTTTTTGCTTGTTTCGTCAATTTAGCAATAACGCTTGAAGGAATAAAATCGGAAAATCCCAAGAAGATAATGATGAAAATGGGAGTAGGTATATTGGAAAGATAGAATATCCATCCTAAACTTGTTCATGGCTCAGAGAGCGAAAGGGAGGGTGTCATATGGAGGAAGCGAGCTGGATATTAAAATAAAAGAGGGGATTTACCGATTAAGTCACTCATATTTGCTTACGACTATGACTATGACGTTAGTCGGCCAGTTAGTTTATTACGGCATCGAGTCATTAGTAAACGCAGTAGAAAATCAGTAGGAGAATTATAGAATGATGATCGATCACAAAAAAACTCTTTTAAGTATGTAATGAGAAAATACTCACTCTAAAAACAGTGAGATACCTAAAATATCCTGCGGTGACGTTTACGGGTTCTTTTGCGAGCCACAATCCTCACCATTTATGCGCCATCTTGAACGTTATAATGCGCAGATTTAATTTATACGAACCAACATCCCGAAGCGTCATCGCCTCACCACCTCCGATCGCGGCTGACGCGTGTGATATTATCGGGAGACCTTCGCTGCGAGATGAGGACGCCAATTTATTTTTTTTCGTTCCAAGACGGAATCTGGAGGAGGAAATGAAAATCTGGAGACGCGATTGAATTCTACGTGCCGAGGGCCGCATATCTCCCCAAAGGTGGGAGTTGCGTGACGAAACGGGCGAAGTTCAGTGCTCCGCTCGGAGGAGGATAGGAAGCGCGCGGATCGGGCGATATTATGGCCAGCAGCAGATAAGGGAATCGCCCGCAGAGTGATACGGACTCGGAGAAAAAAACGACAAAAGGTGTCTATTTCAAGAGACTGAGTAACCTCGCAAGAAGTTCGACTGATCCATCCTGATGAGAGAGAATCTAACGTCACCGTATTCGAGAGGGGGCGTGAAAAACTCATTTTTAATCTCACAGGAAAGTTGAATAAAAAAGAAGCTAAGATTCAATGAAGCTGGCAGCGAAAGATACCCGAAGAGAATGGAAAATCGAGATACGCGACGGAACTGAGATTATTTTTCTTTCAACTCCGAGATTTTTAGGTCATGGAAAAACTATTCATTAGCGCGAGGGAAAACAATTAATTACTAATGCTTCATTGAAAGAATTCCACAAAGGCTTTATTGCCAAAGCGTACAATTATCAAAAGAATATTATTGACATTAAATGCGCCATAAAATACGGAGTAAGATGAACCCAGAAGCAATAGGAAATATAAGGTACTATATCACATTTAGATAAAAATCAAACATCTAATGCACTCTTTTCTTGCCATCCTCAACACTCCCTCTCCTTCAGCCTTCGGAGAAAACCTCACCTACAAAGAAAAATGACCTTAACCTTGAGATGAAAGCTCATAATGCCCGCAAGGTTTCCTGCTCTGAAGAAAACGAAATTAAGGCTCTTAGTAATTTTCCAACTACAAAACGTACATACCTTGTGCACTGCACATACTTCGATATTTGACGTAGTTGGTTGTATCGGTTGGACCCTCTTGATTATTAAGTCTGAAAGTACACTGATCCATTGATATCTATTGATATTTCTCATAAAATCAAAGTTCCAACTCGCTCATCAGTTTCATTCAAGTATTCTACCAGCTGATTTATAGATTCTTGGACAGTCCCCATTCTGCATCCAATTTCACAGGCATTGTCTGCTTTCCCTCCTAAATATGTTCCATTAGATCCCTCTTCAATTCTTCATTAATAAATAAAAATTCATCTTTGCGCCGCTCAATTCGCATTGTTTTCATTACTTCAGAATTTATCACGTAGAAATGATATATTGGAGAAAACTCGTTTGTTGAGCGAAGTAATTTGAAGGGACGAATTGGAACCTACGAAGTTAAAGGTGGTCGAACAACAGGAAAATTATGACCACAATCAGGGAGAACCCATGTATTTTTTTTAACTTCCTACTCTTGATGAAATTGTAAAATTCCCATTTTCCACCAAGAGTGATCAATTTAAAAGTTACCAATGCTAATTTAAAGGAGGCATGCCGCGCTTAAAGCCAGTTTGGACATTAAATAACCCTTCTATTTGCGGAAGATACGAATATTATGATAATATGTAGGATAATTGCTGTTAAAGTTGCAAAATGAAGGAAAATATTTTCCCGTCGTCAGCCTCAGGGTCTTAAAAAATGTCATCATCACCAGCTACGGAGCCGAAGATTGGTTTGCTGCAGCTCTGCACTCCAACGTTCACTGATTTAGCCAAAGAAATCCTTCATACGTCTTCGTTTACACATCCCTCATATTCTATGTACCAGAGATGTTCTATCCTAGGTATTCCTCGGTTATTCCACTCCCTATCTCCGACCATTTTTAAAGTCTGTTATATCTCAGAATGTGTCCCATAAGTGTATATCTTCTACTTCGCGGAATTATTATTAAAATATTTCTCCCCAAAATTTCGCAGAAATTCTCCATCAGTGATTCTCTTCATCCAGTTGATCTTTCTTACACCATGAAAAATCATTTGACTGGCTAACACACCTGACTGACAATCAGGAGATTCGGGTTGTATTTTTATTGAAGTCAAATGATTTTTTTCTTGGTGAATTGCGTTCGTAAGTGTACAAATTTGCATCCGTGCTTACTATCTCATTTGTCCATTTTTCAGTGATTTGAAAATGGCCTACCTCAATTTCTAGGAAAATACTGGAACAGGCCGTCAACCCGAAGCTACACGAAAACGACAAATTTAAACAAAACAAAAACACGCAACGTTAACAAATCTCAAAGAAATCCAGAAGCACGTGCAAAACTTGATTCGTGGACATCTTCAGGCGCGGCGAAGGAGACAAGAGGTGGGGTTGGTTGGAGTAAAGGGGGGGGGTGGCGAGAGAATATCTTCCCCTCAGTGGCCGTGGCCCGTCTTGGCACGGCCTTTTGTTTGAGTGAGGCGCCCGGATGTTTCCCAGCCGTAAAAGCAGAACCTTGTGGGAAAGCTTAAAAGAGGATGATGGGGGATAGAGGGGCGGGAGGGTGGGAGTGGCGGAGAAGTGTAGCCGGGAGGAGGCAAGGGCTGGGAGGAGAGGAGAAGGGGCGAGAGATACCTCTCTCTCTTCAGGCAAGCCATCCCCGAGTGCTGGCCACATCCTGTGCGCTGCCGAAGGGCTCAGACGTCGTCGCCGCCGAGGTATAGAAGTTGTCTCCAACCGATAGCTGGGGGCATGGAGCCAAAGAGGTCTCCCGGGAGTGGATGGCGACCACTCCCATTCTTCAGAGCCACCACCCACGACAAAGGATGGGAAGGAAGTTGGACTGGGGGAGGGGGGTGTTAGGAGGAAAGATGACGGTTATGAGTTGACGGCTCGAAAACTTTTAAGACATAATGAGCTAACACATACGCTCGATACCCTAATCCCTTCACAGCAGTCGCTACTTCATTTGCTGTCAAACTTCACGGGACGGAGCTGGAGAGATGGGACCGGCAGTGGTGGAAAGAGTCTGGCCTTGCAAAGGATGCGGGTTCGAATACCGAGTCTGGGGCACGGACGTTGTGCTTGTCACGGGATCGAGGTCTTAGGTTAAATAGTCCATGGTAGCGGTCCACAGCATATGATGGTTTGCGTCAAACTTTCACGCGACGAAGTCGGAGAATAGAGAAGACAGTGGCAGCGAGAGACCGGCCTTGTAACCCAAAGGACGCGAGTTCGAATGCTGCCTCGGGGGCGTGGAAGTTGCGTTTATCTCGGGATCGAGGTCTTTGGAAAAATAGACTAAAGCCCGTATGACACTTCCCAATTTATTGGCCAATGAATTGGCGCGCAATATTGTTGAGAATATTGTGCGTTGCGTACCGTATGGCACGCATCAATATTGACACCAATATTGCCCATAACAATGATCTAATGTCCCGCTAGAGAACGCCACATATAAGTTAACAAAAGAGCATCACGAGACGCGGGTTTGTTTACTACGAGCATTAGGAAGGGAGGTGGTGAAAATGTTATTCATTAAATAACCATTGCTTTAGTATTTTCAGTAATTTAGTATCTTTAGTAATTTTATAGTAATCGTTGTATATTCGTAACGTTCTACAAGAGACCGGATGTTTTGCGAAGAGATTCTTGTTTTGGCCGCTAGGAGTCAACAAAACTGACTTCTGATTGGAGATTGGCCGGGAGAAAATAGAACCCGTTCTAAATTCCAAATTGGGCGAGAAATTGAGTCCAATATTGTGAAAGGGAGATTGGACGAGAAATTGGTGTGTGTCAGGTGGACCACAATCCAATAGCCAATGGATTGGCCAATAAATTGGGAAGTGTCATACGGGCTTAAGGCAGCGGTCCCTAACTTTTTTGATTTGCGTATTCTTTGGCCACTAATTTCCTAGAATTGTACCCCTTACATAAGAAAAATATTATTTTAGTTTTTTATATTAATATTAGTTTTTATTAATATTAATATTAATATTAGTTTTTTCATTCTTACTGCTATTCCAACTTACTTCCGCCAACAATAAAAGTCTTCCGCGTACCGCTAAAAATCCAAACACGTGTCCCTAGTATGGATTCGAGTGCCACATGTTAGGGAACGTTGACCAATGGTTTGACGTTGCGATACATAGGTAATTAACAGTTGGTGCATCTAAGCATACCACTATTGATGGTACGCTTGGAGACAATACCCCAGGATGAAGATAAATGACACGACCCACTGTGCTCAGCATCTTGGAAAATGAACTACTCCACAATCATTCTACTAAAAGGAGCAAAATAGAAGCTACTATTCAGTTCCCCACACCGTAATGGTTTTTTCTTCCATGAAAAAGTCACTGTCCCGAACTGAAATGAAAAACAAAGAGGTAGGGCCTGTTTACACGAGGCATGTATGCACCTGCACTAGTAAATTTGTGAATAGATAAGTAAACGAATAAACATTGAGCAAAGGAATGACCAGAATTGGAAAGGACAATTTTTTGGACATACCTAGGTTCCCTCATTCGCACAATTTTCCAGGTTTACACAATGAAAGAAATGCTCTCGAATTAACAGTAAAATACGTTTATTTGTTGACGACGTTGTCATCTATCGCGAAATTAGTGATCACTCTGACTTTGAAATTCTATATTCGGATTTAAACAACGTTCATGTGTGGAGCCAAGAGTGGGGACTCGAACTTAATCTGAGCAAATGCACGGCGGTACATTTCTTGCGGAGGTCGTCCAACTATCCCCATGTATATGGTGTGGATGGTGTTAACATAAAGGCAACAGATGAAGTGAAGTATCTAGGAGTTACGATAACTTCGAACCTATCGTGGGGAACACATATAAGAAATATTTGTGGCAGAGCTCTGAAGAAGCTAGGATTCGTCAAGCGTATTGTGGGAAGATATTCGGATGAAAAAGTAAAAGAGAGGTGCTATTACCTTGAATATGCAGCGAGCATATGGGATCCGGTGCAGAAAGACTTAATTCGGGAACTTAATAAAATACAAAGGAAAGCTGCGCGATTCGTCAAAAACTGTTACGCCGTAACAGTGTTACGGGCGTACAGACAGCGTTACATAGATTTTAAACGAATTAGGCTTGGAGCCGCTAGAGACTCGGATGCTGCGCGCTAGGCTTAGATTACTTGAGCAATTAAGAATAGATATCTTTAAGAGCGACACGGAGAACATATATATTAGAACCCCACTATATTTCCAGGTCCGACAGAAACGATATTTAAGAGAGATATTTTGCCGAACGGATAGGTATGGGAATTCGTTTTTCCCCCGAACAATAAGAGACTTTAATAAATGCTAGGCGTAATTTCATTAGAGGGTTTCCTTTTTACATGTAAACGGCTGGTTTCCTAACACTCCCCGCCACACGCTTTTTGAGGCGGCTTACGGGGTAGTATGTAGATGTAGATGAATGCAATTTATAAAGGACATCAGTCTAATCGCGCACGTGCAGCCCGTGTGTGCCCCGAGTAAACAGACTTTCATGATATTCTCGCGGGATAATATCGATATACAAGGTGCCTCACCTCCTGCTAAGCACGTACGAAAATGAATCGAAAAATTAGGCGACAAGGAGTCGAGGATGCATGCACATGGGCGATAGCCGATAACCTTTAGCAAATCTAGCCTGAGGAAGCGTGAGAAAAGGGAAAGCCTATGGTTCTCTGCCTATGGTTCTCAATATCGGGTAGAGTCCTTACGTGTTCCCTTCCTTAACCCGTTGACAAGGAAGTGTCAGGTCTTTACGGATAAGCCTCCAAGTATCCCTTTTTGACGGTTCGTTAGGCTGACCAGCATGGACTTGGAGTGGGAGTTATTTCAAGTGGTTGAAGGGTATACTTCGGCATCAGCAACTTTTGAACACAGGTCAATCAAACATGTTAGCCTGATATATGTTAAACGAAGGCACTAGACAATTTTCAATTGGTCGAACATGCTAGGCCGTCGAGAATTGAACTGAAAATAAATATTTGCTCCTCCAAAGTATCGTAACTTCGAGATAAATAAGGATCTTTAATCTCTTCTCGTTTTCTTATTTATCCTAAGAGATTGAATAGAAAAAATATCGCTGGCAATATTCACTCACTTTAATTAGCATTAATACTATGGTAAGCAAAAGACATTTTTATTCTGAGTTAGTTAAGTCAATATCGCCGATAGGGAGGAGTAAAATGAAAATCTCAATGAATTTCTTGCGATACATATTTCTGCATGGACAAGTTAGCTTAAGCTGTGTTATTTATTTAGCCAAAGAAACCAAATAAATCGAACTTTATTACAAATGTATTGGTTTTTTTAACATAGGGACCCTCTAGTGCAACAGACGATATATTTAGGCTCTAAAAGACTCCTCGATGATTCGGAAAATGTTAATGCTCCCAATGACATTCCATTTTATGGCATTGACAGAGTTATCTGAAGGTACATGCGATATTCCACAGAGGAAAAATCATTCGCCTTGACAGGGATCGGTGAAGGAGAATGATTTTTCCTCTGTAGAATGTCGCACTAATGTGCATTTGCGAGTGACTCCGCAAAAAGTTATACCGTGGCTAGTCCCGGTATCCTCAAAATTTATCTATATACTAGCTGTTCCCGGCATGCGTTGCCAGGCCACTTTTTCTCTCAAAGCAGGCACACATATACAAAGCAGACACATATACATGTATAAAATAAATGAAATACAATTATTTTTTGTGTATTAAATAAAAGTTGAAAAAATTTTCAAGTGCTTTGGGATATACATTATTTTTGGTCTTACCGCCTTCTGCAAAAACAAATACATTTTTCGGCTGTCCCACTCGTGAGCATGTGAAAAGCATGGATTTTCCAGATTCAATCCACACACTTGAAGCGATTGACCTTTTGCCTTGCTCATGGTCATTGAGAAGGCAAGGTGAACGGGGAACTGTATTCGTTTGGCTACAACCATCAAATTAGTCACTGAATCTGGCCTTTAAATGCAGCAGGAGTGAATAACTATTCATGGAATCGCAATTAAATGGATATTCACGCCTGGTTACCAAGGAAATTTCTGTTGTTGAAAAGGAAGACAAATTGATTAATTTCGAGATAAAAACGCAATACTAGGGCAAAAACGAAGCGTATAAGAAAATTGAATGAAATAATTAAATACAGCATTCTTTCATGCGTTCTATGATAAACATTTCCATCCAATATCTTGAGTGCAAGTAATATAAAAAAACAATTAAGAAATACCTACACCGAATTCAATACTTTTCTTATGGGAGCAAATGTTAACAATATTGAGGCAAAAAAAACAAATATTTTCGATTTTTATCACTCAGAAACCTTTATGGACACTCAGACAACAACTCACAAAAGTTTCATCGTAATCGGATGAATGGTTTTGGAACGCATAGAAGACGAATGGACAATATTATTATTTTTATATATTAGAGGTGTGCCTCAATCTTGGTAAGGCACGAAGTTTACGCTGACGCGAAAACCGAACTCATGACGGCTGACCGCAGTACGTTATCAGGATGAAAGGATCTCCTTATTGCTCCTTAGGGTGGTCAGGGACGAAAAAAATCCTACTCATCCCAAATAAGAAGGCCGGAGCGGGGAAAGTTAAGTACAGTGATTCCCCCTCTACCAAAAAGAGTCTTCCGATTAGCTTCGTTCCCTCACCCAGCCACTATCTCGGGACCAGCCGTCGCCACCGGGTTAATGCTACATCTTTTATAAACAGTTATGGAGAAGAGTCTTCAGTCAAGACAGCAAGCCCTTTCATCGTCCCCCCCGAAAGCACTAACTTATGACGCGCGAGTCGCCACTTCGCGACAAGCCATCCTTGAACAAACATGCAAACAAGGGACGGGTACCCAAGAAAAAATGGAAAATAAAACGAGAAAGGAGTGGGACAGACCAAAAATCACCAGCCGCTCGCGGGATCGGTAAAAGAATAGATAGGGGGGATTGGAATGCTGGCTTCCAACCCAGAGGGCCCGGTTCGAGTTCCGACTGTGCCGGATATTTTTCTCTAAATAAAATTTAGGTACTACTAAATTCAAAGTTTTAAAATATAAAAATGAAGAACACCATCAAAAGTTCTGTTAATGGACTTGGGTCAGATTTCCCAAGACACAAATAGTGACCATCTATCCTCTGCCTGCTTTTCTTCTATCCCACACAGAAATACTGAGCATGAAATACGTAAAGATTGCATCAGGAATAAATCCGAGAGGACCAGAAAACAAACCATGAACCTTTTGCTTGCTGCGCCCATGCGCAAATCATCACGTCACCCACCTTAGGGAATTTTGGAGCAATTTAAAGGAACTTGGTGTTTACCTCCTTCAAACTTACTGAGAAGCTTCGAAGTCGTCCAAACTCATACTCTCCGGAATAACAGCTGTGATATTTAAAACAGTGGGATCGTGTGATATAATCTGCATAAAAAAGGCACTACCAAGTCCTAGTAAAAATTGCTGACAAAGAACTGGCTTCCCACTTTGAGGGTCCGGGTTCGTCCGCCTGCAGTGACCGAGATTTTTTTCAGCGGAAATGCGACTGCCTAGTTGAGCGCTGTGCCTAGAACACTTCAAGTGCCTTTTTCAGCCCGTCGGATGGGACGCTGAACAGTTGACCCCTTGGCACCTGTTGACGAGAGTGGGCTGATGCCGACGCCGGGTTTCTTTCCACCATTCCTAGTTCCCTAACCTATTCTTAATGGTGCAAACGAGCCTAGGTGCCTGTCGCCTCCACAAATAACCCAACGAGATAAGACGCTGCCACACGCGACGGGTCGAGAGGATTGACGTTAAAACGTGAGGGAACAACACACATAACCCATCCTCCCCAGCATCCTCAACAACCAAACCCACACTCCATTTCCCCTTGCTCCCCACCCAAAACTGAACCCACCATCGACAAACCCATTTCCACGAAAACTACATATGCCTGCCTATCTCCCCACGGTGGGTCTCTCTCTCTCTCTCCGGTGAGGTGAGGAGAACTAAAGGAACACCGCCAACCCCTGACGTCAAGTCTTTCGCAAAGGGAACTCTTTAGGCCTTTGATAGTTCCGACTCTGGGCAGCGAAGCTCCATCCACCTTTTGGGGGGAGGGAGATGGACAATTATCTCGGGAAGATAGCTAGATAGCTGGCCATTTTAGTGAGGGGTAGAAAAGGATCTGTGGGTGGGAGTCTGGATCTGGGAATGATTTTCGGCGCAGAAGGACGAGTGGGGAATCGGTCCGGACTTAACGCCTTGGGGTGTGTGCTAGGCTTTCGGCGACCTCTTCCTTTGTGTTTGTGAGCGGTTGTCAAGGAAACCGACGAGTAGCCCACCCACACAACTTACCGCAGAACGTGTGGATTTTTCGGCACACGAATTAATCGCCCCGTTTGAAAATGACCACTTCGTCTCCCCGGCATTCATTTGTCTTACCGCTGTCACGTCACGGAAGTTATGCGAACGACGTTCTTCCTGATAAATGAGATGGAGATTTGGCTGTAGTTTAGTAGTGGATTAAAATCCTGAACAAGATAAGGGTAACTAAAAACTTAAATGCTGATAAAAATAAATATACGGAAACGTTTCTGTCCCATAGCGCTAACAACACATCGCAATGTTATGGCCATAGAGAAGATATGATATGAATATGTATACTTATAGGCCTAATATAAATTCTCCTCCTGCCACACATCCTTGCGGTGGCTTTCAGGCTGTGTAAAGGCATATCAAAAGTTCTCACCACTTTGAGGATAATACTGATTTTTAACATGGCAGTAAATAACAATTAGGCCATGAAGGTGTTTGTTTCTAGCTCAAATTTTTTGGAAGCCACTATTTCTCAAGGTACACTTAGGATGAATCACCTTCTGGTACTCAGCCTTATCATCAATTTCTAATTCCATCTCAATTGGATAATGTATTAAAGAGAAATATGCTCCAAATGGTTTATTTTTAAGCACAGGTAGGGAAGATGAGAGGCTAGGGAAACCGCCTCCAAGGAACGAGACTCTGATTTCTGCGAACTGAACCCGCTGAATTACAAGGACTCGTATATCCAGAACTCAGCGGTCCATTCTTGTTTGAAGATCAAGGTCGGCGGAGAGCATTTACGAAGGGACGTAAACAACGTGATGGCACCTTAATTCATGAACGGAATAATAGACTCCCATTCACCGGAAAGCTTGCTCGGTTTGGGTGCGGGTAGTAATTTCCTTTGCTTTGGATTTTGATTCGGCTTATTAGGTCATAATGTAATTCAGGTAACTTGATAGTATCTTAGACTTCAAGATTGATGCTTTTCTAACGCTACCGAATAAAGTAATAGCCAGACTCAGCCTTAAGGGCGAGGACATTGATTTTATAATCAAACCTACTACTGAGCGAGCATCAATGTATGAAGGTATTTTATTTAATAATTTAATTTAGATTGGCCCGGAAAACAGCACCTAAGACCTTATACGTCGCGTAATTAACAGTTAACAAAGAACGAACACATACGGAAAAATCTACCCACTCGAACCCGCGACCCCACGGTTAGCATCCGAGGTTTTCTTACCTCGAAACCTCCGAGGCCGGCGGTTTATTAAGTCAGGTACATGAAGTTTGACCATAGCAGCTGCCAATGAGACTTTTATCTAGGTTTGCCGATAGGTAGTGTAGATCTCAGGAGTATTAGTACTCCGTAATACTTGAATCCTTATCGGTTACCTAGTACTAACAGCACGCCGTGCATGTTTTCAAAATAAGTCTTGAGGCTCTGTCCATTTAGGCTCTGTCCATTTATGTAGTTGCAAAATATATATATATACTAACGTACCTCTCCATTGTGAGCATATCTGTAGTGCAGTCCATGCTTGTGAGGCTTCGCCTCGTGACAAGCATTAGCTATTAGATGTAGATGTAGAAGTTGCTTTTTCGTAACAAAGGAATTCTAATTGAGCAGTAAATGACATAGAGAATGTAAGACTGGAGCATGGACAAGAGAGAGAACATGTCTGAAGAACGAAAGACAACTCTCCGCCCCAGTGGGGGACTCATCACCGTCTAGAACGCACCGGCATAGTGAGCATTCTCGAGGAGGAGGCGGAGAGGAGTGAGAGAGAATGGAAACACCTTGCTCTCTCAACGTCTTCGAGGGAGTGGGAAATGGGAATCCGCCGAAAAAGGGAGCATGGTGTAGCCATCGATCTCACGAAAACCGGACGTCGTCATCTCGACCTTCCCCGAAAGACGGAGACCACCGGAAAGATATCGTGCAAAGGAGGGGTTGGGGGAGGCTCCTCTCTTCTGCCGGGATGAAAGAAGGAGTGAAGGCGCCTCGTTACTCATGCCGGCGGCCTCCCTCCGTCCCTGCCTGCCTCCCGCCTCACCTGGCGGGGGCAGTGGCGGCAGAGGGAGAGCAGGACCACACACCTGAGGCGGCGGACATAACCGCCCGGCCCCCCTCCGGTGATGGAACGTGCCGATCCCCACTTGAGAACGGAACAAGGGTCAGCGGGGGAGGTGTGATGCTCGCCCGGAGAAAGCTTTCTTTCACAACGCAGCACGATATTCAATTTTTCATATCGAGAATCGAAACAGAAATATCGAGTTTATGACGACATATCGATAATTATCATTACATCACCGACATCTAGGAATAAATTTTATTGTTCGTACCGACCTGTCGATATATATCATCCATATCGAAACAAATGAAATTCACTCCCCATATCGAGGTGTAGGTTACCATTTTTCCTTTTGGGGACACCGATAATTATAGCTCATACCGATGGACCGATATTTATCATGAATATAGTAATAGCAACAATAATTATCGACCACTAATAATTCAGTTTCATAGAAGTATACGTATATATCTACCATGCCAATAGACAAAAAAACCGCCAGATCGAGGTAAGGAAAAAAGAAAATATCAACATTATGTCGATATATCGTCAGTCCGTCCCCCCTACCTTCCACTCTTATCTTGCTCCTAAAGACCGTTTTACACGATGAAAGATTTTGTACAAACGAATGTAGGTACGTGAGATTGTACGTTTGTCTCAACGAAATTAGAACAGGTTCTATTTTACGTTCAGGCATTGAGACATTCGCACAGGTGTTCATATAATTAACCGCTTTAGACGATACATTTTGCTTCATTCAAGAGTTCACGGAAGAGTTTGTACAAACAAATGTACCATGTAAAACGGCCTAAAGAACTGGATGCGAATGCCGGCCATTGGGCGCCGGGTCTTCCCATTGAGCAGAGATGGGAGAAGATGCTGGCCCCTCGTCCCTCCCCGACCAACCCACCCACCCACATGGCACCCCGAGATCCCTGTCGGCTCCTCTCCCTCTGGGTAGAAGTGAGGAGGTTGGAGGAGGCAAGGCCCCTTTCTGAGAAGCGATTTGCCCTCACGGGGCGACGAGGGAAGGGAGGGGGGGGATGGCTAAGGTCGTTCCCAGAACGACCCAATGGCCACGCCCCCGAAATAGTGAGCAGAGAGCAGCGTAGTGGTTCGTGGACCGACCTCTCCGCCACTGCGCCGACACCCTCCGCTTCGACTCCCAATCTGATCGATTCCAATCGCCACCGCAGCCGCTAAAGGCGGCTTCGCACATGGACGAATTGCTTCCATAACAGTAGCCTTAGAATCCGCTTGCAAGTGCTGCTTCAACGTGTAGGTACGGACTTCTATGGCAGTAGGAATCGACAGCGGTAGTAAGTAATCAACCGAGATACGCAGTTTGACGGAAAATATACCGGCTTCCATTTTGCCTGCAAGTAGTATTTCGATTCTGCGATATAATCGCACCGCAAACGGTTAAACCCTGATTACGTGACTGCAAGCGGAAACTAAAAATGTGAACAACGAATAAATTTGTTGGAGTAGGACTGATTGTTACACATGCAAATATTTACATGTATGTACCAGGAAATTGTTTTAATGTAAAAGAGAACCCAAAGAGGACTGATTGTTAAACATGCAAATATTTACATGTATGTACCAGGAAATTGTTTTAATGTAAAAGAGAACCCAAAGGTAAGTCTTATGAGTTTTTAGTAATGAATAATAAGAGTTATCACAAATCATATACTTGATTCGACTTGAAGATGAACATGTATGAATATTACATGTAATAGGTATAAACAAATTTGTAAAATACAGGAATGCCTGTGGGGCTCGAACAGTTCGATGTACAAACGCAATGATGGCCGAAATTAGGCAATTTTCGAAATGACCATAGTCATAGTTTGCTTCCGTCATTCATCTCTTTTTGGAAAAACCGGAAGTCGTGAGTAAGCAGAACGATGTTCTCCAGGTAGCGATACAAATCGAGCGATATGCTACAATCGCGAATGCCTACCTATCGCGAAACCTATCGAAATAGCGATATGCTACAATCGCTATTTCCTCAGAAGCCAACTTCCATGTGTAATGACGACTTAAGGGGCTACCCCCACACTTCCCGTCGCTTTCTGCTCCTTGCGGTTTCGAGATGAGTGATCGATTGCGGCCGTGAGGCAAGGTAAAGGCCGCGAGGATGGAGCGACCGCGCGTCTTTCGCGCCTACGGCAGGAGGAAGGCATGTCTGAAGGACTATCATGTCAGCGGGATTTTTCCGCGTCACTCATCGATTCCCTCCTCTCTTCTTTTCTCCCATGGATTTTCAAGTAACGTCTTCGACTCCTTCCTAAAGCGTAACCATCTGGATTAATTATTCACGTAAATTACAGGCTATGCGTTGTTTTTTTAAACTACGTATATTGTTATTTCTTGGTTTTAGAAGTGGATTTCTTCATTTACAAACCAAATTTAGTTTCTCTAGTATTTTTTACGGTGATATCAAATAAACAAAAATATATCAAGCTATCCAGTAGATTTTGGGATACGTACATATTTTTTGTTATTATTATTTCAGTGATCTTGCCAAATTAGGGTATTTTTTACATGGAATAGACAAAAAATCTTCTAGGTTTTAACAGGCGCAGGTCCCAATATGTAAGCAAATATATTTTAGGTATTGTTATTGATCAAATGATTCAAATTGGATTTCAGTACGTTACCACAAAATGATGTGTATGTATTAGTATCTACTTATGTCTTTCTCTTAATTTTTTCTATTTTTGCTAATCGAATTGTCCTCTTTTTGTTCTTTGCCGTCATTGAAAAATACCTGGTGCTGTTTAAAATTAACTCGTGGGCTTGGAAGGCCAACGATAATAAACGATATTATTATTATTTCCCTAGACGATTTGTTTCTTCCGGCATGCGTCCTACCTCTTCATCCCGTCCACGATAGCAAATAATTCTACGAATCAAGGATGCACGATAAAACAAATTTAGGGCACGATATACTTTTTCTTATGAGAACGCCAACTTAGAGCAGTAATTCTTGCCCTCTATCGATAATGGCATTGCTAGAGTACAATGTTGCAACAAATGAGAGGTTTTGATAACATACCATATCAATTGGATATTTACACCACCTACAGCCCAGCTCTATCCGACAAGGTATTCCTCGTTTTGAGCTTGACTGATAATTTGTGCTTTCAAAATATTTACGTTATTGGTTAATTTGAATTATAAATTAAGGTATTAAGCGCCAATAATGCTTAATTTTCAAAACAATCAAAGAACGAAAATTGCTTCAACATAAAAACTCACAAATAAGTTATGATTAGTTATAGTTCATTGAAAATAATTACATAACGAACATTCATTTTGATAGAAGAAAGTCGGTACTGCACAAAGGATGACCATAAATATTAGCCACAATCTTCTCGCCGTAATACAACATCATAGTATAAACAATCCAAACTCACATAGGATTTAAATTGCTCGAGAAAGAACCTTATCAACTGGCAGCTTCTGATAATATTGAGGAGCTCGGAGATAAAACTCACGCCTTCGAAAAGGTAAATAGGTACTGATTGAATAATCACAAAGGATCCACTGTTATGATTCCAAGATCGGGGGCTACCCTTTTTTCACCGGGAAGAGATAACAGGTAAGAGAAGGGAGTCTTGGATTTCGAAAAGCAAGCAAACATCAGCATGTGGAAGAAAGTTGAGTTAGCAGAGGAGGGCTCCGGAGGGGAATTTGCCATTTTCATTGACACGCCAGTGCTACGGAGGCTGCGCGAGATGAGACGGTCGTGGATGGCGGAGGAGCGTTAATTGGAGTGAGCGGTGAGCTGGAGCAGAACCGAGAACGCGAAGTAAAAGCCCTTCCCTTGACAGCGCTGCCACCACACCTAACAATGCCATTGCATGTTTCTTAATATAGATGCATTCAACGAAAATACTAGTGTGACATTCTCTTGTTATCACTTTGGCCTCACTCTAGTTCAGAAACAAAACAGCTCTTTTACGACCAGTATCTTTCCAAACGCCATTTCCGACCAGTTTCACAGAAATAGGAAAATTTAATGGATTCGAAAATGTTTTGCAAGCAATAGGCATTTTTTTACAAGCTTAACTGGATACAAGTGCCATAAAATAAATTCACTGCATCCGCAGGAATGAATAGATGACTTCTTTATTTGCATTCGAAATAGTTACAACCAAAGAAACAGAAGAATATTCATTTAGTAGTGAGCTGAACACGCAGGAATATCAAAGTCTTATAAGGTTCTTAATTTATTTATTTTCTGAATGTTTTAAAAATAGAGGGTAGAGAACACTAACGAAAAATAACATTAATCGTCGGCATCCTGGTTGTACATTTCGTGTTTCTATTCACACAAAAACTATAATTTTACAAGTGTCGTAACTATTGCAACCGACAAAGATACAAAGTAAAATATTGACATAATCATAAAATATCCACCTGATATGAACCATGCATAAATAGGCAGCAAATCAGTCACTGTACCACTTCAAACACAACGCAACGGATCAAAGGCAAAAAAAACTATTGGAACGAAGGAGAGGTCTCCTCCGTGCGATGATATATTCAAAACCATTTATTGTCTTCACAGAAGCACTATGGTGCATGAATAAGACGTTGTAGAAGACTAATTGAATAATTAAATTTCATTGGCCACTCTTCGAGGGAAGACGTCGACATAAAAAATAGACTGAAACCATCCGTCAATGTGTAGCTGAACGTAATGGATGCTTTTCAGTCGACAATGGCGAGGTATAACTTTTCACTTACTAGTTCAATTGACCGTGTCGACAGCGAGAGAGCGCTGGAAGACCGGTGAGGAAGACAAAGAGAAGATGAACGTTCGACTGAGGAGATCATCAGCATTTCATACGTAGTGCGCATAAGCGTGGTGTTACGCCGGCGGCGAGAGAAAAAAAAGGCCACAGGACGAAAAGCTCTCAATCGACGTGCGGCAAGGTAGAGATTTTTTGCTCGGATCCTTTTGTGTGAGCATTGTGGTTCGCAAGCGATTCGCTGGGTAGGAAAACTGTAGACGGATGGAAAGTGGGTTTTAATCCATAGATCGCAACCTATTAACCACATCCTGAGAGATTGAGCAGAAAGGATAACATCGAAATCATCGCCTGCGACGCAAGTGAGAGGTGTGGCATTTGGGTTAATAATAGGGTAAAGCTATAATCAACTTTTAAAAGAGTGATTTCTTAATCACGAAACACTCAATGAGTTCCACTGCAATCGTATCCGCGTACGCTGGTTAGACGTACGCTGCTCTAGCAATGAGTGAAACAGCTTCCAACCGTGATCAGGATCGATTGCTGCATCAAGAAAGGTTGGTACAATTGCTTTCCTTCACATAATAAATTTGAGTACAAATGAAGCTCATATCTTATAACAAAGGACAAATACTTATCCGACTAATTCGAACACCTTGGTACATAGTATGAAGATTCAGAACACTGGCTTGCTACCAAACTTCAATTAAATGACTCTGTGGTGATATTTTCACGAAGAAAATTTGCTGGCTTACGGGCGGGCCATCACGCTATATTAACAAAAATAGAACTGCGGAATGTAGTTTCATTTTGACGAAAAAGTGATTCATAGGTTTTATGAAGACAATGTGTTCATACTGAACAACAAGATTCTATAATTTGAATTTGACTCGGCGTGTGCCTAAGGTCGAACTGCCTACTGCCGATGCAAGAGTGTTCCAGCTTGACGCAAGCATTCACAGAATGCTGAATGACAAGAGGATGTGTTTTTCATTGTGCGATAGGAGAGCGAATCTTTCGCCGCGCTCCACGACAAATGAGACGCGGAGGGCTCACGCACCGAGCGGAAATGGTGCATTGGCTATGCGGCGCGAATCCGTTCGACAAAGCAGAAAATAAAGGTCGAAAGATTTCTTGGATGCAAAAATGTCCGAGCGAAGCAAATTACTAAAAAAGATTTGCTTTTCAAGGACTCTTTTCAAGGAGGTTGAACAACTCCTGATCTCGCGTGGCACGAGGGTGAATACATAGCGGTTATGTCAACAGCGGACTACACCAACTAAGAGGTCTTGAGATAGTGATGCTCCTGTAAGTGATTCTTGTTGTCGTAAAACAATCGCTAGAATATTCTACAAACAAATCCATGCCGTGAGATGAAAATTTAAGTTCCACAACGAAAGGGCAGCCATCAGTTTAAGATAATAATTGAACCAGACGCTTAAAATAAAATAATTTATTTTCATTGACTAGCGGTCACGTTGAAGAGCAAAATATCATTTTTTGATATTGAGACTCCAAGTGAATTCAGGTAAGCAAGGAGGAGGGGGGAATCGTTTAGATTGTCAGAAATTTAGGGTATAGTGTAATGCATGTTGCTGACTACTCACCCCCTGTCACACACCCCTGTGGTGGCTTGCAGGGTATTTTGTAGGTATAGATATAGAAATTATTTCCGAGACTAAAGTAAACGGTCACTATTTATGAGAAATATAATATAATATTACTATAATAATCTAAAAGTACTACTAGAAATATCTACTAACGAATAATTAATATTTTGGCACGCATTAGCAGTTGGGTTTCGTGGCCTAAGAAACAAGCAACCAAAAGCCATACACTCGATAAGATAATTATCTCATCATAGTAGGTATTTTTCCACGAAGTGAAAAAGAGGAGCCCCCTGCGTTCATTCGTTCCTTAAATTTTATCTCAAAATAGTTGAAAGGAATTTTTTTAGTAATATAGCAAATATATTTTTGCTCATTTTTCCATATCCACACCATTAACTTTATTCTCGAATTGTTATTGGTAGTTTCAGGCGAAACTTGGCGAAATCAATTCATGTTGGAATGAAAAATTTTACTTTGTGATTTCCATAGATTTTTCATTCACACGACCCGGGTTTTGACGTACAAAGTCACCTTCAGATCCTGGTTCTTGCTTACCTGAATTCCTCACGGCGCGGCCCTTACTTAAAAATTAGGATGGATGTACATCGTGCATTTTTCACGAAATAATTTGGTTCCCCTGCATCACTTTCTCTCTTCCCCTCATTGCTTTTCCTTCACCTCTCCCCTTCTGCCTTCCCTCCTTGCCACGCAGGTCTGCGCCATAAACTTTTGTCAGAGCTTTAATCACGGCCATCTGCAAAACCTGTATTCGTTGTAGACAGGGCGTCAGAGGGATAAGGAGAGTTAGCACTGGGCTGTACGCTCGCTTGGACAATTCTCTCTCTCGTGAGATAAAGATTTATAAAAATACACACACTCCGGGCAAGAAGCGACATCACATTTCAGATGTCATTGTGAACGATCGCAATGTCTGGGAATTCCTCAGTGGCACAAGGGTAGCCACCGAAGGAGGGAGGAGTTTTTGACGCCACAGCCTCGCTCGCCACGAAGAGAGGAAACACGCAAACTATTGACTCAGTCGTCAGCCCCCATCCCCCCGACCTCTCCTCCTCCACCCCCACTCCACACCCTCCATTCTCGGCTCCTTTATAGCCTTCCCTCTCCGCCGCCCGTGCACCTGACCGCGACAGCTTATACACCACCTCGTCTCTGACGAATTAAAATGTTGTTTTACTTTCATTTTTATTACGCCAACCGCGATCGACACGGATCCTTACACTGGTATGCGAAAACGGTGTGAAAATGATTGAGGAGAGAAATATCATGAAGAGTGGCGAACGTCACAAGTGATTACGTGTCTGCGCCCTCACTTAGCTGTTGCATCATGTCGGTCTCATTTTATATGTGGTTTTTAGTTCCTTCAGCCTTTGAGTATTAGAGCTGATTTTAAATGCTTCATAACGATCCAAGAACTCTATGGCGAACTTTCATTAATTAAAATCACTTCTGTAGTTACAGAGGCAGGTTAAAGGGGGTGCGGGGGTAGGGCGGCCACCCCCCATTATTTCTGTTATAATGGAAAAAATGGTGGTCATATGGTATTTCATACCCCCCAGACCCCTGGAAAGTAGCAATCAGCCCTCCCCCCAAAACAACGATCTTAATCCATCACTGTGCAATTGACCACAGTGTTATAATCCACATTAGTAACTGTCGAGGCTTTGGTCCGAAAAAACTCATTTCATCACCAAGTTGCCAACGTTTCGATTATATTTTTCAATATATGAAGTAACTTGAGGCGTCACATTGTAAAAATTTCTAACGTTCATGATGAAGAATTATGACTGAGTACTATTTTCACACTTTTATTTCCCTGCCAAGGTTTCAGCACATTAGTGTCTCATTGACTAATTACACCTTGATGATGACACTGACCTTGAAACTTGATTGGCAAATAAAATAAGTGTGAAAATAGTTTACAGCTATAATTGTTCATCATGAAGGTATATTTCTAAGACTTAATCAGGGCCTCTAAGGATGGTAACAGGTTTACCAAAACACCACACATTCGAAATGTAAAACAAAACACTGTTACATTATTTGCCAGTCACATCAATCCCTGTAAGCAAATATACCTACCTTAAAAATGGTTATACATACCTCTTGGTAATAGATAAGATAAAAAGTACACGCAGTTTTAATTATTTTGTAAGCAATTCGTTAGTATCTGTTTTTATTATGATTACTTGGTTATAAGTTGCGTTTTTTGGACCAAAACCTCGACAGTTACCATTTATTTATGTTGAAAAAACAATTATCAGCAGTGATCTATTACCTTTTTAGTCTTAAAACTAGTAACAGCGTTGATTTCAGATGCCTCACGAAGATACACGAACATGGTGGCGAAATTCATACTTTCATTATCAACTACTTAATTTAAATTATTGGTCGATTAGTGATTGAGAGTTTTAAATAGCATCGACTTAAAAAATCAATACGGGATGTCGATATAAGACAACGTGTTTTCCAAATATATAAATAGAGACCTGTTAATGGACAATCATGATTCAAGATAAGGGAGAAGAGAACCAGCTGATATATCTTTGCATCGCGAAGAGTCAGACCATTATAATATATAATGCGCCACTTTCGAACAGTTGTGAGTTATTCGAAAGAAACTCTATCGAATAATCGTTGCTTTAAATGTAGAGAACAGTATTACATGCAGGTGGGATTATAGCCAAATTATATTAGTTTTTCTGAATCAAGAGTAAATTAATAAGTCCTGTGCTGTAACTATTTGAGCTATTTAGATCTCTGAAATGTCAAAACCATGCACGATTGACAAGGGGCAAGGGTTATAACGTCTGTTGCTATCAGTAGTTTCTCTATGTGCAAATCTCAAGGTCGAGTCAACTTTGGCTGAAGCATTGACAAACTGGTCCCTAGCTTATTTGAAACATTTAATTCAGAATAGTTATTTTTAGAAAACTTCTGACGAATTTGATTCCATTCGTTGATTTTGATTTAAGCGTTCCAAATTTCTAAGCTGTACTGCGTCGTGTTACTTAAGACCTTGATTCTAGGTCAAACACGACATTCATACCCGAGGCGGGATTCGAACTGGTTGCCAGATTGGTTATTTGACAGCTCCGCTGCCGCGGTCGAGAAGTTGACTCCCGTCCGACTCATCTGCTCAACAGCCCAACGCGATTACTGGGCGACAAATTATGCTTGTCGATGCATTTCTGTCTTGGGCATCTACAGCCTGGAATCTCAATTCTCTATACTCATTCTTCCCCTTTCACTTCGCGCTCTTCACCTCACCCCACCTTTCCAAGACACCCCACACCCCCGCCCAGTGCGAAACTCTCACCCTTGCGCCCGCCATTAACCGCTCCTCCCCCAGCTTCCCTCAACGAACCACCTTCCCTCCCACCCCTCCGCCATACCTTACCCCACTCACACTACTATGCGGCCATACACATACCTCTCTCTCTCGGCAGGCCGCCTTCACGACATCTCCGCGTGTCGCAAGCATTTCGACACCCTTTGCGACCGCTTCCTGCCAGACAATGCACCGGCAAAAACCCCTTCCACGGCTCGGCGACCCAACGCGACCCACCCACCCCCTCCCACTCAAGTTAAAGCCCGCCCGGCACGAGGGAGGGCAGCATGGTATATTCTCTTAGCTTAGCGCTGCGGGAGGAGGAGGGGGAGAGAAGACGGGACATTAGTTGCACTGCGAGAGGATGATTTCAACGCCGTCTTTTGACTCCACTAACCTCTCAGTCTTCGTTCCCTCCTCGTCCTCCCAATACCTCCTCCCCCCCTCCCTTCCCTTCTCTCGTCAAAGACGTAAGAGAAGATAAGATGGGCTTAACGCCCAGGAAAGTCGGAGATTTCCTCCTATTCCTCAAGATAGGCATTAACGGCTGTTTTCATGAGTTTGTTAGTCCAAATCTATGAAAGTTTGGCGTATCCTTTAAACCAGTATTTATATCACCACATTATCCCTGAATAGTGTTATTCCCGGAAGAATTAGTTTAGAGAATGTTTAAAAGTGTAGTTTTGTCTATGGTAGGTCGGAAATTAAAAACGGCAACTCTTTGAAAACGTTTGGGAAGTTTACTAATTCCATCTTCCGGGCTAAAACACGATGTATGAAGGTTAACAATGGAGTGTCACAAAACATCATGACACATACATATAAAACGTAGAAGTTTTGTCACTTGTTATTAACTCAGTGTCATTTATTATTTATTTTAAGCGTTCGAATGAATATATTTAGCCCAATTTCTCCGAATGTGGATGTAGAAAATATGCAAGCGAATGACTAGCACTGTTTTGCACATTGCACTAAAATTGTACTTGCGTCTTTATTGTAGAGACCTCCGTATATAGATATAAGAACCACATTATCAACACAGATTCTGTAAGAGTAGATAATTCGTGGTTACTGACATGATAAACTGTTTTAGATTTCCAATCTACCCTCGATAAAACTACTGTTAAATCTTGGAAGTCGAAAAGAAGATCACAAAGTATGTTTAACTTATAGCATATAGAGTTAGGGATTTAAGTTTAAACCTACAGAGAAGCGCTAAGCAACTTTTATCCCAATTGCAGTCCTCACTCAGACCAGTACTAAGTAAAACCTACATAACCCACGATTAACTTGAAATCTGTGAGTACAGATGTTAGATTCTTCCCGCGTGCGCACTGTTGAACTTATTTCCCTTCTACGGTTTCCCTGTTGACTTCCCCTAACCTCTTCCATTTGATTCCTTCCAGAGTCCCTTCGTGAAAATGGTAATACGGAATTTCGGGAGAGGAGTCGGAGCTGGATCATTAGTTCTTTGTCCTCCTGTGACTCTAAAACGGTCGCCCGTGATTAAAAAATCAATCCATCTTGTTTCTATAACTTTCCATTGGTTCCATTGTGAAAGGTTCGAAATATTTTGCAACTTTTCCTGCTCATCTGCAAATTAATTTCTAGTGTTTTTATCTGGTATATGGCCGACCAATAGGGTTGTTCACTCCTCGATGGAATGTAGTAGGTGATTCGTAAATAGCATGAGCTCTCGTTCACTGGATAGTGTACTCAAAGTGTGCAGTCATTCCGGGCGAGTTCCTTCCACAAAGGCATGTTAGTGACCATCGCGATGATGGCAAAATACTCATCAATCTTTCGGAGGATATCAATACCATACAAGAACTATGAAAGCAGTTTAAAAGTCGGTCATAAGACACTCGAAGCTAAAAGAGAATTTCTTTATTGGCTTTAAACAGTTTGCTTATTCGTACACTCCTCAAACACCCCTAAGTCCTTTGAAAATGATTTAAATTGATATGGTTCGGCAACCTGCATAGTGTGGAGAAATTTTAATTTAAGGCAGCAAGCATAGTTTTAGATTGAGCAACAAATCAAAAACGGAACTAATACACATCATTTCAAGTCATATATAATACTGTTTAGCTACTCAGTGCTCCAATATGCTTAAATTTAATTTTATTAGCAAACAAGATACACCGTTTAAATGAGAAAAATACTGGTTTTAGATATAGAACACTTGAAAGATGCCCCCGAAGTACAAATACGGCATCATACCATTCTCCATGATTGTGTATAATTCTGTACCAGTCCAGCAAGAGGCATTCTTAAAAAATGTCCAGTTTTGATGATATTGCTCGAGAATACATTATAAATAGTCATTAAAACGCTCGGGACAACCTGATGAGATGGTTTGAAATCAGATGGAGCTACGTGGTCAGTCGCCAGCCTTGATTGTTATCGATAGGAGCACAGCCGTGACGCAAGTGAACCGAAAATGCCGCAGCCACGCTTAGGCATTTGCAGATAAGAGGAGTACAAAGGATCTCACTGATGGCCAAGTAAGGAGGAAAGCGTTCATCGGCGGATTCCCGGGAAATCCTCAAGGGCGAATACTTACTTGAATAAGTCGGAGCATCTGTCCCGTCAGAAGTGAACAATACCACAGGGAACAAATCGAATTCCCGAGGCGATCCGGGATATTCATGCAGCATTACATTTTTTCCCATCGACATATATATGCAGTCGCATAATGATTCTGGAGGCATATCGACCGTTGAAATAAATCATGGATTGAAATCGAGTTACTGCTCCACAATACAATTCATCTTGGCCATGCAGATCTGTTACAATGTCAACTTTATTTTCGGGTTTATAAATGTTCGTGTCAAGAAACACTTCTTCTCGCATTAATTTATGTAGTGGACATTCTATGGAAAGATTGATCATTCAAAGGTAGCAGTTCAATTGGGAAAATATAAAGGGAGGGATTAATTAAATATTGTTATTTATTCAAATGCAAATGGATTTGAAGTTATATTTTGTGTTTTTTTTATCAATACAAATAATTCATCGCAAATGTAGAGGCCATATCAGAGCAAAAATGAACTAATTAACCTGAAAAGAATAATAGAAGGAGAAATGATTGGGAAGGAAAAAGGGAATGCCTACATCAGGTAAATTATGAAGGACGTCAAAGTAAAGACTTGAGTAGGAATGAAACGGTTAGCTGATAGAAGAACAGAGAGGAGATCTGCAGAAAACCAACTTCCGGATTGATGACAGCTAATATTATTCATGATAGACAGGATGATGACTAAACACCCTTATGGTTAATTGAAATATCATAAAATATACGTTCAACTATTTTAAATTGAAGAACTCACGAAAACATGCAATAGTACTGACACCCCCTGCCGCACGCCATTGTGGTGACTATCAGGAAACTGAGAAGATGTAATTTCAGAGACACTCTTCGCAAAGAACGGATCTATTTCAAATAATACACGACGAGGCTTTAAATGCCTCTCCAAAGGCACTCAAAAATGCGA